>OZ010791.1:524256820-526656820 GCA_963932465.1 Maratus speciosus
GTACATTCATGTATTGCACATAAACAGAAAAGTTGACGTTAAATATCATTCTATTGATATACTTTTAAACAAATTTTAGAAGCAAAGTAATAGGTAATACTAGGTGTTGGTGTTGTTTATGACGGACAATTATCTTCACAAGGGATATGGGCCCGAAAGGGGATCTTTCAAAGGGAACCTAACCCGTATTTACGCAAGGAAATCCACTGTTCGAAGAAAACCGCGGAAAACTCCGAACGATTAGGCCAACGAGCGCGATTGGATTCGAACCCAGCACCTCCTGTCCATCAGCGTCCGAGAGTAGAACCTCTCGGTCGCTGGTGGAGCCGTTAATACTAGGAATCTTCCTTCAAACATTTGGAATCTTTTTTTTTTTTTTTTTTATCTACAATTCAAGTTTATTATTATGATGACTTGCACCAGATTAAGTTTATAACACAATTAGTCTAACTGGTAAATAACTACGTATCCAGCGTTTTTCTGCAGTTGTATTACCTGCGACTTATTTTGTTCAGCTGATTCAGATATCAAACCAGATTCTATAATCAATAAGGTTCGCTGGGTGAATTAGATCCACCAGATTCGTCCCGGATAGCTCAGATGGCAGAGCATTGGCGGCTTCAGCCAAGAGATCCCTGGTTCGTATCCTGGTCCAGATTTTTCGCTCAGTTAGAAATTTTCATCCCATTAGATGACTTGGTTTAAGTGGAAAAGTCGTTCTTACACCCAAGAATTGAACCTGTTTTTCTGGTACTATTTTATACAGATTATTATAAATACAAAACATGCTTTAATTGTTTTCGAAGAGGGCGGAAACCTACTGAAATGCTTATGCATCTTCTTTTATTAATAAAAAAGAACACAGCTGTTTAAATATCTATATATATATTAGGCTATCGTACGTGGCACAGAAATCGCGATTATTTGTTAATTTGTTTAATGGCAACGCCCAAATGAAAAGCATCTCATTTGTTATTGAACAGCATTTAATGCATCTCCATACCTATAATGGGAGTTACCTTAGGGGGGGGACCCTGTTATGCCGATATATCGCCAAATTTGTGAACCAAAATTAGTCGCCAAAAGTGACGCCAACTTGCCGATATCTGTAATATTTCGCCAAATTCCCTTAGACTTCCACTGTAAAACAATTGGGTACAGAAAATCAACAAATTGAGATATTTTAATGCAACAAAAACTAATATTAGCTTAAGGGATTATATTAATTATATTTAAGGGAGTCCAAGTAAGTTAAATTATGAATAAAAGTAACATGATACAATGCTTAGCATGCTTTCTCAAACATAAATTTTAAGGGACACCAAACTGGTCGCCAAGGGCGATTAGTTCTAAAAAATTATGTAACTGGTTTTTCATTATATCTATTGATAAATAATATTAAAACGCAATCATATGTTTTCATTTAATCCTCGTGTTCTAAAATAAATCCATCTAAAGCAAAAATTTAGGCAGTCTGTTAAAGTTTAACAGGCTTTATGCATAATTTGAATATTTATTAAACAAAAATTAATATATTATTCACAGGCATTGTATTAAAAAATAATCTTTTCTTGAAACCATACCAATGATTTTCAAAGCAACTTAGATTTTAATACGCTAACTAAATAATTAAATAACATTTATCAAAGTAACTAACATTTTAGAGATTTATCTGTGTGGCATTTTGCCAACTAGAACATTCTGTTGGCACTTTAATTAATCACAGATTGCGAAAAACATTTTATTCAAAATATATTGCAGCAGAAATTTTCTAACTCTGTCATTTCTTGAAAGTTGAATTCATTTATATTCAATTACCTTTAATTATGACGATCGCATGAAAAATAAACGAAAGCATACTATAATGAAAAGACAACCAAAACCTACCAAGAGAGAATTAGATAAGTTTATCAAATTTAGTATATGATTTTCTTGTTTTATCTAAAGCTTTTTTATTATTTTAGAGATTGTCAGATTTTAACATAAATGAGGCGTATGCTTAATGTAAATTACTGTTTAATTAGTTTTATTTTATTTATTTATTATGCTTATCTGCATATTATTATCTACGTGCTTGACTTATAGACACGTTTTCTTATCTACGAGATTAGAAGGAGTGAAAAGTATGAAACGAAATTCCAGAAAAGGGGTTATTGTCTCTTGGAATGTGGGTGGTACCATAGGAAGGTATGTAGCGGTAGATGGAGTACAGTGTGTCCTTAAAGTCATGGTGCACTTTTGGCCGGTCACAGGAAATCAATGAAACAAGATGTAAATGGGAAATCTTCACCAAATAAAAGAAAAACTCTCCAAGTTTCATACCTGTTCAGTGCAGTTCGATGTGGCCTCCATTTTAAACAGAGAATCACAGATGTTATTCACTCTGTTACACCAGACGCCCTTAACTGTGTATGGGAAGAACTTGAATATCGTTTAGATGTGTGTGTAGTTATGGAGGCCACATCGAACTGCACTGAACAAGTATGAAACTTGGAGAGTTTTTCTTTTATTTGGTGAAGATTTCACATTTCCATCTTGTTTCGTTGATTTCCTGTGACCGGTCAAAATCGCCCCATGACTTTGCGGACACACTGTAGTTTATGAGCAAAAAATTATCTTCTTTGATGACTTGTCATTGAGTAAGCGGTCAAACACGACACTGGGGTTGTACGTGAAAATAAAGGGGAGTCCCCGGAGATTAGAAGGAAGAAGGCAGGGGAGGACCAGTTTACAGTCTGAATAGAGGTGTTTTCTTATTGAAATGTCTTTTGAAAGAAGCCCACGTGCATGCTGCGATTTCGGATAAACCTCTAATGTCGTAATATTTATTGAATAAGCCTTGCTGTGTACGTTCAAAGGAGACTGAAATAGTGTGATTGTAGTGTTATAACATAGTGCGTAGATAGTTTCTCAAAGTGTAATTTAACATAGGGCAGAATCTGCTACATCCTTGCCTGCAAACGGAAATATTGTGTATTATTGTAAATGTTTAAGTATATCGTAAATAAATGTACCATTTAATATATATTTGAAGTGACCTCGTGAACTGATTCTCGAAATAACATTTTAATCTGATAGACGAATGCCTTCATGATTCAAAATAAAGTAAAAATGGTCAGCAGCGAAAAAATTTTTATTTAACTGGGGTTTAAGTTAAACTTACGAGTTTAATTTTCCTTACCATTTTTCCACTATAACTTTCTATTTTCGTCTAAATTTTTACTTATAATGAATTGGCATAGTACCCACAGGACATTCAAATAAGAAATAATAAGAATGAAGTATTTTTAGTACAAAATTTCGGTATAACATTGTTTTAAAGGCGTGTTAAAGAAGGGACGGAATGAAAAACAGGGGATGGTATAGGAAAAAAGGGACGGTAATGGTAAAAAAGGGATGATAAGGATGGGACGGTAAGGAAAATTACCACTATTTTTAGGCAAATCATATTAAGACTAAGTGATAGCCACAGTGTTCATTGATTTTTAGAAACAGTTCTTTACATTGAATTAAATAAAAGAAAAAATAATTTACCTCGAAAAATGCAGGAATAAACCTTGGGGACGGTAAGACTACCAATAAAGCAACGATGCTTGAAATTGATATTTAAATGCTGATTTAAATTCTGCAATAAATTTCCTGTCAAAGAATTTTAGACTTCTTTCTCTAGCATACTTCTGCATGAGAAAAAACTTGAAAAAATTCTGTGGCTGCATCTGAAGTGATTTTCGTATAAGTGTAGCAAGAGGGATGGTAAGGAATTTAAAACCCAGTGACAGAGTTCAAAAAATAATATCAACCATAAAAATGTGTCAGATTAATTTTTTGCTATATATTTATATAAAATAATTGTCCCAGTTTCGGAAAAAAATTACATCGAATTACTTTTATTGAAACAATTTTATACAGACAGCTCCAAACTTAAAAATCAGTATCAGGGACACGGGACGGTATAGGAGTTTTCCTGGTATTTGGAGCACCAACATCATCCAAAACTTATTTATCTCGTTAATATTGTTTTTCAATCATGCAGTGGGATGTTCCCCAGTATATATAAAAAAAAAAACAAGAATATGTACTAAAATAAAAATTATTATTCAGGGACTTAAAAGTCAAAATATTGTGAGAATGCCCCATATACTGGTGATGGCAACATATCAATTAAAGAATATATATATATATCTTCTTGCGTGCTGGATTGAAAGTGGAGTAATGTATATCAGAGATATATTAGAATATTATATGATGAAGATACTGTCATTTATTATTTATTTAAACCTCAGATGAAGAAAAGAAATGAATGGATATTTAATGAAAAATTAATATTATTTATGAATAAAATACAATAACAATGTGTGGATATGTGAGAATAAAAGCAAAATAATTATTTTATTAATTTATTTTTTTAATGAGTTTGTTAAATTTTTGTTTAGTTAGTTTATTAAACGATAAAAGTTTAATAATTTAGAAATATTTTCTAGTAGTATTAGTTGATGCTTGAGAAGCAATTCATACAATTAGTTTTTAAGAAAACAATTATATATATATATACAATGACCGAAGTTAACCGCACTTTTAAGATAACCCAATATCCATGTTCATATACAAGGCGACCCTTCTTATTGTTAGCTAATAGTTAATTCCTAAACCGTTTGTTTTGGAGGTATAGTTTCAGTTGCAAAAATGTGGCAAATGTATCAAAAGCCATTTACCTCAGAATTATGATTTATTTTAAAATTACAAAATTTAATTTTTTATATGGGCACTGGAGTAAGTTATATTTTGAAAATCTTTCTCGGCAACTAAAACAATGAACATTCTATTTTTGTACTTCTTACATTTACCAAATTACGATAATTTTTTTTTTTTTTTTTTTTTTTTTTTTTGCGTTTTCTAATACTAGAAGCGAATTTTTCCTTTTTTAGTCCCAGAAAATATTCGAAAAATCTTAAATTTCAAAATTATCATGTTAGTTTTGATCGTAGGCGAATGGAAATTTAGCTGTTTTAGAAAGTTTTCCTTATTGTAACTTATAGGGCTCCAAAACCACATAAAAATTTTTATTTTGTAACCTTTATTTTTTTTTAATGTTTTGACGTAAATGACTTTTGACAGGAGGAATAACAACATTTGAAACGCTTGGATATTTTGAATTGGAACTATACCACTAAAACTAGCGGTTTAGGAATAAACTGTTAGACAAGAATGAATGACACCCTGCATTCGTTATATATTTTATGAAATATCAGCCCTAGCTGCTTCATGCATTGCAGTTAATCATAAAAATATGTGCTAAGCACAATTCGATTGCGAATACCTACAAATAAACTTTTAGGGAGAAGAAAAATGCGTAATTATTTTGTGAAATAAGCGCAATTTTTAAAATTTATTGTTTGAGTTCATTTCAATGGAAAACATTTTTTCGTATGTAGGACTAAACTTTCCAATATTATTTTACACAATTTATGCTGGAAAATAAAAGCCTGTCCAGGTGCTTCTTTTTTTCAATACAGTCAAAAGAAGAGGTTGTTAAATATTCTAATAAATTTTTGTGTAAGTTGTTCTGAATATTCCTGGAGATTTTGAGCATGAAAAGAAAACATTATTTTTGATAGCTTTTGACATCTCAAAATTACATGTTCTAACTTTTCCTATTCAATATCTGTGTTTCTACTTATTCACCTTAATATTATGAATATACAATGGAAAAATACTTTTTAGAATGTTTACGACAAAAGGACAACCCCACGGTGCTCACTTCAATTTCACAGCAATCCAGTTTTCATCATAATTTACTACATTTGCCAGCATGGATGAGATATGCTTGAGAGATTGATTATGAGACACAATCATAATAAAAATATTTAGCTTAATTACAAAGGAAATTTCGATGATGAATGTCTACAGTTTTCTTGTTATTGTACTAAATGGTACAATATTGTATTCTTATTTTAGAAACGGCCAGATCTACAGTATGTTCAGAGAAAAGTAGGGTGCATTTTGAAGTGAAAGAATTAAACAGTTTCAAGTGAAACAGAATCAGTAGTATTTTCAATATTCTTACATCCAACCAACTATATCATTCTAAATTGAAGACTTCCATTATAGATGTTGTTTCCTTAACTTTTGAAAGCACTTGCGCATGCTAGATTCATTAGTGAAAAATTCCGAGATAATATTTCAAGACTGTAATGGTTCATTCTAAAAATATTTTGAAAGAAATAGAATTTTGAATGGACACTATTTATCGAAAGGGTTTGGTCTGTTATTTTCCAACGTTTAAACGGGCGTAAACTTTCTGTGTAAACTTACAGTAATAATGCACTTCAAAAGTTAAAAATTTTCGAAGTATCTTATACTATTATAAATTAACAGATCCACTTTTCAGTCACATATTATGTTTACAGATTAGTTATATGATGTAAATACTTCAAAAAGGAGAAATTTTCTAAGTGTCTATATCAGCTGTTCTCAACCTTTTTTTTTTTTTTTTAGTAGCGAACATGGTGGGGTGCAGCGCAGTATATTTATGTAATAAAGCATCAATAAGGTGATTAAAATAGTAAGATAAGAAAAGTAGTAATTCAGAACAATATAATAAAATAAATATAATCCGTAGCAGCTATATAATAAGCAACAAACATAATAATAAAATTATCTAGATTTTCCCAGTTCTACAGATAGAAAATCGGAAGATTTTTTTTTTTATTATTAAATCAGAATTTTGCTCAATTCAAAAACTTTTATCTTTTAAAATGCAAAGACATTTGGTGCAGTTTTAATTAATTTTAAATAATGTCTTATTTGTGTCGAAGAACAAAAAATATATATTTATATGGAACGCTCACAAAAAAATAATAATAATAATAATAATAATAAGAGCTAAAACGGGTAGAAAGGTTCTTAGGTATGGGGTTACCCAATTTGAGTCTATATACCTGTTTTGGTTGCCATTGTGTATCCATTTTTGGCACTGTTAAATACACATTTTGGTTTAAAAAAAAAAAAAAAAAAAAAAAAAAAAAAAAAAATCCAAAATGGGTATTTAACAGTGCTCAAAATGGATTCACAGTGATAACGAAAGCAGATATATGAACCCAAATTGGGTAACCTCATACCTAAGAATCTTTCTACCCAATTCCAGTATTTTTCTACCTGTTTAGATTTTTTTTTTCTGTGTTATCGGAAGACGTGCAAAAAAGAACATTTGGCTAAACAAATGGAATTTAGTACGTTTTAATACAATTTCTAATTAATTAGGATGATCGAAGAGAGTATTTTATAATGCTGCAATCCGTACATTTTTGTCTCAGCAATTACAAAAAAACTACCGAACCTCTAAAAGGGATAGGAAAGGTATACTCATACCATCTTGATGGTGAATATTTCAAAATGAGTGATTTTCAATGTTCAATACGATACACTGAAAATTAATGTTTTCTGACGATAATTTTTCGTGTTTTATGCTGCATTATGTTTCAGGAAAACGTGTAAGTAGGTTTTGGTCTTAATCATTTTTTAAAAGAATTTTAAAGGAAAGAAAAGGCTATAAAATGAGCAATTTCATATTTCATTACACACATTTATGAAAAAGTTAGAGATGCATTCGAATGCAGATGAATTAATAAATGAAAAAAATGGTTTGTAATCTTGCTTTAACAACATTATTAGTCATAATTGCAGCTTTTTGCTACTTTGAGAAAACAGCTATTTTGCTACTTAATTATTTCGCCCCATAAATTTACGAAATGGTTTTAATTTTGCATTGAAATTCACAAAGTTTTACTATAAGGTACCTGTAAACTCTGCATTTCATAAAATACAGACCCTGCAGTTATTTAGTTACGCAATTCACCATTTCAGCTTCACCTTGTTCTCGCTTGAAGTTTTAGAAATTGTATGAAAATACCAATAATTTTTGGCTTTTTAAAGACAACAAGAGGCAAAAAAATTAGACAAAGTCACCCCATTGACGGTACCTTATATGTGTACATACACTGTAAAAAAAAAAAAAAAAAAAAAAAAAAAAAAAAAAAAAAAAATCTGTCAAATTGACAAAAAAAAAAAAAGACTGCCAATTTTGGCGCCAGTGGAAAACCGTTTAATTTACAGAAAATGTCTGTAATTTTTCATTAAAACAGTTTTTTTCTGTAAAAAAATATAGGTTTTTTCGGTAAAATTTACTTTACTCTTTTTTACAGAAAAAACCCGTTTTTCTTTAAACAGTTTTTTTTTTTTTTTTTTTTTTGTGAGAAATACATTTTTTCTCCAAAATTTACAGATTTTTTTTACAGTGTATAGAAAAATGCTATATGAGCGTCGTAGAATAGTTTGTGAGTCTCTAAACTATAATGAAAATTTCAAACTGTTATTTTAAAAAACAGACAGTTTTTTATTCACGAAATTACATATAGAAAATGGTAAATGTACGTCGTTGAATAGTTTTTGAATTTGCAAACTACAGGGTGTCCAGCGAATAAGACCCTGATTTCAAAATTAAATATCTCAAAAACAAAGATCGATAAATTATCCGGTAAACGGTTTGTTTATTAGCTAAGCTGTAAAAATGTTATGCAGAAGTTTCAAAATTTAGTTGCAAAAAACGTTAACAGATGGCGCTGTAACCGCAATGCCTATAAATTGTGCTTCGAAGTCCAGAGCATTAGCGTCTCATTCCTAGCTGGCTCCCTATGGAAGAACGAAAATTAAGAAAATTAACTTTTTCGTTGGGGTGATATACAGGAGTGGAGTGATCTGGTCACAGAATTACTGCATCACCTTTCATTTTAGAGAATTTCAATTAATAGAATTTTCAATAAAAAGTTTAAAAAAAATTATATAAGAACTTATTAAAATATTTTATTATATTCAATTTTTAATGCCATGTAAATCAAAATGCATATATTTAGAAAAATAATTTTTTACTTTTTATTTATTTTTTATATTTGTAAATCACGGCATAATATTTTTGTATTATTGTTTATACCTGAATTATTATAAATGAAAAAGGAATTTTGCACTTTTCATTTATTTTTAAATCACGGCATAATACTTTGGTTTTAGCACAACACTTATATATATCTTTTCTTTGTAAACAAAGTTTTAGAGACAAAAAATATGCAATAAGTTATTTCATTTTTAAAAGGAATTGATGATAAGTCATATCATCAATGTCGAAGCTAAAGTATTTTGGAGGCTGCATTCCTTTCCAACACTTCGGATTAGAGTCTTGCATCGGGTCGGTTTACCCGCTTTTACCCGAACCCGATCCGACCCGCGGTTGGCGCTATATTTTTCCGTTGCGAGTCGGGTTCACTTTGCATTTTTTTGGTGCGGGTCGGGCTCGGGTCGGGGAGCTTTTATTGTTTCGGGTTCGTGTCGGTTTCGGGTTGAATTTTTTACTCTTGCGGGTCGGGTTCGGGTTGACCTGCTTTTTTAAAAGAATGTGGTGATGAGCGATGCACTATGTTAGACGGGAAATTTTTCAAAATAATAACTGCTGATAATCTAAAGGCAGATGGCCAATTGTGTAAAACAAGGTATATCCTTATAAGTGGAAATTTTGAAACCGCAACTAATTTTAAAGCATATTTAAAGATTAGATTTTTAGTTTTATACCATTTAGAGTCCTGCAGGTCAGAGGACCCTGGTCAGGTCAGAGGTTTTACTATATTTAAATATTAAAGAATATAGATTTGTTCATTCTTTTATCTAAAACATAAAAATGATATTAGAGAATAGAGGTCTGCACGGACCGGAATTTCCAGGCCCGGGAATGGCCCGCCCCGCCCCGTCCCGTGTAAAACTTAAAAGTTTTATACGGAGCCGTTCAATTTTTTTGCCTGTCCGGCCCGTTTATTTTGTTTATCAGCCCGGCCCGTTGAAAAAAAAACTGTCCTAATAAAGCGGCCTGGTCAGTTTGAAATTTTGCCACCCCGCCGGCCTCTCTGGTATCCTATTAGAGATATAACTGTAGATTACTTTTCATAATTGTATTAAAACATGATTTGCTTTCCTTACATTGTGGTTTCGTGTCGGATTGTGGGTTGAAATATCGCGGGTTCGGGTCGGGTGCGGGTTGATATACCTCAGGTTCTGGTCGGGTTGCAGGTTGCCTGAAATTATTTTTGCGGGTTCGGGTCGGGTGGCGGGTTGCCGAAAATTATTTTTGCGGGTTCGGGTCGGGTTACGGGTTGACTTAAAATGCAATTTGCGGGTTCGGGTCGGCGTAGGACTCTATTTCGGATCATATTGCTAGAAGCTGTATTATACTTCTGTGCTCAATGATAAAAAAAAAAAAAAATGAAAATGTGTTTTTAAAATTAAAATGATTTTCTTAACTTAATTAAGTTTTTAAAAATAGAAACTTTATATTTTTTCATTCAAATTATTTTTTACAATTTAAAAACAATGATTTATGAATCATTATTATAAATGCTCAATGACTTTTAAAAAAGGGGTTTCTTTTAGCTTAATTAAATTTTAAAACCATAAATTTTGGATTTTTTTATACAATTTTTTTTTCACAGTTTAAATAAATATTAAAAAGTAAAGATTACCATTTTTTTAAATCCTCCTCTACTTGCATTCGATACCACGATCTACCAATTAGGAGAGAAAAGACATACCACAGAGTACTGGTATCCGGACCGAAGTAGCTTATAACAAAATTTGAAACAAATCTCAATTCTGTCAACACATGACTCCGCTTCTGCACATCACCCAAATAAAAATATTTTAATATGTTCTTATATAATGATTGCTAAACTTTATATTGAAGATTCTATTAATTGAAATTCTCTAAAATGAAAGATGATTAAATAATTCTGTGACCAGATGTCTCCACTTCTGCACATAATCCCAACGAAAAAATGGTCTTTCCCAATTTTCGATCTTCCATAGGGAGCCATCTAGGAATGAGACGCTAGTGCTCTGGACTTCGATGCACAATTTATAGGTATTGCGATTACAACGTCATCTGTTAACGGTTTTTGCAACTAAATTTTGAAACTTCTGTATAACATTTTTACAGCTTAGCTAATATACAAACCGTTTACCGCATAATTCTATTGATCTTTGTTTTTGAGATATTTAATTTTGAAATCAGGGTCTTATTCGCTGGACACCCTGTATGATGAGAATTTCAAACTCTTATTTTTTTTAAAAACAGACATTTTTATTCATGAAATTACATACCTTATATGTATACATATAGAAAAATCCTAAATGTATGTCGTAGAATAGTTTGTGAGTCTATAAACTATAATGAAAATTTCAAACTGTTATTTTAGAAAACAGACATCTTTTATTCACGGAATTACAAATAGAAAAGGCTAAATGTACGTCGTAGAATAATTTGTGAATTTGCAAACGATAATGATAATTTCAAACTGTTATTTAAAAAAATAGACATTTTCAATCATTAAATTACATACCTTATATGTATACATGAAAGGAATCTGCTTCACTTCATTGTATGCGAGTGTAGTTGTGGCAGTAATAGACGCTGAGGCAGTTTCGTCCTGAGCCTGACTTTTATTTTCTTTAATATTACATGATCTCACAGGAAGTCAAGCCCAGTGAGTTGAGAGCTAGAAGGAGCAAAAGCTCTCTAATTTCTGCGTGATATTCAACAGAGGATCACATCTTAATATGACTTCTCTTTCCCCCTGCACTCTGCTTTCCATCAACTAGTTTTTACTTTTCCAGCAGAAGGCAGAAGTATCAACATGGGAGGTTTATTCTTTCATGATTGGTGCATTATCTTTTATGTAACTGTTTTATTTATGGAGACAAGAGTCTGGACTTATATGATTGCACAACAAATGGATATATCTAATTTTAATGTTAAATATTATTTATGTGGTAATCATAGTATGAGCTGTCAATCAGACAACAGCTAATTATGATTTATCTCTTATAATGTAATTATCAATATTTTATTTTGACATTATACTTTAAATCTATTTACTTTGATTTATTATAATCCCTTGTTATTTATAATTCGATTCTTAAATTATCTAGCATAGCCTGAAAAACTCTGTTTATGCTATAAATATAATGATGCTTTACTTCCTTGCTCATGAGAGATTTATTACTTTTAGAAGGATTTTAAGATAATTTAATATGTTTTGTGATGACTGTCTTACAGTCCTCCCTACTTAATCGGGGCACGGATAATCGAATACCCCGCTTATTCGAATAGAATCCTCCGGAACCGAATTTATTCCTATTGGTTCCATGTTAGTTTTCCCCGCTTGAACCAAATACCTTTTTCGAACGTCCCCGCTTAATCGCATAACAACTGTGTGACCGATGTTTGAAAATAGGCGCGAAAAGCACGTTTCAGCTGGAATTTCCTTCCACCTTTTGTCATTTTCGGTTCCTTTACACTGAAAACAAATTTTCAGTTTTTTCTGCAATGATTTTGGCTGGCAGGTGTATATTGGACAGGTCATATTATTTCCCCACCATCATTTCTTGCTTTTAACCTGGCTTTAATGGCAATGCGCCGTCACTTCGAGACTCGAGATGGTAGTTGTGATATTTTGCACTCATTCGAAAAATAACTCAATATTTACTCCTTTAAAATTCCACTTAAACAAACCACTTTAAACGATTTTTCTAAGGCAGTATAAGTAAAGTAAATTAGAAGTAGCAAAGTTTTGACCAAATTCAAATGAGCTGCATTAAGTGTGATGTAAACCATATAAATGTATGTACTGACATTAAATTAATACGGATTTACTTTATATTAGCATTTGTATTTATTTTAGTTTATGTTATTCTATTAACGATTTGTTATGCTGTTAATTAAATCAGTGGCGTGGCGTCCGGTCATCGCTGGATGCGGCGATGACCAAGCAATATTTTAAAACTCTTAATAAGCTTTTAAAACTCTACGATCCAGTTTTAGCAGAACATTTGGAGTTCATGTATAAGTGAAGGTAAGATTTAAAGTTTCTTTTTTGAACATTCAACCATTGAATTTTAGAGTTAATAATTTTTCACCACAAACTTAAATAATTGCGATGACCACCGAAAATTTTCACGCCACGCCACTGAATTAAATGTACCGTATATTATGGTTATTTTGCCTTTTTTATTAGGCATTAAATATTACAGTTATGATTCCCCGTTTAATCAAATACCCCGCTTAATCGAATATTATTTCTGGAACCGTCAATATTCGTTTACACGGGGACGACTGTATGTCAATAAAGGGTAATTCCTTTTCCTAATCTGTTTCATAAATACCAATTAGTGTCAAAGATTTTTATGATGAGTAAACTGTTTTTAATTATTTGATTTAAGAGTCTATAAAAAATAAGATGAGATTTAAAAATTTAATTTCAATTTAGAATTTTAAAAAGGGATTATCTTTTAAAAAAGGGTTTATTTTTATTTATTTATTTTTATCCTTTCATACATATAGAAAAATGCTAAATGTACGTCTTAGAATAGTTTGTGAGTCTGTAAACTATAATGAAAATTTCAACTGTTATTTTAAAAAACAGACATCATCGTTCATGAAATTATATACCTTATGAGTTTACTCATATAAAAATTCTAAATGTACGTCGTAGAATAGTTTGTGAATGGTCAAACTATAATGAGAATTTCAAACTGTTATTTAAAAAAAAAACAGACATTTTCATTCATGAAATTACATACTTTATACCGGCTGTCCTAAAAAGGACTGACTGATTTTAAAATTCAATAACTTGCAAACGGTGATATATTTTTTAAAAATCCTTGCAGGAGGGTTATGCCTGACGTCAAAAGTTCTTTTACAGTGACTTTCGATTTTAGTTCGAATTACAAACAATAGATGGCGCTGCGATCAATAGACGTTATCTTCCGGCTCGTTTATTCGTACTTCGGGACCTACTCAATGCATTTTGATCTCCTTTTTCCGCATGGAAGAAGAGAAAGGTAAAAAAATCGAGCCCGGATTTAGCGCCTATTGCTTACAACGCCATCTATTGTTTGTAATTCTAACTAAAATCGAAAATCACTGTAAATAAAACTTTTGACCTTATGCATAACCCTCAAGCAAGAATTTTTTAAATATCTGTCACCGGTTGGAAGCTATTGAAGATTAAAATCAGTCAGTCCTTTTTAGGACACTCGGTATGTATACATATAGAAAATGCTAAATGTACGTCGTAGAATAGCTTGTGAGTCTGTAAACTATAATGAAAATTCCAAACTGTTATTTTAAGAAACAGACATCGTCGTTCATGAAATTATGTACCTTATGTGTATACCCATATGAAAATTCTAAATGTACGTCATAGAATAGTTTATAGAGTATGTAAACTATAATGAAATTTTCAAAAGGAAACGTCTCTTTAAAAAAGCAAAAAAAAAAGTTAACAATTTGCACTAGAATGCAGAAATTTCTGAAATCAAGCAAAGAAACAATTCTTCACTAGAATCTGTCGATCGTTTTTAGCGTTCAGCCTTCTCCCCAAATCCCTAGACTCATTAGACAGCCTGGAGTGGACGTAAAGGAAATTAACATGACAAATAAACAAATAATAAAAGCAATTTTGAAGACTGCAATTTTCTAATTTACTTTCTTCAAATACAATTATTAATCCTTACAATACCTTTATAATAACAATTAGAAACCTTTTATAATTTTCTTTGCGATTTGGAAATAGTATGTAATAGAAATATAGTCATTTTACTCTGTCCAAGGAATAAAATAATATAAAAAGAAAATGTAAATTATAATTAAATAATTTATAATACTAATTTAATATATAATTAATAATTAAGAAAATAATACTAATAATAATATAATACTAATTTAAAATATAATTAATAATTAATATATTATCATATTAAAATAATAATTAATTTAATATGTTACTTAATTTGCTATATTTATTTCCTTATAACTAATATAATTAAATAATCTAAAAAAGAAATTAACTTGACATAAAGAAAATGATAAACGCAATTTCAAAGACTTCTACCCATGAAATAAATTAATGTAAAAATGTACGTAATTTTTTATAATGCAGTCGGCATTTACAGGTGATATTTGAGAAGTGGTCTTTATTCAGAGGTTTGAAATTGTAAAAGCTTAAAATAAAAATAAATGATAGTTTTTACCCGACTGAAAAGAAGGGTTATGTGTTTCACGCGTATCTGTGTAAGTGGATTTCTTTATACCCTCGAAACATCCCAATGGCTGGATGGATTTTAATGAATGAGGTCTCTATCAATTCGTCTTAATCGTCCGATGGTTATAGGATAGACTTTGTTTTTATAAATTCAAAATGACGGCCGTAAAATACAAAATGGCGGTAGAGGCGAAAAAAAAATTTTATGCACCCTATTGAGTGGCATATCATTGGATAGGTCTTTCAAAATGAAAATGGTGTTTCAGTGAACATTTTGCAGTCAGAAGCTCCGTTTAAATATTACACAACCTGGAAGTTGTGTACTTTGGATCTCTACCTTTACTGTAACTCTAACCTTCATAATATACATCTATAGGCCTCATCAAAATAGTGTTTGTAGATAGGAACTAATAATTAAACACAACTTAAAAGTCATCAATACATGTAAATAAAAAAAAAGGTAAGTAATATAAAAAAAAAAATAGTTTCATTGATGAGAAATAATTAATTAGTTCGCTTTTTACGCAGTCGGATTTTTTGATTTTTTAAATTTAATATATTATTACTTTTGTAAATAACACTCCATGAGGTGCGCTCTGTCTCACAGATACAATCTCTTTGGAGTTTGTCACACATACAAACACATACAAACTCTTTAGAGTTTGTATGTGTGACATACAGAGCAGCCGGTAGAGTGTTAAAATATATATAATTTCAATTTGCACTAAAAACATATCGTATAAAAATGTGCGTTTTTATCGAACGAAAAAATCATTTACACAAATATTATAAGCAATTCCTTTGCATCTTTATTAACTGCAAAATTTTGAAATTTTCTGAAGATAGAAAGAACATCAAAATATTACTTTATACCGAAATTTTATGGAAGTTCCACATTATCTTTATCTCCGTTTTCATTATAATTATTACTATCATAGACCATTCCTTCTATTAGTTCATATATCGTGTTAGAGGTAGAAAAAACTGAAAACGCTATCTACACTGACGTACTAAGAGAATTTGTATGCCTATTTCCAGTTCTATTTAGAATATCGTTTAACTTAACATCACTGATTATTTCCATATTTTCGGTGTGGGAAAAATCTGTATTATTCGGTGAGTAAAAATAAAAATAAACTTTCATTTTAATTACGCAGTTTCAGCCCAAAATTAACAAATCTTCCATTTGCAGTTTTGTCAGTCCCACTTGTAATTGATACATTTAAAATTTTCCTTTTTGTGTATATGTGTATATGGATGCCCGTTGTATAGAATTAATTGTTCAGAGATTAGACGTAATGTTATTATTATTAAAAAGATTTGGTTACCCCCAAAACATAAGCGGTTTTCAAAGATTACCGTTGTTCGGACTGATATTTACAGAAAATTTCCCTATAGTCAACTAATCATACACTGTTAAACATTTGCAGCATTCTGGCAGGTCATTTGACCGTTTTCTCCGAAAACGGTTACACAACCGTAATTTTAACACTATTCTGACAATATTATTGGCCATTTTATGGTCAGAATATAGTTAAATTATGGTTATGAAACCGTTTTTTCAAAAAACGGTCGAATGACCTGCCAGAATGCTGCAAAAATTTTAACAGTGTATGCTACATAAATTGACATGCTTACTCGTGTTATTTTATTTGTATTAATCATTTATATTTATTATATTTTATTTATAGCTCTACAAATAGTTTCTTTATGTACGAGCGTGGTTCAATAGTTATTGTCCCGGGTGTGTATAAAACATTTGTACTGCGATGGTTGATGTGGAATATTGAAGCCTAATGTCTTAGATTTGTATATGCTCAATTTCAGAACCGTAGCTGCTATATTAACATATTTGTTTTAGTTTTAGGTGTGAGAGGTGACACCTAGCTTGAAAGGGGGAGTTGGGGGGAAAGGCTGATTTGGAGCTTATGGGGCCAGACCTGAAGCAGTTCTGTGATAGATTTGTGACAGTGGATGAGACGTTTTCACAAGTCTATCACTGAACTGCTTCAGGTCTGGTCTCATAAGCTTCAAACGAGCCTTTCAAGCTAGCTGCCACCTCTCACACCTAAAACGAAAACAAATATGGTAATATAGTAGCTACGGTTCTGAAATTGAGCATATACAAATCTAAGACATTAAGCTTCAATATTCCACATGAACCATCGCAGTACAAATGTTTTATACACACTCGGGACAATAATTATTGAACCACCCTCGTATGTAATATGTTTTATATGTTTATGGTATGTTTTAATGTTTTCAATTGGGATCTTGAATTCACTTTTCTTTAAATATTATTTATGTGCGTGCGTGTGTGCATGTGTTTTAGTATTGAGCATTGATAAATTGTATTTAAATGCTACATGGCAATTGAAATGTTTAACTAACAAGGTCCGTTTCACGTCTATCCGAAGTTTACGCGTTACCAAAAAGTCTGTTATTTCAGAAATATAAACTTCCTATACTTGAATTTATTTTTCTGCAAATATTATTTGAAGAAGTATTGAGAGATGTAGTTCATAAGATAACGTAATGAATATTTGTGTTTAGAGTAAACGCTACATTTCAAATCGAATGAAATAATACATATACGAGGTCTGTCTGATAAGTATTCGACCTTTATTTTTTCTGCGCGCAATAGTGAATCTAAGGCGGCGCCACTGTGTACATTAAAAGGAGACATCTTAATGCACATGCTTGAATTTTTTCCCAAAATTCCAGTGATCCAGTCATTGCCTACTGGCCTCAGAGTGAGGTGCTGTGATACATGTTCGTCAGATTTTGATTTCACGTATATATTTCAGGGCACGTATATATGTATATACGTGTATGCGTGTGTGTGATTTCGCGTTGAGATTTTCAAAGTTCATTAAAAATAAATATGCATACCGTTTCTAAAAATATTATAACTACTATAGAAATGTAGAAAAATTGTATTTACGTATTGACCGCATGCCAGATTTTAATCGACAAAAATTTCACGAATTTATGGCAACCTCTTTTATTCGGATTGTTTGAGCGTTTAAGCGCGTAGTTCGATTATAATAATTTTGTTAAATTCGGTGTTTTGCTAACTGTCGATGCTAGTTAACTGTGTCAAACGGATCAATCTTCCGTCTTCTACACGTGTATTGGTGTATTTTAGCGAATATCACATTTCTTGGCAAATACTTGTTTTGAACTATAAAGTTAATTGGCAGCGTCACTTGAGTTTGATACCAATACTTGACATGCAAGACGATTAGAAGAAAATTTTAATCTGCAATAATTAAAAAAAATTAAGAATAACTTTCAATAATAATAAAAAACAGAATAACCTACAATTATGTTAAACAATTTCCGCCAGAACCAAAAAGTATCAAAAGTATCCAAAGGCAGGCAGTTATTATGTAACTATCAGAAAACCAAGAACAAAGAATGTCCATGCAAACAGCTTTATCCTGTGACTTTAAACTTTGAATTATGAACCTCACGTTCCGAATTTCGTTAAGTTTGCTCTTTACATTAGCAACAATATAAAATTGTTGTTTTCTAATGATAACGTATGTTAAAAAATTTTTAATTGTTGTCAAAAAATAATTACATTGTTGGCGTATATTGCTGCTTTTCAACAATGTCAAACATCAAACTCTCATATTTTCACCAAAAAAGACTAGAAACAATGTGTTGTATCCTTAATTATTAAAAACGTAATTTAATAAATGCTCTTCTAAATTGCACCATAAGAAGTCAATGAATATTTACAATAGTTGCAGTGTCAATCTGTTATGTATCCAAATATTTTGATTCGTTTTTTAGAAAAATACTTCATTTCATCATTTTCATCTTTTTTCCCCTGCTAAACATTATTTATCTCTTTTCGCCTAATCCACAACCTATGTTGCTACTCCTAACATCAGCATGTGTTTATCGTTAAGACAATAATTATCAATATTTCTTTTAAACAATCAAAGCTTCTTCGTTTGTATGAAAATAAATCACAGATTTGCTGAAATATATTTTCAGAATTTAAATAATCAAAACAGCTTCCTTTTCTGAAGAAATTTCTTCAAAACAAAGCATTGACTAGTTGAGTTTTTATCAATAATCGTGATTGTTATGTGGAAAATACGACGAATGCTCTTGCCGTCACCGGAATGTAATAAGAAATGTAATCTCGACCGAGATCACCTCGTGGACAAAGCCATTAAGATTCTAGAACCCAAATACGACTTTCTTGCTGTCATAGGGGCTGGTGCATATAGTGACATATTAGCCTTGTGGTCGAAACGGAATAAAAACACGATAGCAGTGAAGATCATGCACCCGCATGCGACATCCGAAGGTGAATTGAACATATGGCCACGCCTCAAACACCACAACATTGTTCCAGCCCTTAAGGTCAGACGTTATGAAGAAGTAGACATCTTTTTCATGCCACACTATTCTCAAAATATGATGACCTTTCTCGATGATGACAGCTATCGTATGAGACCGGACAGTTTTATGATGTTCAGAGTCTGGTTGACGGACATCCTGAGAGGCCTGGAATACCTACATACGTCCGACATCTGTCATTTAGATCTAAAAGTAGACAATATAATGATCACTTTACAGAATAATGCAGCGATCGGCGATTTCACCACTATTCAACCAGCCAAGGGCCTAACAGACGGGTGAGCCGCTCTTGAAAACTTTTTTATTCACTAATCCTTTTTTTTTTTTTTTTTTTTTGGTTACAGAAAACGTTTATTTTGTTATTAGTTATCAGTGTACAAATTTTGGTTAAAATAATATCTTTAATGGTTCTTCAGGTAATCAAAACTTACATTTTTGAAATCTCAAATAATTAGCATTCTTCAAAATGCTCCATGCACATTCCAGTGTTACATACAAATTCAAAATTCTTCCAATATAATTATTTAATACATAAAAATGAAAGTTACTAAATTTTTTTGTTTATTAAGGCTTTTTAAAATTTACTTAATTTTAATTAAACAATTACCAAAATTTTTATTTCGTTTAATTTCAATTTTATAACCAATAAATAACATTATTTTAATAGCTTACGTTTATACATATATAGAAAGAATCCGTGAGAAATGTCAATAAAATTGGAAAAAAAATGAAACGCATATGAAACATTTTAAAATCATGAAAGTGATGGAAATCTTCAACAAAGCAAGTAAAAAGCAAGTTTTAATGAATAAATAAGTTATAATGAGTTATAAATGCTCAATATCTTTTAAAAACAAAATATTTTAATTTTTAATTAAGTTTCTAGCATTATTTATGACTCATTTCCTACATTTTTATGCATTTATGATAAATATACTAGTTTATAGGTCCACTAATAAATCTTTCTGTAATACTTGACATGTCATGTTTTTGACAAGTGATATGTACGTTGTAGTTGTGCACACCCATATTACTCCGAAAATATGTATTTAACGTATGTAAACACACCAATTTTGCATTTAGTCATCTAAAATTATATGTATATTATAAATTACAACAAAATTCAATTTAATGAAATAACCGGAAGTTAAAAGATTGTAAAAAAATTAAGAAATTTTAAAAATTCTATAAACTTATTTTTAATTGTTATTAAGCGCCTGAAATTATTTCTAAAGACATTAAACCTTTCACAAAATCTGATAGTAGTTTTTTTTTCTTTTAAGAGGCAAAATATGCAAATATTCCAGAATATTTTCTACGTACCAGGGTTCGTACAGATCCAGGAATTTCAAGACCTGAAAATTCTTCGGTACCAGTATTTTCTTATAGAAAATCTCTCTTTAAATAAGGAGAAATTTTGCGCGTTTGAACTAGATTTTTTTTTTTAAACTGTTAAAAAATTGTCATTTTACCTGGAAAATAACGGGAGCCGTACGAACCCTGTGCGTAAATGCTTTATCGCTTGAAAAGGAGAAGCAGTTGTAAGACTAAAATTAAATTTTGATGACCATTTTGTATATATTTTTATATAATATATTCCCTGACAGATTAAATATTCCTGATAGAAAAAAACTATTGAGACTGTATAAATAAAATTTCGCGAACGGAAATAAATTTGCGCGGTTCAGTCAAAAGCATGGTTACCAACTTTTGCGCTTTTTTGTTACCACTAAAATGTAATACAAATTTTTACCTTATTTAAACGCTGATTAGATGATTAAGTAAGGCAATATTTATTATTAAGTTTTAGAGGAAAGAAGCATTGACTGATCTCTATACATACTGTACATAACTGAGATTTGACTGGTCTCTCATGTGTACATGAATAAGGTTTGATTGGTCTGTAGTGTGTATATAAGTAAGGTCTGACTCTGATTCTATGACCGGTCATTGCATTATCGTAGAAATTTCGTATTTATATTTAGAAAGTCATTAAATAATATATCATAAATTACACACTACAGTATGCGGCATGTATTTGAGAACACACATTATAGGTGGAATACCACCCTGTACATCATAATTACAAATCATTTTCTATTACTTGTAAACATGTCAAAACCTAGACTAACTGAGGAAATGAAGTGACATGCTGTCATTGTCTCAATGGCTGAAAAACAGTCGGATTTATAGATTGTCGCATCCTTCAAACTCGTCCGATCATTGGTCTTTAAAGTAAAGAGCGAACTGAAGGCTGTCAGGTTTGATGTGGCAACCATTTTATACAGGAACCGACATTTTCAGCAATATGCATTATCAAGACAGATACTGGAATTCGTCATTCGTGTCGATGAAGATCCTGGAAAGTTTATGAGGGTACTCACTAGAACGCTGCTGCATGACAAGACCACCATCCGATGTGTGCTTAATTAGGACCTTCGTTAGAGGTCGTACGTGATGAGGAGAGGATAGTTCTTGTCTGAGAGAACCAGGGATTACTTCCTGAGCAAACTAAGCGCCTCCTTAATAAGCTGAAACACGGAAGGGATCCAGATTGTTGTTTCCGTCTGATGAGAAAAACTTTGTTCAGGTTCAGAAAGTGCGCCTCAAAAAAAATCGATATCCGAATAAAATCCCAGAAGTGGTTCACATCGTCATTCACAGAAAATTGCACAGCCACACTGATGATTCTGGGGGTCGTGAGAAGCAAAGACGACCTGATGCCTCCACATTTATTTCTTCAAGGTGCCAGAGTCAACGCCATTGCTTATACCAAGGTGTTCAAGTTCTGGATTACTTGTTTAGAACGTGGAAGGTCGTGCGTTTTTCAACAAGACTCTACATCATCCCATACAGCCCATACAACCTTATAATGAATGGTCTAAAATTTTCATGACCAAGTCATCCTCAACTTGTTGCTCCCTCCCCCAGCTCCCAAGATATTAACCTGGTGGACTATTACGTATGGGATGCGTTTGAGAGGGACTCCAATAGTTATCCACTGTTGCGTTTATCAGGGTAGCCGTTGTGTATGCAATGGCAATTGTTCCCAACACCTATCTGATTTTCGCCTGCAGTCAGTCTCGACAGTATATAGAGGCTTTAATTGCTGGGAGTGGTTTCAATGAATGATGAGATTTATAACATTGCGTATAAAACATTGCGTATGTGGTCACCTGTACAGAACGTCAAAATGCAAAAAAAATGTTTTATCTCCTATGTCTGTCTCTGTTTGAAAGCAGGCGTTTATTTTGTTCTCAAATACCTTGAGCAGCCTGTATTTGTTCAGTTTTAATAGAATAAAATCCAATAGAGATAAAGTTTCGATTTTGTTCCTCAAAATGAAGCATTAAAATCAGGTTGTGCATGTTACCCGAGGACGCAGCATACACGAAAAAATGTGATAAATATCCTATATGACTTTAAAATATCTTTATGTCTTAAAAAAATAATCGTCATTATAAATTTGTCGTCAATTTATTGCTTTATCTTATCAAGTTTATTCTCAAATTTACCGTTCATTAAATTAATTATAAATTGATAGTTTTAATTTCGTAAATTTACCTTCAATAAAAATTGATATTTTGACAGTTACTGTGTTTAGTTATACATTTATCGCTGTAAATTTTTGTTTCATTTTCACATCTTTTTTATAAATATTTTCAGAAAATAATCAAGCGAAAAGAATGAAAATTATTTCATTTGAAATTTGTGTAAAATATAGTCTTGTGGATCTTAAATGTTAATTATGCATAAAAAAAAATTACAGTCAATTTATTGCTTTAGCTTATTAAACTTAATCTCAAATTTGGCAGTTAGTAAATTAAGGGTGAATTGATCTATGTAATTCATTAAAATGTACCCTTCGTAAAAATTTTAGAAATTAGAAGAAACTCTGTTATTTTAGTTCTCTAATATGTTTTCTAGTTACAGTATGTAAATTTCGTAATATCAAAATGGCTCAGAAATATTTTAATAATCCACACTGAATAATGTATATTCATGTTTGTAAACATTTTTACCAGTACATAACAATTAACAGTTTACTCAGAGCTGCCCACCATAAGCATTGTCTCAATAGCGGGTAACAGGGTGTATCTACATGAGCGTGGTGGCATATGCACAGAGTGCATGCTGAGAGTAAAATTTTTGTCCATATCATGGCAACCGACAATCTAAAATTTGGTAACAACTGCCTGGATGAGAATGACAAGTCAACAAACATTATAGTTTGGTGATAATGGCAGGATTGCCAGGGTACTTAGCGATTTGTTCTTTCCACATTCGTCTAAATCCATCAAATTTAACTTCCTGTATGTCACAACTTTCACTTAGAGGTACCCTAGTACGGAACTGTTTTCTCCCAATGCGACTAATTTTCCACTTACCGCTGACAATACATTGAATTAGAGCGCTCTTATACGAAACGACGCCATACAAGCAATAAAATTTCATTTGCCGAAAGGTCTTTGAATAAAAACTTGCCCAGCCTTCAATTAGCTTGGATTGGAGAAACCACCATAATCGCCAAAAGCTAATGTTTACTGTACTGAACTCCATAATAAAACGGAGCGCTAATCGCTAATTCCCTATTCTGTTACGCTGAATCCGGCTGTCACCAATAAATACGAAATCTCAGGAAAGTATGACAAAACACTGATTACGTTCCATCATAAGGTAATGTAACGTAAATATTTTGGAATTCGATTTTTTTTTATCGCACTGGTATTATAAATTTCCCTGAATTATAATCTTTGTTTAAGTAGCTGCAGTTATTTTTATATGATTTTATCACAAAATATGTTTAACAATATAAAATAAAGAAATTTAAACTATCTGTGACTTAATAAGAAACGCGAAAAATTCAATAGGTATTGCTTATAAAACTATGATAAAGGTTCAGGAATACAAAAAGTTTGCTAAAAGGCTCGATAGAATGCCTTTAATATAAAAAATGTTCAGGCTTCTGCGCACATTAAATTAGTTATCATGGCAGAAAGTGAACCGATAAGTTAGCCCTTTGTTCTGTTACAGAGTTCGATGGTTTATTTTATTTTCTAAACAAACTTGTCCAGGCGAGTAGTTCTGTAATGGGAGTTCCTATTGTTTGGACAAATCGTACAATCTTAGCATGCGCCCTGTGCATTTGTCACGCACGCTGAAAAACGCAGTCTGAACAAAATTGATTTATTATTTTTACAAAGTTATTACTCTTGCTTACACGTGAACTTCCTTCCATACAGGTACGTCCTGCCACGCTACTACTGTCCGCCTGAGGCTTGGCCGCTGGAGGTCGATGGTCCGAACCCTAAAGTGGACGGAAAAGCGTTCGACGTGTGGTCCTACGGCATGATCGCCTTCTACTGCTTTTCAAGCCAATGGATGGAACGACATCTCTGGGGACGGACGAGCTGGTGGGACGAGATCTATCCCTTGATCTCCAAGTGTTTAAACGTACGTTAAAAATGTTTTTATTTCTATTATTCCCGTGGGTGATCGCAGAACAAAATCCATAGACGGTCAAAATTTTCGAATAGTCCGTTCCCAAAACTATTCCTTTTTAAATGGAGACTATAAGATGCAATAAGCTAAACTAAAATTATTTTTTCATGGCATTCCGTCAAAGAGAATTTCTGTATGTAATAAGATAAAAAACAATACAGAAATGTAACATTTAAAATCCAAAAATAAGATTGCATCGGCTTTTTTCTCAAAATTATGAACTGAAACAACATTATATTTTTCTTCCTCTTTACTCCTATTTAATATAATTTTTAATTTTTTAATGCATGGATATAAAAGAAAAATTAGGCTAAAAACTATCTATGACGTGCAGTTCAACGGAGCATCACCCCCTGACGAAAAATTCTTTGTATTTTGCATTAATTATTTTAAATCCCTTCAGAAGAAATAAAAGTTTATATTTTTTATCACAATCATCAGAAAAAAAGAAAACTTAGGTAATTAAATTTGAAAATCGAAAGAAGGACAATTGTTCTCCTTTTTGCTCTTTGCGAACGCCCATGTTAATTTGTAGCATCGGTATCATGGGAGTAAATCTAGGCATATGCGACACTTATACCGGATTCATTCAGGTAAACATGGTTGTATAAATTTTGCATTTTGCATAGTCTTTTCTCAGCTCTGTAAAGTAAAAAGGAGAGTTGCAAATGATAAAAATAGGTACTGACAATAAAAAAAATAGCGGCTGTGGATTAGTAAGTAGTACCCAGATCAATTGCATTATTTTTCAAATAAATTTTAAACCCGTGCAAACATAATTATTAAAAGGGGTGGGGGAATCAAGAAATAAAAGGACAACGCGTTAAATAGCACAAATTGTAAAAATGCGTATACAAAAGGATTTATGCAGCTCTTTCGGAGCTTCTAAAGCACCGTCATCAGTGAAAAGTTTAAAATTAATGTTTAAAACCAAGAAATAAACGAGCGAGAGAGACGCAATTTACAGTTTGTGGCCAACGGCGAAATGACGGTGAGTATTGAAAAACAACAGCGGAGTCTATCGTTACCGCGCGCACGAGGAGACCAATGAGAAGCGCTTAGTCATTCTGGAAAAAGTTAAAGGGAAAGGAGAAAAGAATCCTTTTTTGTGGGGGGGGGGGGACATTTTTCTTTATTTCTGCTTAAGCCCTTCTAAAATGGCTAAGCGTTTCTCATTGATGTCCTCGTGTGCGCGAGAAAGATTGACTCCGCTGTTGTGTTTAACACTCACTTCCATTTCGCTGTTGGCCGTGAGTTGTAAGTAGCGTCTCTATAACTCCATTTTATCCTCCCATTTTAAGTAAAAAATCACATAATTGATAAAACAAATAGGAATCAAAACACATAACATCTAAAGCAAGCTCGAGTATTTTTAATAGTTCTTCCTTTAAGCTATTTATAGATATGGGCTATCTCCAATGAGTGGATAATTTGCGTGCCGTGGCATTATATGTTGTATTTTTTCTTTCATATAGTTTTTTAAGAATAAAATGTATTCTGTAATTTCTTTCTACAATTCAAAAGTATTTACGAAGAGAAACATTTTGGAACCATATTTATTAACTTTACGCTGTACGAATGTTTCTTTTGAAAGTACGTTTTTTATTCTCATATTTAGAGTGGGACACCAGGAATTTTAAAGAGAAATTGTTTACTTTATTCAATAGCAAATCTCTGTGATTACATAAAGCGGATATTTTTATTTAAATAGGTTGGTTACTTAGAACGGAAATTTTATATTAAAAATTAAATTTTAATTGATTAATACATCCTGTTCAAAAAAATATATGCACCCAGAAAAAATTGAGCCATAACCACGAAATTTGGTGTGCTGGTGTGATTTGATGAGTTATGTAAATTATTAATGTTTCTGCTTCAATGACCAATAGTAACTTGTGTAATGGGCAATTAAATTGCACGGTAGACAGTAGTTAAAGGAACCGGTACTCGAATTCACGAGTAATTAGAACCGGACTACCAGCTGGACTACCAATACACGGGATTTGAAAAAAAGATGCCTTTAAGATGTACTGGACGGTGCTACAAACATTTGTCCGACTTCGAAAAGGGTTGCATCATAGGCCTTACACTGTAAAAAAAAGTTGGAAATTGCCCGTCAAGCGTGGCAAATGAGGTGCGTTCGTACTATAATTAGTTTTCTAAATATTTTTTGCACCGCATATTGTACTGAATGTATATTTTACTGCACTTCAATAAGTGCATATCTATTTCATTCTGTTCGAAAGGCTGTAACATCATTAAAATGCACTTTCAATATTTTTTTCCCATTGGCTGTCATGTAATGGAAAATTTTTGGCTGTTCCTGTAATTAAACTATACACTCGATTTTCATAAAATTAGAAATTACTCGACAAAATTTTACAACAATTATATATTTATCATTTCAGAGCATTCGGAAGGCTGTAACATCATTAAATTGCACTTGGAATAATTTATTCCCATTGACCGTAATGTAACGGAAAACTTTTGACTGTGCCAGTAATTAAACTATCCATCCGATTTTCATAAAATTTGAAGAGACTCGACAAAATTTGGCAACAATTATATATTTAAATATTCTCGGCCATTCGGTTGGGTATCTTTTGCTCTATTATATGCGGACAGGCGGACAGACGGACTAAACGACGACTATAGGTGCTACGTATTTATATAATTACGAACGCACCTAAAAAGACGGATGTATCCTAATCTACTAAAATGTGCAATAATTACAAACGCAAATATATAATAACGTCTTCGGAGTCACCCAAGATTCCGAAAAGTGTTCCTTTATTTTTAGAAACCTCAGAAAACAATTTATTTTCAAAATTAAAAGAAGAATTTATAAAAATAAATTTTTATTAGCTGCCTGTAATTTTCGGAAACATTTCGTAGTAGCTTTTACAATGCATTAATCAGTTCTCTGCTCCCAGAAAATCGGTTTTTCGGATTCTATCAATTTTCAAGTAAACATTTTCAGCTGCATGTTTGATAATATCTAATCAGCTGCAGAACTGAATTTGTGCATGCAATAATGTTAATTTTCATAATGTGTAGCAAAATAATGTTAATTTTCATATTAGTGTTAATGGTGTTATTTTAGTATGTTTGTCTGTCAAACATGTTTTCTGAATATCAAAATATTTACCTGAGAATGGATAGCATCAGAAAAACTGATATTCCGATTTGAGAAAACTGATTATTGCACTGTAAAAGCTACTCAGAAACGTTACCGAAAATGACGGGCAGCTAATAAAAATTTATTTTTATAAATTCTTCTTTATATTTCGAAAGTAAATAGTCTTTTGAGGTTTTTAAAGGTAAAGGAACGCTTTTCCAATTCTTCGGTGACTCGGAAGATGTTATTGAATATTTTCGTTCTTGATTATAGTACATTTTTGTAAATTAAGAAACATCCGTCTTTTTTTACAGTGCAGAGAAGCGAGTTGGTCGAACAGATTTATCAGCCAGTATGTTGGTCGAAGCCATATGGAAGTTCCACGATGGTGACAGCAGTGGATCAGAGAAGCAGGGCTCCCACTCGGTTCGTTTTTTGAACATCACTTTTTTTTTAAAGAAAAATCTTCCTTATAAATTTCGTGGAAACTTACCTGGAAGGCCCGGGCCACAAATGCATCAGAGGATCGAGCAATGAGCAGAGCACCACGTCTACACCAACAGTGTCGCTATCATCTATTCGACGCAATTTGCTAGTTGACATGGATCCAGTGATATCAAGGCATACCATCCGTAGATGACTTGCCGACTATGGGCTCAGGTATCAACGTCTATTAAGGGAGTTACCACTAATCCTTAAACATGGGCAGTGTCGCCTGGATTAGTGTCGATCTCGGACAAGCTGGACAGTGTCTGGTTCGAGAAATGTGATTTTAAGCAAAGAACACCGCTTTTCTCTCAGTTCTGGTGACCGCCGCATACATGTATGGAGGCAGAGAGGTCAGCAGTCTAATCCTCCATTGTTAACTGAGCAGCACACTGCTATAACGACTGGTGTAACAGTCTGAGGAGCGATCTGCTGGTACAGTCGATCACTTTTAGTCATTCTACAAGGTGCTCTGATGGCTTGCAGGTACGTTGACAACATTTTTCAGTTGGTGGTATTGCCTATGTTATCAAGTCACCCAGGTACCATTTATCAGCAAGACAACGCTCCGCCACATACTGCGCAACTCACTCAACAATGTCTACAAGGATATAACGTCACTCTATGACCTACTAGGTCATTAGATCTTGCTCCAATAGAGCATGTTTGGGACATGTTGGGACTTTAGCCGTCTCTGAATACCACAGAAATAATTGATCTTTTGCTACACTTATGGCAGAATCTGCCACAGAGGGACATCAGTAACTCAATAGACTCCATGCAACATCGAGTATCGGCTTGTATAGATACCAAGAGTAGCTTTATAACCTACTGAAATCGACATTCTTTTGGCTGCTACTAGTCAATAAAATGCTTTTTTTTCTAAATTTGTAATCATTTGTTCATCTACGCAAACACTATGCACATGCCAAGTTTCATGGTCGTGACTCCATTTTTTCGGATGCATGTTATTTTTGCATTAGAGTGTATATGCATCACTGCGCAGTGTAGGGTTAATATCCATTTGCTTATTCTTATTTTATCAGGGAATAAATTTCTCACATTATCCACATTCAAACATATTATTCTCCTGTTGTGGAAGTGGTCGGGTAGAAAATACTTAACTTAACTTTTCCAACTTTAAAATTATAAACATAACTGTAAAAAATTTTCTATGAAATTCTAATGACTTTGTTTTTCTTCCAACAGTTTCATTTTTGGTATCAGTTAAGTATTGCTTTTCCATCCAGCGAGATCGACTCTGCCACGCGTACCTATTGTATGAATCTTGTAAAAGGAGTGCTTCGATACAGACCGGGAGACAGACCCACCCCCACCAAAATACTTCGGCATGTTTTACTGCGCAAGGACGGAAATGATCTACTAGAACCGGATGTCATATGGACCTCCCGGAAAGAAGGTAAGGACCTGTGCTGTTTTTCTTTCATGATCATGAACACAGAGTAGAGTAGGACTTCTAACGAAACAGAGTTAAAATCTAATTGCAACATTCGAACAAATATGGCAGTCGGCGTAGAGCCGTGGTCAGAAAGTGCTCCTAGGGGACAACGCTCATTGTCTGACTCTCAATGACTAAGCAGACGATTGGTAGATGCAGACGATCCGAATAAAACCGTGCTACATCAACGGCCCTATTTCAAACATTTTTCCAGGAAGGATTTTCTTCTTCCAAAGCCTACCTTAGAAGTCGTACTACTCTATGTTTATGATCGTTACATATCTAACACTTTTCAAAATTTTCCTACATGATTGCAAATTATTACACCTATCTCACCACACTCATCATAGTCCGTAGAGGGGCGAAATGCCTTGCAGTGAACATAATCGTCATTTCAAAAACTATGTAAGTTACAAATTCATTTTGTTTTTCAGGAATCAGTAAAAACTATGCTACACTCAAATGCTATAATTTAAAGAAAGTTTTTGTTCTCGTTATGTTTCTTAGATCTTTACAATTTGTAAGTACATTATCACTTACATATTTTATAAAAATTAATGTTTAATATACTTATAGATTTTTAATTGCTTTTTTCTTTTATTAGAAACACTAGAGATTTAGAACGAAACAAATTAATCTTATTATATATTTGACAATGTAAACATAAATCATTAATGTCTGCTTATTAAGGATTGGTGTTAATTCATGGAGTCATATTCACCATCATGTTCTATCAAGTTTGTTCCTGTTCCGTTGTTGATCATTGGAATACACAATTTGACCCTTTTTTATCATTGACTAGCAGGCTACACCCGCTACGCTTGTCAATTTCTACAAAGGAACTTTGAATCAAACGAAATATATCGGTGAATTTGATCTCGTGTTTCAAAGCAATATGAACCTTTACCTAGAATGTCCTTCCGCATTGCTAATAACGATACAAAAGCCACAGCGCTATTATATTTTCTAATGTGTTAAGCAAAATTTGACCTGTTAAGGACCAATTCTTTTAGTTGATCCTTTGAAGTAGCATTTCATAAAAAACGATAGAACGCTATGCAATGTACTAAAAATCCTTGAAAAATAAAAATTCATATCCCATCAAAATCATTCTAGTAAAAAATTTTCAAAAGACTAATCCTTTATAATCATGTACAACTGGTTATATAACTTTCCTGCATAATTCTAGAACTAAGCAACGTAAAACGATGTGTGTTAGCTTCTCTGAATTATTATCTAACTAAAAATACAAGTTTAATCAAAATCCATTCAGTAGAGATCAAGTTATTAGCTGCCGGAATGGCCAAATTTGCCTTTTATATGTATATAGTTGATAAATGTTGTTTTTGTCGTAAAGGGCATTTTATTGGACTTTTGAATGATAACGGATGAACACTATGCCGTCCGGTGGCTCCTCGTTGGTTCCATGCGGAAATTGTTGGGCAAGCTCCGATGGTTCCATGTTTGTGCCATGCGGAAATTATCAATACTAGATAATGGATACTAGATAGATACTAGATAGATAGGTAATAAATACTAGATAACTAGATAATAGATTGAAAATAGAGGGGCAGGATTGAGAACTTATGGGAACTGATTTTAAGATTAGTAAACTTCACGATTTATTGTGTCCCAAGAACCTGGAAAAACCGCCGGCGATAAGCAAAATAATGTAAGTCAGTTCTACCGGCGCGACACAAAAGAATCTAGATTAGAAGTGCGGACGGTATAGTATTAATATACCTTTGTAATTTTTGCCCACACATATCAGCCTAGGACATATTTCTACCAAAAAAGTTAATATCGAAAAAACTTGGCTTATATTGTTTTTAACATGACTGATTCAGTTTAAAAGCACTTTAAGTACCAATAAAAGCTCGTCTTCATTTAGACCATGACTTTCACAAAGTAAAAACAAACAATGATCAGTTTAAATTCGAACGAAGTTGTAATGCGATTGTATGTTCATAATTTATTGCTATAAATAATTAATGTTAATATGTCTAATATCCGAATATTTACTTTTAAACGTTAAAAAAAAAAAAGAGCTTTTATTTGTGCCCTACTTTTATCTGCGTTTGAAAATGGCTTAAAATTTTCTTTATTAGTATTTTCATACATTTTAAATACACGGTAGTTTATACAATTCCTCTGGGTGTTTTGGCGTTGAGGTAAGGGCCAGTAGGTGAAGGTTCTCTCTTACCCCGCAACGTATTGTTTGTTTTTTTCTTTTTGAAGTTATTTAATACGTTTTACACTTTAAATATTTTAGACACGGTTAAAAATGGTTCGAAAGTTTAAAGATTCGTTTTGGGAATTATTCAAGAAAACTAGTCGCCCTTGGCGACCAGTTTGATCTCCTTTAAATGTATGCTAAACATTGTATCATGTTACTTTTAATCGTAATTTAATTTACTTGCTCAATTCTTCGCGAAATCAGAAGGTTCTGATTCAGAAATCATGAACTCTTCATTTTTATGTTAGCCGGGCGCAAGTGATTCATTGCCAAACATTGTTCGCGTCGTATTATTTTGCATTCCATTAATTCCATTTAAAATATAATACTTTCACTCATTTTATTTAAACTACATTATTTTAATTTAAAACTGAAATATTTAAAATTTATGACTCAGTTACTTTTTTTAAAAAGGACAAGAAAAGATAATACCATAAACCATGACATTTAATTTCAACATCAAAGCTTTATTTTAATTCACCACGCGAAAAATTCTTTATGACAGTCGCATGAAATGATTTATTATAATACTGACGACATGATGGCGATGGAACAATATTTGGCGATTTATCACCTGCGCCCGGCTAACATTAAATTACCAAATTGGCCGCCTGGCATATAAAAAGCGAAGCTGTCAACCCGGAAATGTTGATGGCAGCCACATGACTTAGGCTATTATTATTTAAAAACATTTTGGCGTGTTGTGGCTTTTAAATTAACATTTCTACTCTGAAAAAAAAAAAAAAATCAGCGTTAATTTATATCTAGAAAATGCAATATATCAAATTTCATTCTTGTAAGTAAAAATAATACTTCTTTTGAACTTTACAGATTAAACAACTATAGAGGAATTTTAATAAATATACAACTGGTAAAAATATACCTATGAGCGTTACTTTGATATTTTATTACTCTTATAGAGATATGCTATTCAAATTAATTAACCCTTAAATGCCGGGTGTTGCTTTTCGGCAACATACCCAATTTAGGCTCTAAAATACTATTAAAATAATATTGAAGCTCTAATTCCTCATGTTGCCAATAAAATACATTCTCTAAATAATATTAAATCGATTTTTAACATGTATATGGCAACACTTGTGCTGTTTAAGAATAAAGATAGATTTATTTTTTCAGTTGTTGCTACTTGTTCTTTTTGTTTTGTTTGGAAGCTTGCGAAATACCCTATTTTGTTCTGCAGTGAGCAAGTAAAATTAATTTCTTATTATAGTTCCTAAAATTCTTGTTTGTTTAATATTATAGAATTTTATCAATGAGAAGCATTTTTTCAATTAAAGACCAGTATTGCCGATTAGTAACAAACTGTTTTTTAGTCGTAAACCATACTTAAAACAAAATATGATTTTTTTAAGTATTTTTCCCATGATTTATTTAAAAAATGAAAGCCGAAAAACATTATTATAATGATTTTTGAAAAGTCAGGCATTTAAAGGTTAACAACTTTTTCATAGAAAATTCTATAAAGTAAAATAAAGTTTAACATAATTTATAAAAAACACTTTTATAAACATTTAAGACCTGACCTACAAAGTTGTGTAGGTGATCCTAATTAAAAAGAAAAAAACATTTCATTTTTTGTGCGATTTAAAGTCGAAACTGCACCCACAGAATTGCGGGGACCTTGGCATAACCTGACATCGGGTATTTTTCACATATTTTTTCAATCACATATGACCCTATTAATTGGGATAAACAACCTAAACTTTTTATTTCTACCAAAAGCATTCAATGTTTATCTTAAAAATCACCCCTTATTGCATGACTGCATTTCATGATTTTTCCGAAATTTTTCCATTACAATATGTTAATTTGGTGTTGGTACCGATCCCCACTGAAGAAATATCTCCACTTTTTTTAAGCGTGGTAAAGAATGCGAGTTAATGATTTTATTTTATAAAATTATAATTTTTGCTCTTTTTCTTTTAGGTAGATTTCGTAAGAAATACTACCTATTACATTCTCCTCTATGTTAGAATTTCTGAAAATTTTTGCAGATCTACACCGATTATCACCCATAGAACCCAAAACCATACCCAGTTAAAAACTTTATACATATATATATATATATATCAATTTCATGGGCATGATAACTTCCATAATTGTACACAAATCTCTTCGAAACTGATACATAAAATCAACGGGCAGAAAATCTTGGTCAAGATCATTAATGAGCAAAATCGGACCAAGGGGGTGGAAATAGGGAGAGATTTTGTGAAAAATGAAAAAACCCCGTACCTTTTTAACTGTAATACACATCAAATCAGTTTAAAGTTAATATTACTTCTAGAAGAAAGGCCAAAAATTTATGTATGACAGATTTTGATAAAATAAAAAAATGGGCTCAAGGGGCGAAAAAAAATAAAGTTTTAGGGAGAAAAAATTCATAACTTCGTCAATTCTCAAAATATCAAATCCAATTAAATTTATTATAAATCTTCTTAATATTATCTACAACTTTTATACTGACGAGTTTATGATAGGACCAGCTCTTACCGCACAAAAAAAATTAAAACGAAAACAAAAAGGGAGGGGCGGGGGTTGAAGAAGAAAAAAATTCATAACTTCATCAGTTCATAAGATATCAAATCAGCTCAAATTTATTATAAATTTTCTTAATATTATCTACAACTTTTATACTGACAAGTTTTTGATAGGACTAATTCTTACAGCAAAAATAAATTAAAAATACATAGCGGTTGAAGAAAAAATTATCGTATTAACATGAGTCTGATAAAACCAGCTCTTAGAGAAAAATGAAATTAAAAACTCGTCAAAAGCGATCAGATAAAATTGTTAAGCTGGGTTTATCTCTAATCTTGATTTAGTTTTTGTTGGTGAAATTGGTATTTAACTTCGAAATCTACCTGCGCCTGTATATCGAGCCGGCAAAGATTTTTTTTATTTTAAGATACAGTACAAAAAAGTAAACAACAGTAAAAAAAAAAAAAAAAAAAAAAAAAAAAAAAAAAAAAAAAGCATTATTTAAAATATTTTTTCGTAATTTCTAAATTAATTTCTCAACATATGATCATAGTTTAATTTATATAAATCAATTAATTGATTAAAGCGTATTTTTAAAGCTATATATTACACTCCTTATTTTTTATTTACATTTTCACCATTGTAGTGTTTAAAACTATTTCGTTGTTGAAGTTTCATAACCAGTGTTCTTAAAACCCAATTTCAACAATTAGTGTCAATAGTCGGGAAAATATTAAAATTCTTTCGTGAATCCCTGTATATGATCAAAAGATTTCTATATAGTAAGCTAAAATTTAGTTCAGATAGGAAACGCATAACACAGTTGAAAATTCCCTTTCAGCAATTTCCGTCAATAAACGGAAATGAACACGAATTATTTGCTGCAGCCCCGCATATTATCTATAGTATACCTATAGAATATATTATCTATAGAGTCCCTAAACTCATAGGCAGAACTTTAAGGAAAGGCACATAAAGAAGCAATTTTTGTATTGCAAAATGGGTCGGAAATGAAAAGTGTTGGCGAAAACAAGAAATGCGGTGGAAATGAAAACAAGCGTTTTATTGACATAACAACTACAGTAACTGTTCATATGTGCCACCACCAACATTCCGGGTGTCCCAAAACTGACTGACGATTTTAAAATTCAATAACTCGCAAACGGTGGCAGAAATTAAAAAAATTCTTGCAAGAGTGTTATGTAAGATGTCAGGAGTTTGTATGCTGCGATTCAGAGTATTAGTTACAAATAGCATCGATAGATGGCACTGCAAGCAATAACCGCTAAATTCAGGCTCGATTTTAAGACCTCTTTCTTCTTCCATGCGAAAAAAGGAGATTAAAATGTATTGAATGCATCCCGAAGTACAAAAAATCGGGTCTGGACAGAGCACCTATTGCTCTCAGCTCCATCTATTATTTGAAATTCGAACTAAAATAAAGAATGACAGTAAAAAAACTCCTGATAGCATACTCAACCCTCCTGCAAGAATTTTTTTAATAATCACCGTTTTCAAGCTATTAAATTTTAAAGTCATCGGTCATTTTTGTGACACCTGGTAGCTACAGCTCTGGCAGCGTCTAGCAAGTAATTGAAGCACCCTTTTGAAGGTGGTGTTTGGCAAACAGTTGCAGCAGCGACTGAAAGTCTTACAAGGAGAGAGCCAACCTTGTTAATCACAGATTTTGATTATTTTAATATATGTTGTAGGGTAGAGACCTCTTAGTGTCAGGTTCAACGGATTTTATCCAACACTCCTTAGTTCTTGAGAAACCGGGGGTCTAATAATAGTACACAACTTAAATACTTACTTTGCAACCGCAATGATAGGTTGGTCGTAGCTCAGTTGGTATGGCGCTTGCCCGCTGATCCGCTGGCCCGTGTTCGATACCTGAATACGCTACATTTGTTTTTCTCATTTTTTGTTTTATAAATATACTTCTAAGTATAATTAATAATCTCATTATCAATTAAAATTTATAATATTGTACATCAATTATAATTTTAACCTATTTAATTTTTTACTTTTAACTAACTAGTTGTATAAAACATCATAAAACTGTTAATTTTTTAAAAATCACTTTTAAAATGTGTTTCATATATTCTTTATCGATGCAATTATATTGAGCAATTGTGTCAATTTGTGATTTTAAAGAAACATCATTTACGCATTGCTTTAACAAAGGAAGTCAATGCGATAATACTATTATTCTTTTTTAAAGTAACAAGCATAATTATGTTAAAAATTAGCATCAGAATTAAATTACAACCGATTTTTTGCATATTAAAGATTTTTAAATTTATAATACGCTTGCGCTTTCAATTATTTTGCTTTCACCTTTATCTTCTTTCTGCTTTTATTTTTATTTTATTTGAATATTCTTTTATTTTATCATAACTAGATGGCACCACAACAGATTTTGTCACGATTTTGGAAATTTTATCACTCAATAATAGGTCCAATTTCTTTTTAAACCTCTTTAAAGGATGAGAAATAATAGTTTAACAATAAAAAATGATAAATTTCAGTTTGTTAACATTATAATTAATGTATGATGTTAAAATTTGTAATTGACATTATTAAATTATAATTACAAGTATATTTATAAAACAAAAAATGAGAAAAACAAATGTAGTGCGTTCGGGTACCGAACCCGGGTCCTCAGACCAGCCAGCGAACGCCGTACCAACTGAGCTACAACCAACCTATCATTGCGATTGCAATGTAAGTATTTAAGTTGTGTACTATTATTAGACCCCCCGGTTTCTCAAGAACTATGGAGCGTTGGATAAAATCCGTTGAACCTGACACTAAGGGGTCTCTACCCTACAACATATATTAAAATAATAAAAATCTGTGATTATCAAGGTTGGTCCTCTCCTTGTTAGAATGCGGCCCTCGTCAGAGGCGATTGGCGTCTCGTAGATGAGACACGTGGAATCTTCGAAAGGGTACGTCATACGTCAGTCACTTGCTAGACACTACCAGACACGTATGGATGTTGGTGGTGGCACATTTTAACAGTTTATGTAATTGTTATGCCGTTAAAACAAATGTTTTCATTTCCTCCGCATTTCTTTTTTTTTCGCCAACACTTTTCATTTCCGACTAGATGCTATATCAAAATTGCTTCTTTATGTGTACGTTACATTCCTTTACAGTTTGGCCCATATGTTCAGGGATACCCTGTATACACCAATAATAGAACAGAGAACTATAGAATTTGTAATATGCAAAAAATTAACTAAGTTTAAAAACGCATACCACAACCGAAAACGCACTTCCAGCAAGTATTTCTCATAGACAGTACTGTAACCGAATTATTTTGTGTATCCCTGTAAACGAATGGTAAATGCTGTGCACACCATATTCTACAGTAAGCATTTTGTGCTGCACCCCAGTGAGATATGTCCATTTTCATATGTTTTAAGTAATCTAACATCATTAAAATACATTATTAAACGAACGATTTTACCCATAGGCAAAAATGTAGCGAAATTATTTTGAGTGTCCCTGTAAACGAACAATTAATAATACACACACCATTTTTAATACCGAACGTGACACAGGAATCCTAAATAGCATATATCAATTACATAGCAATACGAGTATATTTACATGAGTTAGAGCGCGGATAGACTGACAAACAAACCGTAATCCTAAACGCTATTCAACTATGTTACAAAGGGATAATAACAACTATGTTGAAAAGTTTTGAAAACAACAATGGACCATTCCATACAGAATAAGCAAAAATTTTTAAAAAGTTGACGCCACATAGTAACCTATTTTAATAAAATTTGGTGCACACATTCAATTGATATTTAAATAATCAAGAGTTATGCAAAATATCTTGACAAAAGATAAAACATTTGGGAAGTTCTGGACATTTAAAAAACTTGTGACATAGAGTGGAATGTGTGCAGTCGTTTAGAGTGGCAAGTTTGAAATTAAATAATTTGAAAATTATTTAACATAAATTAAAAATATTTACAATATTGTAATCTCTGTAAAATTATCTATTTATTTAGTAATAATAATTTGGTAATATCATGCTGGATCTTAAACTGGTTTTAAAAATTAAAAATTTGTCAATTTTGAGAAAATTAAAAAGTTATAAAATCATAGAAATTTAAAACCATCTGTGAAACTGGTGCCTGGTGTAGTGTTACGTATGAAAATCACATTGCTCAAGTTTGGAAGTTGCCATTTATTCCCTTTATCTTCAAAATAGCTTAGAAACTGTAACATTAGAATGACTGTGAGGGGCCATTTTGGCCCCAACCATATGGACATATTTCGGTTCGAACCAGAAATTTCCTTATAAAATAAGTTTAAAAGACACAAAGGAAAAAAAGGCCAATTAAATAGGTTAAACGGTTTTAAATAAAAATTCTGGTTTTAAATATTTGTGTAAAACTTGAGTAAAAATTCCTGTTTTTCTAGTATTAAAAAAAATTGCAGAATCAGAATTTTCTCTATTATGTAGGCACAAAAAATCAAATGAAGGAAAATTCCGACATCAATAATATTGCATAGATATAAAACCCCATGATGTTCTTGAAAAAACTCAAGATTGCTTTTTGATTCCTAACATAACAGACTTTGGTTTAACCCTCTCGCTGCGTCAGTAATTCTTCGCGATGAGCGTCTTTTACACAATTTTTAATCTTTTATCACTGGTTCTTTAAAGCAGAAATTTTTGACTATCGCAATCGAGAAAAATGTCCTGATTAAATCAGACAAAGTTTTCGCTAAAAAAAACTGGGGGCAATAACCAAATAGTATTAATTAGACGGAAAAATGCATGCCCGAGTATATCTCGGGTTGTGCAGCGAGAGGGTTAAAGGGGTAACATTTGTTGTTTTGGCTTCCAATTAGACAATTACTGTTTGTTATATGGAGAGTAATTGGACTTCAAAGTTGTGCCATCTTGCAAATGATTTTTTTCTGCTGGCAAATATTTAAAAAATATCTGTTAATGATCTTAACTTGAAATTATTTAACCCTTTATGTACTGAATTATGAATTTATGAAAATTTTATCTTCTAAACCATTTTTCGTGAATTGTTTAAACTACATTAGAAGATTTATATAATCATTTAATAAATTTGCGAAGGATATTGGAAGGATTGAAGGATTTAGAAGGATTAATTAAATTTGAATTTATAGGGATTTTGTGCAATATTTATAACCCCATTCAAATCTTTCATTTTAAATGTTTTACTTAGAATTTTGTAGAACTAAGAAATGTACAAATATAATGTTCTTACAATAGAAATATAGAAATATTTCCGAATTGAAAAATTCACCTCCCAAAACCAAGAAAGCTGAAAAGATGCAAAAGCAAAAGAAATCATCCTTTTAAAAATATTTTTGCTTTGTGTAACCAATAATGCTTTTGGAACAAGATAAAGTAATGTATCTATATCTCATTCTAAACCGAATTACAACTAATCTATATATTAAATGAATTTTATAACAAGTTATATTAATGGTACTTATAAGTACCGTCAGTAGATAATGGGTTAAATCATACGAAAGTCTAATGTGGACATTAAATTAAAATATTGTCCTTCTGTTTCCTAAAAGGAGAATATGTAAATTTATTTAATAACTTTATGTTCAATGATGTATCTAATATAAAATATGTAAATTTACTGCACTACTGTTTCCTAAAAGGAGAATTTGTATATGAATATCATGTACTCCAATAAATCAGCATCAGAATTAAAACAGATGAAAATATTATTAACAAATTGAATAATATTTTATCTGATCTTTATGGAAGAAAACATATATAAACATGCACTATTATAAAAAGCTTATAAGAAAAAGAAAATCGGTCAACAGTTATGCAACAGATTATTTAAATTTCTTTTGAAATATTTCCCCAGTCTGGTTAAAAGTGCGTGAAAAGTCGATTTTGTAAGATTTTGCCTATTAATGGTGTTGATGGACTGGTACTGTAGTAATAAGTATATTTTCAAGTGGTTTCTAACAAAGATCATCTCTAATCTGTCACAAAAAATGTTAGGTCCATATGAACTCATAAACTTCACAAGAAATTACGGTCGTCTGGTGAAATGTCAGTCACAATTTCAAGCCACCAATTTTTGCCATAGACAATGGAAGCAAATGAAGAAATTGAAATATTCCAATATTTTCCGCATTTTTTTTTTTTTTTTCATTTTACTGACCTGTAATATTTTCAATCACATGGAATAAGAAATGAGGTTTACAAGCGCGATTTCAGGAGAAATTTAGTTCTACTATTTACAGTGATTTATGATTACTATATAATTATTTGTTCAATTCAAATTTACTTTAAAGTATTCTTGAGATAAAAATAAACTGAAGACAAGAATGAAAGTTTCTATATTTAAAATAATCACGTTTATCTATAATGTCAAATAATTAAATAATTCTTGATGTTCAAAAAGTAAGTTCAAAAGTGTTCAAATATTGTCTTTTGCCCTCAGTTTTTTTCATTAGTTATTTATTTTCTCATTAAGGAATAAAAAGACTATAACTAAATTATGTCAAGCTTATTACACTAATTATTCAGTCTTAAATAAAAAAAAAAATTTGATATCGCCTTCCCATTTCCGAGGATAATAATCAAAATTTGAATTTCAAGTACATAGACAAAATGTCGATTTTGTATCAACTTTTAATGTAAGCTTTAATAATCCTGAAATCTATTATTTTGCATTTACTCATAAGTAAATATGATCTATTTATATGCTGATTTTCATTAAAATCTCTGACATGTCAGTCCAACTGATTTTCCCATTTTGTATGGAATGACGCATATGTTAGAAAGTGTTTAAAAACAGAGATACCTCACGGATAAATAATTTATCTATAAGAAACAACTTCTTTTACAGCAAAATGTTGGCTATTTCAGACATTTATTTCAGTTCTTGAAATTATGTACAGCGAAATTTTCAAGAAAAAAAATATTTTTTTTATGTCGGTTATATGTTTGCGATATGTTCAAAAGACTGAATAAGTCAATATTTGGTTTTTGCACGATAAAAATATTAAAGGTCCTAATTTTTAGTCTACTTGGACGATCACACAGTTTGCCCCCTGAGCACTCTTCTGGTGGTACTCAAAAATGTGCTAATATCATCCTAATACAGAAAGGAAGTCGCTTTGGCGAAAATTTTCAGAATGCCGGCCAGAACACAGAAATAAAAGTTACACAATGTCTGCTCGCAACGTTGTATAAATGTATATTAATGTCCTTAAAATATGTTTTGCTGACTGTCATTGCGTAAAGTAAAGGCATTGTACTAGAATAATTTTTAAAAAATTATTCTAATTAGTAAATCAATCACATGAGATGTAAATTTCCAACTGGGTAAAAAATGTCCGGACCAGTATTCGAACCAGGGATCTCTTGGCTGAAGCTGCCAATGCGCTGCCAACTGAACTATCCGAGACGAATCTGGAGGACCCAATTCACCCATCTAATCTTATTTATGCGGTTATTCTGTTGAGCTGATTCAAATATCAGACCAGATGCTATGATCAATAAGGTTAGCTAGGTGAATTGGGTCCTCCAGATTCATCCGTAATAGCTCAATTGGCAGATCATTGGCAGCTTCAACCAAGAGATCCCTGGTTTGTGTCGTGGTCCGGTCATTTTTTTACTCAGTTGGAAATTTATGTCTCATATAAAGGTATTGTAGTTTGTTTTAACTCAAACCACCATGATGTTGAATATTTTTAACAATAATTATCTTCATTATTTAAAATGATACACTGAAAATTATTCTTTTCTGGCGATCATTTTTGTGTTTCATCCTCTTCGTTCCCTGGGTCCCCAAACGGGGACCTCTGTTCTTTTCCTTATAAAAACTGAAATGTCAGATTTATTTTACATTTCCACATCACTTCTTAATAGCTGAATGTTTTTTGCGTTCAAAGCAAATGAATAAATTGCAGCATCTGAGCTGACTCCCGCTTAAAATAAATGTTATTTTCATCTGAGTTTGCAAATGCCTGAAGATGCCCAAAAGACACTATGATCAAGAAAGTGAGAAATTTTTACAAGTATTTAACTTAAATCTTTTTCAATAAAAATATTTGAGGATTTGTAGATTATTTACTTGTTTAAAGCTCTTAAATCTGTGATTGCGTTAATTTAGGTTAATGGTTATTAAATTGATGTTTTAAGGGGGTTTGTAGTTTTAGATCCATATTTTTGAACCCAAATTACTAAGCGCCTAAAGGATCAATTTTAGAAAAGATGTTTTTTCTGTCATTTACGATGTCATTTTGTTTAGAAAAAACAAATTAATAAGCATTTGTATTATTATTTTAGCTTCAGAACTAAAGAGGTTAAGGTAGAACTGTGTTTCAGAAAAGATGTATCAATAGATTTTTATCGTAAGTTTTTACGGATATTTGAAAAAGTCACCACAACATGAGTAATTTTATATTTTATTACATATTTTTATGAAAAAAGGCAACCGAATATAATTGAATTAATAAATGAGAGAAACTGTTTGTAATTTTAGCATGATAAAATTTAATTACAAAAAAAGTACTTATTAAAGGTATATATAAATATTATACAGACATACATACAATGAATACAATGAACCTTTTATATATAATTTATAAAATTTATATATACCTTTAACTGTTGAATGCAGGCGTTATTTATGTGTGTATATGTGTATGTGTGTTTTAATATATATTGTAGTATGAGTGTTTTATTATAAAAAAAAGTACTTATTGTTTACAAAAACTGTTGTTTTATTAAATTATTTTACTCAATAAATGCACGAAATGGCTTGCATTTTGCACTGAGAATTACTCTGTGTGGCACCTGTGAATTTTTCGTTTCATAAAATGTGCACCATAAGGATTAGTTTATGCATTTTGTTTTAATAATACACTTTAAACCCATGGTTAAGCCGTACCGGTATATTTTTATACCATGATTTTTGGAAGGATTAAAGGAGCCGGGGTGCAGTAGGACCATAACCAGATGGAGACAATGTGGAATGAGACCACTCTAGATTTCAAAAACATTTAGCAATAATATCATCTATATTATATTTAAAATTTTATAATCAAATTTTCACGATAGAGGGCGGATGACTTGCCCCCTATTTCTGTCTATATAACTTATCATTAAAGTGGAGGGGAAAAGATAAGCTGCGAATTAACCCCACTAAAAAAAGTTCAAGCCCCCGCTTCCGCTTGGCTTTGCTGCCTGGTTACAGCTCTGGGGGAGGGGAGGTTACTGTTTTCCACAACTGCACTTAATATATTCAATAAATATGCTAACAATAAATATGAATTACTTAAAGTCTGTTAAAGTGCAAGTTCTTTCTGTTTGTCTTTTCCAGTTTATTCTGGTCCTCATTATCTCAGATAATAAGTACACTGCTCTCTAGATGTACATATTTTGTATCACCTTTACTCAAGTTATTTCGTTTACCTATTTCCAATTCTTTTTAATGTTTCTTTTAATTACTTTCTCTGTTTACAGACGTCCAGAATCATATTCTGAAAGAAAAAGTCAGCCAGTTGGTGAGAACTGCCTCTCTAAAAATGGCGAAAGATAATGAATCGGAAGAAACTGAAGCTAGAAATAGTGGTGAGAAACATGTTTTTAACCGATTTCCAACAAGGGGTGTTACATAATTAGTTTGTATATATGTATTTTTTATATGTACGCGTATAACTCTAAACCGGGTGCTCCGACTTTGATTTAGTTCCTTCTTTTTGGAAGGTCTCATTCTACCGATGATTTCGTTTCAATGAGTATAGATCAGTTGGCCTGGCATTAATAGAAAAAGGGTCAATTGCTCTGAAAGTTAGTAGACAGAAAACCTTGATTGATTTCCAAAGACCAGTATGAATAGTATCTCAGAGTAGAACGTGAAACCGAGATTTTTTTCATTACTAGAAGTTTAAAATTAGTGATAATTAACTTTAAAGTGATCGCAGTATTAACGAAATTTAGAGTAAGTGGAGGGTAAAGATACGCACTTTCCATACATTTTTATTTTTAACACACACATTGGTCTAAACTTATGCAATGAGTGATTAAAATGTTAGATTAGAACCTTAGGCAAAGCCACCATCGATCGACATTCTGTAAAATTATAATTCTGTGAGAAATTGCGATTTTTAAAAAACATTGCTCTGCATATGTTTGCCCTATCGGTTGGGATAAAAGTGCGCAGCGGTGGGGCAAAGATACGCAACGCAGTGCGTATTTTTTCCCCATTACTATGGATTTTTGCCCCATTTCCAATAAAACGAATGAGTTATGCAAAAGTATAGTAGTTTTCTAGTATATATAGTTAAACTAAAAATTGTAAGTTAAACCGTGAAAAAAAAAAAGAAAAAAACAGCGGTCTGTGAAATCGAAAATAGTAGCTAACCTCTAATTACTGTGACAAAAATTGTTGCATAAATACTGTGAGCGGTCCCAAAGACCCCTTGATCGTAGAATGAATAAAAGGGTTGACTAACTCATAAGAAACTGTTTTTGCGCTAAACTTTATGTAAAGGCCTATTATAATAAAAATTCTCCTCATTTAGAAGTCTTTAGCGTTACTATCAAATTTCCAAACGAATCAAAATTAAACTAACATCAAAATGTTAAACTGAAAATTACAAGTTAAGCTATGAAAACTGAGTATAGCAGCGGTCTGTGAGACCGTTAACAGGAGCTAAGGCCTAAGACATAAAACAAAATCGTTTTATGAAACAAGTAGGTAGGAATATACCTACGTTCTACATTGAAAAAAACTTAACTAGAAAATGGAAAAGGTAGTTAACTAGCTTACATTAGTTAAGTAGCTATTATATTTTATGCAATACTAACTTATAAAAATAAAACTTTCCACAACGTAATTGTGGAAAGCTTTGCATCTAGCTAAAACGTAAGACAAAGCCCCGAATCTTAAATTTGTGCGTATCTTTGACCCAAGACGGGTACGTACTTTACCCCATTCTGAAATAATTTACTTAAACGGCTACTGACAAGTTTAAACAAATACGATCAAGGTAAACTATACGGAATTTAGAAGCTATAGAGCTTCCGTTTTCCACTGAATTTTTGGATTTGTAAAAATTCGAAGTATTGTCAGCTAAACAGTAAAGTGAAAAATTAAAAATATTAGATCAAAATGCGAAAATTTAAACTTACTTCATCTTCTTGGTACGTAATGCTACTTTTTTCACAAGGTTTGAATACACAACTACTACACTTGATACCAAACTACCACCTGGCGGTTATGATTATAGAAATGTTTCTTCATATTAAATCCGCCGGTGCGTATCCTTGCCCCGTGCGTATCTTTATCCCCACCCCTACTCTGAGTGCTTTTGAGATCTTTTTGTGATTCGACTTTAATGCATTGAGTGATTTTTTTAATTATTTGTTTGTTTTCGTGGGCATAAAGTAAATATACATGCGTTATAGTGATCACAGCATTACCGAAATTCATGTACTATACAAATCCCTGTACAATGAAGTTCCTGTATCAAGTTATTTTCTTTTTTCATGGGCGCGAAACTTTCATATATGCGTTATTGGGGTTCTTGGAGGCATTACGGACTTTCGTATATTTTTTTAGATTACAATACAACGCGTTGCTGCTTAAGTATACTTTTTGTTGTCGTTGTTTTGTTTTCATGGGCACGAGGTGCTCATATTTCTGTTATAGTGGTCACAGCATTATCAAATTTCATGTATTTTTGAGTTTTCATTACAATGAAAATGGCTACATCAGTGATGTTTTTTGTTGTTGTTCTTGTTTATGTTGCTTCAAGTGTACGAAGCGCTCAAACATGCGTTATAGTGATGCAACAATACCGAATTTCATATACTTTTGATATTACTATAGAAACAACGAGGTTGCTGCATCCATGAACGATTTCAGGGTTGCCACGCTTCAGGGAATTTTCCAGTCAAAATATCAGTATTTTTGTTATAGAAATATTTATCTAGATTAACCGCACGAAATTTCGCCTGATCTAGTGAGAGATTCTCTGTAAGAAAGTACTGGTACTGAAGAATTTCCTGGTCTAGAAATTACCTGTCGTGGCAACCCTGGATTTTTTTTATGGGCGCGAAGGGATCGCATCATTAGTGAATTTCATATACTTTTAAGATTCCTGTAGAATGCGGTTTCTGCATCCTCTATTTTCTTTTCTCGTGCGTGAAGCGCACATACTTACATTATAGTGATCGCGATACTTTTTCTCTTTTCACTGAGCTTAAATTCAATTTGACTGATATCTATATTACTTTGTCCATGATAAACAAACAAACGTTTTTATTTTTCTAAAATCATAATCTCGTTTCCAAGGTAATTTTTATACTGTTATCACTTAACTTACTGTTAAAGATTACTACTGAATCTTTAACGAGTTTTTGCTAGGGTAAATGGGTTATTTTTTAATAATGGAAAAATAATGTGAGAACAGCTGACTCTTGTGCACTTCAATTTCATTAGAACCAAAAGAAAATGGTATATACTTTTTTGTCTGTCATTTTTCTTGACTATTGTTTTTACTTTGTACATTCTGACTTTCGTAAACATTGACTAATCGTCACGAAATTTGAACACTTTCTTAAAGTACATAATATTACTTTACGTTAGTCATCGTATGGTGCATAGGTTTTTTTAGGAAGACAGGTCAGAAATTTTATTGTATGATCTACTGCGCGTCTAAATAAACAATATTGATAATAACAGATTTTAAAGTAAAAGTGGATAATAATAAAAGATTGCTAAAAAAAACACTCCGTGCTGACAAACCATTCTTGCTAAAATACACCAACTGACGTGCAATAAATTAATTTAAACTTTTTTCAAGAAATCGGTTTAATTTTCCCCTAAAATAAATCACTTATTAGTAATTGGATACAGAGTTGTGTACTTTAAAACATACTACAGTAAACATCCTCTAATCCGGCATCCTAAAGTCCGGCACGCTTGATAATCCGGCACGACTCTTGGAAAAAAATTCTTGTTTAATCACTTTAATTCTTGTATTTCTTGTTTAATCACTCCTGATGTTTATAAAAAATCTAATAGAACTTCAGAATGAGGAATGAAACAGAAAACTTTGAAAAAGACATGCTATAAACTTTGGCTTGAAGTAATGGACGAAAATGTTGAAGCTACTGAAAGCGATACAGTTGAAGATGAACTAGAAATCTTTTAGGTTATTTGCCTTTAGAGAACCTCATGTCACAACTGAATCGAGAAGAAACAAAAGTGTGAGTTAAATCAAATTTTGATGAGCAAGCAGAGGAAATTTTGACAGATGAAATCATCATTTAAAGAGTCTTATCGACTCCTGAGTCCCCAAAGAGGTTGGACTCTCGTGAAGATGACGTGGTCGAGACAAACATCATCAGGTGGAATCAAGAAGCTGATGCTTTCAATACAATTTATCAAGTTTTTTGAGAGCAGCAGCTCGCTCATTGATGCGAAAATTATAAAACTACACATCATACAAAATGACCTCCTACAAAAAAGAAGAGAGAAGACTACTACTACAAAAAAAAAGTCCTTCCGGCCAGTGCCGGGAGGAAGAGGTAGCTTTCATATTCCTTATTTTTAAAAAGCCAGCTTATATTATTCAAACACACGAAGCTTAATTAAGTGGAAACCGAATGTAGGAGATTCAATACTAATTTTTATCAATACTAAATCATTATGAATGAGAATTTCGCGAAATTAGTCAGCTTTATCCAAGCTGCTTTTATTTAAAGTCACTTATATTTGGCTGCCAAATTCGGCGATTTCTTAAAGTGCCTGCCATTTTAAGACAACATGGTAGATGAGGCTAACCAGTGAACTTGGTCGAGACCTTAGTAATTGCTGTGCACATGCTCACTCATATCGGAATCGGTTGATATATACGAGTGCTGTCGCAGGCAAAAAATAAGATTTTTCAAAATGTCACCCACTTTAGAAATTGAAACTGCTATATCTGAGCCATTTTTTAAGATAAAGACAAACAAAAAATGCTCCTGAATCCTTATATCAAGGTCAAATACTTAAGAAAGAAACCTTTTTCAATTTCTAATTTTTTTGCACCTCACTTTAAATATAATTTTTTTTAATTTATGGCCGCCATTTTGAAACAAGATGGCTGATGAAGCTGGCCAGCGAACTTGCTCGAGATATTGATGTATACTATCCAGATGCCTTCTTCCATCGAAATAGGCAAATACGTGTGGTATCGCGTGAAAATACAAGATCGTTTCAAAGTGTTAGCCATGATAGAAATTCAAAGTGCTATAATTCAACCACTTTTTAAGATATAAACAAAAGAACAAATTTTCAGAAACAAAAACTGCTCCAGAATCTTTCTATCAAGGCCAAACACATAAAAAAAATCTTTTTCATTTTCCAATTTTTTAATACCTCATTTTAAATTTTAAATTACATTTTTTTTTAAAAATGGCAACCCTTTTGAAACAAGATGGCGAATGAAGCTGACCAACGAACTCGGTCGAGACATTGGTATGTACTATGTACAGACCAAGTTACATTCAAATCGGTTCATAAATACGCCTGTTATCGCGTGACAAAAATTAGGTCGTTTTAAAATGTCAGCCACAATAGAAATTCAAAATGTTATAACTCAGCCATTTTTTTAGATGTAGACGAAACAAAACCTGTTCCGGGGTCTTTGTATTAAGGTCAAACACATACAAAAAAAAATCTTTTTCATTTTCCAATTTTTTGGTATCTCATTTTAAATTTAATTTTTAAAAAAATTTTTTAAATGGCCACCATTTTGAAACAAGATGGCAAATGAAGCTGGTCAACGAACTCGGTTGAGTTATTTGTATGTGCTATGTACGCACCAAGGTTCATCCAAATCGGTTCATAAATACGTCTGTTATCACATGGCAAAAATCAGGACGTTTCAAAATGTCAGCCACGCTAGAAATTCAAAATGCTGTAACTCAGCCATTTTTTAAGATATAGACGAAACAAAAACTGCTCCCGAATCCTTTTATCAAGGTCAAACACATAAAAAAAAAATATTTTTTCAATTTTCGATTTTTTGCTACCACATTTCAAATTTAAATTTTTCTTAAAATTTTAAATGGCCGCCATTTTTAAACAAGATGGCGGATGAAGCTGGCTAACGAACTCGTTCGAGACATTGGTCTGTACTATGTATAAACGAAGTTACATCCAAATCGGTTCATAAATACGCTTTTTATCCCATGACAAAATTAAGGACGTTTCAAAATGTCAGCTTTGCTAGAAATTCAAAATGCTATAACTCAGCCATTTTTTAAGATATAGACGAAACAAAAACTGCTACGGAGTCTTTGTATAAAGGTCAAATACATAAGAAAAAAATATTTTTCCATTTTCAATTTTTTGGTACCACATTTCAAATTAAAAATTTTTTTTAAATTTTTTAAATGGCCGCCATTTTGAAACAAAATGGCGGATGAAGCTGGCCAACGAACTCGGTCGAGACATTGGTATGTACTATGTACACACCGAATTACATCCAAATCGGTTCATAAATACGAGAGTTACAGTGTGACATAGGTCAGATATATATATATATATATATATATATATATATATATATATATATATATTGATATATATATATATATATTGATATATATATATATATATATATTGATATATATATATATATATATATATATCAATTTTGAACGGAGGGTGGTTTCGGGGTCTGGGGGTCATGATCGATGAAAATATACCAAAATTTTTTGAAATCGCTTTCCTCCGAACGGCTGCAATAGGTAGCTTTTTGTAAAGAAAGCTACCTAAAAAACTGATATTCAAGATTTGTTTAAGATGGCTTCTACGAGTAGGCCTACAGTGCACATTTTCTTTTTATAGACATGTACAAATGTTGTACTTTACATTATTGAGTGATTTTTATTCTGTTCAAGCTGTTTAAATAATAAAAAACATGATTTACTGTAATTTTATGTTTAATTTTAACTTCTACACTTTTTCCGACGTTCATCCTGTAATCCGGAAAATTTCGTAATACGGCATGCTTCAAGTCCCGAACGTGCTGGATTAGAGGATGTTTACTGTATTTTCTTTTAAAATGCAATTCTTAATTTCATTGAATAAAATCTTTTTTTATCGACCTATATTAAAACCCTGATATCAAAGGTTTCTAAATCACTTCGAATTTTGTTGAATGCGAAGTTGAATTATATTTTTACTTTCTTCTATCTTCAATAGAAGAAAGTATTGTAATCGAAATTTTTTTCGACTTCCGGTTTTCGACGGATTTACACGTTTTAGGGGTCAGAGATCCCAAAAAACATGTTTATAGAAAATGTCTGTCTGTCTGTGTGTCCGTCTGTCCGTCTGTCCGTCTGTCCGTCCGTCCGTCTGTCCGTCTGTCCGTCCGTCCGTCTGTCCGTCTGTCTGTCGCCATTCTACCATCAAAAAGTGTATGAAGTTATGCATAGAATTGAACCAAATTTTTATTTTAAGTTTTTGGCTATGGCAAGCAGATCCTCCCTGAATTTGGAAAAAATTCGCCGGTAGGGGGCGCTGTAACAGCGATTTTTGTGCGATTTTGAATATTGTACCATCCAAAAGTGTATGAAGTTATGCATAGAATTGAACCAAATTTTTATATTAAGTTTTCGGATATGGGAAGTAGGTCCTCCCTGAATTTGGAAAAAATTCGCCGGTAGGGGGCGCTGTAACAGCGATTTTTGTGCGATTTTGAATATTGTACCATCCAAAAGTGTATGAAGTTATGCATAGAATTGAACCAAATTTTTATATTAAGTTTTCGGATATGGGAAGTAGGTCCTCCCTGAATTTGGAAGAAATTCGCCGGTAGGGGGCGCTGTAACAGCGATTTTTGTGCGATTTTGAATATTGTACCATCCAAAAGTGTATGAAGTTATGCATCGAATTGAACCAAATTTTTATTTTAAGTTTTCGGATATGGCAAGTAGGTCCTTCCTGCATTTGGAAAAAATTCGCCGGTAGGGGGCGCTGTAACAGCGATTTTTGTGCGATTTTGAATATTGTACCACCCAAAAGTGCATGAAGTTATGCATAGAATTGAACCAAATTTTTATTTTAAGTTTTCGGATATGGCAAGCAGATCCTGCCTGATTTTGGAAAAACTTCGCCGGTAGGGGGCGCTGTAATAGTGATTTTTGTGCGATTTTGAATATTGTACCATCCAAAAGTGTATGAAGTTATGCATAGATTTGAACCAAATTTTTACTTTAAGTTCTTGGCTATGGCAAGCAGGTCCTTCCTTAATTTGGAAAAAAATCGCCGGTAGTGGGCGCTGTAATAGCGATTTTTGTGTCATTTTGAATATTGTACCATCGAAAAGTGTATGAAGTTATGCATAGAATTGAGCCAAATTTTTTGTGTTTGTTCTTGGTCATGGCACGAAGGTCCTCCCTGAATTTGGAAAAATTCCGCCTGAAGGGTGCGCTATAATTGCGATGTCTGTACCATTTTCATTATTGTACCATCGAAAAGTGTATGGAGTTATGTATATAATTGAACCAAATTTTTTGTGTATGTTTCTGGCTATGGCAAGCAAGTCATCCCTGAACTTAAAAAAATTCCGCCAGAAGGGGGCGCTATAATTGCGATCTCTGTGCATTTTCATTATTGTACAATCGAAAAGTGTATGAAGTTATGCATACAATTGAACCTAATTTTTTGTGCATGTATTTGGCTTTGGACAACAGGTTCTCCTTTAATTTGGAAATATTGCACAGTAAAGAGGTTCTGTGATAGCAATTTTTGTATACTCTTCTTGATTTTTGGTAGTTCTGTTGTCCATCGGCGGCTCGTGCAAAGGCGGGAACTCGCTTCCTGCTAAGCCGGCTATTCGCAAACATCTGATAACAACAGAATAAGCACAAACTATTAATTTTAGCAAATATCATGATATAGATTAACTCGTTTTTAGTTCGTTTAATTGACTGAAGCAGAAATTTAGGATGAAAATCAAAGTTGGTATAGTATTGAACTAATAATATTGAAATATTATCATGTGTAACTAGTTTTTGAAATATTAAGATGTATAAGATAGAAGAAAGTTTTGGGATTGGCACATCCAACTAGTTTTACTTTGGATTAAATTCAGATTTTTGATATTTTACTTTAACGCAAAACTTTCCGTTTGTAGTGTTATGAAGCTTTGTCGCAATTCCCTTTATGAAATGGCGTAATGATTTTTGAAGGTTTTTTGTGTGTTAAAATACTTGTGTAAGTTTTAAATACGTGGTTGTAGGTGCTAATTCTCTAAAGAATATTTATGTCATAAGATCCACATAATAAAAATATTTTGATTTAAATTTGAGATTTGATAATTTGCGCAAACACAATTGGTTACGATAATGAGGTTATTAACACTTCCAGGTGTTTGAAATGCTGAGTATTGTTGTGTTTTTTCTTTTCATTTTGCATAGAAAAATACATAAGCCACGTAAAATTATATTCATCATCGGAGAATTTCATTGTCATTATCCCTCATGGGAGGCCTCTCTGCGCACTACCTCCTCCATACTAGTATGGAGAAGGTAGTGCTCTGGAACCGACCTTGCGTTTAAGTTCTTTATAATTTGTATACGTTTCCCCTAAAATATCAAAATATTTAAAAAAAAAAAACACAGATATTTATATTAAAATAGCGCAAGTCATGTGGCTGAAGAACACAAATACGGGCTGACCGCTTCAAAAAAATTAAATTTATTGTGATTTTTACCGTTCTCAAATAACGTTGAACAATAGAGACTTCGTTCGTTAGCAGAGAATAAAATCAGAAAAGGCTTTTGATGTTAATTGCCCATGTAATGAACCAAATAATTAAATTCAAATTAAATAAGTTTTTGTTTTAGAAGTATGCCAAGTATTCTGACTCGCTATTTATTGAATTTAGCATTATTATTTACTCATTTGCATTATTATTTACTCTACTCATCAAAGTTTTTACTTATATTCTATAATAGTTATATTGTACGTACGAAGTCAATTTTCTAAATAATAAAAAAAAATGCTCTCCAAATGTAGTCAGAGACTTTCAAAATTTTTTATTTCTTCATTTAATGAATTTTTTTTTAAGCTCGTGGTCAGTCAAATCTCACATTCTCCTAATGCATTCGTATTTTTAAATTTTCTCATCAGAAAATTAATATTTTTTACTTTTTTTTCTACATACTCTTTTTGGAGAATGTATTTTTTTTTTTTTTAGTTTACAAAATATTTCTAAAATATGCGCTTCAATTTATATTTTATGTTTCAAATTCTTGGCGAAGCTGACCAGTTATGAGTAAGATTTTAACTCTTGAAATAAAATGTGTCAGGAGTATTTTGTCCTTCTATATATAAAAAAAGTAACGATTTGGAAATGGACCATGAACATCTGCGTAGATACCGCAAACCGCATCGAAAAAGTGACCTGGAGCTTTTTGAATTGACTCGAATCTCAGAAACTACAAGCTCGAAAAACTCGAAAATTGCATAGATGGAGGCAGAAAACAATCTACTCTCAGAAAATCAAAAAATTACTCCGATGCATACGATAGAACAAAAAAAAAAAATGGGCTAAAAATTGATCTATCAAAAATTCTTTTTATTTCATGCTCACGGGTTGCCAGAATGAGATAGGCAGGGCTTCTAGATGCGGATGTTAAGCAAATTAGTGTACTGGGGGTTTTAAAAGGGCCCCTATCTCAGAATCTTGGGGTCGTAAAATCTCGAAACTTGGACAGCCAGATGGGGAAATAAAATCCCCTTTTAGATATTCTAAAAATTATTATATCTTAAATACAAACTGATATATTAGTTAGTATTTCGCTAATCGGACTCAGGATTGGACCATGAATCGAAATGTGATTACATGCATTGATATTCTGTTTGTTTTTTTTTTCAACTTTTTTATTGTATGAAGCACCTGTCTCCTCAACCTCTCGTTGTCTCATAATTTGATAATCGTAACTCAATTTTCAGTACATTAAATCTTCTATTTACACTGAGAAAAAAATACCGCCTTCACCTAGAATGAATAGGTAGTCATTTTCTGAATTCCTAAACTAGAAATATAGGTTTCCGAGCTATGCGAAAAGGGTAAACAACAAAGCTGAATAGACGAAATGATCTAGAATTTCTAGTCTCTTGTTTTCTAGGTGACGAAACGATAATGAATCGTTTCAGTAACGAGAAATTTTCGTTTGATTTTTGGAATGATTTCATAAACTAGAATTATAGTTACTAAAACTAACCTCTTGTGTTCGCATCTATTTGCAGATATTTTTAAATAAGTTTGACTACAAGAATTACAGGAAAACGCTCTTGAAATCTAGTAGAAGTCTCTAGAACTCTCTAGCAAAGGGAACTAGAATTTATAGGAATGACATGGAACTATTTTTTCTAGAGCCACAATTTAGATTCTAGATGCCAGAACCATATTTTTTTCTTGGTATAAATTAATTAAAATGGAGATTTTGTGATAATGGCATTAATATTTTTTGACGATTAGTTATTCTCATAAAAATTTATTAATCATTGATATTCGCAATTGCTAAATTTGTTCGATTTTAATTGTTTGAACCCTTTTGATAGTTTTTAACCTTTAAATACGCGATTTTTTATTTTTTTTCGAAAAAATTATATGTGATTCTCTGAAAGGTTTATTACACAGGAAAAATAATAAAAAAAAATCAGAGATACATTTTTCATATAATACGTCATTTTTTTCTTCTGTCGCACATCTGCAATGCAAGTAAAAACTACTGTCGTGTGGCTGTTTTAAACTAAAATATTGCAAATTAGTAAATATTTTAATAAGCATGTCTCCAAATACCTTATTTTATATAATTATTTATTTTATAAAACTTAACCTTTAACCCTTTAATTCCCATGATAGAATACGTTCTAGAAATTACCTAGATCAGAGAATCTGACTTTACACCAGAAAGTTTCAGTGGTTAATTTTGATTTATTTAAATACGGAATGTCTGTTATTAATTAACGCAAATATTGCTATTTTAATTTTCTGGTGTATATTAGGTATATATGAATAAAAAAATCTATTAAATTCAAAACACTGTTGTTTGCATATATGCAAAGATGCGCACTAAAGGGTTAAATTACTTCGCCGCTGCTAAATGGCGATGCCATTTACTTTTGGTTTTACTGATTTATTTATTTCTCTTTTTCAGAAACTTACTGGTCTAACGTCAATCTCAATGAACAAAGTCATTCAATATTCGATTCAATATTATATTATTGCCTATGCTGCTGCCGAAAAAAGAGGGAGACGGGATTAGAAGAATCGAAAGAGACAAATAAATAGTTCTATCATCGTATCTATGGTTATTATACAAAAAGGAAACAAGAAGCTGTAGACTGATTTAAACGACATGAAAAACAGAAAAGAAGTTCTCATTTTATGTTAATTTATAATTGTCACTTCTTAAGCAAATAAATATTACACACTGTGTTATTAATTATTTTTTGTCTTTGATAATAATTGGAGAACTGGGTGGAAGAAGCTGTTTTGAAATAAAAATTAAGGTTTTTGAGGAAATTGTTGGGATATCTTTTTGTATTAAATTTTATTGATTTATTTTTTGCTTGGTAAAATATGTTTAATATGTGAACTGTTCGTATATACTCTCTCGGAAAAACTTATTAATATTTTATTTTCAAGTGTTAAAAATTATTAATATTGTTTAAATTATTAAATAATAATAAATGATAATCTTACATTTACAAGACTAATTAAAATCCTAGTATTGTTGCATTACCATATGATAAAATACCTCACCATTAGTCACAAAATAAAACAATTTTGAGAAGATGTAGGTCTTCCACTAATCTCTTTAATGACTACCTGCCCGAGCTCCCGTTTGAATCGCAATTTTTGCGCATAAATCTATACTTTTTTGAAATTTTTGACTCGAAGTTTGTGTAACAGCCAGAGAAATTGGATTTGTAAAAAAATTAACAAGTATTGCGTCTAATTTGCTAGTTTCTCTCTCTCTCTCTCTCATTCGAACAAAAAACTAGTTGGATGTGCCAATCCCAAAATTTTCTTCTATCTCATATATTTTAATATTTCAAAATGTTGTTACAGATGCCAATATTTCATTTTTATTAGTTCAATACTATATCAACTTTGACTTTCATATTAAATTTCTACTTCAGTCAATTAACCGGAGTAAAAACGAGTTAATCTCGATCATGATATTTATTAAAATCACGAATAGTCGGGAATAGTCGGCTTATCAGGATGGGAAGTTCCCGTCGATTTACGAGCCACTGGTGTACAATAGAACTACGAAAAATTAAGAAGATTACACAAAAATCGCTATTACAGCGCCCCCTTCCGGTAGAATTTTTTCACGTTCAGTGGGGGCCTTCTTGTCATAGTAATGCAACGAGGACCTTCTTGCCTTAACCAAAAGCATACACAAAAAATTTGGTTCAATTTTATGCATAACTTCACACACTTTTCGATAGTACAATATTCAAAAAGACTCAAAAATCACACAAAAATTGCTATTACAGCGGCCCCTACCGGCGGATTTTTTCCAAATTAAGGAAGGACCTGTTTGTCATAGCCAAGAACTTAAAAAAAAATTAGTTCAATTTTATGCATAACTTCATACACTTTTCGATGATACAATATTCAAAATAGCACAAAAATCGCTATTGCAGCGTCCCCTTCCGGCCGATTTTTTCCAAATTAAGGAAGAACCTGTTTGCCATAGCCAAGAACTTAAAAAAATGTTTTCGTTCAGTTATACACTTTTCGATGGTACAATATTCAAAATTGCACAAAAGTCGCTACTACAGCGGCCCTTTCCGGCGGATTTTTTTCAAATGAAGGAAGGGCCTGCTTGTCATAGCCAAAAACCTGAAAAAAAATTTTGATTCAATTCTATGCATAACTTCATACACTTTTTGATGGTACAATGGCGAAAGACACACGGACAGATGAACGTTTTCTATAAACATGTTTTTTGGGATCTCTGACCCTTAAAATGTGTAAATCCGTCGAAAACCGGAAGTGGAAAAAAAATTCGATTACAATACTTTCTTCTATTTAAGATAGAAGAAAGTAAAAATGTGTTAAAGCCATTCTCAAAAAATATTTTTCCCCGTTTAACTAAGCGAAACTTTCTGGTACATTCATGGACTCATTTTTAGACATAAAAGTATGAAATCTACAGGAAGGAGTATTTAACTTATTTAGAATAGAATATGTTTTTTTTTTGTTGTTGTTATTTTACGATAAATGTATCGCATCTTGAGTTATAAGCGTTTGCTGTGACGTGACAACCTTTCTTGTGTGCCTACCTCCATAAATTCGATTCATAATACCAACTTTGACAGCATTTTATGAAAAATTCTGTGGCTTTATCGAAAAATAGAATTAGATACAATTCGATTTCTGTGTTTTTCAACAAGGATGCGCACTAATTTCAAGAAATGATTCCTCGAATGTGTCAGAAAGTAACTTTGGATTTAAGCATACACTGTAAAACAAAATACTGCTAGTTTTCCGGTAGGAATCGGAAAAATAGTTGCCCTTATCGTACCGGAATAATTTCCGACCCAGCTTGGAATAAAATCCGTAAAAATAAGGAAATAGTCAGTAAAACGATATTTTACGGATTTTATTCCGAGCTGGGTTGGAAATTATTCCTGTACGATAAGGGCAACTATTTTTCCAATTCCTACCGGAAAACTGGCATTATTTTTTTTTACAGTGTAGCCTTAAGGCTGTTCTGAACTGCTCTGCTCAAACGTTTTGACACATTTTCAAGTTCTTTTTTTAACGAAAAGATATAAAATTGAAAAGTCTGACCATGAAAGTGATTTGGAATCGAATTGTGTGTTCCAATTTTTGATCAATCAATTACCTATTGAGTTATAAGCGATTTTGATCACGTGACACGGCATTTTGCTCCCCTTACTGACTGGATTTTATTCTTTCGTTCGGAAGTTCAATTCAAAATACCTACTTTGACAATATTTTCTGAAAGATCTATTGCGTTTTCAAGAAACGGAAAAAACAGTTCGATGACATACTTTCTGAATAACAACACCTTCTAGTTTCATGCGTTTCCGAACAAAAATGAATTAAAACTTATGTCAGAAAGTTGAGCCTTTGGATTTGAGAACACCCTTAAGTAAAAAAGCACCAAGGAACTAATATGAATGATTAGAAGTGATTTGTTTAGTTCCCACCACAAAACTTAATGAACACTACGTACGTTTCGAACTCAAAAAATAAATTGGCCTTTCTTTGGGTGGGTAAAATTCCACGTATAGCAAGAAAGCAACACACGCGACATAAGAGTAGAGAATCCCTTGAAGCGAGACAGGGGGCGCATGAAAGGTGGAGGAAATAGAGATCCTACATTAGAGCACTGAGCTCCACATACAATGTTATATGTCGAGCTCAGTGCATTAGAGAAAGATTGGACATTGAAGAAATGTCCTCCATTTTCGTTACAAAGTAGATGGAACGCCGCACAACGCAATGCATTTTTACCAGCGTGTAACACTTTTCATTTTATTAAAATTACGAAATTTTCATTTTATATACCTTCAAAGAGTCTTTCGGAACATAAATATAAGCAGATTTCCATTTTAATGAATAAGAATTCTCAGAAAATGCATTTTTTTTACTCAGCTGTTTTACGCTACGCAGCAGTGCGATTTTACTTAGTTATCGGATTTTGATTTATTTGTAGAATTTGTTTTTCATATTTTTTATTTGTTTCTTTTAACAGCAGTGCTTCTATTTAACTTTTTTTCTAAACTTTCATTTAATGTTTTGATAACAATACTCATTCTAATATTATATATTTACAAGACTTCCGTATTTAAAAAGAATATCAAAGAGAAGTAGCAGTACGTAGAAACCTATCATAAAATATTTTCAGCGCACATATAAAAATTAACTTTGAATCACATACACACTTAAATAGGAGTGGTATATGATATGCTCAAATTTTAATGTTTCTGAAATTATATATGCGAAGATGGTGAAAATTATAATAATTACTGTTGTTTTAAAATGCGTAATAAATTATAGATAGTTTAAAAAAATTGAATTCTATAGTTCATTTTCTATCTGATAATCGTTAAAAATTATTTTCTCAAACATTTCGAAATTAAAGTTCTTACATGCCCAATCTTCCTCTGCCTACTATTTTAATTAGTAAAAAAAATAGAGTAAAAAATGCATTTTCTGAAAATTCTTACTCATTAAAATGGAAATGTGCTCATATTTATGTTCTGAAAGACTCTCTGAAGACATATAAAATGAAAATTTCATAATTTTAATAGAATAAAAAGTGTTAGACACTGATGAAAATGCATTGCGTTGTACGGCGTTCCATCTATTTTGTAACGAAAATGGCGGACATTTCGTCAATGTCCAATCTCTCTCTAATGTAGGATCTCTAGGAGGAAAGCTTTGAAAAGGACAGGAAGATTGGTGAAAAAAATCAGCATCTTGAAAAGGAATAGAGACTAAGTCAAAGAAACAAAAGGTACGATTGGAGGGAGGATTAAACACGTTATATACTTTACAAGAATAAGTTTTAAAAATAATCTCTGCATGTGTCGAAACATGCTTTTTCGCTATGCGGAATGAAAAATACGATCCAACAAAAGCTAATAGGGTGACAACTGAAGCTGGACATTTTCTTTTTATTCAGTTGAAAAAAATCAGTTCGCACGATATGTTTACCAATCAGTATGATTCAGTTAAAAACAATTAAGTTTATCTACGTATCCATCCAGTAATGGAGTTCCATTATTTGCGGTATATTCTGTTGAGCTGCCTACGTGGCAATAAGGTTTATCTCAATGAAATATGTCCGCCGGTTGTCGCTCCAGGTAGCTCAATAGGTAGAGCTTTGACAATTTAAGTCAAAAATAATGGGTTCGACTTCCGGCCTGAGCATTTTTTACTCAGTTAGAAAATTTTTGTTACTATGACCTCTTTACCAATCAGTATGATCGAGCTAAAAGTAATTAGGTATAACTAGCCGCCCTTTGCAACCAGTTTGGTCTCCCTTAAAATGTATGCTCGGGAGAGTATGCTAAGCATTGTATCATTCTACATTTATTCATAATTTAATTTACTCGGACTTCCCTTAAATATAATTAATATAATCCCTTAAGCTAAAATTCGTTTTTGTTGCATTAAAATATCTCAATTTGTTCATTTTCTGTAAGCAGGTAAACCCTATTGGTTTACAATGAAATCCTATGGGAATTTGGCGGAATATTAGCACTATCGCTAGTTTGGCGTCCCTTTTGGCGACAAATTTTGGTCACCAAATTTCGCGATATATTTGCCACAAATTTGGCCGTATTTGGCGACATAGCAGAGTCTTCCCTATGGTAATCCCCTTATAGGTATGAAGATGCATTGAATGCTGTTCAATAACCAATGAGATGCGTTTCATTAGGGCGCTGCCATTAAACAATTAACAAATAATCTCGATTTCTGTGCCATGTGCGATAGCGTAATATAGATATAGATACGGGCGTTGCCATTAACAATTAACAAATAATCGCGATTTCTGTGCCACGTACGATTGCGTAATATATATATATATATAGAAATAATTAAGTGTGTGAAAATAAAGTGATTCTGGAAAAGTATTAAAAGAATTAATTTACAATTTTGTAGTTTAATTTCTTTTAGTACAGAGCTATTTTAGGTGTAAAAGTTGTATACACGCCCACACCCATGAGCATTGACTTAACGTACAATATAAACAAATTTCAATCCATGGTTCAAATATTATAATTCACATGAAGTCAAAGCAAAAAATCAAAATTCAATCAGATTAATTTATTCGTCGCAAAAATTTATTTTGTAAATAATCGAAATTCTGCATTGAGCTTTCAAATCTAAAAGAAACTAAACAATTTCAGCTATTTCCCTTTTTTTAAGAGTAACGAAAGAAACAAAAGTACTCGAAAATGCAAGTGTAGGAAATTAAAACAGTAAACAAGGATAACGAAATTGTGAAAGAAAGCTTCCAGTCAATGATATATATATTTAATTTTAACACAACAATGGCAGTAAGTTAAGCAATAAATAAAAATCATTACGAACTTGCAAGAGAGAAAGCTAGCGAAACTAAACGGCCAAATAATTTTAAATTCAAGATCTTGTGAAAAGTTGGAGTTCTAACTCCTCCCCAAACCCCAAGACTCATTAGATAGCAGGAAGGGGGGCCACAAAACAAATTAGCATGATAACTGAACAAATCACCCAGAAAATATTCAGTTTCAGAGAAGAACCTATTATACCTTTAATCGCTAATTCAACAGAGAACAATATTTCAAGGGGCTTTCCTCCACGAAGAAAGGCACAGGGGTTTTTGTTTTCTTCGAGAAAGAGCCAAATTGGAGAGAGAACAATCATCCTTCATAAAGGAATTCATTTGCATTTTACTTTGAAATTTCCCTTGAAACAGAATTTAAAAGTTAGCTGTTGGTTCACATTTCTGCCTGTTCAAGCGATACTTTAAACTGCTAGTTTACTTGTTAGAAAAACATACTTTAAAACTCAGAAATGGCCAATGGAGAAACATATTTTAAAGAAATATAGGTATGACTATATAAAAGCAAACAAATAAACATAGGTATGAATAGGTGAAATTTTTGTAGTTTTTATTTATAATAAGAGTGTATTTCATTATAAAACCAAAGTTAGTGAAGTTTATTCAAATAAATCTTTAAAGTTTTTTAAGTTACTGTAACAGTTGTTATAGGTTAGTAATTCTGATTTTACAGTTTGAGTTGTAACAATTTATTATCATTATACACTATATGGCCAAAGGTGACCGGTCACTTGCGATTTTTGACGTTTTGTTAAATATCTAGAAAAATATACATGAGAAATTAACCTAAAATTGCAGGTGTATAAACAGTATAGTATAGGTCATGTATTTCCGTGAAGATTTTTTCCCGAAACCCCATAGGGGACCGTCAAAAAATTGAAAAAGAACGAATATCTTTTGGATAACCCTGTAAAATCTAATGGAGCAAAAGCGTTTAAACTCGAGATTATTAATAAGTGGCTTATTGTAATATACTGTGTTCATTTTTATGAGGATAGCATGTATACTCGCAGAAAAATTAAGGTTTTTATAAAAACAGCCCCAAATTTCGCCAAGTTTTTTGCTTATAATTTGCAGATTTCTTAATATAAAAAAAAGTTCTTTTCAGAAAATATGACGAACAACATTGTACGCAATACCCCGTAATCAGAATGAAAAAATAATAAAAATTGGATGAAAAATGAGCAGGTTTACTGAAAAAGGCTTCACTGCGCATGCACGAATGCAATCAAAATATAATGTGCATAATGTGTTAGCTAAATGTATAGAGCAACTTTTGTAAAAGTCTCAAAAACATAGTTTGAAAAGTCTGATAATAATCGTTTATAGAATAAGCTCAAAATCCGTTGTTCCCAAAATGAAGCAAAAAGGTGAGGGATTGTATCCAAATACAGTAATACGTGCAATATTGTGTATGCTAAATTGGCACTAATCAATGGATATATGGATACAACCCCTTGTGTTTTTGCTTCATTTTGGGAACAACGGATTTTGAGCTTATTCTATAAACGATTATTATCAGACTTTTCAAACTATGTTTTTGAGACTTTTACAAAAGTTGCTCTATACATTTAGCTAACACATTATGTACATTATATTTTGATTGCATTCGCGCATGCGCAGTGAAACCTTTTTTAGTAAACCTGCTCACTTTTCATCCAATTTTTATTATTTTTTTCATTGTGATTACGGGATATTGTGTACAATTTTGTTCGTGATATGTTTTGAAAAGAACTTTTTTTTATATTAAGAACTCTGCAAATTATAAGCAAAAAACTTGGCGAAATTTGGGACTTTTTTTATAAAAACCGTAATTTCTCTGCGAGCATACATGCTATCCTCATAAAAATGAACACAGTATATTACAATAAGCCACTTATTAATAATCTCGAGTTTAAACGCTTTTGCTTCATTAATTTTTATAGGGTTATCCAAAAGATATTCGTTCTTTTTCAATTTTTTGACTGTCCCCTATGGGGTTTCGGGAAAAATTCTTCGCGGAAATATATGACCTATACTATACTGTTTACACGCCTGCAATTTCAGGTTAATTCCTCATGTATTTTTCTAGATATTTAACAAAACGTCAAAAATCGCAAGTGACCGGTCACCTTTGGCCATATAGTGTATATATATATACACTATATGGCCATTAATGATCGGACACTTTCAATTTTAGACATTTTGTCGAATATTTGGAAATATACTTGTCAGATTCTTCTGTAATTTCAGTATTAAAAAGAACAGGTTTATCCTTATATCAACCGTTATCAACGTCGATTGAATAAGAAGGGCAATTAGGAGACCAACAAAAAAATCAAAGAAAAAAATAATACTTTGGATCACCCTAAAATTTAAAATTACCGAAATGATCTGTCGCTGCAGAATACAAATTTTTAGATACTGTACAACATGTTTACTGATTTTTGTAAGAATAGCACGTATATTCTCGGAGATGTACCGGTTTGTTTTCAAAGTTAAAAAAAAAAAATCGTGGATGTTTTTACCGGGTATCCCAAAAATGACTGATGGAATTTAAAATCAATAACTTGCAAACGGTGACAGATATTAAAACAATTCTTGCAGGAGGGTTATGTAGGATGTCAGGAGATTTTTTACTGTGATTCTTAATTTTAGTTCAAATTTCAAATAATAGATGGCACTGAGAACAATACGTGCTCAGTCCAGACCCGATTTTTGATACTTCGGGATCCATTCAATACATTTAAATCTCCTTTTTTCGCATGGAAGAAGACAAAGACCGAAAAATAGAGCCTGGATTTAGCGGTTATTGCCTGCGGCGCCATCTATCGATGCTATTTGTCACTGAAACTGAGAGTCGCAGCATAAAAACTCCTGACATCTTACCTAACACTCCTGCAAGAGTCTTTTTTAATATCTGTCACCCTTTACAAGTTATTGAATTTTAAAATCCGTCAGTCATTTTTGGTACACCCGGTAGCTTATATCACGCAGGATTTTCAACCAAATTTAACACCAGTTTCAGAAAAATTGGCAAAATGTAGCAGAAACAATATAGGGCATTTGAAATATAAATATATTAAATATTTTATGAAATATGAGCAATTGTATGAAACACTTTTTATCTGCGCATGCGCGAACGATAACAAAGGTTTTTTTATATATATAAGTAGGGGGCTCTGCCCCCTACAAAGCTCCGCTCGCCAAACACCCGTTCAGGCACACCAAAATCCAAATAGCAAGCTAATTTGATCGGCTTTAAAAATATTGAATTAAAATTTTAAAAAAACAGTAGCGATCTCTCTGTAAACGGGTTTCCATTCGTTTTCCTTGGATTGGGAATTTTTAAGACCAAATCTGCTGCCGTTAAGAGAATACAATTTCTGTTTTCGTATATAATTAAAAAAAATTAGTTAAACATTTTAAAATAAGCTAATGTAAAGTGAATTAAGTAAACAGTTTCATTGTCTCCCGGTATTTTTTAACAGCGCTATAAGATAGTTCTTTTAAATAGTTCATTTTAAATGTATCGTTTCAAATCTGACGTAATTTACACCAAAGTTTTATTTCTCTTATTAATATTCACGTGAAAATACTTTTGTTGTGAAATATTATTTGCGCTGTCTTCGAATTCACGATAATAGTTGAAAAGATTATCTTAAAATATCTCGCGCAAATATATTTTTCAATTTAAATTGTTTTGCCATATTTTTTGGTATATTTTAAATATGACGTAATTTCCTCCAATTACAAGTTTTAACGCATAATAATGATTTTTTTATTTTAATATTTTATTTCTCTTCTATTTTAAGATTTCGTTTAAAATTCAAGTATAAATATGGTTCTTATGACGTAATTTTCCTGCTTTTAACATGTAATCATTTAATTCTAATTTTAAAGTTTTTTTTTCTGTTTGTAATAGTCACGTGTAAATGAATTTTTAATTTGAAGTAAACATTATTGTTTGCGCTGTTTAAACCATTGGCAACAGTTTAAATTAATAACATTTTCTAAAAGTCCTTCCGGCCAGTGCCGGGAGGAAGAGGTAGCTTTCATAATCCTTATTTTAAAAAAGCCAACTTATATCATGCAAACACACGAAGCTCAATTTAGTGGAAACCGAATATAGGAGATTCAATACTAATTTTTATCAATATAATGAATGAGAATTTCGCGAAATTAGTCAGCTTTATCCAAGCTGATTTTCTTTAAAGTAACTTATATTTGGCTGCCAAATTCGGCAATTTCTTAAAGTGCCTGTCATTTTAAGACAACATGGTGGATGAGGCTAACCAGTCAACTTGGTCGAGACCTTAGTAATTGCTGTGCACATGCTCACTCACATCGGAATCGGTTAATATATAGGAGTGCTGTCGCATGCAAAAAATCAGATTTTTTAAAATGTCACCCACAATAGAAATTGAAACTGCTATATCTGAGCCATTTTTTAAGGTAAAGACAAACAAAAAATGCTCCTGAATCCTGATATCAAGAGCAAATACTTAAGAATACCTTTTTTTAATTACCTTTTTCAATTTCTAATTTTTTTGCACCTCACTTTAAATATATATATATATTTTAATTTAATGGCCGCCATTTTGAAACAAGATGGCTGATGAATCTGGCCAGCGAACTTGGTCGAGGTGTTGATGTATACTATCCACATGCCTTCTTACATCGAAATAGGCGAATACGTGTGTTATCGCGTGACAAATACAAGATCGTTTCAAAATGTTAGCCATGCTAGAAATTCAAAGTGCTATAAATCAACCATTTTTTAAGATATCAACAAAAGAACAAATTTTCAGAAACAAAAACTGCTCCGGAATCTTTGTATCAAGGCCAAACACATAAAAAAATCTTTTTCATTTTCCAATTTTTTAATACCTCATTTTGAATTTTAAATTTAATTTTTTTAAATGGCAACCCTTTTGAAACAAGATGGCGAATGAAGCTGGCCAACGAACTCGGTCGAGACATTGGTATGTACTATGTACAGACCAAGTTACATCCAAATAGGTTCATAAATACGCCTGTTATCGCGTGACAAAAATCAGGTCGTTTTAAAATGTCAGCCACACGAGAAATTCAAAATGCTATTACTCAGACATTTTTTTTTAGATATAGACTAAAGAAAAACTGTTCCGGAATCTTTGTATTAAGGTCAAACACATACAAAAAAAATCTTTTTCATTTTCCAATTTTTTGGTATCTCATTTAAATTTTTTTATTTTTTTATTTTTTTAAATGGCCGCCATTTTGAAACAAGATGGCGGATGAAGCTGGCCAACGAACTCGGTCGAGATATTTGTATATACTATGTACACACCAAGGTACATCCAAGTCGGTTCATAAATACGCCTGTCATTACGTGAGAAAAAGTCCTTCCGGCCAGTGCCGGGAGGAAGAGGTAGCTTTCATAATCCTTATTTTAAAAAAGCCAACTTATATCATGCAAACACACGAAGCTCAATTTAGTGGAAACCGAATATAGGAGATTCAATACTAATTTTTATCAATATAATGAATGAGAATTTCGCGAAATTAGTCAGCTTTATCCAAGCTGCTTTTCTTTAAAGTAACTTATATTTGGCTGCCAAATTCGGCAATTTCTTAAAGTGCCTGTCATTTTAAGACAACATGGTGGATGAGGCTAAGCAGTGAACTTGGTCGAGACCTTAGTAATTTCTGTGCACATGCTCACTCACATCGGAATCGGTTAATATATAGGAGTGCTGTCGCATGCAAAAAATCAGATTTTTCAAAATGTCACCCACAATAGAAATTGAAACTGCTATATCTGAGCCATTTTTTAAGGTAAAGACAAACAAAAAATGCTCCTGAATCCTTATATCAAGATCAAATACTTAAGAAAGAAACCTTTTTCAATTTCTAATTTTTTTGCACCTCACTTTAAATATATATATATTTTTTAATTTAATGGCCGCCATTTTGAAACAAGATGGCTGATGAATCTGGCCAGCGAACTTGGTCGAGGTGTTGATGTAGTTGATGTATACTATCCACATGCCTTCTTACATCGAAATAGGCGAATACGTGTGTTATCGCGTGACAAATACAAGATCGTTTCAAAATGTTAGCCATGCTAGAAATTCAAAGTGCTATAAATCAACCATTTTTTAAGATATCAACAAAAGAACAAATTTTCAGAAACAAAAGCTGCTCCGGAATCTTTGCATCAAGGTCAAACACATAAAAAAAATCTTTTTCATTTTCCAATTTTTTAATACCTCATTTTGAATTTTAAATTTAATTTTTTTTAAATGGCAACCCTTTTGAAACAAGATGGCGAATGAAGCTGGCCAACGAACTCGGTCGAGACATTGGTATGTACTATGTACAGACCAAGTTACATCCAAATAGGTTCATAAATACGCCTGTTATCGCATGACAAAAATCAGGTCGTTTTAAAATGTCAGCCACAAGAGAAATTCAAAATGCTATTACTCAGCCATTTTTTTTAGATATAGACGAAAGAAAAACTGTTCCGGAATCTTTGTATTAAGGTCAAACACATACAAAAAAAATCTTTTTCGTTTTCCAATTTTTTGGTATCTCATTTAAATATTTTTATTTTTTAATTTTTTTAAATGGCCGCCATTTTTAAACATGATGGCGGGTGAAGCTGGCCAACGAACCCGGTTGAGACATTGGTATGTACTATGTATAAACGAAGTTACATCCAAATCGGTTCATAAATACGCCTTTTATCGCGTGACAAAATTCAGGACGTTTCAAAATGTCAGCCACGCTAGAAATTCAAAATGCTATAACTCAGCCATTTTTTAAGATATAGACGAAGCAAAACTGCTCCGAAATCTTTGTATAAAGGTCAAATACATAAGAAAAAAATATTTTTCCATTTTCAATTTTTTGGTACCACATTTCAAATTTTAAATTTTTAAAAAAATTTTAAATGGCCGCCATTTTGAAACAAAATGGCGGATGAAGCTGGCCAACGAACTCGGTCGAGAGATTGGTATGTACTATGTACACACCGAATTACATCCAAATCGGTTCATAAATACGCCTTTTATCGCGTGACAAAATTCAGGACGTTTCAAAATGTCAGCCACGCTAGAAATTCAAAATGCTATAACTCAGCCATCTTTTAAGATATAGACGAAACAAAAACTGCTCCGGAATCTTTGTATAAAGGTCAAATACATAAGAAAAAAATATTTTTCCATTTTTAATTTTTTGGTACCACATTTCAACTTTTAAATTTTTTTAAAAAATTTAAATGGCCGCCATTTTGAAACAAAACGGCGGATGAAGCTGGCCAACGAACTCGGTCGAGACATTGGTATGTACTATGTACACACCGAATTACATCGAAATCGGTTCATAATTATGGGAGTTACAGTGTGACATAGGTCAGATATATATATATATATATATATATATATATATATATCAATTTTGAACGGAGGGTGGTTTCGGGGTCTGGGGGTCATGATCGATTAAAATATACCAAATTTTTTTGAAATCGCTTTCCTCCGAACGGCTGCAATAGGTAGCTTTTTTGTAAAGAAAGCTACCTAAAATCAGGACGTTTCAAAATGTCAGCCACGCTAGAAATTCAAAATGCTATCACTCAGCCATTTCTTAAGATATAGACGAAACAAAAACAGCTCCGAAATCTTTGTATAAAGGTCAAATACATAAGAAAAAAATATTTTTCCATTTTCAATTTTTTGGTACCAAATTTCAAATTTTAAATTTTTTAAAAAATTTTAAATGGCCGCCATTTTGAAACAAAATGGCGGATGAAGCTGGCCAACGAACTCGGTTGAGAGATTGGTATGTACTATGTACAGACCGAATAACATCCAAATCGGTTCATAAATACGCCTTTTATCGCGTGACAAAATTCAGGACGTTTCAAAATGTCAGCCACGCTAGAAATTCAAAATGCTATAACTCAGCCATTTTGTAAGATATAGACGAAACAAAAACTGCTCCGGAATCTTTGTATAAAGGTCAAATACATAAGAAAAAAATATTTTTCCATTTTTAATTTTTTGGTACCACATTTCAAGTTTTAAATTTTTAAAAAAATTTTAAATGGCCGCCATTTTGAAACAAAACGGCAGATGCAGCTGGCCAACGAACTCGCTCGAGACATTGGTATGTACTATGTACACACCGAATTACATCGAAATCGGTTCATAATTACGGGAGTTACAGTGTGACATAGGTCAGATATATATATATATATATATATATATATATATCAATTTTGAACGGAGGGTGGTTTCGGGGTCTGGGGGTCATGATCGATGAAAATATACCAAAATTTTTTGAAATCGCTTTCCTCCGAACGGCTGCAATAGGTAGCTTTTTTGTAAAGAAAGCTACCTAAAATTTGTAAAAAATATCCCTGGAAATGCTGAAAATTTGAATTTAAAATAGAAATAAAACCTCAAAACATGAGTCAAATAAGAAAAATAAATGCAATCTGCATACCGGGAACTTATAACGTATAAAATGATCTAAAAATTATTAAATTCTTATGTATAGTTTTTGCTCCAATAAAACTTTTTTACTGGAACGATTTTGTCCAACTTTAGCATTAAATATCTCTTAAAATAATTCTTCGATTTGAAAACTGTCTGCATCAGCGTATTCATCAAACATTTCTCTATAATACCACCGATTTTCATATATTTGTATGCAACAGTTTTTTAAATATTAACGATGAAAGGCCATGCTTAAACATTCAAATTGGATGCCGATCTACCCGGAATATCTACGCAGATTTTCATTGGTCCATTTCCAAATCAAAACTTTTTTTTATATATAGAAGGATTTAATAGTCAATTCTGTAGAGCAACTCATAAAAAAAATCCGGTCAAGTATCGTGAAAATTCAGAAAGATATCGTCGATGGAGTGAGCTGATTTTTAGCTTCTCTCTAAAAGCAGCTGAATGATAAGGGATTTTCCACCAATTGTCAATTTTAATTTATTTCTTTCATTTCTTATTGATGCTTTATTTCTCCTTGGAGAACCACCAGCAAGAGCCTATTTTATGATAAAAAGGAGTATCAAATTCGAAGCATTTGTTCCAAATCTACTTATTGATATTCATTAAATACTAACTTTTTTCTGAAAGTCTGTTAAAAAAAATTACAATTTGTGGAAAATCCCCTTATCATTCAGTTCCTTTTAGAGAGCAACTAAAAATCAGTTCACTCTATCGACTATATATTTTTGAATTTTCGCGATATTTGACTGGATATATATATATATATATATATATATATATATATATATATATATATTTTTTTTTTTTTTTTTTTTTTTTTTTTTTTTTATGAGTTGTTCCATAGAGTTGTTGACTATGTAGAAAAATCTTTGTTATCGTTCGCGTATGCGCAGATAAAAATTATTTCATACAACCGTTCATATTTCATAAAATATTTAATATATTCATGTTTCAATTGCAGTATATTGTCTCTACTACATTTTGCAAATTTTTCTGAAAGTGGCGTTAATTTTGGTTGAAAACGCTGCATGATATAAGCTAAAAACATGCATGAATTTTTAAAACTTTTTAAAAAGTCGCTATAACTCCATGAATATACGTGCTATTCTTACAAAAATCAGTAAACATGTTGTACAGTATAAACATATTAGTATTTTACAGCGATAGATTATTTCGTGCATTTTTATGTAGAAGGTGATCCCAAATATTATTATTTTTTTTTATTGGCCTCCTAATTGTCCTCCTTATCAAATCGACGTTTATAAATTTGAGGTCAAACATTTTCTTTATAATCCTGAAATTCCAGAAGGATCTAACTAGGATATTTCTAAATATTCGACATAATGTCGACGACAATAATTGGAAGTGTCCGATCATTAATGGCCATATAGTGTATATATTGCTCTGAATATGGGAAGACGGGCAAGCATATTTGAAGATTGATAGATTATATTTTGATCTAAAAAAATTTCCCTGAAACAGAAAAAAAATCCTGGTACGTTTAACCTTAAAAGTGCGCTATAGTTTCACATTCTGCTTGTTTATGCGATACTTTAAATTACTGATTTACTTGACAGAAAACATACTTTAAAACTCAGAAATGGCCACTGGAGAAAGTATGCTTCCAAGTAATGTAGGTATGAATAAATAAAAGACAACATGTCAGAAAACTCAGTTTTCATTTATTCATATGAATGAAAGTTATTTGATTTATATCACACTTTGAAGTATGCTAATGTGTTTTATATATTTTCCAATGTTAGTATATTTTATTCAGATAGATTGTTAGAGATATTTAAGTTAGTTTGTTAAAGTTATTAATCCAGTTTTTACAGTTTGAGCTAGCCATTCTTTATTCCGAAACGTATATTGCCTCAATATGAGAAGATGGACAAGCAGATTTATTGATTTGTGTTATTTTTAGATTTAAAGAAGTTATCCTTTAGCAAAATTTAAAAACCACAGCTTCCTGATACTAGGCCTGAGAGCTGACACAAAAATGATGGGTGTCGAAGGCGGATTTTTTTCAGCGTTTGCACGGTCTCTTGAATTTGAATATGAGTATTTTCGAACGATACCCCACACGATATACATTTTTTTTCATGTAATTTAATTAGTCCCCGAACGTTTTCCTAAACATATTTGTGAATCGCTACTAATCTATGTTCTGCTCTCGAAGCTGGTAGACGGGAGGTGCTGGGTTCGATCCCAATCGCGCCCGTCGGCCTAATCTTTCGGAGTTTTCGTGGTTTTCTTCGAGCCGTGGTTCTTCCATGCGTTAATACGGATTAGGTTCCCTTAGAAAGACCCCCACGGAGGGCACTCCCCCCGGGCCTATATCCCTCGTGTAGATAATTGGCCGTCAAAAAATCAACCCAACCCAACCCAACCCAACGCTACTAATCTATAAATATGTGAAGCAATATCCTTTATAAGTCTACAAAGTTTGAACTTTAGACATGCCATAGTTTTCGAGGAAAACGGCTCTGATAGACGGACAGACATGCACAGGAGGGATCTTATAATGGTTCCATTTTTACTTTTTAAGTAAGGAGCCTTAAACGGGATGTATATATAACGATATATTTTTTAAACAACAATTAATGGAATTTTTTTTTTAAATCAAAAGTTTAATGCCGTTTTACATTACTTGGTTTTATGATGAAGTAATTTACAGAATATTAAATATTTATTAAAAACGACGCTAGTAAAAGGGAAATAAAAGATAAAAATAATCTCTTTTTTTTTTTTTCGTTGTGCATTTTAAGGTAATTCTTGGTTTATATATATTCGATAATTAAAACTAGCAAATTTAACAACGATATCTTCACTTCAGCAAAACCTAAATTACTGAAAACGTTAAAGATATATCTTATCTTTTAAAAGGATGTAAAATGGCTGGTTGAAGAAATATTTGTCTCAGCTGCTAATTAGAAAATAATCTGAATTTATTAGTCACCCCATGCTTAATAAAAGTTTTTAGGTGTAGAGAAGAATCATTATTTCGGTTTTAATAAGACATTTGTGTGACGAATGCGTGGTTTTCGGCCACCAATAACTACACTGCTTAATACAATTAAAATATATTGAGGTTGTCGATGGATCTTGCGCCTGGGGAATTGTTTAAAAGATTGATGCATGGTCAACAGACATGGTAGTCTATATGAGGAAAAAATTAGACATGTTTTGCAGAAAAAAATGTATTGCATTGAGCATATGAGTAACTAAAGGAAAAAAACACAATTTGTGCATATGAGAAAAAAAAGAATAAAAAAGAGTACTCCTTCATAGAAAAACGTTTTTAGTAGAGGATATGGTTTCTCCGGACAGTCAGCAACGTTAAACGCCTTTGAGGCATGGAGTCAGTGAGGCTATTAATGAGGAGCTGGGGTTATTCTGTCCCACTCCTCCAGAAGAGATCTTTCCAGATCTTGGAGAGTTTGTGGGGGTGGTAGGCGGCCAACAACTCGTCAGCCAAGAATATCCCAAACATGCTCTATTGAGTTCATATACGAAGAACACGCTGGTCATTCTTGTCGATTACTTCCTTGAAAAGGAAATAATCCACCAAGTGAGCACGATGTGGTCTGCAATGTCGTCCATGAACATTGGAGTCATCTCCAATTGTCATCACAATTGGAGTCATCTGCAATTGCTGCAGCGTCAGGGACTACAATAGGTCTGAGGATCTCATTCCTAAATTGCTGACCGGTCAGAGCTCCATTTTGAATGATGGTCGGTGCGCCCATCAATGGAGATGCAAGCATAGACCATCACTCCCCCAATGCCAAATCTGGCACTTCCTTGCTCGAATTCAGGATTGTTTCTAGTTTCACGTTCCCTCCAGATGAAAATACGCCTATTGCCAGAATGAACACGAAAAACGGAGCTCGTAAAGAAAGGAACTTTGCACCACTCATTTCTCCCCAGTTCATATGCTCTATTGCTCACTCCCCGAGAGCGCTACGGTGCCTTGCTGTTAATATAACACATATCATTGGTTTGCGAACATACAGACCTACAGCGTGGAGTGGTTTCGGACAGTTTGTGAAACTGTGGTGACAGTAAGCCGAGCGAAGGTGTTGTTGAAAAAGAGTGTCATTCCTGTTTCGGTGTCTCCGAGTCATTAGCTTTAAATATCGATCTTCATTGGGCGTTGTTGCACGTCTACGACCTTGCCCTGGTCTTCGGCCTGCGCTTCCAGTCACCAGAAAAACGGTTCCAGATCCTGGAAACCACACTTTGTGAAAATCCAGTGGCTTCTGCTACTTCGGCTTGTGCCCCCCCCCCCCCCCCCCCTTTATAACCAACCAACAACTCTCCAAGCATCTGATTCGGTTAAATGACTTTGTTGAGACATCTCACTCATCGAAACAAAGCACTAGCTAAATGTCGATCATTGTTTTCTGGTTTGTCTTTCAGTAAGTTGAAAGCCAAAGTTCATTCGTTACTTTGTTTTCAAGCATTGTTTTTAACGTCAAACTCAAAATTTGCATTCTCCGAAGTTTGAAAATGAGAAAAATTTGCATTTGTGACTCTCTTCTTCCCTTTTCTGCAAAAGTTCGCTTAAACCGTTATTTTATATAAGACTTACAATATCCTTTAATTGTTCTGAGAAGTGTATAATGTGTTTGGTTGGAGATTCTTCTTTTAAATCCAGTTAGTTTTTTGCTCTTAGTTACGGACGACAATAGCGTTCTGTTTCTTAGCAAAGAGGAATTTTATTTTATTTATTTTTTATCGTTTAATTACGAAATACACTATATTTAAGACTTAATCGTCATTTTAACAGTGAAATCGTTAAATATTTTTATAAGTAAAGTCTCTGTTTCATAATAATACTAGTAACCAGTACCAGTAATATAATTATTGAAAAAGGTACTTACAATAGTGTTTTAATCACAAACTAAATTTTTTGTTTATGAAAATAAAATAACTAAGAATAAAACATCACAGTTAATCTGGATTGCCAGTTTGACCCCATTTTTATTCCGAAATACCTAATTCAAACCAGAACTTCCTAAAGAAAAAATGTTACTTTGCGCAATTGTGAAATATCTGTCGTTAAATAAATCCGAAATTACTATTCGTATTTTCTGGTATGAATTCGGAATTTCTGAATAAAAATAGAGGTTAAACTGGCAGTACTGCAGTTAATATTTATAAATTTCTTACTTAAAATTATATTTTAAATAAATTCAAAAACATACCTTAATTATAAAGTACTGTAACTTTCATAAGTAATTTTAAAAAGATGTTTAAATAACAATGAAATATGAAAACGAAATTAATGTAATTAATAATTTACTTTAATAGATTGCACGCAATTTTACATTATTCTTTTTTATAGTGAAGTAATTATCAGAGTATTAAATAATTATTAAAAACGTTGGTATTAGGAAAAAAAAACAGATAAAAAGAATCTTAAAATTTTTCGTCGTATATTTTAAGGAAAATTCTAGGTTTATATATTTTCGATGACTAAAATAATTAAAAGGAGCACATTTAATAACATTCCCTCTAATTTACCAAAACCTAAATTTTTAAAACGTGTTAAATATAATTCTTATCTTTTAAAAAGATGTAAAAAGACTGTTTTTTTTTTTTTTTAAGGTGAAGCATTTGTCTCGATTGCTAATTGTGAAACAAGCTACATTTATTAGTCTCCTTATGTTTAATGAAAGTTTTTAGATGTAACCAACGGTCATTAGTTTGGTCTTAATCAGTCGTTTGTGTGATGAATGCGCCAATTTCGTGCACAAATCCCCATTATGATTAGGTAGGATATTCTTTATTTAAATCCAGATAGGTTTTACGGGTAATTAAGAGCAACCAATAGTGTTTTGTTTGCCATTAAAGAGGAGTTGTATTTTATTTTATTTTATATGGGAAGAGTGTGTATATGTATGTGTGAAGTCAGATCTGCAGTTAAATAATTTAAAAAACTTTATATGAATCACCATAAAACAAAAAAGCACACAGGACGCGTTTTGGGCTGGAAATTTTAACAGACGTCATCAGCGAAAGTAAGTACGTGTCCGTAAGGGGACAAGGTCACAAATAAACTTTAAAAGCAAAGAAGACGAGTTTTCAATGAATGCGACAGGTGACGCTAGCTGAAAGGTAAAAACCAATCACAGAGGAGTACATGCTGAAGAGGAAAGCGTTGCCAAAATGATAGAAAAACTTAACAGAAAAAAAGAGTAAAGGAAATAAAAAGAAATTAAAAAATAATTAAATAAATAAATGAATAAATAAATAAAATAAAATAAGTAAGTTAAAAAATAAATCTAAAACAGAAAACGCAAGAAAAACATAAGAAATAAAAGAATTATTATTATTTTACAATAAAATGGAAAGAGACATGAAAAGAGGGGAAAGAATTATAAAAGTAATTTCCAAGCTGAAGAGAGAAAAGTTACAAAAGATATTTTGTAACTAACCGCGTCCACCTCTACAGGTTACATTATTTTATTTTTATTTATTTTTTTTTTTTTTTTTACAAATTTTATTTAATGTTTTACATTTTACATTTTCATTCCTCAGTTTCATTTCTTTCATATTATTATTAATAAGTTCTATCAGGAGATTTAACACTGGTGAGTTCTAAAGCTAAATGTGATTACATGAAATGCTACTCCAGGACTAGTTATTTTCTGTGATAACGTTTTATTCTTATAGGGCTTTTCCTCCACCCTGAACACACCCCCCCCCCCTTTCCTCAATGCTTCAATTATTTTATAATCATAACGGTCTTGAATTCAGTATTTTAAATCATATATACAAAGTAGTTAAAAATTAATTTCCTGGTAATTACAATAACTTCAATGAGTAATTATTCTCACAAATATACAGTTTATCATTTATTGATAATCCTGATAGTTCAATTTATTTGAAAAGGATTTTCTGAGCCCCTCTGATATTTTTTTTATTGTTACTCTTCTTTTTGATTAATATACGTCCGGTAATTAAAATAATTAAAGTGAATGAATTTAATGACATTACCTTTAGTTTAGCAATTCCTAAATTGTTTAAAACGTTAAAGATAATTCTTAAGTTTTAAAAGGTTGTAAAACGGCTAGTTTTTATTGAAAGAGAGGTATTAATCTTAGCTGCTAATTACAAAATAAACTTGAATTATTAATCTCCTCTTCTTCAAGGAAAGTTTTTAGACGTAAACTACAGCGATTAGCTCGGTTTTAAAAAGTCGTTTGTGTGACGAATGCGCCGTTTTCGTGAACTAATCCTTATTATGCGTTTGGTTGGAAAATTTTTCTTTTAAATCCAGTTAACTTTTACGCATAATTAGGGACAACCAATAGTGTTCTGTTTGGTAGTAAAGAGGTGTAAACATAATGACCATTCGAACAATAAAAAGGTTTTATTTTTTTAAGTAAACGAAATCTGTGTTTGATAAGGGAGAACCCGAACCAAAAAAGAAAACTAAACCTGTGGCTATACTATTCATTAAGGATCAGGGCCTACAGTGACCAACCTTGGTTTTCTTGGCTCTCGGCCACGAAGTGCTATGCAGCATATGTCCCGGTTAGGTGGTCAGCCTAACGCGCTACCCTCAGTGATCAGTTCCCAAACTTGCTTGATATTCATTTTATTGACCCCGAAGGGATGAAATGTTAAGTGAATCTGGCCCGTCCGTGAGTCAAACCTTCAACTTGTAGCATGGCAGGCAGTAGTTACCGGAACGAGAAATATAATTATTGAAAAGGGTACTTATATTGTTATAGCGTTTTTTACCTTATGAGTTACTCATAAACTCAATTGTTCTCTTATGATAATAAAATAAGTATGTATAAAACATCTCACTTATAATTCATAAATCTCTTCACCTAAAATTACATTTCAAAATATTCGAGAAAGAGTTTAATTGTATAAAATACTGTTATATATATAGAGAGAGAAAGAGAATCAGAAATGTATTTATTGAAAAGGGTACTTATATTGTAATAGTGTTTTTTTACTTGATTAGTTATTCATAAACCTAATTTTTCTCGTATGATAATAAAATAGGTAAGTTTAAAACATCACACTTATTATTTATAAATCGCTTCACTTAAAATTATATTTCAAAAATATTCAAGAAACTGTTTAATTATATAAAATACTAGGGGGGGGGGGGAGGGTATAAACACCGTCAACCATGGATGACTCTGTCCTCCCCATGGTGATTTGTCAAACCCGTTTATGAAGACAAAACGCATAATAAATAAAAATTTTTACAGTAAAACTAATTAGCAATGCCGGATCCTGAGAGGTTGCATCAGTAGCTTAAACATAAATTATTTAATTTAGCATTTGATAAACTGAATTTGACAGCACTTCAAAACTTGTTTTGTTTACTTTTTCGGGCGTGGTTTTACTGAGGTAAAATTTTGATTGGAAAGTTATTTATCCTTGATGCTGTAAAATGGTAAGTATATATTTTTTCTTCATGTGTTTCCTTTACAAATTAATTAGATTTACATATATTAATTCGATATTTTATAATTTACATTGATTTAATTCACAACCGCCATTTTGAATGCAATTTGGAAAAGGGGCGGGGGAGATTATCTCGGGACAATCTCACCATAAATTTAGTTTATTTATTATATTTTATGTTTCTGAAAATATAAAGATAAATGCCTTGTACGTATAAAGTTGCTGTAGGTAGTTCTAATTATAAATAATACATCGATGAAATGCTACAGAAAGCAGTAGATGTTCTATAACGTTTCAACTATGCTCTTCGTTTAACTGAGCTAACTTTTAGAATACTATGTAGTATGCATACAAATCTATAGATCATATATAGGGTTGTAATAAAAAAAAGAAAAGAAAGAAAGAAAAAATGTTATTTTTCCGACTATTAATTGCAGTAGCAGAAATTGGATTTTCAAATGCATTATGAATTTTTTAAATTGTTTATTTAGACATTATGTTTCACTTTAATAAACTGTGAAGTTTTGTTACTGTATTCTGAATGTGTTGGAAAGTGTTACATAATCTATGCTGGGCGCATGATTTTTTGCTCGTGTTTAAATAGGAATTACATTTAAAACTTAATAACAGTTTGATCAATAAGATGCGGTGTTTTTGTATACAGGTTAACTCAAAAAAAGTTTACAAAATAACATGGCAAATCAGACATACACCAGGATGAAAAATCACATAGAGACATATTGTCGCAAACCACTTAATTAGTCACAAATACAAGTGTTTCATCCTAAATCAATTTGGGTTTACTCTGATAACTTTCAGAAAACAGAAGTATATTATAATAAAACATTTAACAGACATTCTCCGTTGTTGTAAATGTGATAACGCCAAACAAAAGTGGTAGAAGTTTGCATTATACGCGCTAGCAGTATGCACTTGACGTCCCACATTTTGAACTGTGATTATCAATCCATGCATATCATCGATTGCTTGAGAAACATGTTTTTCCGGATCTTTACGCGATTTTATCATATTTCACACAAAACAAGGTACATATCGTTACATTTTCATTACAATGTTTTTAGTTTTCTCGAAATTACTACCGTCAACCCGGGTTCAGTAAGGATGAAACACCCTGTATTTGCGACTAAATAAGTGGGTTGCGTTATGTGATTTTTTATCCTTGCTGTATGCCTGATTTGCCATGTCATTTTGTAAGCGTTTTTGGTACTTCTTAGTTATCCTGTCGACCAATTTCGCCAAATTATATAAATCGCCAAAACATTCGCCAAATTATACACACTGACATAATTTTTATTTTAAATAACAAAAGAGCAAATAAATTAGTAAAAGATTAATAAAAATACAAATAAAACTTCGAATTAATGGTTTTATTGGCCATTATTGGCATTTAATCTTACAATTAATTAATTAATGACAACCATTATTGGCATTTAATCTTACAATTTGGCGACAGTAATTTGGTCGACGGGATAACTAAGAAGTACCACGTTTTTTTAATCACCCTTTATAACTATACAAAATGTATATTTATTAAGAATACCTGTTATCAGATCCAATAAAATAATTATTGAAAAGGGTTACTTATATACACTGCTCAAAACAATTAAAGGATATTGCAGTTTTAGGTGGATTATGTATCTGGTAAACTGTTTAGCTGATTGATACATGGTCGACAGACATAGTAGGTTATATGAGAATAAATTACACATGTTTGGCAGAAAAAAATGCATTTTATTGCGCATTTGTGTACTAAAGGAAAAAAACACAATTTGTGCATATGAGAAAAAAAGAATAAGAAAAGGTGTTTTCTTCAAAGCAAATTATTTTCAGTAGGGGGTATTGTTTCCACGGGCGGCCAGCAACGTTGAACACCTTTGAGGCATGGACTCAATGAGGCTATTAATGACGAGTTGGGGTATTCTGCCCCACTCTTCCAGAAGAGCTCTTTCGAGTTCTTGGAGAGTTTGTGGGGGTTGTTGGCGGCCAGAAACTCGTCTTCCTAGAGCGTCCGAAACGTGCTCGATTGGATTCATGTCTGGAGAACACGCTGGCCATTCCATTCGAACGATTCCTTCCTCGAAAAGGAAATCCTCCACCAGGTTTGCACGATGTGGCCTGCAGTTATCGTCCATTAAAATGAAGTTATCTCCGATTGCTGCAGCGTAAGGGACTACAATAGGTCTGAGGATCTCATCCCTATATCGGCGACCAGTCAGAGCTCCATCTCGAATGATGTAGAGGTCAGTGCGCCCGTCAATGGAGATGCCACCATACACTAACACTCCTCCACCGCCAAATCTGACACTTTCGTGCACGAACGCAGGATTATTCCTACTGCCACGGTCCCTCCAGATGAAAATACGCCTATTATCCGGATGCACAGAAAAACGGGACTCGTCAGAAAACAGAATATTGCTCCATTCATTTCTCCTCCAGTTGACATGCTCGGTTGCCCACTCCCTGCGGTCGCGACGATGCCTTGATGTTAATCTAACACATACCATCGGTCGGCGAGCATACAGACCTACAGCATGGAGCCGGTTTCGGACAGTCTGAGTTGAAATCGTGGTGCCTGTAGACGAGCGAAGGTGTTGTTAGAGAAGAGTAGCGTTCATGGTTCGGTGTCTCCGAGCTGTTAACGCTAAATACCGATCTTCATTGGGCGTTGTTGCCCGTCTACGACCTTGCCCTGGTCTTCGGCCTGCACATCCACTCTCCAAATAACGGTTCCAGATCCTGGAAATGACACTTTGCGACACTCCAATGGCTTGCGCTACTTCGGCTTGAGTTTGGCCCCCTTCTAACCTACCAACAATTCTCAAAGCTTCTGAATCTGTCAAATGACTTCGCTGAGACATCGTACTCATCGAAACAAAGCAATCACTGAATGCCGATCATCCTTGTCTTCATTCTCTTTTATCCAGTTGAAAGTCAAATTTCATTCGCTGCCGCTGAAGCGACGTTTTTGACGTCGAACTCAAAATTTGCATACTCCACAGTTTGAAAACCAGAAAAATTTGCATTTGTGATTCTCTTCTTCTATTTTCGGCAAAAAAAATTTCGTTTATATCTTTATTTTATATAAAACTTCAAATATCCTTTAATTGTTTTGAGCAGTGTAGTTATAGTGTTTTTTATCTAATGATTTATTGACAAAGAAAAAGAAAAGAAAAGAAAATTATCTTACCAGGGGACCAATTCCAGGTTTTCGCACTGCAATCATTGAGATTATTTGGCGATTCCTTTTTCATCAGCTTTTCATTAACTACAATTTGAATCAATCAACTTGTTTTAATGAAATATAAGCGTACTATGTCGAAAGCATGTTTTAAAACCCTTCGATGATACCTCATTCATCGGTGTGCGTAGAAAAAGAGAAGTTCACAGTTAATATTTATAAATCTAGTTACTTAAAATTATGCTTTTAATCATATTTAATGAACAGTTTAATTATGAAATATATTTATTCTGATAAGTAATTAAAAAGAGATACTAGTTTAAGTAGGATTTTTGAAACAAAAACTAGTGTAATTAGTGATTTAATAAATTGCACGCAACTTTATATTATTCGACTTTTGCTGAAGTAATAATCTGAGTATGAATATTTATTAAAATCACTGTTATTAAAAAAAAAAAAAAAAAAAAAAAAGATTAAAAAGTGTCTTCAAAACTTTTCTGTTGTATATTTTAAAGATAATTCTCGATTTATATATATTTGGTAATTAAAATAATTAAAACGAGCTAATTTAATGATATTTACCTTTAGTTTAGCAAACACTAAACTGCTAGAAACATGCAAAGATTTTCTTATTTTTAAAAAGGATTTAAAACGGCAGTTTTTCTTCGAAGGAGAAGTATTTGTCTCGACTGCTAATTACGAAATAAGCTACATTTTGTTAGTCTTCTAATGTTTAATGAAACGTTTTAGGTGTAAACAACAGTCATTAGCTTGGCTTTTGTGTGACTAATGCGACGTTTTCGTCCACCAATCCTTATTATCCGTTTGATTGGAGATTCATCTTTTAAATCCAATTAGTTTTTATGCGTAATTAGAGACAACCGATATTGTGTTCTGTTTGGCAATAAACAGAGGTTTTATTTAATTATTTTTATTTATTTTTGGGGAGTAGAAGGGGGTAATATAAATATGCGTGTATATGCGTGCGCGCCCGCATTTCATACTGAAGGAAGATAGAAGTTATTAAAGTAGAAGGATTTAAATAGACTCGTTATAATAATGAGTTTGGTCCAATACAACTTTCTAATTTTGTTCCTTTTAAGTTGAGTTCTTTTACATTTAAAGTTAAAAGGCTTATTGCTAACGATGAATGGGGCATTAGGAGCTAATAAATTTTAAATTAAACATTTAGCACTTTTTCCCCTTTTCTTTTCTAAGGTAATATTATAAAACAGTAGGATAAAAAAAAAAGTTTATTTATCTGTTCAATTTCAATGAATAAAAAGTTAAAAGCTTATAAAGTTTATGTTCTTGGATTTCAAATCAAGTATTGATATAGTTGAAATTTAATATTTCAAATGCTTTTATACGCTTTTAATATTAAAATATATAATTTTAACATATTTCTAGAACTTTCTGGCAATTTTGAAACGGAAATAAAGGAAAAAAGACAGGTAAATTCAAAAAATGCAATAGAAGAAAAGAACATGTGTATAGTCGTGAAAAAAAAAGTAAACACCCCTACTAACTCTTCAACTATTTATAATAGAAGGAAGTTACTGGTACCAAACGATTGGAAATAAAGTCTACTTTTAAATGATGTATATAAAATTTGCTTAGGAAGCACATCTACAAATCAAAACAAGACGAAACTTTGTTTTTTCAATTCACCCAATTTTGACAATATATTTTAAATCTTCGGTTCAAACTATGCTTAGAAACGAAATTTAAGTCATTTGGATGATAAGTTTTTGAATTATAAACATTCAAAATTTAGAGTTTCTGATGCTAAATTACATTTTCACATTTTTATTAATATCTCCTGAAATTATAAACCTATTATATTATTTTTTGTGGTAATAATAATAAAATAAAAAAAACATAAATACATTGAATTTGTAATTTAAAAATAAAAATATGAATTGCAACCTACAACTTTTTTGATAGATTTATATTTATTATGTCCTGCTTGGTGCGAATTCTTAATTTCAAATTTTACTTACAAGTAGTTTTCGAATTATGATTAGAAAATGTCAAAATGGTGGTTTAAGGGGCCACCTATGATGCGCAGAAAAGCATAATTTGAAAAGAAAATATTTTACTCATTTTATTGATACATATGTATCAAATATTTGAGCTAGCAATAGTCGAAACATACTGAGCGAGTGAAATGGTCATATTGGCAAGAAATAATACATTAATAGAGGTGACATAGTCATTATGTAGCCTTTCAACAATCGAATACCGAACTTCCATTTAGATACAGCCCCTAAATATACTTATTTTAAAATAATTAATTTCTCTTAAACTAATCGTACGAATTTCATGAAAAATTGTATTTAGGCTAATTGAAGGATGTAGAATTGATTTATGGTGCCAAATGGACTTGGGTATTGCTATTGAAAAAAGCAATGTTTGGGTTCGTTTCGATAAATATATGACTCCATAAGTAAATTTTATACACATCATTTAAAAGTAGACTTTATTTCCAATCGTTTGGTACCAGTAACTTCCTACTACAGTAATTTGTTGCAGATTTATTTGGGGATGTTTACTTTTTTCCACGACTGTACAGTGTGCCTGTTCTTAAAGTCTCACTGTAAAAACAATACTACCAGTTTTCCTGTAGGAATCGGAAAAATAGTTGCCCTTATCGTACCGGAAAAATTTCCGACCCAGCTCGGAATAAAATCCGTAAAATACCGCTTTATTGACTATTTCCTTTTTTTAAGGATTTTATTCCGAGCTAGGTCAGAAAATTTTCCGGTACGATAAGGGCAACTATTTTTCCGATTCCTACAAGAAAACTGGTTGTAATTTTTTACAGTGCTGAATACCAAAAATTGTGAGAAAAGAAAAGAAAACACGGATGTTTTTTGTCCCACATTTAGAATATATAATACGAATAAAACTATTTCATTCGTACAATTTACAGATATACACGGCGAACGAAATGTCCTTGATGTACTTTAAAATTCTGTAAAAGTCAAATAATTAACATATGGAAGTGAGATTGGAATGAAAATGCTTCTCATGATAGAAAATTTTGTTTTAGGAAATTAAAAGGGGAAAAAAATCCAAATTTTGTCCATAAATGACTCTATATCTCCAGAGTTGTAGAAAAAGCATTAAAAACTCAAATAAACAGTTATAATTCATTTATTTTGTGCAATCGACTATTATATTTCAAAGTCTTGAGGCTTTTCTCAAGTTCACTGCTCAATAAGCGTGAAACTTCAGACACGATGACGGAATCCCTTTTAAACGTAAAGCTATAAAATTGACATGCCGGACTATGGAAGCAATTTGGAATCGAAATGAGTTTTCTATTTTTTGATAAATAAATTATCTATCGAGTGATAAGCGATTTTGATCCCATGACAAGAAGTTTTCTCCCTTCACTGACTGGTTTTTCTCCTTTTGTCCGGAAATTCAGTTCAAAACGACAACTTTGACAGCACTTTATGAAAGATTTATTGTGTTTACGAAAAACTGAAACATCTTTTAATTTCAAAGTTTCTGAATAACAACATCTGCCAGTTTCATGCGTTTCTGAACAAAAATGGATTAAAACCATAACGTTAAACATAAAGTTAAAACATAAAGTTGCCTCTTTGGATTTGAGCAGCCTTAAAAGAAATTGAGCACCGCTTATATATAGTTCGAATTACAAAGGACGCACAAGTTGAAATATGGCAATAGTTTGCACAAAAAATGCGGTATATTACGGCATGGTTTGAAATTTTTATCCTTTTTTGTAGCTTTGAAAGCACTGCAAATAGAAGCGTCTTAAATTTAGACACATATGTGACTGAAAAAGAATTTTAGACACTTAAGCGTCTTAATCTGAAAATTAAGACACTATAGATGTCTTAATTTAAGATACATAAGCGTCTTACTATGACCATGGTGTAAACGAACTGAGAATAATGTCTAAAATATCCGCAAACGTCTTATTTTAAGACACTTCATTGCTTTAAACGTGTCTTAATTTAAGATGTTTTGATTCTTCCGACGCAATAACCACCAGGGGGCACTAGCACTCCCAGTTGCGCATGCGTTTTAGATGTCTTCGTTCGAAGTGGTATACGTTGTAATTCAAACAAAGTTTGTTTTTATGTACGCGTGTATTTTAATTCGTTTTTTGCGAAATGTGAAGTACTGTGATTTTAATTCGTATTAACTTGGAGTATTTATTTATTGAATACATACATCTGACGTGTGTGCTCGACATCAAATGTCTCTTAGAAGCTGTCGTCGATACAAGGGCGGGATAGACACAGAACAGAAGTAGACGGCGGTTGAAGATTACACCCGGAAATTCTACAAAGCGTGTGCAATGGGCTTAGTGTTAACTCGTATCAATTTATATCAATAATATTGTGTTATTCATCTTCGTCCTGTCGAAACTGGCAAAAAAAAAGAAACTTTTGTCTGGCGGGTCCTGTTTTTAGGATGAAACATCTCATCCTTTAAATATGGCTAGTCGGATGTATTATGGATTACCTTTTAAACTGATGAAAGTCTTTCTCCCTCACTGTGGTTGTGGTAGTTTTTAAAATTTCAAATCGAGGAATATTTCTTACCTCTTGCAGCAACTCAAGTAAGTTTCTTTATAGTAGTAAAATTAGTGTATTTTATGATTTTATTTATTGTACTAAACAAAATCCTGCATGAAATTTAATTAGTTTTGAATCTGTTCGCAAAAAACCCCACTAATTCTAGAAGTATATATTTTTAAACTTATGACGTTCTTTTTTATTACGAATTATATATTCAATGTCAGTTCTTAGTTTCAAATGGATAATTTTTATCTCGCAGTAAATGACGGCCACAAGGAAGTAAAGAAAAAAAAAACTTTGAAAGTTGACCTAATGCTTTCTTACTTCCTGGCATAAAACCGCAGATTAAAAAAAGATAAATAAAGTAAATGAGACTGGTCTATTATATGAACCTGCCTGTAAAAATATACATATGTATTTGATTTGCAATCAACTCTAATACTGATTTTTTTATTATTTTTAATAAAAAAGTAATTTGAAATTTATAATGGGAAAAAGTAAAAACCTCTAACTAGATTTCGTATTTAAAATTGTGGTAACTTTATTTATATGCACTTATACGAAAAATACAAAAATGACAGATGTTACTGTATATATTTAAGACGAAAGAAGTTTGGAAATCATAAGTTATTTTTTCCTCATGTTTTTAATATAGAATATGTACTTATTTGTTTTTATTGATAGTTGAATAGCTTTTGTGAGTACCCTCTGATCTACATAAAAACTTGTCCATGTGGAAATATAAATTTTTTAAAAACATAATTTTTAAATAAGTATTTTCATTTTTTTTGGGGGGGGGGGAGGGGGGGATTTTGCATGAATTTTTGTAAAGCTGATATCTTAAATCTTGCACTGATTATAATGAAAGTTTTGAACTTTTAGAGTAGGACAAGTTTAAAAACGCAAATATATTTAACAAAATACCAAAGTCATTTTTTCCCCAATGTTATTAAAGTAGAATATTTATTTATTTATTTTCATTATTCATAGTTAAATGGCTGTTGTGATTATCAAGTGATGTATATGTAAAATTGCCTATGTGGCAATATATTTTTTTATATTTTAATTTTTTTGGGGGGGGTGGGGGGTGGGATTTTTGCAATTTTCGTACATCTGATATTTTAAATCTTTTTCCACATTCAACCGAGTATAATAAATATTTTGAACTTTTAGAGTAGGACAAGATTATAAAATATATATATATTTATCTATGTACCTTAAAAGCCCTTAATAGCGAACACTTCGGGACCGCGGAATTTGTCCGATAATTGGAGATGTCTACTTTTTTGAGGTAAAAATATACAAATATGTATGTCTGCTGATTAAAAAAGTATTCGTTAAATAGAGGTGTTCGCTATTCGAGAATCTCCATTAACCTCCACAACGGATACTCCCGAATACCGGACATCTCAATTTAGACAACTATAATGCAGGGTTGCGTTTTTTGCAAAAGTACTTCTTGATTAAAGGAAGGGCAAACTGGGAAGTGCCCCGTCCCCCTACGACTGTAGTGCCCCCAAATTTGATGTGCAATATTTGTAAAGCTTATATTTTAAATCTGTTTCGAAATTGTACTGATTATAATCAATATTTTGAACTTTTAAAGTAAAATAAGGTTAAAAACAAAATAAATTTTAAAAAATCTAATATTTAGATAAATATTTTTTGTTTTTTAATCTTGTTCTACTCCTGAAGTTCACGATATTGATTATAATCAGTACAATGTCGTAAAAGATTTAAATTATCAACGTAACGAAAATTGTATACCAAAACTGAGAGCACCAAAAAAATCAGGCTGTATTGGGGGGGGGGGGGGGGGCAGGACCACAGCCAAATATTTTTCCAGGATTCAACGTGGTCAAACATGGCTACGTATGATGCTTACAAAAAAATGGATGCGATTCAGACGTTTGAAGTGTCTGAAATTCAGACGCAAAAAGTGTCTGAAAAAATTCAGACATTTTAAAATGTCTGAAAATTGAACACTCCATTTCAGACACTTAAGTGTCTGAATTTCAGACATTTTAATTTAGAGTGTATAGTGCCATCTATGAGCAATTTTTTTAATTACTTTTTTTGTTTTTTTAGACGAAACTTTCAATTATGAGGAACATTTTCGTCTAAGCCTCACACCGTACGCTAGTTACTTGATTTTATACAGAATTTTAAAATTTGTCAAGCACATTTGGCTCACCATGAATAGTCTGTCTACATGATTTGACTTGAATATGGCTTACTTATTCTCTTTCTTTTTTTAGAAAAACGACGAAAAATAAAGAAAACGAATGGAAACGCGCTACATTTTGCTGCTTAGATATAGGTTACGTTCTAATAATAAAATTTTTACTTTGTGAAATATGGAAAAAAAAAATAGAATCTTTATTTCAACTATTAATGTATTCTGTATCGTATCTTTGAAAGCGTTATCTTTACTTTGGACAAGTGAAAGAGAAAATGAAAATGAAGAAGTAAATTTGTACTAAAATGTGTAAACTCATGTTGCCTCATAACAATAAAATTTCTACATTGATCTTGCCAGAATATCTAACATAAATAATTTTGCACGGGTTGTTTCTTCATTACACTAAATTAATTTAAACCCAGTTATTCTAATTGGTAAATAAATCATATGTAATTTTCCAACTAGACGAAAATTGTCCGGACTAGGATTCGAACCAGGGATCTCTTGGTTGAAGCCGCCAATGCTCTAGCATCTGAGCTATCTCGGACGAATCTGGTGGATCTAATACACCCAACTAACCTTATTTATTATAGCATCTGGTCTGATATCTGAATCAGCTCAACAAAATAAATCGCAGGTAATGGAATTGCAGAAAACGCTGGATACGAAATTATACTAGATTAATTTTAACACGATTATTAATTGGTAAATAAATCATTAGTAGCCTCTGGCGACAGAAAGATAAAAATGTAGTAGAAGATGCTAATTATTGAGATCTTTTAAGTAACTTTTTTCTTAATTTTTGGAAATTTTTAAGGGGTAGTAATGAACAAATTAAAACTTTAAAACGCCCCCTAGTGGTGAAAAATGACTTAAGAGGATGGGGAGTGGGAGCTTAGTAATGTATAGGCCAAGAGCTTTAAAACGATATGCATTAAAAAAAATCCCTCCCCCCCCCCCCGGCACACACACACGGAGTGGAATGCCCCCTAATTGTATGGGGTCGAAGTAGGCCACACCAAGATGTCGGGCCCGACGAGATACCACTTCGGTCAAGCCTTCAAATGAAGCCGAATCTCGCAACGCTTAAATAAGGACTAAATTAGAAAATTTGCTTAAAATACATAAGTTAGAGACGTAAAGATGAAAGGTTACTTAAAAATTCAACTCCGCGCCCCCTTCATTAAAATTTTTAAGTTCTATAAAATATCTGAAATTATAAAATCGGTGACTTTTGATGAAGAAAAGCAATCTTTTCTTAATTTATTTATTTATTTATTTATTGGCTGATATTAATATTCGGAGATCGTGGTAACTACTACATACTCATAAATAAAAGGGGCAATATGTTCATTTTATGCTGCCTATATAATAAAAAATCGGATGTAAAATAAGGATATTTAGTGGAGAAACGCTTAGATTTAAATAATTTGCCGTACCAAAGCATTTCTTTTTCTTTTTAAAAATCGATTTTTTTGATAAAATAAAAAGCTCTGAATCGATTTTTGCGAAAAATACATATTCGGAATCAGCGTGAAAAAATAGGTATAGGTACATACGTTTAAAATCTGTAAGTACAGCATTTGTAAACAATTTATACCTCACAAAACAATCGTGGTTCAAAAATTATCTGTGGTTTTACCAGGTGTCTGGCTTTAAAGAAATGCAATTCAAATAAGTTCTTTCATTAAATCAGATTTTAAATTGATAATTAGAGTTAACCTGGGAATATTTTAACGAAAATTAGATATTCGTAATCATCGAAAAAAATTACACATAGATGCATAAATATTAAATCTATAAATACGTGGGTGGTTCAATAATTATTGTCCCTAATGTATATAAAATATTTGTACTGCGATGGTTGATGTGGAATATCGAAGCCTAATCTCTTAAATGCCTATATGCTCAATTTCCGAACCGTAGCTGCTATATTAACATAGTTTTGGAGGGAGGGGTGAAGTTTTAAAGACCTATTTTGGGGGGAGTTTTTAAGAAAGGGGGTGAGGGAGAAATGCCGGGCTACAGAGGCTACATTTCGACAGTGGATGAGATGTGGCTACATTCCTATGATCTCGAGTCCAAATGACAGTAGTTACGTCTCATCCATGGTCACAAATCTAGCCCCATAAGCTAAAAATCAGCCTTTCACTCCCACTCCCCCCCCCCCTTTCACTAATCCCTCCAAAACTAAATGAATATAGCAGCTACGGTTCTGAAATTGGGAATATAGGCATCTAAGACATTAGGCTTTGATATTCCACAACAACCATCGCAGTACAAATATTTTATATACACTAGGGACAATAATTATTGAACCACCCTCGTACAATATTTGTAAAAAAATTATAGGCCTTGAATCTTTCCCTCTGCCGTCGGCGACAGTGGTCTAGCTTTGGAACACCTGCTTTCTTCTCGTAGCCTTTGAAATAACATATAAATCGATTTTTAAAGGATATTTCCACTTCTAGGTGGAGTTTTTGAAAAAAATTTAGAAGTTCTGAAAGAGGAAAATGTTTTGTGTCTGGGTGTGCAATTTTCAAGCTTTTAGATCCGATAGATTTTAAGATACGGGTGTCTTTCAAAATGCGCAGTACATTTATCGCCATGGAACCCCTTTTAAATTGTGGTAAACAATCCCTCTTTGTTGCGGTTCTGAAAAAAAAACATTGCGGTTTTATTAAAATCAATGCTTTAGTTGAATTATGAACCTTTTCCATTCTTTTAATCGGGAATTTTAATTAATAACGTGCGTTAATTAAGATTTTTTCGAAATTTTATGATTTGTAGTTTGATCGCAGGTGTTCAGTTTGATCGCAGGTGTATGCAAAATTTCAAGTCTCTAACTTTACAGTTTCTGAGAACGAGCTCTGTGACGAACGGACAAACAGAGGAGTGAGACGAATTGGATTTCGTCAGCTGAACGAAACCCTAATAATTTCAATGGTATATATATATATATATAATATATATATGTAAAATTATAATTTTTTTAATAAAAACCATAAAACTTGTATTGGGAAATTTAGGGGAAAGGAGTAATTTATTTTACAGATAAACATCCAATAATGTTGCAGTTATCCGCAAAAAATAGTATGATCACATGATGAATTCGGAATTAAGTAGCAGTGACATTTATAAAAGATATTTTTTAAGTTGTATAGTAATTAACTTTTTTTTTTTTTTTTTTTTTAAATAATCAAACATTTCTCTTCAGAGTATTTCATTTTCTTATCTTTGGCCTGTTTATAAATATCATAAAATGGCAGTAAAATTATTTGTACCGCTGTGAATCACATTGAAAATCTTTTAATATCGTTCTTCAAAACTATTTTAAGAAAAAAATATTTTATTTTAATTAAAATTGTGAAATCTATAATGGCTATTTCAAGCCCTAATTACTATAGATTCCACAAAACATGTACAATTCATCCTCGCAAGTGTTATAATAAACTAAAAAGGTGCAAGAGTTGGGATATTGTACACATAAACCTACAAAAAATTTATAAAAATTGGAGACCTACAGAATGAGTAATAATTAACCATAATTGCGAATGTAAATCAGAACCGTGTGTATTAAACGAAACAAGGGTACTTCAATTACATGAATACAATATGTTGTCAAACCAATACTACAGTTTCAAGATGATCTGAAAATTAAAAGGAAGGACTCATGAGGATTGATTGATTGGTTTTTCTTTTTAGACGTTGAACACACAAAAAAAGTGAAAAGGATAAAATGTGAAGCCAGAAATATTTAAAAGAGATAAATTATGGTGCTTGTATATATCTACCCTATATATCTAAAATCCTAATGAAACGAATTTACGAAACGGATATATGAAACGACTGAAATGTAACGAATTTATGAAACGATTCCATGAAACGACTGATTAAACAACTGATTATGTTTCGCGGTGATTTCTCCTAAACTATGGAGTACTTTGCGATGAAATTAACACAAAAAATCGGTATTGATCTGCAGATCTCAAAACTCGTATAAGAATTTTTAAATTCGAAATAGTTTTCGAATTTTTTTTTCTAATTTTTAATACTTTTTTCTAATGATCGCAACTCAAATTTTAATCATAACAGATATTTTTTTTTTCATATTTTAGTAAAGGTTATTATTTTAAACTAATTTGGCGACCAGTTTGGCCTCCCTTAAATGTATGCCAAAGACAATGCTTTTTTTTTTTTTTTTTTTTTATTTCATTATCATTTTATTTAATACAAAACTTTCATTTAAAACTGAAAAGTTTAAAATTAATGGCTTTCACCTCTTTCTTTTTTTTAAGCGAAACGAAAAGAAAAATATTAGGCGCAGATGTCATATACGCATCGAGATACCTAAATGGCGTTATTTTGCCTGACATGGTAACCCGGCTATTGTTGCTTATTTATTAATAAATGTTTATTTACATTTATTTTCTTTTTATTTAAAAAAAAAATTTATAAATTGTTTTGTTCTATAGTTATTAATTAATTTTTTTTATTTATTATTATTTCATTTTAAAAATAATAGAAAATAATTTAAAAATACGTATGTAACTGGTATTCGAAAACGAGGTTTCCGCCAAATTGTTGTAAAAAAAAATCACGCCAAACCCGATTAAATAATGCAACAAATCCTGACATTTACTTTCAAATTCAAAGCAATGTGTTAATGGTACTACTTAGTTATCCTGTCGACCAATTTCGCCAAATTATATAAATCGCCAAACCACTCACCAAATTATACAAATTGACGTAATTTTTATTTTAAATAACGAAAGAACAAATAAATTAGTAAAAGATTAATAAAAATACAAATAAAACGTCGAATTAAAAAACACTTGATGATATAATAAACATGTGTAATGTGTTTAATGTCAAGTGAATGTGACATTTACGATAAGCCATTATTGGCATTTAATCTTATAGTCTGGCGATAGATTTTTGGTCGATGGGATAACCAAGTAGTACCGTTAACTATAAAAATGCTAACTGGCGAGTTAAAAAAAAAAAAAAAAAAAAAAAAAAAAAAAAAAAAAAGCTATTGGCGAGATTTGCACCCGGCTAACATAAAAGTACCAAGAATTCTTTGAGAACTTTTATGTAGTTTTATTCGGAAAAATAACTTTGATTCTTTAATCAAAATGGAAACCTTTCTTATGAAAAGCGAAGGGTTGTAATTGTTTGTGGTAGTTACATGACTTGGACTATTTTAATATATGTGAAATGGTAGCGATAGAACAATATTTGGCGACTTATCGCCTGTAGCTGGCTAACATTAAAGTATCAAAATGGCCGCCTGGAATATAAAAAGCGAAGGGATCCTTCCGGAACTGTTGATAATAGTCACATGACTTAGGCTATTATTATAGAGATTGTTTTCTAAACACAGCCCAAAGAATAATATTTCCTAACGATTAAAATTTATTTACACTTGACTATTAAAAACAGGAAAAGAAAACTTTAAAATTACTATTAAATGAGTAAGTGTAATCAGGAAGTGTAAGCAGGAAAATATTGAAAATTATGTCTTGAAAATTGTATTTACACGTGAATATTAAATGAGAAAGGAAACTTTAAAATAATAAATATATTAATATGCGTTTAACCCTTTCAGGGGCAAGAAGCTTCTATTCGTAAAATGTTGAAATCAGTGAATGGCACCAGAATTTACAAACAAATTTCGAAATACGAAAATGCTTTTGTTCACTTACTTAATAAAATGAAAATTTTCCTTCAAATATTCTGGTGCCAATGTGGCATTTAAGAATTAAAATTAAGTGGTCCAAAAATGAACCACTGCCCTTGAAGGGGTTAAAGCAGTAAATTGTATTATGACAATCGTTTTATAACGCTGTTAAAAAATACCGGGAGGCAAAGACTCTGTTTACTTAATTCATTTCATTTTAGCTTCCTTTCAAATGTTTAACTGGTCTTCTTTAATCAAACACGAAAACAACCATTGGATGTCTTAACAGCAACTGATTCGGCCTTAAATTTTCGCAATCAAAGGGAATTGAATGGAAACCCGTTTACAGGGAGATCGCTATACGTTTTTTCATTACAGTCTTCTCTAATCTTTTTAATACCGATCAAATTAGCGTGCTTTTAGATACTGCGATGTCTGAACGGTGGTTGGCGAGCGTAGCTTGCAGGGGGCAGAGCCCCCTAGTATATATATATAAATGTATTTATTTATTTATTTATTATTTGTTTATTTAGTTACTTAAAATTTTATATCAAACCATAAATTAGCATGACATTATGAAACAGGTAAAAGTCCCATGAAAGTATGGCATATTCAACATGAAAATAATTTAAAATTAAAAAGTATTTATTAATCTTAAAAACTTGAACGTGTAAGTAAAATCTAGCCTTAAGGTAATTTCTCGTTAAGGTAGTAAAATACCTTGTCATTTTTTATTAGTTAAAAAAAGACGTATTTTTTTCATTTATAAAATTAAAAATGATATGTTATCTCCAACTACAATTGAGTGAAGTTCAGTCAAAATGTATGAGCAAATCTTTTATGAAAATCAACCCTTATAATAGTAACATCGAAGCTGAAAATTAATTTATGAGTACAGTCGAACCCGGTTAAGACGCTCACGGTTACTATGCAATCCCGCTTAGTACACGGATTTTTTCAGATCATTTGAACATCCTCCATAAGGTTAATGCAAAAATATCACGTTTAATACACGATAAATTTTCGTTCTTTTAGGGAAAAAAAATCCCGCTTAAGACTCGAATTCATTGATCAAGATACGAATCCCTTCTCTCTTCTCTAGTGTTACCAATTTAGAGGATTTTTTTATTATTATTCGGATAAAATCACTGTTTCCGAAAACTATTATTTACTTTATTCAATAACAGATTTAATTAAGGCGAAAATTACTAATCGGAAATAGTGGCAGATATTTGAATAAAACCAAAATCCGCTAAATTAAAAAAACTGCAATTCTTCTTCGATCCCGCCTCCTAACATTCCTTGTGTCTCGCTTCCTGTATGTTTTTACTGTAATAGAGAGATATAGACAAATTCAGGTTACTCAGATACGTCATAAAAATTATTATGATTAGAGATGATCATGCCTATTGTCAGTGGGGTTCTAAGTTACGTTATGTCACTATTATGTTTTATAATGCATATTATAGGCAACAAAAAATGAAACTACTAAAGATTAAATAAATACGACTTCGGTTGGATAATTCTTTTACTTTTTGCCTTGCTAACAATATTTTTTACGCAAAAATTAATAAGGATAGTTCTTTTCTTATATTAAAAAGGACAAATTATAATGGTACTCATTATTACAAGTACTAAATATGATTTTAAAACACTGGGTAGTGCTTCGAAGATTTAATAAATTTTTCTTTCTGTTAAAAAAAAAAAAAAAAAAAATAGTCTAGTAGGAAAATTATTTTCGTTGTTTTATTTATGGTTTCAGCATATTAATCGACAATAAAGTCATGTTGGAATCCACATTTATTTTCCGTTATTCCAGTCGGTCCTATAAAAAGAAACAATGAGTTAACCCTTAAATGCCTGCTTTTTCAAAAATCATTGTAATAATGTTTTTCGGCTTTCATTTTTTAAATAAATCATGGGAAAAATACTTAAAAAATCATATTTTGCTTTAAGTATGGTTTACGGCTAAAAAGCAGTTTGTTACTAATCGGCAATACTGGTCTTTAATTGAAAAAATAATTTTCCTTGGTAAAATTCTATAACATTAAACACACAAGAATTTTCGGAACTATAATAAGAAATAAATTTTATTTGTTCACTGCAGAACAAAATAGGGTATTTCGCAAGCTTCCAAACAAAACAAAAAGAATAAGTAGGAACAATTAAAAAAATAAATCTATCTTTATTCTTAAACAGCACAAGTGTTGCCATCTACATGTTGAAAATCGATTTAATAATATTTTCAGAATGCATTTTATTGGCAACATTAAGCATTATAGCTTCAATATTATGCTACAGTGCTCAGCAAAAGTTTAGACAATGATCAATTATGCTTCTGTGCTGAGAAGTATGTAACGAATTGTTGTAATTCAACTGTCATATATTACTGGGACTTATCTTTCATACACAAACAATAAATTTTAATTTATACACTTTACATAATATATAATGACAAAAAAACAAATTTAACATTGTTGCAAAAGTATAGACAATCTGTCTGTTAACAGAAAAATATCCATAAATTTAAATCGAACTGCACCTACATTGTCTGCTATTAATGCAAAAATGTGACTTTCCATCGAAGAAACTAAATCCTGCATCACTTGGGGGTCTATTTCGTGCCAAACACGTTCAACATCTGATCGAAGTTCCTTTACAGAGGAGTATTGTTAAAAAATTGCATAAACCGTATGAGATATGATGCCACAAAAGTTTTCGATTGGGTTCAGATCAGGGCTACACGCGGGCCAGTCGAAAATAGTTATATTTTGACAGTTAAACCAATTTTTTCATTTGTATGCAACATGAATAGACGCATTATATTGCTCAAAGACATACTTTGGAAGAGATAAAAGTTCACCAAATGGCTGTAAATTGTTTCCCAATGTATGCATGTAGTCTTACGTAGCTTGGCGACCATTGAGAAACTCCAGTGATACTTGAGAATTAAAACAAAGTGAGGCCCAACTAATCAACCCTTTCGAGGGCAAAGGACACATAATTTTAATTCCGAAAATGGCAAGAATATTTAATTAAAATTTTCCTTTTATAATATACGTGAAAATAAGCAATTTTCTATTTTCTAATAACTCCGTTTATAAATTCTGGTATCAGTCCATTATTTCCACAGTTTATAAAAATAATTACTCCGCGACAGGAAAGGGGTCAATTTGTTGTGAGATTTCAAGGCTGGTTGTTTCATCATTTTCATGTAAACTAATGTACATTTTTCTTTAATGCATCTACGAAATTATCCGTTGACACAGAAAGCTCTGACTCACTTTTAATGCGATTAGCAGTCATCATTTGCCTAGATGCCAGTTTATGGATCCTACTATAATCTCGTTTTCTGGCCACACGAGTCCTTCCAGATCTATGTTTTGCTTTGAAAGAGTCACCCTTAGATAGTACTTAATAGACAGACTCCTTTGGCCAATTCAAAGTAGCTGAAATTTCTGCAACAGTCTTCCCTTTTGATTTCAGCTTCCATGTTTTAATTATTTCATCTGACTGAAAATTTCTTGCTCGCGGCATCTTCACTAACAGATGCTATCGCGAGGTGCACTTACATACTTCATGCATATGACGTCATAAGTTTGAAATATGCGTTTTTCCGTGAACAATTGCCAAAAAATAACAAAAGTGTCTAAACTTTTGCAATATGCAAATTTCACTTTTTTCAGTTAAATTAAATAATATCCTACATTAAAACCGTTATTTCTGTCCTAAAACGTTTAAAATATATTTAAAAATAAGTACAGTCATTTGTATAACCCAAGTGTTCGTATTTTTTATTTAAAGGTTAAAAATCACCAGTGTCTAAACTTTTGCTGAGCAGTGTAATAGTATTTTAGACCCTAAATTGGGGTATGTTGCCGAAAAGCAACACCCGGCATTTAAGGGTTAAAGTTGAATAGAATTAAATTTTAATCCAAAATACGTAAAAGGTACAATTTTCGACCTTAAACATATAAATTAATGCTCTAAAGTTCATTTAGACGATTAAATGTGTAAATAAGTCCAGTTCCTGCAACATTATACAAATCACGTTTAATACACGATCCCACTTAATACGCGATTTTTATCCACTCCCTTGAAGCGCGTCTTAACTCGGTTCAACTGTACTTTATTTTATTTCTGCGGAATTTATGTTTACTGATCATGGAAAAAATTTATTTCTAGTGATTTTCTTTCTATTTTGAAAAAAAAAATCGTTTTTATTATTCAGTTTAAAATTACAAAAGAAAACTAAACTAAACATGTATAAGGGAAGGGGGAGTCTGATATGAAATGATGCAAAATCGATAGAATTAAGATGTATGAAAAATGCAAGAAAAGAAAAAAGTTTAAAAAAAGAATCATTCTTATATAGTAGAAATACCAATATTTAAATACTTAAGGGAAATTTAAAATGTTTCCCTTCAATGGACATTTTAATCAGTTTAAAAGCATAGAATGTTAGTTTATCGTATTTGAAAGAATAAAATGTATAAAAATAAGTCGTTTTTTTCTGTTTTGATGAGACTTGAAAAGTAACTTCTTTTTTTTTTATCTAGAAATTGAAAGTAAAATTATGCAGCGATACAAATTTTAGCTTGAAGTTTCAATTAACTGATTAAAAGAAAGACTTTAAAAAGTTCTTTAAGCTAATGTATGTCATCCTACCAAAAAAAAAATATATCGAATACTATTTTTATTAAAATAAGAAGGAGTAATTTAGGTTAGAAAAAAATTTTGTTTAATATTCATTTAAAAATTTGAAGGTTAGACTTCATCACCAGTGTATTAAAAAATATTTCATTAATTATTAAGAAATGTAATTTTGGTCTACAGTTAAATGTTAACTTTAAGAAGTCAAATATTATTTTTAACAATGTAGAAGGAAGTAATTCAGAACCAAAAAAAATGCTGCTTAATATTCCTTTAAACAATTATACATTGAAAGGTTTTTCCAATTATATTGAAAATTTCTCCATTGGATTAAAAAAACATAATTACGGGTGTATAGTTAAATATTAAACTTTTAAAAATATATTTTTTTTATTAAAGTAAGAGGAGTTAATTCAGAACGAAAAAAATACTCCTTAAAAAATTATACATATAAAGGTGAGATTCATCACAAATACGTTGAAAAATCTTTATTAGCTGTTAAGAAATATAACTGTCGGTATATAGTTAAATGTGGTGGGACAATGGTAAACTTTTTAAAAAATCAAATAATCTTTGAGTTGGAATAAAAGTGAATAATTAAAAAATTAAAATATATATATATTTAATATTGCCAAAATATAGGGTGTACATAAATGAAAATATCAACTTTATAGGGCTATTAAAAGAAAATAAAAAAAAGTACAACCTCTCTGTTCATCGGAAATTAAAAATAACAGTTGAGAGTTCAAATTCAACACAGTTAAGTGCTGTATTAAGTGCTAATTTACTAATTTCAAATGCTAAAAGGTGTAAATTAAAACTTTAAAAACCATTAAAAATACGTTTATTTCAACTGTTTACATGTTTCGACTCACTCCGAGTTATTTCCATTTCAAATAAATAAAACTATTCTAAAATTGCACGGTCTATGAAACGCCATCATTCAAATTTCCACGTATTCTTTCATATTATGCACGGTATATTTTTTATTTTACTTGGATATTTAATTTAATTTATTTTTATTTTCATACCCATTGAGTAGCTCGAGCCATATTTTTGGTAAGCGAAATGACGCTGCATCGTTACATATTGAATTTTTTGGTTTCTTGGTTTGGTTGAATTTCTCTATGGTTTCTCTTATAATCGATGGATAGTATAGACTGCAGGAAAAATTATTTTACTTACATTGAAATTTATTTGGATGGTTTCTTCTTGATAAAATCTTGCTAGGGCTGTGGTTTTTCTATTATATTTAATATCAGCTATATGTTCTTTTTTCTATACTTAAACTTCCTGCTAGTCATGCCAATACAGTAATTCTTTGATCCGTCTGCTCTAATAAATGGTATTTCATTTATTAGAACAAGTAAAATAAAAAAAAAATAACGTGCATAATATGAAAGAATACGTGGAAATTCCAACGACGGCCTTTCATAGACAGTGCAGTTTTAGAATAGTTTTATTTATTTGTTTTGAAAATGACTCGGTGTGAGTCGAAACATGTCAACAGTCGAAATAAACGTATTTTTACTGGTTTTAAAGTTTTAATTTACACTTTTTAGCATTTGAAATTAGTATATTAATAGTCGAAATAAACGTATTTTTACTGGTTTTAAAGTTTTAATTTACATTTTTTAGCATTTGAAATTAGTATATTAACAGTCGGAATAAACGTATTTCTACTGGTTTTAAAGTTTTAATTTACACTTTTTAGCATTTGAAATTAGTACATTAACAGTCGAAATAAACGTATTTCTACTGGTTTTAAAGTTTTAATTTACACTTTTTAGCATTTGAAATTAGTATATTAACAGTCGAAATAAACGTATTTCTACTGGTTTTAAAGTTTTAATTTACACTTTTTAGCATTTGAAATTAGTATATTAACAGTCGGAATAAACGTATTTTTACTGGTTTTAAAGTTTTAATTTACACTTTTTAGCATTTGAAATTAGTATATTAACAGTCGGAATAAACGTATTTCTACTGGTTTTAAAGTTTTAATTTACACTTTTTAGCATTTGAAATTAGTATATTAACAGTCGGAATAAACGTATTTTTACTGGTTTTAAAGTTTTAATTTACACTTTTTAGCATTTGAAATTAGTATATTAACAGTCGAAATAAACGTATTTCTACTGGTTTTAAAGTTTTAATTTACACTTTTTAGCATTTGAAATTAGTATATTATTACAAGGTGTTAATTTGCTATATATTTACAGCTATAAGTGTTCAGTGAGAGCCCCTCCAGAAACACGAACGATATCGAGGCGGTACGATAACTCATCCACCCACTTTTTTCAGCATGTCCAGTGTGACTCTTTAAATGTCTGCAGATATGAGTGTCCTAAGTTCAGAACTAAGAATGGAAAACGCTGAAGGTCCAAAAGGGAAGTTTTTCAAGAAAACGAAAAAACGAAGGCGAAAGCACCTCATTTTCCACGTTTGACGTAAATTTCCGACTTGTTTGAACGCATAGAGTAAAGAGACAGAATAGAGATGAAGTGTGATGGCTGGGTGTGACGCCAAAAATGCAACCCAAAAATCCGCTACATTCGTGCCAAACACAACCACGTGCTTTCGCAAAAAAAAGAAGAAAACTTTTAGTAATACAGTTATTAATTCATAATATAATGAATTGCTACTTTAGAAGGCTTAACTATAATCAGATCCTTTTCATTTAGAGAAAAAATGCACAGGTGATGTCAAAGAATTTGGTCCCTGTTCCACGTGCTTGTTTTGTTTGGTCCGAATGAAGGCATTTAAATTTCAGCAATAATGCGCATCATACTGCAAACCATTTTTACGGCATACTGCATCTTCATCTATCTCTTTCCTCCATGGTTTGAACTATTACTACTAGGGTTAGCACTTCAAGCGTTCTCCTGTTTCTTAAGCTTGGCACTTAAGAGGTTTTTTTTCGTTTAAAAAAAAAAATCGATTTTTTGGTATTTTCAGTGTTTTCCATTCTTAGTCCTGAGTTTGTCAACCTCAGTTGGTAGCGATAGAACAAACACTTGATCTTATACTATTTTATAAATGAAATTTCAATTTTTCCAATTTGGAAAAATTGAAAAATAGCCCTTCGGAAAAAAAACTGAAAAAAAAAACGTTTTTTTTCTCAAAGTTTCCGGGTTTTTTTTCGAGCATTCCCATCTCTATGCATTTATCAAGTGCACTAAAATATGCATCCTGTAGAATATGCGGTGCAAAAAATAGTTATTATTCATTTACAGGGCCATACAAAAGAATTCCGTTACATAATGATATAGGGCTGGAGGGAACTGTTTGCGGCGTATTTTAATTATGTTAAATTATTTCATGTATAATTAAATTGGTATATGTCGCTGAGGTTTCCCATAACTTATTTCATGTATAATTCGAAGTGCATAGCATTTACAGGAACACACAAAAGATTTCAGATACTATATTACTATATTGTATCCGAAGTACTGTACAGTATGATTGCTGGGAAATCATTTTTAATTATGTTATGCGCTTTTATGTTTCACTATATTTATGCATAGTATATGGTGTGTATAATGCTGTAATTCATATACAGTGCTACACAAAAGAATTCGTAAGGGTTACTTATTATGAACGTAAATTTCTTAAAGGTGGTTTCTAAATGAGTTATGCATTATTTATGCTTAACTGCATTTAGTTTGATAGGAAATGTTTGTAGAATATAGATAAAATGATATACAGGGTCACGCAAAGAATCGGATACATGGCCGTCTATAAACGATAATTTCTGGAAATGTGATTTCAGTGGTTTTAAGAGTTTTTTAGTTTGAATTAATTTTTAGCTAAATAGTGGCGTGTAATAAAAGTACTGGGTTAACTACAGGGTTATACAAAAGATGCAAGTATGTTTCCATTTTTAGTATAAATTACTGAAAAATAAATTTCAACCTGTTATGCGTTTTCTTGCTAAACTAAATTTCACGATTATATAATATATATATCAACCTACAGATCAAATACAGGGCTGTTCAAAAACTTGAATGTTGAATACTTAATTTGGGTGTTGAATACTTATTTTCTATGGACGGTAACTGCTGAAATCGATTTTTAAAATGTTTTATGCGTTTTCTAAAATGTTTTCTTAGTTATCTAATATACCTTATTTCCCTAAATAACGAAGTTTTGTTAAAGCATTCAGGAAGTGTTGGAAAGTGTTTTGTAATCTATGCTTAAAGCATGATTGTTCTTTCTTGTTTTTTTGGAAACCGAGCCAGACAATTTGAAATCTGAGCCCGAGCGAGCACAGAAAAAATCTGTGTCATAAGAGGCCGAGCCCGCACGAGCCTGATACCGAAACTAAGCAGCAGAAAACTGTTAATAAGATTTTAAAATTGTTTCAAGGTTAATTTCCTCGTTTAAAAACCTCTTCTTACCTTTAAATAAATATTAATCCTGAATAGTTCCTCGTGACAACGTTTCCTGATCCCATGTCATTGAATATATGTGAAGGCGTGAGTTTCAAAACTCTCCTTATTCAAAATTTTAAAAATCGAGTTTTCTCTATCAGTCTATTCTATTGCCTGCACCGAAAAAACGCTACAATTTTTTTTTTTTAAACTAGTTTTATCCTGTTTTTTCTGCCATGTTAAAATATTGGTTTACAGTGAAGACCAATGGACGCAGTCAGCGGTTTTTCGCGATTTCCCAAATTTCGATTTTCTGTATAAGGCGAATTTTGAAAATCATGTCCTCATATGTTTAAAATAGCAAATTTGTTATTTATACTCGACCACTGGCAGAAATCTTTAACAGTCACAATTCTTATTCTTTTAAAAAATCATTGTACAACTAACTGGGGCAGCAGGCCATGAGTTCTGTTTTCCAGTAATTCTCGAAAATGACTTCAAACAGAAAGTGAGGTCGACAAGGGCTTCTGTATGTTACTAACCTTCGCCGTGCAAAAGCTTCAGAATCAGAATATCTCTCCTCATATCTCATCAATAATAGTTCAGTTCCCTTTCAAACTGATTTTTAAAGATTTGTAAAAGATTTTAAGAAACTTAGACTACATTTTTTTTCTCCTCAGATAACAAGTTTTGTTTTCCTTTTTTCAATTTGTGAATAAATACAATTTTGACATTGAGCCCAAGCTGGAAGACTGGAATAAAAATCGAGCTCGAGCCCGTTTTGGTCCTCGGGCTGAGCTCGCTTCATCCCTACTACGCAAATATTGTGTGCGCTCTAACTCAAGAACTAATGCGCGGAAACCTTTGTAATTTCATGCTTAGTTAGATTTTAACATAAATAAGTACTGATTAGATTTTAGCTGCATCTCAGTTTCTTTAGGGTAGAAATGTAAGAAATTTTATATTAGAGATTTCTAGTATAAATATGTATAGCTTTATCCAAAAGTAATGAGTATTTCGATATTTACAGTATATCTTTAAAACTAACGAAAGTATGGAAATATTTAACTACACACAATTATGAATCATTTTTTAAGCTATTACAGCTTGTAAAATATGACAGCAAACGAATAACACAACTTTTAAATAAACCTTTTAATTAAAACGTTTTCTTTTAAAAACGAGTTTTAAAAGAATAACTAAACTACTTTGTTTTGTTTTTTCTGGAAGTTCCGTCGTTGTGGTGTGCAAGTTAATAGCTAATCATATAAATTAGAATATTTCTTTCGCAAAATGCGAAAATATAATAAACTCAGTCTTCAGAAATGAAAATACTAAAAAAAAAAATTTATATTAAAGAAGTTAATTAAAAAAAATATTTTGTAAAATTTATGTGTAATTTTTTATTATTTTAATTTTTAATATGTTTTAATAAAATAATTAATAAATCGGTCAAGTGCCAGTTTTACTCCCGCGCAAAGGGGCCATACGTCGACTATTTATCAGTACGATTCAAGCTGTCTAAAACAAAGACCTTGTATGTACAAGAAAGTTTGTACTTGGCATTGTGCCAAGCGCGCTTCGAAAGGAGATTGTAATGCCGCGTTTCCTTAGATAGGTTTTTAATTAATATCTCGGCTGATATAAGACAATTTTTTTCGAAAATTATTATGAACAACCATAGGATGATTCCGCTTCGATAGATACCTGGAGCGCCCCTCAAATCCCCCGCTGAGCTCCCGCAAATTAAAGTTTGTGTGTAATGGTAAAAATACGATTTTCTTGAAAACTATGTGACCTAGGATAACTTCTATAGTTTTCATGCAAGTTTTAAATAAATTTCTACTACTCCTAATTTTTTCATAATTTTAGATTCTGTAGATTCGAATATAGAAAGGGGAGCATATTTTTGCAATACATTTCCGACGATATCTGTGAAAAAAAGACTCCAAAATTTAAAAAATATATTTTTTTGGTTGGAAGTTACGAGATTCGAACGATACCCCACACGATATACAATTGTTTCCTTTATAACACCACAAAGTTTTAACTTTCTATTTTCCATAGTTTTCGAGATAAGCGGTTGTGACAGACGGACAGACAGACTCATAAATGATGCTATAATGGGGCGATTCCATCGTAACTGACGTAACATTTTATCATCGAATTTTGTTTTCAAAACTATGCAGAAAACCTACTAATAAAGCTAGAACAAATTTTTGCAATGTAAAATATTTCTCACTAGGGACTTAATACCCAAATACCGGCAGATTATTTCAATCTCTCTTTGAGTCCTCAAAATTGCATTTCAAAATTCTGTAACTGACGTGACATAAAATATACAAGCATTTTTTCTGCCTTCACTGAAGTGTAAAAATTATCAAAATAATCCCGTTAAAAAAAGTGATTTAATGTTCTCAACAACACTAAGTGATGCCAAATTATAACAGTAACTTGTTTAATTAATTTCTGAATATTAAAAAAGAAAAAAATGGCATTTACACGTGTAACTGACGTAACTTTTATTGTGTAACTGATGTAACATTATGACTTTACAAAGACAATAATGGTACTTAACTTAGTTTGTAAACAGTAATTTACAATGCCTTTTTATTAGGATTTTATTATAGGATATAAAAATATCAAGTTTTCCAATCATACCTTAAAATTAAACATATTATAAATTTTATTCCCCCCCCCCCCCCTCAAAATGATAATTTTCTGTGGAATTGCCCAATGGTTCCGTTTTTACATTTTAAAGTACTTTTTTTAAACTGCGTTTTTACTTTTAAAAAACGTAAGCAATGGGGGGCGTTTTGGTAACATCACAGCCAGTAAAGCAGATCAAGGTGCTATCTTAAACAGTGTTGGATTCAGGGGTGGCCAGAAGCGACATTCCCCTCAGCAATGAGATGTCCCCACCCCGGGAGATTTGAGATTTTGTGTTTTCAATGGTCATGTAGTGCAATTGCCTCCCCCCCCCCGGAACTCTATAATGTCACCCCCGGAGCCACAGAAATCCCTCCCGGAGAAAAGTGTCTGAATTCAGCACTGACTTAAAGATTTTACGGCATGCAGTAGCGCCACTTACTAAGGTAATATTGCTATTAGGCTATAGCTAACGTTTTAGCTAATAGTGCTATAATAACTTTATTGCCTTTACCCCCTTCAGAAGGGGAAATAACATATAATTTTTTTAAAAATCCTTTTGAAACTGTCGACATTTAAGATGAATTTTAAAATATATATATATCTCTGAGTTAAATGTGACGATAAATGCACAAAAAAGTATAACAGTTGTGGATGCAATGTTAATTAGAAAAATCTTCTAAATATGACATTTATTATACTAATATTTTTTTTCACATTAATAAGAAGGTAGAAATATGTTTTACGAGATTTTCATCTAAATGCCATGCACTTATAAGAGAGCCGCTTGAGAATGTTCAAAATTTTTCCAATTTGCGCATAGCTTTATATATATTTTTTTTTAAAGGCGCTTTTATTGAAATTTGAAAGTTTGCTTTTGGGAAATTAATATTTTCCCTTTTAATCGCAGATATAAAAAAATAATAATCAATCGCATGTATAAAAAACTATCAAGTTCTAAAACCTAACATTACTATTAAAAATTCTTGTTTTAGTCTGCTTCACACTAATCTGCGTGGGAAACGCTCAATTAAAATATTCGAATTCTTTTCCTCTTCGTTCCACCTACGCAAATAACTTCAGCAACAAAAGAAATTGATCAAGTGAAGTAAAACGAAGTGAAATGAACTTCTTTAAAACCATAAAAAGAACAAAAACATCGCTGGTTAGAAATTTAAAAAAAAAAAAGAAGTAGTAATCAAAAGTAAAATAAACAAAGAACAAACGAAACGTGAATTTAAATTCCAGAGAAAGTTAAGTTTTTGATTTAAATGAAAATATCCCATTCATTTTATTTTCAGTAAATAAACATGCAGTTATCATTAGATGGAACAGAATTTCGAACTAATGAGATCCTTTGGGAATTTTATCCAAATAAAATCCCTTAATTTATTAGATTTAAATCTTTAATACAAGCACTGATTTACATAATAACGTGCATATGCAGCAAATAATAATTTGTGCTTTACTTTCAAAAGGAGGGGGTTTCAAGTACTACTGAATTCTAGTTACTCGGATACGCACATTCCGGATTTTAACGATTATTAAGCAAACTCATTATATTTTGATAAGTACTGTCGGCTTGAATGTTCATAAAGATGATATTCATGAAGATTTAACTGTATTAATACCTGGATAAGGGCTCGAAAAATGTCACGTAAAAGTTATAATGAGGTAGTTTGTTAGTTGATATAAATTTCAAACTATCATGGAAGAAGAATAAAATAGTTAGTTACCTATAATAACGTGTCAAATATTCAGTATAATTTCAATATTAAGTGAAATTTTCCATAAATTTAAAGGATAGATAAAGAATTTCGTTCTATAAAATTCTTATGTCACCAACTATTTGCCTGTCATTCATAGCTAATTAGAACAAAGAAAGAAAATATGTTTACAATGTATTTGTTTTTAAATTATTGTAATGTGTGAATATCAACTACAGGAAGAAGTTCTACCAACTCAATATTTTATATCTGTGATCATGCTAATTTTACGTATAACAATTTATATCTATTGATGTGTGCATTATTTCCATAAATGATAATCCTATGGAACTGTAAATACTTAGAAGACTTAACGGTTACTAATAGAAAGTGAGACATAGAGTAAGAAGAATAAGATCATTTGAAGATAACATGTAAAGTGAACAACTTTCTTGAAGATCTCCATAAAATAATAAAACGAACAAAACAGCGCCTTACATCCGGTAAGGGAGGGCAATTGCTTCTTCTTGGATTTTGAAATTTATTTAACCAAAATTTTTTTCTCTTTTTTTTTTTTTTTTTTTTTTTTTTTTTGAAAAATAATAAAATTTATTATTTTCAAATGACTTAATCCTTGCACAGGCGGTGGGAATAAACTTCCCACTTAATTTAAATTCCCATCTGTCGGGAATTGTACCATAATTTTTGAAAAAATATTTTCTTTTATAATGCACATTAAAAAAAGCATTTCTTTTTAACACTTTCCAACAAAGTTGAAAAATGTTTATGACTTCGGTTTGTCTGTCTTTTGAACCCTCTGTCCGCGCTCAAACTCCCGTAAATATACTCGGATTGCCCTGAAATTTTTGGATTTATTCACGTTTGCCATAGCACGTTCCCTATTTCAAATGAAGTTTGTAGCATATTTAGTTCATTTACAGCGACAGTCAAAAGTTTTCCGTTACATTGCGGCCTATGGAAAGAGATCGTTTAAAATGATTTTTAATGATGTTACACGCTTTCAAACATAAGAAAATTTATATGCATTTATGAAGTGCACTAAAATATGCATTCTGTAGAATATGCGATGCAAAAAATAGTTATTATTTATTTATAGGGCCACACAAAAGAATTCCCTTACATAATGATATAGGAGTGGAGGAAATTGTTTGCGGCGTATTTTAATTATATTAAATTATTTCATGTATAATGAAATTGATATACGCGCTGAGGTTTACTATAAGTTATTTCATGTGTAATACGAACTGCATAGCATTTACAGGGACACACAAAAGATTTCAGGTAATATATTACTATATTGTATCCAAAGTACTCTACAGTAGCAATGATTGGTGGAAATGTATTGTTAATTATGTTATGAGCTTTTATGTTTTACTATATTTGTGCATAGTATATGGTGTGTATAAATTCTATAATTCATATACAGGGCTACACAAAAGAATTCATAATGTTTACTGGATAGGAGTGCAAATTGCTTAAAAGTGTATTTTAAATAAGCTATGCATTTTTAAGCTGAATTGCATTTAGTTTACTAAGAAATATTTGTATAATATAGATAAAATGATATACAGGGTCACGCAAAGAATTGGATACATGGCTGCATATAAATGATAATTTCTGGAAATGTGATTTCAGTAGTTTTAAGTGTGTTTTAGTTTGAATTAAACTTTAGCTAAATAGTGACGTGTAATAAAGTACTAGATTAACTACAGGGTTGTACAGAAGTATACAAGTATGTTTCCATCTATTAGTGTAAATAGCTGAAAGAGAAATTTCAACCTGTTATGCGTTTTCTTGCTAAACTAAATTTCCCTATTATACAGTATATATATATATCAACCTACAGATCAAATACAGGTCTGTTCAAACGAATTGGAATACATATTTGCTATGGACGGAACTGCTGAAATCGGTTTTTAAAATGTTTTATGCGTTTTCTAAAATGTTTATTTAGTTCTCTTATATACCTTATTTCCCTAAATAACGAAGTTTTGTTAAAGCATTCAGGAAGTGTTGGAAAGTGGTTCATAATCTATGCTTAACGCATGATTTTTCTTTCTTGTTTGATAATCAATCAATTTGTACGTAGATTTTGATGCCAATCAATCTTTTCTCCAAGAAAATTAATTTACCCGTGTGAAGGTTAAAATATTTAAACAATAATATAAAAGAAACTAATGATTTTACTCCTTGGAAGAAAATATTTAGATGTGTTTTTATTTTTACATTCATTTTTTTTATTATCTTAAATCCCGAGGGGGGGGGGGGCAGAAAGTAAAGTCCTATTCCTATATAACTTTTACATTGATATGTTAAAAAAATTGCTTACACGGTGTGATCTGACAAAAAATCCATTGGTTAACCTATTTCACGTGTATATCCTTCATTTTAAAAACACTCTTGGTATGATTTTTGATGATTTACCGAGTACCTCAAACATTTGAAGTTTATGTCAACGCAGAGACTTTTTTTTAAACTTGTGCAACCGATGTAGTCATGTGTTTGCTTGTTGAAAAAGCTGTTAATTTAATTTTTAATATTTCTTCTTTAAATAACACCTTTATATTACGAATTAGCGATATCTCTGGTGTCGTAAAAGAAACATTTATCCGAGCTTAAGTGTTCGCATTATAAATGGATGAATCGAAGCAAACGAAAAAGACAGGTTGCCACACTACTCCATGCAATCGTCTCCTTTCGGACAGCTTGTATCAGGTGATGATCTTTTTTTGCAACTGCTTTCGTGCAACTGCTTCGATGCTTTTGCCTGAACTGCGTCATAAAAAAAACATCAAGTGACTCAAGATGTCTGAAGGGAAAGGAACGCACACACTTGGTATGATTTTTGATGATTTACCGAGTACCTCAAACATTTGAAGTTTATGTCAACGCAGAGACTTTTTTTTTTTTTAACTTGTGCAACCGATGTAGCCATGTGTTTGCTTGATGAAAAAGCTGTTAATTTAATTTTTAATATTTCTTCTTTAAATAACACCTTTATACTACGAATTAGCGATATCTATGGTGTCGTAAAAGAAACATTTATCTGAGCTTTAAGTGTTCGCATTATAAATGGATGAATCGAAGCAAACGAAAAAGATAGGTTGCCACACTACTCCATGCAATCGTCTCCTTTCGGACAGCTTGTATCAGGTGATGATCTTTTTTTGCAACTGCTTTCGTGCAACTGCTTTCGTGCAACTGCTTCGATGCTTTTGCCTCAACTGCGTCATAAAAAAAAAACATCAAGTGACTCAAGATGTCTGAAGGGAAAGGAACGCACACACTTGGTATGATTTTTGATGATTTACCGAGTACCTCAAACATTTGAAGTTTATGTCAACGCAGAGACTTTTTTTTTTTTAACTTGTGCAACCGATGTAGCCATGTGTTTGCTTGATGAAAAAGCTGTTAATTTAATTTTTAATATTTCTTCTTTAAATAACACCTTTATACTACGAATTAGCGATATCTATGGTGTCGTAAAAGAAACATTTATCTGAGCTTTAAGTGTTCGCATTATAAATGGATGAATCGAAGCAAACGAAAAAGACAGGTTGCCACACTACTCCATGCAATCGTTTCCTTTCGGACAGCTTGTATCAGGTGATGATCTTTTTTTGCAACTGCTTTCGTGCAACTGCTTTCGTGCAACTGCTTCGATGCTTTTGCCTCAACTGCGTCATAAAAAAAACATCAAGTGACTCAAGATATCTGAAGGGAAAGGAACGCACACACTTGGTATGATTTTTGATGATTTACCGAGTACCTCAAACATTTGAAGTTTATGTCAACGCAGAGACTTTTTTTTTTTTAACTTGTGCAACCGATGTAGCCATGTGTTTGCTTGATGAAAAAGCTGTTAATTTAATTTTTAATATTTCTTCTTTAAATAACACCTTTATACTACGAATTAGCGATATCTATGGTGTCGTAAAAGAAACATTTATCTGAGCTTTAAGTGTTCGCATTATAAATGGATGAATCGAAGCAAACGAAAAAGATAGGTTGCCACACTACTCCATGCAATCGTCTCCTTTCGGACAGCTTGTATCAGGTGATGATCTTTTTTTGCAACTGCTTTCGTGCAACTGCTTTCGTGCAACTGCTTCGATGCTTTTGCCTCAACTGCGTCATAAAAAAAAAACATCAAGTGACTCAAGATGTCTGAAGGGAAAGGAACGCACACACTTGGTATGATTTTTGATGATTTACCGAGTACCTCAAACATTTGAAGTTTATGTCAACGCAGAGACTTTTTTTTTTTTAACTTGTGCAACCGATGTAGCCATGTGTTTGCTTGATGAAAAAGCTGTTAATTTAATTTTTAATATTTCTTCTTTAAATAACACCTTTATACTACGAATTAGCGATATCTATGGTGTCGTAAAAGAAACATTTATCTGAGCTTTAAGTGTTCGCATTATAAATGGATGAATCGAAGCAAACGAAAAAGACAGGTTGCCACACTACTCCATGCAATCGTCTCCTTTCGGACAGCTTGTATCAGGTGATGCTCTTTTTTTGCAACTGCTTTCGTGCAACTGCTTCGATGCTTTTGCCTCAACTGCGTCATAAAAAAACATCAAGTGACTCAAGATGTCTGAAGGGAAAGGAACGCACACACTTGGTATGATTTTTGATGATTTACCGAGTACCTCAAACATTTGAAGTTTATGTCAACGCAGAGACTTTTTTTTAAACTTGTGCAACCGATGTAGTCATGTGTTTGCTTGTTGAAAAAGCTGTTAATTTAATTTTTAATATTTCTTCTTTAAATAACACCTTTATATTACGAATTAGCGATATCTCTGGTGTCGTAAAAGAAACATTTATCCGAGCTTAAGTGTTCGCATTATAAATGGATGAATCGAAGCAAACGAAAAAGACAGGTTGCCACACTACTCCATGCAATCGTCTCCTTTCGGACAGCTTGTATCAGGTGATGATCTTTTTTTGCAACTGCTTTCGTGCAACTGCTTTCGTGCAACTGCTTCGATGCTTTTGCCTGAACTGCGTCATAAAAAAAACATCAAGTGACTCAAGATGTCTGAAGGGAAAGGAACGCACACACTTGGTATGATTTTTGATGATTTACCGAGTACCTCAAACATTTGAAGTTTATGTCAACGCAGAGACTTTTTTTTTTTTTTTAACTTGTGCAACCGATGTAGCCATGTGTTTTCTTGATGAAAAAGCTGTTAATTTAATTTTTAATATTTCTTCTTTAAATAACACCTTTATACTACGAATTAGTGATATCTATGGTGTCGTAAAAGAAACATTTATCTGAGCTTTAAGTGTTCGCATTATAAATGGATGAATCGAAGCAAACGAAAAAGATAGGTTGCCACACTACTCCATGCAATCGTCTCCTTTCGGACAGCTTGTATCAGGTGATGATCTTTTTTTGCAACTGCTTTCGTGCAACTGCTTCGATGCTTTTGCCTCAACTGCGTCATAAAAAAAAAACATCAAGTGACTCAAGATGTCTGAAGGGAAAGGAACGCACACACTTGGTATGATTTTTGATGATTTACCGAGTACCTCAAACATTTGAAGTTTATGTCAACGCAGAGACTTTTTTTTTTTTAACTTGTGCAACCGATGTAGCCATGTGTTTGCTTGATGAAAAAGCTGTTAATTTAATTTTTAATATTTCTTCTTTAAATAACACCTTTATACTACGAATTAGCGATATCTATGGTGTCGTAAAAGAAACATTTATCTGAGCTTTAAGTGTTCGCATTATAAATGGATGAATCGAAGCAAACGAAAAAGACAGGTTGCCACACTACTCCATGCAATCGTTTCCTTTCGGACAGCTTGTATCAGGTGATGATCTTTTTTTGCAACTGCTTTCGTGCAACTGCTTTCGTGCAACTGCTTCGATGCTTTTGCCTCAACTGCGTCATAAAAAAAACATCAAGTGACTCAAGATATCTGAAGGGAAAGGAACGCACACACTTGGTATGATTTTTGATGATTTACCGAGTACCTCAAACATTTGAAGTTTATGTCAACGCAGTGACTTTTTTTTTTAACTTGTGCAACCGATGTAGCCATGTGTTTGCTTGATGAAAAAGCTGTTAATTTAATTTTTAATATTTCTTCTTTAAATAACACCTTTATACTACGAATTAGCGATATCTATGGTGTCGTAAAAGAAACATTTATCTGAGCTTTAAGTGTTCGCATCATAAATGGATGAATCGAAGCAAACGAAAAAGACAGGTTGCCACACTACTCCATGCAATCGTCTCCTTTCGGACAGCTTGTATCAGGTGATGCTCTTTTTTTGCAACTGCTTTCGTGCAACTGCTTCGATGCTTTTGCCTCAACTGCGTCATAAAAAAACATCAAGTGACTCAAGATGTCTGAAGGGAAAGGAACGCACACACTTGGTATGATTTTTGATGATTTACCGAGTACCTCAAACATTTGAAGTTTATGTCAACGCAGAGACTTTTTTTTTTTAACTTGTGCAACCGATGTAGCCATGTGTTTGCTTGATGAAAAAGCTGTTAATTTAATTTTTAATATTTCTTCTTTAAATAACACCTTTATACTACGAATTAGCGATATCTATGGTGTCGTAAAAGAAACATTTATCTGAGCTTTAAGTGTTCGCATTATAAATGGATGAATCGAAGCAAACGAAAAAGACAGGTTGCCACACTACTTCATGCAATCGTCTCCTTTCGGACAGCTTGTATCAGGTGATGATCTTTTTTTGCAACTGCTTTCGTGCAACTGCTTTCGTGCAACTGCTTCGATGCTTTTGCCTCAACTGCGTCATAAAAAAAAACATCAAGTGACTCAAGATATCTGAAGGGAAAGGAACGCACACACATGGTATGATTTTTGATGATTCACCGAGTACCTCAAACATTTGAAGTTTATGTCAACGCAGAGACTTTTTTTTTTTTTTAACTTGTGCAACCGATGTAGCCATGTGTTTGCTTGATGAAAAAGCTGTTAATTTAATTTTTAATATTTCTTCTTTAAATAACACCTTTATACTACGAATTAGCGATATCTATGGTGTCGTAAAAGAAACATTTATCTGAGCTTTAAGTGTTCGCATTATAAATGGATGAATCGAAGCAAACGAAAAAGACAGGTTGCCACACTACTCCATGCAATCGTCTCCTTTCGGACAGCTTGTATCAGGTGATGATCTTTTTTTGCAACTGCTTTCGTGCAACTGCTTCGATGCTTTTGCCTCAACTGCGTCATAAAAAAAAACATCAAGTGACTCAAGATGTCTGAAGGGAAAGGAACGCACACACTTGGTATGATTTTTGATGATTTACCGAGTACCTCAAACATTTGAAGTTTATGTCAACGCAGAGACTTTTTTTTTTTTTTTTAACTTGTGCAACCGATGTAGCCATGTGTTTGCTTGATGAAAAAGCTGTTAATTTAATTTTTAATATTTCTTTTTTAAATAACACCTTTATACTACGAATTAGCGATATCTATGGTGTCGTAAAAGAAACATTTATCTGAGCTTTAAGTGTTCGCATTATAAATGGATGAATCGAAGCAAACGAAAAAGACAGGTTGCCACACTACTCCATGCAATCGTCTCCTTTCGGACAGCTTGTATCAGGTGATGATCTTTTTTTGCAACTGCTTTCGTGCAAGTGCTTCGATGCTTTTGCCTCAACTGCGTCATAAAAAAAACATCAAGTGACTCAAGATGTCTGAAGGGAAAGGAACGCGTCACGCAGTTCGGCAGCTTGTCTTTTTCGTCTGCGTCGGGATTAAATAAACTGAAGTCGATGGATTGGAGATTTCCGTATTATATTTTCATTACGTTTACTTAACTTACGTTTGCGTTTACTTACGCAGTTAAAAAATTCTTGGTTTTTTGTTGTTGTTGTTGTTGTTTTCGAAACGTCTACATTTAAGAAAGATGGTACAGTAGGCTTCAGGGGTCCGCGAATCAAATGTTGGCAATCGCTAGTACATACTATAGAAACAGTTTGTTTCTCTCTTTATTAATTTATTTTCACAAACAAAAACTTTACAATGTTTATCGCTGATTTATTGTTGCTCATTTATTATTGCTAATTTATTTTGAAAAGATTTTTTTTCATGAATTTCAAATGATAAAGCCTCACAATAAATAAGATTAGATGAAAAACCCCTGGCAACAAAAAATATAATTTTAAAATAAATTATAGATATTCCATTCTTTGCAAATCGTTTACAATAAAATCACATCAAAGGTGACCGGGGATAATGTTTTCTTTCAGAATATGAATGAAACTTTTGAAACAGGATTGGTCTACTGATTTAAAATAATACCAATTTTGTTTTTGGAACTCCCACTTTAACACCATATTTGACTTCCTTTCATCAAAGCATGCCGGAAAAAGTTATTATTTTACATACTTTCTTCTTAAGCAGTCATGCAGTTACATGAGATCAAAATATAAGGATGCTTATGTTAAATCCATGTGACAATCTTTAATTTATATTGGCCCCGTCGATTGAAATGTTCATTATTGTTTAATAAGGTACGGTGTACAAGACCAAAGTATATCCTTGGCCAGGGTCGACGAACCTATGGCACGCGTGCCAAAAGTGGCACGCGAAAGAATAATTTGGCACGGAGCGGCGTTGATCGTGTCTCTATATCAGAATTCAGTGATTTTACACAAAATACACGAACTTAGAAGATCCGATTCTATTTTAAATTCGATTAATTGGAAATTGAAGAATTTTAATCTTATTCAATATGATTTCAAAAACTTATCAAAGAAAATATTCGGAAATTATTAAAAGTAAAGATTATTATATATTAATAAAAATACTGATGGTAAATTATGGCGACTTGGAAATTAACTTCAGAACTATTTAAATAAACTGCCTTTTTCCTTTTATTTTTCCTTCTATTTATACCTGTGAGTCATTATTTTTGTAAATAAGTAATATAAAAAATCAAATAGAGAACAGCTGCCAGATAAATCCACTGCAGTTTGCATTCTGTTAAAATTAACTGAGTATGAACACGATATATATTAATTTTCATCCAAGATCACATATTTTACATAATCACATATTTTAAAATAATTTCAAAAATATAATTGATTTGATAATTATTAGAGTGTAACACTTACATCTATGTTACCCATTTTAGAAAAAATCTTCAGTAATTTTCAAGTGGTTTTTACTCATTATCTTTCAATCCACTAAATTTTTCTTTTAGTTGGCACGTTCAAGGCCATGTAAAATATTTTTTGAAAAAAATGGCAGTCGACTATAAAAAGGTTCACCAACCCTGTCCTAGGCGGTTATTGTTATATTTTTCGAGATGTAGAGAAATCTCACGTTTGTACGGTTTAAAAGAACTCTCTCCTGGTATCGTTTGCATCCGCAAAAAAGAAAATTTCAATGAATAACCAGAAACGTTTAGCAGAATTATCTTTTATATTAAATGAGTTTATCTGATATTTTATTTTTACTATTACAGTCGAACTTTTATTTAACGAAGTCGCTAAATCCCGGGAAAAAGTTCGTTATATGGAAAATTCGTTAAATAGAGATTCGCATTTTAAAATACTTTAAACTACATAAAACAGATTTTAAATGTATAAACATTAAATATTTTTACTAAAAGTAATTAATCACACTTTTTTTTTATAAATTATATCGATTTGTTTTATTTATTTTACCAATCAATATCCATCATCAATTCATTTTTTCTATGTGTTTAAATCTTTGAAATCTGCAAGGAAAACAAAACATTGTCCGGGAATACACTGTATTTTCTGCTTAAAGTAAATAGTTTTACATTAAAAATAGCGAATTTTAATGACCTTATCGTATTTATTATTATTATAACAAATAATTTTAACCATACATTAACATATGCTTCCTTAAATTTAGTTTCTGAAAAACTCTGTTAATTTTGTCCAAATTTTTTCTTTTAAAAAGTACTTTCTCCCATAATACATCTCGCATCTTTGCAATATATCAAAAACCCCTTCATGCGCATTTCCGTCTAACTATAATCCGCGTCGGATTGTTTCAAATAATTTTAGCATTTCATCATACGAAGTTTTGTTAATTCCTGCATCATGATAATTTCCATGATCATCATATTCGTCTTCGTCGCAATTCATTGCTGTATTGTTTTTATTTTTCACACAGTCGAAAATATCCAATTCGGATAGCGTTTCTGAGTCCGAGGTCTCAATTTCGGAATTAAGTGAAGTACAATCATGAATCAGCACATCATGGCTAATTTCTCTTTTTTTTCTCATCTGTAACCAGTTACTCTAAGGGATTATCGTCTTCGTCCTCTGTACTTACCGAATTCTCACTGCTGACAAAGAAAATGCTTGGTAAAACCAGTACAAGGCCATTGAGCATCATAAAATGTGTTTAAAGAAAGAATAAGTTTGAAATGTCCAGAAATATTTTGAGAAATGGGGAGAAAAAAAATTTATATCACAAGAAAAAGTTCGTTAAATAGAGAAGGCACTTCGCTATTTGGAGGTTATTTTACGAAGAAATTCGCAAAATGTTCTTGGTTCCCAGGAAAAGTTCGCAAAATAGAGGTTCGTTAAATAGAGGTCCGACTGTATTAGTGTACTTAAATTTATATACGAAGGACTCGGTGAAGCTACTTTAGTCAAAGATCCGGTATAAGAAATATATACCCTCATTTGTTATTTAATGATAATACAGAATATATGCTAGATAATGTATACATTGATACATCGCAAATAGGTTGCCTAGATAAATCACGTACCGATAATGTTAAACAATAAAATATTTAATTAATTTTTTTTATCAACTTCCTCGATTAGTTATTTATGAAAGTCGTGAATCAGCTGAGAGAATATACCCCAAGCAATTGAAAAAATAAAGGTTGCCTACTCTTCCCTCTGAACAACTATGGAGTTGCCAGGTATAAACAGGTAACTAAGCGTTATTAATATAGCCTCATAAGTTATTTAATCGAATTACGCATCAAATAAAAGCTTATTTTATTATAGGGTTTATTTTATTTAGGTTGCCTTATCAAAATGTTTGTTGAATTTATGATTGCTTAGATTTAAGATGTTCAATTTTCTACCCGAGCGTTGAGAGTGACAGAGAAGCGTTTCGCGCGCAATTCCATTTGACAGACAAAGATGCAGCGACCCAGCAAAAAAAGAAACAGTGAGCCATCAGCTGGAAAAAAGATGGCAGCCAGCACTGCCATCAGCGGTAAAGTGCGATTGTGCCATTACTTAAACCAGTACAAAAGTGTCCGTGCGGAATGCAGCTGGCCCATCAGTGATGGCCAACAGAAGGCTAACATTGATATGTCATCACATTACTTCAATCCGGCACTTTTCCTGCAGTGCTAGCACCGATCCCACTGCTATTCCTTTGCTGGCCCAGCACTTTCCCTTACAAAAATTTCTTATAGAATTCTATAAAAAACAAAGTATTATAGAATTATGGCCCTTTTTCTATAAGCTAGTTTCACCAACAGCTGTAAGAGTCTATAACAGAAATGTCTATGGAAATAATAAAACTTGCATCAGTTTCCATTTTTTCCCAAGTGCTAACCGCGCTCGGTGCTGTTTGGTTTTCGTGATCGAACATGAACAAGTACTTTCAGCTTATCCTACGACCGCTCGTAGTTTCAAGCTCTCATTACGCTATTTGAAGTTTGTTTCTTTTGTGATTTACGTCCCCAATCATTAAACTGGTATAGAAATTATTGTATTGTATAGAAATCCTATATATTTCATATGCTTTTCTTTTTATTCTCAACTGTGTAAATTATGAAAACCGAAATCCTTTGTAACTTAATAAAACCAGATTTAAGGAGAAAACAAAAGTGCGTTGAAATAAATAATTTATTTATTTATACATTTACTTATTTATTTTGTTGGTGGCAGTGGTGCTATATTAGTTACAGTTTCAAAAAAACTTAGCTTCACAGCTTAAATTGTGTTAAGATATTCATTTCAGATTTGTGTTCAAATACTCAATTTCGCAACGCCACCTAGCGTAAGGATTCGCAGCAATAATACTGCAAAAGTTCGTGCACTTTCATGTAGTGGTGGGCCAGCGCATGAGATAAAACGGAATCCCGCCAGAATTTTATCTGATTATTTCCAACAGCAAAGTTGACTGAAGCTTTCCAGCAGTGGTCATGCAGTGGTAGACCATTAGCCACCACTTCTCCATCATTGCCAGCACCTATCTTGCTGCTGGCCAGCAATTTCCTCTTTGCTGGGGAGGCAGGTGTGCGCCCGGCAGCTGCTTAGTAAAATAGAGTGGGAAACGCTCATTTTAAAGTTATTATTTCGGCGGGAAAAAATATTTTGCATGGTGAAGTTAGATTAAGCTTGGATTCTATGAATAATGTTGGTTATCATTCTACTTTCTATAAAAAAGTAACCGTTCTAAGCAAGAAATATAATGATGAATGCACACAATTTTGTAAGAATCATGATGTGAGTATATAATATTTAGTTTCATATTGAAATAAGCATATTGCTCATACTCCCGCCCACTACGTTGCGAACCCACTTGTCTAATATTCGTGACTTACTGTGATGTAATATTTTCAGGTACCGATATTCTCAATCAATCCGAAGCAACAAATGTCGCCTAGCTTGTCTCAAAACTCTGTACGTACTAAGTAATGCAAATTGCTAAAAATACTCCGTATGTTGTATTATTTTTTTCTTTTAATCAAATGTATCTTTTTTGAAGAGGGAGTCAAGCATGTCTACAATTGACGCTCATCTCACCGGAATGGACATTCCTGATTGTACTGTTAACTTATTCAAGGTATTAAAACCATTATAATTAAATGTTATCTGTTTTTAGGGTTCCGTAATCATTTTTTCAAGAATGTAAACTTTTACAAATTTGTCATGTCCGTCTATCCGTATACCACAGACTAAATAATAATAATTGGAGCTGGCTGTATCTCTATTTAACCGACTTAAAAAAAAAAAAAAAGGTTATCAATTCAATACACATGTATGTTACATTATAGAAACTGCATTATATTCACATATGATGCTCTATTAGGGCTTCTAAACACAACAATATACAAATTGTAAATTTACGTTTGTATGTTTGTATGTGTGTACGTATGTGCGTATCTACGTTTGTCCACGCATTTCTCAGAAACTATAAGTCCGATTTTGACCATTCTTGTTTTATTGGCTTACATTTATTTCAACTTAGGGAATAGTGTAAGTTTCATCAAAATCGGTTCAGCAGTTTTCAAGGTACAAGACTTTTATAGTCGCACCGACCGCAAAAACAATTGTAATTCTCTAATTTATTTCGCACCTAATTTTGATTTCGAATTTTCTGTTAGGGGCTGTGCATATATAACGTTATCATTTTAGGGGGCAGGGGGGGGGGTCTGGCACATGATATCGTACGATATCGATAGGGGGAGGAGGATTTATCTTTTGATATCGATATCATTTTTCACCCAACCAAAATTTACTTTTTTATTTGTAACTTGGTCTTTACATCAAAATTGTATGTTATCTTTCTTTTAGTCTGTTATCTATTTTTATGAGAATACAAAGTTATTATTAAAATCTTTGAATGATTATAAAATTATTTAATTCCAAAATATGTAATACCTCAACGTTTGGAATTCCTATTCTTCTGTCATGTATGCATGCATATATAATCCGTTGTTCGGAAAACCATGTTCGAAGTACGTTTAAAATGATACTTTGCGTGTAGTAGTAAATAAAAGGGAAAGAATTTTGTCCGTTTGCTTTGTTGATAAGAAGTTCTGTTTCTCCCCCCACCCCCCCCACCCCCGTGCGGAGTCAAGTGCAAGAAGACATTATTACTGTTGAACGCATTATGTAAAAAAAAAAAAAAAAAAGCTGTATTAAATTCTTTTAAATAGTAATTATTTCTTTTAAGTGTTATTTAATTTGATACAAAGTCAGTTCATATATATATAATGATATTTTATTAACTTCTCTTCATTGTGAATCAATAAAGCATACGAAAAATAAATGCAACAGTATTTGTATATCACTCCAAAAATCAAAAGAACTTTTAGACATTGATAATGATATCATTGCCGGAGGGGGGGTTCGAGAGATGATAACGTATGATATCGTAAGGGGGGGGAGGGTGTCCAAAATTACCAAAAACTTGATAACGTTATTTAAATACAGCCACTTAGTTGATTTCGTGAATATATTATTTCATAGTTTTGAGTTAATTTATTTGTTTTAAAATCGATTTAATTTTTTTTAACTAGGGAGCCCTGCCCCCTACGAGCTACCCTCGCCAACCCCCGTTCTGACACCCCAGATTCTAAAAGCAGGCTAATTTCATCGGTTTTAAAACGATTAAATTATAATTTTAAAAATCAGTGGTGTTCTCCTCGTAAACGAGTTTTTATTCATATTCCTTTGATTGGAGATATTTAAGACGAAATCAGCGTTTGTTAAGGGATAAAATAGCTGTTTTTGTCTTTGATTTAAAAACATTAGTTAAAAATTTGAAAATAAGCTAATGTAAAATGAATTAAGTAAACAGAGTCTTTGTCTCTCGGTTTTTAACAGCTCTATAAGAAAGTTCTCTTAAATAATACATTTGAAATGTATCGTTTTATAGCTGACGTAATTTTCACCAAAGTTTTCTTTCTCTTTTTAACATTCACATGAAAATACTTTTGTTGTTAGAGAGGAAATATTATTTGTGCTGTCTTAAAATTCACAATAATAGTTGAAAAGATTATCTCAAAATATGAAATAAATATCTCGCCGAAATATATTTTTTAATTTAAACTGTTTTGCCAACTGTCAATTATTTGGTCTTTTTAAATATGACGTAAATTTCCTCCATTTGCAGCTTTTAACGCATAATAATGAATATATTATTTAAAAATTTTCTTTCTCTTTTAAAATTCACGTGTAACTATAGTTTTTATGACGTAATTTTCAATATTTTCCTGATTTTTAACACATAATCACTTAATTCTCATTTGAAAGGGTTTTTTTTTATTATAATAGCCACGTGTAAATAAATTTTTAATTTAAAGGAAATATTATTCTTTGCGCCGTTTTTAAAATTGGCAACAGTTTAAAATAATACCCTTTTCTAAAATATGTAAGAAATATCTCTCGAAAAGCTGAAAAATTAAATTTAAAATGGAGATAAATCCTCAAAAAAAATAGTCAAATTAAAAAAATAAATGCAGTCTGCACACTGGGAAGTTCTAATGTATTAAATGATGTAAAAATTTTTAAATTCCAATGTATAGTTTTTGCTCATATAATTTTTTTTTAATGAAACGATTTTGACAAACTTTAACATTAAATATCTCTCAAAATAATTATTCGATTTAAAAACTGTCTGCATCAGCGTGTTTATCAAACATTTCTCTATAATAGCACCAATTTTCATATTTTTTTAGGCAACAGTTTTCTTAATATTAACGAAGAAAGGCCCCCGGTCACAAGAAATATAGATGCCGATCTATAGGAGCATACCGGGAAGATCTACGCAGATTTTTATTGGTCCATTTCCAAATCGTTACATTTTTTTTTATATATAGAAGGATTACTTTTTATTTATAAATTCTTTTTGAAAGTTAAACTAATTGTTTAACAAAATATTTGTTCTAGGTACATATGATGCATCGTCAAGCGAGGTAGATCTTGATTCTCCATCAATGACACCTGACCAAATAGAACTGAGTGATTCAGTAATGTTAGGTGGGACCTAATACCGCTTGAAGCCCGATGTTTATGCTGCATCTGCAGAAGCTTCCTCATCGCGACAATCGTCTACCACAACAAAAATTGAAGCTGTTTACTTATTTTGCAATATTTCAAGAAAGAAAATTGGTCAGCGAACGACTTACGTAATATTCCCGAAGTCTGAAGCAACTGTTAGCCAGCTTAAAAAAATTACGTCTACATTATATGATTCTGAGTTACTTGATAAACTTGAGAATGAAATTGTCGCGTATCATCCAACTTGTTTCTCATCATATCAAGTACGGATGAAACATCAAGCTGAGGAACATGCTGATACCGATTAGCATAAAGACCGAGAGATGCACAAGTAAGCGTTTAACTGTCTTTCAACTTTTATAGAGCAAGATATCATCAACAACCATAAAATAATGTGCGTCACGCAACTATTATCCCAGTGTAACGCTTTGTTGTTGGAGTTTACAGAGGACAAGAAACGCTCTGAAGATGTTGCACTTTATCGGAATGAATATCTTGAACAAAAAATATGCAAAAATTTTGGCGACCGTCTCACAATTGAAAAATCTACTGGACCACATAACAAAAAGATTATATACCTCAATGATGTGGACATATCATAACTGGCGATTCAAGCTGTAGATTTGGAATAAAAAGAGGACAGTGGGTTTCAAGAAGTCGCGTATGATTTGAAATATAGTGTTAAAAGTATGCCCAGACGAAAGCTGCCAAGTCGTTTAACGGTAGAAGATGTGTTAAAAGGAGAATGCGATATTCCAGAGCAACTTTATGAGTTTATGTACCATTTAATCGCAGTACCAGATATGTCTTCTGATGATTCAAATCAGATCTAAATTAAGTCACTATGTAGTGACATAATTTACATGATAAAAAAAAGGTCGAGTTAAGCCTGATAAAAGTCTTGGATTGGCTATAAAGTCTCTAACTAATTCACGACAAGTTCTCAAAATACTCAACAGATATGGTCACAATATTGGGTATAACTTGGCTGAAGAGTTAGAGACTGAAATGACTTACGCAGCAATCGAACAAAATAAAGTCATACCATCCTGTATCAATGCAGTTCATGGTCAAAGCACTCACGTAGCTTTTGATTGCTTCGTCGATACTACGTCCGGAAAAGACACCATGCATGACACCGTTGGAATAATATATCAATTTTGCCGTTAACAATGAAGATTTGGATAATATTGGAGCTTCAAAGTCGTCAACCCTTCAAGATCCTTGATGATAGTGATGAATTAAAACCACCATTACGAAAAAGACGACGCTTCAATCAAGTTTCAGGAGAAGTACGGCCATATTATCAAAAACCTACTGCACACATGGAATTACTTATCGTTGATTCCATTGTAGAGGGAATGGTTGCATGCCAAGGTGCTATAGATATTGCCATTGAAATGGATTAACTTGATGATGTTTTTAACACGACTTCATTCAGTACCAATGTGGTTAGGCTACAATTGCATGGCTACGGCCGATAGTAGTCAAACTCAAACCATACATTATTTACCTCCAATTAATTCTTCGCCAACGTCTTATGCTATAGTAAATGAAACGCTCATCATTGCAAATGAAATTGCTGAAAAGTGTAATGAAGAATAATTAATTGTCACGTACGACATAGCTAAAATGGCGATGCAAATACAGCAAAGTGAAAAGCCGAAATACAACAATATATTTATTAATTTGAGGGCATTTCACATTCAGATGGCATTTTTTAAAGCCATTGTGAAATATATGGACTGCAGTTGATTAGTGGACGTTTTGGTTCAAGCAGAGGCCTTACAGGAGGCTCAACCAATAGCTTTGTAGACAGCAAGCATTTTAATCGCTGCAAGCGTCTCCATCCATAGACTTTTGCTGCACTACAAATCCGTCACTTCGAGTAGTATTTGTCTAAGCATGAATCAAATCCTCAGATGCTTGATGAACTTTTACAGATTTTGAAGGATCAAATTGTAAATTATTGTTGGGTAATAAATTGACTTATCTCAAGTACTGAGGAAAATCATAGATGGCTACAAAGAATATTGCAAGAAAACTTTGCTCGGTGAGCATGGGAAGACGGCTCAATACTATCTCCAGTGAATGTGACATTTACGATCAATCATTATTGGCATTATATAGTAATCTTATAGTTTGGCGATAGATTTTTGGTCGATGGGATAACCAAGTAGTACCGTTTTAATTTACCACTAAAAAATAAAAAAAAATGCTAACTGACGAGTTAAAAAAAACTATTGGCGAGATTTGCACCCGGCTGACATAAAAGTACCAAGAATTATTTGCGATCATGACAACTTTTATGTAGTTTTATTCGAAAAAATAATTTTGATTCTTTAATCAAAATGGAAACCTTTCTTATGAAAAGCGAAGGGATCAGCCCATTATTGTTTATGGCAGTTACATGACTTGGACTATTATAATATAGATGAAATGATGGTGATATAATAATATTTGGCGAATTATCACCTGTGGCTGGGTAACATTAAAGTACCAAAATGGCCGCCTGGAATATAAAAAGCGAAGGGATCCGCCCGGAACTGTTGATAATAGTCACATAACTTAGGCTATTATTATACAGATTGTTTTCAATTCTAAAAACAGCGCAAAGAATAATATTTCCTAACGATTAAAAATTTATTTACACGTGACTATTAAAAACAGAAAAAAAAACTTTAAAATTACCCTTAAATGAGTACGTTTTAAAATCAGGAAAATTATGTTGAAAATTATGTCTTGAAAATAGTATTTATACGTGAATATTAAAAGAGAAAGAAAACTTTAAAATAATAAATACATTAATATGCGTCTAACTCTTTCAGGAGCAAGGTACTTCTATTCGTAAAATGTTGAAATCAGTGAATGGCACCAGAATTTACAAACAAATTTCGAAATACGAAAATGCTTTTGTTCACTTACTTAATAAAAGGACAATTTTTATTCTAACATTCTGGTGCCAATGTGGCTTTTAAGAACTAAAATTAAGTGGTGCAAAAAGGAACCACCGCCCTTTAAGTGGTTAAAGCAGTAAATTGTAATAATTGTAGTAAATTGTATTATATCAATCGTTTTATAACACTGTTAAAAAATACCGGGAGGCAAAGACTCTGTTTGCTTAATTCATTTTATTTTAGCTTCTTTTCAAATGTTTAACGGATCTTCTTTAATCAAACACGAAAACAACCATTGGATGCCTTAACAGCAACTGATTCGGCATTAAATTTTCGCAATCAAAGGGAATTAAATGGAAATCCGTTTACAGGGAAATCGTTACAGGTTTTTTCATTATAATTCAATCTTCTCTAATCTTTTTAAAACGAATTAGATTAACATACTTTTAGATTCTGCGGTGTCTGAACGGGGGTTGCTGGCAAACGTAGCTTGCAGAGGGCAGAGCCCCCTAGTTTCATATACTTTTAAATAAGCGACACTGAATAATTGTTTAATTACATTTTTTGCAATATCTCTAGTAGTTTTACAGATAGGATCGCTAAGTTTCTCATTTTACCTCTAGCGACATTTTTAGCGGTTTTAATTTGTAAAGCATGCTCACTTGCCTCTGTACGGATATCACTTTTATAACTATAGGTATATCTGCTCACAAATTAAATACCTATATAACATATATGCTTTCGAGTCAGTATATATCCTTAGAGGAACAACATTTTTTTCTCCTTTAATAAGTGATCAAATTCTCCATTTTTTTTTTTTTTTATAACTTATATACATAAAAATATATACATTAATGGATAAACCTCTGGTCCTATGCATGAAAAAATACGAAATAATTCATTCCAGGTTTAGTTTTATCTTATAATAATAATCATTAAAACATTAAAATTTCATTAATACGTTCGCGACGAGCGTCCATTACACTTCTTTTAATTTTCAGGTACCACTTTTTTAAAATAAAAATTTTCGTCCAATGTCCCTGATTTTTTTTAATTGAATAAAAAAAAAAAAAAAAAACATCTGTTTTAAAAAAAGTTTTTACAAATTCAAATAATTTGTGTAGCCTATATGTCACGTATGTATGCTGCTCGTTGCGAAGGGATGGAATGAATTAGCTGTTTTTTAAACAAATGAATAAATTTTACAAACAAAAACATACAGGAATATAATAATGAAAAAAGAAAATTCATTTACACAATTTCTTAATTTATAAATCTAATAAATAAATTTTAAATATTTTTTATAATGAAAAAATAATGATAAATTTTAAATACATTTTCATAATAAAAAACGCATAAAAGTTATTGTCATAATTTCTTAATTTTTAATTTAATTTTTTTTTAATTTTAATAAATTTGGAATTTACTAAACTTAAAAGATAATATTACCATTGTAGTTTTTATGCAATAATTAATAAACACGTTAAAATTTCTTTATTTAATATTAAAAGATAAAATCAATTTACTACACTTTTTATTAATAACTTTGTTTTTAAAAACAAAACTTGAACTTTGACATTCTTAAGTTCTTCTTATGAATTTTCTTCAAATAGAATATCTTTGATTTGGTATTTCATGGAAAAAGCATCATTTCTTTAATATAATTCCACAAACAACAATTTTCCACAAATAAAATTAATCTTTTTATTAATTTTTGAATCAAAGAGTAAAGAAAACCGAAAAACAAATAGTAGGGAAGCAAGAAAATATACTTGGTGGATAAATTTCTGCTACTCAATGAAAAAATAATCTAAAATAAATATTTGCAGAAGAGAAACTTTATTTGAATTTTTACGTTTCATTTTTTTTTTTTTTCTGTGTGGAACGTGAGGCACGTACACTGGAAAAAAATAATTAATATTTAGAGAATAAAACAAATTTTTGAAAACTGAGTTCTACGATTTTAACTTAGTAAAATGTCAAAGAATAGTACGAGTAATATAAAGAGTTTTGCAAAAACATAATACAGATATAATTTTTTATTTATCCTAATTCATTCACAAATGATAAAAATGGAATTAAAATGTATTTTCTTTATTATTTCTATATTGAAATATTTGACAAATTTATTTGCTTTTAAAACATCTAAGTCTTTTATAATTAAAATCAAAGAAAGGCTTTTAATAATTTTTTTTTTCGTTTTATTTAATTGATTCAAAAGTAGTTATAAAACAAAGACAAAGTTATGTTGATAAAAATAAACAGAATTTTTGAACATAAAAAAGGTAGGCAGTACAAAACATTGAAAAATATTAAATTAGTTTAATTGCTCGTTAAAATGCTTTATGTTTAATAATGTTTCTAAATTTTCTTCTTGTTGTTACAATGTTTTAAGCCAAATTTTTCAAGACACATATTTTAAGCTTTGAGTATAGTTATTGTTTTTTTTTCCTTCGTGTGTGTGTGTGTGTGTTATAGATCCAAATATAAAATTTGACTTTTTTGTAATCTGTGGTTAATTATTGTTTGAATAATAAATGCAATATTTTGAAACTTATGTTTACTTCTACTTATGATACAGGCATAACAGGTTTTCAAAGATTTTTTAAGTTTTAAGATTTTCCATATATATTTCACATACATATTTCCACACATATATTTCCATATATATGTCACAGTCTTCTTTTTTTTTAGGTAGCTTTCATTACAAAAAGCTACCTATTGCAGCCGTTCGGAGGAAAGCGATTTCAAAAAATTTTGGTATATTTTCATCGATCATGAACCCCAGACCCCCAGACCCTGAAACCACCCTCCGTTCAAAAGTTGATATATTTACATATATGTATCTATATATATGTTGCTAGGAGTATAATATAAGGATGATATAAAGATAAAATCGTAGCTAATGAAGAAAGGAGTTTAATGATTCTAGGTTATAGTTTTACATATTAAATAGAAATTATATTTACAAGTACGGGAGGGTAGTGGGGGGGGGGGGGGGTTCTGCGACATACGCACTCACAGAATCGTCGGAGATCGGCCTCTGCTCTCGTCTAGAGCGAGATACGTCTACCATCAGCCGCGTCAGAATGAAATCTGCTCTGGGTTGTTACTTGTTTCCAAGCGAAGAGAATGCAAAGCTGCATATCAGCAAATTCAATAACATCTGCTGTTCTGCGGTTACAAGTTCTCATGGAAAAGGGGTGATCATATCCTGTTGCTAGGAGTAGAGTTTTAAGGGAATCTAAAACCACAACTCATATATATATATATATATATATATAATATATATATATATATATATATATATATCTGATCTTTGTCACACTGTAACTCTCGTATTTATGAACCAATTTGGATGTAACTTCGTGTATACATAGTGCATACCAATGCCTCAACCGAGTTCGTTGGCCAGCTTCATCCGCCATCTGGTTTCAAAATGGCGGCCATTTAAATTTTTAAAACAAAATTTAAAATATATATAAAATATATTTAAAATATATATCTATATTTGAAATGTGATACCAAAAAATCGAAAATTGAAAAATATTTTTTTCTTATGTGTTTGACCTTGATACAAAGATTCCGAAGCATTTTTTCTTTCGTCTATATCTTAAAAAATGGCTGAGTTATAGCACTTTGAATTTCTAGCTTGGCTGACATTTTGGAACGACCTGATTTTTGTCACGCGATAACAGGCATATTTATGAATTGATTTTGATGTACCTCGGTGTATACATAATACGTACCAATGTCTCGACCGAGTTCGTTCGCCAGCTTCATCCGCCATCTTGTTTCAAAATGGCGGCCATTTAAAATTTTAAAAAAAATTTAAAATTTAAAATGAGGTACCAAAAAATTGGAAAATGAAAAAGATTTTTTTTTTTGTATGTGTTAGACCTTAATACAAAGATTCCGGAACAGTTTTTGTTTCGTCTATATCTAAAAAAATGGCTGAGTTATAGCATTTTGAATTTCTATTGTGGCTGACATTTTGAAAAGATCTGATTTTTGTCACGCGATAACAGGCGTATTTATGAACCGATTTGGATGTAACTTGGTGTGTACATAGTACATACTAATGTCTCGACCGAGTTCGTTGGCCAGCTTCATCCGCCATATTGTTTCAAAATGGCGGCCATTTAAATTTTTTTTTAAATTTAAAAAATATATAAAATATATTTAAAATATATATCTATATTTAAAATGTGATACCAAAAAATCGAAAATTGAAAAATATTTTTTTCTTATGTGTTTGACCTTGATACAAAGATTCCGAAGCATTTTTTCTTTCGTCTATATCTTAAAAAATGGCTGAGTTATAGCACTTTGAATTTCTAGCTTGGCTGACATTTTGGAACGACCTGATTTTTGTCACGCGATAACAGGCGTATTTATGAATTGATTTTGATGTACCTTGGTGTATACATAATACGTGCCAATGTCTCGACCGAGTTCGTTGGCCAGCATCATCCGCCATCTTGTTTCAAAATGGCGGCCATTTAAATTAAAAAAAAAATTAAAATTTGAAATGTGGTATTAAAAAATTGAAAACTGAAAAATATTTTTTTCTTATGTGTTTGACCTTGATACAAAGATTCCGGAGCAGTTTTTGTTTCGTCTATATCTTAAAAAATAGCCTAGTTATAGCACTTTGAATTTCTAGCGTGGCTGACATTTTGAAAAGACCTGATTTTTGTCACGCGATAACAGGCGTATTTATGAACCGATTTGGATGTAACTTGGTGTGTACATAGTACATACCAATGTCTCGACCGAGTTCGTTGGCCAGCTTCATTCGCCATCTTATTTCAAAAGGGCTGCCATTTAAAAAAAAATTAAATTTTAAATTTAAAATGAGTTATCAAAAAATTGAAAAATGAAAAAGATTTGTTTTATGTGTTTGACCTTGATGCAAAGATTCCGGAGCAGTTTTTGTTTCGTCTATATCTTAAAAAATGGTTGAATTATAGCGCTTTGAATTTTTAGCATGGCTGACATTTTGATACGATCTGATATTTGTCACGTGATAACACGCGTATTTATTAACCAATTTCGATGTAAGAAGGCATGTGGATAGTATATCGTAATGTCTCGACCAAGTTCGCTGGCCAGCTTCATCAGCCATCTTGTTTCAAAATGGAGGACATTAAATTAAATAAAAAATTATATTTAAAGTGAGGTGCAAAAAAATTAGAAGTTGAAAAATGTTTCTTTTTCTTAAGTATTTGACTATGATATAAGGATTCCGGAGCATTTTTTGTTTTGTCTTTATCTTAAAAAATGGCTCAGATATAGCAGTTTCAATTTCTAATGTGGGTGACATTTTGAAAAATCTGATTTTTTTTGCCTGCGAAAGCACTTTTATATATCAACCGATTCCGATGTGAGTGAGTATGTGCACAAGAATTACTAAGGTCTCGACCAAATTCACTCGTTAGCCTCATCCACCATGTTGTCTTAAAATGGCAGGAACTTCAAGATATCTCAGAATTTGACAACCAAATATAAGTTACTTTAAATAAAAGCAATTTCTTATTCATAATGATTTAGTATTGATAAAAATTGGTATTGAATCTCCTATAATCGGTTTCCACTAAATTGGGCGTCGTGTGATTGAATAATATAATCTTGCTTTTTAAAAATAAGGAATATGAAAGCTACCTCTTCCTCCCGGCACTGGCCAGAAAGACTTTTTTCAGATTTTCTCAATTAAAGATCAATTCTACAGAATTAATTTTTTACACGATGATAATTATATTCCATTATTAAGTTTAATATCAGTGAATAAAAACTTCATTCAAGACACTGAAAATATTCAACATTTATTTAAAAAATAAAAATTATACAATAATTCATTTTATTTTGTCCAATATTTTAAGCCATTCAAAATTTACTAACAATAATATTCAAAAAGAGTAAAAGTAACATAATAATGGACGGAATTTTTTGAACGTTGTACATTTTATTTTAAAAATCAAAACAAGATACATTTTTTCTTCACACGGAAAAAAAAAAAAAATATTTCAGTGAATCAGAGAATTTTGTGACAAAATTGGTTCTACTGAGGTAGTTACAGGAATAGAAAAACAAATAAAATGAAAAGACGGTGAAACAGTTCAGGTATTACAGATTCTGATTTTTTACAGTAAAAATTGTAAACACGCCTTTTAAATTTTGTGAATGTAAAATTCTCTTAATGAATATTTGCCATTTTTTATTTTAATACAAAAATTTTAATTTTATAAATAGCTTGGCAAAGTTTAAATGTCATGAAAAAAAATGTGCTTAAATACAAAACCATATGTTGCATTTTAATTTTTTAACATATTTTCTTCGAAAATCATAAACAAACATTTGTAACTTGGGAATTCAAACTCATAGCTTTCTCATTAAAGATATTAATCAGTAAATTTAATATTATTTTTTTTATTAGAAAATATTTCAAATGCTTTTTTATATATTTAAGGATATAAATGTTTATTGTACAAAAGTGAAATTGTATTGTACAAAGGTGTATTATGAAAAATATCTTATACAAAATTTAAAATGTATTTATTTTGTTAATTTAGAGTACAATTTGTCTGCAAAGTTCCGTTGAGAGTAAATTAATTACAAACAGCATGTTTCTTCAAAATTCAAAAATCTATTAAAAATAAAATTTTTATCATATTTTCTCCAGAAATTTTAAAGCACCCTTATAAATTTTGAATACAAAATTTCAAGTTTCGTATTTCTAATATTTTTCATTGCTATGCAAAAATTCGAATTTTATAAAAAGGCTTGGTAGAGTATATATATTGTACAAGAAATGTATTTTTTAAATGCTTAAAATACGTTAGTTTAAACTTTCTTACAGACATTCACAAACACACTTTTATAATTTGTGAATGTAAAATTATAAATGTCTCATTAAAAAAGAATTTAACACATTTACATAATTCATAATGATTTATTCAAATCCAAATTCTTATATCGAAAAAGTATTAAATTTTATAAAACTTTTCGGCGCAGATTAATTGTTACATAAGAAATTAATTCAGGAATATATTTTAATTCTTCAGTATCTCGTATTCTATATAATTAGTTGTAAAAAATATTAAAAAAATCACCAGATGCTGAATTAATGTTTTGAAATTAATATGAAAAGTATATTTATTTACCATTCACTTTAAAAGACTAATAAAAAATATAGAGTTTAATTATAATACAAGAATAATCCTTTTTCAACGCATAAAAATTCATGGGTTTTTTTTTTTCTGTTTGTTTGTTTGGGTTTTTTTATTATTATAAACATACGTTTATTACTTGAGTATGCAAAACTATGCATGTAGTCTGTCTTTAAAGAAGAATTTACCAATCTGATGAAGTGGTCATTCATTAAATACATTCACCTAAATATTGTAGTTATTTTTATCCCTACCCTCGCCCCTTATTAGTCAAGGAGGCAGCGTCACATTTTTTGCAATCAATTTTTTTTTTTTTTTTTTTTTTTTTGTATATATGATAGATTAGATGGTATAGATAATAAAAGTTCCATTTAGTTGATGTAACAGCGGGGGGGGGGGAGGACATAGCCATATTGCACTTTCCACAGCAATGTGAAATGAATCGCAACCCAATTACTGATAATGCCATTAAGTCGGACTAACATTCATAATCAGGTTGCCTGTCATTTCCAATTGCATTAAGCTGTGCAATGTTTCTATGGCAACACTCTCCTTCCCACTCCTGCTGGTACACCAGCATCATCAACGCTAAAATTGGTTTAAAAAAATGTGACGCTTTCTCCCGAACTATATGTCACAGGTTGTCACACTCCAGTGATACCCTCTTATATTGTGACGTCATAAATTTTGCATTCGTTAATTTGAAGCTACTTTTAATTAAAGGAATGCCATTACTATTATTATTTTAACTTTTATTAAAATAATAGAAATTAAAATCACTCATGAAAAAGCTATAGCAATTCAAAAGAAAGTGGAAAATATACCTAATACTATATGAGTTATTAACAATGTTTATACTGTTTGAAAAAGGTGCTTATCTATGATTTTCATATCAGGGCCGTAGCGACCGCCCCCCATACCCCCATTTGGGGGGGGGGGGGGGCCTGAGCAAAGTCAGGGGCCCAGTAGTGAGCTATTGTATCTTTCAGCCGAATGTTGTTGTTTTTTTTTTTTTACTTTTTAAATAATTTTTTTATGTATTTTTAATAACATTTTACTTTGTTTTATCGAAATTCATTTTTTTTTTCAAAGATCTTGATCAGATTTAGAAATAGAAAACAGATGTGTGCTTTTCTTCTATATCCACCATTCTTTATAAAAGTTTTTGAAGGCTGTAAGTTCTACTTAAAAAATAAATCGCATTTTAGTATTTTTGGGGTGCACCTATCAATGGGCGAAAAAGGTGAAACCAAAGGTTCAAAACTTCTTTAATACTATTACTTCCATCAAACAAAACAGATATGCGCTTTTTTTCTACAGGAACCATTTTTTTAAAGGGGCCCAGATGAAAGAAATTTTGCAAGCTCTAGATTCTTTTTGAATTGTCTTTTTTAGGGCCCCCTATATAAGAGCGAAAAAGTTGGAGCCCAAGATTCAAAACTTTAAGCCCATTTTTTTATTCCATTTTTTTTAAAATATGCTTTTAAATCTCACTTAGGAATCCAATAAGTTTCAAAACTTCGTTATACTATTACTTCCTTCAACCAAAAGTGCTTCCTTTCTATAGTCATTATTCTTTTTAAAGGTGCCCAGATGAAAGAAATTTTGCACGCTGTTAATACTTTTTAAATTGTCTTTTTGGGGGCCCCCAATAAAAGTGAGGAAAAGTTGAACTCAAGATTCAAAACTTTTAGGCCCCATTTTTATTATTCAAATGTTTAAAAAATATGCTTCTTAATATCATTGGGGGCCCCAACAAGGTTCAAAACTTTCTTGTTAATGCTATTACTTCTTTTGACAAAAACAGATGTGTGCTTTCTTTCTATAGCCAGTATTCTCTTTAAAGGTTCCCAGATGAAAGAAATTTTGAAGGCTCTAATTTCTTTTTTAATTGTCTTTTTTAGCCCCCCCCCCCCCTATAAACGGGAGGAAAAGTTGGAGCCCAAGATTAAAAACTTTTAGGCCTCACTTTTTTAGTCAAATGCTTAAAAAACATGCTTTTCAAACTCGTTGGGAGTCCCAATAAGTTTCAAAACTTCCTTAATACTATCAGTTCCTTCAAACAAATGTGCTTTCTTTCTATAACCAACATTCTCTTTAAAGGTTCCCAGATGAAAGAAATTTTGCAGGCTCTAAATTCTTATGGATTGTCTTTTTTGGGGCCCCCTATAAAGGTGGGAAAAGTTGCAGCCAAAGATTCAAAACTTTTAGGCCCCATCTTTTTATTCAAATGTTTTAAAAATATGCTTTTTAATCTCGTTGGGGGCCCCCAATAAGGTTCAAAGCTTCCTTAATACTATTACTTCTTTTGACCAAAACAGATATGTTCTTTCTTTCTATAGCCAGCAGTCTCTTTAAAGGTGCCCAGATGAAAGAAATTTTGCAGGCTCTAAATACTTTTTTAATTAACTTTTTTGGAGCCCCCTATAAAAGTGAGGAAAAGTTGGAACTCAAGATTCAAAACTTTTAGGCCCAATTTTTATTATTCAAATGTTTTAAAAATATGCTTTTTAATATCGTCGGGGGCTCCAACAAGGTTCAAAGCTTTCTTAATACTATTACTTCTTTTGACCAAAACAGATATGCACTTTCTTTCTATAGCCAGCATTCTCTTTAAAGGTTCCCAGATGAAAGAAATTTTGCAGGCTCTAAATTCTTTTTTGTCTTTTTTAGGGCCCTTTATAAAGGTGAGGAAAAGTTGGAGCCTAAGATTCAAAATTTTTATGCCCCATCTTTTTATTCGAATGTTTTAAAAATATGCTTTTTAATCTCGTTGGGGGGCCCCAACAAGATTCAAAACTTTCTTAATACTAAGACCAAAACAGATATGCACTTTTTTTCTATAGCCAGCATTATCTTTAAAGGTTCCCAGATGAAAGAAAATTTGCAGGCTCTAAATGCTTTTTTGACTTTTTTCGGGCCCCCTATCAAAGTGAGGAAAAGTTGGAACTCAAGATTCAAAACTTTTAAGACCAATTTTTATTATTCAAATGTTTAAAAAATATGCTTCTTAATATCATTGGGGGCCCCAACAAGGTTCAAAACTTTCTTAATACTATTACTTCTTTTGACCAAAACAGATATGCGCTTTCTTTCTATAGCCAGTATTCTGTTTAAAGGTTCCCAGATGAAAGAAATTTTGAAGGCTGTAATTTCTTTTTTAATTGTCTTTTTTAGTGCCCCCTATAAACTTGAGGAAAAGTTGGAGCCCAAGATTAAAAACTTTTAGGCCTCACTTTATTCAAATGCTTAAAAAACGTGCTTTTTAAACTCGTTGGGAGTCCCAATAAGTTTTAAAACTTCCTTAATACTATCAGTTCCTTCAAACAAATGTGCTTTCTTTCTATAACCAGCATTCTCCTTAAAGGTTCCCAGATGAAAGAAATTTTGCTGGCTCTAAATTCTTATGGATTGTCTTTTTTAGGCCCCCCTTTAAAGGTGGGAAAAGTTGCAGCCAAAGATTCAAAACTTTTAAGCCTCATCTTTTTATTCAAATGTTTTAAAAATATGCTTTTTAATCTCGTTGGGGGGCCCCAATAAGGTTCAACGCTTCCTTAATACTATTACTTATTTTGACCAAAACAGATATGTGCTTTCTTTCTATAGCCAATAGTCTCTTTAAAGGTGCCCAGATAAAGAAATTTTGCAGGCTCTAAATACTTTTTTAATTAACTTTTTGAGGGCCCCCTATAAAAGTGAGGAAAAGTTGGAACTCAAGATTCAAAACTTTTAGGCCCAATTTTTATTATTCAAATGTTTTAAAAATGTGCTTTTTAATATCGTTGGGGCTCCAACAAGGTTCAAAGCTTTCTTAATACTATTACTTCTTTTGACCAAAACAGACATGCCCTTTTTTTCTATAGCTACCATTCTTTTTAAAGGTTCCCAGATGAAAGAAATTTTACAGGCTATAAATTCTTTTGAATTGTCTTTTTTAAGGCCCCCTATAAACGGGAGGAAAAGTTGGAGCCCAAGATTGAAAACTTTTAGACCCCATTTTTATTATTCAAATTTTTTAAAAATATGCTTTTTAATCTCGTTGAGGACCCCAATAAGGTTCAAAGCTTCCTTAATACTATTACTTCTTTTGAGCAAAACAGATATGTGCTTTCTTTCTACAGTCACAATTCTTTTTAAAGGTGCCCAGATGAAAGAAATTTTGCAGGCTCTAAATACTTTTTTAATTGACTTTTCTGGGGCGGCCTATAAAAGTGAGGAAAAGTTGGAACTCAAGATTCAAAATTTTTGGGCCCAATTTTTATTATTCAAATGTTTTAAAAATATGCTTTTTAATCTTCTTGGGGCCCCAATAAGGTTAAAAACTTTCTTAATACTATTACTTCTTTTAACCAAAACAGACATGCCCTTTTTTTCTATAGCTACCATTCTTTTTAAAGGTGCCCAGATGAAAGAAGTTTTGAAGGCTCTAAATACTTTATAAATTTTCTTTTTTGGGGCCGCTCTTAAAAGTGAGCAAAATTCGGAACTCAAGATTCAAAACTTTTAAGCCTCATTTTTTTTTTTCAAATGTTCAAAAAATATATGCTTCTTAATCTCGTTGGGGACCCCAATAAGCGGACATCTATGTTCATTGCATATGCCGCCTATCCCCTTATGTTCGACCTGTTTCGTTTTTAACATTTCATTTCTCTTGTCTCGATAAATTACTTATGCTAACTATACATAAATTACATTGTGTATTTATTTAATCTACTAGCAGAGCTTCGCTAATTGCTTTTTAAAAAAAATAACCTATTTTTTGGAGTTCTCCATTGGGGGGCTTTCACTGCCTTCCGCAGCGTAAACCTGTTCCGGATATTCCCGCTCCGATCTTGAATCAAACAATCATTGAATTTTTCGAATTTCCATGATTTTTTTCGATAAAAGTGATAGTGTCCAGATAAAAGTAAAATTTTCCAGCATCGTAGCTCACGTTGCTACAGGAACAAATTTGTTATTTTTCCACTTCAGCTTAATTATAACAGCAGCAAAATCTACTGGATAATTCTTCGGTTTCAGAAAAAAAATGTCAAGAAAACTCCGCAAAACGCGAAAAAAAAGTGTAAAAATCTTATAAAAAAATGAGCAAAAATTCAAAAATCGCTGAGAGAAAATTGATTATATCGAGCCAAAAGATTGTAACTGGAATGTGAAAAAATCGCCGTGAAAGACAAAAATACGCTAAAAATCACATAAAACGTTCGTAAAAAATTCAGAAATTTCTATGGACATATTTTCTATATTGAGCTAAAAGACTGAAACCTGATTCCTTTTAGGGATGTCAAAAATCTGTGCCACAGATGGCAAAATTTTTACTATGGGATAAAAGATAGAAACTGCGTTCCTTTTACACTCTCTCTCCAAGAAAAAAAAAAGAAAAGAAAGAAAGAAATCAGTAAATTGGGGATTTTTTCCGTAACTTTTTCTTTTATTCAAACACACACACACACACAAAAAAAGCTTTGATTTGATTTTCTCATTTTCCGCGAAAATATAGAAAACTCACCAATCTAACATAAAAATTACCTAACATCCTTACTAAATATGAAGATGCATTTTTGCCAAATCAAATCACAGGAGTGTTCCGCCAACTTTTCTGCATTGTACTTTTCCCTATTAGAAACTGAACTTGATGATTAGAAACTGAACGCATGACTTTTTTCCTTCATAACACGAAGAAGTCGCGAATCAAACATCAAAATTTCTAGAAATTTTCCTTTCTAAAGATGAAAGTTTCTTCAAATGTGAGATAAAATCTCTTCTAATCACAGGGGTCTTAAAAAGTGAAAAAAAAAAGTTCGTGAAAAATTCAAAAATCGCAAAAAGGACGAAATTTAGTACATCGGGCTAAAAGGTTGAAACCTGATTCTTTTACTAATGTAAAAAAATACGCGAAAAAAAGTTAAAAATCACATAAAAAATTCGCGAAATATTTAAAAATCGAAGAAGACTACTTTATTATGTTCGGATAAAATGGAAAGATGGATTGAAAATAGATTCTTTTTATGAATGTGGGGAAAAAAGCACGAAACTCGAAAAAATACAAAAAATATCGTAAAAAATTAAATGAAAAAAAGTCGAATCAAAAAATTTAAAAACCTGTTCCGAGCAACTTAGGCATATAGGTAACCTTCCTGTCAAATTTTGTACGGAACAGAAAAACATCTGGTCAGACAAAGAAAAACTCTGGACAGACAAACGTCTGTCTTTATTATTAGCTACTAGGAAACCCGTCAACCATGCCCAAAGAAAGGTACCTTCTATCCGAAGGTATTTTTTTTTTCTTCTTAAATTTCAACTTGGGTGACAATTTTAAACTGGAGAAAACCGGAATGTATGAAAACAACATCCCAAAAGTATTTTTTTTTTAATTAGTAAATCCGTACATATATATGTATTTAATAAAAAGGCACCAATCCGAGCGGGAAAAAAATTGTTATAAGTGAATATTTTCTGCTTAAAAAAATCTTTCTGGGTCACGCGGATGGCATTGTCAAAATCAAGAGAAAATTGAAAATACGAAAACGACTTCCATATTTTTTATTTATTTTCTTTATGAGCAATAATTAGCAATTTATAACATTTGTAAAAGGAATTCAGTTTCAAACTTTTTTGCCAAATTTTGTCCTCTGCTGTTTTTAAAATTTTCGAGAATTTTTATATGATTTTTAGCTTTTTCACTTTTTGGTAGTTTTTTAAATATTCGTAAAAAAAAAAAAAAAAAAAACCGGTTTCAATCTTTTAGCCCAATATAAGTAAAGTTTGATCTCTATGAACTTTGAAAATTTTTATGCAATTTTTGGCGTTCTTTCGCGTTTTTCGGCGATTTTTTTGACATTTTTTTCCTAAATGAAAGAATTCTCAGTTAAATTTTGCAAGTCCTTTGATTAAATTCACGTTGTAAGAATATCAAATCTGTTCCTGTAGCAACGTGAACGAAATGTTGAAAATTTGAATTTAATCTGGATCTAAATAAAAAAATTACAATGATTCAAGGTTCGTATGATTCAAGATCGGAGCGGACATAGCCCCTATGGGTGTACGCTGCCGAAAGCAGTGCAGCCCAACTACAAATTCGTTCAGTTTGAAGTTCGTTTTGGAAAATTCGACTAGCGAAACTGCACTGGTATTGTTATAAAATGGAACTCGGGTGGAAAATTAAATATAGATATTTCTCTAAAATCTTAAGAGGGGGGCCCTGAAAAATATGTTTGGGGGGGGGGCCTCTGAAGACCTTGCTACGGCCCTGTTTCATATTCTAGATGTGATGTCACAGCGTTTTAAACCGCCCTCCCCCCCTCTTCCCTCTTAGGATATGACATAACTAATGAATGACATCTAATTCATAAGGGTTTATCATGACATTGATTAAAAAGTAATTTTCTTTTAAATATAATAATAATATATTTATATAATATAATATATAATAATTACCGTATGTACTCGCGTATAAGTCGAGGAATTTCTGAGAATTTTTGGCAAGCAAATTCGGGGGGTCGACCTATACGCGAGTCAATTAAAAAATAAAAAATAAAACTTCGAATACTGCAAAATTCTGACTTTTTATGTGTATGAATAATAAAATATTACAGAAAATATACAAATAATAATAATTTATCATTAAAAAATTTTTCAATGATTTATTTTTATTTACTTACTACTTTTTCGCATAGGCAAGTGAAATATTTGGTTTGATTTTGAGCAAAATTAAAGTAAAAAGTTAGGGGGTCGACTTATACGCGGGTTTTTGATTTTTTGCAGAATTTGAATTCGAAAGTTAGGGGGTCGACTTATACGCGGCTTTTTGATTTTTTGCAGAATTTGAATTCGAAAGTTAGGGGGTCGACTTATACGCGGGTTTTTGATTTTTTGCAGAATTTGAATTCGAAAGTTAGGGGGTCGACTTATACACGAGTATATACGGTAATAATAAAATTCCTCACTTCTGAATATAAAGATACCCATTAGGTTTCTAAGAAAATAAATTAAAACTGGTGTGAATGAATAAAAACAAAAAAACTTCTTAAAACACCATCAAAAATTATTAAATGCGCTAGGCCTTTCGAAAGATCTGAGTCTTTCTTCGTCAGGCGCAAAGAAGACGTCCTTCTACTATGAAAGCAGCAGGAAGACTGAAATGAGAGATAAGGGAAAGGAAACAAGCTGAAGAAACAGCCAATAGGAAGTTGGAAATGAACAGCCAATAGGAAAGTAGAAGACAACAGCCAATCACAGAAGAGTATAATCAAAACAAAAAACACAGAGTAGGAGGGGCAAAAATTGAGAGGGGGAAAAATACAAATAATTAAAAATGGGAACACATGAAAAGAAAAAAATAAATAAAACATAAAAAACAGACTAATATTAACACAAGCCTGCGATGAAAAAAATGCTGGTATAGTAAGCGGTATTTTTTATGGTTTTTTGGATGCTGATTACTAGAAAAATAATGAAAAAATCCCATCACGTACAGATTTATCACAAATCGCAGTCTATATTTTTATGAATTTAGTATATTTCGGACCAAATATTATTATTTATATGAGTTTGATAAATAAATGTATGGACTTAAAATAGTAAATTGGTGCATTAAACTAATTAAAAAGAAAGAATAAACTATTTAAATATAGAATATTCTTCTTAATCGGTAAACTGCCTATTAAATATAATATTCAAGACAGAGGAAACCAGTTGAAATCAGATCTCTCCTGCTTGCAGGCGTCTGCTCGCCACCCCTTCTTCACACCCCTTTTCACTGACCTTATCTCTACACCTGAATCAGTGTCTTTCTTTACTCTGTGCTGTACACATGTGTTTTTATTCCGACCTGTTAGTTATAAGTTATAGTAGTAATTTTTACTTCTAGTTTTTGCTGCGTTAGAGAACATGGCTTCAAGAGGATGTGCTAATTCACCGAATTGTTTCTGCTATATTTGTGGTAACTATAGAGTGAAAAAACAACAAAGAAGCATTTCTGATTTTGTAAAGAAGTGTATTTCGCTTATTTTGGCATGAAATTGGGCGATCAAGCCTTGGTCTCCACACAAAGTTTGTCGTATTTGTGTAGAAGAATTAAGGCAACTGTTTCAAGGTAAAAAGCAATCTTTTCGGTTTGGTATACCAACGGTTTGGAGAGAACCTAAAAATCACAGTGATGATTGCTATTGTTTTATTTGTAATGTGAAAGGTTTCAAATGTTTTATCCTGACATTCCGTCTGCCATACGTCCTGTCCCTGACAGACCTAGTAAAGGAAAAATCTTGTTGATCCAAAAAAAGTGTTACTTCCACCGCTTCATATAAAATTAGGTCTTATGAAACAATTTGTCAAGGCTTTAACAAAAGAAGGTGAATATTTCAGATACATTTGTGAGCAGTTCTCGGGTTTATCCGAAGCAGAACTAAAGGAAGGTATGTTTGTAGGACCAGACATCAGGAAAATGATGAAAGATGAACGTTTTGAGAATAAAATGAAAACAAACGACAGAAGAGCCTGGAAATCTTACTAGCTTTCTTGGCAACAAAAAGGACCCAAACTACAAATCTATTGTAGAAGAGATGCAAAAAATTTGAAGATTTTAGTGTGTAATATGAGCTTAAGGGGTCTTGTACCTTTTAAACGCGTGGAAAATTAACGAAAAACTTCAGTTTGAATTGGTCTATCTTCAAAGCTTTCTTATGTATAAAAATGAAATTTTGGTTATTTATTAAACAGATTATGCTTTGTAATATGCTATCATTAGAAATTTATTAACCCTTTACAGAATTTGTGTATTGTTGAAATCAAAATAGCTCTTTTTTTTACCCCATAAGTCATTGCGCGCATGGTACCTTGAATAAGTATGTATGAATTCTGATGAAATTCGGTAAAGATACTAAACATATATGTGTGTTTAAAATGATCTACTCTTAGGCTAAAATTATTTCATTAACTATATAAAAAAATATATTTTCGTAAAAAAAAAAAAAAAAAAAAAAAAAAAAAAAAAAATTTGTATTTTTAATGAATAAAAATTGTCATAACTAAAAATATTACCATTATAAATACTTAAAAGTAGATCATTTTAAACACACATATTTGTTTAGTATATTTACCAAATTTCATGACAATCCATACATACTTTCTCAAGATATCATGCGCGCAATGACTTATGGGGTAAAAAAAAAAGAGCTAATTTGATTTCAACAACACACAAATTCTGTAAAGGGTTAATAAATTTCTGTGGTAGTATATTACAAAGCATAATCTATTTAATCAATATCCAAAATTTCATGTTTATACATAAAAATGTTTTGAAGATAGACTAATTCAAACTTTGAAGTTTTTCGTTAATTTTCGACGCGTTTAAAAGGTACAAGACCCCTTAAAAGTTTATTTTCTCGATTCACACCTAGACTATTTTCCTGAAAATGTAAATGCAGTTAGTGAGGAACAAGGTGAAAGATTTCACCTGGACATAAAGGAAATGGAAAGGCAATATCAAGGCAAATGGAATGTCAGCATGATAGCCGACTACAGCTGGATGCTACAACGAGACAATCCCTGCAAAGTTGACCATAGCAAAAGTGGCAAAAAAACTTTTCATGTAAAGAAATAAACATTACTCTAAGGACTTGTAACCGTCTACATCTACATATACTTAACTATTACTTGAACTCAGATATAAATGCAATTTATATGGATTTATAAATAAATGAAATTTAAATGAAATGTCAAAATTTCGTGATTTCAGCTTTTTCTTTAAAAATGTGCAATCATTTTGTGAAAAATCCTTACGTGATAGAAAAAAATGGATTTTATTTTCGGAATCAGCAATAAAAAACCCATAAAAATTAGTTATCAAAATTAATGCAATTTTCGAAAAGTATTTTTTTTTTTTTTTTTTGCAGGTCTGTGTAATTAACACAAAATTAAATTAAATGGTAGTACTGAAAAGGTTTTTCCAAGCTGCAGAAAGCATTGTGGAATCAGATTTATCATTAACAATGACATCACGATTAAGATAAATAGCTAGATTTTCAAGGAAGTCCAATTCAGAGATACTATTGGCATTAGAGATAATTTTAGCATTTCGAAAATTAAAACTATGGCCAGAATCCCAAGAGTGCTTGGCAACAGAAGATTTAGAAAATTCTTGATTGAGAATACTCTCGTTATGTAATCAATCAAGAATTTTCTAAATCTTCTGTTGCCAAGCACTCTTGGGATTCTGGCCATAGTTTTAATTTTCGAAATGCTAAAATTATCTCTAATGCCAATAGTATCTCTGAATTGGATTTCCTTGAAAATCTAGCTGTTTATCTTAATCGTGATGTCATTGTTAATGATAAATCTGATTCCACAATGCTTTCTGCAACTTGGAAAAACCTTTTCAGTTCTACCATTTAATTTAATTTTGTGTTAATTAATATTAGTCTGTTTCTTTATATTTTTTTTTTCATGTGTTCCCATTTTTAATTATTTGTATTTTTCCTCCCCTCAATTTTTGCCCCTCCTACTCTGAGTTCTTTTGTTTTGATTGTACTCTTCTGTGATTGGCTGTTGTCTTCTACTTTCCTATTGGCTGTTAATTTCTAACTTCTTATTGGCTGTTTCTTCAGCTTGTTTCCTTTCGCTTATCTCTCATTTCAGTCTTCCTGCTGCTTTCATAGTAGAAGGACGTCTTCTTTGCGCCTGACGAAGAAAGACCCAGATCTTTCAAAAGGCCTAGCGCATTTAATAATTTTTGATGGTGTTTTAAGAAGTTTTTTTGTTCTTATTCATTAGGTTTCTATCATCGAGTTTTCTAAATGATTAGTCGTAAACAATATGCATTAACTGATGCTTAATTAATGTTTCGAGACTGATATAAAAACCCATTTTAACAACTTTAAGAAGTTTATACTTAAAAAAATCTAAAGGAAGAAATAGAATTGCGTAGGAAAGCGAAGAAAATTAATAAAACAAAAAGGACTGCATCCATTAACTGGAATGAATAATGTTCCTGACAAAACAACTTGGGACACTGCCGCGACCTGATAAGTCGGAAGATCTCGCAGTGATTAATTAAAATATATAAAATGTGCATCTGATCGTGATAAGGACAGACAAGACTCAATATCGTCTCATGCTATTTTTTTTTTTTTTTTGAAAAGTGGAGGGAGTTGGATATTTACTGACTCATAAATGACCAGAGGAGGATACTCAGAAGTGATAGAGGCAGCATAAGATAAAACATTCTATGAATTCAATAACTTAATAATTAGGTCATAAATATAGACCACGTCATGTTGGTAGATTAAAAAAAAACTGTTGAAGAAAATTTTTATTGCGATTCGAACAGGCAGAAGAAAAGGCAGTTTTGAATCATTAAAAAAAAGTTGTGATTCTTGCGACAAATGGATGCAGATGAAAGAAGCAATGCTGTGCTATTGGTGAAACAAATTTTATTTCGTCAAGATATGCATGGATCTGTACAAATTTCTTTTCTGATATATTTATTAGCTTTTACAATATTATAGTAAATGTTGAAAATTTAAGTACAAGGGAAAGTCATTAAGTAAGTCACAAAATGTAATTAAAAAATAACTTACAGTTATAATCACTTCAAAGCTCTTTTTTATTTCTCGACATAAATGCAAAACACTCGGGTTCGTTTTATCAGTTCCCTTAATATCAGCTGCATGTAATTCTTTGGGCTGCTGTCTCAATCACATTAGGATTTCATGTTGCTTGGCGCAGCCTGTCCCTAAAGGGATTTTGCGCCATAAAACCCTATACAGCCAACTAACCATCATGTTGAATCTCTTCATCATCTGCGAACATAATCTTACCTCCAAGATGGTTTTTTTAGTAGGTTGCACAGATGGAAATTTCTTGGAGATAAGTCGAAGCAGAAAGGTGGATGTTGAAGAAGTAAGCCAACAAAACTTTTGCTGCTGTGTTAGGACTGTCAAAAAGCCTGGACACATCATCCAGCACCATCGCCATTCTGAAACTGATTTACGCTTGCATGCAAATGCTACTTAGTCAATATTAAGTGAATATTATGAAACAGGATGATGTTGCCACCTATTAACATTCTTGGAAAATACCTGTTACTACTTTAAGAGATATCATACCAATTTTAGAATTATTTTAACCTCCAACTGTAACATTTTCTGGATTCAACTTCTTGTTGAACCTTTTTTTTAAGTTGTTTTTATTAACTATATACTTCTATTAAAATGCATAGCATATCTACCCTATATACAGTAAACAAAAAAAAAGAAGTTGGACAGCAACAAGATTCGATTTTTCTACTTAATATTGTTTTAACCAGTTGCGATATCGTAATCTAACAATATTTTAGAAAAAGATAATTTCTTCAAGAATTGAAATAGTTTTATTTAATCTTAATAAAATGTTATATTAATTTTTAAAATAATTTTAAAATAAATTGTACGTTTTTCACTGCCAAAATAAAATTTGGACACTTATTTCACTTTTACTTTAGATTGCCATTATGCAAATTTTTAAGAGGGTGTTAATTTCTGGCTCGAGACCAAGTCAAAGCTATGAGATTGAAACATGTTGAAATTTCATTTTGCTTGATTAAAAATTCCAAAAATGGAAAAAAGGCAAACTTCTGTTGATATGAAAAGCTTAATTATTAAACTTTGGAAAGAGCAAAAAAGTATACTATATATTGCAGAAACTGTGAAAAATCCACGTTCAACAGTGCATTACATAATAAATACATACAAAAGTATAGATTTTTGCAAAGACCTAGTGGAAGTGGTAGCCCCAAAAAGATTTCCTCGTCTCAAACAGAAAGACGGATTGTGAAATTTGTGAAAGAGAATCCTAAAATTTCTGCAGTAAAGGTAGCCAGAGAGTTCAAGGAGGAATCTATAGTGAATGTGTATCCACACGCTATAAGAAATTTTTTTTTTTTTTTTTTTTTTTTTTTTTTTTTTTTTTTTTTTACATTCCAAAGATTATAGAGCATACACACCATAAAATAAAGCTATATTTGTGTCTCAGAAATGTAAAACAAAAGTCTTAAATATGCTAAACAATATGTTGGAAAGCCACAAGAATTCTGGAAGCCTGTTATTTTTACAGACGAGTTGAAATTTAATTTATTTGGATCTGATGGTCGGCATTTTGTGTGGCGAAGGGAAGAAACGGCGCTAAAATCAGTAAATATAAAAGTGACTGTAAAACATGGTGGTGGATGCGTTATGATATGGGGTTCAATGGGAACTAGTGGTGTTGGAAATCTAGTGTTCATTGAAGGTACAATGAACAAAATGATGTATTTGAACATTCTAAAATAAAATTTACGAGAAACAGCTTCAAAATGAAATTTAAAAGAAATTATTCTTAGGTTCAAGACAGTGATCCTAAGCATAACGCTCGGATATTAAAGGGATGGTTATTACACAAAGTGTTAAAAGTACTGTCCCATCCTCCTCAAATGCCGAGTATAAATCCTATAGAATATTTGTGGGCTTATATGGAGAAACAACTACTAGAAAAGGAGATTAAGAATAAAAACTTCTATTCTCAATATATGGCAAAATGTACCATCAGATTTAATCGAAAAACTGGCCCTTTCTATTAATAAGAGGCTACAAGCTGTAATAGCAGCAAAACGCCATCACACGAAATATTTGATGGTTTACTTTTAAATTTAAAAGTGTTTTTTTAGCACATTGTGTAAGTGTCCAAGTTTTTATTTGGAGCTGAATGTTATATCATCACCACGTTTTATAAATTTATAATTTAAATATGAATTTTATTAAAGTAAAATAAAACTGTGTAAATCATCTTAAAAATTGTTATTATTTTAAATAAACGTTTACTTTTAAAGAACAACATAGAGCAAAATTATTAAACAATGAAATCAATAGAAGCCGTTGTCCAACTTTTTTTTGTTTCACTGTGTATAAAATCCTAATGAAACAAATTTATGAAACGATTTTATGAAACAACTGAATGAAACGAATTTATAAAACGATTTTATGAAATGACTGATTATATTTCACGGCAATTTCTCCTAAAATATGGAATACCGTGCGGTAAAATTATCACCAAAAATCCGTATTAATCCGCAGATCTCAAAACTGGTAATAGAATTTAAAAATTTGAATTAGTTTTCGAAATACTAATTTTTTACTAATTTTAATTACATTTCTGTACTGAAAATCTGTAATGGCAAAAAAAATTCTTTCCTTTTTTTTTTTTTTTTGAAAAGTTTGTGACTGTTGTGTTTGGAAGACAGGGGGTGATAGAATATTGTAAAGTTATTTTGGATATCGAAATTCCAAATCATTTTTTTAGGATCGATCGTATAGTGTATATTTAACATTTTGCTGCGGCCACAAAAGACCACTTTGACACAACAGTCATTAATTAAAGAAAATCTGAATTTACTTATCATACATTTGGAAATTAAGAACAAAAAAATAAAAGGTAAAAGCATTACCTGCATTGACCCGAAAGAACAGAAAAATGATGGAGACATTTGCAGAAAGAAAATAAATAGATAAGAAATCTTCCTTGCAAATATTTTTATTTATGAAGAAATTTTTTTGCAGAGCATAGCGCATTATCATAGAGTACATATCTTATTCTTTTAGATGTACTTTTTTTATGATCGACACATACATCTACGTTCTTACTAAGGAAAATAAAATATTTTTTTCCTTTGGGGAGTGTGGAGGCACAGGCATTTAGATGATTTTTTTAGCATCACAATTCTACGACTCAAAATAAAAGCATGATTTGAATAAAAATAATAATAATGCCGTCCACAGAATTTTTTATCTACATCCTACTGAAGAATCAGAAGTAACTGATCAAAGAATCTCGCCATAAAAAAAAGACGAAACTATGCAGCCGATTACACAATTATAGAGAAATATTCTTGCACTTTTAATACTCCTTACTGTAGATACGAAATTCGTTTATTATTTTTTTTGTAGAAGGGGAAGAGGCATCTACGCATTCTCTGCGTTCGTTACAGAACACTCATGCAGGCGCGGACATAATTTCTTTTCAGAACGGCAAAAAAAAGGCAGCCATTCTGCATTGAAGTCCCAACCCAACTACACTGAATGCGCACGAGCTCTCCGAGAAGAGGAGTAAAGGGGTTTGCTATAATCCTTGAAACACGCCAACTTTGGCTGAACGAACATGCAGGCGCCTTGCATTGGCATGAAATGCAATGCTAAAGAATATAAAAAACTGCTTGAAAAAAGGAAATTTGATAGATTTCACTGAGATAATATGCCAAACAGTAGTAAAGAGTTACAAATTTTGAAATTACGAATTAAATTGATTTAAATATTATTGGCTAAGGGGTGGAGCTTCAAAAGGATATGACTTCACAAATAGAAATATATGGAATTTTCCAGATAATTCTTTTACCGGAAGTACAGAATTCAAAACGACGTTTATGATTTTAAAATGAATGAAATGCTATGCAGGAAGAAAACTTACAGGGGAAAGTTGAAAAAAAAAGGGGAATTAAAATAATTTTAGAATGCGGATATTAAAATTAAATGAATACAAGATTAATAAAAATATTTTCTAAATGAAATTAAATAAATATATGGCAGTGGTTCTAAGTAACCACAACAGGGACAACAAGAAAAATTATAGGGATTATTAGATTTCTTTTTTTTTCGCAAATTTCAAATTGATAACTGGAATTATCTTTTATTTCAACCGATAACAATATTATGACAACATGTGAAACAATATTATGACTAGATTATGTTTTTCAGGTAAATTTGAAAAAATAAAAATCAGATTTATTTTTTGTCGTGAAAAGTGAAATTATTAAAATAAGAAAGAAATTTTTAAATAAGAATTAAATGACCACATCTCAAAAGCAGAAAATAAGGAAAATCACGTCAAAATATTTACACGTAAGTATTAAAAATAGCTTTAAAAAAAAATTCACGCAAAACGCATTCAAAGGAGATAATTGAGTCAAAATTCCCAAACATTAAATTCGTCATAATTAAAGTAAATGGACCGTATTCTCACATTCGGTTCAGGGCTATAAAAATCGCCATTTTCCCAATTGCGACGTCGCAGGAATACTGCCCATTATTACGCGTGTTAAACTTTTAATATTGAATATTAGCTTATATTTGAAAAGCTCAAGTAATCATATTCCCAAACACTTTTAAATTAAATAATATATGTGCCCGTGAATTTTAAAAGGGAAAAAATTTTTAAAAGAAATAAATTATTACATGAGTAATGCATTTAATAGTGAAAATTGCGTCATATATTAAAACGATGCATTTAAAACGATTTGCATTCTGAAGAATTTTAATGTGACGTCAGATGGTATAAATGTAGTGCGACTAGCAAATTTGTTTATATATTACATGATTTGATGCAGCGTAAATACAGGTAAATGTATGACCAAAATACTTTCGTTTTATTTTGTACGAATTACTATTCGATAAATACATTTTTGAAAATCCGGATATTGATATTAAATAATATAAACAATATGCATTGTAAAATATACATGATGGTGTATTAAAATAAAGAAAGAATTTATGAACAAGCTATATCTGTTCCTGAAAATATCTAAAATTCTATCAAAACATAAAATATAAGGTTAAACATTTAAAAATACAATGCTTTTCAATACCGTGGTTCTGAAAGATACGCCAAAGCAGACGGAGTTTTTAAACTTCGAAACTACAAGAAGGATATTGTCCATAGTGTCATTATAAAAGGCAGAAAGATAACGACATTTTTAACCTAACCTTTTTATACAAGCTGATTTTCAAATGTGTAATTGATCTAACTTATCAATCCTGAAAACCGCCATCTGTTGTTACGACTGCGATGGATGAGGTCATTGTAATAGAAAAATACCCCATTCAAATTAAAGGAAATGGCAACTCGATTACAGAGGACAGTCACCGCTGTATTAATATCATTCAATCTTCTGTAACCTGGTAATATTTTTTAACCTTCCGTCTACCAGACGGGTCCATTGGACCCGACAGCAATATTTAATGTAAGTTTTTCTCATGAAAAATAGCATTCAAAGTTTCGCGATTACATGACTTTTCCTGCAATTGTCTCCTCTATGTATATGCAATTGCGATTAAAATTTTGTTCGAAATTTTTTACCTATTTTTAATTTTTTTCATTGTTTACCACGCGGGTCCATTGGACCCAACATTAAAACAAACGTAATATACTGTTGCTTTCTTTTTCTAGGGTTGCCATAAATCATGAGGAGGAACAGGGTTACCATAATTGGCTGTTTATCGCCCATTTGGCGATGGATTTTTAGCGCCAATCTCGCCAAATTTGGCGACTTTATAATGAAGTTTTGAGAACATTCTAGACTGATCTAGTAAACTTCGTGCTCTATATATAAAAGGTTACTTCTGGTTCAGAGAGTCATTTATCAACAGACACAGTTAGTGAGCGAATGGTGTCTATTGATGTTTTTGAGTCTTTTCATTGAAAATAGGACTTGATATTTGAAGACAAGTAATAAGTGTAGTTTGTACGTGCTTTGTTATTTTACAAATATTCATCATTTTCTTATTTCCTAACTTATTTTTTGTTAAAAACTGAATTGAAGATGAACAGAAAAAAAGTATTGACTCAAGAGGAAATTCAAAAAATTATGGAAAATCCGGACGATATAGAATTCGACACCGATGATGAAAATCTGTCGTCTGATGAAGATGAAGTAGATTATGTTGAAATACATAATGAAATTTCTGATTCCTACTCAGAATCTGATAATGATTCCAATGAAGTAAATGTAGCAACCACAAGTACTTCAAATTCTACTTTTGTTTCCAAAAATAATTCACAGATCTGGTATAAGAATGAAGTTGCCAGACCACAAGGAAGACGTACTGAAATCAATATTTTACGTGAAAAATCTGGACCTTCAAGATTTGCAAATCGTGAAGTGGATTCCATATCATCCTCATTTCTTATCTATTTCCGAAAAAGACTTTTGGAAATTATAGTAAAATGGACAAACGCGGAAGGCAATAGAGTATTCGATAAAGAGTGGAAACCTATAGATATTATAGAACTTAAAAAATTCATCGGACTTTTATTACTTATTGGAGTATATAAATCGAAAAATGAAACAGTAAGCGAACTTTGGAGCATAAAAAATGGAAGACAAATATTTCGGGACATTATGAGTCGCAATAGATTCACAAGTATATTACGTGTCATAAGATTTGATGATGCTGCTGAGAGGCGTAAAAGAAGATCAACTGATAAATTAGAGCCAATAAGAGAATGCTTTGAATTGTGGAATAGCTATTTACAAGACCCTTATATTCCTAATTGGTCTATGACTGTCGATGAGCAATTAGTTTCTTTTCGTGGAAAATGTCCTTTCCGTCAGTATATGCCATCTAAACCTGGAAAGTATGGATTGAAGTTCTGGGTTATTTGTGACAGCGTAACATCGTATGCTTGGAAACTGGAACTATATACAGGCAAAAATGAAGTAAGAGAATCTCATCAGGGAGAAAATGTAGTTAAAAGATTGACGAAGGAAATTGAAAATTCTGGTCGTAATATTACATGTGATAACTTTTTTACGTCATATGCATTAGCAACACATCTTACTTCAAAAAAATTATCTCTTATTGGAACAATTCGAAAAAATAAACCTGAATTACCCGCTGTGTTCACAAATCCAAAACATCGTTCTGTATATTCTACTTTATTTGGGTTTCAAGAGAAGGCGACCATCATCTCTTACTGTCCCAGAAAAGGTAGAATTGTTACTTTGCTAAGCACAATGCATAACACTTATGATATTGACAACAGCTTAGAAAAAAAGCCACAAATAATCCTAGATTATAATAAAACCAAAGGCGGAGTAGATACGATGGACAAAATGGTAAGAGCATATAGTGTGAAACGCATGACACGTCGGTGGCCTTTGATTGTATTTTATAATATGATCGATATAAGTGCGATGAATGCATACATAATATGGTTGTCACTGAATGCTGAATGTGATCCGAAAATGAAAAAAAGGCGGAATTTCATTATTCAACTTGCAGAAGAATTAGTAGGTGAAGGAGGTATCGCCGTCTCAACATCTACTTCAGAACAACTTTACGCAAATAGTTTTGAACCGCCACGAAAAAAATCAAGATGTCATATTTGTCCCTCTAAAAAAGATCGAAAAACACGAACATTATGCAAGAAGTGTACGAAAAATGTTTGCGGAGAACATTCCGTCGTTATTTGTACTTCATGTACAGAATAATTTTATTATGATGAAAAACGTTTTGTAGTCATTATAATATACTATATATATTACTTTCTTACTGTATGTGTTACTTTCTTACTCTATTACTATATATATCACTTTTATATATTGTATAAGGTGCATTAATAACAAATATATTCATTGTAGATAAATGGGTGTTTTGTATATTTTGAAATTCTATATATTTTACATATGGGTCCAATGGACCCGATGGTAGTTCTTGCATATACTTTTTTTTGGTAGTCTGAAGGTTAAATAGGGCACATTACCGTGTTTTTGGAGTGTCTGAAGCCTGAACAGGGGTTGGCGGGCGTAGTTCGTAGAGGGCAAAGCCGCCTAGTACTAAAATAAAATATATATAAAGATACGTTGATATGCATGTTTCATATCAATATATCGATTATGTTTCTAAAAATAAATGTGTTAATATTTAAATCTATTTATTGATATTGTTGTCTGTCATATTCAATTTTCTGAATGGTCAAAAATTATGGTAAATAAAATCTTCAACGTGAAATATAAAAACTTAATGAAATTGATTTTTTTACATATTTAATCAATATTCGTTCTTCTTTTCAAAATCTTTTGTTATATCTCGAATCTTCACGAGATTTGTTTTATCGCTGTATCAGAGGCTTATTAACACGTAAATTCTTATTAATGGTATTATTGCACGTAAATTCTTAAATAAATCCATATTAATAGTTGACATTCACCAAAAGTCAATTTAAGGATGAACATATAATAATCAATTTATTACAATAAAATTACATAAACTGGTGCAAAATTCAATACAAAGGGAAAGACTGCTTAAAAATGCCACAAAATATATAAGCAAAAGCATGATACATTTCGAAAAAACAAGTCTTACTTTATTTTCTATTCTCTTTCTGTCTTGCTTCTGTTCTCAAAGTGGTAGCACGTCTTTTTGTATTTCATGTAGAAAGGCTTTTTCTTTTCAAAGGCGTTGCACTTTGCTTATAATTTATGGTACTTTTCAGAAGCTCTTTCATTTGTATTATTCATCAATGATAAGTTGGCCGAAGAGTAAGATAAATTTAAATGATTTATTTGTTAATTAAGGTTCCAATTACAACTAAAAGAATCTCGATTTTCATTAAATAATATATTTCATCCATCCTTTCTGTCTGTTAACTACTTTCTTTTCCCGTAGAATCGTAAAAACTTTCATGTTCATAAGCCAACTTATCATAGCCGGAAAACTTTTTTTATGATTAGCGCATTGAAAAATTGTGCTAAAATTTAAAATGCCGGAAAAATAATTACAAAAAAATATTTTAACAAAAAAGCGTATTTCCAGAAATGAAAAATTTGTTTGGTAAAATTTTGCGCTTTAATGTATAATTTTCGCAAGACTATAAACTATCTTCAATAGCAAGTAATTACTTTAGTTCTGTGTCTCTCATTTATATAAATCCAGTTTCCAAAATTTAAATAATAACTATTTAAAATATGATTACTCTGTAACTATTTTTTATCCTTTAATTATCACTCTTACACGCCGAATTAAATCAGAAGAAATTTAATAAAATTTCTCTATCTGTATCTTTCTATAAAAGATTTACTATCTCTATCTTCATTTAACAAATTCTGAGAAAATAAAAATTGAAATTTCTTGTCGTATCCTTCAGCTATATTCGAAAGAACATAAAGGCAAGAATTTATCAGTACTATCGTAATGCCCTAGGGTCAATATATTCAATGCGGCCGGCTGAATGCGGATATGTTTCCAGTGAATTCTTGATACTATCCGTTCAAGTATATTGCAGAAAAATACATAAAGTATCAAAAATCAAATTGAAAGAAATCAAGGGTATTTTTTCAAAAAATTCAAATATAATGCTTGCGTGTGTACTGTAAGATCTTGACTTTTTATCTGATGAAACGGGAAAAGTGCATTTCTTGGAGGCCATGTTCAACAGAACTGCTGATTGGTAGATTTCCTTTAGTTCTTTAAAAGGGGGGGGGGGGGTGCTAGAGATTATAATTCCTGTACGATCACACAATATTTCTTTTTGATAAAATGTGTTTGAAAAAAAAAAGAAAGGAAAATAAAAGCTAACATACTAAATCAAATTGCATGTTTAAGAATAAAGCCTCAGAGTGTTTTCTAAGGGATTATCCTTAAATTATCCATACGTTGTCAAATTATTATTTGACCAGATCAAGAAATCTGATAAGTGGAACTAAGAAAATAACTGTTACGTTGGAAGCTATTATTTATGAGCCAGAGGAGCTAAGATTAACAAATACTTTTTGTTTATATTACCGCCTGTACTTTAACGTATGCACACACCTTCGGAGGTGATTTTTTGAAATTTTTTTTTATTTTCTTTTTATACCAATTTTTTACGATGAAATTTAAGTTAAAACTTTGAAAAATATGTAAATAGTTTATCAATTGCACAGATATAATTTTTTAAATCGAAAAATAGGCAAAATTAATGTGAAAAATTTACGTTTCCGCGAAACATTATAACTTAAAAACAAAGCAAGGTATTAGAATTTTGTAAATTGTATAATGAAGATAATAACTTTCTCTAGGATACAGACTATTCGCATTATAATAGCATCAATATCTCAGATGCTGCGGCAGTTGAAGTACTAATGTAATGAAAAATTTGTAAAACTTTTCGCTGTAACTTTGTCATTTTTACAGCTGTAAATATAAGGGTCGAGCAAATGAAAGTAGCATTGCTGTAATAACTCCGCCATTTGAAGACAAATATTACTGCGAAAGCTCCTATAGAGAGCGCAGAGTGCATGCGATATCGTCATATCCCGCCAGATGCCCGTGTGATAGCGTGGGAACACGTTAAAAGGTATCGTTTTCATCATGGATGCCTCCAAACGGTGTCAACGCGCGGCCGTGCAATTTATAACAGCGGAAAATCTGAGTGCTAGTGAAACCTATCGTCGGATGTAAAATGCGTATGGCACAGAGTGTATGTCACGCAGATTGGTATTCCGATGATGTAGGGATTTTCGTCGTGGAAAAAGACTACATGCGCTTGATGAGGTCATGACCTGTCGTCAGTACTGCTTCTTCCACTACGAAAATCCCTTCAAAAGGCGGAGTTATTACAGCAATGCCACTTTCATTTGGGCGACTCTTATATAAAATTAATTAATATATTATAATGAGTGCAGTCTATTCCCTCAATAAACATTTGTAAAAGGAGCTCACAAAATTTCAAGTCATTTCATGCATAATTTTTGGCAATAGGATGTTTTGCATGTAGTAAAAATTTGAAAAACTTCAGTTTGAGAAAAAGCTAAAAATAACTTTTAAATGCAATTCAAAAGCTGTAATAGCTATAACTTTAAACGGCTGTAACTCTTGTGCTAATTAATACATAGACACAATTTAAACATAATTCGAGAGTTAAAAGATTCGATTTTAATATTAGTGCAAAAATAAAAAATCGATATCTTGATCGAAAATGACGTTTCAAAGGTGTGCGGGTACATTAATATGTTTTTTCATACTTAATATTCCATACTTAATATAGTCTTCCCACAATAACTTGGCCCGAAGACCTTAAACGAATTCGCGATGCAACGAAAATGGGAAGTTGATAACAGTCACAAGTCATACTGAAAATGCATTACTTAATTAAAAAAACGACATTCTGCTTGTTGCTATAGCAACTATACTTATAAGTATAGTGATTTTCATCTTTATTAATAAACAATTTCATCTTAGTTTCCAGAGTGATGGGCATATTGAATTATTTTGATATTCGAGTGAATCATTCGAGAATTCGCAAAAGCATATTTGTTTAAAAATAAATAAAGATTCTATGGTTGTCTATTAGATTTTTCCAGGTTTTAAGTGATTAAAAAGTACGCGAAAGTCGGCAGTTATGTTTTTGCGCAAGCACGAAAAATCCATCCGAATATCAAAATAAATTATTATGCCAATCACTAAATTCGCGTCAGTCATCGGCCAAGTTATCGTTCGAGGACTACCTCTATACTTACCTAGATTATCTGCATACTTTCATTATATCCTTATTTATACAGTTACATACATACATCTTACAACACATCCAATCTAAATGCATATAACAACACCTTATTCAATTTAATAAAATTTATAGCGACCACCCTACAACTAATGAATAATCTTCAACAGTTATTTCGATTGAGCTTCTCCTTAATATTATGAACGAAAATCAGACTTCGACTTGGAGCAAGACACCCTGTACTATTTATTGAATAAGTTGATTGCGACCAGCAACACAGCAATTCTCTTTGACGCCTGGTGCAAAAAAAACTTTATTACACACCGTTGGCTCATCAGTACTGATAACTGGCGGTGACGGTGAAATCAGTCCGCGTATACCCTAATTCAGCTGTTCCCAACCTGGGGTAAGTGACGGGCCTGCTAGGGTGTACGGGAAAATAATATCGGTAATGGTGGAAATCACAAAAATTGTTTAACTAAAAAACACATAAAAGAAATTGATAGTTTTAGATAACAAAGTTAATCTCATGTGTAAATTCAATATGTTGCACTCAAAATGAGAGAAAAGGCCCACTATGCCTAAAAATTCATTGATAATCCAAAATGTCAGTAGCCGCGCCCACTGAAAAGCGTATTAAATGAGCACTTATGTATTACCCCCCATCTTGCCGAAAACTTCAATGGACAGTATTCCTGTGACGTCACAATTGGTAAAATGGTGATTTTTATAGCCTAGAACCAGGGTTAGAAATTAGCGGTCGTTAGTAGTCAAATGCAACTAAACTATTGTATTTCACCATCACAAAATTATGCCAAGTCATCAAATTTGACGCCCAGATTTCTTTCAATTTAATTTTTGTTTAAAAAAACGCGCTCATACATAATTTAGTATGTTTTCCTCCCCGCCGCATGCACTTCAAGAGCACCTATATTCAATAAAAAATCGGACAGGGGCACGTGTCTTTTTTTAATATGCAAGATTTTTTTTATTACCTTGTATGTTCCTAAAATAAGATACTGTACCAAGAATGTTTTAAAATTTTAGTCCTTACACCCGCCAAAGGAAAGTATTTATGTAGGATTTGTGAATATTTTTAAATGCCGCACCATAATTGATTCTTTTTTTTATGTACTTTCAGTCGCAGAATTTTTTTTTTAAACTAAGCTTATCCCTGGCTGTACCTCAAAATTCAAATTCTCTTTCTATGGACTTAATTGCTTGATAATCTGTTTTGTATGAATATTAGCTTTATAAAGCGAATAAGTTAAACATTTTTCTAGAATCCAAATATTGCAGTTTAATCAGGTTTTACACTTTTATAGAAAGTTAGCTTTTATTTTGTTTTAGTAATTAACACATATATCAAGTGTTTAATATGTAAAGCCCCTCCCCACCTTGCCCTTAACACATAAAAATAGGAACAATATTATTGTTAACATGGTTGCGAAAAGAAATGACAAAACGTGATATAACATAAAATTGCAACCATGAAATACAGTTTGGCACCTAGAAAATAAAACATTGTAGGCGTCATTTAACGCCTTACTTAGCGTTCCTAATTTCTAACCTTGTCTCGAGCTGAAAGGAAGAATAGGGTTCATTTCTTTATAGATTATTAGCTGGAAACAAATGCTAGACTATATATATTCTTTTTAGTGTAAATGAAGTTTTCTGTAATCGCTGCATGCAGTAAGTACAATTGACAGTGACGTCACAATTGGTAAAAAGGCGGTTTTTATAGCCTCGAACCAAAAGAGGGGAATAGGGTCCATTAATAATTATGCAATAGTCTTTCCTCAACACTTTTTTTTTCCGTGTTTAATAATAACTGCAGAAAGCCTGGCCTGAGCACTGACATAAAAATGACGACGCCGAATGCCGATTTTTTTAAGCGTATGTACGACCACTTAACTTTTGACACCAGTATTTTATAAAATATTTCTTTGTCTTCTTTAATTTCAGAAAATTAAGGGGAAAGAACTATTAAAATCTGCTGATGCCAAAAGTTAAGGGACCGTACACCACTGAAAAAAATTCGCCTTCGTCAGCCGCCATTTTTGTGTCAGCGCGCATGCCTAGTGTCAGATCACCGCCCCCTGAATACTAGGACTGAGCACTGACACAAAAATGGCGAATGTCGTAGACAGATTTTTTTAACCCTTGTACGGTCCCCTAAATTTCCACACCAGTATTTTCTTAAAGTTTTCTTTGACTTGTTTAATCTCAGAAAAAGAAAACGGAAAAAGCTTTTAAAAATTATTGGTACCAAAATTCAAGGGACCGTACTCATGCTGAAAAAAATCCGCCTATGGCAGCCGATATTTTCAGCCTGAATACTAGGTCAGCGCTCAGGCCTAGTATTCAGGGGGCGGTGGTCAGATCCTACATTACATCAGATCTTCAGATTTTAATAATTTTTCTTAAAACGTGTTGATCAATAATCATCATTTGATTGTTAAAATTTCTTTTAATGCTACATTTATTTTTCCTAATGTTTGGCTTATATTATAAAGAGCGATATTAACTTTAAAATGCTAAGAAATGTCAAAATAATTTGTATCGATTTATTATATGGTTGAGAGAAAATTACTAATGAAAAAAAATAGAAAGAAAGAAACATGTTGAGTGGAGTCGGGAATCGGGGCGTGTTTATGAGAAGCAGAAGTACTCCAAAATTGAAAGCCTAAGAAAGGGGTACGTGAAAGAAAAAAGGTTGGGAAGCGCTGCCCTAATTGATGGTGCCTGGTGCGGGGGACCACTCGCCCACCCTTAATGCCACTTTGATTGCGACTTTAGCTACCTTAGAAAAAAAAATATTTCTGTTCCTTTGCTACCTCTTAAAATTTATCCCACTATTCTTTGGTCCCACCAGTGGCTGAGAGGTTGTGCTCTCGAAGCTGGTAGACGGGAGGTGCTGGGTTCGAACCCAATCGTGCCCGTCGGCCTAACCGTTTAGGAGTTTTTGTGGTTTTCTTCGAAACCTTGGATTTTCCGTGCTTAAATACGGGTTAGGTTCCCTTAGAAAGACCCCCACGGAGGGCTCTCTCCCTAGGAGCCTATATCCCTCGAGTAGATAATCGGCCGTCAAAAATCAACCCAACCCACTATTCTTTGAACGCCCTGTATAAAATATAATATTAAAATTAAAACACGCTCAGATTTACCTTTAATAATTCCTTTCAACATTTTCTAAATATAATTCATACCCCAAACCACAACTCTATCCACAAGCCAATTCACGCATTATTCTAATTAAATTATCAATCTTGAATTAAACTTTTATGTTTCTGCAAGTCTTCTTAAGGTTAAGTAATGTTTAATTTAGTCAAGGTAATATAATCCTCTTAATAAGTCTTTCATTACTGTAGCTTCCTTTGCATCTAACGTTCTTAATTCTTGTCCCAAGTTCTTTATATCAGAGCTAACGTAACATTCTTAAAATTTCTTAATTAATTAAAACAATTTAAAGTGTATATTTAAAATGTGTTTTGTAGATGTATGTGCATCAGACATTTTGGTCTTTCAGATGCGTTGTGTTTCTGGCAATTATTCTGTGCAAAAGAAATACTGGAGTTGGTAATCCACATTTCTAAATTAACTAAAATGATAATCCGAAAGAAGTTATTTTACTAAAATTGCACTTTAGGGAAGATTGGAGAATACATCTTAACAAAAATACGTCAAATAATACTTTAATTGAGAATCAGGGTTCATTTTCAGAATGTGATTAGGAAAATTACTTCTTATTATCTCAAATTAAAATAAAAGTGAGTTGAGAAAGCTTTTCATGTATTAAATACATTGCAAATATAATTTTATATTTTTTCTAAATACTATTTTAGTGTAATTCCAAAATTTGTCGAAAATCAGGCTTAAATGCTATTTACTTTAAGTCTTTTAGGAAATCATAAGATTTTTTAACTTTTCTTTTTTTTTCCTGATAAATTGCTTAAATGATTTACATGACCTTATTAGTGTGTCGGGCATATTTTACTCATCGAGAAATTTTTTGTACGGTGGTCGTATCAAAATTTAAATTTTGTATTTCTTCAAATTTAATCCCCTGAAAATTTAAACAATTTCAAAAAAAATTCTGTATGTTTTTATACGTAACTTTCCAATTTATAATATATGTCTATTATCAATATTTCAGGAATAAAAGACGAGGTCAATGTTTTTGTGGTACCCTGTATATTGTTATTGCATTACATTATTCGAAAGAAAATAGTCTGAAGCGCATCTCCTTCTGGTAAGTAATAAAAGAAAAAAGATGTTATCACTAGTCGTGAAACGAAAATATATCGACGAATCTATCTATATATATATATAAGGTCAACAAAATATTGTTCTCTCGAAAGAGTATGTATATATTTTTTCTTTTAGAGTTACTTTCTGAAAATCGAGTGATATAGTTTAAATTCCATTATTTTCTTTTCCTGGAGATAAGAACAGAAATGTGCTTAAAGAAAAGAATTGTATTTTTAGCTGGTTTATGTTTCATATATTTTTAGATAGTAATATAATTTTCAAGTTGTATATACTTTTAATAAACTGTGTGAAATATTTGTCGATGTGACAGTTTGTTTGGTTAATGTTTACTTTCAAGGAAATACATACAAAGAAAAGATAATAAAAGTAAATTGTTTTTATTTATGAAAATATTATTTTTCTAAACGGAATCTAGCTTCTTAATCCAATAACATTCGTGCAAATGTTCTTTTAACAGCAAACAATCAACAGTCTAGTATTTAGAAAGCAGCCGATGACTTTTAGGATTAAAAATTTAAGGGCATTCATGTTGTTACTAAAGGAATTAATCTACAAATGTTATTTGCCTTAAAACTTTCATTTTACATAAAGTTTAATTTAGTTCTAAGTATGTTTTGTTTCCATTTTTTTTTTTTTTTTGTGGAAATCTATAACTTGAAAAATAAGCAAACATTTTATTGCTAAACTAAACATGCATCAGTCAAAGCGCAATAAAAAAAATGTTAGATTATTAATTACGAATTTATCTAACTCTTTGAGAGTCAGTAATCGACTTGCCCGACGTTAAAATCAATACAATACATTAAGACAAACAACCTTAAAAGACATGCTGAAATTAAAGGCTCTTTTTGTAATTGACAATTTTCGAAGGTGACTGAAAAGAAAATGATAATGCATAATGGATTTAGCTATAAATATTAGATCTTATTTCCGGGAAAGTGCCAGGATAAATGGACAAGATGACCATCTGTTATTTCCCACATACTTCATTTAACGGATCTGCCTAAGTTACGTAGTTCTCTCCCTAACATAAGATTTTTGATAGACATGAATCTTAGAGAGTGGGGTTGACTTCATTTCATGTATTTGTTCAGCTGTCCAAACTAAAGAAAATAACATAGATGAGTGATATTAGACTGTATTATATCTCTTGAGTATAGGGGTCTTTTTGGATTTATGAATAAATGTCAGTCTCAGCAGTTAATAAAAGTGCCTGATTAACAAGCCTAGGAATTAGGTAAAAAAGTGTTTGTGAACAATGCAATCTCGGATTTTACATATTTAAAACCCTTTGCACTCCGCGTCATTTTGAGTATGGAACCAGCAACTCCGCGTCATTTTGACTGTGGGCTACCAGCAACTCCGCGTCATTACACAAATATTTTATTCGCTTGGCATCACTTTTTTTAAAAGAACTTTCCTTCAAGTACACAAGTTCAAAAATGCCCTGATTAAATAAGCAAAATTTTATTTTTCTTTATTACTGGTGCCAAAAACAGATTTTGCAAGCAAAGATGATGCCGCCGCAGCGGCGACAACGGAGTTTTTCACTTACCTTACCATGTCGCCGCAGTGGCGACAACGGAGTTTTTAACTTACCTTACCATGTCGCCATAGCGGTGACAACGGAGTGCAAAGGGTTAAATCTTATTAAAGCAATCATTTTTACGTACTTCTACTTATATAGGAAGTAAGTACTGGAATGGTAAAAATTTTTCGACTCTTTTTTTTTTGATGGATTTACATGTTTTTAGATGTCCTGAATACGATTTGACTAACTTTGTAAAATGTCTGTTAGTCTGTGAGTGACATAAATTCGTGGCCGCTCTATCTCAAGAACTAATCCACGAAATTTAATCGAAACATCAGGTTCAGTTAGACCTTGATATAAATTTGTGTAGAAATGCACCAAATTTTATATATGAGTTTAATGTTTAAAAACATATGGGTTGATCTAATTTTAAATTTTAATACCCAACAGGGAGCGCTATTGTTCATTGCTTCTTTTGATTATTTGTTCACTCTAAACTGCGTATTAAATTTAAAGAAATGCACAATGCTTTATATTTATAATCATTGATTCCATCATAAATTAATATACTAGAAATGATGTAGAAAAAAGTTTTGTGATAGCCGCAGCATACTAGTTATTATTAGTTAAAAAATATATGAAATATCAAAAAACGTATATTATAACGTATTTCATTAAATATAGCAATAAGTGGTAAAGCTAAATCGTGAAACCGGCGTTGTTTTATATCTGTTGAAAAGAACTTTTAGAAGAAAATAACTCAAATGGGAAAATTTAATATACAATATAATTAGATAAATAGACTTTTTTTTAAAAACTAATAATATTATTTCTTTCCATAAAAGATGAATTATATATTAATTCTAACATATTACACTTGAATAACTTGAATATGGAATAAAATGCTTATCTGCAAAGCTTTTAAAATTAATTGATACGCTCAAACTGTAAAAGCAAACAAGATGAAAAACTTTCTCAACTTCCCAATTTCAGAAAATTCAAAAAGGAGAATTTATTAAATACTACAAAACTTTAACGAAATATAATTGAATTGAATGATTTATCCCAGTCTGTAGTTTTTAAGTGAATAAGAGTATTTCTCTGCAAACTTCGGTATTTTTTTTATTCTGCTTCATAACAATTTTCCAGTATTTCCGATATTAAAATGATATTTAATTTAACTATTAAAAGAACTATTTTAATAATTGTGATTCAATTTGAAAATTTTAGATCGCTTTTTTATAAGAAAATATATAAATTTGGCAGTATTTCTCATAGGGTGAAATAATTTCTAATATTGAAGATTAAGAAAATGCATAACACTCAATTATATTAATATTGAAAGTTTTAAAAATTACCTTAAGAAATATGATAGCATTATAAATTCTTTACTTTATAATATTTACTATTGGGAAAACATCTTGAAAATATTCTATATTTAATATGATTCTCAAGATAATTCACTTTGTGAATCAAAAATTAAAACAAACAACTTAAAGCTTTCCTTTAGGTATTGAAAACAAAATGTAGTTCATGCTGTTATGATCTTCATACTCAGCATTGGTTATCCACAATCAGTATATTTTTTTTAATTCTCAGTGTAATCTCAATAATTTTAATTTAACCCGGGAACGGACGCGCAGGTTTGACATACCCAGGATACTTACGTTATTTACATTTGCGACCACTATTTTAGAATAGTAATTTTTTTTTTTTTGGGGGGGGGGGGGGGTTTATCGCAGAATTTCTAACAAATGTCTGTAATTAAATAAGGCTGAGATTATTATTATTCGGAAATGGTGATGACAAAAAAATAAACCGTATTCCTGGTATGTCATACTTTGCGTATCCGTTCCCGAGTTAAGAAACGCGTTTAGGCATTTCTTTCGCAATGGTCAAAATGATAAGTACGGCGAATATTGAGCATAAAACAAAATATATTGTTATCCATTTCGTCCCGGTTAAAAGACGACAACCGTCCTGAACATGGCATGAAAAAACAGCACTGAACAGTAAAGCAGTATTGAGGGGCTTCCTAGTTTCTGTCATCTTCACACCCAGTCTATAAATGAATTACAGTGAAATCAGTCTAAGACGGAACCTGTCTAAAGCAAAAAACTGTCTAAGGCGGAAATTTTTTAGAGTCCCACATTTTTAAACATAGAGATTTTCGATAAATCTGTCTAAGACGGAAACAGTCTGAGTAACGCGGAACCGGACATTCATTTTGGGTCCCATGTAGCAAAGTTAGTGTTTAAAACAGAAGAAAATTCCTCTGGGAAATATAAATGAAAAAAAAAACCTTATCTTCTCATAATGACATGTATTGTCCAGTAGTGATGGGCGATTCTCGAGAATTCGACAATCGAGAAAAATCGTCATCGTAAAAAATCACAATCGATATAGCCATCGATTAATTCATAGAATCTACAATCGAGATGTTTTACAATCGATTATAACGAGAAAAGCTAAAAACAGTTATTGGAAAACTTAGCTATTATTCTGGCCGACAATTTCATAGTAGTGATAGGGCTTAGTGATGGGCGATTCTCGAAAATTTACCAATCGAAAAAAACGTTATCGTAAAATACACAATCGATACAGTCATCGATTACTTTCGAGAATCTACAAAGGAGATGTTCTAGAATCGATTATTGAAATCATTGTTTTTACATATATATGAGGCAGATTTTATTAAATATAGGGTAACTGAAAACAGATGGAATAAAAAAACAACAAACCAAAGGGAAACTATAAAGGAGCCATATGACTGGAAAAGTCTTGTAAGGGTGCCCCCTGGTTGAAAAAAGCTGAAAAAACGCGAGTAGCTATGAAGCGGTAAGGGGAGTTTAAATATCAAAAATTAGAATTTTTCGGCAATTAGTGCCAAAATGGCCAAATAAATAAGAATCAAAAGCACCCCTAGTGGCAAAAATATGAACTAAAGGATGATAAAAGGGATTAAAATTTTTTATTGATTTTTCTACGTCATTTGAGATTGGATCTTTAATTTCCCCATTTTTATAAAGTCTTCGACTGGAATACATTAAACGAACTCTCGCGGGGAGCAAAGTAGGAGGGAGGGGCAATGAAAGTGCATAATATGAATAAGTGGTCACAGGACTTTCCAACGATATGGCACATGAGGGGTGTCGGCTAAATTTAGTAAAGTGCCCCCGCTCGGGGGCAAAGTAAAGGGAGGGGCGCGGGCAATATATAAAATGAAATAGTAGTCACAGAGCTTTCCAATGATATATCACATGAGGGGTGTCAGCAAAAGATAGAAAAGAGTCGTAACTCCCAGGATTCCAATTATCGTGCCAACCCCCCCCCCCCCCCGAAATATACCCTGCCCATCCTTCTCTTTGAAATTTTCATATATTAAAAATTATTTATCGGAGGGCTCCGTAAAGAAATCCGATCTAAAATGTTTAAAAACGCTACGATTTCAAAAAAGTTCGAAAAGTGCCTCTCTCGGGTCTCCAAACTAAGGAAAGAAGAAGAAAGGTTCATAATATGAAAGAGTAACTTTGCGATGATAACCGAAAACTTTCCGATGATAGATCAAATGACTGGTCCAAAAAAAGTTTGAAATCTACCCCTCCCACGTGGGTTCCCTCTTTTTTCCTAGAATTTACCCGGAAATCACGTAGCCCCACTTTTAAAATTTTATATTTAATAAATAATATTTATCGGAGAGCTCCATTAAAAAACCTCATTTAATGATATTTATTGTAGAAATCTCTACAATTAAAAAAAAAAGTCACCCCCGCACCGCTCCCTCCCCCCGAACCCCTTCCGGAATTCAACTCTGGGAGGAGAAAGGTTCATAATATGAAAGAGTGGTGAAAGGACTTTCCGATGATATGTCAAGGAGAGGTTTGGTAAAAGTTTGAAAATTACCCGCCCCCCTCCCTCCCTTTGTGCACTCTCGCGCACCCCAGAATTCACTCACCTTCCTCTTTGAACTTTTTATATTTAATAAATAGTATTTATCTGAGTCTCCAGGTATGAGGCAGCTTGGCAGAGCTAAAATAAGAGAAACATTGAAAATTCGTGGCAAAATGACACTAAATTTAACAGTAAAGTTTGAAACTAGGACTATACAGAACTGAATACATAAACCACTATGCTTCATAACCCACATTGGTTAATAGCAATAAAATGATAAGTGCCAGTTAAACTGATGGCATTGAGCTCACAGGTTATTAACACTAACTGTATATTATACTCTTATTTCAAAGAATAATGTCCCTCAAAAAATAAATGAAGGCAAATATCCCCCGTTTGCCCCTTTTATACTTAACCAATGAACCTCCAAATCTAATCAGGGAAACTCCTTAACTATAATAAATCAGTATATCAAATTTGAAGCAAATCAGATAATTCTGCATGAAAAAAAGGAACATATCGCTAAATTAAGGGTGGTCTAACCCCTTTAACCCTTTTATACTTAACTAATGAACCTCCAAATCTAATCAGGAAAGCTCCTTATCAGAACAAACATAGAAAAAAAATTAAAGTAAATTGAATAATTCTCCATGAAAATCCATTTATCTAAATTAAGGGGACTTGCCCCCTTTTCGCCCTTGTATACTTAACCAATGAACCTCCAAATCTAATGAAGGAAGCGCCATATCGAAATAAATCGGCATATTAAATTTGAAGCAAATCCAATAATTCTGCATGAAAAACCCTTTTATCTAAATTAAGGGGAGACTAGCCCCTCCCCTTTATACTTAACCCATAAACCTCCAAATCTAATCAAGGCAGCTTCTTAACATAATAAACCGGTATCCCAAATTTGGAGCAAATCGAATAATTCTGCATGAAAAACCCATTTATCTAAATTAAGGAGGGGGTCTACCCCCCTTTTCCCCCTTTATACTTAACTAATGAACCTCCAAGTTTAATCAGGGAAGCTCCTTAACATAATAAACCGGTATACCAAATTTGGAACAAATCGAGTAATTCTGCATGAAAAACCCATTTATCTAAATTAAGTGGGGGACCAGCCCCCCTTCTCCCACTTTATCCTTAACCAATGAACTTCCAAGTTTAATCAGGGAAGCTCCTTAACATAATAAACCGGTATACCAAATTTGGAGCAAATCAAATAATTCTGCATGAAAAGCCCATTTATCTAAATTAAGGGGGGACCAGCCCCCTTCTCCCCCTTTATACTTAACCCATAAACCTCCAAATCTAATCAAGGCAACTTCTTAACGTAATAAACCGGTATACCAAATTTGGAACAAATCGAATAATTCTGCATGAAAAACCCATTTATCTAAATTAAGGGGGGCGGACCAGCCCCCCTTCTCCCCCTTTATCCTTAACCAATGAACTTCCAAGTTTAATCAGGGAAGCTCCTTAACATAATAAACCGGTATACCAAATTATGAGCAAATCAAATAATTCTGCATGAAAAGCCCATTTATCTAAATTAAGGGGGTGGGGGGGACCAGCCCCCCTTCTCTCCCTTTATGCTTAACCAATGAACCGTCAAAACTAAACAGCGGAACGCCTTATCAGAATGAACATAAAAAAAATTGAAGCAAATCGTACATTTTAATCAAGAGTTATCGCGTTACGTACATACATACGTACGTACGTACAGTACATGCATACACACAGAACCGACGGGTACATTAGCTATCAGGCTTAGATAGCCTGTGAGCTAAAAAGAGATTGGATAAGGAGATGGACTCCTTTGAGAAATTATGACTTAAACCAGAAATGCGGTAAGTTTGACTCTGAAAGCTTCATTTCCATCTCGCATTTCGGCAAATCTCATCTCGATGATTTTTCCAGCATTTCGACGCTTCCAAATGGCAAGCTGCTCGATGGTTGGTTCTCTCGCGGTTTTAAACCTTTCGGGATGGGAAGTCTCTCGAGAGTTTCCTCTCGCCCTTTTCAACCTTTCCCGATGGGAAGCCTCTCGCTGGTTACTCTCGTCCTTTTCGAAATCTCCCAATGAAAAGACTTTCGAGGATTTCTCTCGCGCTTTTCAACATTTCGCTATGAGAAGCTTTTCGAGGATTTCTCTCGTCCTCGGCAGAGAAGAAAAGTAAGAAAATTTATCGAGAGTACCAAGGGACGAGATAGAGAAAAAGGCATGACAATGAGCTGTGAAATGAAGCTTTAATTTTCAAAGTTTCTCTTATTTTAGCCCTACCAAGATGTCACATACCTGGAACCCTCCGATAAAAATTATTTATTAAATATAAAATTTTCAAAGAAGAAGGTGGGTCGGGTGATTTCGAGGGAGGAGGACGTGAGAGTGGACTCATGGGGTGCAATTTTAAAAATTTTACCGAACCCTTCCTGTGGCATATAATCGAAAAGCACTTTGGCCACTCTTTCATACTATGAACCTTTCTTCGCTCATAGGGGGGTGGAGAAGGGACGAACAAATTTTTAAAACCGTAGCCGATTTCTATAATAAATTTAAATATCACTTTAAATATGGGTTTTTTATATGCAGTCTTCCGGTAAATATTATTTATTGAACATAAAAATTTTAAAGTGGCGGCTGTGTGAATTCCGGGACGATAGAGTGGGCCCACGGGGGGAGAGAGGGGGAGCAATTTTCAAACTTTTTTTGGACCAGTCATGTGATATGTCATCGGTAAGCTCTCGGATGACTCTTTCATATTATGAGACTTTCTTCCTCCCCTCCCCAATTTGGCCCCCACTGCGAGGGTAGTTTTTTCCGCTTTTATCATTTTAGATCGGATTTTTTTATGGAGCCCTCCGCTAAATATTATTTATAATATATGAAATTTCAGGATACTTTTCCAAATTTAGCCAAGACCCCTCATGTGACATATCGTTAGAAAGGTTTGTGACTACTTATTAGTGCTATGCACTTCCTGTGGCCGCCCCCCTCCACTTTGCCCCCCCGGTGGACACTTTTCCAAATTTAGTCAGTACCCCTCTTATGAGATATCGTTGAAAAGGTCTGTGACTACTTATTGATGTTATGTACTTCCGGTGACAGTCCCCCCACTCTTTGCCCCCCCTGGGGGACACTTTTTCAAATTTAGTCAAGACCCCTCGTGTGAGATATCGTTGGAAAGGTCTGTGACTACATATTGATGTTATGCACCTCCGGTGACAGTCTCCCCCAATTTGCCTTTCCCTGGGGACACTTTTTCAAATTTAGCCAAGACCCCTCATGTGAAATATCGTTGGAAAGGTCTGTGACTACTTATTGATGTTATGCTCCGGGGGGGGACACTTTTCCAAATTTAGCCAAGACCCCACATGTGAGATATCGTTAGAAAGGTCTGTGACTACTTATTGATGTAATGCACCTCCGGTGACCGCCCCCCCCCACTTTTCCCCCACGGGGGTGTTTTTCTAAATTTAGCCGAGACCCCTCATGTGACATATTGTTGGAAAGGCTTATGACCACTTACTCATGTTATCCACCTCCCGCACGCCTCCCCCCTTTCCCCCCCACGGGGAGGGCATTTTTATAAATTCAGATCCAGTCTTCTCATGTGACATATGGTTGGAAAGGCCTAAAGACCTGTGACGACTTAATCATATTATGCAGCTGCTGTGCCCCTCCGCTCGCTTTGACCCCTCCCCCAAGAGATCTGGTCCGACGTTCATTCGTTTCGATATTATATTTTTTACAAGATTTTGTAGTGCGTGCACACCACACCCGCCTGCTATCATATATCAGTGCCGTATATAGCGGGTAACCTGTTCGTGATTTCATATTACAAGATTACGTATAAATTAGGGGCCCCGATTAAAGGAGGGGCCCGCTAGCGGTCGAAGTCACCTAGTCTTTATTAACATCGACTCATTCCAGTTCACCCGCAGACGATTCTTGATAAATGTATGACGTATATAATACATAATATATGATTTATAAAAGAAATTTGCAAAGTGTAGTCATCGAGAAAAAATTTATACAATCGAAAAATATCGAGATGTCCATACAATCGAGAAAATCGAGAAAAACATCTCGTTATCGCCCATCATTATTGTCCAGTCCCACTCCTAGAGGTCAGGAGGGTGCCTCACTGTTTGATGACAGTGACAAACAACAATATTCGGTTGGTTTCTTTTCTAAATAAGTTTAAGATAATAGAATTTTAAGGCATTTATTAAGGTAAATATAACATTTTTTTCACCAAAACCAGTAATTTTGATTTATACCAGTGTGTTTGTGTACTATCAATTTGTAGTGTAAATAATTTCACTATAAATATATAAATATATGTTCAAAGATTTCACGTTTATTTAATTTTTAAAAAAATTAAAAGATACGTTAGTTTTAATTTATAGCTAAAGAAATGGTCAATACTCTGTGAACGGTATGTCTATAAAGTTTTTCTGCCTAAGCCGGAAATCTGCCTAAGGCGGAATTTTATTTCAGACCCAAGCGATTCCACCTTAGACAGATTTCACTGTATCTTGTAAATTATGTAAGCCATTGGGGAAAAAAAACATAACTGTAGTTATAAAATTACTTAAAAGGATAAAATTTACTTTACAAAGTTTAAAAATATAAAAAAGAAGAAGAAAAGGGGGTTAAAATATATATAATTAGGTTTAAGGATTAAAGCTATGCAATATATGTATGTCACTAAAAAACAGGTTTAGTATGATATGGTAGCTGTAGTTATCTAAACTACTCACAAAATGCGAAAATAAAAAATGAAAAAATGAAGTTAGGACTAGTTCAGAAATAAAGTCGCGGAACAAGGCAGTCTAAAAATTAGATGGGAAAACAAACTAAATATGTTTTTAGAATTTGAAATAAATAATAAACAAAAAAAGAGTGGTTTTATCATTTCAAAGAGAAATTGTGGCAAATCTTAAACATTTTTCTTTCACCTGGATCAAAAACATCCAAATAAATTTTAAAAGTACATAAATAAGAATTTAAAATATATAATATGTATAAATTTAATGTGAAATTTACTTAACTGAATGTCACTCCTCAGGGTAAACCTAACATCGCATTATATTTGATATTTAAAAATAAGACGAAATCAATTGTGACATCTTTCTCAACAGGTTATAATCTAATATTTATAGACTAAAATTAAACGGTCTATACGTCAAACTTTGGCAAGTAATGAATCTTTCAAAGATAATGTTATGCATTCTTAATGTGAATGGTAAATTCTCAGTCTTTTAAGAAACATAATGAATAAAAACTTCGCATTACAAAAAAAAAGAAAAAAAAAAAAAAAAAGGCTTTCATTTAATTTCCTTTAAAATAATATTTCCATTTGGTAAATGCACGGGGAAATTAATACAGTACCGGACCTCAAATCCGGACTGGTCGGGACCGCGCCCGTTCCGGATTTTGGAATTTTCCGGATTTTAGGTCTTCAACCAAAATAAATAAACAGATACAGTACATGCCCTTGGCAAAATTTTACATGCCACGGAGCAATCTATACCGCGAATTGCCATGTTAGGCTTAGTGTAAATAAAGCCAAAAATACAAATTACAAAAAGTAATTCAAAATAAAAATAAGTTTTTTTTAAAAAATACTATTATTGCATATTCTTAGAAATATTAAAGCATTTTTTAGAAAATGAAAATGCGTTGTTGCTCGCGAGTTAGGCCCAGGAATCTATATCGCGGATTGCCGTATGAGGTATAAGTAAACAAACATAAACATAAATTTAAAAAAAAATAATTTAAAATAAGGATAAGAATTTTTTTTAATCCTGTACGTCACATTATTAGGAACATAAAAACATTTTTAAAAATGAAAATACATCGTTGTTTGCGAGAGCCGAATTAGGCTCTTTATTAACCGCCATTTGTCCCTAAGTTTGCTCTGAAACCATACTAACGAGCTCCCAGCGACACGGTTTCTTTCCTTAAAAATAATTATCTCCGTTGCTAATTGACGAATTTCTTTCAAAGTTTCAGCAAGTTACAATAATAGTGAATAAGCTTGTGTAACAAATTTTTATTAAATTATGATAAGTTATTAGAAAGCTAGTGTACCTCTTAAAAAAAAAAAAAAAAAAAAAAAAAAAAAAACTAGATGAAAAGAAAGTAAAGAAAAACGACATATCTATCCGCTGTTTGTTTTGCTTATTCAACATGTTTATTGGAAAGTCAACATTATCAGAATGAGATCATTAGCTTTCGATGGGCAGCTTGTTTTGTTATGGAGAAAGGAACTTTGGGTAGATTTTTTTTTTCTCTTTGAGTTAAAGAAAAGAATTTTTTAGTACGGTGCTTACAAACAGAATTTTTTCGAAAAATGAAATTTGTTGAACATATTAAAAGTGGGGGGGGGGGGAGGGGCATTGTAAAATATTTTTACATATAAATATTATAAATATATTCTACGAACCTTTTTAAAAATAATTCTTTCTTGTGATTATTTATTTATTCTTTTTACATTTTCTATATAAATGAAGAAAAGGGTTTCTTTTTAAAATAAATTCAAAATGTGTGCACACACTAACTACGATAATTCTGTTAGAAAATTTGGATTAAAACTAATGAATGAATGAAAAACATTGCAATAAAATAAAATTGCTGATTCTAGTTTGGCTCGGCACTGTGTTACGTGCGCGCGTAGCGCCATCTATGGACGTTTTTACGAAATATTTATTCGAGATCATCGCGGAATTTCAGTTTCTTTTTTCCATTCCGGATTTTGGGTCGTCCGGATTTTAGGATTCCGGATTTGAGGTCCGGTACTGTATAGCAATCAAGAAATAAAAATAAATTTAAACTGTTTGGCGGTATTATTATTTGGTCATTTTAAATAGGACGAAATTTCCCTCATTACTGCGTTTACGTCACATTAATTAATTTATTATTTTAAAGTTTTCTTTCTGTTTTTATATTTACGTATAAATACAATTTATTTGATGTAATTTTCAATATCTTCCTGCTTTTAACTCGTAATCATTTAATTCTAATTTTTTTTTTAATATCTATTTTTAATAGGCACGTGTAAGTAATTTTTTTAATTTAAAGGAAATATTATTATTTGAGCTGTTTTTACAACTGGCAACAGTTTAATATAATAGCCTTTTCAAAATATGGAGAAAATATCACTTGCAATAATGAGAATTTGAATTAAAAATTGAAAAAAACTTTCAAATGTTTGATGTAATTTTCAATATCTTCCTGCTTTTAACACGTAATCATTTAATTCTTTTTTTTTTATGTCTATTTTTAATAGGCACGTGTAAGTAATTTTTTTAATTTAAAGGAAATATTATATGCGCTGTTTTTACAACTGGCAACAGTTTAATATAATAGCCTTTTCAAAATATAGAGAAAATATCACTTGCAATAATGAGAATTTGAATTAAAAATTGAAAAACTTTCAAATGTTTGATGTAATTTTCAATATCTTCCTGCTTTTAACACGTAATCATTTAATTCTACAGGGTGGTCATAAAGAAACTTTGCCGGTATATGCACCTCTAGCGGCCGGTCCGTTTAACCGATCGAGATGAGATTTCAGATATAGTTATTCAGAGGTATGAGCTAGGGATTCTGTGAACAGCAACAAATTGGCGCTCACGGTTACGGTTATAGGTACAGAAACTCGAAATTTTCGAATGGCAACGCCCATTTTTTTTCGTCGCAAAATGCTCAGCGCATACAAAAACCCTAAATAGCGCTGGAACGGCACGTGTATCACAATAAACGGACGCGTTACGCACGCACAAAAACCAGCTCTGCGAACAGCCAAAAAAACACGAAAAATTACAAGGAACCAATCACAGAACACCGTTCGCCAGATAGTCAGCGTAGAAAACGGATTCTTGCCTCTGTCATATGCAAATTTCCTCCGTGCGCCCCGATCGTGTTTTTTTTTTTTTTTTTTTTTTTTTTTTTCCATTCGCAGAGCTGTTTTTTGTGCGTGCATAACGCGTCCGTTTATTGCGATACACGTACCGTTCCAGCGCTATTTAGGGTTTTCGCATGCGCTGAGCATTTTGCAATGAAAAAAAATGGGCGTTGCCATTCGAAAATTTCGAGTTTCTGTACCTATAACCGTAACCGTGAGCGCCAATTTGTTGCCGATCACAGAATCCAGAGCTCATACCTCTGAATAACTATATCTGAAATCTCATCTCGATCGGTTAAACGAACCGGCCGCTAGAGTTCCATATATCGGCAAAGTTTCTTTTTTGACCACCCTGTATTTTTTTTTAATGTCTATTTTTAATAGGTACGTGTAAGTAATTTTTTTAATTTAAAGGAAATATTATTATTTGCGCTGTTTTTACAACTGGCAACAGTTTAATATAATAGCCTTTTCAAAATATGGAGAAAATATCACTTGCAATAATGAGAATTTGAATTAAAAATTGAAAAAAACTTTCAAATGTTTGATGTAATTTTCAATATCTTCCTGCTTTTAACACGTAATCATTTAATTCTATTTTTTTTTATGTCTATTTTTAATGGGCACGTGTAAATAATTTTTTTTTTTTTAATTTAAAGAAAATATTATTATTTGCGCTGTTTTTACAACTGGCAACAGTTTAATGTAATAGCCTTTTTTTTAAATATGGAGAAAATATCACTTGCAATAATGCGAATTTGAATTAAAAATTGAAAAAAACTTTCAATAAATTAGTCAAAAGAAAAGTGCAATCTGTACACCAGAAGTTTGTAATGTATACGATTCCTCAGAAAAAAGGATTTGCTTCCATAAAACTTTTTTAGCGGAGCTATTTTGAACTATTAGTTTGTAATGTATATGATTCTTCAGAAAAAATTATTTGCTTCCATAAAACTTTTTTAACGGAGCTATTTTGACCTATTTTAATAATTAATATCTCTTAAAGTAATTCTTCTATTTAAAAGCTGTTTACTTCAGCATGCTTCTCAAACATTTCTCTATAATACTACCAATTTTCATATTTTTGTATGCAGCAGTTTCCTTAAGGCGTCTCAGGACTGTTAAAGCTTCAAAATTTTCGAAATTATAATTTTTTTTTAATGTTAAACTCCTTCCTATCTTTTCTGAACATATTAATATCATTGTTTCCTTGAAATTCCCATTAGGACAAAAGTTATGGCGTTTAGAATTATACCCGCTCAATAGCTGATGCGGCGTTTCCGAAACTTGGAAGTCATTTTTCTCCAAATGACGTTTTTGGACATAGCGCGCGGGATATCTCAAAAACTTCTGAATAGCTTTTCATGAAATTTTCAAAACATACATTTCATGTTAGTCTGTATAAACATAACCTAAAATTTCAATTTTATTGTTCAATTTTTTTTTTTTTTTTTTTTTTTTTTTTTTTTGTGATTATATTCTTGAATTTTCCGAAATTTATTAAAAATATACAAATGCTTTAAATACAAATTTACTTATGTTCAGGGTAATTACTACAGATTGAAGTATAATAGGGCACGAAGAATTTTATTCTAGTTTCAAAATTTATTTTGTAATCCTGCGCATAAGCTGTCATACCCATTTTCTGCTCGACAAATGTCTGATAGTTTGGAGCACCCTATAAATACTAATTCTGAATCTTGAAATTTTTTAAATACATGAAATGAAAGAACAATATCTATATCTTTCATCTCAATAAAGATTTTGTTTTTAAATCATATATATTTTAAGATATTAAATGTTGAAAATGATCCTTTTTACCCGACTGCCAATAAGGGTTATGTGTTTCACGCGTATCTGGGTATGTGGATTTCTTTATACCCTCGAAACATCCCAACGGCTGGATGGATTATAGTGAATGAAGTCTCTATCGATTCGTCTTAACTGTCCGATGGTTATAGGCTAGGTTTTGTTTTTGTAAATTCAAAATGGCGGTAGAGATGAAAAAAATTTACGCACCTATCCTGAGAGTCCTGAGACCCCTTAATATTTGAGAAGAAAGACGTCCGGTCACAAAAAATTCATTTACGGCGACGGTGACAGCGTTAGTTACTTTTTTTTTCAGCTCTTTATGCTCCGACGGTACTTTAAAGTACCATTAAAATAATTTGTTATAAAATTTATTTAATATTAGGTTGTGACGAAAGTTTTCCGCCAAATCACTATTGCATAATGCTAATTATACTATATATAATTAACTGTAATTTTATATATAACCATCATTCCGCCAAGCCTTCACAGTGTCATATGATACAACACTAGTACTTATAGCTGTACACTTTATTCGGTGACATTCTGTTGCTGACTTTTTGCAACAGAACTAAAAGAAAATGATGGTTCTAATCTGGTAGCGTGATAGTTCCATTTCAGACACCCTGTACATAATGATAACGACATTTTTTTTACAAATTTCACAACACAGTGTAATAAAGCAAGTCTCTTTCTTTCAAATGCCAAAAATCATTTGACAAAATATGAGCAAACACGTCAACGCGAACTGTTTGCGCAGATCGTATTAGCTGTGGCGGGAAACTTTCGTTACAACCTGATACATCGATCTGTAGTAATGCAGTTTACAATGAATAGCAAATACTTTACTTTATCTTGTTCCGAAAGCATTATTGGTTGCACTAAACAAAAATATTTTTAAAGGGATGATTTCTTTTGCCTTTGCATTGTTTCAGCTTTCTTGACGTTGAAAGATTAGGGAGAGGGGGGGGGGGCGATTTTCTGTTCGGAAAATTTCTATATTTATATTGTAAGAATATTATATTTATGCATTTCCTAATTATACAAAATACTAAAAAAGAGTATTTTAAATAAAAGATTTTTGTGGAGTTTTAAAAACTGCACGAAATCCCTATAAATTCAAATTTAACTAATTAATTTTAATTGGCAAAATCCTTGTAAAACTTATTAAACGAATGTGTAAATCTTCTAATGTAGTTTCAAAAATTCACGAAAAATGCTTCAGAAGGAGAAATTTACCTGAATTTGCAATTTGGGACATAACAGGTTAATAGAGCGATAAATGTATTATAGACATTCATTGCTTAATACGCTATATACCATTTCTGAAACTTCTAATTATGTTTTATTCTTTAAATTTTAAAACAAGAACTTTTTTATGAACTTGTGCAAATAAAATGAATGACAAGAAAACAGGAATTCTGCTTTTTCAGAATTTAATGTCGCCCCCGATGACCAAAAAATATATGTATATAAATATAGATGCAGTAGAGCCCCGATTATCCAAGTTAATCGAACTTATACCTTTGGAATGGATCATTTTCTTCTGATGGACTGATGGCTTCCATTATTATGAATCAGTCATTATAAATGGAGTGTTAGAAAAAAAAATATGGCCATTTTTTTTTTTTCATTCTGACCAGAATGTCAGAGTTCTAACTTTTTACGGCGGCTCTTTCATCTTCACCTAACGCTTCATTTATAATGACTGTTTCATAATAATAGAAGCCATCAGTCCATCAGAAGAAAATAACTCGGTGAAAGCGGAAACTCCGATAATCGTGACTCTACTGTAGTTCAGTTTTAAGACTTATAACACGAGATTTTATTTTACATAAAGTGACGTCATCCACATCCGCTGATCATCATTTCAATTCATCATTTGTGATCCAGTGTTAAACAACATCTACAGTAAAGTACGCTTAGGACGTCACTATCGCTGAATAATACACAAATTCAAAAAGAAAAAAAAAAAAAAAAAAAAAAAAAAGAGATTTCGTCGTTCAAAAAACTCGACAAAAAAATCGGCTGTCTAAAGATTCACAAGCCTTCATTTGTTTGTATTATTATAGATGTTTAAAATTAAATTTATTTTCTAATAGCTCCCTGTTTTATCAGAAATCCTTCATTTATATTTTTTCAAAATAATTTTTTTTTCAGTTTTTATGGGAAAATGGCAACAAAAAGATATAATTACTATTTTCCCTTCACTTTCTACAGAAATAGAGTTCTTCCGTTGCCAATAATAAGCAAATGACTCTAAAAACCACAAAAAAAATTAATATCTCAAAAATAAATGGAGATGCAGTTTTCAAACAAATTGCATTTAAAAGTACTTTTTCCGAATACGACGGTATGAAAATGGAAAATGTGCGACGCTTCGAAGTTAAAAAAATTGCTATAGAGTATTTAATCGTACTGCTTTGTTTTACTGCTGGCTTCTGTAAGGTAACGTTATTTTTTGGAGACTACACAAAATAAGCTGGGAGAAAGAAATAGCATACCGTACCGGGGGCTAATAAGAGTTACCGGTTCGAAAGAATAATTTATGATAAAGAAAAGGGGGAAATACTAGAAAAATTGTTATGTTTATTTAATCCTGCTCTAATATGACATTTTCCAAACATCTGCAAAAAAAATTTCGTAGCCTGTTATCATACAATAATATTCAAAATTACTAAATTCGTATATTCTAGTTCAGTAAATGATATATCTGTTAACTTTTCATGGCCTCAATTTTTTTTTTCATTCAATAGACTTTCGTATTCTAAAACTCACTCACAAACAACTCCCACACATATTTACGGGCTGGGCTAACCTCTGCCTTGCCATGAGATACTTTCCTTTAGTACTCAGGCAGGGATAGGTGGTTTACTTTCTGAAGCAAGGCAAGTCCCCTACCGAACCCAAGTCATACAGACCCATTTGCCTACTACCCACTCTAGGAAAGCTCCTGGAGAAACTCTTGATTATCCGGCTGACGCATTTCCTAGAGTCCAACATTCTCCTCCACCCCAGACAATTCGGGTTCCGTGAGGGACATTCAATCGAAATCGCACTACACGCAATTATGACTGCCTGTACTGGAAGCATACCCCAGTGCAATGCAACATCACTCGTCTCACTAGACATACAAGGTGCATTCGACAATGTTGAATGGCGTGACATACTCATTCAACTACAAGCTCTCAACTGTCCGGGGAACATAGCTGGTCTCATTGGCTCCTACCTCTCACAGAGGAGCGTCCTGATAAATTGGGGCGCTGGCACATCTACCCACTGATTGCAGAAGGGTTGCCTCCAGGTCTCGTGCCTTGGCCCAATCCTCTGGCTGTTGATAGCAAATGTGCTGCTAACAGAACTAAGTCGGCTGGGATTTATACTATTTGCCTTCGCCGATGATTTCAGTTTCATTTTCTCCTGTCGTTACAGACGTCATCTGGAGGAACAGTTTGCCGAAGCTCTTCCTTTTTTCGGCCGGCTCCTGGAATCACTGCACCTCACACTCTCACCACAGAAGTCTCAAGCACTATTAATCACCAAACCACACAGATATGATCCTAAACGCACTCCAGTGATGAGGATCAATAATGTCTCCATTCGACACGTACAATTTATAAACTCCTAGGCATAACCATTGACGCAAATCTTAACTGGATCCCACACATTAACGGCCTAAAACTTAAATTGACAGCATATCATAACAATTCATTAAGACTAACTTCTAAATTGGGAGGGGTAGACAACAAAACACTAAGGATCTGGTACCTAACAATAATCGAAAGAATAATGCTTTACGGGGCCTGTATCTCGGGGGGGGGGGGGTAAATTATCATCCTTAGCAAAACCTAAACTAAGCTCAATACAACGCACTTTTCTCCTATAAATATCAAGGGGCTACCGCACAATCTCCACAGATGTACTACATATACTCACAGGTATTCCACCCATCTCACTTCAACTAGAATATGAACACGCTAAATCCTCAATCCTACAACTAAAACGTGACACAATAATAGATTCTCTTTTTCCAAACACAACATTACAATACAAAGTCAGGAGCTGGCAGCTTCACCCCGCTGAGGAGACTTCACACTTTCAAGTAAACACAACACGCAACAGCTGCACACCTGCCCTTAGCACCACACTCTTCACTGATGGATCAGGTACAGAGACCGGCGTGGGCGCAGCCTTCTGTGCCACGGAAGGCACGGCGGTGGTCCATCAGTGGCCTGCAAGGCTAGATGATAATAACTCCGTATTCCAAGCGGAGCTGTTCGCAATACTAAATGCATTAAAGTGGGCGAAATCCCACCCTAGCAATAGTATTACCATCTACAGCGACTGCCTCTCTGGCCTGCAGGTAATACAGGCACACAGGACAAAACATCCTCTAGTACTGCAAATAAAACTAAAACTAAAAAATCTCCTACATCGTATCTCGCTAGGTCACGTCTCTGCTCACAAAGGTATCTTTGGAAATGAACTAGCAGACGACTTGGCTAAGACGGCCACACAGAAAGAAACAATAGACACATATCTCCCAGTGCCCTATCCATACGTCAAAAGGGTTCTTAGAGCAAGGATACTGACGCGATGGCAGGAACACTGAGATACCTCATTCAAGGGCAGGCACACATATAAGCTAATTCCTAAAGTTTCTCTCACACTTTATAACTTAACATCCTACACCACCAGCTTCTTAACAGGACATGGCCCTTTCATGGCATATCTGGACCGCTTCAAGATAAGATCCACTGCCACCTGCGAATGCGGTGAACTTGGCACTATAAATCACCCGTATTATAGTTGTAGTCTCATGCAACGCTCGCACTTGAGGCGTCCAGACATACTTCCAGTCAATTGGCTCCAAAATGTCCTTTCACGCGCCCTCCTACTCAACAAATTAAAACACATTCACAATTTCCTTACTTACCTAACAAACTTAACGTAAGTCCTGGTTCTGCTTATCCAGTCTCACTGTCACTACATCAAGCTTCAAACAGCACCAGCATCCAGCCCTCTTTGGAGGTTTGAGCATTCTCCTACCCATCATGTAGTCTCCTAAGGAAACATGAGCTCGTGCTTCCCACCATTATATCTGGTGTTACATCTCCAATGGACGCTTGAGTGTCTGCTCGTGCCATCTTACTAACCTAACCCAGAACCTACCCTCTCACGGACGCTTGAGTATTTGCTGGTGCCATGCAAATCATTCTTTTCCCTTCCTGCCGCCCCTTGTCGCGAGAGGGGTCTGTCCCCTGGCGGCCAGGAGCAGTGATGTACTTTTATTATTATTATTATTATTATTATTCAATGCTCTGTACTCCCGCCCTTTGTCGCGGGTAGGAGTTTTCCTGGCGGCTGGGGCATTTGCCCTTTTTTTGTAAACTTCCATATTACTTTATCAAATAAATTCTGGGTTCTGTGGTCGGTGGTACGTGGTACGTGGCCGCCCCTGGCGGGTGAGAGTCGCCCCGTGTGCTTCTTATGCATGAGCATCTGCATTCGGCCGAACAGGGCTGGACTGACGAGCCCCAAAGTGTCGGGGAACATACCGGGAGAGACGTTAAGTTCTAAGGGGTAGGCTTAGCCGGCCCTGAGCAGTCTCTCTTAGGCTGCCTAATAGTCCAAGTCATGTAACTGCCATAAACAACGGGCTGATCCCTTTGCTTTTCATAAGAAAGGTTTCCATTTTGATGAAAGAATCAAAGTTATTTTTTCGAATAAAACTACATAAAAGATGCCATGATCGCAAAGAATTCTTGGTACTTTTATGTTAAGCTGGGTGCAAATCTCGCCAATAGCTTTTTTTAACTCGTCAGTTAGCATTTTTTACTTTCTTCTTTCTTTACAAGAAGAGAAGTATTGGATTCGTGAAAAATTTCGACTTCCGGTTTTCGACGGATTTATACGTTTTAGAATGTCCAGAACACGATTTGATGGTTTTTAGAAAATGTCTGTCTGTGAGTCTGTCTGTCACTCTGTCACTCCATCACTCTGTCACTCCGTCACTCTGTCACTCTGTGAGTCTGTATGTGACAAAAATTTTGTGACCGCTCTATTTCAAGAACTAATGCACTGAATTTCACAAAACTTTATATTTAGTTAGACCTTGATATAAACTGGACCTGATTAGTTTTTGGTGAAAATCGCCCAACAGGTGGCGTTGATATGCGGCATTTTTCACGATTTCTGCAATATCTATATCTCAAGAACTACAGCACGGATTTTCATAAAACTTCAGATTCAGTTAGTTCAGGATATAGTTTGGTGCTTATTACTTTTTTGTAAAAATCGCCCAACAGGTGGCGCTGCTATGCTGCATTATGCATGATTATCGCAATAGCTCTAACTCAAGAAAAAATACACGAATTTTCATCAAAGTTCAGATTTAGTTAGTCCCTGATATAAATTAGTGCTGTTTAATTTTTGGTGTAAATCTCCCAGCAGGTGGCGCTGCTGTGCTGCATTTTCACGATTTTCGCAAGAGCTGTATCTCAAGAACTATTACACGGATTTTCATCAAACTTTAGATTTAGTTAGTCCTTAACATGAATTGACGTATAAATTAGTGCTGTTTAATTTTTGGTGTAAATCGCTCAACAGGTGGCGCTGCTATGCTGTATTTTTGCGATTTCCGCAATAGCTTTATCTCAAGAACTAACGCTTAGATTTTCAACAAACTTCAGATTCAGGTATACCTTGATATCATTTAGTGCTGTTTATTTTTGGTGTAAATCGCTCAACAGGTGGCGCTGCTATGCTACATTTTTCAGAATTTCCGCTATAGCTCTATCTCAAGAACTAATGCACGAATTTTCATCAAACTTCAAATTCAGATATACTTTGATATGAATTGGTGCTAAATTCGTGTAATTTCTTTTACTATTTAAATGATTTAATTGACGTGATTTATATAGAAGAAAATTTTGTGATGGCCATAACATACTAGTTTATTTTTCGAGTGGTAAATTAAAACGATACTACTTGGTTATCCCATCGACCAAAAATCTATCGCCAGACTATAAAATTAAATGCTAACAATGGTTGATCGTAAGTGTCACATTCACTTGACTGTAAGGAAGTTACACGTGTTTACACCATCAAGTGATTTTTATTTCGATGTTTTATTTTTATTTTTATTAATGCTATACTGATTCATTTGGGCACAGATGTCATATACGCGCCCCATATTGGCGCGATTTTTTTCCGACGCCATTTTGGGGAAAACATTAACAGCATAAACAACAACATCCGGATTACCATATCAAGCAAAATAACGATACTTTGGCGCCAGTTAAGTACCCGTTGCGTATACGATATTGGCGTCAGAAAAAATGTGATATCTGTGCCTTTATTTGTTCTTTCGTTATTTAACATAAAAATTACGTCAATTTATAAAATTTGGTGAGTGCTTTGGCGATTTATATAATTTGGCGAAATTGGTCGACAGGATAACTAAGCAGTACCATTAAAACATTGCTTTGAATTTGAAATTAAATGTCAGGATAATATTTAATCGGGTTTGGCGTGATTTTTTTTACGACAATTTGGCGAAAACCTCGTTTTCGAATACCAGTTACATATGTATTTTTTAATTATTTTCTATTATTTTTAAAATGAAGTAACAATAAAAAAAAATAATTAATAACTATAGAACAAAACAATTTATAACTTTTTTAAATAAAAAGAAAATAAAGGTAAATAAACATTTATTAATAAATAAGCAACAATAGCTGTGTTACCATGTCAGGCAAAATAACGCTCTTTTGGCGCTATTTAGGTACCCCGGTGCGTATATGACATCTGCAATTAATATTTTTCGTTTCGTTTCGTTTAAAAAAAAAATAAAGAAGTGAAAGCCATTGATTTTAAATTTTTCAGTTTTAAATGAAAACTTTGTATTAAATAAATTGATTATGAAATACAAAAAAAAGCATTATTCTTAGCATACATTTAAGGGAGGCCAAACTGGTCGCCAAATTAGTTTAAAATAATAACCTTTTCTAAAATATGTAAAAAAAAATATATGTTATGATTAAAATTTGAGTTGCCATCATTAGAAAAAATATTTAACATTAGAAAAAAAATTAATATTTCGAAAACTAATCTGAATTTAAAAATTCTAATACCAGTTTTGAGATCTGCAGATCAATACGGATTTTTGGTGTTCATCGCAAAGTATTCCATATTTCAGGAGAAATCGCTGCGAAACGTAATTAGTTGTTTAATCAGTCGTTTCATAGAATCGTTTCATATATCCGTTTAATAAAATCGTTTCATTAGGATTTTATATATATAGGGTAGATATATATATATATGTATGTACGGAAACACTCATTCCGTGTATATATATATATATATATTGAAAAATCCAAATTCATATAATTTAGTACACGAAAAAAACATCTAACAAACTGTAACTAAAACAATAATTAACAAAACCAAGAGTAACTAAGAAAAAATTAAACATGAAGACAAGTGGCAAGGCTTATGACTTGCTCTGCGGGATTAAACATGTTCTACGTGCACAACATTCCCCCTCACTTGCTAAGACCAAACAAATAGAAATTGAAAAAATGAAAACCACAAACTAACCCAAAAGCCTTGTCAAATGAAGTCCGTGAATATCCCCACCGCTAAGCTATCTTCGATAGGAATCACGTATCGATATATCACCATCATAGAACAATTCCAATGTTTTATTTCGATAGCTTTTTTTCTTAATAAAATTGAGAGTTACATCATTCAGAAAATATATTGGGTAATCTTGTTTACTGGCGTTTATGTAAAGGTTAAAAATTTCACCAACAAATTTCCAATACGATTTAAACCATTTAAATATATATTTCTAATAATTGAAACATGCACGTTACTATTAAAGTTTAATATTTTTATTGTATCAAAATCAAAATAATGTCTTTTATCATAAATACTATATACTAAAATTCCGTTTATAATTTCCAACTTAACATCCAAGTAGTTGACGGTGCTTTGATCATACGAAGCACTCTTTAAATTTAAAGTGTCTGGATAACATTTAAATTGATAAATTCCTTTATTGTTATTCAGCTCAACCACTAAAACATCATTTATATATCTATATATCTTTAAGTCTTTTTTCAACAATAAACCGGCTTCATATGTAAACAGATAAATATCTGCAAGGATGGAGCTACAACTGACCCCCATTGGAATACCTCTCACTTGTTTATATATTTGTTTCCCTTCAAACAGATAATTTTCGTAAACAACAAATTGAAATAAATCGGTGAATAGTTCAATACTGACATCCTTCTCTTTAGATTTCTTGAAAAAACCCATAACTCTGTACTTCAAATCATCTAAATTTATGCTATTATACAAATCCTCAAAATCATATGTATATATATACAGAAACACTCATTCCGTTCTCTGCATTAAAGAATAATTTCCCTTAGTTTGCCTGAAGTAAAATTCTCCCACAAAAAAAAAAAAAAAAAAAAAAAAAAAAAAATGAGATTTCTTTCATTTCCATTTCTTTTCTTTTTTTTTTTTTTGGTAGGTTTAAGAAGATTCAAAGATTTTTTTTACATTTTTCTCTTTTTCTGTCTTAAAGTCATCGGGTGTACAGAATACTTTTTTTTTCATTAGGTGCGTTCGTAATTATATAAATACGTAGCACCTATAGTCGTCGTTCAGTCCGTCTGTCTGTCCGTCCGTCTGTCCGTCCGTCTGTCCGTCCGTCTGTCCGTCCGTCTGTCTGTCCGTCCGCATATAACAGAGCAAAAACTACCCGACCGAATGATCTGAAATTTTTAATATATAATTGCTGCAAAATTTTGTCGAGCCATTTCCAATTTTATGAAAATCGGATGTATAGTTTAATTACAGGGACAGTCAAAAGTTTTTCTTTACATTACGGCCAATGGGAAAAATTATTGCAAGTGAATTTTAATGATGTTACAGACTTCCGAATGGTCTGAAATTTTTAATATATAATTGCTGCAAAATTTTGTCGAGCCATTTCCAATTTTATGAAAATCGGATGTATAGTTTAATTACAGGGACACCCAAAAGTTTTCCGTTACATTACGGCCAATGGGAAAAAATATAGCAAATGCATTTTAATGATTTTACAGCCTTCCTAATGGTCTGAAATTTTTAATATATAATTGCTGCAAAATTTTGTTGAGCCATTTCCAATTTTATGAAAATCGGATGTATAGTTTAATTACAGGGACACCCAAAAGTTTTCCGTTACATTATGGCCAATAGGAAAAAATTATTGCAAATGCATTTTAATGATTTTACAGCCTTCCGAATGGTCTGAAATTTTAAATATATAATTGCTGCAAAATTTTGTCGAGCCATTTCAAATTTTATGAAAATCGAATGTATAGTTTAATTACAGGGACAGTCAAAAGTTTTCCGTTACATTACGGGGAATGGGGAAAAAATTATTGTAAGTGCATTTTAATGATGTTACAGACTATGCACTTATGAAGCGCAAAAAAATATACATTCAGTACAATATGGGGTGCAAAAAATAATTATAAAACTAGTTATAGTACGAACGCACCTCATTTGCCACGTTTGACGAGCAATTTCCAACTTGTTTTATTTTGTTTTAGAAATATCTGCCAACGTTGAAAAGAAATGCGTTATAGATTTTTTCTCCTTGCACCGGCGTATCTAAAGTGAAAGAAAGTATATAAAGATGATGCATTTCAAGGAAAGGATATTAAAGATTCGTTGAGACTTGTAAGCCTTCAATGCATTAGGACGTTACATTTGGGACGTAGAATTACAGCAGATTCCATCCCATATTATTTAAGGATAAAAGTTTTATCTCTCTGACCTCTCTTATATGGAATGACTTACGTTAATTAAAATAAATATCGTCCAAGTTTGGACAGTGAATTAGTAGAAGTTTAATAATAGAAGAAGATTAATAATACTTTTTTTACTCTGTCATACTTTGGTAAACTAAGTAATCTAGCAAAAAATATTTAAAAGATATATTTGTTTTGTATAATTTTAACATAAAAATAATTTTCAGTTTATTGATTACTTGAGAAAATTGTACCCAATAAATCTAACATAAAGGAATTGAAATATAATACTTTTTTTTTTTTAAGCGTGCATTAAAAGGACAATAGTAGCTTAGTAGGTGCATCATCTAAAATTATTTGCAATTTAAAATATGACATATTTATTTTGTAAAATTTCAGTACTTATTTTCTCATAAGTATTGATTGACGATATCACTTACTTTTCATATTGCTATCTAGCAATCCAAAACAAAATAGAGCTATGAAAACGAAATGAAAATAATAATAATAAATATAATAATAATAATAATAATAATAATAATAATAATAATAATAATAATAATAATAAATTCAATCATTAAATGACTTTTTTGTCGGGGGAAGCACACATTTAATTATTTAGAACAAAGGCAAGAAACGAAAAAACGCATTGCTTGTGGTGAAATTGTCCCACTAAAAAAAAAAAACTCACATTTGCTTTCTTTTTTGTAGGTTAAAAATACAATTAAATTTTATTTCTATACATCTCCCTTCTCTTCTTTAAAATCATCGAGTGTACAAAATACTTTTGTGTTTTTCGTTTTGTTTTAGAAATATTTTCTAACGTTGTAGTGTACAGCAATGTGTAGTGAATTTTTAGGTAGCTTTCATTACAAAAAGTAAATAGCATATAAACAGCAAATAATTACTACAACATAATAGAAATATTTCAGCCGTCCGAAGGAAAGCAATTCCTGAAAAATTTGCTATGTTTTCACCGATTATGACCACCAGAACCCAAAACCAACCTTCGTTTAAATGTTGATTTATATATATATATATATATATATATACTAGGGGGCTCAGCTCCCTGCGAGCTACGCCTACAAACCCCCGTTCAGGCTTCGCAGCCTCTAAAAACTAGTAATGTGCCCTGCTTAAAAAATATTACCAGGTTACGGAAGATTGAATGATATTATCACTATTATGGCGGCCGTTTTCTGTAACCGGGTTGCCATGCTTTTTTCTTTGAATGGAGCATTTTCCAGTTACCATGGAATCATTCATCGCTGTCATAACAACTGACGGCATCTTTCAGAACTTATACGTAAGATCAATTACATATATGAAAATGAGCTTGTATAAAATGGTTAGGTTTAAAATGTCGCTATCTTTCTGACTTTTATAACGACTCTACGGACAATATTCTTGCTTTAGGTTCGAGGTTAAAAAACTGGTTCTACTTGGGAATAGCTTTCGGAACCACGGTATTGAAAAGCAATGTGTTTTGAAATCCTGCGCTTATATGTCATGTCTTGATTGAGTTTTAGATATTTTCAGAAATAGGTATAGCTTATATTCGTGAATTCTTTTATCTATTTTAATATACAATCAGGCATATTTTCGTGTTATATTTACAATAAATAATTTTTTATTAATTAATAAGAATATCCAAATTTTCTGACGTATTTATCGAATTGTAATTCGTACAAAATAAATCGAAAGTATTTTGCGCATACATTTACCTGTATTTATGCTCCATCCAGTGTTGTAATATATAAAAAAAGTCCTTCCGGCCAGTGCCGGGAGGAAGAGGTAGCTTTCATATTCCTTATTTTAAAAAAGCCAACTTATATTATTCAAACACACGAAGCTCAATTAAGTGGAAACCAAATGTAGGAGATTCAATACTAATTTTTATCAATACTAAATCATTATGAATGAGAATTTCGCAAAATTAGTCAGCTTTATCCAAGCTGCTTTTATTTAAAGTAACTTATATTTCGCTGCCAAATTCGGCAATTTATTAAAGTGCCTGCCATTTTAAGACAACATGGTGGATGAGTCTAACCAGTGAACTTGGTCGAGACCTTAGTAATTGCTGTGCACATGCTCACTCACATCGGAATCGGTTGATACATACGAGTGCTGTCGCAGGCAAAAAATCAGATTTTTCAAAATGTCACCCACGTTAGAAATTGAAACTGCTATATCTGAGCCATTTTTTAAGATAAAGACAAACAAAAAATGCTCCTGAATCCTTATATCAAGGTCAAATACTTAAGAAAGAAACCTTTTTCAATTTCTAATTTTTTTGCACCTCACTTTAAATATATATATTTTTAATTTAATGGCCGCCATTTTGAAACAAGATGGCTGATGAAGCTGGCCAGCGAACTTGGTCGAGATATTGATGTATACTATCCACATGCCTTCTTCCATCGAAATAGGCGAATACGTGTGGTATCGCGAGACAAATACAAGATCGTTTCAAAGTGTTAGCCATGATAGAAATTCAAAGTGCTATAATTCAACCACTTTTTAAGATATAAACAAAAGAACAAATTTTCAGAAACAAAAACTGCTCCAGAATCTTTGTATCAAGGCCAAACACATAAAAAAAATCTTTTTCATTTTCCAATTTTTTAATACCTCATTTTAAATTTTAAATTACATTTTTTTTTTAAATGGCAACCCTTTTGAAACAAGATGGCGAATGAAGCTGGGCAACAAACTCGATCGAAACATTGGTATGTACTATGTACAGACCAAGTTACATTCAAATCGGTTCATAAATACGCCTGTTATTGCGTGACAAAAATCAGGGCGTTTCAAAATGTCAGCCATGCTAGAAATTCAAAATGCTATAACTCAGCCATTTTTTAAGATATAGACGAAACAAAAACTGCTCCCGAATCTTTTTATCGAGGTCAAACACATAAGAAAAAAATGTTTTTTCAATTTTCAATTTTTTGGTACCACATTTCAAATTAAAATTTTTCTTAAAATTTTAAATGGCAAGCATTTTTAAACAAAATGGCGGATGAAGCTGGCCAACGAACTCGGTCGAGACATTGGTCTATACTATGTATAAACGAAGTTACATTCAAATCGGTTCATAAATACGCCTTTTATCGCGTGACAAAATTCAGGACGTTTCAAAATGTCAGCTTCGCTAGAAATTCAAAATGCTATAACTCAGCCATTTTTTAAGATATAGACGAAACAAAAACTGCTACGGAGTCTTTGTATAAAGGTCAAATACATAAGAAAAAAAATATTTTTCCATTTTCAATTTTTTGGTACCACATTTTAAATTTTAAATTTTTTTAAAAATTTTAAATGGCCGCCATTTTGAAACAAAATGGCGGATGAAGCTGGCCAACGAACTCGGTCGAGACATTGGTATGTACTATGTACACACCGAATTACATCCAAATCGGTTCATAAATACGAGAGTTACAGTGTGACATAGGTCAGATATATATATATATATATATATATATATATCAATTTTGAACGGAGGGTGGTTTCGGGTTCTTGGGGTCATGATTGATGAAAATATACCAAAATTTTTTGAAATCGCTTTCCTCCGAACGGCTGCAATAGGTAGCTTTTTGTAAAGAAAGCTACCTAAAATTGTTAGCCGCACTACTTTTATACTATGTGATGTCACATTAAAATTCTCTGGAAGGAAAATATTTTTAAATGTGTCGTTTTAATATGATATGACGTAATTTTCACTATTAAATGCATTTCTCGTGTAATAACTTATTTATTTTAAAGGGTTTTTTTTTTCTCTTTTAAGATTCACGGGTAAATATATTATTTAATTTAAAAGTGTTTTGAATTATTATTATTTTAGCTTTTTTGAATGTGACCAAATATTCAACATTAAAAAATTTTACTCGTAATTATTTAATTATTTTAGACACTTTGATTACGACGATATTTAATATTTGGGCATTTTACATATGACGCAATATCACCGTTAAATGCGTTTCGTGTTTAATAATTCAATTATTTTTAAGTTTTCATGCTTTTTTAATATTTATGTCTAAATATTTTGACGTAATTTTCTCTATTTTCTACTTTTAACACGTGATCATTTAATTCTTATTTTTAAATTTTCTTTCCGTCTTTAATGATTTTACTTTTGAATTTCAATTTGAATATGAGGACAAAGAGACACCTGAAAATCCCTTTTTCCTTAGTCTATGGAATTTATGCCAAAGTGGAAGATGACAGACGATTTTTGAATTTTTAAATAAATTTATTCCTGACGATTGAAAATTGAAAAAAAATTTTTTTTTTTTTTCAAATTTTCCTGAGAAACATAAATTAATTACAATATTATCTTCACTACCGATTGAAATAAAAGATAATTTAAATTTAATTTTAAAAATTACGAAAAAGAAAAAAAATTAATAATCCCTATCCTTTTTCCTTTTTTCCACAAAAACGAAGTCATTTAGTTGCCATCATTAAAGAAATGTTATTTAAAATTAGAAAAAAAAATAATATCTCGAAAACTATTTCAAATTTTAAAATTCTAATACCTGTTTTGACTCCCCTATATCAATACTGATATTTGGTGTTAATTTCGCATAACAGGCATAAAATAGGCATGAAACATAATCAGTCGTTTCAAAAAATCGTTTCATAAATTCGTTTCATAAGGATTTTATGTATATATAGGGTAGATTTATTTATTTATATTTATATCTGATTTTTGTGATGCTGCAACTCTAGTATTTATAAACAGATTCGGATGTGATTAAGTATGTGTACAAGACATACCAAGGTCTCGAACGAGTTCCTTAGTCAACTTCATCCCCATTATTTTTTCAAAATGGCGGCCATTTAAAAAATTTAAAACTTTTAAATTAAAAAAAGTACAAAAAATGAAAAAGATTTTTTTAAGTGTTTTTTTTAAGGGATACTAGGATTACTATTTTTGTTCTTTTTGTTCTGAGATGATACAGGGATTCCAAAGCATTTTTTGTTTCGTCTTTATATTTAATAATTGCTGAAATATAGCAGTTTGAAATTCTGGGATGTCTGACATTTTAAAACAATCAAATTTTTGCCATGCGACTGGGGCCCGATTTAGGGTTTCGAGCGCCCCGAGGCAAGCATCTTTCTGGAGGGGGGGGGGGGAGAGAAATTGTTTGCGAATAATGTGGAACTGGCTAGTACTAAAATTCATACATAATGTATGTATACATAAATTTCATACCCGCTACTGATCACATCTGTATACAGGGTATCACAAAAAGATGGTCACAACTTTAAGAAAAATACAAGTAGGATAATAGTAGAAAAAATGATAGATTGGTTGATATGAATATTTCTATATAATTCTTTGAAATTTTTCTGTAGAAAATCTCTCACCCCTTGCATTCAATAATACTTCAAATTTTAATTGTTTAAAAGTCGTACAGCCAACAGAGGGGAAATGTGTCCAAGCCGTGACTCGAACCCGGGTCATCGGTATAGCCCACGGATGTTCTACCAACTGAACCACTTGGAACGGTGAGAAGTGCCAGGCTGGGTATCGTTCCAAATGGTTAAGTTGGAGAACGTCGGGGCACTATACCGATGTCCCGGGTTCGAGACCCGGCTTGGACACTTTTTCCCTCTGTTGGCTGTACATCTTTTAAGTAATTAAAATTTGAAATCGTAATGAGTATTTCTTTGCAAACTTTTACTTTTATTATATATACGTACGTTATAAGTAATCTAAAAGAAAATGTCCCAAACTGGTCATAATTAATTGTTTTAACTTGTCACGTTACAAGGAAAAGGTTAATAAAGAAGTTCTCCTGAAAACAATAGAATACTAAGTTGTTATAATAAAATTTTAATCGCTAGATTTCTAATAATACAGTTAGTTTTTTGCATGGGTGGAAGGGATACGGGAAGAAGAGAGGGGAAGGGCGGAGAGGGGACGCACTACCTTCCTAAATGTTTCAAAATATGTGAATTTTGATCACTTTTGGCTCATTTTAACCATTTGGCACCTTTTTAAGAGAGTCCTGATTACTCCCATGGGGTCCCTTAAAAAAGAGGTCCCGGAACAGCTGCCCCGTATGCCCCTGTATTAGAAGGAGCCTGCATACCACAGCACTCCTATATATTAAAAGATTTCGATTTGACTGAGCATGTATACAGGATTTACCAAGACCTCGGCCAAGTTCATTGGTTAGCTTGATCAGCCCTATTGTTTTAAAAAGACGGACACTTCCAAATATCGCCAAATTTGGCGACCAAACATGGATCGCTCTGAATGAAACCAGCTTGGATATAGCTGACTAATTTCGCGAAATTCTCATTCAAATTCAATACTGACGAATACCGGGATTGAATCTTCTATAATCGTGTCCCACTTATTTTAGCTTCGTGTGTCGCTGTAAAACAAATTGAATTTTTAACAAGTTGGAAATTGCTCGTCAAACGTGGCAAATGAGGTGCGTTCGTACTATAACTAGTTTTATAATTTTTTTTTTGCACCCCATATTGTATTGAATGTATACTTTTTTGCACTTCATAAAGCGCATAGTCTGATACATCATTAAAATGCACTTCCAATAATTTTTTCCCATTCCCCGTAATGTAACGGAACACTTTTGACTGTCCCTGTAATTAAACTATACATCCGATTTTCCTAAAATTTGAAATAGCTCAACAAAACTTTGCAACAATTATATCTTTAAAATTTCAGACCATTCGGAAGGCTGTAATATCATTAAAATGCACTTGCAATAATTTTTCCCATTCCCCGTAATGTAACGGAACACTTTCGACTGTCCCTGTAATTAAACTATACATCCGATTTTCCTAAAATTTGAAATAGCTCAACAAAACTTTGCAACAATTATATCTTTAAAATTTCAGACCATTCGGAAGGCTGTTATATCATTAAAATGCACTTGCAATAATTTTTCCCATTGGCCGTAATGTAAAGAAAAACTTTTGACTGTCCCTGTAATTAAACTATACATCCGATTTTCCTAAAATTTGAAATGGCTCGACAAAATTTTGCAACAGTTATATCTTTAAAATTTCAGATCATTCGGAAGGCTCTAATATCATTAAAATGCACTTGCAATAATTTTTCCCATTGGCCGTAATGCAAAGAAAAACTTTTGACTGTCCCTGTAATTAAACTATACATCCGATTTTCATAAAATTTGAAATGGCTCGACAACATTTTGCAACAATCATATATTTGAAATTTCAGACCATTCGGTTGGGTAGTTTTTGCTCTGTTACATGCGGACAGACGGACGGACGGACGGACAGACGGACGGACAGACGGACGGACAGACGGACAGACGGACGGACTGAACGACGACTATAGGTGCTACGTATTTATATAATTACGAACGCACCTAAAAACAAGTAAAATGAAGGACTTTTTTTTCCTCTGTTGGTGAATCTGCAGTGAAAGAAAGTATATAAAAATGATGCATTTTAAGAAAAGGATATTAAAGATTCTCTAAGATTGTAAGCCTTCATGCATTAGGACGTTATATTTGGGACGTAGAATTACAGCAGATTCCATCTCATATTATTTAAGGATAAAAGTTTTGTCTCTCTGAGCTCAGAATGACTTACGTTAATTAAAATAAATACCGTGTAAGTTTGGACAGTGAAGTAATAGAAGTGATTAAATGCTAATATTTATTTATTATGCTATGCTTCAGTACGATAAGTAATCTAGCAGAAATATTTAAAAAATATACAAGTATTTTATAATTTTACATACATGTAATTTTCAGTTTATTAAATGCTTCGAGAAGCTAGTATGCATTAAAGATAACACAAAAGAATTGGAAGAGAAATATTTTCTCTGAAGAATTCATTTCAAAAGTACTTTGGTAGTTGCATCATCTGAAATTATGCGTAACATAAAAGATTAATTGCACTGTTTTGCAAAACTTTCATTACTTTATTTACTTATAAATATTGGCATGATCTCATCCTTTTCATTTCACTCTAAGACAAAATATATCCCTGAAAATTTAAAATTAAGTTATATCGTCTCGATTGCATTCTTTTCCTGTGCTTATAGTACATTGCATACATTCATTAATTTTATGTTTTATTTTGTTTTGTTTTAGAAAAGTACTCATTTCATTGTCTGCAATGCAGAATATTTTTCCTTCGTTGCCTGGGGATAAAATTCTCACATAAAAGAGAAATGAGATCTTATCTTTTTAATTTCCATTTCATTTTTGTTGTTGTTGTTGTCGTTGGTTTAAGAATACGATTCAAATCCTTTCTTTTCCTTACTTCTAGCTCCTCTTCCTTATAATCATCGGCTGTACAGGCTATAGTTTTTAGTTTTGTTTTGTTTTAGAAATATCTTCCAACGTTAAAAAAAAAAAAGAAAAAGAAACTGTAATACATTTTTTTTTTTCCTCTCCGTCGGATTACTGTTAGGATATTACAAGAAATGAATTTTCATCAAACTTCAGATTCAGTTAGTCCCTGATATAAATTAGTGCTGCTTAGTTTTTAGTGTAAATCGCCCAATAGGTGGCACTACTATGCTGTATTTTTCACGATTTCCGCAATAGCTGTATCTCAAGAACTAATGCATGAAGTTTCATCAAACTTTAGATTCAGTTAGTGATATAAATTGATCCTGATAATTTTTTTATGTAAATTACCCAAAAGATGCCACTGCTACGCAGAACTTTTCACGATTTCCGCAAAAGTCTATTTCAAAAAATAATGCACGGATTTCTATCAAACTTCAAATACAAGTTGACATAAGTTGTTGCTGATTAGATTTTGGTGTAAATCACCCAACCGGTGGCGCTGCGATGCTGCATTTTTTCAGGAAGTATTAACATGTATGAGATAGAAGAAAGTTTTGGGATTGCCACATCCGACTAGTTTAGTTTTGTTTTGTTTTAGAAATATCTTCCAACGTTGAAAAAAAAACTGTAATAGATTTTTTGTTTTTTCTCCTTCCGTCGGCATATATACAGTGAAGAAAAGTATATAAAAAGGATGCATTTCAAGGAAAGGATATTAAAGATTCCCTGTGACTGTAAACCTTCAACGCATTAGGATGGAAAATTAGAGCAAATTCCATTTCTTATCATTTAAGGATAAAAATTTTATCTGTCTTATATTTCTTATAGAATGGGTTATGGTAATTGAAATAAAAATTGGCTATGTTTGGATTACAAAGTAAAAAAAAAGTTATTAAGTGGTCCTTTTGAAATGGTGTAAATTATTATGTTATTGTTTTGGAGGAAGATTGACCTGTACGGAAGTTTGATCGTGGATCTTGTATATAATTTAGACAATTGCATCTTTTAGAATTTTTTTTTATTGCATACATTGGTTTTGTTTATGACGGTCAATTATCTACACGAGGGATATGGCTCCGAAGGGAGGGAGTGCCATGGGGTCTTTCTAAGGGAACCTAGCCGGTATTTACGCAAGGAAATCCAAGGTTCGAAACTCCGAACGATTAGGCCGACGGGCGCCATTGGGTTCAAACCCAGCACCTCCCGTCTACCAGCTTTGACAGCAGAACCACTCGGCCACTGGTGGGACTGTGTTGCATAGAAATAAGAAATATTTGTTAATTTGTAAAATAACAATAACAAAATTTCTAATAGTGTACGACAAAATTAATCTTGCAAATACAATTTTGCTACGATTTTGAAGTTTCGGTTCCGTATTTTCATGTCGTCATTTCTTTTTTAGACTGGTTATTACTTTGCCTGTGGATTATACACGAAACAAGAAAAATTACAATTGAAAAACATTATAACAAAAAATTCAAAAAAATCAAAAAATCGATCATATTTTTTTATTATAATTTGAAAAAAAAAATGTTTTTTTTTTTTTTTCAGGAATAGTTTGTAGAGAATTTAATTTCTTTTATTTAAAAAAAAAAAATGTGAATCCATTAACTTGTTCATCAGTTATTGTGTCAAAACTTCAGAAAAACAGTCTTTGAGATAATTGTGTTTAAAGTTTTACCTTCGCAGGCGTCACCTGTTTGCGCTACTTAAGGGGGCTGGTCACTCAGCTTCCGATTTCTCCTCACTAATGTAAAGCCTATGGGCACTGGATGCATTCGTATATTTAAAATATCTCCTCTGGAAAATAAAATTTTTAACTTCTATTTTTTGTGTACACTTCCTAAAAGATGTCTTTTTTTTCTTAGTTCTCAAAATATTTCTAAAGTATAGACTTGATTTTATAGGAAGTGTTAAAATCTTACTCACAGTTCGCCCGCTTTTAACACATAAAATATTAAATTCAGCATAGATTTTAGAAATGTTTTGAAAACTAAGAAAAAAAGAGGCATCCTTTAAGAAGAGTACACAGAAAAAAGATGTTAAAAATATGAATTTCCCGAGAAGATATTTTCAATATGCGAATCCATCAAAAGGCCATAGACTTAACATTACGGAGGAGAATTCCGAAGCTCAGTGACCAGCCCCCAAGTTTCGTACTACCGTAATTTTAGGTATTTTCCTATCGCACTATATGTACGACACTCTATGGGACTGAAAGGGGAAAAAAATTCACTTTTTTATTAAAATTTAAATAACAATAAAAATAATAAATTATAAATTATAAATTAAATAATAAATAATAAATAAAATTTAATAAAATATTTACATATAGACAAAATAAATTATTGAAGCATATTTTAATACAATATAAAAAAAAATAAAAACATTTATTAATTATAAAGTCTATATAAATTAATGTTATTCATGTCTCTTTTTGCGAAATGAACTGAATCTCATATCAGAAATATTAAAATCCTTTATTTGCATAGAATAATATAAGAGCTTCCGGACATATAGAAGAAAAAAGTTAATGAATGTGATGATTCCATTTGGACTCACTGGGAGTGAAAGGGTTAAAAGTTCAAACCTTAAAGAAATAATAATAAATACATTTTTTCATCATTTATACTATCCTAAATTAATAATATTTTCTTCAATCGTGCGTTCGTAAGCTAGGTATTCAACTGAAAATATTTAAAAGATTTCTTTGTACTTTGTTATTTTAACATGGAAGTGTCTTTTATTTTCTTAAATATCTCGAAAATTTAGTGATTTGATTAAAATATTCCAGCCTTTCTTTCATTTAGAATTGCTTTAGTATTTCCTTGGAAACTGCATTTATAAATATTTTTCGCTGTGAATTGAAATTTAAATATGTGATCATCAAGCAAGAAAGTGTGATTTTTGCTAAAAATGCATAAAATCTGAATTGATGCATGAAATTTCATTATTTCAAAAACCCATAATTTAAATACTTCTATTAATGTTATAGGTTGCCTTCAGAAAAATGTTGGAATTTGGAACTAACGAACATTAAATATGAAAGCTACTTCATTGAAATCATAGCAGTCATTTATAGTCATTTTGAATACTGAAAATGGATATGAAGTTTAAATGTAAAGTAACGTTTTGGAGGTATACTATCTAAAATTCAATTTTATTCTCTTTTTTTTCCATGATTGTGACCTAACACAGTTTTATTCTATACAGTCATCCCTCGACTTACGTATTACGTCATTTACGTAAATTCGCAGTTACGTAATAAATATCGAAAATTACATTTGTGGACATTCATACGCAGTTGCAAACTTCCGATATTTATTTTACAAATAAAATATATAGATATAAACCACAACCGTAATATAGTTTATATATTAGATAGTTATATTTTTATTGGTATATACAATCAAATCCATAGCAAAACAACTTAACCTTTATTGTTAGTTATTCATAGTAGTAATCTAATTCATAATAAATACAGTTTGTGCTCATCAAGGATTATTTTACTTTGTGAGTGCTATTCATTAGTCTTGCCATCAGAAATTCATGGAATCATTCATTAAATTAGTCTTTTTTTAATTATTTCTTATTTTTATAGTCGTTTGATGTAAATTCAAAATTGTTATAAATCAATTCATCAATATTAGATTTATAAATCCCGTATTCCACAAGATATTTGAAAAGTGTTCTTTAAGTTTATTTTTATATTTTTTTTTCAAACTGTTATAGTTTATATACGAGTAAATACTGTCGCATGATGCTTTATTTATAAAATAATAAGGTATAAATAATATATATATGAGGACGTGAGTTTCAAAACTCGCCTTATCCAAAATTTGGGAAATCGCGAAAAACCTGTAACTGTGACCCCATGCATCGAATACCTGCAATTTTTTGTATTCTTATAGCTAGTTGCTCTGGGATAACATTGTGTTAAGTTGGAAAATCTACTTTAATTCATTTAATTAATTAATTGAAAAAGTTTCGGATAAGAAGAGTTTTGTTGCCAACCTATGGATAAGAAGAGTTTTGTTGCCAATCGTCTATCATACTTGCTGAAAGAAATTAATAGTTTCTATTTTTGGTCATCGGATAATAATATTTTGGATTAAAAAATAAACCTTATGAGAGCAATAAGTATGATTAAAATTTAGTATTATGTTTTATTATAAAAAAAGCAAACTTATTAATAATTAAATAAAATTTATCATAAATAGCTTACGATTAAAATAACTTTTTTTTGAAGGAATGTAATATAATATAATCTATATAACATATAATAATATATATATACACCATCTCCTTCTGTTCTGGTTTCTTAGAAATAATATTTTTACAGAAAGTAAGCACCTCCATTTCTGACCCGTTTTCATTAAAATGTTTTTTTAACAAACCGTGGACATCCTTAAGTTTCTCTTAATTCACGTGGGATCCCTCCTCCCTCTTTTTAAAAAGAAAATCCAGTTTTTAGATGGCTCTAGCACAACTTTTACACTCTGAATTTTGATATTCCATGAATCTTCCGAAATGCACTTCCACAAATGTGAAGATGGCCATGATTCTTAGTCTTTATATAGTACCTTATGGTAATGCCTTTTAAAGCGCACTGGTGCATTTAAAAAGACTTTCAAGGTGAAAATTTTACTTTTCTGGATGTTTCATGAAAGGAAAGAAATCTGTACGGTTTCTTGAAGGGGACGTTTGAGATGTGAACTTCAAAATAAAGTTATCTTATGCAGTTTTGTCTTTGCTTGAAAAAAAGACCTTGGTAGAAGCGTCGTACACCTTGCATTGGAGAGTTGAATACTAGAGGTTCTCTTTCTGGTGAGTGCTCTTTGAGAGGATCGGAAATGCCTTAGGTTTATGTCTGAGAATAAAAATTAAATCTTTTAGTACCTTCTTACAGTAAGAAATATAGAAAGCGATTCTCCATTTTGAATTTATATTTTGATCTTCTTTTGCGTGTATTCTTTACTAGCCCATGTGTTCGTATTTCTTTTTCTTTTCTTCCCCCTTCCCCCACAAAATGCAAGAGTTTATCCACTGTCCGTTATAAGACATGCTGTAAAACTTATTTAATTAGTTTGTATGAATAGAACAGGCAAAAACTTTAAACGAAAATAGCCACATGTCGCAGAGAAATGAAGGAAAATTACTGTGATAGTATCTGATAAGCTAGTCGTCCGTTGATCTTACGCATGCGCAGGGATAAAGCTAGTTTTGTTGCCAACTCCCTAGTGGATAAGGCGAGTTTTGAAACCAAACCAATATTTTAAGAACCCAAAAATAAAGGATTAAAATATTTTTTTTTACAGCTTATAATGTTTTTTCTGTGCAGGTTTACCAATAGAATAGATTGGTAGAGAAAACTCGATTTTATTTTTTATTTTGGATAAGGCGAGTTTTGAAATTCACGTCCTCATATATATATATATATATATATATATTATAAATATTGCAGTTTCTTACAAAAATTTACATAAGCAACTTTACGGAACGCATTACTTACTTAAGTCTGGGGGTACCTGTATAGCTAAATCTGTTAACAAGTTACTTTCAAAATCAACAACCTAGTGGCAGTTATTAAAATCTCTGTGTAGATGTACGCTGCCACTTTGAACGTGTCGAATTTAATTAGTAATAAAAAGATTCTATGATAAGCAAAAAGTGCGATTTTAGTGAAAATTTATAAATTTATGTATGATTTTTCTTACTTTTTAAAACTTATTAATTAAAAAACTCTAACTGTCCGACTACTCGTGTGGGTTCTTAGTTTGGTTTTTACTTTTTACTTTAATTCCCAGGCTCGTGAGTCGGATGTGTAAAATAAATAAGTTCTGAGAACATTGGGGATGACATACTAATTTATTAATTAATCAAATGATAAAGCATTAACATCATGCCTAGAGTAAATTTTCCCTAGGTATATAAATATTAATAATAAGCAATACATAGAACATTGGTATAAATTATAGTTTGAACTTTCACAGGGACTCTAAGGATGCCTAACTTTCATTCGTTTACTGAATTATTGGTTGCCCGATTTATTGATAAAGTGTTCCCACTCACCTCTTATTTCCTTGGTCAGAACCATCAAAGTGTATCATCCAAGTTAAGTCTGGTAATCCAGTTCATGGCACCGTCATTTAAAGTATGATCCACTGTACAATAATTTATTAACTCTCGATATGCGGCTGCACAGAAGCAAAAACCCGCATTCCTATTCTGAGCCCAGAGAATACCTAATTCTCCCTTCTCAAAGCATCTTAAAGAAAAAGGGATTTTTTCTCTGCCAAATCTAAACTCCCTCTGCTCTCTCACCCCTCAATTCCTATCTTCCTTATTTTTTTGTAAGCTTAAACACCTCCTAAAAATCATCTCATCCTATCAAAATTTCTAAGGGGCGAGATTTTTCTTAATCAAACCACTGACGCTTGTATAACATTATAATATTATAGTAACGCTAACGCGACATGTGGTCTCAGACTCCCTTAATACCTTAATCCCTTTTTATGGCGTAATCTGAAACCCATGTTACTAACAAGAGACATTTTTATAGCTGCTCACAAAATTATGCTCATTTGCAAATCCCTCAGCGGACATATTTATTAGACTGTTGATGAAAACATCGCCAGATGGGAAAACTTCAATACCCTTATCTTGAAACTCTATCTCTTCAAGTCTAGCTTGTGAACGTTTTAGACAAGATTATTGCCCGACCGAACTGCAGCTCTTTCGCATTCTAGAAATTCCGTCTTCTCGGACCCCACGCAATACATGCAAACCTAAAAACATATGCTGGTAGTCCAATTTTCGTGTTCTGTTTTATATTTATTTCTTTTCCCCCACCTAACACGTGAATATGTCGGGGTTATCCCGACAATGATACGACTTACTCCAAAAAAGAAATTAAAAAAAAAGAAAAAAAAAAGAAAAAAGACTTAAGTCCCAGTAAAGCAAATTAAGGCATCCTCAGCTCGTCCCCTAGTTGTAAATTCAAAATTAAACAAGATAAATAATATGCATTGAATATATAACAATAAACACAAATTATAAAATTAATAATAAAATAGAATAAAAGTAATTGCTCTGATCCATCAGGCAATAACCAAGTACGAAACCTGAATAGTTTCACTTATTAAATGATGATATTAAAGACAATATATATACATACAATATACTATAAAAAAAAACAGTGTAATAACAACTTATCAATAATAACAAGGATTTTTTTTTTAAATCAATATTATTATTATTTCCAAAATGGAATCATTAGATTTTTTTGCAGAATGAACGATAAATGCAGCAGGTGCTGTGATGCTAGACTTATGTACGACATGATTTTATAGTCTATATCGTGGGATGAATAAGAGTTCACGAAAATGCATCATAAAGAAAGTTTTAAAATTATTATTATTATTCATTATGTGGAGAAATCACTGTTCATATCATGTCTTCGAGTCTTTTGTGAATATATATATCTCCATAAATGTTTTTTGATATCGAATGTTTATAAAATAATTTGTCTTGTTTGCATCCAATGTCTTTAAAAATTTAATGTCATTTTTATACTTTGGAAGATGCACAAAGTTTGTGAATTTTAGTTATTCGTTGAATTCCTGGTTCAGGTTTGACCCAGTGACATATGATGTCCGTCTACACACTTAATGAATAAAATGTTTAATTTTAATTCCGCTGAACATGATGATGAAGAAATAATGATGAAGAAAATGATGATAAAGAAAAGAATCAATACCAGCAGCCCATTCGCAAATCGCAGGCAAATTGAAGTGCATGGAAATCCACCACACATGTCGTAGTACGATTTACGCTCGTTGTGGCTGAAGCAGTGATGAACACGCATTAAGTTCTTTCATCTTGGAGCTGGTGTTGAAAACTGCGAGCTAACTGAAGTATCACATCCTAGACAAAACAACCGATAAACACATGGAATATGCATAATCGCTACTGCGAAACGCATATGTTAGAGATATCAGTATGATGTGAAGATGATTAGTCTTACGATAAGTTTAGCACAGTGATGCATAAAATTATCCAAAGATAAATTAATTTTCACAAGCAAATAAAACTGCGCCTATTAAAAGAAATCAATCAGCAGCTTGTTCGATGAAAATTGATGAGATTTCTGTAAAAAGTGTTATAGTAAAATATGTTTGTAGTATGATTATGAGTTCGGTCCACAGACTCTGGGTACATGACTCTAACATCCAATAATTAAAGAGATCCACTGCTGCATGTCAAGAAATGCAACGAAAGTTCGGCAAGAATTGGAACCGCCGCAGGCACTCTTTCTTCAGTGGCAGTAAATAATGAAGAAAACCCTGGAATTTGTGTGTTTTCAGTCTTAAAATAATGACTGAGTTGTACAGGAAAGTGGGTTTTACTATCAAATATTTCGAGCAACCAATTATAGTTAAGATTAATTTAATCATTAACGCCATTACTGAAATTTAGATGATAGCATAAATTTTAAAAAAATGCTATAAGGTAAATATGTTCTTAAATTTTAAGTTAAAACAAAATCAATTTTATTTTATTTTCAAGTTTAAATTGAAGACAGGAAGAAAGATCAACCCTTAAGGCAATATAAGAATTTAAAACAATCGCTATGTTGTATGATTTGCTAAATTTTCTTTCCCATTTGTTTGTAAAAGGAACAAAGGACGAAAGAAAATTTTTCATTAATTTTTTTTTTAAATTAAATAACACTACACCCATAAAATTAGTCATTTTAATCCGAATTCCCTTTTAATCATTCTAACAATACATTCCCACAATTGGCCATTTTGCAGAAATGAAACAACATATGATCAAGTAGAAAATTCTTGTAACATCCATTATGTGAATGTTTTAGTGGATGTGATGTATTCTTTTGCATTTGTTTTTTTTTTTAAATTTTGTATAAAAAGAGCTTAATGCCTTGCCATAAAAATAAAAAAAAAACAAAATTAGGAAATGAAGAAAGAAAATCAAATAACATTTGTAAAACAATATTAAATATTGCCCAGACTAAAATCAAGTATCTTGGATTATGATCATAATGTTTAGTTAAATCAATTAATACACAAGCTTCATAATAATTTAAAATAATTTAATTTAATGCATATATATATATATATATATATTTGGAATGCTAAAGTAATTCCAATTAAACTTATCACACAAATCCAGTTCTTACATCATATAATTTTCCAGTACCCTTAGTAACAAATAAAATTAGATTAAGATCTAATTATTAGAAATAATTATAGGGGAGAAAATACTACTAAATTCTCAATTATGCCATAAAAATTCAATATATATAACACTTCATTTTCACAAATAATCTACCGTTCAATATTACGCTACTATGACACAATAACATGATAAAATTATGCAAGTTGTATTATCTGACGCATTAAATCTAATAAATATACACATACAAGTAAAGTTCATTAATATGCTACTATGTTACAATAACTTGAAATATCTTCTAAACTGTCCCGCATATTTCAGAAATGCGGTCCCCTTCACAAGAAATAGAACACGTATACACATACTTTTTTTTTTATTTTTTTTTTTTACTCAGATAAAGTCATACTTGACAAATGAAATTCTCAATTTACAGAAATAAATATAATTTATAAATAAATATGCTTATTCCAATCTACTCTTTTGTGACACTCTGAATTCTATATTTTATATTCTCACTAATATATATCATTTTTTAACTTAATAAACCACTGAACTGAACGAAACATATCTAACATAATATCAATCCAATAATTACGATATACCGTCAGTTAAATCTAAACGCTTATACGTAAATGAAAGAAAGTTTAAATCTCGAAAGATAAGCATATAAACACAGAAAAACATTAGCAAAATAATAATAAACTTAGATATAAAAGACCGTAAAAAGAATATCAATGCATGTTAGTATACTTTATACAAATATAATAATAGATAGAAGTTATAAATAATTTTCTAAACAACATAAATCAATAATTGAAGATCGATAGTTGTAAAATTATAATTTTTTTTTTTTTTTTTTTTTATGAATAGCACTTTATTAATTATAGTTTATTTATTCATTTGAAATGTCCAATTTTTGAACCTATCAGGTAGGTATCTTGGATCCATCGGTCGAAGTTCGTATGGCGATCTATGACTATCCATTTGAGTATTTGTTATACCATCCGGAGAATAGAGGATCGTATCTTCTGAATTATGAGATGGGCTAGGTGAATCAATTATGAGTTCCGTGTTATGAGTGTTAATATCATTATTTACACTTTCCAAAGGAGTCGTCTGACTAAGAGCGGGATTATTTTCCTCTGTATCATTATTTACTAAGTTATGACAGGGCGGCTGCTCTATGGGGGACCATAAGAGGGGATTGTACGCATAATGAGAATCATCTTCGAATACTGCACGTGGAATAATTTTATCAGTTTGACTTCTAATATCATGTGTGTCAAAATTTCCTTCCTTTGGTATTAAAGTTTGAAAAAGATCTAGTTTTTCTTTTCTTTGTACATATGGAATTAAGCGATCAGCATGGACCTTCATTTCTTTAGCATTGCGCTTCATGGGATCAATGATCGTATAATCCACTAAATTATGTTGTTTAACTATTTTAAATACACCAGTGCATGTACGTCTTTTTGTGGTTTGCGCAAATCGATCACAGTCTCTATTATGCAGAAAAACAAGTTGACCAGGTACAAAGTTGCGATATTTTGCTTTCTGGTGCTGATAATTCTCCCTTTTTCTGCGGACTCTAATAGACTTTTCTTTACCTTTTCGTTAGCATATTGTAACTGACGTACTTTACGCGCTACGAAATCCTGATATGAGACATATTCGATTCCACGCGGTTCGCTTACTAAGTCTGTTGGCAGATTTTGATCATAACCGAATTGCAGATAAGCAGGTTTAAGGTTGGTAGTGGAATGTATACTGTTATTATATATTAAAGCATAAAAATCAATGAAATCATCCCACTGAGCTGTCTCTTCCGCAAATATAGCAAGGGATTTCTTTATATTTTGATTAATTTTTTCTGCAGAACCATTTGAACTTGGATGCTGTGCAGTGGTCATTAGTTTAATTACCCCAAATTTCTTACAAAGAATTTTGAATACTTCACTCGTAAAACAGCTTGCTCGATCCGTCAAATACCTCTCGGGAATTCCGAAAGTGCATAAGTAATTTAATAAGCACTGAGCTGAATTAAGCGTTGTTGTACTAGGGACAGCATATAACTTTATAAACTTTGAAAAATGATCCACGAAAGTTAAAATGTATTTGTTTCCTTTATCCGTTTTATTAAATGGCCCTATATAATCACCGGAAATATACTGATTAATTCTAGAAGGTATATAGTGTCTTTGAATCGGTATCGGCGGAAATCTATTTATTGATTTAAAAGATGTACATTGTTTGCACGATTGAACAAAATGCTTTGTATCACTAAATAAATTCTCCCAAAAATATTTCTCACGAATCGCATTATATGTTTTTAAAACACCAAAATGAGAAATATGCTTTGCTGTGAGTACATGTGGCTTGTATACGTCAGGGATAACTACTTGTTCGACATTTTTATTCCTTTTATTAATTGGAATACATCCTTTATGTAACAATAATCCATCTCTTACCAAATAATCCATGTATTTATGCGAACCGTGATTAGTTTGATTTTCTAAAATGTAAATAATTTCAGAAAGATTTTTATCTTTATGTTGAGCTGCTTTCACTTCTTCGATTGTAGGAAGGTCTATTTGTAATGCATTTACGGTAACTAAGTTTGTACTAACTGCTTGTGTCTCATCCTCTTCCTTAACATACTGTAAAATGTACGCTTCCTGATTAAGTACTGTCTCGAGTGACACACGTATGACTCTAGAATCATCCATTAGGTACCAATTGTTATAGGAATCTCTGACATAACAATAATAGTGACCCGCATGCAGAGAGTCTCCGGAATGGACTATAACAGTGGTTAGTCTATACCATAGTGGTTTTTTACTCCTCCCAGTGGCTGTCGATGCGCTAAAATTCAGATTATCTGGGTAGTAAATGAAATTTGTTAATTTTTTTGCTCTTGTTTGTGAGAACTCGAACCTTTTCAAATGGAATGTAATTATTTCTGGGTATTTTAATATCGACAATTCCTTAATTGCCGTAGAGTAAATTTTACAATTATAGCATCGGTAATCTTCCCCTAGACATTCAATTTTACTAAACTCTTCTAACGCATTTTCGAGGATTGAAGTGTCCTGCTTAATTTGTAGCGAAATGTCCATAAAAGGTTCAAATGTAATACTTTTCTTTCCGCATTTAAGACATTCTACTTGACTTCGAAAATTACCTTCAAATATATTTTTGACTGTGTTAATGTTATTATTCAAGTTATTTCCTTTACTGGTGTGATTTAAACTATCCTTTTGTAATCGACTTACAAGCTGATGAAGAAATTCATGAGCATCTTCTTGAGTATGTTTTCGAAACTGGTTCCCGATTTCACTGAGATGCTGATAAAACTCGAGCGGTTTTATAATTCGCCCTGATTTTCCCAGCACTGAATTTAAGTGTCTCTTGAACATACATATAGTGCAATTATCTTTATTTTCACAGTTTAATTTATTAATGGAAAAATAATGAAACAATGGTTGTAAATACGATAAACTCTGCAAAATTACATTCATAAAACACGAATTTCCTAAATTTTGTAGGCCTGCTCCAATTTTAAAATTTGTACACTCTTTTATGTCTTCATCTTCTAAAATTTCATTTCCCTGTACCATGTTTTCAGAAATTAAGTTTGCAGTATTATTGTTGCAGATTTCTGCTTTATTTAAATTAACTAAATCATTTTCTAGAGCTTGAGTGTTTCCTGAGATTTTATTAGAATGGTTTAAGTTATCTGTTGAATTGTCAAAGAAATCACGCGAAAGTATATCTGCTACAATGTTTTCTTCAGATTTTATTAAGTCGAATGTATAATTGTAATCGCTTAAAAATGCGAACCATCTCGCGACACGGTCACCTGGTGATTCAAGTTTAGACATCTGAGTCAGAGCCTTATTGTCGCACCTGATAATAAAATGCCGACCATATAGGTAATGTTTAAAGCACTTAATAGATTCAATAATGGCTAATAATTCCTTTTCGACTATTGGATATTTTAATTGTGTAGGGTTCAGTTTCTTAGAAAAGAAAGCAATAGGTCTTATGATATCATTTTCATCTAATTGTCCTAACATTGAACCTAAAGCATGATTAGAACTGTCTGTTGATAAGATGAATTCCTTTTCATAATCAGGATGAATAAGTATAGGTGGTTTTGAAAGACTTTCTTTTAATATATCAAATGAATTTTGCGCCTCATCAGACCAACGGAATTTGGCATTCTTTCTCGTTAAGTTAGTTAAAGGGGCTGATATCTGGTAAAAATTTCTAATGAATTTTCTATAGTAGCCAACTAGTCCGATAAATCTTCGTATTTTTCTGACAGTGTTTGGGACAGGGAATTGTTTTATTTTAACTACATTATGTTCAATTGGACGAATTCCTTGTTCATTTAAACGATGCCCTAAAAATTCAATTTCTGGTAGACAAAAGGAACATTTTTCTGGATTTATTGTTATTCCAAAACTTCGAAATCTCTCGAAAAGTTGTCTTAATTTATCTATCATTTGGTCTACATCTTGATAACCGATTGCATAATCATCAATAAAATTTGAAATTTTTAGCGCAGATAATGGGGCTAGTATTTGATCAGCTAACTGACACATTGTCTCACTCGAGGCATTTAATCCTTGCGGTGTACATACATACCGAAAGTTGCCTTTAGGACTGCTAAACGTAGTAAAATCCCTATCTTCTGGTTTCAAAGGAATTTGCCAAAAACTGGAATTGAGATCTAAAGTGGTGAAAATTTTATTACCTCTTAATTTATCTAACAGATGTTGTGGAACTGGTAATTTATATCTCGGATATTTGAGATTTGCATTAAGATCTCTGAAATCGGTAACAAAACGAAATTTTTGTTTGCTTGGATCTCCTGATGGATTTTTCTTTTTAATTATTAGCAAAGGGAAACTAATATGTGAATTTGATCGTTCTATGATATGAGCTTCCTCTAATTCCGTTAATTGACGAATAACTTCATCTTTTAGAGCGTGTGGTACTCGATTTGGTCTCACTGAACTTAATTTATCCACATCAACTGTTAAGTTAGGTTGAATTGCCTCAGTTCTACCAATTGTAAATAAACGTTTGCTAAAAATATCAGCGTACTCCATTAATAAATTTGATAATTTAGCCTTTGTTTCTGCGTCGAGATGTGACAAATCAAAATCAGTTATTTTTAATTCCTCGCGTCTGAGTTTTTTAATCATTTCTATATCTCTACTATCAAATTCTGTGCTTATTGAACCAACACGCGTGTTTTTATTAAAAGGGATTGGTCTCGATGATAAATTAGCAACTTTTACGGATAATCGCCTGTCATTGTTTATGGTGCATAAATTGTTAACAAATTTAATATTTGGGTTTCTTAAACATGAAAAGAATTTAACTACTTCTCCTTTGTCTGTTGTTCGATCTAAGAATAATTCAATTTCTCTTGATTCTCCTGGTTCCAAAGTAACTTTCTGATTTAGATATGCATAAATCGTAGTATTAGCGATTATAGGATCTGACCGTGCATCGCGAATTCGTGAAATAGAATTTCCGGATTTTAAGATATCGTTAATAAATGAAATTTCATACTCTCTTGATTTAAGTAAATCGTAACCTATAATTGAGTTGTAGTAATTAGATAAAGTGTGTTTGACGATATAAAATTTGTGGAAAAAATGTCTATTTCCTATTTGAATTGGCAAAGAAACGCAGTTCGTAATAGTTAAATTGTCACCAGTTATGGATTTAATTTGAGCATCTATTTGTAAATATTTAATGCGTTTATCTTCTTTGGAGGCTTTTTCTTCTAGGAGACATATACTTGACCCAGTATCTATAAGACTTATGACTGTATTTCCTGCCAGTTTAATTTCTGTAACCGGTAACGTTTGTCTCGAATTAAAATTTTTGTCTATTAATTGCGTATTTACATTTTCTTCGCGATATTTTCTTGGTCCTGTATCGTTTAGGGGACCGTCTGTTTGTAGACCAACTTCGACGCGACGTCCCCCTCAAGCATTTTCCGAATTCTGATGATCTCCATATCGTCTTGACTGATGTGAGTTTTCGGATCTCCTCCTGAAAGTGTTGCGCGAGTTTCTTTGAAATTGATATCCCCTTCCGCGATAATTCCCTCTGTTCGATGGATTGTAATAACAGTCGTCTGACCTGTGTGATATTTTGGAGCAGAAGTTGCACGGAGTGGAATTTCTCGAATTAAACTTTCCGCTCTGTCTACTATAGCTATAATGATTATTGTAATTTGAATTATTTTTGTAAGGAGGTCTCATATTATATTCAGCATGGGTTTGTCGAGGTCTTTCATATTTTTGGGGATTTTGTGGTTGAAGCTTTAAATTCTCAATTTCTTTACTTAATGAATTCACCATTTCCCTCGTTTGGAATGCATGCGCTTCAATTAATGTTTTGATTTGATCCGTAGTTGCATCCTTATTAATATTATTTATTGTAGGATCGGAACCCGTATCAAAAGAGGATAATTCGTTAGCTTGGAGCATTTGTACAAAGTTTACCGCCTCCTCGAAATTTTTCGGATCTTTGAGTATTACGGATTGTTTATAATTTGCCGAAAGCCCCTCTATGAATTTCGCTAATTTACTTTGTTCAAAAATAGCCTTAATTCCATCATTGGCTAAATCCGGGGTATTAAAGAAGTGTTGAGTGGCAACTGCGACTCTGGCTGCATAAACTTTTACTAGTTCACGGGGCAGCATTTTGCAATTAGCAAATTGTCTCTGTCTAGCTGCCAAACTAAATTGTGTATCAAAATAGGCTAGAAACTTTTTCTTAAATTGTTCATAATCCTTTTCATGGTTCAAATCAGGAGAATTAATGACGTTCGTGAGTGCGTCGACACGTAAACGTGAACGTAAAATCAGTAGTTTTTCTTTATTTGAACATTTTGCAATGTTAGTTGTTTCCTCTAGAGTTTCGATAAAGAATTTTGGCGTTATGGCCGTCATATTATCAAACTGAGGTATTAAAGTCTGAAAGGCAGCGAGTTTTCGTATTTTCGCGTCCGCCTGCACGCCATTATCTTCGCTGTCAGACATTTTACAAATTTATAAATATATTTAGCTGAAGAAGAAAAAAAACTGAACTACCGCTAGTGAAAATCGAAAATAAAATAATATAAGAAGTATTTCTTATCGAAATAATTAAAATAAAATAATATCTAACACCAAAATATCAATAAATCATAAAATCTAGAAATAAATACATGAAGCACTAATATAGTAAGAGAAAACAATAAAATAACACATATAATAAAGTAAATTGAAATAATGAAAGAAAAAGCAATGTAGATTACTGATATTTGGGTATATTTTCTTTCTTTCTTAAAAACAATTAAGGTGTACTGTAATAATTCCCTTCCGTTTTAAGTACATCACAGTCACAATTCGTTTCCCTTTTTAGTATCAACGATTAGATTAATTGTTTCATCTCTGCTATGTCCCACAGACATCGATACAACACTACCATCCCAAATACTAAAATACCTGTATAAATATACATTATACAAAATAAAAGAATAACAACCCCTTATAATAATCTCATCCCAATGCTTTGAGAGTTGATCATTTTATTTTATTTTTACTTTTTGAAATTTTTAAACGACCTTAATTGGATAAATGGGTCTTAAATTATATTAAATTAAATATTATATTTATTTATATCCTCTTAATAGATTAAATATACAACGATTACGTATTTAAAAATTAATATTTTTAATTACTTATTTTATTTAAGTTATTAATATCAGTTATAGGCATCCTTGTTTATATTAGATAATTTACGTAGGCTGGAGTAAATTTATTAATACCTGGAAAGGTATTAAAATGGTCACGGTAAACCATTGTCCGACTACTCTTGATTCTTAGTTTACTTTTTACTTTTACTTTAATTCCCAGGCTCGTGAGTCGGATGTGTAAAATAAATAAGTTCTGAGAACATTGGGGATGACATACTAATTTATTAATTAATCAAATGATAAAGCATTAACATCATGCCTAGAGTAAATTTTCCCTAGGTATATAAATCAATGCAAAAACCCTTGACGGGTTAAAAGTTTCTGACGCAGCACTTTATCTTATGCTCTAAGAATTTTAAATATGGAACTTAAAAATACTGATATCAAATTTTGAGTGACGTTATGCTATTTCTTAAAAAATATATTTGTATTTATTTCATCATTTTATTTTTGTTTTATTTATAATCGCATGTGCAAAAGTTATGTTCAACATGAAAAGCTGCATAAAATTTTATTCGCTGTTGCTTTATCATTTACATCTCTCATAAATTCAAAATATGAGTTTTAAAAGATATGATATAAAATTTAAGTGACGCCTTGATGTGACTTTAAAAGGTTTGTTTTAAAATTCAATTTAAATTATTTTTGACTTGGTTAAAATATTTTTTTACATCTACACAATACTTTTAATTTTCCAATTCACTGTTAAATATATCACTTTCATTGAATCTATACTATGCATTGAAATGTATTTATTTCAATAAATTGATTTATCTTTTGTGTCACGCTATTAAAAATTGTGAGTAAGATTTATGTAAATGGTTTATTTGCGTCAAACTATCCTTTTTCATACATTTCATGTAGTTTGGACACAATGACGCAAAGAAACCATTTACATAAATCTTACTCACAATTTTGAATAGCGTGACACAAAAGATAAATCAATTTATTGAAATAAATACATTTCAATGCATAGTATAGATTCAATGAAAGTGATATATTTAACAGTGAATTGGAAAATTAAAAGTATTGTGTAGATGTAAAAAAATATTTTAACCAAGTCAAAAATAATTTAAATTGAATTTTAAAACAAACCTTTTAAAGTCACATCAAGGCGTCACTTAAATTTTATATCATATCTTTTAAAACTCATATTTTGAATTTATGAGAGATGTAAATGATAAAGCAACAGCGAATAAAATTTTATGCAGCTTTTCATGTTGAACATAACTTTTGCACATGCGATTATAAATAAAACAAAAATAAAATGATGAAATAAATACAAATATATTTTTTAAGAAATAGCATAACGTCACTCAAAATTTGATATCAGTATTTTTAAGTTCCATATTTAAAATTCTTAGAGCATAAGATAAAGTGCTGCGTCAGAAACTTTTAACCCGTCAAGGGTTTTTGCATTGATATCATTACTTTTTTGAGGTTAGTGATAAAATGATTAAAAAAAAGATACTTATGGAATTTAATGCAGATTTAATTTTTACTATTTTATTACAATATTCCTTATAGCAGTTTGTATATGAAAACAAGTGGGTAAGTATAATCGCAGATCGCACAGAGGGTTTCATTTGATATTCCTTTAAAAACACTTTATCCTTAAATTAATAAATCCAAAATGTTAATTTATAATTATTAAATCCTTACATAGATGGTGCACCAATAGTTCCAATTTTCATGGGGCAGGGAACGCATTCTTTTAAACAAACCACCTTCCAATTGAAGTCACCAAAAACCAAGTTGAATAAGCCAGACCCCGTTGTGTTGTTTCACAAACAGCAGTCTCATGTCCCCTCCTTCCCCCCTTTTTCAAAATTTTTCAGACCAGTACCTAAGAATGGAACCGAAATAATTTTTTCTCTTCAGAAATTACGATAAAAAAATAGTATGCAGTACTCATAAATTTACTTTAATGCTATATAGGGTGATTATTAAGTTAATTATAACGTTTGGAATCTGTTGCATTGATGTCCGAAAGGTGGTTTCTGAGTTATGGAAGCTGGACCCATAAGGCGCCATAGAGGGGCGAAGCCCACTAGTGTCTATCATAATTATATCTGCCATGTGGACTAATTGCGATATTTAATCAAAATAGCCCCCCCCCCCTCCTCATCCCCGGAAATATAACAAATACAAAATGTGTCTTTATAAACCTATCGTCAAATAGGTTTTTATTTCTTTTTCCCTAAAAAAAAAAAACATGATTTTTATATCCGTAACGTAAATAGCGGACGAAGCCCGCTAGTTCCTATCATAATATATATTTTTAATAATTTTATATAGTCTATAATAAAAATTAGACTTAAAATAGTCTAGTTCCATGAGTACTTGTAGTGTCGGTTACATGCTACGATTTTTGGATACCAGTATTTTAGAACGGGAAAATGTGACTTATTTTATCGGAGATATCTCATTAATTGAATAAGGTGAAGCAAACTTTTTGAAAAAAAGGTGGCCAACAAGCATGGCAGTTATCAGCTATGTGACTTCGTGCTAAAGTCCATTAATTTGATCTGCTTTAAAAAGATTACGGAAGATTGAATTATAGTAGAACCTGGATTAACCGAGCTTCGATTAATCGAGGTTTCTGTTAACCGAGCCGATAACAAAGTCTGATTTTTTTTCCTTTTGAATGAGCCTTAAAAATAACCACACTCTTTAGCTCACTGTCCGTGCTATACAGGCCCTTCTGCCCCCAAAAGCACTCAACTCCAAAGAAACACTGGACCCTGAGAAGTCAATAGCGAACAATGCTTTGTTTCCAGTGGCTGTGTGAACTTTCGTAAATTTTTCAAATTGCATTTTAAAATTTACTACTGGTAGTTGATTTTCTTTTTAAATTTGTTAAGCTGTGAAACAGAACTTTACATATATTTATTTTTATTATTTAAAAAACGTTCTATATATTTTTTTAAAAGAGATGTTAAATTCGCAAGCACGGCGAGTTTTTACACACAGTTTCTATTAACCGAGATTTCCGATTCCGATTTACTAACAGTCCCAATTAGCTCGGATAATCGAGGCTGCTCTGTATAATTAAAAAATCAATGGCGATCTTACTGTAAACGGGTTTCCCTTTTACTGAGGGATTTCAAGACCGAATCAGCTGATGTTAGTTGCTGTTTCCGTGCTTGATTAAATAAGATTAGTTAAACATTTGAAAATTACCAAATATAAAAGAAACTTTTTTTTTTCCTATGAGACTTTTTTAATGAGACAATTTTATCCAGATTTAACATTAAATATCTCTTAAAATAATTCTTCGATTTAAAAACTGTCTACTTCAACATTTTTATCAAACATTTCTCTATAATACTACCCATTTTAATATTTTTGTATGCAGTAATTTTCTTAATATTTGCGAAATAGACCTCTAGTCACAAGAGATTCTTTCAAAGCGGTGAAAAGCGTTAGTTTTTTCCTTTTTTTCCGAATAAGAGACAAAATGTAGTACGCAATTGCGTCAAAAGATGGCGACACCAAAATTCTGATATGCTTATTATGTAAAACTTCATTGTTATTTATAAATAAAACATTTCAACTAAATTATTTATTATAAAATAATTATTACATCACAATAGTTTTTATGCAAGGAAAATAATAATAATAATAATAATAATAATAATAATACTATGGATGTCAGTGATTATATATTGATTGACCGTCATAATAATAAAAAATGATATTATAAAAAGAAGAGCTGAAATGAATTATTTTTTTACGTTTCTGATCGTGTGATTTATATTCAAATAATAATTATTAATGTATATTTTTTGTAAAGTGATTGAAATTAAATATATTTATAAAATTTATGGTAATATTTTTATTGTTGAAAAATTGCCAAGAAATAATCATCATTAAATTGGCGTCATTATAATTGTAATTTTATTTAACTTAATAGCAATTAAAAAATTACAAAGGAACTGAGAATAATGGTCAACTAACAGACTTAAAAAAAAAAAAAAAAAAAAAAAAAAACTTCACACGCATCAGCGAGTATCGAACTGTCTATGTTAAGATCAGTAGACGATGGCCCTCAACCACTCAGCCGTGGGAAGACAAAATTTTTCTCCCCAAAAGTGGTTAAAAAGAAAGCATGTGTATGAATACAGTGTCATGCATTTTCGGTGAAATTTCCATAGAATGGCGAAGAAATATAGTCCGATTTTTCATGTGCATTATAAAACGAACAAGAGTCTTGCTGGAAACAAGTAAATTGTTATTTGGTTCATCTGAAACATATTTATTTGATTTTTAAAAAATCGTCCGTGTCATTTTCGAGAGAAAAAAAAATCGAATTATTTAACGAACGAGAGTTTTCCCAGAAAAAAGAAAAGTGTTATTCACCTCGCCTTAATCACATTTATATAATGTATCAATTTAAAAATAATCGTTAGAACCGTTTTCGAGATTTTCATATTAGGAACTTCCTCGATATTATACCAACGTTTTCACTTTAAAAATGACTATTTAGATCTCAAAATATACTGCACGTAGAAATGTAAAAATTTCAGTATACGATTAGACTGCAGATATAAGACTGTTCTAGAAAATTCAGAACAATAAGACGTATATCTGCTGAGTTATTAAAAGGCGGCTTTTCGCATTTTCTTTGATGTCGAGTTAGCTGTATATATGAGTTCCGCCATCTACGAATTCTATGATACGATACGATACGATTTTAACGATACGATACGATACGATTTTAGGCTTAAGGCTGCGTCACTCGAAATACTACCGTCTTCCATGATATTAATAATAAGCAATACATAGAACATTGGTATAAATTATAGTTTGAACTTTCACAGGGACTCTAAGGATGCCTAACTTTCATTCGTTTACTGAATTATTGGTTGCCCGATTTATTGATAAAGTGTTCCCACTCACCTCTTATTTCCTTGGTCAGAACCATCAAAGTGTATCATCCAAGTTAAGTCTGGTAATCCAGTTCATGGCACCGTCATTTAAAGTATGATCCACTGTACAATAATTTATTAACTCTCGATATGCGGCTGCACAGAAGCAAAAATCCGCATTCCTATTCTGAGCCCAGAGAATACCTAATTCTCCCTTCTCAAAGCATCTTAAAGAAAAAGGGATTTTTTCTCTGCCAAATCTAAACTCCCTCTGCTCTCTCACCCCTCAATTCCTATCTTCCTTATTTTTTTGTAAGCTTAAACACCTCCTAAAAATCATCTCATCCTATCAAAATTTCTAAGGGGCGAGATTTTTCTTAATCAAACCACTGACGCTTGTATAACATTATAATATTATAGTAACGCTAACGCGACATGTGGTCTCAGACTCCCTTAATACCTTAATCCCTTTTTATGGCGTAATCTGAAACCCATGTTACTAACAAGAGACATTTTTATAGCTGCTCACAAAATTATGCTCATTTGCAAATCCCTCAGCGGACATATTTATTAGACTGTTGATGAAAACATCGCCAGATGGGAAAACTTCAATACCCTTATCTTGAAACTCTATCTCTTCAAGTCTAGCTTGTGAACGTTTTAGACAAGATTATTGCCCGACCGAACTGCAGCTCTTTCGCATTCTAGAAATTCCGTCTTCTCGGACCCCACGCAATACATGCAAACCTAAAAACATATGCTGGTAGTCCAATTTTCGTGTTCTGTTTTATATTTATTTCTTTTCCCTCACCTAACACGTGAATATGTCGGGGTTATCCCGACATAACGATGTTAAAGGTTACCGTTAAAAGAAAACCTTGGATAAAAATTCTTCAGTTAGTAAATATTTGATAGTATAAAAGCAGATAAAATGAATTTAAGACGTCAAAAAAGAGGCAGAAAGACTCAATGCTTTCATTATGTATCTATATTATCAATTAGATATTTTAGGATTCAGTTTAAATATTTGCGAAGCTATATCAAGCAACAAAGTTAATAACAGAAGTTTGCGATGGTTTTGTTTTTTAACTTTTGATAATGGTCTCTTTATGTATTTTTAGCACTGACTCCGAAAATGACCTTCTTTTTTAACCATCACGTCATGTTTTTTTGCAAATAATACATTTCTAAGATAAAAAGTAAAAAAATAGCGAAAATCAAATACTATAAAATAGATGTTATAGTTGTGTTTTTTTAATTTTATAATTGATTTTTATGGTTTTTTAAGCACTGAATCCGAAAATGAACTTCATTTTTAGCCATCGCATCAGGATTTTTCGCAAATTGTAAATTTCAAAGTTAAAAAGTAAAAAAAAAAAGAAAAAATAATGAAAATCTGTCAAAGCAATTTGTAAAAGATTTACAAAATGAAGGCAAATGTTTTAAATACATCTACGACAAAATTTCAACTTTATCAACCGACAAAATAAAAGAGGACACCGAGATGAACCTCATAGCGAATATAAAAGGAAAAACGCGAGGCAGAGCATGAGCGGTTCAAAGGAACTTCCACATATGGAATGCAATTGTAATAATAAATACACAATATTTTACACGTTTAGCTGTAAAAATGCACAGTATAAGCCAAAATATGAACACATCATTATGGAAAAAAGAGTTTTAAATCGATTTTGCGCTATCAGATTTTTGCTATTTTTTGGCCTTTTTTACTTTGAAATTTACGATTTGTAAAATAAGAAAAATTAAATTAAATTTTAAAAAAAGACCTGCTGTGTTGGTTAAAAAAGTAGGTCATTTTCGGATTCAGCGATACAACATACATAAAAACCAGTTATCAAAAGCCAAAAAACATGATGCAACCCTAATTTTGCTGGCTAGTGTAATTTAAGATGGGGGGGGGGGGGGGTTCTTTGTCCTAAAGTACACGTGATTTTTAATTGACTTTTTTATTCTTCGGTTACAAAGGAAAGAGATAACACCTTCGGACTTTTCGCATTATATTTATTGACACTGAACTATATTTATTCTGAATATATTTAAATACTTGTGTATAAAAAATATTTAATAATATGGACGGGCCTTGTGCGACGGGAGTACCTGCAGTTGTGGCATGAACTTCCAATCGCATGATCGTTTTTCCTCTGTCAAAAGCATCTAAAACGAATTGAGTCATCAAATTATTAAATTACATCAAATTCTCTTAAACTTACACCAAAATTTAGTTAAAAAAAATTTTTTTTGACAAAATGGCGGTTATTTGAACAAAAAAATGTGATATTTTTGCATTTTTACACTTTTCGAGCTCAAAGAAAATTTATTCAATGAAAATTACACATTTGCTGATATAAGCTCCAGCAGAAACGATATTTCTTTTAACTAAAACATGAAGGGAATCGGTCGAATAGTTCTTAAGGGGAAAAAATGGTCGCTCAAAAACATAATTTCGAGAAAAGGAAGTCTAAAGTTTTACAATAGCGTTAATGAACGGCGTTGCATTCAAGAGCAAAAAGGATTGCAAGGAACAGGGATATCCCGAAACCGCTTTAGTGCAACAATCTACACATTTCAGGAATGAAAAAAAAATGCAAACTAAAAACATTCAAAAATTTTGACACAAAGAAGTAGAACCTCCTCTTAATAAATCCATCTCTCTTATTCCTGAATTGTATTTATTATCCTAATATCCCAATACTAATGCCCTAATATCCAAAACAGTTAAATCTAGAATTTTTCTCATATAATAATTTGTTTTTCTGTTTTAACAGGTTATTTGTTCAAAATATAAATTGATATGCATTCTGTTCCTGTTTTGGGCAGGTTCCATCTTAAACAAAAAAAATTGATTAAAAAAGATCCTATTTATTTCGCAGGCACAATGGCTTTTCTTAAATTAAGAACAAATTTTCTTTACATGCAGTTCTTTTTAACAAGATTTACTGTGTAAAGTTTTGTATAAATTGCATATACTTAAAGCCTTATTGCTCCTACAATATTTTAATTTTCTACAATAATTTCTCTTTCTTTTTTTGTTTTTTTTTCTTGAAAAGTAGCAAACATAACATGCTTTTTTTACAAGAGTATCTCTGAATATTTATTTCATTCTATTTATTTCAACCTATAATCTTCACTTTAATGCAGAAAATATCGAAAAATAGCTTTGCGTCGCAAGAATAGCAATGAACTCTAGGAAGGGGCGGGAGGATGGAGTCTTAGAAAATACATTTCTATGTTGCATTCGCTAAGACGGAAGAAAAAGGGGTTTTTAAATAATCTTTCGAAACTACAGATTTTTATTTTTCTATATCAATTTTATATTCAAAATAAAATTAGAATTTGCTATGATGTTTTTTAAAAAGAACTTGAAAATAAAATGATTGTTAATTAAAAACATTTTTTTCTCTTCTTTGATGTCGGAAAAAGAGCATTAAGGTCATCGCCTAAATGCTATGAGATTTCTCATAAGTTTGTCACATTTAAGGTCCATTTCGCATTTTATTAAATATGAAATGCCAAATATAAGCAAAAGAGTAGTTGTTATGCTTTTAAATAACATTAATTTGTTTTGAAGAAATTGAATTATGATCTGTAGTCAAAATCAAAATAGATCAACATCACATTTACAGTAGTTAAAACCTAAAAGAGATGTCCAAAGTAGCTAAATGCGAATATGAAATTCCTAGTTAATCAATAGTTCAACTCAATTTTATTAATTTAACTGTTATCATTTCTTTAAATACTTAATTCTGCGTTCAGAATTTAAAGTAAAATTATACAAGTATTAAGTGATGAATATTTAATTAAAAAATGAAACATTTAACATTCATACTTAAAGCACTTTTAACCGTAACAATTATTCACTTAACTTGACTATTATTAAACTCTTTTACTGAATAAATTTTCTGGTTTTAGTTGATTTCGAAAAACACCGTGAAAGTTTGCAGCATAAAATGTTATTACCCTGTTCTGGCTTTCTTCAACTTACGGAACCACTCATTATCACAGTGCATATTTCAATTTCTTTATCGTAATAGTAGCAATAGCACTTGAATAAATTCACTCTCATTTTCAACGATTACATAGCTGCTAAATTTTATATTATCATTAGACTCTTGAAATTGGTACTTTATCTCACAAGTGTAATATAGTTTCTACTATTCTATAAATGAAGTCATAATTATCTGATTTACGTGCCCAGGTTCTTTAAATTTTTAGTTGATACGTGCATGAAATCTTGAAGAAATAAATACAAATAATGTCCAAATCCAATTGATTTTATTTTTCAAAGACAGACATCATGAAGTTAAAGGAATATTATTGCAATGCCAGAAAGGGATTCTAAACTAAGACACAGGGTGTTGCTTAAACCAGATCAGAGAACGAACGCCATGATTATCATGTAAAAGGTGATAAAAAGTTGTGTACTTCGAATGCGATGTACCAAGCCAAAAATGGAAACCTTACTCTATATTATAACCTAACAGATAATTCACTTAATGTAAATTTTAAATTCCAACCCAAACAAGCAATTTACAAATAGGAATAAGTAAAATTTCAACGTACACATTCGAAAACCAACCACTGGGCATTGGGAATGTTTATGTTAAAAGTCAAAAGAGAGACAAGTATGCATGCGATGTGCCTTTTTAGGTGCGTTCGTAACTGTATAAATACGTAGCACCTATAGGGGTCGTTCAGTCCGTCCGTCTATCCATCCGTTCGTCCGCATATAACAGGGCAAAAACTACCCAACCGAATGGTCTGAAATTTTAAATATATAATTGTTGCAAAATTTTGTCGAGTCATTTCAAATTTTATGAAAATCGGATGTATAGTTTAATTACAGGGACAGTCAAAAGTTTTTCGTTACATTACGGCCGATGGAAAAAAATATTTCAAGTGCATTTTAATGATGTTACTACAGCCTTTCGAACAGAATGAAATTTATATGAAGTGCATTAAAATATACATTCAGTACAATGTGCGGTGCAAAAACTTTTTATAAAACTAGGTATAGTACGAACGCACCTCATTTGCCACGTTTGACGTGCAATTTCCAAATTGTTGATATAAACAAAGTACACAATAATGGCTGAAATAATTACTTATAAAGGCTGCAGTTGTGAGGAAAAAATAAAAGTTTAGATTAATGCGGAAGAAGAGGCATATTGGAAAGGATTTCTTTTTATTTATTCATTAGCTTAAAAAACAGTATGCAGTTGCACTTAAAGGTTTTAAGATAGAAAAGTTGATTAATAGCTTAATAACGGCTGTAAAGATTTGGAAAGCACTAACCCCTTAACGGTCGCATTAAATTACAGTTTAAAAATTCAAATTGCTTATTTGCACCACTTTTTAGAAAAAGAAATATTCACCTTATTTAAGGACAGGTAAAATGACACCATAATAAAGCCAATTAAACTGGTGGGAATCAAACAATCTGACACAGCCCGTGAATATCACGGGAGCGAGAATTAAAGAGTTAAAAGGAGTGATATTTAATAACATGAAGAAATTAATCTATTTCTAAAAGAGGAAGGAAGTTTCAACCAACTATACCTGCAAAGAGTTAATTAAAATTTTAATTGATAGCAATTAATGATATGTGATGATTAGATAACTACATCCTCACACTCCTGACTCCACCAATGTCAAAAGCAATCTATAAGGTCGAAACCGCTCCGATTTGTTAAAAGACTTGTTTCACCCAAACTGATGACTCAGTTTCTTTAAATTAAAGAAAATCGCTTTTAAAATTTTTCGGTTGGTACATCCGTTCAGGCGGAAGGAATTATCCAAAAATATCTATAGAAACTGTAAACCACCCAGTCTTCCTGTTTGGATGTTGGTCGAGTTTGATAATTACAAAAAAAAAAAAAAAAAAAAAAAAAAAAGCTGTGCTAATAAGTTAGTTCCGATTGTTTCAATTACATGGAAGACTTCAGACACTGAGTATTCAAGAACGCAATTACCAATAAGTTTTGCACAAGCTGCTATCGTGTACAAGCCACATGTATTATGTATTCACAGTGCGACTTACCATATTCTATTTTGGAAACAAAGAAGCCATTAAAGATTTTGATATGGTCGGCTCAGTAAAATCGTAGAAATTAAAAACTTGACACGTGCGCTGATTTCTCACAGTTTTTAAGTGTCAACAAACGTACTTCATATAAAAAAGAGTTTCTCAGAAAATTTAAACGAATATAATGGTAATAATGCAATGATATTAATAATAAATAATAAAATGTCTTTCAAAAATTTATATCCACCAACTTTACACAACGATTATTCAAAAAAAGTTTTCCCATTAGCTAAATTATATTAATTTACAGATGATATTTTGTAATTCAAATATTTATATTTTGCTCATTTTCATTAGTTAAATTCCACCCTTAATTAATTAATTATAAGTAACATCTCATTTTTTTCTCCTTTCAGAAGTTATTAAATCAGTGATCTCAGCAAAGTCGCTCAGAATAATTCCTTTAAAAGAAGGCCTAACATAATATATTTTCATTGCCGGATTCAAAATAAATCATGAGTTTGTTTGTTTTTGCTTTCTTTTGTTGTTAATGGAAATACTTTTTTAAAGCAATAAACCAAAGATTAATGATAAAAATTTCAAAATATTTTTTTTTCACTTTCTACCAAATATCAGATTGAAAATAAAGACTCGTAAATTTATAATGAACGCCATTCCTTCTCGATTTGCGAATTCTTCCGTTTTTTAATTGCGTATGAATTATTATCAATTATATAGCTAAAATCGGCTTATGTAGCCTTCAAGTTATCGAGAAAATAAATGGGAATTTTCTGAATTGGCGGTCTCTAATAAATATTACCGAACGTCAATTGCTTTATGATGTATTGGATTCAAAATTCAGCCTGCGAGTAATTAGTTTATAAGATTAAGGAAAGTTATTTACCTGATGCAATTAGATAAGTTTCGTGAAAACTAATTAATAATACGGAAAACTAAACGTAACAGTTTGTAAAGAATATTTTAATCCAAATAGAATATGCAGAAACGACTAATAATAGCAACTAATAATTTGGAAACCCGTGTGTCAAGAAAATAAGAGCTCTACTTTATTCGTTTATTATTTGTATGCTTTTTTTAATATTTTTTATTTTCAATTCAAAAAATTTATATCATAAAATGAAGAATACAAACTAAAATTAGAACGATATATTTTTTAGACACTATCCAGTTATTATTTCTGTAGCTGTAGGTGCTCTGAAAACAAATTATCAAAAAAAGATCTAACTAATGATATTGAAAATGTCTGACTACAATTAAAATAACGAAAAATATTATGAAAATAGTACCAAAAATTCATAACAGAATGATAACAAAATAAAAAAAAAAAAAAAAAAAAACCAGAAATTCATTGAAATACGAATTTGATGTGAACCAATGTAAAAAAACTGTTTTTATGTAAGTGTACAAATTATCAACTTTTTTCTGGTACAATATCATGCGTTAGTTTAAATTAGTGTTTCTCAACTTTTATTTATCCCACGGCACACTTTAGCAATTTACTCGGCACACTAAAATTATGTTAATGAAACACAAATAAAAGGAATAAATGCGTCCTTTTAAATGTATTTACTAATACAAAATATTTCATTAACAAAATAGTATTATTATTTGTAATAAAAAGTTTATTATAATTCAAAAAAAATTTTTTTTCGTAATATTACATATAATGAGGCATCTGAGAATATTTTCTATGTACGATAGAATTTCCTGGTAAGAATTTCTCTTCTCGTTAATATAATATTGAGATCGGAAGATCTTTATTCGGAATTTAGAAGTAAGCAACTAACTTTAATAAACCACTATTGGCTATTCTTTTTTGCAATTCGTCCTTTTATTTCATATTTTGCTAACCCCTAATCTTCTGTAATATTTTAATTTTCTGACGTGAATGCACAGGAATTTAAAACAAATAAAAATATTTTTTACTAGTTTTAGACCTTTTTCTCCTTATATTATAAGAAAAGTGTACAAACACTTAAACTTCTGATAAATATGCATTTTTATGCCCCTAAATGTTGTAAATCTGATAATAGGGAATGCTGTATGACAAACGAATAATGCATCTGTTAAGTGATAAAATCTTGATAGAAAGAGGCTGAATATGTTTGCCATTATAGTTTTATGCAATAATTAATAAACACATTAAAATGTCTACATATTTAATCTTAAACTATAAACCAATTTACTATTTTTCTATTAATAACTATAAAATACTATTTTTTTTAAATACTAAACTTGAACTTTGACATTCTTAAGTCATTCTTATGAATGTTATTTAAATAAATATCTTTGATTTGATATTTCATGCAGAACGTTTCATTTCTTTTAATATGATCTCATAAACAACAATCTCCCCCAAATAAAATTAATCTTTTTATTAATTTTTGAATCAAAGATTAAAGAAAAGCGAAAAACAAATAGCAGGAAAGCAAGACAATATACTTAGTGGATAAATTTCTGCTATTCAATGAAAAAATAATCTAAAATAAATATTTGCAGAAGGGAAAACTTTATTTGAATTTTTATGTTTCATTTTTTTTTCTGGGTGGAACTTGAGGCACGTACACTGGAAAAAATAATTAGCATTTAGAGAATAAAACAAGACTGAATAAAAACTGAAATTTAAAACTGAATTCTACGACTTTAACTTACTAAATTGTCAAAGAATAGTATAAGTAATATAAAGAGTTTTGCATGAACATAATACAGATATATATTTTTTTCTTAAATTAATTCATTCACAGATAATAAAAATGGAATTAAAATGAATTTTCTTTATTATTTCTGTATGGAAATATTTGACAAATTTATTTGCTTTTAAAACATCTGAGTCTTTTCCAATTAAAATCAAAGAAAGACTTTGAGAGGTTTTCTTTTTTTCGTTTTGTTTAATTAATTTAAAAGTATTTATAAAACAAAGACGAAGTTCTGTTCATAAAAATAAACAGTATTTCTGAACATAAAAAAGGTAGGCAGTTCAAAACTTTGAAAAATATTAAATTAGTTTCATTGCTCGTTAAAATGCTTTATGTTTAGTAACATTTCTAATTTTCTTCTCGTTGTTACAATTTTTCAAGCTAAATGTTTTAAGTCACATATTTTAAGCTTAGAATACAGTTATTATTTTTGCTTTGTTTTTGTTTTTTTTCTTCTTCTTCTTTGCGTGTGTGTGTGTGTGTTTATGGATCCAAATCAAAAATTTGACTTTTTTGTCATCTGTGGTTAATTATTGTTTGAATCATAAATGTAATATTTTGAAAACGACCTTCTATTTATCATACATGCATAAACGTTTTAAAACCTTTGTGTTATAGTAGCAAAATGTTTCAGTTTTGTAGATAATTAGAAATTAATACGTCATCAAGTGTTTTTTAATTCAACGTTTTATTTTTGTTAATGGTTTAATAATTTATTTTTTCTTTCATTATTTAAAATAAAAATTATGTCCTTTGCATAATTTGGCGATTGGTATAATTTGCCGAAATTGGTCGACGGGATAATCAAGTAGTACCTAATTTGTTTATAATAAATTACCATAAAATATATAATAACCGATTTTAAATTGGTTAAACTAATTTTTTAACACATACTTTTGAAAAAATAATTAAAGAGAATCGCCAGTTTTACTATACTAAAATTTCAAGATTTTTCATGTGTATTTCATGTGTCACAGTTTGTATACATATATATATATGTAGTAAATATATAATGTAGTATATAAATGTAGTAAATATGGAAATTATATATATACTAGAAAGGTAGCCCGTCAAAAATGACGGAAATTTAGAGATAAAGATATATACAACTCATGTGCAAGAATATGAGTTTTATCGCTTGTTCCGCGGTGATAGATGAAAATAACACATTTTAAGAACGAAACACATTTATGAAAAACTGTGTACAGTAGAAGACCACTAATCTGCACAGTTTGTTTCCAAGTGTTATGCAGATTTGAGGCTTTTTGTGGTCATGTCTATTCAATCTTTGTTTACATTTTTTTAAATTCATATATTGGACAATTTAAATTGTTAAGCCTTAAAAATAAACAAATTTTACACTTGAAGTAAGGTAAAAACTGTTAAATTATTGTAGACGATTTCATGAAATAGTATTATATGGTATTATATGTGTGTGCTTCACGATTTTGATTACGACGTTGGCGAAATTGGCTGAAACTTGTCATAATCCTAATAGTGTGGGCCGCTATAACAAAAAAGTAACCAGTTTTTAGCAAAATTTCTGATATAAAGTAGTTTTCAAAAACTTGTGTAAAATTGCAGGCCGTTCTCATGTTATGTCAGTCCTAAGAATAATATTTCTAACACTGAAGAGTTTCCATGTGTATATGAAATTTAGAAAAGCTTCTCCAAAAGAAAGGTCCTGAAAGAACATTGTAATTCATCTAACTTCAAAGTTTAATCGGGCCCTGATGTTGGTTACTGAAATCTAATAAATACAGTTATTTTGAATATAACAACAGAATTAAACAGTTAAACCTATTTAACTTAAACCCGCTGTTACTTCCCGATGTTATTTTTTAGTATTAAGAAAGAAAATTATTTAAAATTTTCAAATCATGCATTTATGATTCTTTTCCGTCTTTAATAACTAAATAATGAAAAAATATGCTTTTGTTCTGAGCTCATAAATATGACAATAAAATAATGTAACTAAGAGACATTGCAAAATTAAATCTTTGTGATTACAAACCATAAACAAACGATACCGCCACCATTTTACAAAAGAATTCGTAAGGGTTACTGAGTATGAGAGTAAATTGCTTAAAGGTGGTTTTTAAAGGAGTTATGCGTTTTTACGCTGAACTGCATTTTAGTTTACTAAGAAATGTTTGTGGAATATAGATAAAATCATATACAGGGTCGCGCAAAGAATTGGATACATAACCGTCTATGGATGATAATATCTGGAAACGTGGTTTCAGTAGTTTTAAGAGTAGTTTAAATTAAATTTTGGCTAAATAGTGGCATGTAATAACGATACTATTGGCTATGGACGGTAACTGCTGAAATCAATTTTTAAAATTTTTTATGCGTCTTCTAAAATGTTTACTTAGCTATCTTATTTCCCGAAATAACGAAGTTTTGTTAAAGCATTCAGGATGTGTTGGAAAGTGTTTCATATTCTATGCTTAACGCATGAATTTTCTTTCTTCTTTAGTCTTATTTTGAATTTATTTTATTCTTTTTAGTCTTATACTGCTTTATAGAAACTTTGGCACAGTTGTCATATACGCCAATTTGGCGAAAACATCAACAGCATAAACAACAACATCCGGGTTACCATATCAAGCAAAATAACGACACTTTGCCGCCAGTTAAGTACCCGTTGTGTATATGACATTGGCGTCAGAAAAAAATCGCGCCATAATCGCGTATATGACATCTGTGCCGAAACTTTAATATTTAATTTTTAAATTCTTCGCTCCACACCCCTTACATATAGTACAAACTATAACACAGATAGCGCAAAATAATAGACAATTTGGTACTTTTCCACTGTAGGAGCTTTGGCGTTTTTTTAAAAAAAAGCTTGGTGTAATTTGGGCATCAGAAAGTAAGATTTGGGTTTGTTTCCGTTATACGGATACCTTTGTCGCCAAGCGTAATAGATGGCGCAAAATGAAAATCACGTGAATTGAAGCATTTGAAAAATAAAAGAAAAAACATTGTCGATACTAAAGTGAGCATTTAAAAAATATAACATTTGAAAATTCCAGACTTTTACGAACTATTTCATTAAATCACAATTATATACTTAAAATAAGTGAACAAATAACTGCTATAAAATAAAGCAATAAAATAAAACTCATATTAAACTGCTGGCATAAAATTAAAAATATCTTTTAGCATTTTGAATTAATTGGCGCATTAGCATACATTTTGGCATGGTGTCCGTATAACGGAAAAATATCGAGATTTGTTGTGAAATCATATAAACAGCTATGAAAACAAACTTGATGAGCGTTTTTGTTTGTTTTATATGTTTATTTTATATGTATATTATTCATGTTTTTATGTACAAATCACATCTGTTTCTTTATAAAATTAGTGAAACGTCTTTTTTATATTAAATAAATCGTATAAATATCGAAAAAAATGCGTGTGTATATAAAATGAAACAGTGGATAAGGTTCCCGGAGAATATGTTGCCAAATTTCCTTTTTCGCCAAGGCGCCTATACTGGAAAAGTACCTAAAGCACATTAAAATCACGCAGTTAGGAGCTCACACAGTACAGCGTCGTCTATTGGCGGTTATTTTATTAGTAGCATCGGGAGGAAGATGTAAAGATGTACTTTAAATTCTCACTCATAGATTTTGTAAAGTATCTTAAAAGAGCGGAGCTTAAATTAAATTTCGGTGACCTCCGTTATGAAAGATTAATGGTTTTAAATGGGAATTTCGCCAAATTAGCCAGCTATCACAAAGTTGGCTAACATTTGGCACTACTGTGGTAACCCTGCATTAGTTTTTTTCAACAATTACTCATTTCAATGAAGCGGTCCTACCGGAATCGTGAGGGACACACAGAGACTTGGATTTTATATAAATAGATTTCCAGTTTTACTCGATTAAGACCAACTCTACAGAATTGATTTTTTACACGATGATCATTATATTCCATAATTAGGTTTAATATCAGTGAATAAAAACTTCATTCAAGAAACTGAAAATATTCAATATTTATTGAAAAAATTAAAAATAACTCAATATAATTCGAAAATAAATTCAAATCCTCAAAATTCAAATAGGTTAAACTATTTTTTTAATACATACTTTGAAAAAAATAATTAAAGGGAATCATCAGTTTTACTAAACTAAAATTTCAAGATTTTTCATCTATATTTCGTGTGACACAGTTTATATACATACATATATTTCCAGATTTATTCGATGAAGACCAACTCTACAGAATCAATTCTATACGCGATGATCATTATATATCGTTATTAAGTTTAATATCAGTGAATAAAAACTTCATTTAAGATACTGGAAATATCAACGTTTATTGAAAAAAATAAAAATAATACAATAATAAATCATTTTATTTTGTCCAATATTTTAAACCATTCAAAATATACTAACAATAATATTCAAAAAGAGTAAAGGCAGCATAGCATAACAATGGGCTGAATTTTTTACACGTTCTTTATTTTATTTAAAAAAAAAAAAAAACAAGATACCGTTTTTGTTCATTCGGAAAAAAAAAATTAGTTAATCAGAGAATATTTTGGGACAAAACTGGGTCTATTGATACAGTTACTGGAATAGAAAAACAATTAAAATAGACATACAGTGAAACAGAACAGGGATTACCGATTCTGATTTTTTACAACAAAAATTGTAAACACACCTTTTATATTTTGGGATAAAATTCTCTCACTAAATATTTGCCGGCGCAGCATGTCCAGAAGGGACTTTGTCCCATTAAAATCCAATCAAACAATCAGCCAACCTGAATTTTAATACAAAATTTAAATTTTATAACTAGCTTGGCAAAGTTTAAATGACATGAAAAAAATGCTTAAATGCAAAATTAAAAAAAAAAAAAAAAAAAAAAAAAAAAAAATGTTACGTTTTAATTTTCGAACATTTTTTTTTCGACAATCATAAACAAACTTTTCTAATTTGGGAATTCAAAGTCATAAGTTTCTCACTAAAGATTTTCCTCATTAGATCTAATATTATTATTTTTTTTTATTACAAAATATTTAAAATGTTTATTATATATTTAAGGATATAAATTTTTATTGTACGAAAGTTCATTATAAAACTATATTATACTGAATTTAAAATGTACTTGTTTTCCTAATTTAGCTATACACTTTAGGTACAAAATTTCGTCGAGAGTAAATAAATTACAAACAACGTGTTTCTTCAAAATTCAAAAAACTTTTTAAATTAAAAAGTTTTATCATATTTTTTCGAGAAATTTTAAAGTACTTTTGTAAAGTTTAAATACAAAATTACAAACTCTTTATTTCTGGTATTTTTCATAGTAATGCAATAAAAATAAATATTTTTTAAACTCAGGAACATACTTTACTTTTTCAAGATCGGGTATTTTACAGGGCTCGCACCGTTCCTAAAATTTTTGCACTTTGTACCAGTATTTTAATTAAGAATTCTTCGTGGTATATCCTTTTGACATCTATAATAGAATTATACAACTAAGATTATCGTTTTAATTTAGTGGTAGCAAAGTACGAAAATTTTAGGAACGCTGCGAGCCCTGATTTTATATAATTTGTTGTAAGAAATATGAAAAAATTTCACCAGATGCCTAAATTAATGTTTTGAAATAAATATGAAAGGAAAATTTCTTTACCATTTAATTAGCATATACTCTAAAAAACTAATAAAAAATATATACAGTTTAATTGTGATACAAGAATAATCCTTTTTCAACGTATAAAAATTCATGATTTTTTAAAATTATAAACATACTTTAATTACTTGTGTATGTAAATTAAGCATGTAGTCTGTCTTTAAAAAATAATTTATCATTTTGACATAGGACTCATCGATTAAATTGAGTCACGCAAATTTTGTGATTTTTTATCCCTCCCCCCGCCCCCCTTTTATTAGTCAATGAGGCAGCATCACAATTTTTTCAATCAATTATAACTTTTTTGGTTTATATAGCAGATTAGATGGTATTGATAACGAAATCTCCAATCAACTGACGTACCAGCGGGGGTGTTCCCATAGGAACATTGCACACTCCGCTGCTATGTGAAATGAATGGCAATCCGATTACTGATAATAGCACCAAGTCGGAGTTGCATCAGTAATTGGTTTACCTGTCACTTCGAATTGCATTAATGTGTGTGATGTTTCGATGGTAACCCCCCCCCCCTCCTCTCTGCCCTGCTGGTACGCTAGACGACTGGCAGTTTCTCTATTTGTAGCATCTTACCGATCACATATATAAATCATTAACGCTAAAATTGGTTTAAAAAATGTGACGCTGTCACCCGAACTATGTGTCACATTCGAGTGATATCACCTTTTCCCTTGTGACGGCCATATATTTTCAACTCGAGACTAACGAAAAAGAAGGGCTACTGCGATGCATTCCTTATCTTTTTTTACAGACCGTTAGAGTGACGTCATGCTCTTTTCGTACACCTGCATTGGTGCATTCGAGCGTCACATGACTCCAGCGGTCTGTAAAAAAAAAAGATACGCGTAAAGCAACGCGTAAAGCAACGCGGTAGCCTTTCTTTTTCGTTAGCCTCGTTTTCAACTGTTAATTTAGAACTACTTCTGATTAAAACACTGCCGTTATAATTATTATTTTAATCTTTTAATAGCAAATTAAAATCAACCTTGAAAATTCTGTTGCGATTCAAAGTAAAGGGTAAAATATCCCTAATAGTATGTGAGTTACGAACAATGTTATTCTGTTTGAAAAAAAGTGATTACCTATGGTTTTCATATTCTGGATGTAATGACACATAGTGTTAACCCCCCCCCCCTTCCCCATCCTGAACTTTGACGTACCATATGATTGACCCCTAATTCATAAGGGTTTATCATGACTTTGATTAAAAAGTAATTTTCTTTTTAAATAATTTAGTAGACTTTAAATGTGATATAATAAATTTCCTTACTCTTAAAATCAAAGATACCCATTAGGCTTCTATCATCGGGTTTTCTAAATGGTTAGTCCTTAGCAATATGAAAATAATTACCTGATACTGAATTAATGTTTCAAAATTGATATAAAAACCCATTTAAACAACTTTCAGAAGTTTATACTTAAAAACTCTAATGAAAGAAATGGAATCGCGTAGGAAAGCGAAGAAAATGAATTAAAAAAAAAGACTGCCATCCATTAACTGGAATGAATAATGTTCCTGACAAAACAACTTGGGACACTGCCGCGACCTGATAAGCCGGAAGATCTCGCAGTGATTAATTAAAAAATAAAAAAATGAGCATCTGATCGTGATAAGAACAGCCAAGATGACTCAATTTCGTCTCGTGCTAATTTTTTTTTCTTTGAAAAGTGGAGGGGGTTGGATATTTACTGACTCATAACTGACTAGAGGAGGATATTCAGAAGTGATAGAGGCAGCATAAGATAAAACAAGCTATGAGTTCAATAACTTAATAATTAGGTCATAAATATAGATCACGTCATGCTTAAAGATTTAAAAAAAAAAAAAAAACTGTTGAAGAAAATTATTTATTGCGATTCGAACAGGCAGGAGGAAATGGAATTTTGAATCATTATAAAAAAGAATTATGGTTCTTGCGAAAAATGAATGCAGATGAAAGAAGCAATGTTGCGCTATTGATGAAACAAATTTTATTTCCTCAAGATTTGCATGGATCTGTACAAATTTCTTTTCTAAAATAGTTATTAGTTTTTACAACGTTACCGCAAATGTTGAAAATTTAAGTACAAGGGAATGCCATTAATTACGTCACAAAAGATAATTAAAAAATAACTTACAGTGATAATCACTTCAAAACTCTTTTTATTTTTCAACATATTCTACACCAATATTCATACCCTTATACTTGTTTTATCAGTGCCCAAATATCAGCTACATGAAATTCTTTGGGTTGCTGTCTCAGCCACATTAAGATTTCATGTTGAACCTCTTCATCATCTGCAAACATAATCTTGCCTCCAAGATGGTTTTTTAATGGTTTGAACAGATAAAAATCTCTTGGGGATAAGTCGGAACTGAAAGGTGGATGTTGAAGAAGGAAGCCAACCAAACTTTTGAATTGTATGCTGTGTTACGCCTTTCAAAAAGCCTGGACGCATCATCGAGCAACATCGCGATTTTGAAACTGATTTACGCTTGCATGCAAATGCTACTTAGTCAATATTAAATGAATATCATAAAACTAGATGATGCTACTATTTATTAACGTTCTTGGAAAATAGCGCTTCTTACTGCTTCAAGATATATCATATGAATTTTAGAATTATTTTAACTGCCAATTGATTTAAGGTTTATGTTAAGCATTTTTTATGTTCTTTTTATTAACTATGTACCTATATAAGAATGCATAGCATATATTGATATAATCTTACTTATAATAAAATCCAAGAGTAGGAAAGTGTCGGCAGCCATTCCGGGACGAACCCATGCATCTTACCATTCGGCGATAAGATAATGCAATGTTAGGCTTGATTTCGTTTTGAGAAGTGTATGAGAAAATTTATCTGACTAAATACAAATATCATCTGCCTCAAATGACCTCTGTTCAACCTATTTTTCTATAAAACATTCAACACTAAGAAAATTACAACGATGAATTGCCCAATCAACAAACCATTTCAGAGATCGTGTTTAAAACAAACGTAATGGATACAATAAGCCACTTAGTGAGTCATTCATTTTTGAGATTCATTAAAAAATAATTTAAAAAAGAACTTTCGCGCATTGAATATATTAACCGTGGCGCATACGTAATATGTATGAAAAAGCGTAGCCGGGTTCACTACAAACTATGACCCACAAAATTCAGCGAAATAGTAGCAAGATCTTTGTTTACAATTATAACGTGCCCCGATAGCGGATCGCATTTGTTTTTTTTCTTCGGTGGTCAAATTTTGAGAAAGATTAATCATTATGTACAAATTAACAGTTACTTATACCCTTCAATTTTATACGATTTATAAAAATACTTTTTGATAGATTGTAACGCTTTGCTAATGCATTAACAAATTACTGTTAGATTTGAATAACTTTTTAGATTTCCTGAATTACAGACTTACTACGCTTAAAGTTTCGTAAGTGGGTATGTCACCAAGATTGGCAAAAAACAAGAGTGGTGTTGTGAACAAAGTGGTGAGTGCTTCAAATGTAACAAGACTATGAGATCAATTATCTATCAACAAATTTTTGCATATTTACAGAATATTTTTTATTTTATTTTCGTTATGTATTTTAATTGAAATGAGTGAAATGCGTCTATTTATATGTATATAGTGTATGTATTTAAAATGAAAGTTATGTATTTAAAATGAATTGGGTGGCTTATATTTAAAATGAAATTAATGTTAGTCTTATGCGAATGATAGCGATGGGAACAATATTTGGCGAATTATTACTTGCGCTTGGCTAACACATAAGTACCCTTTTTTTATCGTGCCAACAGCAGATTTTATTTTTTGCATGTGTAAATTAAAAATAATGACTTACACAAAAAAATAATTGAAAAAAACGTTTATTTCCCGTTTTAAAAAAAATTTAATTTATTTTACATATTTTATAGTAAATTGTTAAATAACGTATCATAACGTATATATATTTAACAAATAACCACTAAAATACGTTGCGAACTTAAAATAATAAATATTTTATTTTGCGATTTGTGATTTAATTAACCGAAAAACAAACCAGGTTACGATAATGAAATTAAATTTTCGCCAATCTGCGTTCAATAAAACAATTCAATTGACTACATGGTCAGACTTCAACTTTGGTGCAGGGTTACAGCGTCCGCTGGTGAATGTCTTTAGACATTAGAAGTAAATGTGCTCGCTTTTTCTCTTATTACACATTGCATGATTTTAACATCCTGCTTTATGACTTTTTTAATTTTGTGTATTTTAATAGTTCGTATAAAATTAAACGTGTTTAATTTTGCTAACGCTAACAAACAAAAATCGTAAAAAGGTCTTTGATATCATTAGCCTATGATCCGACGAAATTTTTCTTTGTTTTTTGGTTTAGAAGTAAACTTTTAGATAATTCAACATTATTTTCTGCGCATTAATTTCTGAAATGGAAATGGTAATAAATGTCGTTCTTTGTTTGTTTGCTTCAAGTTTCTATGTAGTATTTATTTCGGTAAAATTAATAGATTCGATGTATAATGAATCCCCTTCCACATTTTTTGTAAACTTAATTTGTTTACAACATCGTATATTTTTAAATATTACAACGTTGAATAGCGGTGGGGCTCATGTACTTTTAAATATAATATATTTGAAAACTATATTTCAATTTACTGGTATTTTATGTTTTGTAAACCAAACCGTTCGATTGCGGAACATTAATACGTTTGCACTTAAAACAATATAAATAGTTCAGCGTATATTTCCAGCTAATATACCATAACAAAATTAAAACTTCATAATAAAACACAAGTTAAAACTATATCTATCTCTGTTTCCTTTTACTAATCAACAAAAGATGTGTAATTTCTTCTTTGTTCTGTCATCTTATTGACATAAGATAAAAAAAAAAAATTGTGTTAAAACTCCAGAAGCCCATGGTATAAACAAGCCGTGAACTTCACGTTTCAGCTAAATTTTCCTTATTGTCGATGAATACTAAGTAAAAATTTTTCTATATCTTACATTCAGTCAAATCTATTTATACCAATATTGCCTTTAATTTATATGAGTTTCCATTTACTAGTTAAGACAGGTCTGTTATTTCTCTTCTGTTTGACATCTTACTTGCAACAGATTTAAATTTTCTGTTAAAATCCTCACAGGCCCATGCATAAATTAGTCCCTGAACTTAACGTTTCAGGTCAGTTTTCCTTATTTTGGATGAATAGTATATGAATATTTTTATCAGTTATTTCAAATTTTAAGTAGAAACTACAATTTCTAACCAACGTCCTACACTGAAAAAAAACGGACTAAAAAACAGAGATTCCACTGGCAATCGAGACGCCAGTATTATTTCCATATTTTAACGGAAATTTCTCACATAAATTCCAGAAACCCGTATTTTTACGGAAATTTTTCCCATAAATTACAGAAAATTTTCAGTTTTTCTGAAATTTATGGGGGAAATTTTCCGTTAAAATACGGAAATAGTACTAGCGTCTCGCAACATCTTCCGATACGATCCTACTGCGATTGATAGTTGCACACTCGGATCAGCGGTTTTTTTGTATCAATCGAGGCGAAAATTTGTATACACGTTCTTCTTCTTCCCGATATCGCACTTGCATGCTATTAGTGTCGTTCCTCTCCTGATAACGCGCAACAGGAATGGAGCTTTAACGTTTCATGGATAAAGTTTCAAAATGCTCCAGCACCTTTGCGTTTTATTTCCGATCATGTATTCTTTGATGAAATTTGTTTGTTTGGATGCGTAATATCAACTCTTAAAGTTTTCCTCATCTTTTATGAAACACCCTGTGTAAAATAATACATTGATATGTTTTATATCCATATATCGATTATATTTTTAAAATAAATATATTCGAATGTAAATTTATTTATAATTGATATTGATGTCTGTAAAACGAATGAAACTTAATTATAAATATTCAATATTCAGAATGCTCTACAATCATGCTAGATAAAATCTTCAATCTATAATAATAAAGAAAGAAGTTTGTGTGTGAGTGAGTGAGTGAGTGTGTCGACGGCGTTCTGAAGAGACCGCTGCACGTAGAGTTACAAAATTTGGGGAAAAGGTACGTCTATATATGAAGTTTTGCACCTTGAAGCCCAATTTTCGATTTTTTGATTAAATTTTTTTTATTTAGTTTTTTATGCGATTTTTAGCGCTTTTTTATGTTTCGAGGCGATTTTTCCATATAAGTGAGAAGAATATGGTTTCTTTCTTTTAATTCAATATAGTAAATTTTGTTCTCTTTTCAAAAAAGTTTATTCGGAATTTTTGAATTTTTAGCGAATTTTGTATGCAATTATTAATCAGCATTTAATGCATTTCCATACCAGGAGGTTACCGTAGAGGGACACAGTTATGTCGCCAAATGCCGCCAAGTTTGTCGCCAACTTGGCGGTATATCGCCACATTTTGCGACCAAAATGAGTCGCCAAAAGTGACGCCAACTTGGCGATATCTCTAATATTTCGCCAAATTCCCATAGACTTCCATTGTAAACCAATATCGATTACTTGCTTACAGAAAATCAACAAATTGAGATATTTTAATGCAACAAAAACTAATATTAACTTAAGGGATTATATTAATTCGATTTTTCCACTTTAGGGAAAATAATACGATTTCTTTCTGTTAACCCATTATAGTAAATTTTGTTCTCTTTACAAAAAAGTTTATCCGGAATTCGTACAGTGATTTTTGAATTTTTAGCGAATTTTTATGCGATTATTAAACAGCATGTAATGCATCACCATACCTATAAGGAGGTTACCGTAGTGGGATCCAGTTCTGTCACCAAATAACGCCAAGTTTGTCGCCAACTTGCCGATATATCGCCAAATTTGGCGACCAAAATTAGTTGCCAAAAGTGACGCCAACTTGGCGATATCTCTAATATTTCGCCAAATTCCCATAGACTTCCACTGTAAAACAATAGGGTTTACTTGCTTACAGAAAATCAACAAATTGTGATATTTTAATGCAACAAAAACTAATATTAACTTAAGGGATTATATTAATTATATTTAAGGGAGTCCAAGTAAATTAATTACAAATAAAAGTAATATGATCTAATGATTAGCATGATTTCCAAAACATAAATTTTAAGAGAGTCCACAGGTCAAAGGAATTAGATTTGATACTTTTATCCAATTATAGTAAATTTTGACTTCCGTAATTTTTGAACTTTTTGTGATATTTAATGTAATTTTTACGTTTCTTCGCGATATGCTGCAATTTTTTGACATTCCATTTTTGACCTAAAGTACATTCTGCCCTCATTTCAATAAAGTTTATTCGGATTTCGTATAGCAATTTTCGAATTTTTCGGGAATTTTGTATGTGATTTTTAGTGCATTTTAGCGATTTGCTACTATTTTTCCACATTAGTGAAGGGAATCAACTTGCAATCTTCGAACACAATATATAATTTTTTTTCTCGTTTAAAAATTTAGAAGTGATTAAAAAATTTTTCGCGATATCTTATTGTGATTTTCAGAGCGTTTTCGTAATTTCTGCTGTTTTTTTACGTATCCGGGCAACGCCGGGCAAATTCGCTAGTGTAAAATATAAAAACTTAATTTGATTTTTTCTATATCTTTCATCAATATTCGATTGCTTTTAATTGTAATGTTTTCTTAGTTTAAAAATCTATTGCTATATCTCGGATCTTCACGGAATTTTCTTTTATCACTGCATCTGAGGTTAATTAACACGTAAATACTTTTTTTTAGATTAAATATATCCATATTAATAATTTACATTCATCAAATCTGTGTTTATTATAACATAGGATGAACATTAATAATCAATTTATTACAGAAAAATTTCATAAACTGGTACAAAATTCAATACAAAGGAAAGACCTTTTTAAACACACCACAATAAAAACAAAAGCAAGACGCATTTCGGAAAAGCAAATCTTACCTTATTTTCTATTCCCTTCCTGTCTAGCTTCTGTTCTCAAAGTGGTAGCATGTATTTTTGTACTTGATGTAGAAAGGCGTTTTCTTTTGAAATGCGTTGCACTTTGTTTCTAATTTATAATACTTTTAAGAAGTTCTTTCATTGTACTTTTCCTCCACGAGAAGTTGGCCAAAAAGTAAAACAAATTTAGAAGAATTTATCTGTTAATTAAGGTTCTAATTACAACTAACAGAATCTAGATTTTCATTAAATAATGTATTCCATCCACCCTTTCTGTCTGTTAGGTTACTTTCTTTTACCGTAGCAACGCGAAATCTTTCACGATCATAGGTCAACTTATCCTGGACGGAATATACATTTTTTTATATGATTACTGAGGTGAAATTTAACATGCCGGAAAAATAATTACAAAAAATATTTTCATAAAAAGCGTATTTAAAGAAGGGAAAATTTGTTTTGTAAAGTTCTGCGTTTTAGTGAATAATTTTAGCAAATTATCTTCTTTTCAATAACAAATATAACTTTAGTTATGTGCCTCTTAATCACCTAAATCCAATATTCCAAATTTAAAAAACGCAATTCTGGAACGGAAATATATTTAATTTATGATCGCTCTGTATGTATTTTTTATCATTTAATTATCATTCTTAGATGTTGAATTGAATCAAAAGAAACGTAATAAAATTTCTCTATCTATATCTTTATGCAAAAGATTTACTATCTCTATCTTCATTTGACAAATTCTTAGATAATACAAATCGAAATTTCTTGTCATATGCCTCAGCTATATTCCAAAGAGTATAAAGGCAGAGCAAAAATTTATCAATAATATCGCCATGCCCTAGGGTCAATATATTCAATGCGGCCTGCTGAAATATATGTTTCCAGTGAATTCTTGATACTAATCGTGCAAGCATGCTGCAGAAAAATACATAAAGTATCAAAATCAAATTGAAAGAAATCAAGCGTATTTTTTCAAAAAATTCAAATATAATGCTTGCGTGTGTACTGTGAGATCTTGACTTTTTATCTGATGAAACGGGAAAAGTGCATTTCTTGGAGGCCATGTTCAACAGAACCGCTGATTGGTAGATTTCCTTTAGTTCTTTAAAGGAGGAGGGGGGGGGGGGGGGCTTGAGATTAGAATTCCTATGCGATCACACAATACTTCTTTTTGATAACATGTGTTTCAATAAAAAAGAAATAAAATAAAAGCTAACACTCAAAATCAAATTGCATATTTAAGAATAAAGGCTCAAAGTGTTTTCTAAGGGATTATCCTTATGTTATACATACGTTGCCAAATTATTATTTGACCAGATCGGGAAATCAGATATGTGGAACTAAGAAAATAACTGTTACATTGGAAGCCATTATTTATGCGCCAGATGAGCTAAGATTAACAAATACCTTTTTATTTATATTACTGAACGTATTTATTTTTTTTTCATACTTGATATAGTCTTCCCACAACAACTTGGCCCGAAGACCTTGAAAGAATTCGCGATTCAACGGGAATGGGAAGTGAATAACTGTCACAAATGATGTTGGAAATGCAATATTTAATTTTTTTAAACTACATTCTACGTGTTGCTAAGTAGTGATTTTCATCTTAATTAACAAATAATTTCATGTAAGTTTGCATAGTGATAGGCATGTTGAATTATTTTGATATTTGAGTGAATCATTCGAGCATTCGCGCTGCCAACCCTCGTATTCTTTTTAATCAAATTATACAAGAAATTTTGATTACAAAAAATAAAGATCTTGCGGCTTTTAATTAATCTTTTTGAGGTTTTAATTAACTAAAAAGTACACGAAAGTTAGCAGTTATGCTTCAGCGCATGCCCCATTAATCATTTCGAATATCACAGTAACGTATTATGCATCACACCAAATTTGCGTCAGTCATTGGCCAAGTTATCGTGGGAGGACTACCTCTATACTTACCTAGACTACCGCTGTATTTACATATATCCTTATTTATACAGTTATATAAATACATCTTACAATGCACACAACAACACCATTTTCAATGAAATAAAATTTATAGCGACCACTATACCGCTAATGAATAATCTTCGCAAGTATTTCTATTCAACGTACAGTAGAACCTCGATTAACCGAGCTTCGATTAATCGAGATTTCTGTTAACCAAGCCAATAACGAAGTCTGATTTCTTTCTCTTTTTTTTTTTTTTTATTGTGAATTATTTTGAGGAAGTGATTTGTGTGATTGACAACGCTCCTTGTCATTGCGTTTTTATTAACCGAGCTTTCCGATATCCGAGGTACTAGCGGTCCCAATTAACTCGGATAATCGAGATTGCAAGTTGCACTGTATTATTAAAATTATGAACGAAAATTAGACTTCGGCTTGGAGTGAGACACTCTGTAACATTTATTGAATAAGAGGATTTCGACCAGCAACAGAGCAACTCTCTTTGGCACTCCGTGCAAAAAAATCTTATTACACACCGTTGGCGCATCAGTACTGATCAGGGCCGAAACTAAGGGGGGCGGAGAGAGCATGTGCCCCGGGCGCCAGAACGAAGGGACGCCAAATGAAGATTTTGTTTGTCGATTTTTCTCACATCTATGTTTAACACGGTATTGTTAAAATCATCCTGTCTGGTGTATGACAAAGCATAGAAGAATCTAAAGATGATACGACATAAGGATCCTGTATAAAGCGCAATTTTTTTTCGATTCTGTTTTCACGATTTTAATCAATCAATATTTGACAAAGACAAGAGCGCATCCAGCTCACCATTTAGGGGGGGGGAGGTCATGGATTTTTGGGGGGAGGTGGGGGGGTGGGAAGGGATCACATCTCGTTATGAGAATTTTTTATATTGAAAGCTATTCCCAAATCCAAACTAACTTCTTTTCTAATACTTTTACGAAGTCATTTTCATTCGTAAATACAAAAAATTTGCATTAATATTCGTAAAAATATAAAATTTACCGATTTTGTTCAGATACCAAGAAATTAAAGAGTTTCCCATTTTCTTATAAAGGCAAAGATTCATTCAGAAAATATTATAATTTTTAGCCAAGCTTTGCGAGTTGACAGCCACAGAAATGTCGTCGCAAGGAAATAATTGGCTGTCACAGTTTAAAAAGTCTAATAATTGTCACCGATTAAATATGGCAAAAAACTTTATTAAATTTTAGAGGTAACTAAACCGTACACATTGGCAGATGTGATTCTATTAGTGTCAGGAAAATTACAGGTGTAGCCTCTTCTTTCTGCTCAAAGTATTAAATACTTTTTTCAATCGAACTTATACTTTTTGAATGAATCATTTTCTTCGGATGGACTGATAGCTTTCATTATTATGAAACAGCCGTTATAAATTAAATGTTAGGTGAAGATAAAAGAGCAGCTGTAAAAAGTTAGAACTCTGATTTTCTGGTCAGAATGGGGAAAAAATGGCCATAAATTAAAAATAAAATTATGGTCATCTTTCATAATAATGAAAGCCATCAGCCCATCAGAAGAAAATAACTCGGTTAAAATTCTCTTTGTAAATATACTTTGCGGAAGAGGGGGGGGGGGGTGCAAAATCCATGTTTGCCCTGGGTGCAAAAAAAGCTAGTTTCGGCCATGGCACTAATAACTGGAGGTGACAATGAAGTATGCCCGTGCATACCCTAACTAACGGCGCCTGGTGCGGAGCACCGCTCGCACAACCGTTGCTACAACTTTGATTGTGCCTTTTAGCTTAGTTACAAAAAACTTCTTGTTGTTCCTCTGATACCTCTTAAAATTTGTTCCACTGTTCTTTAAACGCCTTTTATAAAATATAATATAATATTAAAATTAAAACACGCCCGCGCAGATTTACCTTTAATAACTCCTTTCAACGTTTTCTAAATATAATTCATACCTCAAACCTCAACCCTGCACGCAAGGCAATTCACGCATTATCCTAATTAAATTGTCAATCTTAAATTAAACTTTTATGTTCCGCAAGTCTTCTAAAGGTTAAGTAATGTTTAATTTAGTCAAGTTAATATAATCCTCTTAATAAGTCTTTCATTACTGTAGCTTGCTTTGTATCTAACGTTCTTAATTCTTGTTCCGAGCTCTCTATATATATCAGAGCGTAGTATTCTTAAAAATTTTTAATTAATTAAAACAACTTAAAGTGTATACTTAAAAAAAGGTGTTCTGTAGATGTATGTGCATCAGCAATTTTAGCCTTTGCAATCCGTTGTGTTTTTGGCAGTTATTCTGTGCAAAAGAAATACTGGCGTTGATAATCCACATTTCTAAATTATCTGAAATGATAATCCGAAAGAAGTTATTTTACTGAAATTGCACTTTAGGGAACACTGGCGAACACATACTAACAAAAATACGCCAAATAATGCCTTAATTGAGTATCAAGGCTCATTTGCAGAATGTGATTAGGAAAATTATACTTATTATCTCTTATTTCAAATAAGTGAGTTGGGAAAGCTTGTCATGTATTAAATGCATTACAAATATAATTAAAAAAAATTCTAAATAATATTTTGGTATAATTGCAAAAGTTTTAAAAAATCAGCTTAAATGTGATTTACTTTTTAAACTTTCAAACAATTTGTTTTTATAAAAGTATGTATGAATTAAACAGATATAGTTTCTGGATATGTTTACACACATAAAATAATCCTATAATTACGTCAGTTATGACTTAAAGTGTATCAGGTGTTCTCTGTAAACAATCGTTAAAGTGCTTCAAAACATATCACTTACCCGCAAGAAAATTGACACATCTCAGCAAATGTAAATTTCACAGAAGAGGCAAATGAAGTTTCGAATTTTTTAAATTTAGTACTTAAATCTGCATACAGCTGTAAAAGTGTACAAAAAATGCGTAAAACCTTTAAGAGTCAAGACATAAAAGAGATAGGGTTGTTTTAGTAAATTCCCCCTCAGCCTAATAAATGTAACACCTTGTTGATTTGTGATACTATTTTTGTTGCATAATTCGTCAAATTCTAGTCGCTTTTCAAAATGATGCGTACAAAAATGTGGAATTTTTTTTTTTTTTTTTTTTTTTTTTTTTTTTATCGCAATGCTTTAACTTTAATCCGTTATCAATCATTATCCAAAATATTAGTTTGCATCAAAATAAGAACCAACCGCAGATTCATAACAAAGTTTCTAGGAAATTAAATTAAAAGAATAAGCATATTTCAAAACATTTTTATAATAATTATTCAACTACAATCTTACAATTGCATTTCAGTGAAACAAAATTGCAGTTAGAACAAAATAAATATACAAAATAAATGTACAAAAACTGATTATTTTATAATAAAGCGCATAGTCATAATTACATCATCACAATATTTTCTATAACAATGGAAAAATAAAAGAAGCAGTTAAATAATTTTTCAGACTTCAATAGCAATGACTATTCACTAGTGCAAAACATTTCTATATTTATAAACTACATTATTATAAAAAGGAATCTTACGTAGGAGAACAAAAAGTATAATAATTATTCGTTGTTTTTAGTGGCAATTCAAAAACATATATTGTTTTTTGAGTTTTCAGAGTTATTTTCTCCGAAAGCATTAAGAGATTACTAGGTATCTTTTGCAGCTTCTTCAAACTTTTGAAAGAAAAATATTTATTCAATACGAAACTGTAACAGATAATTATACGAAATTTTTAAAAGGACTTAATTTAAAATGAAAAACTAGATAATTGGTTTTATCTTTTTATTTTAAATTTCTTATTCTTATAAAAATAATTTTTGCAGCATTTGATAGAACTTTTTCAAACTGGAATTTTATTTTAAAAAGTTCTGCAATTTCAGTCTTATATTCACTTTGTGAATGTTATAATTTGAAATGACAATGTAGCCATAATAGTAACACTCGGGAGTGGACCTAATTAGGAAGAATAATGTTAAAAAAGAAAAAAAAAACGTTTTTTAACTTTCTCTGGACAATCTATTGCCAATGGACTCTATTCAGGTGTCGTCATACGCCAGAGCTGGCGGTATGATGATCTGTTATTCTAGTTACTGCACCGATAGAATACCAGTATGCGCAGGCGCAAACACTGATAGCAGACGACTTTAGCCTTGACACAGGTTGAGTGCATACATTTTAACTGAAAATTTGCAAATTTAGGGAATTTTCTCGCATGCAGAACAACATTTTGAATTTAGATTACAATATATTCAGTATATGCTGCTGCATCAAAGAATTCAAATTGCATCAAACAAGCATTAATAACTCACACTCCATAGACTGCTATGTTAAACACCGCCAGTAAATACCGCCAGCAGACGAATTTTAGCCTCGACCTCAGGTCGCGTGCATAAGGTCCATTGTGATAATCCATATGTCACGAGCTACGCTTCATTAGCTTAGAAAACAAATGTTCATTCTTGAGACAGATTAGAAGAAAAATTAAGCTTGAATAATTGCTATAAACCATAAAATAGTACTAAATCCAGCATTAGTTTTCAAACAAACGTCATTCAAAAATACATTTTTGTTGCTATACGATGATGTAAAAGTTAAAATGATGCGATTAGAAATGATGCAAGAACAATAGAAGTGAAAGACATAGTGCCGGCCGTTATCACAATCTTTATACATTTCTAAAAACACCTATTGACTTGCCAATATTATAAAAGCGAACTGCGATTTTTTGGAGGTGACAGATAAGTCCGTAGTGATAGAAATAGGGCTTTGTCATTCAAAAGGTTGCTATGAATGAGGAAATCTTTGACGATTTCTTTACTGTTAACCACTGACATATAGCTATGGATGTCCAGATTTTAATAAAATACTAACCTTTATTCGAATCTGTAATTGATATTTTTTATATAAAAATGATTTTTGGCGTTTTTCATAGAAAATCTGAAAAATATGTTAAATATTTTAAAATATTGGAGTTTTCAATGAAAAACATACCAATACAACATTCTAATACTGGGCAGTGTGCTCTGTAACCCGGTAAAGTTCGGTTGCATGCCCTGATATGTATAATGTAAGGATTAAAATGGTTTTCATTCTTCATTCTTTCTTTACACTCTTGAATTTCCTGTTTAGTACACATTGTGAAACGCTTCAGAAAAACTCGAAATCTCAAATTAGACTAAAGGGCAGGGTTGGCGAAGTATAGCACGCTGGACACCACTAAAATTTTAAAGTAATCATTGCCTTATCTAATCATCGAATCTCTGCGATTCAAGAAGTCGACTATTTCGTTAAAAAATTAGTGGTATCAGTCGTGCCACAGTTGGCCACCCTTGCTATAAAGCAATGAACAGTCTTTTTATTATTATTATTTCCCTCTGTATTATCTCAAAAAACACAAGCAACGCGGAGTGGTACTGCTAATATTTAATGTAATACATTATAATATAGGGGTTTTATTTATATTTCATTTTTCATTTGGACTAATAATCTAAACAAATATGCTTTGACTATCTCAAAACTTTCTTCTATATCATTTCAAGTATATTAATTTATGATGGAATCAAGGATTATGAATATAAAGCATGCATTTCTTTAAATTTAACACGGAGTTAGAGTGAACAATGAATTAAAAGAAGAATAGAACAACAGCCCTGCCTGTTGAATATTGAAACTTAAAATTAGATCAACATATATATTTTAGAACATTAAACATATAAAATGTTGTGCATTTCTATACAAATTTATGTTAGGTCTAACTTAATCTGAAGTTTGATTAAACGCCGTACATTAGTTCTTGAGATAGAGCGACCACAAATTTGTGTCACTCACAGATTAACAGATAGACAAACAGATATTTTCCAAAATTAGTTAAATCGTGTTCAGGACATCTAAAAACATATAAATCCACCAAAAAATGGAAATCGAAATTTTTTCACGATTCCAATTCTTCCTTCTTATATTAGTAGAAGTACGTAAAAATGACTGCGTTATAATAAACTTTAAATATGAAATATCCGAGATTGGAATGTTCACAAGCATTCGTTTACCTATCAGTTCCTGTGGGAATTGACTTGAAATAATGGTTTGGGAATAATTTAAAGAAAACCTAAGAAGTGTTTTGATTTGCAATGTATGAAAGCCATTTAGTATTTTCCTACGCTTGTTAATCATGCAATTATAACAACTGCTGAGACTGACATTTATTCATGAATCCAAAATCCCCCTATACTCAAGAGATATAATACAGTGTAATATCAGTCATCTATGTTTTTTTTTTCTTTGGTTTGGACAGCTGAACAAATACATGAAATGAAGTCAACCTCCCTCTCTAAGATTCATGTCCATCAAAAATCTTATAGGGAGAGAAATACGTAACTTAGGCAGATCCGTTAAAAGAAATATGTGGGAAATAACAGATGGTCAGCTTGTCCATTTGTCCTGGCACTTTCCCGGAAATACGATCTAATATTTATAGCTAAATCCATTATGCATTATGATTTTCTTTTACTTCACCCTCAAAAATGCCCAATTACAAAAAGAACCTTTAATTTCAGCATGTCTTTTAAATGTGTTTTGTCTGAATGTATTGATTTTAACGTTTTGCAGTGACACTTGGAAAAAACAAAGTCAATTACTGACTCTCAAAGAGACTCTAAATTCGTAATTAATAGCCAGACATCTTTTTTCTCGAGCTTTGACTGATTCATGTTTAGTATAGCATTAAAATGTCTGCTTATTTTTTAGATTATAGATTTCCCTCAAAAAAATGGTAACAAAACATACTTAAAACTAAATTAAAATTTATGTAAAATGAAAGTTTTAAGGCAAATATGTGTGGATTAGTACTTTAAGTAACAGCATGTATGCCCTTAAATTTTTAATAATAAAACACATCGGCTGTTTTTTAAAGACTAGACTGCTGATCGTTTGATGTTAAAAAACATTTGCGCCAATGCTGCTATAGAATAATAAGCTAGATTCCATTTAAAATCATATTTTCATAAAAAAATTTACTTTTATTATACTTCTTATATGTATTTCCTTGAAAGTAAATAAAAACCAAACAAACTGTCACATCGACAAATAATGCACATAGTTTATTAAAAATATATACAACTCGAAAATTATATTACTATCTAAAAATATATGAAGCATAAACCAGATAGAAATACAATTCTTTTCTCTAAGCATATTTCTTTTCTTATCTCGGGGAAAGAAAATAATGGAATTTAAACTATATCACTCGATTTTCAGAAAGTAACTCTAAAAGAAAAATATATACGTACTGTTTCGAGAAAACAATATTTTGTTCCTCATATAAATATCTAGATTCGTCGATATATTTTCGTTTCACAACTAGTGATAACATTTTTTTTCTTTTATTACTTACCAGAAGGATATGCGCTTCAGACTGTTTTTTTTTTCTAATAATATAATGCAATAACAATATACAGGGTGTCCCAAACACATTGGCCTCGGTTTTTACCCTTAAATATTGATAATGGACGTATACTATAAATTACAAAGTTACGCAAAAAGAGGTACAGAATTTTATGAAATCGATTAAAATTTTCCGGGGATTAAATTGGAAAAAATACAAAATTTACATTTTTATACAGCCCCCGTACAAAATATTTCCTTATGAGTAAAATGTGCTCCATACACTAATAAGGTCATGTACAAAATTTCAGCCTTTTATGGAGAAATTAAGTACTTTGTCCATTACATGTGGGGTATTCAAATTGCTGTAATTATTTATCAGGCGATCTATTTCACAACGTATAATGTGCAATAGGCATAGTTTAGCCATGTTCGGTAGCAAACTTTTGCAAAGAAACCTTGGGTCTATTCTTACTAATTAACCCTTATATGCAGGAGATTTGCAAAATTTTATTAATACACAAATAAGTTTTCATTAACTGTTCTATTGAAACGCTTTTATTTTATTCTGTATCCATATGAATTATCAATTAACATTTTTTTTCATTTTTAAAACATTAAACTGAAAATTAATTTTTGCAACTCAGTTAAAAAGCAATCAAACAAACAACAAAACCAAACCCAATAAAATCGAAAAACTAAATGGAGAGGCATTTTTACTAAAATATTTTTAAATTATACTCAATTCTTCAAAATACATTAGATGACTTAAATTCAAAGAACATAATATATATCGCTCACCAGCACGAAAATTGACACATCTCGCAAAAAATTCATTTTGTATTTTATTCCATAAGCAGGGATCGTCTATATCGCGGGGTTCATATAGGTTCGTCTTTTTACAGGCAACATATTATTCGTGTCGTTATACGGAAAATCTCCATATTACACTAGTTGTCAATGGAAAAAATGCGCAGTGATACAACAAGAAAAACGACACATCTCACAAAAGGGTTTCCATAAGTTCATATTCGAACAATTTATAAAACTCTTTGTTGCCTTAGTAAAACTAATCGGATGCACGATTCCCAAAACTTTCTTCTATCTCATACAGATTAATACTTCAAAATTCGCTGTCACAGTAGCGAAATTAAATGGCAATCTATGCTCATCATGAGGATTCTAAAAAGATAAAATTCCGTGCATTAGTTCTTTAGATATGACTGTCGCTGAAATCATGTAAATACAGCAAAATGCAGCATAGCAGCGCCTCCTATTGGGTGATTTACATCAGAACCTAATCATCATCAACTTATGTCAACGTCTAACAGAATATGAAATTTGGGGGAAATCTGTGCATTAGCATTGAGATAAGGCTATTGCGAAAATCGTTAAAAATCCAGCATAGCAGCGCCACCTATTCCCCGATTTACACCAAAACCTACTTAGCATCAACTTGTGTCAGCGTCTAACTGAATCTAAAGTTACATGAAATTTCGTGCATTAGTTCTTGAGGCAGAGCTATTGCGGAAGTCATGACAAATGCAGCATAGCAGGGCCACCTGTTGAGCGATTTACACCAAAGCATAATCAGCAGCAATATTAATCAAAGTATACTTGAATCTGAAGTTTGATGAAAATTCGTGCATTAGTTCTTGAGATAGAGCTATTGAGAAAATCGTGCAAAATGAAGCACAACAGCGCCACTATTGGGCGATTTAGACCCAATAGTAGTTTCATATCAAGGACTAACTGAATCTGAAGTTTGATGAAAATGTGCGCATTAGTTCTTGAGATAGAACTATTGCGGAAATCGTATAAATCTAGCAAAATGCAGCATAGCAGTGCGATCTACTGGGCTATTTACACCAAAACATAAACAGCATTGACTCTTATCAAGAACTAACTGAATCTGAAGTTTTATATGAAAATCCGTGCATTCGTTCCTCAGATACAGCTATTGCGGAAATCGTAAAAAATGCAGCATAGCAGCGCCACCTGGCGGGCGATTTATACCAAAAACTAATCAGCACCAGTTTATATCAGGGACTACCTGAATATAAATTTTATTTAAATTTCGTGCTTTAGCTCTTGAGATAGAGCGCCCACAACATTTGTGTCGCACACAAACAGACAGAGTCACAGACTCACAGACAGACATTTTGAAACTAGTATGTTGTGGCCATCACAAAACTTTCTTCTATATAAATCACGTCAATTAAATCATTTAAATAGTACAAGAAATAACAACGATTTAGTACCAGTTCATATCAAAGTATATCTGAATTTGAAGTTGGATGAAAATTCGTGCGTTAGTTCTTGAGATAGAGCTATAGCGGAAATTCCGAAAAATGTAGCATAGCAGCGCCACCTGTTGAGCGATTTACACCAAAAATAAGCAGCACTAAATGATATCAAGGTATATCTGAATCTGAAGTTTGTTGAATATCCAAGCATTAGTTCTTGAGATAAAGCTATTGCGGAAATCGCAAAAAATACAGCATAGCAGCGCCACCTGTTGAGCGATTTACACCAAAAATTAAACAACACTAATTTATACGTCAATTCATGTCAGGGACTAACTAAATCTGAAGTTTTATGAAAATCCGTGCAATAGTTCTTGAGATATAGCTATTGCAGAAATCGTGAAAAATGCCGCATAGCAGCGTCACCTGTTAGGCGATTTTCACCAAAAACTAATCAGGTCCAGTTTATATCAAGGTCTAACTAAATATAAATTTTTGTGAAATTCCGTCCATTAGTTCTTGAGATAGAGCGCCCACAAAATTTTTGTCACATACAGACTCACAGAGTGGCAGAGTGACAGACAGACTCATAGACAGACATTTTCTAAAAACCATCAAATCGTGTTCTGGGCATTCTAAAACGTCTAAATCCGTCGAAAACCGGAAGTCGAAATTTTTCACGAATCCAGTACTTTCTTCTTGTAAAGATAGAAGAAAGTAAAAACGTGTTTTTGGGATCTGTGACCCCTAAAAGGTGTAAATCCGTCGAAAACCGGAAGTCGAAAATTTTCACGAATCCAATACTTTCTTCTTGTAAAAGTAGAAGAAAATAAAAATGATCAAAATTTCCTTATTTGGCGAAATATCGGTCTGTAGGTGATTAATATATTGTCATTAGATTAATAGTTAGGCTATATATTAATAGTTGCAACTTTACAATTTGTCAGCTCGGTAGTGATGTTGTCGAATATCATTTTTGCAATGAATATGAGGGTCAACGCGGCGCAAATGAAACAGGTTTGTGAAAGTATTTGCAAGACATTGCTTCAGGTGTAGGTGTAGACCAGTGGTTCCCAACCTTTTAGTGGACACGCCCCACTGAAGAGGCTAGAAAGTCACCATACCCCCCCCCCCCCCCTTCCTTACACATATTCTGTAACATACATCTCTTATTATTTAAAAAGTAAATTCTTTCATCTGAAGAAAGTCTAACAGAGTTTTGACAATAACTAATAATTTCGCATTTTTTAACTCATCATAGAGGTGAATTTTCTGCCACAAAGGTGTTTTTAATATAATTTGATAAATGCAACGAAGCTATAAATTTTCACTTTTATAGAAAGATGGTTTTTTCCATAATTTTGCTGTGCCTTTCCAACTTACCTCAATGCTTAACAAAAGTGTTATATGGTCTGCACTTTTATTTTCACAAGATGCTTATAGAAACTCTCACATTTAGCATTGAAATTGTTTTTAAAATTCACACATTTTATAAATCATTTTTGCAACTTATTAAGCATTGGTTGTAAAGCTTTGGGTACTAAATTTTCGTTCTTTAGATAACAAAATGCACAATAAGTTTTTCAAAATTCCGACCTTTATCAATTTTAAGAAGCCATTATTCCCCAAACACATTTATCTTTTCCCCTCCCCGATTATCTTTAATTAACTGTCATTTATTATCCCATTTTCAAAATTAAATAGTATATTTTATATCTTCCTTTACTGTGTAGATGGCCTACACTACAGCCATTGATATTTACTATTTATCCATTTCCTTTTTTAATGTTATGAAAGATTTACAAATTTTATAAAGTCCGTAGCACCACATTTAGTTATTTCAAATATTTTTTAGGTTAAATGTGTTAAAGATAATAAAATTTAGGCGTATTCTTAAGTAATTTTATGTGTAAATGTTTCGTCAAGTAACATATATACAGGGTGGCGAGTGGTCAGAGAAAAACACAGTGAAAAAAAGGTGTTAAATACCAGTATTTTGTTAAAGAGAAATTTGCCTTTTTTAATCCTTTTATATTATTGGAAGTATTTTCTAGAAGAAAATTCTGGCAGTTTCCACTTTTCTTGACTGTGTTTTTCCCTGACCACCTAGAGAACGAATAAGACAGCATAGATGACCAGTCTTTTAATCATGGAATCGTTAACTTCATTTGATAAAAGAATGAAAAACAATAAAGAACCGTTCTCTTGTTTTTGGACAATGCAAGTTCTCATCCGAAACATTTGAAATTCGACAATGTTAAAATTGTGTTTTTTCTCCCAAACACAACTTCAATATGCCAGCCACTTGATCAAGGCGTAATACACAATTTTAAATCTTGGTACAAAAAGCTTTTATTACGCCTTTCAAAGTCAGATTCTATTAATACACTTGAGAACTGCCTAAAATTAGTTACTCAATTTCGTCATGTGGATAGTTACTTTTATTTTATTTTTTAAGCATAAAAGTGATTTTTCCCAACATTAAAAAACTACCCCAAAAGAATTAACATTATGTATATAAAATGAATTATTAAGTACTATTTTATCTAAATATAATAATTAGTGTCCCAAATGTTTTTTTAAACTAAAGGTAAGTCACAGAATACAAATATTTATTATACTTTTTTTATCTTTTACTGAATATCACATAGTCGTATAAAATAAACCAAACTTATTTTATTTCAGCATTAAGTTGTTTAGAACTTTAAATTATACAGCAAAATTTTGCATGAAACGAACAAACAAAACACTGTATTATTAGAACAATTCTAAGATATAAAGGACTTAATGTTTCAAATGACGTCGAATCTAACACTTTTATCGATACTTTGTATTAACTCTTAATTGCACGAAGTTAGATAAGAGACTAAATTTCCCTCAGGAAACACACAAAAACAAAAGAAACTCATACAAGAAAGGAATAGTAATGGCTCTTGAGTATTTTTTATCTGCTAGGTCTTTCTTTATCTAGAAAAATAAGGAAAACTATAAATATGCTAACATAAAGGAACTAAATGAAAAATTGTAGATATTTCTACGGATATTGACGGCATGAAAGTAATATTTTAGATAGTCAAATATTTTATGCGATTTTAATGTAATTTAGAATGTATGGATTTTAAAATACGCATCTACTACATATATAGAAAAAGCAAATAGGACTTTTATTCCGAAAGCTTATAACTTACGTTCTGCTGAACGAATTTTTATGGGACTAATATTAACAGTTAGATAATATTTGAAAGAAAGTTTAGGTATATAACACATTGTTTTGACTTTGCTTATTCATAGAGCTATCGGAGAAAATTTTATAATTAGGCCTGATTATGAATGGAAATTTTATTCCTTACGCTTGTAACTCACGTTCTGCTGAACGGATTTTCATGGGACTTACATTGACAGTTAAATAAAGTTTGGGATGAGGTTTTAGTGTATAACACTGCGCTTTACGTAGCTTAGTTGTAAAGCTATGCGAGAAAGTTTTATAATTTACACCCAATTATGAAATATTAACTTTTTTGAAAGTACTACTTAAAGAATTTTGATGGGAGTTGCATTATTAGTTCTATAAATTATGCAAAAAAGATGTAAAATTATATGTAAAATTAGTATTCCGAATTGCAAAGTGTACATTCTAGGTGAGCGGAGATCAGATAAGGCATGAAAGTGTGCCAATTCATTTTTAAAAGACGATAAATAGTTTCAGAAAGAATTTAAATAGTTGAATATGTGAAGATTGCAAAGTTTGTTGGGAATGAGTGATATCTCGCTTACAGTGCAGTGCTAATTATTATTGAACAAAATAAAAAACTAGTATGTTGTGGCCATTACAAAACTTTCTTCTATATAAATCACGTCAATTAAATCATTTAAATAGTATAAGAAATTGCATCGATTTAGCACCAATTCATATCAAAGTATATCTGAATTTGAAGTTTGATGAAAATTCGTGCATTAGTTCTTGAGATAGAGCTATAGCGGAAATTCTGAAAAATGTAGCATAGCAGCGCCACTTGTTGAGCGATTTGCACCAAAACATAAACTGCACTAATTCAAGGTATACCCGAATCTGAAGTTTGTTGAAAATCCAAGCAATAGTTCTTGAGATAAAGCTATTACGGAAATCGCAGAAAATGCACCATAGCAGTGCCACCTGTTGAGCGATTTACACCAAAATGTATAAAACGTCAATTCATGTCAAGGACTAACTAAATCTGAAGTTTGATGAAAATCCGTGCATTAGTTCTGGAGATTGAGCTATTGTGAAATCGTGAAAAATGCTGCATAGCAGCGCCATCTGTTGAGCGATTTACACCAAAATATAAACAGCATTAATTCATATCCAGGTATACCTGAATCTGAAGTTTCATAAGAATCCGTACATTCGTTCTTGAGATAGAGCCATTGCGGAAATCGTGAAAAATGCAGCATAGCTGCATCACCTGTTGAGTGATTTGCACCAAAAACTACTCAGCACCAACTTATATCAGGGACTAACTAAATATAAATTTTTATTAAAATTCCGTGCATTAGTTCTTGAGATAGAGCTCCCACAAAATTTGTGTCACATACAGACAGACAGACTCACAGACAGACATTTTGTAAAAACATGTTTTTCGGAATCTCTGACCCCTAAAACGTGTAAATCCGTCGAAAACCGGAAGTCTAAAATTTTCACGAATCCAATACTTTCTTCTTGTAAAGATAAGAGAAAGTAAAAAAATTAAGTACATTAAAACAGTATATGTCGTGGTTGAAAGAACGCAAAATGTTGGCCTAAACAGACATCTCAGTTATAGTGAAACACTAATACTTGTGAGTGGAGAATAAAAATGAACATTTCTAGGCCTACTGAAACAAATAGTTCTTTTAGGTAGCTTTCTTTACAAAAAGCTACCTATTGCAGCCGTTCGGAGGAAAGCGATTTCAAAAAATTTTGGTATATTTTCATCGATCATGACCCCCAGACCCCGAAACCACCCTCCGTTCAAAATTGATATATATATATATATATATATATATATCAATATATATATATATATATCTGACCTATGTCACACTGTAACTCTCGTATTTATGAACCGATTTGGATGTAATTTGGTGTGTACATAGTACATACCAATGTCTCGACCGAGTTCGTTGGCCAGCTTCATCCGCCATTTTGTTTCAAAATGGCGGCCATTTAAAATTTTTTTTTAAATTTAAAATTTGAAATGTGGTACCAAAAAATTGAAAATGCAAAAATATTTTTTTTTTATGTATTTGACCTTTATACAAAGACTCCGTAGCAGTTTTTGTTTCGTCTATATCTTAAAAAATGGCTGAGTTATAGCATTTTGAATTTCTAGCGAAGCTGACATTTTGAAACGTCCTGAATTTTGTCACGCGATAAAAAGCGTATTTATGAACCGATTTGGATGTAACTTCGTTTATACATAGTACAGACGAATGTCTCGACCGAGTTCGTTGGCCAGCTTCATCCGCCATTTTGTTTAAAAATGGCGGCCATTTAAAATTTTAAGAAAAATTTAAATTTGAAATGTGGTAGCAAAAAATTGAAAATTGAAAAAATATTTTTTCTTATGTGTTTGACCTTGATAAAAAGATTCGGGAGCAGTGTTTGTTTCGTCTATATCTTAAAAAATGGCTGAGTTATAGCATTTTGAATTTCTGGCGTGGCTGACATTTTTAACGTCCTGATTTTTGCCACGTGATAATAGACGTATTTATGAACCGATTTAGATGTACCTTGGTGTGTGCATAGTACATACAAATAACTCAACCGAGTTCGTTGACCAGCTTCATTCGCCATCTTGTTTCAAAATGGTGGCCATTTAAAAAAATTAAAAAAAAATAAATTTAAAATGAGATACCAAAAAATTGGAAAATGAAAAAGATTTTTTTTGTATGTGTTTGACCTTAATACAAAGATTCCGGAACAGGTTTTGTTTCATCTACATCTAAAAAAATGGCTGAGTTATAACATTTTGAATTTCTATTGTAGCCGACATTTTAAAACGACCTGATTTTTGTCACGCGATAACAGGCGTATTTATGAACCAATTTGAATGTAACTTGGTCTGTACATAGTACATACCAATGTCTCGACCGAGTTCGTTGGCCAGCTTCATTCGCCATCTTGTTTCAAAAGAGTTGCCATTTTTAAAAAAAAATGTAATTTAAAATTTAAAATGAGGTATTAAAAAATTGGTAAATGAAAAAGATTTTTTTTATGTGTTTGGCCTTGATACAAAGATTCTGGAGCAGTTTTTGTTTCTGAAAATTTGTTCTTTTGTTTATATCTTAAAAAGTGGTTGAATTATAGCACTTTGAATTTCTATCATGGCCAACACTTTGAAACGATCTTGTATTTGTCACGCGATACCACACTTATTCGCTTATTTCGATGGAAGAAGGCATGTGGATAGTATACATCAATATCTCGACCAAGTTCGCTGGCCAGCTTAATCAGCCATCTTGTTTCAAAATGGCGGCCATTAAATTAAAAAATATATATATATTTAAAGTGAGGTGCAAAAAAATTAGAAATTGAAAAAGGTTTCTTTCTTAAGTATTTGACCTTGATATAAGGATTCAGGAGCATTTTTTTTTTGTCTTTATCTTAAAAAATGGCTCAGATATAGCAGTTTCAATTTGTAAAGTGGGTGACATTTTGAAAAATCTGATTTTTTGCCTGCGACAGCACTCGTATATATCAACCGATTCCGATATGAGTGAGCATGTGCACAGCAATTACTAAGGTCTCGACCAAGTTCACTGGTTAGCCTCATCTACCATGTTGTCTTAAAATGGCAGGTCTTAAAATGGATAAAGCTGACTAATTTCGCGAAATTCTCATTCATAATGATTTAGTATTGATAAAAATTAGTATTGAATCTTCTATATTCGGTTTCCACTTAATTGAGCTTCGTGTGTTTGAATAATATAAGTTGGCTTTTTAAAAATAAGGAATATGAAAGCTACCTCTTCCTCCCGGCACTGGCCGGAAGGACTTTTTTATGTTGAACTAGTCGGATGTTGCAATCCCAAAACTTTCTTCTATCGCATACATTGTTAATACTTCCTGGAAAATGCAGTATATAAGCGCCACCGGTTAGGTAATTCACACCAAAGTCTAGTCAGCAACAACTTATGTCACCTTCTAACTGAATTTTAAGTTTGATGAAAATCCGTGCATTTGTTTTTGAGATAGAGCTAGTGTGGAAATCATAAGAAATTCTGTATAGCAGCGGCACCCGTTCGGCGATTTGCACCAAAAACTTAATTAGATCCAATTTATACCAGGGACTAACTGAATCTGACGCTTGATGAAAATTCATAATCGTGAAAAATGCAGTATAGCAGCGCCACCTGTTGGGTTATTTACACCAAAAACTAAACATCACTAATTTATATCAGGAACTAACTGAATCTGAAGTTTGATGAAAATTCGTGCATTAGTTCTTGAGATAGAGCTGTTGCAATAATCCTGAGTAATGCAGCATAGCAGTGCCACCTGTTAAGCGATTTCCACCAAAAATGTAACCAGTGCTAAATTATATCAAGGCCTAACTGAGTCTAAATTTTTATAAAGAATCCGCGCATTAGTTTTGAGATATAGCTATTGCGAAAATTGTGAAAAATGCAGCATAGCAGCGCCACCAGTTGTGCGATTTACACCAAAAAGTAATCAGCAGCAGTTTATATCAAGGTCTTGCTGAATCTAAAGTTGTGTGAAATTCCGTGCATTAGCTCTTGAGATAGAACGCCCACAAAATTTTTGTCACATACAGACACACTCACAGACAGAGTGACAGACAGACATTTTCTAAAAAACATCAAATCGTCTTCAGGACCTTCTAAAACGTATAAATCCATCGACTACTCACTAAAACTTTTGTAAGGCCAAAATCTAATAGCAAAGTGAGCTCGGTAGCCGCACTTAAGTTTATGCATTCATATATGTCTGTATATCGTAATGAACTACTATTGTATACTAATTGCGTGATTATCAATTTTAACCACTGTTAACTATGCAATATTAACTGCATAGCGCATAAACCCCTTTAGCTAATAGGGCAGTTTCCTGAAATTAAAATGAAACGCTACAGACCAGACATGCTACATTTAATTCCAGTACTGGGATTATTAATTGGGGGGGGGGGATACAGTAGTCTTATGTTTATTTTTAAAGTATCAGATTTTAAAAACAACCACGTGGCTTTAAAACAGCATATTTTACAGAAAACATGTATCAATATATTTATATATATGCTTTTATTTATTTGTCAAAGTTGTGAGGTCGCACTAAATGAAATCGAGGACAGCGTAGTGAGAAACACTGCTAAACAAACATCTCGATTACAGTGGAGCCTTAATAATTGCGATTGACAAATAAAAATGGATATTACCATAGTTTCTTAAATAACTATTCCGTTTTCATGCTAAAAGAATATAAAATGTCGGTGAGCAACAGACTCTAAAAAATTAATAGAAACCTGATCAATATTTTTAGAAATATCTACTGCAAAGTTGTGTATATGTGTGACACAAAAAGGGGAATATTACAAATCTAGATGAAAGTATAACGAATGAAAACTAATCGGATGTACCAATCCCAAACGTTCATCTTTCTCATACATGTTAATACTTCAAAATTCGCTATCACAGTGCCAAAACTAAAGACAATCTATGCTCATCATGAGGATTCTAAAAAGATGAAATTCCGTGCATTAGTTCTTGAGATATGACTATCGCTGAAATCGTGTAAATCCAGCAAAATGCAGCACAGCAGTGCCACCTATTGGGTGATTTATACCAGAACCTAATCATCATCAACTTATGTCAACGTTTAACTGAATATGAAGTTTGGGGAAAATCCGAGCATTAGCTTTGAGATAGAGCTATTTCAAAAATCAATTAAAAAACAGCATAGCAGCGCCACCTATTGCGCGATTCACACCAAAACCTAATTAGCAATAACATGTGTCAACGTCTAACTGAATTTGAAGTTAGGTAAAAATTCGTGCATTGGTTCTTTAGATAGAACTATTGTGGAAATCATGACAAATGCAGCATAGCAGAGCCACCTCTTGAGCGAGTTACACCAAAAACATGATCAGCAGCAATATTAATCAAGATATACTTGAATCTAAAGTTTGATGAAAATCCGTGCATTAGTTCTTGAGATACAGCTATTGAGGAAATCGTGCAAAATGCAGCAAAGCAGCGTCACCTATTAGGCGATTTACACAAACACGTAATCAGCATCATTTCATATCAAGTGCTAACTGAATTCGAAGTTTGATAAAAATGTGTGCATTAGTTCTTGAGATAGAGCTATTGCGGAAATCGTGTAAATCCTGCAAAATGCAGCATAGCAGCGGCACCTTTTGAGCGATTTACACCAAAACGTAAACAGCAACAAATCATATCAAGGACTAACTGAATCTGGATTTTTATGAATATCCGTGCATTAGTACTTCAGATAGAGCTATTGCAGAAATCGTGAATAGTACAGATTGGCAAGCAGCACCACCTGTTGGACGATTTACACCAAAAACTAATAAGCGCCAGCTTATACCAGGAACTACCTGAATATAATTTTTTTTATTAAATTACCTGCTTTAGTTTTTGAGATAGAGCGCCCGCAGAATTTGTATCACATACAGACAGAGTCACAGACTCACAGACAGACATTTTGTAGGAACATGTTTTTTTGGAATCTCTGACCCCTAAAACGTGTAAATCCGTCGAAAACCGGAAGTCGAAAATTTTCACGAATCCAATACTTTTTTTCTTGTGATGATAGAAGAAAGTAAAACGGTAAATAAATAAATACCCAAATGTTTTGGAAATGCAGTTTGGCAATGGAGTTCCTGTGTGATCATTAATATCTTTATATAAATTTTAATATACTGTTAAAAATTCCGTCCTACTTGGAACCGAATTTCGATGCTTCAAAAACTGCAAGCATAAGAACGGTGAAATATTTTTCTATGATTTTCAAATTTTGTAAGCCGTGAAATGATACAGTAATGATACATACTATACATTTTTTAGATCACAGGCTATCAAGGCCTGAGAGCCATCCCACAGGTTCTGTATGTACAGTCGTGGGGGGCGGGGGAAGTAAACACCCCCTGCTAACTGTGCGACAAATTGTAGTATAAGAAAGTTACAGGCACCAAACAATTGTATATAAAGTCTACTTTTAAATGATATATATATATATATATATATAATTTGCTTAGGGCACCATCTACATATCAAAACTAACCAAAACTTTTTTTTTTTTCAGTAGCAATACCCAAGTTTGACACCATAAATAAATTCTACACCCTTCAATTAACCTAAATCCAAATTTTCATGAAATTCGTACGATTAGTTTCCCAGAAAATAATTGTTTTAATATGAGCATATTTTACGGGTTGTATCCAAATTGAAGTTCGGTACTCGATTGTTGAAATGCTACAGAATGACTATGTGACTTCTATTAATGTATTATTTCTTGCGAATATGACCATTTCACTCGCTTAATATGTTTCGACTACTGCCAGCCCAAATATTTCAATAAAATGAGTAAAATATATTTTTTCAAATTATGCTTTTCTAAACATCATAAACATCATTCTTAAACCATGATTTCGAAGTTTTTTAATGATAATTCGAAAACTACATGAAAGAAAAATTTGAAATTGAGAATTCGCGTAAAGCAGGACATTATAAATATAAATCTATCAAAAAAATTGTAGATTGCATGTTTTTTTCTAATATTAATTTCATAATTCATATTATAAAATTTTTTAAATTACAAATTCAGTGTATTTATGTTTGGGTATTTTAGTATTATAGCCACACACAAAAATATCACATTAGGATTATAATTCCAGGAGATATTAATACAAATGTGAAAATGTAATTTAGCATTAGAAGCTCTAAATTTTGTATGATTATAATTCAAAAACTTTTCATTCAAATAACTGGAAATCTCGTTTCTAAGCATAGTTTGAACCGAAGGTTTAAAATATGTTGTCAAAATTGGGTGTTGTCATTGATGGTCTTGATTTGTAGATGGCTCCCTAATCAAATTTTATATGCATAATTTAAAACTAGACGTTATTTCCAATTGATTGGTAAAAGTAACTTTCTTCTATTATAATTAGTTGCAGAGTTAGTAGGGGTGTTTACTTTTTTCCCACGACTGTACGTATATACGTATGTAATGTATGTATGTACGTAACGTGATATCTCTTGATAGAAATATCCGATTTGCTTCAAATTTTGAATAGGTTCATTCTGATAAGGTGCTTTCCTGATTACTTTTGGGGTTCATTGGTTAAGTATAAAGTGGATGGGGAAACGGGGGCTGATCTCGCATTAATTTAGATAAATGAGTTTTTCATGCAGAATTATCCGACTTGCTTGAAATTTGGTATACCGGTTTATTCTGATAAGACGCTTCTCTGATTAGTTTGGGGTGTTCATTGTTTGGGTACGGGGGGGCTTAATCCCCCATAATTTAGATAAATGGGTTTTTCATGCAGAATTATCCGATTTGTTTCAAATTTGGTATAACGGTTTATTCTGATCAGGAGCTTCCCTAATTAGATTTGGAGGTTTACTGGTTAAGTATAAAAGAGGGGGTATTGGAGGAGCAAATCCACCCCACCCCCTTAATTCAGATAAATGGGCTTTTTTGTCGATTTCTTTATTTTTCGTGGGGCATTATTCTTTGAAATAAGAGTATAATATACAATTAGTGTGAATAGCCTGTGAGCTCAATGCCATCAGTTTAACTGGACATTTTTTTCTATGTTGTATCACAACTTCAGCATTCTGTGGTTCACGTTTTCCCGAAAAGAATACGTCTCAAAAATGAAAGTATTTCAGAAATCTGTTATCTGAAATACTGCATAGTATAAAAATTTAATCATTCTTATTTTGTAAGCATTTCAATATTTTTTTTTTCATATGAGTATTGATGATATTTCTTCCTTTTCACACTACATTCTAGCAATCTAAAACAAAGTAGAGCTGTGAAAACTAAACGTTTTTACATCTTCCAGATTATTTATTTTCCCTACTCTTAAAGTACACTCCATTCAATCATTAAATGATTTATATATATATATATAAGGAAACACTCATTCCGTTGTCTACATTAAAGAATAATTTCCTTTAGTTTGCCTGAAGTAAAATGCTCCCACGAAAAAGAAATGAGTCTCTTTTATTTCCATTTCATTTTTTTGTAGGTTTAAGGATACGATTCAATGCTTTTTTTTATATTTTCCCCTTCTCTTCCTTAAAGTCATCGGGTGCACAGAATACTTTTTTTTTTTTTCATTTTATTTTGTTTTAGAAATATCTGCCAACGTTGAAAAGAAATGCGTAATAGATTTTTTCTCCTTGCGCCGGCGTATATAAAGATGATGCATTTCAAGGAAAGGATATTAAAGATTCGTTGAGACTTGTAAGCCTTCAATGCATTAGGACGTTACATTTGGGACGTAGAATTAGAGCAGATTCCATCCCATATTATTTAAGGATAAAAGTTTTATCTCTCTAGAATGACTTACGTTAATTAAAATAAATACCGTCCAAGTTCGGACAGTGAATTAATAGAAGTTATTGATTAATAATACTTTTTTATTCTGTAATGTATTAGTAAACTAAATAATCAAGCAAAAAATATTTAAAAGATATATTTGTCTTTTATAATTTTAACATTAAAATAATTTTCTGTTTATTGATTACTTGGAGAATATCATACCCAATAGATCTAACATAAAGGAATTGAAATAGAATCTTTTTTCTGAAGGATGCATTTAAAAGACAATAGTAGCTTTATTAGGTGCATCATCTAAAATTAATTGTGATGTAAAATATGACTTATATTATTTTGCAAACATTTCAGTACTCATTTTCTCATAATTATTGATTGACGATATCATTTCTTTCTCATTTTGCTATCTAGCAATCCAAAACAAAATAGAGCTGTGAAAACTAAATAATAATAATAACAACAATAATAATAATAATAATAATAATAATAATAATAATAATAATAATAATGTCCTATTTGTTATTTATTTTTAATATGTTTACATTATATTGAATTCAATCATTAAATGACTTTTTTTGTCTGGGGAAGCACTCATTTTATTATTTAGAATAAAGGCAACGAACGAAAAAATTCGTTGTCTGTGGTGAAATTGTCCCTCAAAAAAAATGAAGTCACATTTGCTTTCTTTTTTATTTCCATTTCTTTTTCTGGATTTAAAAATGTGATTAAATCTTATTTCTATATATCCCTTCTCTTCCTTAAAATCATCGGGTGCACAAAATACTTTTGTTTTAGAAATATCTTCCTACGTTGTAGTGTAGAGCAATGTGTACTGGATTTTTAGGTAGCTTTCATTAGAAAAAGTAAATAGCTACCGATTGCAGCCGTCCGTGGGAAAGCAATTCCTGAAAATTTCGGTATATTTTCACCAATCATGATTCCAAGACCACAAAACGTCTCTCTCTTCAAATTTTGATTTATATATATATATATATATATGTATGTATGTATTTATTTATTTATTTATATACGAGTATATATCTTATTTTTGTCTTGTTGCAACTCTCATATTTATGAACCGGTTTGGATGGGATTGAGCATGTGTACAGGACACACTAAGGTCTCGACCGGATTCGTTAGCCAGCTTCATCCGCTAACTTATTTCAAAAGGGAGGTCATTAAAAAAAAATAAAACTTTAAATTTCAAAAAGAGATGCAAAAAAAAAAAAAAAAAAATAGAAATTGAAAATCATTTTTTTTCTTTAGCGCTAGACCTTGATACAAGGATTCCAGAGCATTTTTTGTTTCGTCTTTATCTTAAAAAATCGCTGAAATATGGCAGTTTGAATTTCTCGGGTGTCTGACATTTTAAAACAATCTGAATTTTGTCATGCGACAGCACTCGTATATATTAACCGATTTCGATGTGACTGAGCATGTGTGCAGAACTTACCAAGGTCTCGACCAAGTTAATTGGTTAGCATCGTCCGCCATATTGTTTTAAAATGGATCACTTCAAGATATAGCCAAATTTGACGACCAAACATAAATGGCTCTAGATAAAGTCAACTTGGATATGACTGATTAATTTGGCGAAATTCTCATTCATATTCAATTCTGACGGAAACTGGGATTGAATCTTTTATAATCGGGTCCCACTCATTTTAGCTTCGTGTGTCTGAGTAAAATAAGTCGAATTTTAAAAACAAAGAATATGAAAGTTACTTTTACTGCTGGTAATGGCCGGAAGGACTTTTTATTCCCCTTTGTTGGCGTATCTGCAGTGAAAGAAAGTATATAAAAATGATACATTTAAAAAAGGATATTAAAAATTACCTGAGGCTGTAAGCCTTCAATGCATTAGGACGTTACATTTGGGACGTAGAATTAGAGCAGATTCCATCGCATATTATTTAAGGATAAAGCTTTTATCTCTCTGAGCTCTCTTATAGAATAAATTGTGTAATTAAAATAAATACCGAACAAGTTTGGACAATAAAGTAATAGAAGTGATTAAATGCTAATATTATTTATTATGCTATGGTTTAGTACGATAAGTAATCTAGCAGAAATATTTAAAAGAGATACAAGTACTTTATAATTTTATATAAATGTAATTCTCAGTTTATTAAATGCTTCGAAAAACCACTATGCATTCAAAGTAACACAAAAAAATTGGAAGAGAAATATTTTATCTGAAGAATGCATTTACACAATAAAAGTACTTTGGTAGTTGCATCCTCCGAAAGTATGCGTAATATAAAAGATGAATTGCACTGTTTTGTAAAACTTTCATTACTTATATAAATATTGACATCATCCCATCCTTTTCATTGCATTCTCTAACAATCTAAGACAAAATATACCCGTGAAAGTTGAAAACAAAATCAATGCGTACTTTTTCCATGCTTTTAGTACATTACAAACATTCATTAAATATATATATATATATATTAAGCACTCATTTGATTGTCTGCAATACAGAATATTTTTTCTTCGTTACCTGGGGCTGAAATTACCCATATAAATGAAAAATAAGATCTCATCTATTTCATTTCCATTTCATTTTTTTATTGGTTTAAGAATACGATTCAAATCTCCTCTTCCTTAGCAATCTTGGGCTGTACAGGCTATATTTTTTTATTTTGTTTTTTTTTTTTAATACCTTCCAAATTTGAAAACAAAACTTTCATAATTTTTTTGTATTTTCTCTCTTACGGCATATTTACAGCGAAGATAAGTACAGTAGAACCTCGATTAACCGAGCTTCGATTAATCGAGACTTCTGTTAACCAAGCAGATAACGAAGTCTGTTTTTTTGTGTGTGTGTGTGTGTGTGTGTGTGTGTGTGTGAATAAACCTTGAAAAAGACCACACTTTTTACTGCATTAACAACTGCACTAAAATATTTGTTGCAAAGAAGCGATGTTGCGATAGATCTTCTGTTGCTCAAAAATTGGCGTGATCGGGCAACCACTGATAGAAAACCCGGACTTTTTCAACGAAAGATAGCAGACTTTTTTAAAAAAAATTATGTAAATGTAACAAATTAATGTAATTAAATTTAAAAATATATACATTTTCTGTAGATATGTTTCATTTTTGAAAATGCATCTTTGAATATTTAACTTAGTATAGTTGCAAAAAAAAATCAATTTGCTTTTTAAAATATACTACTAGTAGTTGATTTCCTTTGTAAAATTTGTTGAGCTCTGAAACATAACTTTATATATGTTTATTTTTGTTATTTAAAAAACGTTCTATTGTTTTTTATTCTAAGAGATATTAAATTCGCGAGCACGGCGAGTTTATGTACACAATTTCTATTAACCGAGATTTCCGATATCCGAGGTACTAGCCGTCCCAATTAGATCGGATAATCGAGGTTTCACTGTATATAAAAATGATGCATTTTAAGGAAAGAATATTAAAGATTCACTGAGACTGAAAACATTCAATGTATTCGGATGTTACATTCGGTACGTAAAATTAGAGAAAATTCCATCTCATACCATTTAGGGATAAAAGTTTTATCTGTCTGATCTCTCTTATAGAATGCCTTATGTTAATTAAAATAAATATCAGATAAGTTTGGATTACGAAGTAAAAAAATGATTAAGGGCAGTTGGAAGGCAAATTCGTGAAAAAAATCTTTATTATTAATATTATTATTATTATTATTTTGAATACTTTGTTTTCCCCTTTCTAATAGTATATTACTTTTGTTTCTACTGCAACGAGAAGTTAAATTGTTTATGAAATTCAGTTTGTTTACATCATTCATAAACATTACATACATAAACTTTAAACTCAATTTTCTCAAAATGTTGTCTTTTGAATTTCGATGAACCTTTTTATAGAAACTACTACATGTTATTCTCTGTAATCTTGTCTGAATATTTTAAATATAATCCTTGATCAAACTGAAGTGAACTTTTGTTACTAATATATGGACAAAATTTTTATTAAAAAGTTTTTCTTAGGAAAAATTAAGTTTTTTGTTATTTAAAAGTGGTTTTTATTCCAGATTTTTTAAATAAGTAAAGAATACCTATTTATAAATTTAACTTCACTTTATTAGGAGTTATTCATTTTACGTATATAAAAAAAATTCAAGTTAATATCTTTGATTAATTTCTCAGAAAAGGTACATTAATTTAACACGGCAGGTATAGGACCTTCTAACTCCCTAGTGGTCCTTTTGAAATGGTCAAAATTATTATGCTATTGTTTCGAAGAAAATTCGACGTGTACTGAAACCCTGATCGTGGACCCTGATCGAAACCCTGCTTATAATTTAAACTATAACATCATTTAGGATTTTTTTATGTATGTTTTATAGAAATTAGAAATATTTAGTAAATTCTAAAAAATATAATAAAACTTCTAATAGTTTATGACAAAATTATCTTGCACATACAGTTTTTCAACGATTTTCAAGTTAGAGTTTCGTATTTTTGAGTCATCATTTCTTTTTAAGACTGCTTATTACTTTGCCTCTAAATTATACCTGAAACAAGAAAAATTACAAATAAAAACCTTATAACAAAAAAAATCAAAATCTATAAAAATCCATCACATTTTTTTTTTGTTGTTGTTATAATTTGAAAAAAAATCGTTTCTGTTTCACGTACAGTTTGTACAGAATGTAATTTCCTTTATTTAAAAAAAAAAAAATAAAAAAAAATAAAAAAAAAAAAAAACATGTGAATCCGTTAACTTGTTCAACAGTTATCGTGTCCAAACTTTTGAAAAACAGTGCTGTGAGATAATTGAGTTTGAATTTTTACCTTCACAGGTATTATCTTTTTGCGCTACTCAAAGTTTACAGTTCGTACTACCGTAATTTTAGGAATTTTCCTATCGCACTATATGTACGACATTCTTAAAAGTTCAAACATTATATTAAAAATAATAATAACAAATACCTTTTTTCCTTATTTCTGCAACCCTAAATTAATAATATTTTCTTCAACCATCTGTTCGTAACAGGGTTCGCTGATTTAAATCGGCTTGATTTTAATCATGATTAGAATCATGATTTAAATCAATTGCTTTTTAAAAAATCATTGATTTAAATCCTTTTTTTTTTAATTATTTTTAAATAAATTCAAGATGTAAACGAACATAATAATGTACTTTAATATAATTTAGTTTTATATAATGCACATAATCAAACAGTTTTTAGAAAGATAAAGCTTAATCTTTGCGAAAAAGTAAAGTACAATGTGAAGTTTAGAAAAAAAATGCTTTCAAGTATCATTTGAACCAAATTATAAAATAATCTTGCAACAGTAAGGAAATCTAAGCAGGAATATATTAAATATTAGAATATTTACTTGTTAGTCTTTAGAAAAACTTCTGCAAGTTGAGGTAAAATAAAATTTTATGACTTTGTGTGCTCTACTTTGGTGATGCCTACATTATATTAAAGTTTGAGCAAAATCTGAACCATTCAATGAATTTTTGTTTGAATCTAATATCCGGATCTAAAATATTGGTCCTTTAGAATACTGGAAGGAGCCTGTGGAATCAGGGCAAACCTTGATCTTAGTAAAAACTTAACACGGTGCAAGACTTTTCCTAACTAGTATCTATACAGAATATATAGTGAGGATATGTGATGAGAATAGATGGATGAAGAATCAAAATTTGGTTACCTGTCCAGTCATAAGTTGTATTTTATTTTTACACTATGGCAGATTAAGAAATGGCTTTTTTTATTATAGGGATTAGGATGACCACCTTGTGAACTCAGCTTTCGCTTTAGAGTTTTAGTTCAATCCCGAGGGGTATTTTTATTACAATAGTATATGTCTAAATCCAAAATTTGGCAACGTTTTCCTTATTGCCGTTGTAACTCACACCGATACGAACTGCACTCAAGTCACGGATGGTTAGATTACAGTCAATCAGGGTAACTTTGATCCGTATTTTCTCTAATTTCATATGCCACACTCTTATTTGAAGAATATTGTCGCAACTAGGGACATAAAAGAGAAGAAATGATCCTAAATTATTGTTTGACTATCAAACATTAAGGAATAATAAGGATAAAAGCAATAAAAAATGGATTTTTAGCCTGGTTCAAAGTTACTCAGCCATTTAGGGTAATTTTGCACCATATGATAAATTTTTATATAAAATAATTCATTATAAAAAAAGTATTGTAGTCAGGACAACTTTAAACCCCAAAAAATGTTTTCAGATATGTAAAGACTCCGAATTTACATTTCCCAACATCACAAGATTTGTATAATTTATGATATTACAACAAATATCAGGCATAAAAAAAAGTGGAAGAAGAGAACCATGAACATTTAGAAATGAAAAAAACCTGTTTATTGTTCATATAAAACATAAAAATGCAGTGAAAAACAATTTCAATGTTTTAACTCAATAATATATCCATAGTTACAGTAATACATACAAGTACTAGTATTATTCAAACAAGAATAAAAAACGTCGAACGTATGAGTCGAACTTCGAACGTCAAATTTGAGTAGCTCCGCCTCTAATCACGCCTCTAATTGACTTTTATGTATTTTACACATATTTGTGAAAATATTTACATGTTATATCTAATGCACACTTTCGGCATTTATATAAAATATACGTGCAAATATGGGAAATTTTCGACAGTAGCACCTATAATCAGTAAATTATAAACATCAGTGTAACTTTGAGCCGGCTCAAAGTTACCCTGAAAATGCGGTAAAATGCTAGTGCCTTCTTATTTTACATTTTATTAACTATTAATAAATAAATAATCACAAAATATTAACACATTTACAACATTTAGATAATAATATGTCTGATAAATGAGTATATTGTTACTTACTATAAAAATTTAATTGGATTACAGCAACTTCAAAACAGCATTCAAAATTACCTTGAAAACAGTACTTCACAAAAATAGTTAGATGATGTATTTAATTGTGTATAATGTTGCTAATTTATTTTCTAAAATAAAGAGTAGAAATCCCAGTTTAGAACCTTGCCAACAGAGCACAGTTCTGGAGTTTATTTAGTCTTTTAGAGTAAAAAATATTGAAAAATAGGAGGTGGTGCAAAGTTATACCCCGTGGTTCAAAGTTACCCTGATTGACTGTACTTCAATTTTAATTCTTCTATTTTTAAAACCCATTATTTTGGTATTTGTGTTCTAAAGAGATTTGATGCACATTTAATTCCCTTTCCAAATTTCTTTGAATTGGTTTCGTTTCCTCTAAACATAAGATACAATTTTCATACTCAGGACGAAGTTACATTTTCACCAACTTACTTTGCAGCTTCAACCTTGGAAAAAATATTTTTACATAATGCATCAATATTAATTGTTTTATTCTGTGTTTCCTATTGTTCATTACACATTTTTCATTACTTGGTTACTTTTTATAAAAGATTTAACTGAAATTTCAAAAACTATTCACAGATATTTTATTGCGTTTTAATTGCACTTATAACCATCTTTCACGGGTATAGCTAAATGAATGAAACTTGGCACTTGCTACTGTGGGCACTTCAAACAAATTCCATTCTGCACACTAATTCTCGCATTTCATTAATTCAGACTGCTATTGACTAGTTTGTTATTTCCAGTATATTACTTAAACTCAATCCAAATTGTATTTCCTTTCTAGATTTATTTTATAACATTTTGCATTAAAAGCAGTGTTGAATTCAGGCAGGCGGTGGCACATTCTACCTCACTCCCCTCCCCGGATCATCGAAATGTCCCATCCGTATGGTCTACGTTTTTATGCTTACTAATGGTCTGGAAGTGCAACCCCCCCCCCCCCCTCCCAAAAAAAAACCAATAGTGTACCTGCCGGAACTAACTAAATTCCTCCCGAAGAAAACGTCTAAATTCAACTCTGATTAACGACCGGCGTCTCTCACACACATTTTATTCGATTGGCACAGCATTTTTTTTTTTTTTTTTAATGTTACCTTTAATTATATAATTTCGAAAATGCTCTAATTATATCAGACAAATACTACTTTTCTTTATTACTGGTGACAAAGGCAAGTTTTGCAAAAAAAGATTATGTCAAATCAGACTCGACTTTAGACTGCAAAGGGTTAAAGGTATTTGTAGTCTTTTTTTTTTTTTTTCCTTTTAAAACTACATAATACACGAAATATTTCATTTTTTAAAAGCGTATAAAATTGAAAAATATATTTTTTTAAATGTCCTCAATTTTGGCCACAATTGTATATCCTCTATGTTCAATTTCCCGATAATTGCGTTCAGAGGTAATATTAAATAAATTAGAAAAATAGAGATCAGAAAAACAGGCAATATTAAAATTAAAAAAAGGAGAAGTTCGTTTTTAGAATATTCTCTTAACAATAAAATATTTCAAATCTAAGTTCGAACTTGTTAACATGTTTTTATTAGCCCCAGGTATGCTATTTCTTTCTCCCAGCTTATTTTGTGTCGTCTCCAAAAAATAACGTTACCTTACAGAAGACAGCTGTAAAACAAAGCAGAGGTATCATCGTACGATTAAATACTCTATAGCAATTTTTAAAATTTCTAAGCATCGCACATTTCCAATTTTTATACCGTCGTATTGGGGGGAAAATGTACTTTTAAATGCAATTTGTTTGAAAACTGCATCTCAAATTATTTTTGAAATATTAATTTTTTCGTAGTTTTTAGCGACATTTGTTTCATTTGCTTAATATTGGCAACGGAAGTACTCCATTTCTGTAGAAAGTAAAGGAAAAATAGTGGTAAAATAGTGGTAAAATAGTAATTATATATTTTTGTTGCCATTTTCTCATAACAACCGAAAGAAAATGTAATTAAAATACGTGCTATTTTGAGAAAAATATTAAACGAATGATTTCTGTTAAAACATGGAGCTATTATAAACTATATTTAATTTTAAGTACCAATATTAATGTTACAAATAAATGAAGGACTATGAATCATTAGATAGCCGGTTTTTTTGTCGAGCTCCTTTAATGACGGCAGCTTTCTGCTGCATTTGTGTATTATTTCGCGATTGTGACGTCTTATACATACTTTACTGTATATGTTTAAGAGTGGATCGTAAATGTGGAATTCTTAAGCGGATGCGAATGACGTCATTTTACATAAAATAAAAGCGTGTGCTTTAAGTCTTAAAATTGAAATATGTTTTGTACTATTTATATATACATATATTTCTTTTCATCGGGGTGGCGACACTAAATTCTCAAAAAGCAGAATTCCTGTTTTCTAGTACTTAGTATTAAATTGGTTTTATTTTTAACATAAAACTTTCCATGTAAGAATTTTAATGCTTCTTAAAATATTTGTATTCGAGTTCAATACAGAAAACAAACTTGCCGGTATTTAACATTTCAGGTATTTGCTTGTTAAAAGAACATTCTAAACAGAACTAGGCCCTTTTCACATTAATGTTATATATATATATATATATATATAACCATTAATTAAACATTACTGACCACCATCAATAATTGTGATAGTATGAATGAATTTACAACAATACAGTGTCCCCAAACACACTGAATGGATACCAAAAATATAATAAACAAGCTACTATCGATTAAATAAAGTCCCTTGTACTATATAACAAGAATTAATAATAAAGAAAAAAAGAAGAATATGGATTTCGATAAAAATAATTGAAAAGCTTGTACATTTAATTACGTTATCAAGAGTACAGAATTCAATTATATAAGCAAAATCAGTCGTTTTCTGTGAGAAAAAAAAGCTAAAAGCTGAAAAAAAAAATTTCTCCTGTACTCAGACGACCAATATAACCAAAAGAATAGTTTCAAACTGAAAACAGAATAAAATTAAATGCTATGAAATGGAAAAAGCAATGCAACCTTTTAAATAATTAATTAATAGCAAGGAAAAATAGTAATATTACACTAAATACTAGGGATGGGCATTATTTAACGTATTAGGATAAATAACAATGTTATTCTTTTACAGTTTATTATTCAGTAACATATTATCAGAAAGTCCCTGTTAACCCTAGAACTACCGGAAATTTTACTCAAGTTTTATAAAAACATTCTACACCAGAATTTTTACTTAAAACTATTTAATTTGTTTATTTAACTTATTATTGTCTGATTTATACATTTAGTTTGTTTTGAAGAAATTTCTGGTTTGAATAAATATTTTGAATGTACATGTCGGGTCCAATGGACCCGTCTGGTAGACGGAAGGTTAAATTTGGAACGCATTATGAGCAAAGTAATTAAAAAAAGGGATTTTTTTTATTTTTTAGAAGCACATATTTAAATGATAATAAAAATAAAATGTCCGAAATTTGTTTTCTATATTAATTTTTAAAAAAAAGCCTAAAAACTGTGCGCCTCTGAAAACTCAAAGCTAAAATGATTAATCATAAATAATCGAAGCCAGACAAAAATATATCTTTCCAAGTGTTATTTAAATTGCTCTAAGTACTTTCATTGTCTTGAGAATGAAGGCTAGAGAAACCACAGACCTTGCCGGCTAAAAAGCATATCTTACAAGCAACCAATCACCGCAGACTTCCCGTTTTCTTCTGAGTTTTATTTCCTTTTATACACGCAAAGGATAAATGGAGTTCTTCTCATATAAACATATCAAATGATTATTTTTAAGCTTAGAATAAATATAGATAATAAAAGTTCTTTGTAATTTTTTATCTGCTCGACTTTTCTGCGGTTAATTTAACTTTTGTTTCTTTTGAAACATTTTAGTACAACAGCGTTTTAAATTAAAAATAACAGTGATGATTACATAAAACTGAAAGGATAATATTGTTTCAGTGAACGACATTCGATTAAAAATTACTTTCGTGTTCTGTGGCAGGAATGAAAGATCTGTGTCTTGTGGAACATAATAATGCATTGGATTATTATTATGGGGATGAAATGATTTCATCTAGTGTTGGAAGGATTGAATTAAAAGAGATTTACGGAGTTGGTTGCTGAAGGTGTTTGTTTTATCGCGCTGAAGACAATCTTTGGCCAGCATAGGCATTAGGGTGGGGCGAAAAAAATTAATTTTTAAAAATCCAAAACGGGTAGTGCCAAAAGTTGCCTTTATACTAGTACATCATCAGCGTGCAATATTACCACTGAAAATAAATGGCTTGAGTCTGCGCTTTTGGTCCAAAATTCGAAATTTTGGGTAAAATTTGACATTTTTTCAAAAAATTTAAAAAAATACTGTAGAGATGGTTATTAGTTAAAAGTGTTATTTAAACCTTTATTATTAATGACTTAACATATTTAAACGATAAAACGATATCTTTGTTCTGTATAACTACAACAAAACTGACAACTTTTGGTGAAAAAAAGGCGTTGCCACTCTGTTGTGTCATACAACTAATTTTTGTTTAGAATACAGCTCTTACCTAGTTGCATTCAAAACTACCCAGGAGGTACCAAGTGGAGGTGACTGCATTTCATATCACAGCAGTGCATAGGTCGACCACCCTGCCATCTGAACTCAATGTTTTATTTATACATTGAATTGTGATTTTTTTATCAAAGACTGGCATGAGTTTTCTATTTATCAATCTAGTACATCTCTTCTTTGAATCCACATACTTTGGATGCTGCTGCTGAGATCTCTTTTACGTATTTTTCTACTGTTTGTGTAAGAGAAGACAAACAGTGTAATTCAGTGCGGATGATATAATGTAATCTATTCAGCCGTCTATTATCTTCACCAAGATTGCACCCGATAAATGCATATTGATTAGAGGTTCTGTTACCGTGTTTCCACAACACTTTTCCAATGAATTAGCTTTATATAATTATCCGCTTCAAGGTTGATTGTCGATATTTCAGATTTGCGTATGCCATCATTTACTCTCATCTTTCAACTATTATGTGCTGAGCAGCTAGCTGTTTAATATGATGGCAATCGTCAGAGAGCGTTGAAATAAGAATTTCCCATGCGTATGCAAAGCAACCATTGTCCTAAATAACATTTTTTTAGTATTTGTTTTATTCCGTTTTGTGTGTTGTTTAGTAGCCGAGTAATTTCCCATGAGTTTTTAGATCCCTCCTTTAGCTGTGGATTACGTTTGATTGTAAGCTATCCTGGGGCCAAACTTGGATAACACAATACTTTTTGTGAGAAAGTACACTGTTAAAAATTTGCAGCATTCTGGCAGGTCATTTGACCGTGTTTTCCGAAAACGGTTACACAACCGTAATTTTAACACTATTCTGACCATATTATTTGCCATTTTATGGTCAGAATATAGTTAAATTATGGTTATGAAACCGTTTCTTCAAAAAACGGTTGAATGACCTGCCAGAATGCTGCAAAATTTTTAACAGTGTAGAGACTCTGATAGGCAGTGAGTGCCCATCGAAGGCGGATAATTCTGTTAGTCGTTGTCATCCATTCTGCGAGTGACACGTTTAGAATGAACCATTACAATTGATCATATGCCACCTCCAAGTCCAGTGAGTTTCCTCTGAATCATTTATTAGACAAGGTCGTTGGCAAAAATTATATTCTAACCCACAGGGATTCGCCGAACCAATAGGAAAGTCTTTGTCACGTGCTTATTCCTTTCTTATTTCATTTTTTGAAGCCATAGAGAGTAATTTTCAAACATTATTTCCTGAATTCGAGAAAAGTGTACTCAGCACAACCTGCTAGACATTTTCAAAGTTATTTCATCTAGATATTGCTCAGAAGAACTAGCGAATAGGAACCCAAGAAACTTGTCCTATGCAAGATCGCTCACAAAGGCGCATAAAATTATTCGCCATTATATATGCACTGATTGATCATTAGAGTCTGGTTCACTCACAAAGTAATGTAATCCAAGTTTATGCCTCAGGATGGTTTACACCAAATATAATCCACATCTAAAAAATTGGTCTGAAAACTTATGGGAAATTACTCGGCTACTAAACATCACAGAAAACAGCAAAAAACAAATACTAAAAAAAATTATTTAGGACAATGGTAGCTTTTCACATCGAGAGCAAATTCTTATTGCAATTTTGATGACGATCGCCATCACATTAAACAACAAGCTTATCAGCATATAAAAAATGCAAGAGGTAGAGTAAATGATGGCATACTCAAAGATGAAATACCTAAATGTTGTAAAATGTTGTTGGAATAGAACTCCCAATCACTATGCAGTAACTGGATGCAATTTTGGTGAAGATACTAAAAGGCTGAATAGATTCCATTAATTCCACTGCATTATTCTGCTTACATTATCATACACAAGCAGTAGAAATATACGTGAAGGAGTGTCACAGCAGCATCACCCAACGTCTGTGGATACAGAGAAGAGATGGACTAGGTTGATACATAGAAAACTTATGCCAGTCTTTGATAAAAAAAATCACAATTCAATATATAAATAAAACATTGTGCTCAGATGGAAGGGTGGTCGAGCTATGCACTGTTGTGTCATAAAATGCAGCCACCTCCACGTGATACCTCCTGGGTAGATTTGAAAGCATATTCCAAACAACAATTAGTTGTATGACACAACAGAGTGGAAACGCTTTTTTTTTACCAAAAGTTGTCAGTTTTGCTCCCGTTATACAGAACAAAGATATCGTTTTATCGTTTAAATATGTTAAATCATTAATAATAAAGGTTTAAATAAGACTTTTAAATAATAGCCAGCTCTATAGGAATTTTTTGATTTTTTTGAAAAAATGTCAAATTTTACCCAAAATTTTTTACTTTTGGACCAAAAGCGCAGACTCAAGCCATTTTTTTTTTCAGCGGTAATATTGCACGCAGATGATGTACTAGTATAAAGGCAACTTTTGGCACCTACCCGTTTTCGATTTTAAAAAATTCATTTTTTTCGCTCCACCCTAATAGGCATGGGTTGACAGGAGGCGGTTTCTTTGAATTTGAGTATTTAAAAGGGATATCTCTATGTACTCCTGAAGTTTGTGGAGGTGAAGGGGGGGGGGGGGGTTTCTGGCGCTAGAATTTTTGTTTGTTGGTCAATTGTTTATTATTATTATTTTGTCATTGTTGCGTTTTTAGACGATGAGAGCTGGAAAACATTTTTTATTTTACTGAAAAAAAAGGAAAGAAAATAGCATTGTATAATTTGTGAAGGCACTTAATTTTAATACAATTATAATTAATTTTAGAAAGGTATTTGTACGTACGAAATTTGTTTGGATGAATTGCATTTGATTAAATGTGTATAAATAATATTTTCGTCTTCTTGTGGGATTAGCATTGAATATGCTTTAATAGATATGGTTGCAATGAAGTCAATATTCAAGTCAAGGCTGCAATGAAGTGAAGATCAAATTTATCTCTTTTACAATACGTGTTGTTAAAATTGTGTTTGTTTTTATGCAGGGTATTTCTTTTTATCGTTTACAAAAGGTTAATTTCTAAACCGTTAGTTTTAGGGGCATAGTTCCAATTGTAAAAATGTTTCAAATTTTGTTCTAGATCATATAAAAATCAATTTATGTTAAAATACTTACTTTTTGAATAGTTAAGAAATTGCAAATTTTATACAATGTCTGCATCCTATAAGTTTTATTTAGAAAAAAATCCCCCCCATATTATAACAAGTAAAACACCAGAAATTTAGGAACAGATGTGTTATTATCCCACCCTCCGCCATCTTGGATTTTTTTGGCGAGAAAACCCCTTTCCGCCAAGTAGTAAATGTCGCCAAGCACCCGTTTATACGCATGTTTGGCTCAACGAAAATAAAATGTAAATAATAAACAAAATTCGCTAAACTAGCAATCAGTAATCCTTGTATGAGCGTTTCGCGCACATTTAACGGAAAAAAAACATCGCCGAATTCAGCATTTCTCGCAATATAGCATTCTCAAAATTCAGCAGTTCTCGTCTTGTAGCGATCTCAAAATGTAAAAAACTCTTAAAACAGCAAAATATACCTAAAAAACGAGACTCGCTAAAGGGGCAATCAGCAATAGTTGTATGAGCGCTTCGCGCTCATTTTCCGAAAAAAAATCGCCGAATTCAGCATTTTTCGCGACATAGCATTCTCAAAATTCAGTAGTTCTCGTTTTGTAGCAATCTCAAAATGTAAAAAACTCTTAAAGCAACAAAATATACATAAAATTATCAACATACCTTAACAGACATCTGCTTTCTTGAAACCTACAGCACAAAATATAACACCACCGTCATTTTCCAAAATAGGCTTAATACGCATTGACACGCTATAAACAAACCCCCCTTTCATGTCAAAATTTCCTCATATTTCTTAATTACTTCAGCAAGAGCGTTTAAACGGGCTACAGAAACTATAGTCAATGAAATACATCCAATAAATTTAACATAAAAATAAAAAGACAGCCATAGAACACGATATCAAAGAGTATCTGGTACAAGAGTCAACCAAACGTCAGCAACGACACCCGGCAGTGAAATGAATGTTCACGCTCTCGCGTCGTAAAAAAGGGGGTTGCCATAATAAGTTACTAGACGCCAAACGCCGGGGTTGCCAGAGCGATAAAAATCGCCAAATACTCAACATCGCGGAGGGTGGGATAATAACACATCTTAGCCAAAATTTATTCTTCTATAGGCAAATCGTACTGGGTTATGACACTTAGAATTTTATGAATTTTCAACGTTTAAATCACCATGAATGGAAAGAGTATTATTAGTGCCCAAAAACGCTGAAAATGTACGATTGTCAAAGTATTATACCTAGGTAAGCTTTTGTTTTGCAAAAATTAAGTTTTTAATCACAGATTTTGATTCATCTCAATAGAAAACAGCATTTATAATCGCGTCAAAAAATTATTTCAAACATTTCGTTTGAAGGGCCTTCTAATTAAACCATCCGTCGACCGCATACACGGCGATTAGTTATATGTTATAAAAATAACAGATTGTTGGAACCTGTTACCTGTACAAGTGAGGAACGATGTAACCTGTTAACCAAAAGTAACTATATTTCCCATCTCTACTAAATACCTAATAAAATCCCAGTTATTTTATCCAAGTACACATCAGCACATGGTATCCAAAACACGATAAGTTTAAGGTTATTTTTACAGTTAACACAGATTTTAAAACCTAATGTAAACAGTTAATCTATTTTGAAATACCGGGATAAATGCAATTAAAATAACATAAATAGAAAATAATTACATAATAAGTGAATTACATCTAAACACTTTTAAATTTTTTTTTTAATTTCTTAACTAAAGTAAAAATTACCAAAACTATAAGTTTACAAAATCGCAAATAGCCACCATTAAGCTCCACCTAGTGTTAAAAATTGATATTATTACTCTATTCGAAGCATCAGACAGAATCCAATTTAAATTTTAGTGCTGCCATCTATGATATTAACTTGAAACTAATATGAACAAAATGTTAAAGCTTATGCTATTATAAGTAAATTCATTCATAATATACCAACTGCTATATCCCAACAAATCCTAATATAAAAATATCATATTATATTTCATTATTCATATAAATATTAAATAAATACAAATGCTAATAGAATGATTACAATATATTCTACTACCATACCCAATTAAACTATACGAAAAATTTAAATAATTTCAAAACAAAAATAATATAATATAGCATTATGCTATAAAACAAAATAAGTTATATATAAAAAATTATATATAATAAAAATATAAACTATAAGAAATACTTTTAAATATAAAAAAATTAATAAAATGAACAGGAAGAACAAAATAAAATAAAATAAAATAAATGGATGTTGATATAATTATGTCAGAATCTTCATTTCCCAATTGCCTAATGATAACAAATAAATTGTGTGGTTTATTTTCATATTAACCATAAAAAACTAAAGAATATGAATATGGGATTAACATTCACATAAAACCGTTAATTAATCATTTAATACTAAGTTCAAAATTAAACATTATTAAAAAGTATATAGGAATAATAAAATACTAATAACCCAATATATATATATATATTCCTATTTTCTCCAACATACAACACCTAACTTCATCAAACAAAATTCTTTTTCATTATCCAAATCGATATTCCTCGCGCTTTCTTTTTGTTTAGAGATTTTCGAATTTAAGCAATTTATTAAAACTACTTCATTAGAAAATTAAATTCGTCTACCGAAATAAACAAGTTTATCGCTGAATAACATCGTCTAGCTTTTAGCCTTCATTTAAATTTCAATGGTGCATGAAAAGAAGGAATTTAATTTACATTTTCATTTTTTAAAAACCTTGTTTCATTTTTACACAACATAGACGAAAAATGTTGTTCTATAATATTACACTTGCAAAAATAACCTGTGCAAATAAAACTGCTTTGGAAAAAATTAACTAAAGCATGTAGACTTATTTGCAAAGATGACAACATTTCTTAATTATTCCGGAGTCTTAGCCAAGACAAATATTTTTTCGACCGGAAATTTTATTTAATCAAAAATTTTTAAACGAAGTCTAATGATGATGCGAAGACATAGAAGGAAGACACATTTCTCTATATGCACTTTCCGGTTTTAACACTTTCGCTGCCGATCCCGCGCATCACGCTCTGGCGCGGGATCGGCAGCAAAAGTGATCAGAAATTTTAAATTGATACCGGAAATTTCGAAAGAAGATATTTTACTTTATGCTGTCGCTAAATGTCTTTTATTAAATAAAGCATAAGATACTATTCTTTATTTCTGGTATTAACACTAAATTTCTGGATAAAAATGGAGGCCAAACTGGCAGATCTGTATGGTGGCACTCAACGTGTTAAACATTTTTGTTTTGGATCAGACTTCGGAATAATTAAGAGATGTTGGCATTTATGTATTTGCCTAAATATTTTGTTCTTTACAAAAATGACTTGTTACAACTGTACGCGAGCCTTTAAATTATTTATTAATCTTTGCAAATAATTGTAGGTTGACACGTTGACGGTTACAAATTGCGATGTGGATTTTTCAGTAGACAACAAACGCAAAAATTGGTTACAAAGCGGTTTTTAGTGTTAACCGAGTCGTTTCATACTTCCCAACCGCGGCAATGTTTGTTAATTTTCTACAAAGTGTTAAGTTTGGACATTTTTTATTCAATAACATCAAATTTTAGTTATTTGTACCCGTTGAACGCCAAACTGAACATGCATGGGGGGATGGGGTTCTTTTTATAAATACATAATAATAAATTATCAATAGTCCCGTTTCATAGCAATAAGTTATCCTCAATGAAATCAATGATATCACACGTATTAATGTGGTACAGCGCCTCGGAAAACATTGTTGGCACATATATTTGTGTGTCATGGCAATCAATGTGTTAAATGAAGAATTAGAATCTTTTAACATCATATTTTCAAGGTTTACATCGAATGAAAATATTTTTTTTTCATTCGAGAGACGATAGTACAAGTAACTAGAAAACAGGAATTCTGCTTTTTCAGAATTTAGTGTTGTCCCCCGATGAAAAAAAATATATAAATAGTACAAAACATATTTCAATTTTAAGACTTAAAGTACACACTTTTATTTTAGGTAAAATGACGTCATTCGCATCCGCTTAAGAATTCCACATTTACGATCCACTTTTAAACATCTACAGTAAAGCATACTTAGGATGTCACTATCGCAAAATAATACACAAATGCAGAAAAAAGATGCCGTGATTAAAGAAACTCGACAAAAAAAGGCTATCTAATGATTCATAGGCCTTCATTTGTTTGTAACATTAACTTAAAATTAAATATAGTTTATAATAGCTCCATGTTTTAACAGAAATTATTCGTTTATATTTTTTTCAAAATAGCGCGTATTTTAATTACATTTTCTTTCAGTTGTTATGAGAAAATGGCAGCAAAAAGATATAATTGCTATTTTTCAACTATTTTCCCTTTACTTTCTACATAAATGGAGTACTTGAGTTGCCAAAATTAAACAAATGGTGCTAAAAACTGCAAAAAAATTAATATTTCAAAAACAAATGGAGATACAGTTTTGAAACAAATTGCATTTAAAAGTACTTTTTTCCAGTAAGACGGTATAAAACTTAAAAATGTGCGATGCTTAGAAATTAAAAAAATTGCTATAGAGTATTTAATAGTACAGCTTTTTTTTTCCGGCTGGCTTCTGTAAGGTAACTTTTTTTTTTCTTTTTTGGAGACGACACAAAATAAGCTGGGAGAAAGAAATAGCATAGCATACCGGGGGCTAATAATAATCCGATAATATAAAAATGAGTTGTTTAATCACAACAACTCATTTTCATTATTATATTATTATGCTCCGGAAATATATTTCAAAATGGATAATACACTGGCGGAAACAGTTAAAGGAACAAGTATTAAAAACTCGTATAACTCCAATAACTTTATATAGCTAAGAAGGTGGAACTTGCAAACGAACTTTATTTCGCTCTGACATATCTTTAAAATGTAGAACGTACTTTTGCAAAAAAATAAATTTAAATAAGATTATAGGAAATTTGATATAAAGTGGATTACGACAAAGATGGTGTCGCAGTAACTCAACCTTTTTAAAAGTACAAATAAATTCACGATAATTACATTGATCTAACAGAAAAGTTGTGTAGATTTCAAATCTTTTTTTCTTTCTTTGTTGATCTTTAATAGTCCATAAAATATGCCCGATTTTATAAACTTTTGAATATTGTAAAAAGATGCAAATTCGTTGTTTTTCCCCACCTTCTCTCCCTTTGTAATAAAAAGTTTTTTAAGGTTCAATTTTTTGCGAATCGATTTTAATGGAGCTGGGCGGGTATGCTTCCACATACAAAGTATGAGAAAAATGAAAAAGTGTGGTTCTAAAGCAAAAAAAATTAAATTTGTTGAAGTTGTGTGGAATGATTTTCAGTTGTTCTTTTAATTTTTCTCGCCAGTACGAAATTCGTAGGAGCAATATATATTTATGTTTTATAAATTAACTTTTCAAAAGTGAATAGATTCCAAATTATAAATAATAGGAAAGGTGCCTACTTTGGATTAAGAAAATTAAATTTACAAACATTTCACGTGTAATAATTTAATTTTTTTAGACATTTTACATATGACGATATTTAATATTTGGGCATTTTACATATGGCGTAAGTGCCACCATTAAATGCATTTCGTTTGTAGCAATTTAATTGTTTTAAGGATTTCTTACTTTTTTAATATTCACATGTAAATACAATTTTTATGACGAAATTTTCCTTATTTCCTTGCTTTAACACGCAATTATTTAATTCTTATTTTAAATTTTCTTTCTGTTTTTAATAGTCATGTGTAAATAAATTTTTAATTGAAAGGAAATATTATTCTTTGCACTATTTTAACAATTGGCAACAATTTAAAATAATAACCTTTTCTAAAATATGAAAAACATCTCTTGAAATGATGAAAATTTGAAATTAAAAAAAAAAACTCAAAAAATTAGTTTAAAAAAGTAAATGCAGCCTGCACACCGTGAACTTCTGATGCATATCATTAGAAAAAACGATTAAATTCCTATGCATAGTTTTTGCTACTATTAAACTTTTTTATGTAACGATTTTCACTAACGTTTACATTATATATCTCTTAAAATAATACTTTGATTTAAAAACTGTCTACTTCAGCGTGTGTATCAAGCATTTCTCGATAATATTACCCATTTTCATATTTTTGTGTGCAGTAGTTTTCTTAATATTAGCGAAGAAAGACCCTAACTTGCAAAAAATTCATTGACAGCGGCGATGACAGCGTTAGTTATTTATTTTAGAATAGAGAGATTATACAGAAAAAAAAATCGAAATAGCCAATTTTAAGAAATCAGTAAATGACATAATCTGGATGACGCCAGGCTAGATAATACCTTACCCGTGGCCCTAATTCTTTGCGCACCAGTTTAAAAGTGGAGTTTTTCAAAGAAAGAAAACGCAAACTTAATTTTGTCTAAATTTAAATAACCAATCAGATTCTTGAAATGTCAGTCGTCTAAAATGAATAACGTTGAATAAACTAAAAAAAAAGAAGTCGCACACTTAGAACTGAGTATTCAAAACATTTTCCCTCTGAAAAATACCCTATTGTTTTGTGCATGTGCATTTGAAAAAAGTTTTCGACAATTGTGATTGGCTGTTTTTTTCCAACTATACAAATTATCGCATCCAGGATTGATGGCATGAGCGGTTTCAAATCAATTAATAAGAAGAAAATGGGGTGGTAAAAGATTGACAGTAGAGTTGCGTAAAAAGATAATCGAAAAACGAAATAGCGTGTGTCTAATAAGACAAATAGGCGGGGATTTGATTATTCCTGAATCAACAGTGCGTTATGTTTTGAAAACTTTCGTTGCAACCGGAGATATACAGCCAAGAAACAGTACCGCTCGTCCATCAACAATAACGGGACCGAGAAGATCGAATGTTGCGTCGAGCAATGAATGGAAGATCGGGAACGATGACAGAAGCCGCATCCTTATGGCAAGACAGCATAAGGCGACCACTGACTCGTAAAATGGCTGCAAAAACATTGTATAAAATGTGCTTCAAATCTTACAAAAGCAAATGTAAGCCGATGTTAACTCCTGCTGAAGAAAGGAACCGTTTTCTGTGGACTGTGGACCGCTTAAAATGGACAGATCAACAGTGGCAAAGCGTTATATGGTCGGATAAATCCCCTATTCTAGTTTTGTATGGAAATATCGGCCGTCGGGTAGTGCGGAAAACAAATGAAGTTTTAAATCCAAAAATGAATCAAACAAGAGTGCAAGTTTCCGTCATATACTAGTTCAAATTTGAGGATGTTTTGGTTATTCTGATCTCTTGGCCAAATGATGCCATATAACGGGACTATCAATGCATAACGTTATCGGAACATTTTGCAGAATAAGTTATTGCCTTCAATTCAACAACTTGGCCTTCAATCCGGTTGTATTTTTCAACAAGACTTATCCAAACCGCATGCAGCTAGGACGACAAAAGCCTGGCTTCAACAAAATAGTATTCCTTTGGTAGCTTGGGTTCCGAATTCACCAGATATAAATCCTATCGAGGAATTTTAGCGGTACAATCAAACCTCCTACAACGGTCACTCCGAACAACGGTAACTTCCGAATACCGGTCGTGTTTTAGCGTTACCGAATCTCTTTCATAGAAATAACATTACACTAAACCTCTGAACAACGAATTCCGAACAACGGCCACCCCACAGTATTTTTATTTTCAAATGTTCCTTATTTTCACATTTTTATATAGTTGTCAGTTTTATAATCTTTGTTTGTTTGTTAACTTTGACTGCAATTCTATAGAATTCAAATTGAAATTTTATGACAGATTTCTCCAAATCAGGAATCCGAAAATACAGAAATAATCGTAGATGATACTGAGTTAAATGATGTTTTAAATAGCGTCGGAATGACCATTAAATCCAGCGAGTATGTGAATGTAGATAAAGATTTGGCAGTTACTACTTTTAACACGATAGAAGAAGTGATAGAAAGCAAGGCTATTTGGAATAAGAATGATGACGAAAATGAATCAGAAGATGTATGGAATTATCAAAAAATTGTAGCGTAAAATCATATTCTAATGTTCTTTTTAGCTAAAGAGAAATAAAAAATTTTGGGCTCACTCAAAATTTATTATGCATATAGAGAAAGGATATGCTTAAAAAAAAAAAAAAAAAAAAAAAAAAAAAAAAAAACGTATAAGTGATTTCATTAGTATAAAATAATAGTATGTATAATAAATAGTATGTATTTTTTAACTGTAAAAATTAAATAATTTTTGACAATTATTTTGATTTTAATGTAATGTAATTTTGACCTTTTAAAATGTGGAACCTCTGAATAACGGCAACCTCCAAAGTACGGTCACTTTATTGTGCTCCCAGTGGTCGCCACTATTTAGAGGTTTTACTGTACTTAAAGAAAGAAGTTCGAAAAGGAAACCAAGTGACAATCAGCAGTTGAAGAGAATTCTCCTTAAAGAATGACAGAAAATTCCGATTTCTGAGTGTCAACGATTAGTTTCAACTATGTCGAGAAGAGTGAGAGATGTTTACGCTACCAAAGTAGGACCAACGAAGTGGTAATACTTACTCATTTCGTCTCATTTGAACATGCGCAAAATATTAGGGACATAAAAAACTTTCGAGGAAATGCCACAAAGTTAGTATCATTTATTATTTTTCGTTCAATTTCACTATCTAATAGTAAAATGTATCATTTTTCATTAAAAATAATTTACATAAAATATTTTGAATTATTTTTTACTTTTATTTTCAAAAAATCATCGATAAACCAATGCGCAAAAAATTAGGGCTACGGGTAAGGTAGATCATCTTGAAGGAGGTCAGTGACAATAAGAAGTAGCCTACGGACTAAATGGCAATATTTCTTCATTTGCTGCTTGTGGAATCGGTATCAGAATGAAACAAAAATCTTGTAAAGACCAATAAGTGGGTGTACATTTTGCAAACCGATCAGAATGACCGCGTTCTGAGTCTTCAAGCCTGACGCCACGGGTATTACTGCATTAATATTTGCGCGCCTCGTCTTGCTTTTACCTTGCAACATCAAATAAAGAGCTGTATTTCGGAAAACTGTTTACAGAAGGCTACATACAGGCAGTCCCTGATAAACCAGCAGGGCAAACTTCCACCAGTAAAAAGGAAAAGAAATTTTTGCCTTATTCATGAGAATAACTTTGCATGAATACGGCGTTTAAACAAAACGAAAATTTTTATTCAAATTTACCGATGAAAAAATTCCGCTTTGATAATCAGGCCCTGTTACAGGTCAATTATTGGGCCGAGTGATAAGTAACTTCCGTTTTCTTTAATCATACATTTATTTTGTTTTCATTGAATAACAAAATTATATTAATTTATTACGTATTCGCCACTATTATGTATGACCTTCTCCCATCTTCCTGGCAGTTTATCAATTCCTTCCTTGTAAAATGTGGTTGGTTTGGACAATAAAATCTTTTTTGCCATGGATGTTTGCTTTCGGATCTGGTAGGGGTGGTTGATCCTTCAAGCCACAGTCTTTTGCGGACGGTATTGTCATAGGTAACCTATTTTTAATCGACTGTTATGATCCTATATTAATACATGGAAATTATTCCAAAGGGAAACATTCGCCTTGGATACAATATTTCAAATGAAAATCAAATTTCAAAGTAATTGCTTAAAAGGCGCAAAGGCCAATCAGTGCGATATACTGATGGCCCGGGTTCGAGTCCCGGCTTGGAATCTTTTTCACTATGTTGGCCTTTGCGCCTTTTAAGCAATTACTTTGAAATTTGATTTTCATTTGAAATATTGTATCCAAGGCGAATGTTTCCCTTTGGAATAATTTCCATGTATTAATATAGTTTCTATCGATACTGGATTTAATTATATTCCGTGTTTGCCCCAGGTTGGTGGCTCACGGTAAATATTCCATCTTGTGCTGCGTTTGTAGCCTTGCCAACATACAATAGTGAGAAATTTTCCTTGCTGGATATCGTTCCAAGTGGTTTAGTCGGTAGAACGTCAGTGCGCTATACAGATGGCCCGGGTTCGAGTCCCGGCTTGGAATCTTTTTCAGTATGTTGGCCTTTGCGCCTTTTAAGCAATTACTTTGAAATTTGATTTTCATTTGAAATGTTATGATCCTGTTTATAAAATGGTCGATTTTTACCCGTGAGAGCAGACTTGTGGCATATTGACATGCGATTTTCTTTATTCCGTTCACTAAGATTGTGAGGTATCTGCACTCCTAACTTCTTGATTTTTCCTAATTTTTTCAGGTGGCGGTTAATAGTTGATTATGATGTATTCAACCTTTCTGCTATACCTCCTGTTAATTGACGTGGATTTTGCTCCAATAGTGCCTTTAAAAGGTTGTCGTCAAAGTCAGAAAGATCTCCCGCCCTCAGTTCGTTTTTTAAGGTCGTATTTCCAGAACGGAATTTTACAAACAAATTCCTGTTTAATCAGTTATTAGTCCTTCATTGTATACACGCCATGTTCTTTTAGCTGTCGCTTTAGCACTATCGCCTTGTTTAAATTCCCAAAGCATTGCATGACGAATATGCACTTTTTGACTCTCCATTTCAGAAGTTAAGAAAAACAGTTTCATGTAACGTGCATCAAACAAAACAGTTAACCCTTTCCGGCGCGGCGTAGTTCTGTTTATAAACGGATGAAATGTGGAATGACATCGAAATTTATAAACTAAATTATTAGAATACACGAACTTGCTTATTTTCAAGTACGTTATAAAAGGAAAATTTTAATTAAACATTCTGCGTGCCAGTAAAATAAAAATTAGGTGTCCTTTTTTAAAGACACCGCCCGCGAAAGGGTTAAATAACACTTCATCTATATAGTGAAAACAAAAACCCGTTTGTCCCGCTGACTCATAGTGGGTAGATACGAACAAGAGATTATGCGTAAATGCAACGGAAGTTAATTTTGACTAGGCCTAATATATGCAAGATATCTAGTAATTTGTCTCCCACTTACGCCTTCATACATAAATAACTAACCAAACTAGGATCTAAATTATGTCAATTGGCCTCCACACTCTTCAGATATTTTACTCCTCACGAATGGCTCACGGTTCGGTCAACAGACTTAGTGATTCTTAATTATCGGTGATTATAAATTTATAGAACACTACAGCACTGTTTTTACGACAGCAACATCCGCAAAATGCACTCATACAAAGAGTGTGTTTTGAAAATTTGGACCGGAATCGCTATCGGAACCCATATCTTCCCTTCAGACACTACGACAGTTTCAGTACATATATGACATCCTTGCTCAATATGTTCACCCATTTCTTTCAGCAATGGATCTTGGTTCTGTTTTATGGATTATAATGCTGGAATTCACAGAGTTTACAATCTAATCCAATACTTAGAGCCAAAAACACTGCTTCGAATATAATGGCTCTAAAAATCACCTAAATTAAATTTCATTGAGCATGTATGGGAAGCTTTTATGTTCTCTTCCGCTATGAGCTAAGGGTATATTTTCTTCGTGAATGTGTACCGATACTCCAAAATGTTGGAATAATTCGACGTTATCGAGCATACTTCCCCACATAGCATTTTTAATTTGCAAAAAATTTTCAGCAGTCTTGCTTTGAAAACCTGCAAAGTTGCAGCAATGCTCAGCATGACAAGACTGAAAGTTCATAAAAAGACTGCAGCAAGATAACGCAAACGCCGAAGTCACCACACTTTGAACTTGCAGATAACTTGTCGTGCAAGTTAAATTCATGCTGTATCAAATTTATTGCAAATTAGCGGCAAACAAGTAATCAAAAATGCTGCAAACTTACTGCAAAGTAGTAATCTTTCCATGTCCCACTATCTGTTTACAACTGTTACACTATAACTTTAACTCCTTCGAAGGAGCAGTCCATAGACCTGATCAAGTCTGTTGATGCATACGCACCGTTAAGGTGCATGCATCACTTTTCTTTAGCACCATAAACAAATTAGGGTAATACTTACTTTTTTTGTGTTTGAAAAGTATAGCGTTTAAAAAAGCGGTGCCAACCGAATAAAATTTCTGCAATTTTCTGCGTATCTGCTGGTTGTCTATTCTCTCAACAGAGGGATTTTTTGCTTTCGTCACTTTCGTGAATTAAAGACACTCTTGCCATCAGTTTCACTAAAAACTACTCATGCAAATGGGTGATGGTATACCTTGCGGGAGATTTGCTGCGAATTTCTCAATTCAAATTTGTCACAGAAAGATAATATCAGAAAAAATCAAACTTGCTGCTAATGTTCATGCTATCTGGGAACACATTCTATATCAACATACTCCCACCATTGAACATCTTTGCTACCCCCAATCATTCATTTTTGCTCACTTGTATTATTTAATTATTTATTCATAATTTTCTTTGCATTTCACTGCAATAGTGTCTGTTATTAATCTTCATCTTCAATGAAAGTTTCACCGAGTACAAATAAATACTTTTCATTTTATCTACTTTGTTCACTTTCTTACTTAACTTTTGGACATGGGCGCATCGGAAGTGTCTACATTTCATAACGAAACATTTAGATTCGTTAAAAATAAAAGAGTTAGTTAATTTTGCGTATTGTTAGTTTACAAATCTGAAAGTTAAATAATATTGTCACCAGTAATAGTTTAATATTTTTTATTTAAATTCATGCATTGTATAAGGCAGTTTTTTAATAAAGCTAGACTACTGTTACATCTTTACTAATTAAATAAACCACCACAAATTAATAGTTATCTCAAAACAGAAGTCTCATGAATATTCATTTGTTTAAGATTAAACTTTTTTATCCGCATTAGTTAAATGTCACATGCTTAATACATCTCCCAGTTTGTAAATTAACATACCTGATGAAATGGCAGCTAAAAAGAAACAAATAAAACAACCCGTATCACTTTTCCGACAACAGCTGACAAACCACATCAGCTTGTCAAACAGGTTCAAGCGTTAAATTTTAATAAGCTGCTATTTTATCTTTCTCTCCGTTTTCTAAGATACCCCATAAATGAAGCCTGGTTAGAGTGTTGCCACTCAAAGTATGGAAATTTCTGCTTAATTAGAAGAGATATGAAACTTTTTAATATTAGTTTCAAAGGAGGAAGAAAATGTCGTCTGCGTTAAAACAAACCTTGTACGACTAATTAAGATTTTTTTTAACTTTAGGCTAAAATACTGAACTAACAGTGATACAAAAACTTTCGTAACACATTTATTTAAATATTATTTTAATATTTCTTTTATAATATATAAATTTTCTGAATGCATAATTCATAATTTATCTTGAAATAATATATATAGTTAAAGTCGAAAAAATACATATTAGATTTAATCAAGGGCTGGAGAGGTATAGTTAGCAGAAAGTTTTAGTAAAATTTAATGTTTTTCATCAGCAGCGAGTTTCTTATTCAAATTTAATTTTATTAAAAAAATTCCAAGTAAAGCAGCCTTTGTTTCATTATGAACAAGCAAAAATCTAGTTAAAAAGTCAACTTTGCAGCTAAAAAAATAGAAATTCTTTATTCATTCTTCTAGCCTCCCTTCTTTTATTTCATTTATTAAAATCATGAAAAAATGTTGTAATAAAATAAAATTTAATTTAAAAAACAATAATTAAAAAGCTGCATTACTTTTATCTTACATAATGGAGGAAACAGAAAGGAAAAATAATAGAAAAAATAAACTATTTTTCCGATTATACCGGAATTAATGAAATGTTGGCTGGTACTAAAATAAAACATGATGAAAATCATTTTAGTAATTTCATTTTAAATAAAAATCGACATGCATGCAATTTGCAATTCATGTTTTTTAACTACATTTTTTTTTTAAGTATTTAAATTAATTTCCTAATGATTCACAGTTAGGCAGCATGTTTCCTTCCTAATTATTTCAAGGTGTGTGCATGTCTCCCAGTCTTAAAATACACTCAATGATAGTGTGCTGCAATGTCAACTCAAACAATAATTTAGGTTTATATACGTAACCCTGACTTTAATTGCCTCATTTGTATTATAAACTGTAGTACAACTCCAATTATCTGAAACTCGCAGAATCGGAAATGATATGTTGATTGGAATCACGTCGGTTAACCAAATGTGTCTCATAACTAGCAGCCGGATAACTGAATGTCCTAAAACCGGGAATCTGATGATTTTCATCTTTATAATTCTACTTTTTCTTTAACTAAATTTTTAAAAGTACTTATAAGAAGTCATGGGGAGACAAATAAAAATATTCCAAAAGCTGTAAAAATATGGGAAACCCATTTTAAAAAGCTACTGCATTTATACTTACAGCTTTTGCTAGCGTTATGAATTAAACTTTATAGAGTGGAAAATAGACTATTACTCTGATTTCATTTTAAAAATAAATAGAAAACAAGATTTACTGCAATTTTTTAGCACATAAGATCGTGAAATGTATTTTTGAACTAAAAAATAAGCATCCACCCGATACATCCGAATCTCCAACCGATTTTACTTTTAGTATCAATAAAAGTTACTTTTCAAAAAACATACAACATTAAGAAAAATTTAAGACCAGATAAAAAAAAAAAAAAAAAAAAAAAAAAAAAAAGGCAATGACGGAACATAACTTTTGATAGAATAAGAAGCAATATTTAGTTTAGTGTCTCGAAGACGTAAAATATTTATGAGCTGTTTGGTATAAAAAATGCTCTGTTTACTACAAATGACCAAATAAAAACTCTCTTTTTACATCGTTTGTAGAAAATCAAATCATTTGCCAAAGCAAATAAAGTTTCAGAAATATTTCCTATGTTTACATCGCTGTTTTTAAAAATTACAGAAGTCACTAAAATATTCCCCTAAATCGTTTCTGAAACAGAACACTTTTCTCTAGAAATTGTATGAAAAAGAAGCTGCAACGTCTTGGAACGGTTTTCTAGCTACCTTTCAATCTTGCTTAAATTTTGATAACTTCTGTAGGGTAAGGAAGGGCAAAGGTGCCACTCTAAGGTTTGATGAATTTTTATGATACATTTTAATCAGTAAAATTCTAGAAACAAATGCCAATAGTAACTATAGTAACTTTAGTTTCAGTTGCTATTTTAATTTAAAAAAATTATTTTAAAATATACACGTTACTTTAAAAGAAAGAATACAAAATGACCACTTTGCTCGCCTAGGCTGTGTAAATTGGCCAGAAGTAAATGACCAAATCACATTGATTTAAGATGTATATTTAATCAACACAAGCTAAAGTAACGTACATTAAGAATAAATGTTGCGTTTTGTAATATTTTAAATATTAAATCTTTACATGATAAAGTAAACAATAATGAGTATCATTATGACAAATGGAGGAATAAAAGTACCCCCAGCAGACATGCCGACTGCAAAAGTCGAGAGTAAGCCTTTCTCTGCAGAAGTTATTATTCCGAACTGTCTTCTTCCTTTCAAAGAAAATACTTTTGAGTAGTATTTTATTATGAACAATGAATAAAAAATCGTATCCGGGCAAAGTAGCCATCTGGCCATTTTTCCCGATCTCTTTGTGGCCGCTTTGCCCGGAATGACGCCATTACGTAAACTATAGCCTAGCCTCTAATCTGCATGACTTACCGTTTTTAAACGCATACTATTTGAAAGGTTATTTCACACTGGTCAAACAGCATAAGAGCAAATAATTACAACACTACATATTATGTAGCTATAAGCAAGAAATTGTACCACTTGCCTAAAATCAAAAATGAAAAAAAAACAATAAAATGAGTTCAGAACTACAAAAATGTAGTATTTCTCTTCGAAGACGCACGAAGTACTACCAGCATCTGTGACGACTGTCTCACTGTCCACGTTACCCTTACTTCCTCTACTTTACTATCATTACATGAATAAATTAGGTAAAGTATTTTAATTAAGTTTCTTCTTCAATGAAGGGATTATGAAAGCTTGTTTTCACGTTTGAAAAATAATGCAAGGCTAAGATCGAAGAATACTTTGCATCGGTCTCCTCACTCTTTCTCCCACACTGTGTTTTCTTTTACACTGTTAAAAATTTTGCAGCATTCTGGCAGGTCATTCGACCGTTTTTTGAAAAAACGGTTTCAGAAAAATAATTTAACTATATTCTAACCATAAAATGGCCAATAATATGGTCAGAATAGTGTTAAAATTACAGTTGTGTAACCGTTTTCTGAAAAAACGGTCAAATGACCTGCCAGAACGCTGCAAATTTTTAACAGTGTACCTTGATTTCTCTGTCACATTTCTTTAATTTTTTTTTTTTTTTTTAAATATCAAAATCCTATTTATGTCTGAATCTTCGTACCGTTTACTTGCAATAAAATAACTGTCAAATTATAAACGATTGAGAGAAACTTTAACAGATAATGAAAAATGAATAATCAAATACGTGTTATTTTCCAGCCAATGAATGGCCAGATTTTTCTAAGCAATTGAAGTGGGATTGGTTTATTGAGAAATCGCTTCCCAGCTATTGTGCTTTATTCATTTTTCTTTAGTTGCCGGTGATTTTTTTAGTCGCTGAAGTCTTGGAGAGACATGGAAAACAGATTTTTGATTTCTTCTCGCTTTGGCGCGTTGTAACAAGAGTTCATAAGCGTGTAAAATACGATTTTTTAAGCTCTTTTTTTATTAAAATGGAAACAAATTTCGGAAATTTTATTTTTATTAAAATTTTAATGTGTACTTCAAAAAAACGATTGTTTTCGCTCTTATTTTAATACTTTTCTAGCATCGCGTTCTAAATTTAACAGGGACTTAATCTGTTACTAAACAATGAATTATACAACAATAACATTGTTATTTATCCTAATACGTTAAATAATGCCCTTCTCTACAGAATACAAATAAAAATTGTTTTAGGTGCTTTTTCAATGAGTTTTGTTATAATAACAAATTTTTTGTCATTAATTTATTCTAAGGTCCTTTTCAATGGAACAAAAAAGTTTAAGAGAAAAGAAAAGACAAAACGTGGAATTACGTATTTATTATGTTAAACTTCTGATAATGATAGTGATGATAATACTGTTTTTTTTTTTTTTTTTTTTTTTTTTTTTTTTTTTTTGTAGAATTTGTTCCGTTATGTCCAATCAAAAGATCACATTCTCAATTTTTTTCATACTTTGTTTTTGTTATATAAACGTATGGATTGTAAAGTATAATGTCAAATATATAAAGAATATTTTCCAGTGTCCTTTCACACTTAATCTACTAACGTACTTCAATAAAATCTGCTGATACGGAATCATAAAAGGAGGCAAGAAAAGTTTAGTTTTAGATCGGTTTACGTCTTAGCAGGTGCACTGCATATTTTAATTGTGTTGTATGTTTGTTTTCTTTTTCGCCGAAAGCATAATGTTTACTTGCTTGTAAATCATTTATTTACCCCCATCCTGACATTACGGAACAATGGAACAATGTAGTCATTTTCTGGATTCCCGAGTCGTCTTGCAACTTTACATCCGGTGTAGAGGTAGTGTATTTTTCAATGCAATGGGAGCCATAGATAAATGATTAGACGCGGCTGGTGGCCACAAAAAAATTAAAGTTTAAGAGTAAGTAAAACTTATAATAAAAATGTTAGTTTAAAAATATAAGAGAGAAAAGAAAATGTCCATTAGTTCCTAACGTACCTGAACAGTCCGTGAACAGGCGAAAAAGCTATCATAGGGATGCCCCAGCATAAAAAAAAGACTCTTATCAGAGACCATACATTATAGTTTAACACAATTTTTAAATGCTTAACAACAATAATTACAAAGTGTTTAGAAAAATTTTATATTTCTTGCTCACGGAAAGAGTGTATCATCACTATAAGAGAAAAGTTAGGCTACATAATGTTATCTCATTCCATTGCCTGAGGAGAAATGGTCATGCCTTTGGAAAAATGTTTCGAATTCTGAATTTCTGTGTTGTATTTAAAAAGTTATTTTTATAGTAGAATTAATAATTATTTTAATAGACACAGATAAGAATATTAGCGATTTTTTACTTAATAATAAAAAATCCATTTTATGGGAATGTAAATAAACATGACTATACAATTGAATTTCCCTTTTAAATAATAATTAATGTATTTCTAAATCATATCTATACCATATTCATACAATACAGAAAAAGATAGAAAGAACTGCAGAATGTTATGTATAATGTTTTTTGAAAAGCAGAATCGATTATTAGATAGCATTGTCGATTATTATATTCTCTCTTCAAATCAAATAATATAATTTCATATTGGACACAGATGCACTTAGATATTTTCTAATTTTTTATTATAACTCCATGCACGTTTTTATATTTCTAATGCTTAATAAATGTATTCCTAACGATCTAAAATGAAATTTTCTCGCAAAAATAGCTCTTAAAGCACATATATGTTTATTTTCTTTAATACAGTTTCCAAACAAAGTGTCTTTCTTTTTTATTCCCCCGTTTGTTGAGTCCCATGTTCATTAAAGGAAAACACACACACACACACACACACACACAAAAAAAAAAAAAAAAAAAAAAAAAAAAAAAAAAACGATAAATCAAGAAATTTCGTTAAAATCAGATCACGAACTCTCCTCGTTATATTATTTTTCTAACCCTCTAGCAAAAGTTACTTACTTTTGTTTTACTTTTTTTTTTTTACATTAGTCTTTTTTTTTCGTTTTTTTAATACTTTATATGAACTTTTATATTAAATTTTTAACAACGTGATACTAATAATTTTATTTTATAAATAGTATCTCCAGGTGCGTATACGCACGTTTAAGAGTATATCAAGTTATGTATCAATTATACTAGCTTAAAAATTGACAAAAAATCTTATGGAGGAGTAGACAGATGCTAATTAATATAGATAGACTAGTTATAAATGTAGATTTAGAAGGATAAATAAACATGTTGAATTATCGTTACATGATACTGATCAAGGCAGAAAAGAGAAAAGTAAATATAGATTAGGGGTCGATCCTGGCAAAAATTTGGACCTCTTTAGGACTCTTTCAAAAAATTTCCTTTGATAAAAGAGGCTCCTGCCCAAAATTCATTTTAATTAAACAGACCTCTTCAGAAACTTGCTCTTAATAAAAGAAAGTCCTTCGCAAAATCGGTTGAGGACAGCCGACAAGACATTCAGCCAACGGGATACTTAACCGAAATAGACATTTAGTCGACAGGGCAGTTAGCCGAAATGTACAGTCGTGGGGGGGGGGGAGTAAATACCCCTTACTAACTCTGCAAAAAATTATCGTAGAAGAAAGCTACTGGTACCACACAGTTGGTAAATTAAAAATAATGAAATAAAGTTCAACTAAACGTTATCTCCAAATATGATACACTTTAATATGAAATGCTATTAAATGAATCAATGCTACCAAAGAAAAAGAGTTCACTACTACATAATGGAACATAATGTACAGTCGTGGAAAAAAAAAGTAAACACCCCTTACTAACTCTGCAAAAAATTATCGTAGAAGAAAATTACTGGTATCACACGATTGGTAATAAAGTATACTTTTAAATGATGCATATAAAATTTGTTTAGAGAGCCATCTACATATTAAACCAAACCATAACTTTGTTTTTTTTTCAATAGCAGGACACAATTCTGACAGTATAAATGAACTCTACACTCTTCAATTAGCCTAAAAACAAATTTTTATGCAATTCGTATGATAAGTTTCCGAGAAATTAATTATTTTAAAACGAGAGTATTTTAGGGGCTGTATCCAAATTGAAGTTCGTACTTGATTGTACCCCTTCTTGATCAAGGCATCTTAAGCGCCACTCAAGCAGTCATTGAAGACTGCTAGATTACAGGATATCATAAGAAATTTCAAAATATCTAGTCACTTCTATCATAGACGGCCCCTTAAACCATTATTTTGCCGTTTTTTTAAGCATAATTTGAAAACTACTTTGAAGAAAAATGTGAAATTTTAGATTTCCATAAAGCAGGATTTAATAAATCTAAATCCATCAAAAAAATTGTAGGTTGCAATTCATAATTTTTTCGAATATTAATTTCATAATTCATATTTCCTATCATAAAATTATGAAAATTGCAAATTCAACGTATTTATGTTTGGGTATTTTAGTATTATTGCTACACAAAAAATTAGCACATTAGGAGTATAATTTCTGGAGATATTAATGAAAATATAAAAATGTAATTAAACATTAGAAGCACTAAATTTTGAATGTTTATAATTCAAAAACTTATCATTCAAATGACTTGAAATTTAGTGTCTAGGCATAGTTTGAACCGAACATTTGAAATATCTTGTTAAAATTGGGTATTGCCATTGAAATAAATGAAGTTTGGGTTCGTTTTAATATGTAGATGTCCCCTTAAGCAAATTTTATATACATCATTTAAAAGTAGACTTTATTTCCAAAAGTTCGGTACCAGTAACTTTCTTCTACGATAATTTGTTGAAGAGTTAGTAGGGGGTGTTTACTTTTTTTTTCCACGACTGTACATTTAGGCAGCAGGACAATTAGCCGACAGGATATTTAACCGTCAGGACAATAGCCAACAGGACAGTTAACCGACAGGACAATTTGCCGACAGGTGAATTTGTCGGCAGACAATTAGCCTACACGTACATTTAGCTATAATGTACATTTCAATACCAGGATGTTATAAGAATAGTGTAAACCGCAATAACTAATCACCCTCATAAATTAGAGTTTTAATGCAATCGACTATAACTAATTCATCATAAATAGGCAAACCTCCATATATCGTTACATTTTACGCTATATGTACAGGGTTATTATTACAAATGAATCATCGGGTTTTGATACGTTACTACGTGCGAACTAGGAAACGTATATCTTTCCATGACAACTCAAACGAGAAGGCGTTAACTACAGTTTCGCGCTGCATATGTGTCATGCGCGTGTGGTTGCCATGGTTGCTGCGCGAACGTCATATTCAAAATGGCGACTGGACAGCAGACATTTTCCACACAGTTGGCTATGGAATGGAAAGTTCGCGGCTAGCGCGATTTGTTGATTTCTTGGGACTACGGATGAAACTCTCTCTAACTCGGTTCACTGTTTCTTCACTAACGATTGGTCGTCCGGAACTTTTGCCTTTACATAAACAACCGGTTTCTTTGAACTGTCGATACTAGCGCAGAATGCTTTGTTGGGTTGGTGGTTTTCATTTGTATGCCTTCCGTAGTTTCATCCGTGGTCCCAAGAAATCAACAAATCGCGCTAGCTGCGAACTTTCCAATCCACGGCCAACTGTATGGAAAATTTTTGCTGTCCAGTCGCCATTTTGAATATGACGTCCGCGCATCAACTATGGCAACCACACGCGCATAATACATACGCAGCGCGAAACTGTAGTTAACGCCCTCTCGTTTGAGTTGTCATGGAAACATATACGTTTCCTAGTTCGCACGTAGTAACGTATCAAAACCCAATGATTCATTTGCACTAACACTGTATATTCATTCAGTATCATTAATGATGAAATACACTAAAACCTCGATACATCGTCACTCTCATAATATAATTTTTTTCATTCAATCACATATGTGCTTTGAATTTGCAGTAAAACCTCGATAACTGGCCGCTGTTATAAATTAATGTTTTTGTTTATTCAAATATACTTATTTATTTACACTTAAGCCTTACAATCTCTCTAACTCGTCACACTCAGTAATCAGAGTTTTATTGGAATCGAATTAATTCATTGTAGTTACGCATTAAACCTCGATAACTCATCATTCTCTTAAGCTATCATTATTTTCAACGAATACCATCATTACTTTCATTACCTATACTAAAACTTCCATAACTCTTCACTCTTAAAAGTCTAAATTTTCATTTATTGGCAAATTACTCTGGGTGTGCATTAAATGTGTTCTGTATGGATTTATAATAGATTCTGTAAAAAATATTAATATATAGGTTTACATTAAAATCGCGATAAATTGTCAAGTTAATAAATCTGCATTTCATAAAATTGAATATTACAAATTCGTTATAGGTATAGGCTAAAACATCAATAACTCGTTACACTTTTGCATTGTTTTTATATTCATTCAGTAGGATTAATACTTTCGTGAAATGAAGTAAAATCTCGATACATCGTCCCACTCATAAAGAACTGCGCTTAAATTACTACTTATTGAAAAATGTACTTCATGGGATATGCCAATGGGCATAATACTGAAAAATGGTTAGTTTTGATGCTATGACCATTGAAAGATCTTAATTCCTATTATATTGCTGTCAACCTTAATGTTGTTTTTTTTTCCAAGTCAAATAAACATTATTTAAGCTCGGGAAAAATATTTAACGAAAGAAAACGCACATTACGATTTGGTTTTTATTCTCTATTAACATTCAGCAAACTTCCTGGTTTCAGTTTATTTAAAGAAAATGTCATATTTGGGTGGGTTTTAAAAAGTATCATGTTTTACTGTCCTTCCGCATTTGCGCATAAAAATAATTAAATATCATAATTTTAATTATTGTACCTTAACTATCATGTTATTTTAATGGTAGTTTACAAATAAATTATTGCTTATAAAAATTTTAAAAATAAGAAATTATTCTTTCTTATTCTTAATATATCCTTTTGTTGCTAAACTGTCATTACCATGGGTTGTCCTAACAAGCAATTTATCAAGTAAAGAAATGACTAAGTTGTATTTAAAACAGATGTTTACAGTTTTTTTATTAATATGCTACTAATTAAAAAATATATTTACCTTCATATTTTAAAATTATCTATAATTCTTAACTATTTGTTTAAATCGTGTCCTAAGAAAGAGTGTCATTACCATGGCTTCTGACAAAAAGTACATCTAGAATTTTTTAGAGGAGAGAACACGTCTTTTTATCAAGTTAAAAATAATCCTTAAAAGTCATCTTGTTAACAGGTTTAGCTGAAAAGCGTATAAAGTTTTTTTAGTTTCAATAAAACAAGCAAAGACTTTGATTGTTTTGGTGAGTATTTTGTTGTACGTCATTACCACGTAACTTCTAATTTATATATAAACTTTTATTTCTTAATCTGTTTTTATTATATAAGAAATAGAAAAAATATTGAAAGAGATAGAAAACATTGCATGGATTAAAAGATGTGATGGCTGCCATTTATGCCTTTGGAAAATAAAAATATATTTGCTTGATTTGTCATTACCTTTCGCGTCATTACCATGTTTATTTTCTGCCATGGTAATGATAGCATGTCCATGGTAATGAGAATGTTATATTAACATAATAATGTGAACATATAATGTTAACAAGTTTCTGACTTACTATTTAGCAATATCAATTCTGAATATTAACAAAACTATATATAACTGTGGAAATTTCATTTGTTGGTACAATCATAAATAAAATGATTTTTTAACACATATAGAAAAACAATTTACAATTTTAAATATAAATATAAATACTTTAATTAAAGATCTATACTCGTAAAGTTTTATACTAGTTTTATGATATTTTATAGTAGTTTACTTTAATTAATTCTCTTTTAATTTTTCCTTTTATATGTGTTATTAATAACTATTAATAAAAAAAATACCACTTCAGTTTTAATAGTGCTTCGTTAAACTCCAATTTTTGCTCTGTTTAAACTTTTGCGCAAGTGTGTAAGCTGTTACATAAAGCGATTGATTATTCTAAACAACCGTAGTGATTTCAAATTTTAATTCATCTAAACTAAAGTTTTAAAGCGTAATTTATATCGTATAGCTCTTAAATTTGCTTTTTTAATTGTGTGTTTTACAATTTTTTTAACACTAGGGGATAAATCCGGGCTTCCCTGGTAACAGAATATAGATGAAAACCATCATATATATTATTTCTCATGTCAATATCCTTTTTTCTCTGCACATACTAAAAGCACAGCGATGACTGAGGTATTTTTCGAAAGGTTCTCCAAGAGGCTTTTGATGTAGTATATTTATATATCGTTAAAACGCGTAGTTTTATTTTAAAACAAGATAGAAAAATCATGCCTACGGCATAGATTATGAAAGACTTCCTAACACTCCCTGAAAGCTTTAACAAAACTTCGTTATTTAGGGAAATAAGATAAATAAAATAACTAAGTAAACATTTAAAAAATTGATTTCAGCAGTTACCGTCCATAGCCAAATATGTATTCCAATTCTTTTGAACAGCCCTGTATTCGATAAGTATGTTGATATATATACTACATAATGGGAAAATTTAGTTTAACCAGAAAACACATAACAAGTTGAAATTTCTCTTTCAGCAATTTATACTAATAGATGAAAACATGCTTGAATACATTTGTACAGCTCTATAGTTTACCTAGTACCTTTATTACACGCCTCTATTTAGCTAAAATTTAAATAAAACTAAACACTCTTAAAACTACTGAAATCACATTTCAAGAAATTATCTTCGACAGATATATAATTCTTTGCGTGACCCTGTATATCATTTTATGTATAGTCTACAAACTTTTTTAATAAACTAAATGCAGTTCAGCGTAAAAATGCACAACTCCTTTAAAAACCACCTTTAAGCAATTTGCGCTCATACTTAGTAACCCTTACGAATTCTTTTGTGTAGCCCTGTATATTAATTATAGCATTTATACACACCATATAGTATGCATAAATATAGTGAAACATAAAAGCGCATATCATAATTGAAAATGCATTTCCAGTAATCACCGCTAATGTACAGTACTACTTCTGATACAATGTAGTATCTGAAATTTTTTGTATGTCCCTGTAAATACTATGCACTTCGTATTATATAACTTATATGAAATAATTATCGTATTATATGAATCGTAATAATTTGTATTATAGGAAATAATTTATAGTAAACCTCAGCGACGTATATCAATTTCATTATATATGAAATAGTTTAACATAATTAAAATACGCCGCAAACAATCCCAACCCCCTATATCATTATATAACGGAATTCTTTTGCGTTGCCCTATAAATGAATAATAACTATTCTTTGCACCGCATATTCTACAGAATGCATATTTTAGTGCACTTCATAAATGCATGTCAATTTTGTTATGTTTGGATGCGTGTAACATCATTAAAAATCATTTGAAACGTTTTTTTTTCCATTGGTCGTCGTAATGTAACGGAATACTTTTGACTGTCCCAGTAGATGAACTAAACATGCTACAAACTTCATTTGAAATAGGGATCGTGCTATGGTAAACGCCAATGACATCCAAACATTCCAGGGCAATCCGAGTATATTTACGAGAGTTAGAGCGCGTACAGACGGCCAGACGAACAGACAAACCGAAGTCATAAACACTTTTTAATTTTGTTGGGAAGTGTTAAAAAATACAGTTAACGATAAAAACCGATCAACAAATAATCTCAGTGATTGCGGTGAGAAAGTCTTCGACGGACCTACTGCTTTTTTTTATTATTAAATCTAATATATTTTTTGCATTCAATATATTTTTTAGAATACCCATTCACAATACTAAAAATCATATTTATATGAAAAACAGCAATAATGCGTTCAAATAAAGTTTCGAAATGCATTAAAAGCGATATTTTCGTATTGGTCTCGCGTCAGGATTTAACAGCTGATGAAATCGCCAAAGATCGCTGATTAAAATAAGCCTTTTGATTCTGTTCATTTCAGTGGTATTTCTATTTTATAGTTTTACTTATTGATTAATGGATGTTTTAATTTCGTCCTAGAATATAAGCTGAAAACAAATGATGAGCTATTTACATTAACTTAAGTGAACACGGATTTATATTTCCCAATCGTCTGCACACAACAGAAATAGATTTGAAAAAAATTCATTCTTGAAAATATTTATTTAAATAAAAATTCATTAAATGGGGATACAGTTTTCAAACAAATTGCGATATAGTTTTCAAACAAATTGCATTTGAAAGCACATTTTTTTCCCTATTCAACTGTGTAAAAATTGAAAATGTGCGATGCTTAGAAGTTTAAAAAAAAAATAACAATAATGTAGTTAAAGTGAAATTTTATCGGTTGCTGTTGCCATTCTCAAAATGACAGCGTTACGCACAGACACCTTTATAATCTATATATATATTTATCTTGCGCAGCGCTAAAATAGCACTGAATTTGTAGCTTGCCGTTTGGCAACAACCGCAGTAACTCAATTAATTTGCCTTATTACATTCCACCAATCAGAAGAGGGATTTCACCACTTAAACTCGCGTCATATTTAAAAGAAAAATTTCAATGGTTTTCATAAAATGTAAACGTACTAAAACGATTCCGTTTAATTATGCACTAATCGCGTAAAAGCAGAACACAGATTATTTATTGAGAAATAATATTAAGTAATCTGTGTAAATAAAATGACAGTGAATAATCTTTCATAGTAAGCAATATGGAAAACGAAATGTTTCCGATGAAGATAATGACGTCATTCGGAAAACAAAAGATGCATTTTCATCCATGAATTAAAATACTATTTTACTATAACTGTGTCAGTGATGACGTCATATTCCTGATCCTTATACCTACACATACATAGGCGGGACTCTTGCTAATTATTTAAAGATCCTTGGTATACACAAAATAAAATATTTCTGAAAATTATATAATTTCCAAATAATTAAAATGAATATGTAATGAAACTCAGTAATTTTAAAACAGTTGCTTAAATGACGCTTTAATCTCGGAAGGGATCAATGGTTCTGATAGTGAAAATGATGTTATATTTAAAGAACGGATTCATTCTCATATGGACTCCAAAAGCATTGTGGTACGCGGTAGAATTGTTTCAAACAAACATCCGATTTCTGGGAAAGTTTTCCATAGTGTGAAGGAGTTACCTCCCGAAAAAAGCGCAGAAAAAATCAAGAAATGCATAGGAACGGTTTGTTAGGAACTGCAAATGACGTCATGAACTTTAGAGTCTATATAAAATTGAAGTATTTTAATACGATTTTGTCAATATGACGTCATATTCACTGGCCTTTGCATCTAATTCAACAAATTAAAATTCTAAGCATCAGGAGCAAGAGCTCCTGCAGCCTTTAAACACAGTACGATCTTTGGCAGATGAAAGAATAGCAATAGCCATTGGTTCGTTTTACAGTCACTTGATGCATTCAGAATATCAGATTTTTGATCTGGGAGCACGGCAGTGCGTCCGCCAAGTTCGCACAAGCCGTATAAGCTACCTTTTCCTGAACCATTTCGGCATACTTTCCATCCCCTCATAACGTCATTTGTGGGAGAGATATAGAATTTTTTCTTTTATACACATGTTCATATGGTCAAACTGAACTAAGGTTCCACAATTTCATGTTTCTGTATTTAGTAGTTTTCGAAATATTAAATTCCGAAAAAGCGCTTTTTTGTCACTGACTCACTTCGCATCATCAAATAACTAAGGTACTTCTAAAATTCGCAGAATCATGAAATTTCACAAGTAAGTTGGGTTTGTAGCACAATTAACCAGAAAAATCTGAAAACACAGAATTTCCGCTTCTAAACCCTCCAAACAGGGGGTGTTGATTTGGCCGTATACATTCAATTGGGCCAATGTTGGTCGCCAAAACTCGATTACAGAGTTTTGAAGGTGTCACGTAATTTCAAGCTGAATAAAATTGTATATGCTTTCCCGAAAATGCTGATTAAATAGAAAAAATGAATATACCTAAAAAATTTAATCAGTATAGGTTATGATATAGTTACGATATTAAAACAATAAAACATTTACCAAAATATAACCGCAATTCGGTACGTTTCCGATATAGTAGCCTTGGCGAAATAGAGAAAATAGCCTTGACAAGAAAAGAAATGTGATAATAACGTATTTTCTGGCAACCTATTTACTGTGTCATATACACAAGCAATTTTTTCCATTTGTATACAATTTATTTAATTTAAGGAACCCGTTTATTTATTTTTATATACCAACATAAATAATTTGTATATAAAAAACAAAATTTTATACATGTATAAATAAAATGTTTATATGTATATAAGGTACTTCTTAGTTATCCCGTCGACCAATTTCGCCAAATTATATAAATCGCCAAACCACTCGCCTAATTATACAAACTGGCATAATTTTTATTTAAAATAGCGAAAAAACAAATTAGTTATTATAACATTAATAAAAATACAAATAAAACGTCAAAATAAAAATCATTTGATGACGTAAACACGTTTTCTTAAGTGAATGCGACATTTACGATCAACCATTATTGGCATTTAATCTTAAACTTTGGCGACAGTAATTTGGTCGACGGGATAACTAACAAGTACCGTATATAAATATATATATATATAAACAAGCCGCCCTTGGCGACCAGTTTAGTCTCCTTAAATCTATGCTAAGCATTGTATCATGTTACTTTTACTCATAATTTAATTTACTTGCTCAATCCGTCGACAAATCGGAACATTCTGATACACAAATCATGAACTCGGTATTTTTATGTAAGCCAAGTTCAGGTGATAAATGGTCAAACATTGTACCCGTCGTATTTTTTCTTATTTTATTAATTTCATTTAAAATATAATACTTTCACTCATATTTAAGATACATAACTTTAATTTAAAACTGAAATACTTAAAATTTATGACTCTCAATTTTCTCTTATTTCTTAAAAAGGGAAAAGAAAAGAAAAGAATGAAAAGAAAAAAAAGTAATAAATAATAGTTAATTCATATTTAATTTCAACATCAAAGCTTTGTTTTAATTTACCTCGCGAAAAATTGTTTATGACAGTCCCATGAGATGGACTGTTATAATACTGATAATTTATTTACTTGCTCAATCCGTCGACAAATCGGAACATTCTGATACACAAATCATGAACTCGGTATTTTTATGTAAGCCAAGTTCAGGTGATAAATGGTCAAACATTGTACCCGTCGTATTTTTTCTTATTTTATTAATTTCATTTAAAATATAATACTTTCACTCATATTTAAGATACATAACTTTAATTTAAAACTGAAATACTTAAAATTTATGACTCTCAATTTTCTCTTATTTCTTAAAAAGGGAAAAGAAAAGAAAAGAATGAAAAGAAAAAAAAAGTAATAAATAATAGTTAATTCATATTTAATTTCAACATCAAAGCTTTGTTTTAATTTACCTCGCGAAAAATTGTTTATCACAGTCCCATGAGATGGACTGTTATAATACTGATATGATCGCAATGGAACAATATTTGGCGATTTATCACCTGCGCCCGGCTAACGTTAAATTACCAAATTGGCTGTTTGGCATATAAAAAGTGAAGCGGTCCACCCGGAACTATTGATGACAGTCACATGACTTAGGCTATTATTATAGAGATTTATCACCTGCGCCCGGCTAACATTAAATTACCAAATTGGCTGTTTGGCATATAAAAAGTGAAGCGGTCCACCCGGAACTATTGATGACAGTCACATGACTTAGGCTATTATTATAGAGATAACATAAAAGTTCATCAGGTTTGTTTTCATAGTTGTTTATATCATTTGGCAACATATCTCAGTTTCTGAAGTACGAATTGCGTCAAGATTTTTAAAAAATGACAAGGTCCCTATAGTGGAAAAATATCCTAATTCTCATATGAAAATTTAAAAATCTCCTTTTAATTAAATGAAATGTGCAACTAATAAAGATGTCTTTAGAGATGTGCGACAGATACGGCGTCCGAAAACCGCTGCTAATGTTATTATATTGTATTATTAGGCTACTTACTGTTAATTTATTGTTAATTTTAAATCTGTAAAAGAAAGATTATAGTTATAGATAAGATATGTTGGTCGCCAAAACCCGATTACAGAAAATTAGCCTGACTTATAAAGGTGTTACATGATTTTGAAGCTGAATGAATTTTTATATGCTTTTACAAAAATTTTAATATGGCAAATCTTTCAGTTTATCTGTCCATATTTCTATCTTTTACTTCCTTAAAACAAATTTTGTTAAAGACCGAGAGGCGTCTGCACAGATCATCACCTCATCGAGTTGACGTCTGAAATTTTAGGATTAGTTAAAAATCGATTAGCGTATTAAAATGTAAATGGTCTGCCAAGTCATATCTTTGTGGAAAGCACCTACAGACCCGATTTTACCGGGTTGATTGGTGGATTTTCCATTGTGTTTTCCTGCACCCATTCCTCCATGTTTCCATACTTTTGTATGCAAGAAAATACAATAGTAAACCTATCAGTCAACCACTAAAATTTTTCCTACAGGTGGTTTCTACCAAGACATGAATTAACAGACAAGTTGGATTTTAATATGCTAATCTAGTTTTGACTAATCCTAAAATTTCAGCTGTAATCTCGATGAGGTGATGGTGTGTGCAGACGCCTCCCGGTCTATTATAAATGTCGGAATTCTAATCTTAATAGCACTCTGGTCAATCTGGCAATTATCCCTACTATTTATGGAACACTATACCTTTAAGTGCGTTTTAGTGATGTTAATGAACTTTATGCATATGCATCATACATATAATACATATGCATACAATACGTAATACATTTGCATCATACATATTATAGGTATGTGTATAATACATAATACATATGCATAATTATGACGTCAGAATAAACAAAACATTTTTTGTCGCTAAATTTGAGAATTGACAGGATATATTACCAAATTTGGCGACACTTCGCTAAATGTTGACAAGCTTGGCGAGTATTTGACGCTAGTGGCTATTTTTCAATGAGTTAATTATTAATGCGAGTCATCTATTTATATTTTCCTGCATATCAACTGAATAGTTAAATGGTATAACGTACGAATATTTCCAAAGTGCCAATAGTTTCGTCACTGCACAAAACCTCTGCCATTGTTATTATATTGAACTGTTATTATACTTACTGTGACTATGTTGTTAATCTTTACTCTGCTAAAACTTCTGTATTATATAAAAAGAATTTACGGAAACTATTAAGGCACCGAAACTGCCAGTTCTCCTTATGATTATTATAATTCTATAATATGTAAACTGTTAATAGATATGTACGTTAGAATGAATCTTCTATAATCCGGTTCTTCGCATTTTAGTTTTCAGGTTTCGAATAAAATTAGCTAAAATCTTAAAACCATGGCACATTGGCTAATTCCTCAACAAGATTAGATGAAAAGAAAGATAGATTTTCAAATGAATCATTGGCAGTGAGCCCGTAGACCTTCTATTCTTCCGTAATCGAGTCTATTGAAAAGGTTAACGTGAAACAAAAAGATATTAGCATCAATATGGTTTAATGTAAATGCCTATATTGTCAAAGGATTTCATTTGAACCATTTCACTTGTACCCAATCGTAACAGTTAAAATACAACAACTGGCAGTGAGCCCAATTAGAAACGATCACTTAATAGAATTAAAAATTTCCGCATTAGAGAACGAATCGTAACTGATAAGGAAACATGCATAAGTGAGTTAAGAGATATTTGTCATGAAAGATGAAATACATAACAACACAAAATATATGATGTGCTTCCATGATCGTAAAGAGTTCTTGATTTCTCTATCAAAAGCTTCAGACTTGGCGAAATAATGGGCAAGTAAATTATGAATAACAGTAATATGATGCAACGTTTAACATGCAATTAATAGAGCAAATACTGCTTGCTAGAGGCGGCTAGTACTTTAATACCAAAAGAAATAAAGTATAAATTTGTAAAGCTCAATAAAATAAATCTAGGTATTTTTATGTTAGCCGGGTGCGAGTGGCAAATCGCCAAATATTGTTCCTAACTTCATTGTTCATATTGCATTCATTTCATTTAAAAATCTAAACTTTTCAGTCATCTCATTTAAAATAAATGCATTTCCCTCATTTTATTTAATAGAATATGTAACATAGAAATAAATAAATAAATAAATAAGAAATAATAACGTAAACCAAAATATTTTATTTCAAAAATCAAACCATTGTTACTAATTTACACATGTGAAAAATGAAAACTGCTATTGGCGAAAAAACAAAATGCTAATGAGGAGATTTGCTCCCGGCTAACATAAAAATACCAAAATTTAAGTTTTTTTTTATATTACTATTGTTTAGAAAAAAAATTGAAAAAACATACAAAAAAGAGTGATATCCCAACAAAAAGTTTTCGGTGAAAAAAAGAAAAAAGCGCCAAGTTCTTCTTAATGTTTTGGCCAGAAAAAGTAGTGATATCTGAAGTTCGCACAAGTTAAAAGCCAAACATCCCAAATCTTTCATTGAAAATGGCTTCCTGCGACTTGGCCGTTAATGCCTTCGAGAGGGTTTTTCAAATTTTAAAGTATGTACAAATGAGCTACATGCCAACTAAATTTTTTCATTATTTTAGGCATTTTGTTGCACAAAGTACAGAAATAAATTACACATTTAAAAAAAGCATTTAAACCACTTCAGTCTATTTAAATACTTAGAAGTTAAAAATAACGAAATACTTGTTTCGGAAGATAATATCTCTAATTGCTAAAACATAATTAGTGTCAGCTTTTAACAGTTTATAAATCGAATACCTCTTAATGTATGCAAACAAACTATAATAAATGTTCAAACAAAAAAAAGCTCTTTCGTCAATGCACAAGATTTCAATATTATACAATAAAATATTATGTAACATATAGAGAGATTTGAAGTAAGTAAATTTTGTTTTATTTCATGGGTTTTACGTTAATGACTTTAGCTTTAGACCGTACAAAATGGCAATTAAACCACCAGTGGACTAAATGATCTGTAATCAAAACTAATGTTTGTTGAAACTGGATGGTATTTATCAGAAATCTTTTACTTATAATGTCTTTATGTGAATTTTCCTCTTTGCATTCTAATATTACTTTTAAAATTTAAATAATTCATAAATGCGAAATTTCTAATCATTAATTTTGAAATGCTGTGGAAGGCATTAACGGCCAAGTCGCAGGAAGCCATTTTCAATGAAAGATTTGGGATGTTTGGCTTTTAACTTGTGCGAACTTCAGATATCACTACTTTTTCTGGCCGAAACATTAAGAAGAACTTGGCGCTTTTTTCTTTTTTTTACCGAAAACTTTTTGTTGGGATTAAAACTTTCTTTTAGACACATCAGAAAACGTGTTGTTTACGTTTTGTTAACTTTCCAAGTGTATGAGGGATATTGTATTTTTCACGTCGAGCGAACTTTAGATAGTGTTTGTTGATTTATATTGAATTATCTTAGTATCAGGCAGTGTTTTTCCAAGAGTTTTTCGAAATAAATTAAAGCCGTTTAGTACAATATTATGCGCAATAAGTTTTAAATTAATTGTGTTCCAAGGTAATTTTTTTTTCAGTTAATTATTTTACATTTCAAAAATTGGTAAATTTCATAACGTTAAAAGGGATTTATTCGTATTGGTAGCACCAACTAAATGCATTTTTAATTGTGATTCCAACGAAGTTTTCAATTACTGTTTTTTACCTTTATTTTTTTTTTTTTTAAGTTCATAAGTTAAAAGGATTTATATAGTCATTATGGCTAGAGTTGCTGCAAAAAGTGTCGAGCAAGCGAAACGAGCTGGGGCCGCTTTGCGGTCCCAATGTGAATTGTGTTGCAATTCACGGGGGTTGGCAAGCGTTAGTGAGCAGGGGACAGAGCCCCCTAGTATATTGATAAGCTACCCTATTAAAATCCGTGAGCGTATCTATGTAAGCTCAAAAACTCGGAAACCACAGGGCGCAGGGCTACGAAATTTGGCACACGGGTTGCTGGTAGGGAGCCCATGAACGATTGGTGCAAAATATTCAAAAATTTTAAATAGATTTTTTTTTCATTTTATGTTTTTTACGAATTTGCCTTTTCTTATGTTCAACCCGTAATCGCGCGAGTTTTAACCAGTTCTAAATGTTTACTGCAATGTGGGCTATACCTGTTACGAACGCCACGCTGCAAAACTAAGAAGCTGTAGCGGGTATTTCGATAATTCTTTAGCCTCACATGCAAATAATTAGAGATATACATATTACGTACGCCACGCTGCAATACTAAGAATCTGTAGCTGGTCTTACGAAAATTATTTTACCTCACATGCAAATAATTACAGATTATTTAATTGCGCTTAATTATTACCTTTTTTAAAAAATAAAGAAAAACATTTTGTCACAAACATCAACAAAACTTTTTATTCTATTTATTCCCTTATTCCAAAGATATCGTTTTATTGTCTTCTGCCATAGCAACATGATAAATTAAATTTCATTAAACAAAATGCACAATAGTAGAAAAATATTTTTATAAACCGAATAGTTATTTTTAATTTTGGTTTTAGAATTAAATGCATGAACTCCCCGTGATTAGAACGGGTTAAACAGTTGGTGTTAAATAAGAAGGTTGATTTTTTCATTCAACCACTGTGATTTCAAGGTTAAATTAATGTGAACATTGCGTTTTTAGCAGAATCGTGAATTTCTAAATTGTACTTCCATCAACAAAACAGCTTGACAAACTCAATAACTTTACAAAAGAACCATTATATGGCCGTAATTAATCAAACCCTTAGCAATATCGCTTTAAAATTTCCCTGAGTGCATTCCTGAAGAAGTCTTCTACATCTTCAAATTAATTCTGTAAGAAGGATAATTAATTGATTTTTCCAGTTTCGGTTTCTTTTTAATTTTCTTTCGAGCACTTTTAATTTTAAAGTATAAAGTCATTAATAAAGTTTCTAGAAAGGTACTTTATTTCTATTTCAATAACTGAGCTCGGAATTAAAAAATGTTTTAAATTTTTAAAAGTCGAATTTCATTTGAATGTTTCTTAAATGTTGTTTTCGAAAAAATTGCATGCTTCAAATGCAATTCAATTCTCTTTCCAACATAGTTGAAAAGTGTTTATGACTTCGGTTTGTCTGTCTGTCCGTTCTCTAACTCGCGTAAATATACTCAGATCGCCATGAAATTGATATACAGTAGCGCTCAAAAGTATTTTGACAAAGATAATAATTCACTTAATTGAAAAGAATAATAAAATACAAAAATCAATCATTTATTTTATTTAACCATATTCAATGTTTTAATTTTAATAAATTAACAATAAATATTAATAATAATAATAAAATTATATATATATATATATATATATATATATATATATATTTATTTATTTATTTATTTATTTATATCTGAATTTTGTCATGCTGTAACTCTCGAATTTTTGAACCGATTTGGATGAAATTTTTCATATGCATAGTACATGCTAATGTCACGACCAAGTTCGTTGGCCATCTTCATTAGCCATCTTGTTTCAAAATGGCGGCCATTGGAATTTTTGAAATTTTTTATGTTTTCTAACATTGTAAACTTATAGAAAATGTTGCGTTTCACAAAATGCAAACTCTTATGTATCATTTTAAACAGAATGTTAGAAACATTAAAAGATATTTTAAAGAGTCACACAGTATAAGTTAACAACATAGGTCATTTTAAAGAGAAAATTAGGAAACTTAAAAATTTCCAAACGTGTTCACAAAATTCAAATGGCCGCCCTTTTGAAAAAAGATGGCGGATGAAGCTGGCCAACGAACTCAGTCGAGGCATTAGTATGTACTATGCATATGAAAAATTTTATCCAAATCGGTTCAAAAATTCGAGAGTTACAGCATGACAAAATTCAGATATAAATACAGTAAAACTTCCCTAAATCGACCACGTTCCGTTCCAATAAAAATTGGTCGCTCCGAGAGGTGGTCCCTTAATGGAGGTCATGTTTAAATCTAGATTTTAATTGTTGAAAAAGGTAACAATTAATGGTACTAAAATTTATTTTTCACATTAGGAAAAAATATGAAAATTTAAGTATCAAAACAAAAGTTAATTACACAAGTTAATTAGTGCAGAGTTTAAAAAATGAATACATTGACGTTTGCTGTGATTTTACGGTTTTATCTTCTATAACTTTTATTTCCAAGTCCTTTCGAAGTTCAGTAAGTAAATGCAATTTTTTTTTTTTTTTTTTTTTTTTTTTTTTTTTTTTCTTTTTTTGGACAGGAACAAATTATGACGATTTCATTAATTTATCTATTTCCTTGAGAGTTTCCTGACAGAATAGGGCAGGGGAGTTTATTGACCGTGACCCTTACTTTGTCATCAAAGTTAAATTCATTGCCTAAAAAGGCACAAAGGGGTTTAAACACTTAAAAGTTACCGGAATAAATAAAAATTCTAAATTTAGTTTAGAAGTTTGAAGAATAATGCACTCTCCGGAATTATTTTTCTAATAAAATCTTCTTCAAGCGACCAGGAAAACACGGAATTTGTTTCATTTTCTTCAAAGAAACTGGTCGATCTTGGAGGGAAACTGAAGGGGGTCTCTGAATAGAGGTAAAATTAGTATTGAGACTATGAGAATAAATTTCGGTCCATGAAAAAATGGTCGTTCAGTGAGGTGGTCGCACAGGGAGGTTTCACTATATATATATATGTATATTTATATATATATAATTTTATTAATATTATTAATATTTATTGTTAATGTATTAAAATTAAAACATTGAATATGGTTAAATAAAATAAATGATTGATTTTTGTATTTTATTATTCTTTTAAATTAAGTAAATTATTATCTTTGTCAAAATACTTTTGAGCGTTACTGTATGTTATTGATATTTATTATGACATGTTCGTTATTGAAAATGAAGCCTGTAGCAGTTATAGTTCCTTTACAGGGACATTTAAAAGACTTCCATTACATTACGGCCTATGAGAAAAAATCGTTTGCGGTATTTTTTAATAATGTTTCACAATTTCAAACTCATCGAAATTTATTTATATATATCTGAAGTACACTACAAGATGCCTACTATACAATATGGTATGGATAGCATTCATCATTCATTTACAGGGACACTCAAAAGACATTTACATTACCATTACATTACAGTCTACGGGGAAAATCTTTTGAGGTGTATTTTATTCATGTTACACTATTTCGAACCTATTGGAATTGATATATATCCCTGATGTGCACTGCAAGATATTTACTATAAAATATGATGTGCAAGCATTCATCATTGATATACAGGAGCACACAAAATAATTCGGGTACAGTACTCTCTATGAACAATAATTGCTGGAAGCAGTGTTGCCAGATCGATGAAAGTCACTTTCCCCGAAAGTTCTGAAATTTTCCCCAAATGAGAATTTTTTGGCGAAAAAGTCCCCAACTCAGTTTCTACTCAAAAAAGTAACTTTTCAATTTTCAATTTTCCAATATAAAAATTGTTTAACTAATTTAAACTCTAATTTTTCCCCAAATCAAACATTTTTTTTTTTTTTTTTGAAAAAATTCCCCCTTTACAAAAAATAAACTTTTAAACCCGGCAGAATTTCGCTTGCATATTCGCATCTAAACGACAAGAATGAGAAATACGTTTTATACAACAACGGCAAGCTCGTTTACACTTGTTTTATAAATTGTTGTCAATCGATGATGCTGGCTTATCATTAACGTTAGCTCCATCTTCGTTTATACCAATAACTTTTTCAAGGTTTATACCATCTCTAATCAATTGGGATTTGAATGAATCTGACATGGTGTTGGCATCATCTGATTCTATCTGAGTTAGCTTATATAAAACTTTGTTTTCAATTTTTTGTCATCCCTACTGAAATACCTAATCGTAATGCAAAGCACCTTCGTTGTATCAATCACTGTGCTTTCGTCAATAATAAAAGAAAAATAGCTGAAAAATCATCTAAGTATTCAAATCCAAACTGCGTATTTTCTGACTCATTTTACAATTCATGTTTGCTCTCAAAGATTTCCAATTGGTACGTTTTCTTACTCAGAAACTATATAATGTACCGTAATGGTCGATTTTTTGATAGAGGCAGAATATATTTTAAAAAATGCTGTTAAAGTCGGCATTTTGAACCGAATTTCCCGAAGCGGATTGTGTTGGAAAAATCATTGCATTAAGGATGCACTCAAATCCAAACTGCTTATTTTCTGACTCATTTTTAAATTCATTTTTGCTCTCAAACGCATTTAATTGGTAGATTCGCTTATTCAGAAACTATATAATGTACCGCAATGATCGATTTTTTTGATACAGGCAGAATATATTTCAAAAAATGATGTCAAAGTGGACATTTTGAACTGAATTTCCCGAAGCAATTGTGTTATCACTTTCTTCTGGACACGATAACTTCCGCAATTCGGCAAAAATCTCTTCCAAACTGATACATAAAATCAAGGGACATAAAATCTCGGTCAAGTTCGTTAATGGGCAAACGCAGACAAAGGGGATGGAAATAGGGAGGGGTTTTGTGAAAACCGAAAAAAACCTCATGACTTCTTAATTTTAGTACATATCAAATCCGTTTAAAGTTTTTATTACTTCTAAAAATAGCGCCAAAAATTCATGCATCACAGATTTTTGATAAAATTTAAAATAGGCTCAAGGGACGCAAAAAAATGGGTTTTTGGGAGAAAAAAATTCCTTACTTCGTCAATTCTCAAGATATCAAATCCAATAATTTTATTATACATCTCCTTAATATTATCTACAACTTTTATATTCACAAGTTTTTGATAGGACCAATTCGTACCGCAAAAAAAAAAAAAAATTAAAAACGAAAATAAAAAAGGGGGATTGAAGAAGGAAAATGTTCATAACTGCGTCAATTCACAAGATATAAAATCTCCATAAATTTATCATATATCTTCTTAATATTGTCTTCAACATTTATATAGACAAGTTTTTGATAGGGCCAATTCTTACAGCAAAAACAAATTAAAAATACATAGCGGTTGAAAAAAAAATCATCTTATTAAGGTGCATTCAAATCAAAACTGTCTATTTCCTTACTCATTTTTAAATTCATTTTTGCTCTCAAACGCATCCAATTGCTAGATTCTCTTATTCAGAAACTATATAATGTACAGTAATGATCGATTTTTTGATAGAGGCAGAATATATTTCAAAAAATGATCTCAAAGTGGGCATTTTGAACAGAATTTCCCGAAGCGATTGTGTTTGAAACGAAAAATATTGCCCTACTGAGAAAATAATTGTTTATTAATCAAGTTTTAATTAATTGAAAGAAAAATAAAAACACAGGTCGCTTATAAAGGTTTTCAAAAATCACGTCAGCATGTTTCTTTTTTTTTATTATTGTTATTAAACTAGGGGGCTCTGCCCCCTACAAGCTACGCTCGTCAACCCCGTTCAGACACCGCAGACTCTAACAGCACGATAATTTAATCGGCTTTAAAAAGATTTCGGAAGATTGAATTATAATTTGAATCTGAGAGTTATAATCTGACGTAATTTTCACCGAACTTTTCTTTTTCTTTTTAATGTTCACGTAAAAATACTTTTGTTAGAAATGAAATATTATGATCATCTTAAAATATCAAATAAATGTCTCGAGCAATTTTTAAATTTAAACTGTTTTGCAATATTATTTTTTGTTCATTTTATATAATAAGTGTAATGTGACGTAAATGTGACGTAAATTCTCCTATTTAAGACTTCTAACGCCTGTTTATGAATTTATTATTTTACAATATTCTGTCTCTTTTAAAATTCACGTGTAATTATAATTTTTATGACGTAATTTTCAATGAGTTCCTGCTTTTTATATTTTCTGTTTATAATAATCACGTGTAAAATAAATTTTTAATTTGAAGTAAACATTATTGTTTGCGCTGTTTATACAACTGGCAACAGTTTAAATTAATAACATTTTCTAAAATTTGTAAAAAATATCTCTCGAAATGCTGAAAATTTGAATTTAAAATTGAAATAAAACCTCGAAAAATGAGTCAAATAAGAAAAATAAATACAATCTGCACACCAGGAACTTATAACGTATAAAATGATCTAAAAATGATTAAATTCTCATGTATAGTTTTTGCTCCAATAAAACTTTTTTAATGGAACGATTTTGTCCAACTTTAGCATTAAATATCTCTTAAAATAATTCTTGGATTTGAAAACTGTCTTCATCAGCGTGTTTATGTAACATTTCTCTATAATACCACCGATTTTCATATTTTTGTATGCAACAGTTTTTTTAATATTAACGATGAAAGGCCATGCTTAAGCATTCAAATTGGATGTGGATCTACCCGGAATATCTACGCAGATTTTCATTGGTCCATTTCCAAATCAAAACTTTTTTTTATATATAGAAGGAAATGAATCTGAAAATGCGCCAGAAAATTTCGAGTTGTTGAGTATGGAAAAATATTTTTTTAATATCACCTTAACATGATTCTGATAAAACCAGCTATTTTATAAAAAGGAAATAAAAACTCGTCAAAAGCAGACAGATAAAACTGTTAAAGTGGATTTATATCTAATAATGATTTAGTTTTTGTTGGTGAAATTAGTATACTTAACTTCGAAATCTACCTCTGCCTGTAGGCCGGGCCGGTAGGGATTTTTTTTTTTTCTTTGTGGTACGCGTTTTTAAGTTAAACTATTTTTTTTTAAATATTTATTAGTGTGTATAAATTCTATACATCACGTACAAGGCTGCACATAACATCTCAAGTACATTTCCGTTTACTGATGGAAATTGCTGAAGGAGAATTTTCGACTGTGCAATGCGTTTGCGTTTTACAAATTGTTTATTTAGGCTAATCTCAGACGAGCGTCTTTTTGCACGCTTTTTCCTTACGTATCATCCCTACACAATGCCGCTACCATTGTGCCTTAAGCATCTTTTTTCACCTTATAAAACTGTAAGTTTTTATTATAGCATTCTGGATGTGTTGAAAAGTGTTTCATAATCTATGCTTAATGCATGATTTTTACCCATTTGGAAAAATGGTTATTGTCTTCTGTCAGGGTAGGAAATCAAAAGCATATCTGAAGCTTTTTATTAGTTGAATCCGCATTTTATTCGTTTTCTGATTGGTCTATACAGTAATCTGTATTTTCCCTTTACTTTCAACAGAGATGGATACTTCTGTTGCCACTATGACAAAAAAGTAATAAAAACTATAAAAAAATTAATAACTCAGAAACAAATTGAGGTACAGCTTTCAAACAAATTGCATTTAAGAGTACATTTTTTTCTCTATACGACGGTGTAAAAAGTAATATTGTGGGATGTTTAGAAGTTTAAGAATGAAATTTCATTTAAAATTGGTCCAGGAATATTAATGTTTAATCCATGGCGTACGTAATGTATGACCAGTTCCGTAGAAGTTTAAAAATTTACAGTACCGAAAATTGTAAAACTGAAATTTCTTTTAAAAATTATTCATGATGGATCCAGGAATGTTAATGTTTAATTCATGGCGTACGTAATGTATGATCAACTCCGTGCGATTTTTTATGTCTTAAATTTTAGTCTTCGAAAAAATCATTTTCCAAATGATCGTTATAATTTGTTAAATTGCTTTATATATATATATATATATATATATATATATATGTTCTTGCTTTACATAATATTCAATTTAAACGAAATATATAGAAGTATATTGTCAAAATTCTCTGTTGTACTACATGAGAAATTTTAACATTTTTCTCTCTTTGTGTAAAGTATGCTGTTTTCAATGAAAAAATATTACTGTTAGAAATGAACCGTTTATGAAACAGGGTTTTATGAACAGAAAATAATAACTTTGAAGTGTTCACTACATCATTAAATACTGTGATCAAATATTTTTGCACTTAAACCAAAATAAAATTAATGAACAACAATGCTCATTATGAATCGGTTTTTTATTTTAATTAAAAATTTAAAATATTGAACACGTTTTCTCTAACAGCATTGATAGTATCAAAGCATTCTACTTTTTTTTTTTTTTTTTTTTTTTTAAATCTCCGACTGCTTATAACTTGAGTTATGCTGAATTCATTTTTATGGGACTTGCAATGTTAGTTAGATAACTTTTCAGCAAGGTTTTAAAATATGATATGGCGTTCTACATTCCTTTTTTATAAAATTATGAGAGAATGTTGTACAATCAGATGAGCCCGATTATGAAAGATTAGCTTTTTTTAAGCTTCTTCTGAATAAATTTCGATTAAACTTGTACTGTTTGTTGGATATTATTTCATGGTAGGCTTTGGTATACAACACATCGTTCTATGTTTCTTAGTTATAGAATTATGGGGAATAGTTTACATAATCAGGTGAACCCGATTATGAAGGATTAGCCTTTTTAAAAGATTCTGATAAATGGATTTTGGTAAATGGAACTTGCACTTTTACTTAGATAATTTTTCAGGTAAAGTTTTAACATTTAACACAGCTTTTAATGTTGTTTAGTTATAAAGTTATGGGGAAAGGTCTATAATCATGTGAACCCGATTATGAATGATTAGCCTTTTTAAACTTTCTGATGAGCGGTTTTTGATGAGACTTGCATTGTTAGTTTGATACAATTTCAGGAAAGGTTTTAATGTATAACATATCGTTCTAGAACGCTTAATTATACAGCTAATCAATGGGAGGAAATTCTGTAATAAAGTGAAGCCAATTATGAAAAATTAGCATTTTTAAGAAGTTGTAATGAACGCTTTTCAATGAGACTTGAATTATTAGTTAGATAATCTTTCAGAGAAGGTTTAAGTATGTAACATATCGTTGTACGTTGCTCAATTACAGAGCTATGGAGGGAGGGGGGGGGGGGTGTAATCAAAGAACTCAATTATGAAAGATTAGCTTTTTTAAAAAGTGCTAATGAACGGTTTTTATACAATTAAGGGTTATTTTACTTGCATTGTAAGTTAGATAAATTGCATAAAAATAAAAAGTAAAAATTATATTCAAAATTTGCATTCCGAATTTTAAAACTTACATTTTACGGAGCCACGAGGAAAAGTTAGTGTGTATATAAAAGAGCATTTTCCATTTTATTTTGTCGTCAGCGTGTTCTAAAACAGGCTAAACGTTTTAAAATTTCAATAACAAGTAAACGTAATTTTTAACTACGCATGCGCGAACTTTAGAAAAGATCTTTTTTTTTTTTTTTTTTTGGAAATTAGCTCTATAGAACAACTAATATTTGTTTTGAACATGCATAAGAATATCGGTGACATAGTGAGCTGAATTTCGGTTGTCCTCCAGAAGTAGCCGTATGATACGGGATTTTCCACAAATTGTGATTTTATATCAACTGACTTCCTACAAAAAAAGTTAGTATTTAATGAATGTCAATTTGTAGGTTTTAGAAACGGATGGTTCAATTTTGACAAATATATATATACTAGCAAACCCCGTGACTTTGCTCGCGTAATATATGAAATATGCCAAGAGATATTTATATGTCTAATTTTTATTTTAAAAAATTATACTCTTAGGAATAATTCAAAAATTACTATTTAAAACATAGTTTGACTAAACTTCATTATTGCACTGTATTAGGCACAAATTAGACTTAAATTAATAAAAAGAAATGAAACTAAATAAATGATAATTTTAAAAATATTTTGAAACTTTTATGCTCAATTAATACGCTTATTTCAGTATTCATTTGAAGTTTTGAATTTTTTAGAAACCATCTTCTTACATCTTAAAATTAACCATCGTGTCAAATTCCAAGTCCTACCACCTCTCTCAACATAAAGGGCTATGTTGAAATATTTGCCAACATTAATTTAGAAATCGGTTTGTTATTTCCTAATATTCCACAGAAAAGTAATTTAGAAAGCTTTTAAGGGCCTTTTTTAGAACGTTTTTTGTTCCTGTGAACCCCAGGTGGTGGAATCATCCGCATAAAATATAGCGCGTGTAGGATCAGAAACTGTTACCATTGATTCGCAATTATTAGTTTTATAATCGGTTTTTATTCCCTGAAATTGCATAGAAATCGCAATTTAGGACTTTTTTAGAACACATTTCAACCCACCCCCCTCCATCACTTCGCCCCTTTTAATTCGAATTTATTTTCGACAGTCCTTCGAGGGCATTTATATTTTATAAGTAACTACCATGCCATATTTAAAGTTTCTAGCCTCTTCAGTATCACAGAAATCGCAATTTAAATAGTTTTTTGCTCCTGCAACTCTCTGGTGGTAATGGCACAGACATAAAATATAGCTTATGTTTGAGCAGGTCCTATCACCAACAATTTGTCACCATTATTTTTTAAATCGGTTTGGTATTTGATAAGATTGTATAAAAATTGTAATTTAGAACATTTTTAGAACGCTTTTCGCTCACTTCCTACTTTTAAATTCGGAATTTTCTTTCGACTGTTCTTAGAAAACAGTTGCATCTTGTAAGTAAATACCATACCATATTTCAAAATGTTAGACCCCTCAGTTGTGCAAAAAACGCAAATTAGAACATGTTTTGCTCTTGAACACCCAGATGATAGTAACAGCAACATAAAATATAGCCTATGTTGGAGCAGGGATTGTCACCATCAATTTGCAACCGTTACTTTTGAAATAGGTTTGGTATTTCCTGAGATTGAATAGAAATCGCAATTTGGAACGTTTTTACAACGTTTTTAGAACGCTTTTCATGCATTTTTACTCCTTTCCTTGCCTAATTTCAAGTTGCTAGCCCCTACCGATCACAAAAATCGAAATTTAGAACGTTTTTTGTTCCTGCAACCTCCAGGTGATAGTGACACCGACATGAAATAACGTCTATGTTAAAGCAGAGGCTGTCAGCATCAATTTGCCTACCATTACTTTTGAAATCAGTTTGATTCTTCCTGAGATTGCTCACAAATCGGCATTTAGATCGTTTTTAGAACGCTTTTCGCACATTTTCACCCCTTTTAAATATCAAATTTTTAAAGAAATGTTCTTAGAGATCATTTATATCTAATAAATATATACCATGTAAAATTCCATGAATCTAGGTCCTTCATAATTCAAAAATCGCATTTTTAGAACGTTTTTAGTTCATGCATCTCCTCTGGGGGTAGTGGAAACAGACATAAAATATAGCCTATCTTGAAGCAAGAGCTGTCACCATCATTTTTACATCATTATATCTGAAATCGGTTCAGTACTTCCTGAGGTTCCATAGAAATCGCAATTTATAATGATTTTTACAACGCTTTTCGCGCATTTTCACCCTTTTTAGATTTCGATTTTTTTTAGGAAATGTTCTTAGAAATCACTGATATCTTATGAGTAACAACCATTCCAAATTTCATGATTCTAGGCCCTTCCATAACACAAAACCGCAATTTAGAACGTTTTTTTCTCCTGCAACCTCAAGGTGGTAGTGATACAAGTATAAAACAGAGCCATGTTAGAGCAAGGTCTGTCACCATCAATTTACAACCATTACTTTTGAAATCGATTTGATACTTCACAAAATTTAGTAGAAATCACCATTTATAATGTTTTTTAGAACCCTCTTCGCACATTATCACTCGTTTTAAATTTCGAATTTTTTAAGAACTGTTCTTAGAAATCCTTTATATCTAATAAGTAACTAATATTTCAAATTTCATATTTCTATGTCCTTCAGTAACGCAAAAATTGCATTTTTAGAACATTTTTTGCTCCTGCACCCCTTTGGCGTAGTGGCACTGACATGAAATATAGCCTATCTTGGAGCAAGGGTTATCACCATCATTTTGACACCATTATTTTTTAAATCGGTTTGGTATTTCCTGAGATTGTTTAGAAACCACCATTTAGAACGTTTTTAGAACGCTTTTCGCGCATTATCACCCCTTTTAAATATAGATTTTTTTTTTAGAACTGTTCTTAGAAATCCTTTATATCTAATAAGTAACTGATATTTCAATTTTCATATTTCTATGCTCTTCAGTAACGCAAAAACCGTAATTTAGAACGTTTTTTGCTCCTGCACCCCCTTTTGGGTAGTAGCATCGACATAAAATATAGCCTATCTTGGAGCAAGGGTTGTCACCATCATTTTGACACCATTATTTTTTAAATCGGTTTGGTATTAACTGAGATTGTGTAAAAACCACCATTTAGAACGTTTTTTAGAACGCTTTTTGTGTATTTTCACCCCTTTTAAATTTCGAGTTGTTTAGAAAATGTCCTTAGATATCATTTATATCTTATCAGTAACTACCAATCTGAATTTCATGATTCTAGGCCCTTCCATAACACAAAAAATTGCATTTTTAGAACGTTTTTTGCTCCTGCACCCCCTTTGGGGTAGTGCCACCGACATAAAATATAGCCTATGTTCTAAGTTGGACTAACACCATCATTTTGTTACCATTACTTTTGAAATAGGTTCGGTAGCTCCAGAGATTACCTCTAACAAACAAACAATTTTCACTTCTTTATAATATTAGTATAGATATACTAGGGGGCTCTGCCCCCCGCAAACTACGCTCACCAACCCCCATTCAGACACCGCAGAATCTAAAAACACGCTAATCCGATGGGTTTTAAAAATATTAGAAAAGATTGAATTATACTGAAAAAAGCTGTGCAGATCTTCCTGTAAACGGGTTTCCATTCAATTCCATTTGATTGTAAAAATTTAAGGGCGAATCAGTTGCTGTTAAGATATCCAGTGGTTGTTTTCGTTTTTGATTAAAGAGGATCAGTTAAACATTTGAAAAGAAGCTAAAATAAAATAAATTAAGTATACGGAGTTTTTGTCTCCCAGTATTTTAAAACAGTCTCTATAACAGTAACCTAAGTCATGTCACTATCATCAACAGTTCCAGGCGGACCACTTCGTTTTTTATACTCTAGGTACCATTTTGGTACTTTAATGTTAGCCAGGCACAGGTGATCAGTCGCCAAATATTATTCTATCGCCATCATTTCATCTATATTATAATAGTTCAAGTCATGAACTGCCATAAACAAATACGGTCTGATCCCTTCGCCGTTCATATGAAAGTTTGTCATAAATGTACCATATTGACCTGTGCAAAGTTGGCACCCCTCATTGTGAATTTAAATATGAAAACTACACAGGAGTTTTGCCCAAGTTTTGCCCAGTTTTGCCCACCCATTAATTAATTTTGCCCACCCTTCGTAACGCTGTAAAACAAACTTTATTTTTTGACCCACTTTGAGAAAGCTAGCACCCCTCAATTTGAAATTTAACAAAACAATTGTACAATTATTTTGCCCAAGTTTTGCCCAGTTTTGCCCACCCATTAATTAATTTTGCCCACCTTTTATAACGCCGTAAATCAAAAAAATCTTTGTTGAACACGTGTGAAGCTGGCACACCCCATTACGAATTAAAATATGAAATCCACGCAAAAGTTTTGCCCGAGTTTTGCCCAGTTTTGCCCACCCATTAATTAATTTTGCCCACCTTTTATAACGCCGTAAATTAAAAAAATCTTTGTTGACCACGTGTGAATCTGGCACCCCCCATTACGATTTGAAATATGAAAACCACACTAAAGTTTTGCCCAAGTTTTGCCCAGTTTTGCCCACCCATTAATTAATTTTGCCCACCTTTTATAACGCCGTTAATCAAATTTTATTTTTTGACCCATTTTTTAAACTAGCACCCCTCATTAGGAAATTTACAAAAAAAATTATACTATTATTTTGCCCAGGTTTTGCCCAGTTTTGCCCACCCATTAATTAATTTTGCCCACCTTTTATAACGCCGTAAATCAAAAAAATCTTTGTTGACCACGTGTGAAGCTGGCACCCCCCATTACGAATTAAAATATGAAAACCACACTAAAGTTTTGCCCAAGTTTTGCCCAGTTTTGCCCACCCATTAATTAATTTTGCCCACCTTTTATAAAGCCGTAAATCAAGAAAATCTGCGTTGACCACGTGTGAAGCTGGCACCCCCCATTACGAATTAAAATATGAAAACCACACTAAAGTTTTGCCCAAGTTTTGCCCAGTTTTGCCCACCCATTAATTAATTTTGTCCACCTTTTATAACGCCGTAAATCAAGAAAATCTTCGTTGACCACGTGTGAAGCTGGCACCCCCCATTACGAATTGAAATATTAAACCACACTAAAGTTTTGCCCAAGTTTTGCCCAGTTTTGCCCACCCATTGATTAATTTTGCCCACCTTTTATAACGCCGTAAATCAAATTTTATTTTTTGACCCATTTTTTAAACTAGCAACCCTCATTAGGAAATTTACAAAAAAAAATATACTATTATTTTGCCCAGGTTTTGCCCAGTTTTGCCCACCCATTATTTAATTTTGCCCACCTTTTATAACGCCGTAAATCAAAAAAATCTTTGTTGAGTACGTGTGAAGCTGGCACCCCCCCCATTACGAATTGAAATATGAAAACCACACTAAAGTTTTGCCCAAGTTTTGCCCAGTTTTGCCCACACATTAATTAAATTTGCCCACTTTTTATAAAGCCGTAAATCAAGAAAATCTTCGTTGACCACGTGTGAAGCTGGCACACCCCCCCCCCCCATTACGAATTAAAAATCTTCGTTGACCACGTGTGAAGCTGGCACCCCCCATTACGAATTGAAATATGAAAACCACATTAAAGTTTTGCCCAAGTTTTGCCCACCCATTAATTAATTTTGCCCACCTTTTATAACGCCGTAAATCAAAAAAATCTTTGTTGACCACGTGTGAATCTGGCACCCCCCCCCATTACGAATTGAAATATGAAAACCACACTAAAGTTTTGCCCAAGTTTTGCCCAGTTTTGCCCACCCTTTAATTAATTTTGCCCACCTTTTATAAAGCCGTAAATCAAGAAAATCTTCGTTGACCACGTGTGAAGCTGGCACCCCCCATTACGAATTGAAATATGAAAACCACACTAAAGTTTTGCCCAAGTTTTGCCCAGTTTTGCCCACCCATTAATTAATTTTGCCCACCTTTTATAAAGCCGTAAATCAAGAAAATCTTCGTTGACCACGTGTGAAGCTGGCACCCCCCATTACGAATTAAAATATGAAAACCACACTAAAGTTTTGCCCAAGTTTTGCCCAGTTTTGCCCACCCATTAATTAATTTTGCCCACCTTTTATAACGCCGTAAATCAGAAAAACCTTCGTTGACCACGTGTGACGCTGGCACCCCCCATTACGAATTAAAATATGAAAACCACACTAAAGTTTTGCCGAAGTTTTGCCCAGTTTTGCCCACCCATTAATTAATTTTGCCCACCTTTTATAACGCCGTAAATCAATAAAATCTTCGTTGACCACGTGTGAAGCTGGCACTCCCCATTACGAATTAAAATATGAAAACCACACTAAAGTTTTGCCCAAGTTTTGCCCAGTTTTGCCCACCCATTAATTAATTTTGCCCACCTTTTATAACGCCGTAAATCAAAAAAAATCTTTGTTGACCACGTGTGAATCTGGCACCCCCCATTACGATTTGAAATATGAAAACCACACTAAAGTTTTGCCCAAGTTTTGCCCAGTTTTGCCCACCCATTAATTAATTTTGCCCACCTTTTATAACGCCGTTAATCAAATTTTATTTTTTGACCCATTTTTTAAACTAGCACCCCTCATTAGGAAATTTACAAAAAAAATTATACTATTATTTTGCCCAGGTTTTGCCCAGTTTTGCCCACCCATTAATTAATTTTGCCCACCTTTTATAACGCCGTAAATCAAAAAAACTTTGTTGACCACATGTGAAGCTGGCACCCCCCCATTACGAATTGAAATATGAAAACCACACTAAAGTTTTGCCCAAGTTTTGCCCAGTTTTGCCCACCCATTAATTAATTTTGCCCACCTTTTATAAAGCCGTAAATCAAGAAAATCTGCGTTGACCACGTGTGAAGCTGGCACCCCCCATTACGAATTAAAATATGAAAACCACACTAAAGTTTTGCCCAAGTTTTGCCCAGTTTTGCCCACCCATTAATTAATTTTGTCCACCTTTTATAAAGCCGTAAATCAAGAAAATCTTCGTTGACCACGTGTGAAGCTGGCACCTACCATTACGAATTGAAATATGAAAACCACACTAAAGTTTTGCCCAAGTTTTGCCCAGTTTTGCCCACACATTAATTAATTTTGCCCACTTTTTATAAAGCCGTAAATCAAGAAAATCTTCGTTGACCACGTGTGAAGCTGGCACCCCCCCCCCCCCCATTACGAATTAAAATATGAAAACCACACTAAAGTTTTGCCCAAGTTTTGCCCAGTTTTGCCCACCCATTAATTAATTTTGTCCACCTTTTATAACGCCGTAAATCAAAAAAATCTTTGTTGACCACGTGTGAATCTGGCACCCCCCCATTACGAATTGAAATATGAAAACCACACTAAAGTTTTGCCCAAGTTTTGCCCAGTTTTGCCCACCCTTTAATTAATTTTGCCCACCTTTTATAACGCCGTAAATCAAATTTTATTTTTTGACCCATTTTTTAAACTAGCACCCCTCATTAGGAAATTTACAAAAAAATTATACTATTATTTTGCCCAGGTTTTGCCCAGTTTTGCCCACCCATTAATTAATTTTGCCCACCTTTTATAACGCCGTAAATCAAAAAAATCTTTGTTGACCACGTGTGAATCTGGCACCCCCCCATTACGAATTGAAATATGAAAACCACACTAAAGTTTTGCCCAAGTTTTGCCCAGTTTTGCCCACCCTTTAATTAATTTTGCCCACCTTTTATAAAGCCGTAAATCAAGAAAATCTTCGTTGACCACGTGTGAAGCTGGCACCCCCCATTACGAATTGAAATATGAAAACCACACTAAAGTTTTGCCCACCCATTAATTAATTTTGCCCACCTTTTATAAAGACGTAAATCAAGAAAATCTTCGTTGACCACGTGTGAAGCTGGCACCCCCCATTACGAATTAAAATATGAAAACCACACTAAAGTTTTGCCCAAGTTTTGCCCTGTTTTGCCCACCCATTAATTAATTTTGCCCACCTTTTATAACGCCGTAAATCAGAAAAACCTTCGTTGACCACGTGTGACGCTGGCACCCCCCATTACGAATTAAAATATGAAAACCACACTAAAGTTTTGCCCAAGTTTTGCCCAGTTTTGCCCACCTTTTATAACGCCGTAAATCAAAAAAATCTTCGTTGACCACGTGTGAAGCTGGCACCCCCCCCCCGCCATTACGAATTCAAATATGACAACCATACTAAAGTTTTGCCGAAGTTTTGCCCAGTTTTGCCCACCCATTAATTAATTTTGCTCACCTTTTATAACGCCGTAAATCAATAAAATCTTCGTTGACCACGTGTGAAGCTGGCACTCCCCATTACGAATTCAAATATGAAAACCACACTAAAGTTTTGCCCAAGTTTTGCCCAGTTTTGCCCACCCATTAATTAATTTTGCCCACCTTTTATAACGCCGTAAATCAAAAAAATCTTCGTTGACCACGTGTGAAGCTGGCACCGCCCCCCCATTACGAATTCAAATATGAAAACCATACTAAAGTTTTGCCCAAGTTTTGCCCAGTTTTTCCCACCCATTTATTAATTTTGCCCACCTTTTATAACGCCGTAAATCAATAAAATCTTCGTTGACCACGTGTTAAGCTGGCACCCCCCATTACGAATTAAAATATGAAAACCACACTAAAGTTTTGCCCACCCATTAATTAATTTTGCCCACCTTTTCTAACTCTGTAAATCAAATTTTATTTTTTGACCCATTTTTTAAAGTAGCACCCCTTATTAGGAAATTTACAAAAACAATTGTACTATTATTTTGCCCAAGTTTTGCCCAGTTTTGCCCACCCATTAATTAATTTTGCCCACCTTTTATAACGCCGTAAATCAAAAAAATCTTTGTTGACCACGTGTGAATCTGGCACCCCCCCCCCCCCATTACGAATTGAAATATGAAAACCACACTAAAGTTTTGCCCAAGTTTTGCCCAGTTTTGCCCACCCTTTAATTAATTTTGCCCACCTTTTATAAAGCCGTAAATCAAGAAAATCTTCGTTAACCACGTGTGAAGCTGGCACCCCCCATTACGAATTGAAATATGAAAACCACACTAAAGTTTTGCCCACCCATTAATTAATTTTGCCCACCTTTTATAAAGCCGTAAATCAAGAAAATCTTCGTTGACCACGTGTGAAGCTGGCACCCCCCATTACGAATTAAAATATGAAAACCACACTAAAGTTTTGCCCAAGTTTTGCCCTGTTTTGCCCACCCATTAATTAATTTTGCCCACCTTTTATAACGCCGTAAATCAGAAAAACCTTCGTTGACCACGTGTGACGCTGGCACCCCCCATTACGAATTAAAATATGAAAACCACACTAAAGTTTTGCCCAAGTTTTGCCCAGTTTTGCCCACCTTTTATAACGCCGTAAATCAAAAAACTCTTCGTTGACCACGTGTGAAGCTGGCACCCCCCCCCCCCCCCCCGCCATTACGAATTCAAATATGACAACCATACTAAAGTTTTGCCGAAGTTTTGCCCAGTTTTGCCCACCCATTAATTAATTTTGCTCACCTTTTATAACGCCGTAAATCAATAAAATCTTCGTTGACCACGTGTGAAGCTGGCACTCCCCATTACGAATTAAAATATGAAAACCACACTAAAGTTTTGCCCAAGTTTTGCCCAGTTTTGCCCACCCATTAATTAATTTTGCCCACCTTTTATAACGCCGTAAATCAAAAAAATCTTCGTTGACCACGTGTGAAGCTGGCACCCCCCATTACGAATTAAAATATGAAAACCACACTAAAGTTTTGCCCAAGTTTTGCCCAGTTTTGCCCACCCATTAATTAATTTTGCCCACCTTTTATAACGCCGTAAATCAAAAAAATCTTCGTTGACCACGTGTGAAGCTGGCACCGCCCCCCCCATTACGAATTCAAATATGAAAACCATACTAAAGTTTTGCCCAAGTTTTGCCCAGTTTTTCCCACCCATTTATTAATTTTGCCCACCTTTTATAACGCCGTAAATCAATAAAATCTTCGTTGACCACGTGTTAAGCTGGCACCCCCCATTACGAATTAAAATATGAAAACCACACTAAAGTTTTGCCCACCCATTAATTAATTTTGCCCACCTTTTCTAACTCTGTAAATCAAATTTTATTTTTTGACCCATTTTTTAAAGTAGCACCCCTTATTAGGAAATTTACAAAAACAATTGTACTATTATTTTGCCCCAGTTTTGCCCAGTTTTGCCCACCCATTAATTAATTTTGCCCACCTTTTATAACGCCGTAAATCAAAAAAATCTTCGCTGACCGCGTGTGAAGTTGGCACCCTCCATTACGAATTAAAATATGAAAACCTCACAAAAGTTTTTCCGAAGTTTTGCCGAGTTTTGTCAACCCCCCCCCCCCCATTAATTAATTTTGCCCACCTTTTATAAAGCCGTAAATCAAAACAATCTTCGTTGACCACATGTGAACCTGGCACCCTCCATTACGAATTGAAATATGAAAAGAGGATATAGCAACCTCGTCCTGAAGCAATCTATCCTGAATATTCATAAAATTCGTTACAACCGATGTCACATAAACGAATGTATGAGCGATTCACACCCATTAAAACACAAAACTAAAAAAAAATAGTGAAATCGGTTGAGTCGATATATTGGAATCTCTAAAAATAAGAAGTACCTTTTAAAGACCGCAAACGCTGCAACGAATATTTAAAAAAATCACATTATGTAAAACGCTAATATTGTTTAAAATCATTTTATAAATTAAGTAGCATTTTAAAAATAGAAATTTTCTATTTTTTCATTCAAATTCTTTTTTATAATTTAAATAAATATTAAAAAGTAAACTTTCCATTTTTTTTAATCTTTCTCCCATTTCGATTCAAATTCGCACTTACATAACTGAAGCTGAAGAGAAACGACGCACCACTGAGCTACTGCGAACTCAGCTCGAAACACTTTAGAATAACATTTTAAACAGCTTGCTTTAGTTATAAAAATTCACCAAAAGTTAGCGAGTGGAAATTGAAAACGAAACACTAATTGCGCAAAGAGGCATTGCTGTCAAATCATCACAGTCAATCATGCTTCGGAGCCTGTTTGGGAAATATCCGTCCCATCAGTTTGACTGAATGCTCTATTTGCCTTTCGAGACTGTTTTTAAGAAATATATGAAGTAACGACAAAAAGCCCACCAAATGGATTTCTAGCATTTAGTAGGATACCGCGATACGAGAGTTGCAGCATATCGAATATAAAATTTGATTAGTTAGACGATTCTGGACAAAGCGAATGCCCAAGCTTGGCGAGTGTCACATCATAACCAAGCTTATGCTTGTTAACTTATCTCGAAACTCGTCCAGGTGAGCATCGCCATGTTCTGGAATACAAAATGCCTAGGTTTGCAATAGTTTGGACAAACGCAAGCCGAGAAAATCAAGACAGAAAATGCTTAGGTTTGTCATAGTTTGGACAAACTCCTCTGTCAAAGCACAGTCTGAGCGCAACCAACGCCAACTATAGACAATGCCGACGAGCTGGATTTCGACCCCACGGCAGGTCGGCCATCAGCGGATGATTCGTTCGACCCTATTCTTGTGGCTTTTACGTCACAAGAATAGGGTTGAATGAATGATAAGCAAATGACTATCTGCCGTGATGTCGAAATCCAGCTCGTCGGCACTTCCGCAACCAAAGACTTTTAAGATACATAGACCGGCAAACTGTCAGTTTAACTGAGGATTTTTGATTACAGCTCTTGTACGGCAGCATATATGTTTTATATTTTAATTTACCTAAGAAAATGCTTTTATTAGCGTATTTTTTTATTTTGTATCATTAAGTATATTAGTCTACCCTATTTCATTTAGGCCTTAAAAAAAAAAAAAAGCTTTATTATTAATAATTTTTTGTCTTTTTCGTATAGCAAGTAAGTATTTCAATAAACGTCCTCCAAGGATAAAAATATAGTGTTACTTTCGTTAATATGCATTTTTTTAATTGCCTTTTTACATAAAAATTAGTTTTAACGTAGATTTCTTCACAAGCAATTTAAAATTTTCTAAATTACTATATTATGTTACAGTTGTTACCTTTAATCTAAACTTCCCTACCAGTTACTTTAGTAAGTCAAACATAAAAAAAGATGGAATTATAATCTTTAACGATCTGTTTCCACATTAATTTCGCTTTATTTCTGTTTATAAGGCATAAAAATTAGATACTCTTTTTCAAACATACCATCCATAAAATTATTAATAAATCGCCTTATTTAACTTTATTTCTGAAAATTCAATATTTATAACGCATATTTAGATATAAAAATAACGTCATGTAAAACATTTGCCATAAAATTCATATATATTGATAAGAATTATTTTTAAAGCTCATTCTAGCCATAGTACTTAATGGTAAATAACTCACAGCTGACCTACAAACCTCGCGGTTGAGGTGTTTCAATTTACTTCAGATGGCTGCCATGATTTCGCAAGCTTTTGAATGGGAATTGCCGGTCTATGTATCTTAAAGGTCTTTGGCCGCAACCAACGACATATAAGGCCAATTAATGACGTTTAAAACGTCCCACGGAGTGGATCAACTTTACTCGGTGATTGGTACAAAGCGCTGCGCCCATAGTTTGGTGCCAATCGCCATGTAAAGATGTTCCACTCCATGTAATGTCTTTAAAGTCATAATCTGCTCTTTTATGACGTTGGTCATAGTCTGAGTAACATATGCCGCCAATTTCATATCGAGGCACGTTACGCGAAACTAGAATTTGATTTAGGAACACCAGCAAATCCTGCAAAACATTTGGAAGTATTTAAAAATTGTATGAACAGTGCAAAAAAAAACCTCTAATTCCATAAAAATGTTGGACAAAGCTGAGACAATCTTTTGAAACGCATGGCAAAACTCTCGGAGCATTAGTAAAAATTGAACAAAATATGGCGAAAACCACTAAGCTCCATACATAACAAGAGTTCTCAGTTGGCGGTCAGAAGCTTGCAAGGCAAATGAAGCATACAAGGCAAAGGTAAAAAATAGTTCGCGTTACCAGTGTTAGATATTAGTGTTGACATTTACTATTATTCTAATGTATGTTTCTCTAATTAAGCAATACTTATCAAATTAATAAATGGTTCTTCAATCATGCAAAGAAACGAAACAAACAGTACCTTTTTCCTGGAATGCAAACCTGGAACGCTAGAAATAATCATGGGAAATAGGAAGACAGATTTCTGTTTGTTATATATGGAGCTCAGTGGGAGAAAACTAGGTAAATCTGGACGAAAATCTAGACACAAACAAGGCGGCCGAAAGTAAAGGAAAATTGGGAAAACTATGAAAAACTAGAGTAAAATCAAGGAATACTTAAACAAATGAAGTCGGTTAAAAAACAGGCAATGCTGTAAGAACGCTGGACAAAACAGGACACATTTTTTCAGTTAGAGAAAGCTCTAGAAAAGTCCCGTAACACTAGTGAGTTGGTTAGTTTAATTCGTATTTGGATGTGAAAATGTCCCAAGTGGTAAACAAAGCTATTTTTTAATTTACAGCATTACGAAAAGAGGGCAAAATTAAATAATAGGTGGGCAAAATAACCTCTCAATTGGTTTTTTTTTTCTACTGTGGGGTGCTAGTTTAAATAATGGGTCAAAAAAGTAAATTTTATTTACAACGTTATGGAATCTTGCCAAATTAAATAATAGTTGGGCAAGACTGGGAAAACTTTGGACAAAACTTTTGTGTGGCTTTCACATTTTAATTCGTACTGGGGGGGGGGGGGAGGGGGTGCGAACTGCATACGTAATCAACAAAGATTTTTTTCAATTTACAGCGTTGGAAAATGTGGGCAAAATTAAATAATGACTGGGCAAAACTGGACAAAACTTGGGCAAAACTTTAGTGTGATTTTCATATTTTAATTCGTAATGTGGGGTGCCAGCTTCACACGTGGTCAACGAAGATATTTTTGATTTACGGCGTTATAAAATGTGGGCAAAATTAATTAATGGGTGGGAAGAACTGGGCAAAACTTGGGCAAAACTTTAGTGTGGTTTTCATATTTTAATTCGTAATGGGGGGTGCCAGCGTCACACGTGGTCAAGGAAGATTTTTTTGATTTACGGCGTTATAAAAGGTGGGCAAAATTAATTAATGGGTGGGCAAAACTTTAGTGTGGTTTTCATATTTTAATTCGTAATGGGGGGTGCCAGCTTCACACGTGGTCAACGAAGATTTTCTTGATTTACGGCTTTATAAAAGGTGGGCAAAATTAATTAATGGGTGGGCAAAACTGGGCAAAACTTGGGCAAAACTTTAGTGTGGTTTTCATATTTCAATTCGTAATGGGGGGTGCCAGCTTCACACTTGGTCAACGAAGATTTTCTTGATTTACGGCTTTATAAAAGGTGGACAAAATTAATTAATGGGTGGGCAAAACTGGGCAAACTTTAGTGTGGTTTTCATATTTTAATTCGTAATGGGGGGTGCCAGCTTCACACGTGGTCAACGAAGATTTTCTTGATTTACGGCTTTATAAAAGGTGGGCAAAATTAATTAATGGGTGGGCAAAACTGGGCAAAACTTGGGCAAAACTTTAGTGTGGTTTTCATATTTCAATTCGTAATGGGGGGTGCCAGCTTCACACGTGGTCAACAAAGATTTTTTGATTTACGGCGTTATAAAAGGTGGGCAAAATTAATTAATGGGTGGGCAAAACTGGGCAAAACCTGGGCAAAATAATAGTATAATTTTTTTTGTAAATTTCCTAATGAGGGGTGCTAGTTTAAAAAATGGGTCAAAAAATAAAATTTGATTTTCGGCGTTATAAAAGGTGGGCAAAATTAATTAATGGGTGGGAAAAACTGGGCAAAACTTGGGCAAAACTTTAGTGTGGTTTTCATATTTCAATTCGTAATGGGGGGTACCAGCTTCACACGTGGTCAACAAAGATTTTTTTGATTTACGGCGTTATAAAAGGTGGGCAAAATTAATTAATGGGTGGGCAAAACTGGGCAAAACTTGGGCAAAATAATTATACAATTGTTTTGTTAAATTTCAAATTGAGGGGTGCTAGGTTTTTCAAAGTGGGTCAAAAAATAAAGTTTGTTTTACAGCGATACGAAGGGTGGGCAAAATTAATTAATGGGTGGGCAAAACTGGGGCAAAACTCCTGTGTAGTTTTCATATTTAAATTCACAATGAGGGGTGCCAACTTCACACAGGTCCCATATTGCCGCGATTTTTTAACGACGCCAATTTGGGGAACACATCAACAGCATAAACAACAATAACCGGCTTACCATATCAAGCAAAATAACGATAGTTTGGCGCCAGTTAAGTGCCCGTTCCGTATATGACATTGGCGTCAGAAAAAAATCGCACCAATATGGGACCGTAAGTTTTCCATTTTGATTAAAAAATCAAAAATTTTTTTTCGAATAAAACTACATAAAATTTTCCATGGTTGCAAAGAATTCTTGGTACTGTTACGCTAGCCGAATGCAAATCTCGCCAATAGCTTTTTTTCAACTCGCCAGTTAGCATTCTTTTTTTTTTTTTTTGTTTTTTTTTTTTTTTCGAGTGGTAATATTTGGCCAGATGTCATATACGCACAGCAGGTTTGGCGTGATTTTTTTTTTTTTTTTTTTTTTTTTTTTTACGAAAATTTGGCGAAAACCTCGTTTTCAAATAGCAGTTACATATGCATTTTCGGTATTACTTAGTTATCCCGTCGACCAAAAATCTATCGCCAAACTATAAGATTAAATGCCAATAATGGTTGATCGTAAATGTCACATTCACTTGACTTTAAGCAAGTTACACTTGTTTACGTCATCAAGTGATTTTTATTTCAATTTTTTATTTGCATATTTATTAATGTTATACTAATTTATTTGTTCTTTCGTTATTTAAAATAAAAATTATGTCAATTTGTATAATTTGGCGAGTGTTTTGGCGATTTATATAATTTGGCGAAATTGGTCGACGGAATAACTAAGTATTTTTTAATTATTTTCTATTATTTTCTAAAGGAAATATAAAAAAATAAATAATTAATAATTGTAGAACAAAATATTTCATATAATTTATAAAAAGAAATAAAAGTAAATAAACATTTATTATCAAATATACAACAATAGCCAGGTTACCATGTCAACCTTTTCTGAAATATGAAAAAAATATATCTGTTTGATTAAAATTTGAGTTGCCATCATTAGAAAAATGTATAATAAATTAGAAAAAAATTAATATTTTGAAAACTAATTCGAATTTAAAAATTCTAATACCAGTTTTGAGATCTGCGGATCAATGCTGATTTTTGGTGTTAATTTCATCGCAAAGTATTCCATATTTTAGGAGAAATCGCTTGAAACATAATCAGTTGTTTAATCAGTCTATTCATATATCCGTTTCATAAATTCTTTTCATATATCCGTTTCATAAATTCGTTTCATTAGGATTTTATAGGGTAGATATGGGGCATTCTCACAATCTTTTGACTTTTATGTCCCTGAATAATAATTTTTATTTTAATACTTTTTTTGTATTTTTTTTATTTCATATACTGGGGAACATCCCATTGCATGATTGCATAACAATATTAACGAGATAAATAAGTTTTGGACGATGTTGGGGGTCCAAATACCAGGAAAACTCCTATACCGTCCCGTGTCCCTGATGCTGATTTTTAAGTTTGGAGCTGTCTGTATAAAATTTTTTCAATAAAAGTAATTCGATGTAATTTTTTTCCGAAACTAGAGCAATTTTTTTATATAAATATGTAGCAAAAAATTAATTTGCACACATATTTACGGTTGATATTATTTTTTGAACTCTGTCCCTGGGTTTTTAATCCTTACCTTCCCTTTTGCTAAACTTATACAGAAAATCACTTCAGATGCAGCCACAGAATTTTTTTCAAGTTTTTTCTCATGCAGAAGTATGCTAGAGAAAGAATGTCTAAAATTCTTTGACAGGAAATTTACTGCAGAATTTAAATCAGCATTTAAATATCAATTTCAAGATCGTGGCTTTATCGGTAGTCTTACCGTCCCCAAGGTTTATTCCTGCACTTTTCGAGGTAAATTAAAAATAATAATAATTTAATCCAATGTTAACGACAGTTTCTAAAAATCAATGAATATTGTGACTATCACTTAGTCTTAACATAATTTGCCTAAAAATAGGTGGTAATTTTCCTTACCGTTCCATCCTTAACGTCCCTTTTTTTTTCCCATTTCGTCCCTTTTTTCCTATACCGTCCCTTTTTCTTTACCTTACCGTCCCTTCTTTAGCACCCCTTTAAGACAGTGTTATACAAAAATTCTGTATTAAAAGGGCTACATTTTTATTATTTCTTATTTGAATGCCCTGTGGGTACTATGAAAATTCATTATAAGTAAAAATTTAGAAGAAAGTAGAAAGTTATAGTGGTTAAATGGTAAGGAAAATTAAACTCGCAAGTTTAACTTAAACCTTAGTTAAATAAAAAAAAGTTTTCGCTGCTGACCATTTTTTCTTTATTTTGAATCATTAAGGCATTCGTCTATCAGATTAAAATGTTATTTTAGCAAGTTTTATTTCACCAGACTTTCATTCCCGAAAGTCAAAAGATTGTGAGAATGCCCCATATATATTTGGCTTGTTTTTATTGTCTTCCAAAAAGAACTAAGGCTTCAATAATATATGAAAATTAGAAAAAATTAAAAATTAGAAATGACAAATTGTGGAAAATCTCTTCTCATGCAGCTCCTTTTAGAAAGCAATTAAAATTCAGTTCACTCTATCGCCGATATCTTCCCGAATTTTCACGATATGCGACTTTTCTCTTTAGATGCGTTAACTCTACAGAGTTGACTAATTAGTCATAAAAACAAATCCTTTATATCGGTCGCACATGCGCAGTTGAAAATTATTTCATATAAATACTCATATTTCATCAAATATTCAATATATTTATATTTTAATTGTATTATGTTGTTTAAACTGTATATTGTAAACTTTTCTGAAAGTGGCGTTAAATTTGGTTGAAAACCCTGCATGTTATAAACTAACGTTACATAAACGGCGCGTTTATGGGAAATGGGGGGGGGGGGGAGGGTATTCAAAATGAAAACGTAAGAAAGAGGTACGTGAAAGAAAAAAGGTTGGGGAGCGCTGATCTAGATATTCGACAAAATGTGTAAAACCAAAAGTGTCCTGTGATTTTTGGCAGTACAGTATATTTCTTTAAAAGCAATTCAAAAAAATTCTGTAATTTTTTTGTTGTTGTTGTTCTTTTGTTTTGTTTCTGTTTTGTGTGTGTGTGTGTGAAATTCTACGAAGATTATAATGAATAATCTTCATGTTTTTCATTGAGTTTCACGTTATGATTAATTAAATGACATTTGGGAGAGTTAAGTTCAAGAATTCACGATTCGTGTTAAATCATATTAAAGTCATCAAGCATATTTCACTACTGAAAGTGGCGCAGGTGTTGTTCAATATAAATAAGCACAGGAAGATTAAAAACTTTAAGAATTCTATTTTTACACTTTTAAATATGTACAATATTTACACCGAAACATTTGGATAATATTTGTTAAATAAATATATATATATATATATATATTCCACACTGGGAATCCAAGATATTATCTTGTTAAAATTTCAGCAGTTATTTTCTTCTATAAAGAAGCCAAGAAACAAGCATGATTTCATATTCGAAAATAAATTTCCCTTTTTAAAATTAAAACATCATTTCTTCTATTAGAAGACCAAGACAAAAATACATATACGCAGTCTACCTGCTGCGTTCAACTTTTATCATTACTACTTCAAAACTAAACTAAAAGAACAAGAGAAAAATTGTTTTTAATATTAATTCTCTAGTCAGACCACGTGATCTGGCGCCTGCTGTCTGGTCGAGAGAGGAAGGGGTTTGCGAAATATTCCACAGATTATTTCACAGAAATAGTTTCACTTAAACAAAATGTAAACTCGGAATTTATTTTGCTTTCTTTTAAATTTAATGTAAACTCAAATTATGTTTTAATCTAATCTAAGAATATTTTGTTTCTTCACAGAATAGATTCAATAAAGTTATTTTCAAACACTTCGACATGAAGCCAATTTTTATAAACTTGAAAAAATACTAAATATTACTTTATATAATACATGATATATTATATAATTTTTTACTATTTTAAATTTTATGAAGATTTTTTTTTTAGAGAAATAGTCTTACTTAAACTAAATATAAACACGGGATTTATTTTGCTTCCTTTATATTTCATGTAAAATCAAACTATGTTTGAATCTGATTTAAGAATGTGTTGGTTTTTCACAGAATAAATTCAAATAAAGTTATTTTGAAACACTTTGATATGCAGCCAATTTTTATAAACTTGAAACCATACTAAATATTACCTTTTTTATATAATATATGATAAAATGTTTTATAGAAATAGATGGCTTTTAAATCTGTAAATATTAAAGATTATTTTGAATCAATAACTTTTCCTATCTACGATTTTGTAAAAACATACGTTTTTTTTAATAGGTTACATGAAAGAATCATTTTCATTAAAATTGTGTTTTAGAAAACATCTATTCCTTTTATAATTTTGTTTAGAGTCTATTTTAGACATTGTTTCAGACTTATAGAGATATAAAAGCGATAACTATGATGGAAGAGGAAAACATTATTCGAAAATTTCCTGTGTATCTTTATAGATCTATTTCCTGTTATTATTACATATAATATTTGTTTATTTATTATAAAAAATAAGCCAATGATTGGCCTATATATCAAGATTTTATCTAAGTGTTTTATCACTTTATCTTTTTTATGGTTAGCTTCGGCTAAAAGACAATAGTTCAGCAACTGGATAATATTTCCCGGTTTATCTGCTTATCCTTTTGCCCTTTTTCTTGTATTCTTACGTCAATTAAGGTATGATTTTTTAGACTAAGTTATAGATTTATAATAAAGAATTAAAATATATAATATATTCTAAGATCGATCGTTATTTCCTTTGCGAATTAAAGCTAGTGGTTTTCATTTTTGCAATGAAAATTTTATAGTGAGACATACTATACAAAAATGGAGCACTTAATCAAAAAAAGTTGTTTTTTTTTTTTGTTTGTTTTTTAAGATAAATTCAGTTCATGTGTTGTTTATGAAATTACCTTGATAGCAGGGTATTTCAAGTATCTTTGAATGTTTGTAAAAGTTAAACTTTAAATTATGTCTCTTTTCCTGTGACCGGGAATCAGTACATACAATTGATAAAATTCAAATATGTACCAGAATTTCCGATTAGTGAAAATTGCCTTATTTGATCTGCCATTAAATAAGACAATTTTTACTATTCTAAATTTCTGATAGATATCTTAATTTTTTTTAAAAAATCCGCTAAATTGGCACACTGGCGATAACCTTCTTCAACAAATAAAAGTGATATTGACTAATTAGGAAATTTCCAAAATCCTCATTAGCAACACAGCAATCGTTTTTTTCCATAATCTGCGTGTTTTTATTATAAATTGCAGTTATTCCGGTGACTACAAGAAATAAGAAACTCCTTTGCTTAAACTTCTTTTTATTATTAAAAAGGTAATTCGTTAATAAAGCTGTAATTGTAACAGTCAGAAAAATTTATAATGGTGTAAAAAAGAAAAAAAAAGTCAATCAAATCATTTTCAATAAGTTTGGATACATTTTATCTTCTCAAAAATTAAGAATATTTAATGAATTGTAATATTTATACAACTTTAATTAAATATTTCAAACATCCTTGCAATTATACGGAATAATGAATGATGGCTACATCTCACCTTAACCCTTTATCTACTGAATTATGAATTCATGAAAATTTTATCTTCTAAATCATTTTTCGTGAATTGTTTAAACTGAATTAGAAAATTTACATAATTATTTAATAAATTTTAGAAGGATTTTTGGAGGATTTTTGAAGGATTTAGAAGGATTAATTAAATTTGAATTTATAGGGATTTTGTGCAATATTTATAACCCTACTCAAATCTTTTATTTTAAATATTTTTCTTAGTATTTTGTTGAATTAGGAAATATATAATGTTCTTACAATAGAAATATAGAAATATTTCCGAATAGAAAAGCCCACCCCCCTCCCCCCAACGCCAAGAAATCTGAAAAGATGCAAATGCAAAAGAAATCATATTTTTAAAAATATTTTTGTTTTGTGTAACCAATAGTGCTTTTGGAACAAGATAAAGAAATGTATCTATAACTCATTCTAAGCTGTATTAAAACTAATCGATATATTAAATGAATTTTATAACAAGTTATTTTAATGGTACTTATAAGTACCGTCAGTAGATAAAGGGTTAAATAAAACCATGTTGAAGTCATTTTTAATAGCTCATCCAAAGTTGAATGGACCTGACATAAATTCAACGAATTTCTCCTAGCATACTTCGAGATTCTTAAATTTTTAAATTAGAGAAAATATTTTAATCTTATTTTAAAATAATTAGACGAAAATTCATTATAAAATATGTACTTAATTATTTGTTCATCAAATATTTATGCTCAATAAACACTAGTTCATTTTTAAAACTATTAATGACTTTTATTGGAAAGTATAATATTTATGAAGTTTTAACTTTTATTCGGTAATTATGTTTGAAATTAATTGTTTTTAAATTCTTCTAAAAATCTTTGAAATAAAAACCATGAATTTTTGATGGATTTTAACATTTTGTATAAACGTAATCAAATATTTCAAGTATCTATGCAATTATACGTAGTATTGAATATTATCTACATTTTATCATAAATACAAGTGGTATCTTGAAACTATTTTTAAAAATGCGAGGTGAAACCCTTCGAAATTCGACGAAAAAAAATATGTAAAAAGGAAGCGTCACACTGATTTATAATAAACTTAGAAAATTAATTATAACAAAAAATCCATCTTACAATGGTTAGTCTAACATTATTTCAAATGAAAATCAAATTTCAAATTAATTGCTTAAAAGGCGCAAAGGCCAACTTAGTGGAAAAGATTCCATGCCGGGACTCGAACCCGGGACAACAGTATAGCGCACTGGCATTCTACCGACTAAACCACATGGATCGATACCCAGTCTGGAACTTCTCACTAACGTATTAATATGGTTAGTCTAACTCTCAAAACAAATATTATTTTATCCTAAAGTTACCAAAGTACTATTTTCATAAACTTCAACTGTTCAAGTTACTGAAAAAATAAACTTTACCTGTATACATAGTCAGTAACATATAATCAAAATAATTATGATGAAAAGATTAATTGAGGCTCTTATGCATGATTTCACTTTGACATAATTATAGAATTTCTTTTATCGTGAAATCTAAATCTAACATCATTTTCAACGCCTCAAAATTTATGTACAGACCTCTCTTATGGGTATTCACTATTTTAAAAATATTTTAAATGCGCAATAGGCTATTAATAAATACGTTTCCAATCTTGAAGTCGCGTTTGCCAGCTACAATTTTGCATGTGAACATTTGTTCTCAAGAGATCATAATCTCAATACTTTCGAGTAAAATCCCAGAAAATTATGTCTTTTATTCGTGGTAAAATATTTAGTTTTATCAAAGAGAATTATCGATTATTTTAAATATGACGTTGTTTTCACTCATGGCACCTCCCCCTAAATACTAGGCCTGAGCGCCGACACAAAAAATGGCAGCTGCCGAAGTCTGATTTTTTTTCAGCGTGTTATTTGGTAAAAGTTTTGGTACCAATAATTTTCCGCTAAGTATTTTCCGCTTTATTTTTCAAAGATTAAACAATTCAAAGAAATCTTTTATAAAATAATGGTGTCAAAATTTAGGGAAAATTGTTTTACAAAAATCTTCCTTCTGCAGTCGCCATTTTTGTGTGCGCGACCAGGCCTAGTATTCAGGGGGCGGTGCTCATGGAAGCATTATATGTGTCTCAAATTCTGTATCAACAGAATGAAAAATATTGAAATCAACTTTATGAAGGAAAAAACGTATTTATAAAGCATGACGTCATTTTCTGTTGTTGTTTTTTTAAGTTAATTTTAATTGTAAAGAGAAGATGGCATCAATAAGGATATAATGAATAAAGGCAAATAAGACACATTATTTATCCTTTCTCTGCAACAATGGAAGTAATCTAATTGCCACCATTTTGAAGAAATTTCCTAAAAAGCTTTTAAATTAAATTTAAAATATAAAAATGGGAATATTTTAAAAAATAGCTAGTGTAGACACATCTACAAATGAACAGCTTTCATATAAAGAAAAATAATTCGAAAAATTGGTTCAGTAGAACGCTCACGGCAGATGGCTGAAAAACAGCTTTGTCTTTTAAATATCTAAATTGGTAAAATCAGATGTTCCATAGATTTGACATACATTGAGCGATTTTCTTTCGGCATGTTTCAAGATTGTACAATTTTTATAATAGCGGACAAAATTGATTTTAACGGAAGTGACGAAAATTAATAACAAAACATACTTACTTATTTGCTCATCACATATTTATCCTCTTGAGACCTGGAGATAAAATAACACTACAAATACACATTCACTGCTTTTACACATGGCACCATAGATGACTGAAAGAATCCTTCTTCTGAAATTGATACTTTAGGAGACTTTTAATTTATGTCCACAAATATGGAACTAAAATTACTAGCCCCCTTAAAATATCAATTTAATTATCATAAAGCTAAAGTCACGCAATAACAAATTCAAGGGCTTTAAACAAGTTAATCATCTACAAAGCCTTATTATTATTATTATTATTATTATTATTATTATTATTATTATCATTTTGTAAAGGGTTTAAGGTGGACTTTAAAATTTATTATATAGAAAAGAAACCTTGAAAAGATTCAATCTTATTATAATTTTAAGATTTAAAAGAAAAGTATATTTATAAACAAAATTTTAAAATGCTCCCTGCGTCTTAATTTTTGAGATATTTCCTCGATTTTGCGTTTTCATAAATTTAAACAGTATTACAAATGATTTTGTGTATCAATTATTTAATCCGTTCAATACTTATTTTTTGTGGGATTTTTTTTTCTGAATTCCATCCCGATTTTCACCAAAATTTTGCCTTTTAATAAGTTATAAATCAAATTTAATTACTTTAATGAAGTCGAATTGTAAAATGCATGCACAGTTTCTTCGTAAACAATATCAGGATTCTTCCTCATCAATTTCAGGAATTTTGAACAAAAATTAACATGCATGGAGCATTACAAAAATCTAAAAAACGTGAAAAATCTGTTTTGAGAAAAACAGGTTTAACCCTTTCAGGGGCAACTAATTGTATTCTTGTAATGCTGGATTCACACCAGAATTTCCGAAAAATTTTATTTCAAAACAAGGAAAAGCAATTTAACAACTTTTTTTTTACACCAAAGTTATAAAAGTAAAATTTATTTAAAATTTTCTGGTGAAAAAAATTGATTAAAATTAGGCGGTATATATTATACTGCACAGCTCCTCAAGGGGTTAAAGTTTATTAAAGGTCTGAAAATTGCTTGTGTATTAAATTCAAACGCTTGTAACTTTGGAAAACATTATCACAGCTGCATGCAGTTTATCGCAAATGTTTTAGTACAAACTGCTGAATTCACACACAAAAAAAAAAAAAAAAAAAAAAAAATGCTCAAATAAATTTCCACGATCTCCTTAAATTAAGTAATTACGAAATTTTCTTACTTTATTGGTCGCACTGTCTTGAAGGCACTTTGCAAGATCAGATAAAAATAACATTTATTTCATGAGGAAATAAGTATCTCAGTACTGCCATTTATTGTTTTTGTTCCAAAGCAAAAAATCCCTGCCGGTTCGGCCTACAGGCGCAGATAGATTTCGGAATTAAGTACTAATTTCGCCAACAAAAAATAAATCATGATTACAGATAAACCCACTTTAATAATTTTATCTGGCTGCTTTTGGCGAGTTTCTAATTTCATTTTTACATAAGAGACGGTTTTATCATGTTAAGGCAGTATTAAAAAAATATTTTTCCATGCTCAACAACTCGAAATTTTCTGACACATTTACAGGTTCATTTTTAAAAGGAAAAACATGAAACTTGCAGACGTGCTTTTTTAAGAGATTTATAAGCAGCCTGTGTTTTTATTTTTCGTTCAATTAATTGGAACTTGATTTATAAACAATTATTTTCTCAGTAGGACAATATTTTTAATTTCCAACACAATCGCTTCGAGAAATTCGGTTCAAAAGGACCACTTTGAAATAATTTTTTGAAATATATTCTGCCTTTATCAAAAAATCGACCTCATTATATACTAGTTTCTGAATAAGAGAACCTACCAATTGGATGCGTTTGAAAGTAAAAAATGAATTTAAAAATGAGTCAGAAAATAAGCAGTTTGGATTTGAGTAATACGATATTTTTTTCTTCAGCCTCTATGCCTTTTTAATTTGTTTTTGCTGTAAGAATTGGTCCTATGAAAACTTGTCAATATAAAAGTTGTAGATAATAATCAGAAGATGTATAATAAATTTAAGCTGATTGGATATCTTGTGAATTGACGAAGTTATGAATTTTTTTCTTCTTCAACCCCCCTTTTTGTTTCATTTTTATTTTTTTTTTTTTTGCCGGTAAGAATTGGCCCTATCAAAAACTTGTCTATATAAAAGTTGTAGATAATATTAAGACAGTGTATAATAAATTTAATTGGATTTGATATCTTGAGAGATGACGAAGTTATGAATTTTTTTCCCCACAAAACCCTATTTTTTCGCCCCTTGAGCCTATTTTTAATTTTATCAAAAATCTTTCATACATAAATGTTTGGCCCTTTTGTTAGAAGTAATAAAAACTTTAAACTGAGTGGATATGTATTACAATTAAGAAGTTATGGGGTTTTTTCGTTTTTCACAAAACCCCTCCCTATTTCCACCCCCTTGGTCCGATTTTGCCCATTAACGAACTTGACCAAGATTTTATGTATCACTTTAGAAAAGATTTGTGCAGAATTATGGAAGTTATCGTGTCCATAAAAAAGTGATATAGATAGATAGACAGATAGATAAAGTTTTTTACTGTGGTGTGGTTTTGGGTTTTAGGGGTCATGATCGGTGTAGATCTGCAAAAATTTTTCCGAAATTCCAATATAAGGGAGAATGTAATAGGTAGTATTTCATACGAAATCTACCTAAAAAACGTTCAGCTAAAAAATGTTCAGCTGAAACGTTCAGTAAAGTAAAAATGTAAAAAAAAGTTCAGTTTTCATGAGGAGAATAATAGAGGTCTACATTTGTGTATCTCATGTCTGAAGAGGTTATAAGCAGAAGCTATTGCCTGTTTACAAAAATAATAATAACAATAATAATAATAATAATAATAATAATAATAATAATAACTAATGAAGTCCAACGCGAAAAAAATTATTTATTGAACTTTTTTCTTCTGTTGGTTATGTTAGAAATTAATTGTTTCTTCTAAAAATCCTTTAAAGTAAAAACTTGAAATATATATATATATATATATTTTTTTTTTTTTTTTTTTTTTTTTTTTTACAAATATAATCAAATATTTGAAACAAATGTCTTCTACATTTCGTCTTAAATAAAAATATATGGAAACTAAAAAATATATATAATGGAAAAGCAACAGAAGTTGGCTTGATCTGACATAAATTCAAAAATTCTTTCCGAGATATTTCAAAACTCTTTAATTTATCAAATGGGGATAACATTCATTTTAACAAATTTGGTGAAAATATAATTACAAAATCTATACTTAATTATTTGTTCATCAAATACTTATGTGCAAACTCTGTTGTACATTAAAACAAATAATGACTTTTACTGCAAAGCATAATATTCATGAACTTTTTTAGTTTTATTGGGTTAATTATGTTTGAAATTAACTGCTTTTTAATTTTTCTAAAAATCTTTAAAAATAAAAACTATGAACTTTTACTGCATTTTAACATTTTGTACATATTTAATCAGATATTACAAATGCCCTCGTAAGTTATACACAGTATCGAGTGTTATCTACATTTCAAATCTATACTAATAAAAGAAAGATTTTCTCTGTGTGTCTGTATGTGTGTGTGTGAGTTGGGTAGATTAAGAAAAATCTACCGCATATACAAGGCTGAAAATTTGGGTGAGTTTTGTGTAGTCCAAGGCTTGTCTGGTGCACCTGAGATTCAGAATTTTATTTTTTGTGAATTAATCGAGATATTAATTAAAAACGACAATGAACTCTCATCAAAAACTGACCTTTTTATACCAAGGTAACAAAAGCGTCCAGAGTACATATATAACGTTATCAACTTTTTGGTAATTTTGGACCTCCTCCCCCCCCCCCTCTTACGAGATCATGCGTTATCATACCACGAACACCCCCCCCCCCCCCCGAATGATATCATTATCAATGTCCAAATATTATTTTGATTTTTGCAATTTTTTTCTTTTGTTTGGAGTGATATGCAGATATTGTTATACATTTATCATTCGCATATTTTATTAATTCAAATGAAGAGAAGTCAATAAAATATTACTATTATACATCAAATAACACTTAAAAGATGTAGCTACTATTTAAAAGTATTTAATAATAGCTTTTTGCTGCATAATGCATTCAACAGTAATATGTCTTCTTGCACTTGCTCCCACACAGAGGGGGGTGGGGGGAGGCGCAGACAGAAATTGTTATCAACAAAATAGATAGATAACATTAGTTCTCTTTCCTATATAAGTAAACACAACAAGTATAAATTTCAAACATACTTCGGACCTAGTTTCTCCAATAGCGGATTATATATGAATAATGTCAAACGTTGGAGTATTTTACATTTTGGAATTAAATAATTTTTTAATCATTGCTGGACAGATAATTACATCTAATTAACTCCTATCTAGTTTTCACCAAATTTTATTATTTAATCCACGCTACCACCTAGTACTTGGTATATAATTTTATATACCTTAAAATTATACAAATAAAACTAGTGATCGTAAATTAATATAAATTCTAATGGAAGAGCAACGCGAATAATTATTTTAAAATTAAATTAATATTCGCGCAAAATTGTAATTATCAAAATTAATTAATTACAAATTATAAATTAAAAGTTTGCGTTGTGAAATTTTTACGTGATCTCCTCCACCTATGAATTAAGTTCTAAATAAGCTGCAAATAAAATGACACACATTAATTTTTATCACTAAAAGAATTACAGAGATTTTACTCTTGATTAAATATTTTTATTTACATTAAACAAGATTATATACACATAAACATTAATTATTCAAAGAATAGAAGCAAAACTTTAGTTTGCTTATCACTGTTATATTTTTACACTGAAAATTAAATCTCTAACAAAATGATCTGAATTATTTTTTTATTATTTTTTTATAAGAAGAGAATTAATTTTCTTTTATTTTAAAGACCTTATTTAAATTTTATTACTAGTTTGTTTGGATCTCATATGACGACTATACCGTAAAATATCATTTAATTTCTGTTGGTCTTTTATGAATTATATGTTACATGTGATAACATGCATTTAAGGTCGTGAAGCCTGTTGAGTTCCGATTTGTTATCACAGAAAGGTTATAACATACAGTCGAACTTCGTTATTCCGACACTCTAATGACCAGAAAAAAGTGTCGTCATAAGCGGGGTGTCGCGGTAAGCAGAGTTGGAGAAAAATATGTTTATAAAAAGCGGTATTTTTAATTAATTTAGGACAAGTTTAAATTCATAACTGTTCTTGCAGTTTTAAGCAAAAAGAAAAAATTATTATTAAACAAAAAAGAAAAAAAAATTAAAGAATACAAATCAGATTTATGATACCTTGTTTTTTTATGTTACATAGAATATTGATGAATTAAGGTTTGCTTATCCCTAGATGTGCTTCTTACAATTCTTTTTTCAATATTATACAATGAATTGTAATCAGTATTCGTTGTTTCATAAATGGATGCTAGATAATTTCTGATCGTTTCAATGCAATGCAATGCAATGCTTCGGTTTTAGTCGGATGAAAAACGCCGTGTAACCACAAGAAAGCGCCGCTTGACCAGAACAAAAAGATCGCGAGTAGACAGATATGTCTGTCTGGAACTTAACTGTGTCAGTGGTGTGTGTGGGTTTATTTATTCGGATAAAGGATTGATGTAAAATTTCTCATTTATCTCAATGGATATTTTAGACTCTTTTGTGAAACGTTTGGCTAAGACATTTCTTACCACTTAATTTCACTGCTTATAAGGTGGATTATGAAAAATGGACAATTTTCCTAAACCGTCGGGATATCCAGAGTTGAAAATTATTCAACGACGTAAAATCCGGAGTTTATTTACATTAAAGTCACATACAGAAAATCGCTTTGAAAAACTGACGTAATAAGCGGAGTGACGTGAAAACCGGGTGTCGGGATAACGAGGTCCGATTGTATTTTGTTGATACTGCTTGCAATGTGCTCCATTGGCGTTTTTTTCTATCTTTATAAGGTAGTATTATTAATTTTGCAAACTATTAAAAGCATTATAAAACTTATTATATAGTTGAATAGTTGTTATTGTGCAATGTAAACACTTTAAAGTAAGTATATAATTTAAAATTATCATTTTTTGAGCAATTTTTGTTATGTAACTCATGAGTGACATTATGTCCAACAGAAACATAAATACATTTGTTCACTGTTTTACTTTTAGATAATTAACAAAAATAGAGTCAAATATAATTTTTTCCGAAAAAATAAAAAATCATGAATTTAAGGGTTAACATTAACATTTAAATTTATATTATTTCATTATGTATAAATTCAGTTACGCTGTCAAAAATGTTTAATTAAGAACTGATAGCATCTTAAGAACCGATATTCCGGTTTCAGAAAACTCAATAATCTATTATCTATTATCTATATTATAAAGGACAAACATATCTGTGCGTAACGCATACGTCATTTTGCGAATGGCAACACTTTGAAATTTGAAATAAAATTTCGGTTTTGAAATTATATCTACGGCAAATTTTTAAACATCTAAACATCGCACAGTTTAAATTTTAATACCGTCGTATAAGGGAAAAAAAACTCTTTTTAACGCAATTTGTTTGAAAGCTGTATCTCAATTTATTTTTGAGATATTAATTTTTTTGTAGTTTTTAACACAAATTTTGTAATCGTGGCAACTGAAGTACTCCATTTATATTGAAAGTAAAGGGAAAATAGCCATGGTTTATTATTTTTATTGATTATATCCTTATTGATGCTATTTTCACATTACAAATAAAAGTAACTTTTTTATAATTTTTGAACAGAAAATGATGTCAAACATTAAAAAAGAACATGCATTCTTCTTCATAAATCAGTTACATTTCAATATTTTTTCATTACGCTCATACTGAGTTTGAGACGCTAGGCAAAATGATTCAGTGAGTAAAAATTATGTCATATTTAAAACAATATGATCATTTATTTTGGGCCAATACTATGACAACTAAAGGCAATTTCTGATTTTTTTTTTTTTTTTTTTTTTTTTTTTTGTTTCTGCGGGTATTGGGATTAGAACTTAAAGTTTGTGCGAATGTTCAAATGCAAAGTTGTATCGGACAAAAGTGACTTTAAGTTTGGAAATACATTTCTTAATAACGTATTGTGCTTTAAAATACTTTCAAATTGTGAATTTGAGTGGTGCGTAATGTAAATTATGAGAATGTGAAAATAACGTACAGTTTAGACTTTATGGGGGGAAATTTTATGATGTGACAAAGCGAAATCCTTTTTACTGATTTTTCATCCCGTAAAAACAAACATAAGAGCCTCAATCATAATTCATCATAATTACTCATCTTGATTACGTGTTCTAATTGAGTTTAATTTTTCAATAATTTAATCAGTTGAAGTTTGTGGAAATAATAGTTTGGTAATTTTAGGTTAAAAATATTATTTGTTTTAAGAGTGAGACAACCAATGTTAGATGAATTTTTTATTGTAATTATTTTTGTAGGTTTATTATAAATTCGATCTGAAATTCCTTTCTAACATTTTAGTTCGTCGAATTTCGACGGGTTCCAACTCGTATATATAAAATCCAAACGGAAATTTCGTTCCGTTTGGGCGCCTAGATTTTGAGTTCTACTGCATGGATTTTTACGAAACTTATACCGTTAGATAGTATCGTTTCAGGGAAGATTTTAAGCTATAACACATCATTCTACTTATATTAGTTATAGAATTATAACGGAAAGTTCTGTTATTTTGGACGATAAGGTTTACCATTTTATTTCTTGGCGAAATTTATCGTTGATAAAAAATTGAAACAGCTATTACATCTCGAAACATAAAAGAAAAAACTGTTACTAATTTTAAATTTAAAAAAAAGAAGGAAGAAAAAAAGAAGAAAAAAATTTCTTTTTAATGAGTGATAATATTAAAAAAACGAAAATATTTAATTTAAACATGAAAGGGAATGTTCGTAATGCTTAAAAAATTACTCAGTTAAAATATTGCAATTGAAATAAGATTTGGCTCTTTATCTTTTGCGTCACGTTAAGAATAATGCATCTGAAAAATTGATAAAATGATATTAAGGAAGTTTCGATAAGTGCATGCTCAGAAATATTTGAAAAAATTATATAATATTCTTCTCGTGACATATAATATGTTTATAAAAAAAAATCCGCAGAACTTTGATCTAGCGTTTGTAAAATAATAATGAAAATTTAATTTTTTTGGCGATTTAATGCTGGTTGGCGGCACAATAAAATTTTGAATGATACTTTTTTTTAATGATAAATAATTTTTAAGTAAAACCTTTTTCTACTCTTCATACGAAGATAGATTAAGTTTAACGTAATAAATACATTTTTATTACTACAGTTTTGTCATATACCTTTATATGTGTATATATTAAAATTTTATTATCGTAATTATACGGTTTAAAACAAAATTTCAGTTTATTAAATTTTCTCCAAATTCAAAATTAATGTCCGATTCGGAACATTGGCAATTTGACTTCGATATTGTTAGTGTCAGAAACAAGAAATGAAGGTTACTGTTGCCATGGAAACAAGTATTTAATATAAAATGTTTAATGGTAGCATTTTTAATTAGCCAGCTACTTTTAAAACAAATTTAAAACGGTACTACTTGATTATCCCGTCGGCAAAATAACTATCGCCAAACTATAAGATAAATGACAACAATAGCTGATCGTAAATTTTACATTCCCTTGACATTAAACATGGTACACGTGTTTGTTGCGTCTTCAAGTGATTTTTAATTTCACTTCTATTTGTAATTTTACTAATGTTTACAAATTTATTTATTCTTTCGTTGTTTAAAATAAAAATTTTGTCAATTTGTATAATTTGGCGAGCAGTTTGGCAATTTATATAATTTGGCGAAGCGTTTGGCAATTTATATAATTTGGCGAAATTGGTTGAATGAATAATCAAATAGTACCCTTAAAACATTTCCAGTCGGTGGAGCCATGTAAAATTAAATAACTACTGCAACACGGAATTTGTATATATTATATACGCTTAAAGATAATAAAAAAATAATACGTTATCCTTCGTTTAAGTTTAAATTCATTGAGTTTTAGGCATTTAAACACTTATTTAACAAGCAATTTTCAAATGCATTTAAATATCTTGCATTTGGGATGGAAATGTGTTGGCTAGCCAAATAGCGTGGAACGTTCGTCTTTTTTGCGCCAAATATTCGAATATATATAGATTTTTTTTTTCAGATTTTTACTGAGATTCCGCCGTCAAATTTGACTGATGTTTTACTACACACATGAGTAGTTTTAAAAGCATTTTTCTTTTCAAAATAATTTGAGTATGCTTTTTAAGGAGACCTTCCGTGTGGTAACAATTTTGTTTTTGATTTGTTCTTTTTTTTTTCTAACTCTTCCATCATGTGACTTACAGACGAAACTAGCAGATGTGATTGTAAAAATGATGGTACTTATGATTTACATGTTATATGTTTATTTGTGATTTTTGAGTTCACTTTTGTCGCCAAACAATTTGATTTTAAGCCAAAAAGATGTAAGAGTGAATTGGGTTCAAGCGATGTTTTACAATAAAGGTGATTTTGCAAGTGTACGAAAGCATTTTTTGAGTGTTTTTTTAAATTCAAATGTACAATATATAAATAGCGATCAATATTTTAAAAATGGAGTCAGATATTTTAATTTTAGTATAAATGTCTCCCACACACGTACATACATACTGTAAAATAATTTAATTTTAGACATTTAAAAAATTTCTCATCATACTTTACTGCGAAAGCATGTCGGTTTGTTTTCCCCAAATTTGTGACTTTTATAACCTCGAAGCCAGATTAGCTAATATTCTCCATTCTTTTTTTAATAAAAAAACATATCGCCAATTTCCCTTATACAAACGTTCAATGCTTGCAATGTTAGGTAGTAAAGATTATTCTTAAGAAAATGTATGCAATTATGCGTTATTTCTATCACGAAAAAGGGCGTTTTGCAATAAAAATTGCTTTCTGAAATCACTTTTCAATATTCCATTCCATTCGTCATTTATTTTTATTTTTTTCATATCTTCCCTTCTTTTAGAAATGTTATAAAAAGATATTGGATGAATCTTCCATAATCAGCCACCTTACAATTGGCGAATTTACTGTATAGTGTTGGAAGATTCGTTTATGTTTGAATGGAACCGTGGACGGTAAATCCGATTTCAGAAGATTACGCGAAATTTGTACTTTTAATAATTAGCTATTAGCGATTAGTAAATTTATGTTTTTTTAGTATGGAGCAAACGGACAAAAGAAGATTTACTATTAGATATTTTTCATGTGCAGTTATTTTACTATCATTAAAAAAGCATTAATTTGAATCTACAAAAACAGTTTTTCAAATGCCAAAGGTGGCCAATGGAACAACATTTGTTCATTTAGCCTAGGTTTTTTTAAAAAAAGTACCTCAAATTCAATTAAAATTTCAATAATTATAAAATTTTGGCTGATGCACAGACGGAGCAGCTGATCGTAGTGACAAATTTTAGGTTTATTTTACTATCACTAAAAAAGTATTACTTTAAATGTAGAAAATAAAAAAAAAAGTTTTTCAAATGCCAAAGGTGGCCAATGGAACAATATTTGTACATTTACTCTAGGTTTTTAAAAAAACTATCTCAGATTCAAATAAAATTTCAATCATTATAAAGAAATTTTGGCTGATGCACAGCCCGAGCAGCTGATCGTAGTCACAAATTAACGTTTTTAGGTGCGTTCGTAATTACATAAATACGTAGCACCTAGAGTCGTCGTTCAGTCCGTCCGTCTGTCCGTCCGTCTGTCCGCATGTAACAGAGCAAAAACTACCCAACCGAATGGTCTGAAATTTCAAATATATGATTGTTGCAAAATTTTGTCGAGCCATTTCAAATTTTATGAAAATCGGATGTATAGTTTAATTACAGGGACAGTCAAAAGTTTTTCTTTACATTACGGCCAATGGGAAAAATTATTGCAAGTGGATTTTAATGATATTAGAGCCTTCCGAATGATCTGAAATTTTAAAGATATAACTGTTGCAAAATTTTGTCGAGCCCTTTCAAATTTTAGGAAAATCGGATGTATAGTTTAATTACAGGGACAGTCAAAAGTTTTTCTTTACATTACGGCCAATGTTAAAAATTATTGCAAGTGCATTTTAATGATATTAGAGCCTTCCGAATGATCTGAAATTTGAAAGATATAACTGTTGCAAAATTTTGACGAGCCCTTTCAAATTTTAGGAAAATCGGATGTATAGTTTAATTACAGGGACAGTCAAAAGTTTTTCTTTACATTACGAACAATGGGAAAAATTATTGCAAGTGCATTTTAATGATATTAGAGCCTTCCGAATGATCTGAAATTTTAAAGATATAATTGTTGCAAAATTTTGTCGAGCCCTTTCAAATTTTAGAAAAATCGGATGTATAGTTTAATTACAGGGACAGTCAAAAGTTTTTCTTTGCATTACGGCCAATGGGAAAAATTATTGCAAGTGGATTTTAATGATATTAGAGCCTTCCGAATGTTCTGAAATTTTAAAGATATAACTGTTGCAAAATTTTGTCGAGCCCTTTCAAATTTTAGGAAAATCGGATGTATGTTTAATTACAGGGACAGTCAAAAGTTTTTCTTTACATTACGGCCAATGGGAAAAATTATTGCAAGTGCATTTTAATGATATTACAGCCTTCCGAATGGTCTGAAATTTTAAAGATATAATTGTTGTAAAATGTTGTTGAGCTATTTCAAATTTTAGGAAAATCGGATGTATAGTTTAATTACAGGGACAGTCAAAAGTGTTCCGTTACATTACGGGGAATGGGAAAAAATGTTGGAAGTGCATTTTAATGATGTATCAGACTATGCGCTTTATGAAGTGCAAAAAATTATACATTCAGTACAATATGGGGTGCAAAAAATAATTATAAAACTAGTTATAGTACGAACGCACCTCATTTGCCACGTTTGACGAGCAATTTCCAACTTGTTAGTTTTATTTAGGCAACAAACTGATGAATAATCACGTCTTGAAAATAAAAGCATGCTTATTTCTCCGTCTTATTACGCTCATTAGAGAAATGCGAAAAAAATCTTCGGTTTGCCAAAAAGATCACTACTAAAAATTTGGCATAACTAACTTTACTTATCATTTGCAAAAAGTTTTGATAGTGAAAGATCTAAAAATCAATCAACAGCAATTTTACATTATTTAATGGAATGTAGTTTGGAGCGTAATTAACCCTGTTTTGTAGCTAACTCTGGTACATTTTTAGCCATACCGTTACGAACATTTTTAACGTTTCACATCAAACTTGGTTGTGGATCCGATTACGGATGATTGGGAAGATTTTATTGAATGAAAACTAGAGGTTTAGTTTTCTATTTGAATTAGTTATCGAGGTTATTTTCCTAGGTTAATAGTTGCATGATTAAAACTGGTATGTAAAAGGAAACGGCACTTAAAATGACATTATTTTAATTTTATTCACACAATTCCGCTTTAAATATCTACTTTTACATGATTCACATATTTTAAAATATAAAAGTTAAATACTGTTTTGATTGTATTTACTCTACTGGAAATCGAAGATAAGAAACTGTAGAGAAAACCTGCCAAAAGAAGACGTATATTACCAAATATAGAGATAGATTGTATTTATGTTAGCAGATCAGCACAAAGTACCAAGCTGAGAAGCCCGGAGTAAAAGACCTAACAAACGGAAGTGAATAACCCGAACATTCTTTAAGTTAAATGGTCAATCTCTGCAGTCATTGTAATTCTCTCTTTTTTAGTAGTGTGGTGATATGATCGTAATGGCCGCATTTCCCTCCCAAACTCTACATGATGTACTAAAGAGTGCCCGTCTGAATTGCCCGTATTTCGTCTAACGCATCAGATAATATAATAGCGCAATTGCTTCCGATGCGTATTCAGAAAATGCGGAAGGATCTTCCAGGTGAAGGTCCATATTAATTTAAAATACAGGGTCGGATTTTCCATTTCGTTTGATTGAAGGTTTATTTGAAAAATGGTCCAGCGCAGCGGGCTCAGCCTGCTAGTCTATTATATATATAAAATCCAAACGGAAATTTCGTTCCGAACGCCGAGATTTCGAGTTCTAACGCATGGATTTTGACGGAACTTATACCGTTAGATAGGTATCGTTTCAGGGAAGGTTTTAAGCTATAACATATCATTCTACCTAGTCTATCTATTCTATTATATATATAAAATCCAAATGGAAATTTCGTTCCGAACGCCTAGATTTCGAGTTCTACTGCATGGATTTTTACGAAACTTATACCGTTAGATAGGTATCGTTTCAGGGAAGGTTTTAAGCTATAACATATAATTCTACCTAGTCTATCTATTCTATTATATATATAAAATCCAAATGGAAATTTCGTTCCGAACGCCTAGATTTCGAGTTCTACTGCATGGATTTTTACGAAACTTATACCGTTAGATAGGTATCGTTTCAGGGAAGGTTTTAAGCTATAACATATCATTCTACCTAGTCTATCTATTCTGTTATATATATAAAATCCAAATGGAAATTTCGTTCTGAACGCCTAGATTTCGAGTTCTACTGCATGGATTTTTACGAAGCTTATACCGTTAGATAGGTATTGTTTCAGGGAAGGTTTTAAGCTATAACATATAATTCTACCTAGTCTATCTATTCTATTATATATATAAAATCCAAATGGAAATTTCGTTCCGAACGCCTAGATTTCGAGTTCTACTGCATGGATTTTTACGAAACTTATACCGTTAGATAGGTATCGTTTCAGGGAAGGTTTTAAGCTATAACATATCATTCTACCTAGTCTATCTATTCTATTATATATATGAAATCCAAATGGAAATTTCGTTCCGAACGCCTAGATTTCGAGTTCTACTGCATGGATTTTTACGAAGCTTATACCGTTAGATAGGTATCGTTTCAGGGAAGGTTTTAAGCTATAACATATAATTCTACCTAGTCTATCTATTCTATTATATATATAAAATCCAAATGGAAATTTCGTTCCGAACGCCTAGATTTCGAGTTCTACTGCATGGATTTTTACGAAACTTATACCGTTAGATAGGTATCGTTTCAGGGAAGGTTTTAAGCTATAACATATCATTCTACCTAGTCTATCTATTCTATTACATATATGAAATCCAAATGGAAATTTCGTTCCGAACGCCTAGATTTCGAGTTCTACTGCATGGATTTTTACTAAACTTATACCGTTGGATAGGTATCGTTTCAGGGAAGGGTTTAAGCTATAACACATCATTCTACCTAGATTAGTTATAGAATTATGACGGAAAATTTTGTTATTTTGGACGATAAGGTTTACCATTTTATTTCTTGGCGAAATTTATCGTTGATAAAAAAAAATTGAAACAGCTATTACACCTTGAAAAATAAAAGAAAAAACTGTTACTAATTTTAATTAAAAGAAAAAAAAGATTAAAAAGAGAACATGAAAAACAGTTTTGACGAGTGGTAATATTATAAAACAAAAATATTTAATTTAAACAAGAAAGAGAATATTCGTAATGCGTACAAATTTATTCAGTAAAAAAGATTGCAGTTTTAAACAACATTTGGCGATTTATCTATTGTGTCAGGTTAAGAAAAATGCGCCAGAAAATTTGATAAGACAATATTATTCTGACATTTTATTTTTTACTTTTTATTTTCATCAAACGCATCCATCATTAGGCTTAAAATAATGGTACTTGTGTGTTACATGTTGTATGTTTATTTACGATATTGATTTTATCGCCAAATAATATGATTTTAAGCCAAAAAGGCATAAGCATGCCATTGGTTAGAGCGACTTTTACAATATTGGTGATTTTTCAAGCGGATGGCAGCCTTTTTGGAGTAATGTAATTCTACTGCACACACATACACACACATATATATGTGTGTGTGTATATATATATATATATATATATATATATATATATACATATAATACAAATGGAAATTTCGTTCCGGTTGCTTATAACTCGAGTTCTGCTGAACTTGCACTGTTAGATATGTAATTTTTTTGGAAGGTTTTAGTATATAACATATCATTCTACGTTGTCTACGTTGCTTAGGTATCGAATTCTGGTTTAAAGTTCTTTAACGAGATGAACCAGATTATGAAAAAAATAATCTTTTGAAAGATTCTGCCGAATGTTTTTCGATAGTACTTGCACTTTTAATCAGATAATTTTACAGAGAGGGTTTAAGTATCTAACATATCCTTCTACCTTGCTCAGCTATTCAGCTATGAGAAGAATTGTGGAATCTGGTGACCCCAATTATCAAACATTTACCTTTTTAAAAAGTTCTAATATACTGTTTTTTCTGGGTTTGCATTGTTAGTTTGATAATTTTTCAAAGACAGCTTTAGCATATAATATATTGTTCTACATTGCTTAGTTATATATCAATGGGGGAAATTTTGGTAATTTTCCAATATCCTTGGCGATCCTTGGCAATCCCTTGTCGAGATGCAGAAAATGGGCTTGACGGAAGAAGTAAAGCTTCAATGAGTATTTTTTGTTCAATAATTATAGAATTTATTTACTATAAAGAAGCCATTTATCTCTTTTTATATAAAAACAGAATTAAATTGAATATAAATAACAATAGTAATAATATATGTCATTAAAAAGTTTGTTATATGAATACATAGGCAAAAAAGCATAAAAGTTCATCATATTTATTTTCATAGCTGTTCATATCATTTGTCCACAAATCTCACTTTTTGAAGTCCGAATTGCGCCATGCTTAAAAAAAAAAAAAAAAAAAAAAAAAAAAAACTGACAGTGATCCCCATACTGGAAAAGTATAGAAAATTATGTAATCAGGTAAACCCGTTTATGACAGATCTCAAATGACAGGATTGCTATTTGACTAACCATCGTCGATTTGGGGAGAAATATTCGTTAAATGGGCTTAATCAAACAATTCCTGACTGATATTTGAAACATCAAACTTGATTGTTCACTAATATAGGCGTCGGAGTGGTCTCTATTTTGACTAACAAAATTTCCTTACAAAATTTTTCGTTGTAGATTTCACTTACAAATTTCGTAGAAACCAGCTACGCGATGATGTTTTATCTCGATCTTCTAAGTTAGCCGGGCACAAATCTCGACAATAGCATTTTTTTTTTTTTTTTTTTCAGGGCAGTAGCATATTTTTTTTTCACATGTGTAAATTAGAAACAATACATTGATGATGAAGTAGAATATTTTTATTTATAGCATTATTTGTTATTTTTATCCTTTTGAATTTTTTATGAAATGGGTGAAAAGCAACTATTTTAAAAGTATGTAATATGTATATTTAACATATGTGTATTTTAAATTAAAAGAGTGAAAGCTTTATATTTTAAATGAATGGCAATGGGAGCAATACTTTGTTGTTTATCAGATGTGGCCAGCTAACATAAAAGTACCGTTTTTCCTTGAGAATTTTCAGGAAACCTATCACAGAAATAATTAAAAAAAATTATTGGGGACCCAAAAAGACCGCTTCTATGACTGTTAATAATATCAGAAATAGTGTTAATATTGAATATTATAATAATATTTCGCAGATCAAACTAAAATACCGCGACAGTGACAAACATATATACATCTAACTGCAACTATTGATTAAAAAAAATCAGGAAAATTGGAAAGTAGGTTTAGTTTGTAAAGTATGCATAAATTGGGAAATAAATTACGTGATCGAGTCTACAGACTATTGAAATATTTGGTACCAATAAATTACATAATCCAGTCTACAAACAAATGGCATATGTTACCGGTCGTGGTTTGATGGATAATTAACTTAATAAAAGAAGTTAAGTTGATACTTTGTTTTTAAAGCGGGCCTATTCCATAATCGAGTTTTAAAGAGAAATGGAGTAATTTGGGACACATTTTTTGGAGACATTTTTCAACATTTACATTACACCAACACTAAACCAACTACCAAAATGTTTGCTATTGTGTCATTTATTTCAAGCCTGAACATGCAAAGTTTTTTTTTTTTTTTTTTTTTGGTACTTTTTCAATATCGGTAGCTTGGCGAAATAGGAAAAATAGTCTTGGCGGAAAAGGAAATTTGGCAATATATTTTCTGACAACCTATTCACTGTTTCATTTCATATACACATACATTTTTTTCTTCAATTTTTTTACAATTTATTTAACGTAATAACGCCAATTATCTAATTTTATATCGAATCCCATTTAATATGTATGAAAAAACATTAATAATATACATACATTTAAAATAAATATATTAAAGCGAAATAGCCCATCAAGTTTTTTTTTCATAACTGTTTATACCAGGCATGTCAAACTCGTCTAACGCCGCGGGCCAAATTAAAAATTTCATACAAAGACGCGGGCCACATCAAACTAAGTAGATAATATTATTAGAATTGCACACAGCAATATTTGTACGTACAAAGCATAGCCATGTTAAGCAAATATTCAAGTAAAGTTTCAAAGTTATTATTATAATTCATATTTTATCTTATTTTTCAAAAAAATACTTGACGTTACTTTTTATCAACCAAATCTACAAAGTTCAATTGGATTTTCTAAATTGTATTACCTTAAAAAAAATTATTTTACACAAGCTCTGTTAATCTAGCAAAGGTATAACTTTTAATCTTCCGGATTTTTTTCAAGTAAAAACTTAAAACATATTTTGAAAAAAAAAATTATTTAAGGCTGTTCTTAACTGCTCTGTTCAACAAGCGCAAAAGGTTTTCACACATTTAAAAATTAATTTTTTAACGGAAAGATATAAAATTGGAAAGCCTGACCATGGAGGAGATTTGGAATCGAAATGTTTTTTTCCATTTTTGGATCAATCAATTACCTATCGAGTTATAAGCGAATTTGATCACGTGACAAACGTGTTTTTCACCATTTCTTGAGAGGATTTTTTCCTTTCGCGCGGAAATTCGGTTCAAAGCGTCCACTTTGACACTCTTTTCTGAACGATCTATTGCGTTTGCAAAAAAAAAAACGAAAAAAAAACCAACTCGATGACATAGTTTCTGAACAGCAAAACCTGCTAGTTTCATGTAGTTCCGACCAAAAATAAATTTAAACTTATGTCAGAAAATTGCCCTTTTGGATCTGAGAACAGCCTTAATAAATTGTGCATTGTATTTATGCGCTACGCATTTTATTTCATTTATGAAATACATTTTCTCGTTCAAATTATGTTGTTTTTACCAGAAAAATTTTGCTACCGAACATAGTTAATATATACCTAATTGCTCACTTTGCCTCATTGCCAACTTTTTCACTCAGTGGGAAAATTGCAACTCGCAACTGAATTAGACAAAGGTAAAATGCCAAAGGATTGGCGGGCCATTGAGAAGTTGCCGGCGGGCCAGTTGTGGCCCGCGGGCCGCGTGTTTGACATGCCTGGTTTATACCATTTGGCAACAAATCTCACTTTCTGATGCCCGAATTGCGCCAAACATTGTAACTTGCTATTTTTTGAACATGGATCACTTTTGGCTTCAATTATTATTTAGTCGTAACAATGCATTATTTCATTTACTATTTTCCCAATCGAAAATATTTTTTATTATTAAGTAAAATTAAGTTATAATTTCATTTTTTTCTGATTCAAAAATGGAAATGTTTGCAGCACTGATAAGAGACACAATTTCATTGTGTAGTTTAAATTGCTATTTAAAATAAAATATTTTATTGTATAATATTTATTTGTGTTTTTATTTTCAGTATATATTTGTATTCATTTAATAAAATAGTTCTCGAAACTCTGTAATTTTGAAATGATATATTTTTAAAATGATAACTTTCGCGCCAACAATGTTATTTTTTTTTTTTTTCAAATATATAGATGAGGAAAATTTTGTGATCGGAACTCTCACCATATTGGCTTTTTCTAACGAGAATGCTCTGATACAAAATGAAATATCGTATATTGTGCTATCATTCTTTACCAAATCCTACTGTGAGGGTAGAGGTCTGCACGGGCCGGAATTTCCAGGCCCGGGCCCGGCCCGGTGTAAAAATTGGAAGTTCGGCCAGAGCCTGGCCCGGCCCGACACAATTTCTACAAAAAAGAGAAAAAAATCCGTTTTTTCTCAACATACAATTAAGATTCTTTTAATGAATACTACATACATATTTATGGGAACATTTTACAGTATATATTACTATGATGTTCGCAAAACAGAAAACACACAATAGTAAACATTAACGATTACTTACAGTGTTTTAGTCATCGTGTCTACAGACATTTCAAAATGGAAATAAGGATTCATTAAAAGATTAATGTAGTTCAGAATAAAGGATTAAAAACATGATAACTTTTGAAGCTGTATTAATAAAAAGTAGATTTGTGAAAATATTTCTCTCATTTTTAAGGCTTTTCTCAAATCCAAAGGAGCTACATTTCGACACATTTATGAATTCTTTTCTTTTCGGAAACGCGTAAGATTGGTAGGTATTCTTATTCAGAAGCTATGTAAATGTCGTTTTTTTTTTCATAGATAAAAGCAATATATCTTTCTGAAAATAAGGTCAAAGTTAGCGTTTTGAATCGAATTTCCGGAAGCGATAGCACAGGAAAGGAGAAAAACGTACAGTCACGTGACAGGAATCTCTGTTATCTCTGTAAGTAATTTATCAAATATGGAAAAAGCTATTCGTTTCCAAATGCCTTCAATAGGCATGCCTGTCAATTTTATGCCTTTATAGTTAAACATTTTGTCAGAAAATGTGTCTGAAAGGTTCGCATTGTTAAGCAGTGAATATGAGAACCACCTTAAGGTATATTTCCAAAGATACTGTTAAGAGAAGTTCATTATCACTATTAATACTACAAAACACAATGACTGTTCTACACATCCTGAGATCGATTAAGACCAGTTCCGTCCCGGCACGAGTTTGCTGAAAAAAAATTAAACTCGGGCATCTTGTAACTGTACGATGCCGATCTCTACGATGGACATGTTACATTTCTGTATTGATGTTGTTAAACTCGCATCGGCTCGTGACGCACATTTATACTTCTCGAGAAAATCATATTCATTGAAAATGGCTCGTATTTTATCTGTTTCGCTTAAATTCTTATATCGGGCCGATAAGCCCGATTAATTTTTTTGTCGGCCCGTTGAAAAAATTGTCCAAATTCTGCCGGCCCGGCCCGTTTGAAAATTCGCCTTCATTCCGCCGGGTACGGGCCTCGGGCCAAGCCCGGGCCCGTGCAGACCTCTATGTGAGGGATAATCTTGAGTTAGATCGTAATAGCTGAAATTTTGTCTTCACATTAGAAAATATAATAGCACAATGGCGTTCATATCGATGCAGCACTGCGGAAGGACATTCAGTTAAAGGTCTTACTTCTTTAAATTACAAGATCTAATTCATCATTCGTTTGATTCAAGGTTCACCTGGAAAAATGGACCAGCGCTGCGGGCATAGCCTGCTAGTAAACTATAAAAAACTACTCGGAAACTTTCTGAAAATCCGTGGCAGCAAAAGAAAGTTTGTTTTTAAAAAGGCTTCTTTAATTGCTTATATTGGTTTCTGGAGTTTCGGAAGATAATGAATGTTTTCCGAAATCGTAGGTAGCCCAGAAGAGGTTATTGTATATATTCATTCGTGATTATATCATACTTCCGTAGATTAAGAAATACTTCTCTTCTTTTACAATGCATTTCTTTTAAAAAAAATTAGAGAATTTTAATGAAAAACATAATATTTAAGAACTTTTTCTTTTATTTGGTCAGTTATGTTAGAAATTATTTGCTTTAAATTCTTCAAGCACTCTTTTATAAATAAAAACAACAAATATTTAATGAATTTCAACGTTTTTTAACCATTTGGAAAAATGGTTATTGTCCTCTGTCAGGGTAGGAAATCAAAAACATATCTGAAGCGTTTTATTAGTTGAATCCGCATTTTATTCGTTTTTTGATTGGTCTATACAGTAATCTGTATTTTCCCTTTACTTTCAACAGAGATGGATACTACTGTTGTCACTATGACAAAAAAGTAATAAAAACTATAAAAAAATTAATAACTCAGAAACAAATTGAGATACAGCTTTCAAACAAATTGCATTTAAAAGTACATTTTTTTCTCTATACGACGGTGTAAAAAGTAATATTGTGGGATGTTTAGAAGTTTAAGAATGAAATTTCATTTAAAATTGGTCCAGGAATATTAATGTTTAATCCATGGCATACTTAATGTATGACCAGCTCCGTAGAAGTTTAAAAATTTACAGAACCGAAAAATGCAATCCATGGCGTACGTAATGTATGACCAGCTCCGTAGAAGTTTTAAAATTTACAGTACCGAAAATTGTAAAACTGAAATTTCTTTTAAAATTTGTTCATGATGGGTCCAGGAATGTTAATGTTTAATTCATGGCGTACGTAATGTATCATCAACTCCGTGCGATTGTTTATGTCTTAAATTTTAGTCTTCGAAAAAATCATTTTCCAAATGATTGTTGTAATTTGTTAAATTTCTTTTTTTTTTCAAATGTAATCAAACATTTAAAACAGTATTGAATGATATATATGTCTCATATTAAGTAAAAGTACTTTGATATTATTTTAAACAATACCGGAAAATCATCAAAAGTCACATAGATCTGACACAAATTTGGTGAATTCCTTTTTTATTTATTTCAAGATTATTAAATTTTTAAAGTAGGGACAATGTTCATTTATACAGAATATAAAGAAAATTAATTACAAAATACTGGTAATTATTTGTCCAATAAATATTTAATTGCAGACGATATTTTCTTTACAAAATTTAATAATGACATTTAATCAAGAAACAACTAATGATTTTTTTTATTTTCTATTCGGTTAGTTACATTAGAAATTAATTGCTATAAATTTTCCTTATTTTTTTTTTAAATACAAACGACAAATATTTAATTAATTTTGACATTTTGTATAATAATCAAATATTTCAAACATCCTTGCATTTATAAAGAATACTGAGTGTTATCGACTATTGATCTTAAATAAAATAAAAATATGTTGAAATTATTTTAAATAACAATCGAAAAATAAATTCGGGGGATCCTTTTCGGCATATTTCAGAATTCCTCAATTTTTAAAGGGGGGGGGTAAAATTAATTTTTATATAACTGGAAGAAAATTAATTACAAAATACAAATAATCTGTCCATCAATATTTGTGTGTAGACGATATTTTGTTTTAAAAAATAATGGCTCTCAATACAAAACATAATATTTATAGACTGGGTTTTTTTTTTCTATTCTTTAAGTTATGATAGAAAAAATTCTTTTAAAATATTCTAAAAAAAACTTCTAAAATAAAAACTAAATATTTTTAATGAATTTTAACATTTTGTGCAATTGTATTCAAACATTTTAAGCAACTTTTTTCGTTTATGCACAGCATTGAATGCTATCTATATTTCACTTTAAATAAGAGTATGTTAAAATTATTTTAAATGACACTGAAAAATCATCGGAGATTACATCCATCTGACATTATTTCAAAGAATTCCTTCTGGCATATTTGAAGATTCTTCTTTTTTTTTAAGAAAGGACAACATTCATTTAACAGAATTTCAGGGAAATTAGTTACAAAATACAAATAATTATTTGCCCATCAAATATTTAAGCGCAGACGATATTTTCTTTAAAAAAAGAAATGACGTTTATTAATCAAAAACATTAATATTTATGAACCTTTTTCTTTTATTCAGTTAGTTATGTTAGAAATTAATTGCTTTTAAATTCTTCTGAAAATCTTTTAAAACGTTACACCGCATCATTAACTCGAAACATTTATGAAACATTCAGCAACTTTTGAAGTCAAATACAATTCCTGGACTGCATTCCTGTCAAGACATTCAGGCAACTTACTGATGAAATTAATCCCTTGGTCTCAAAACTTTATGCAATTTTAAGCCGACTTTCGAAAGACTTAATTTAAAATGTACTTGAAAAGCGATTTTGAGAAATATTTCCAGATGCAGTAGCACAATTGACCTATTTTAAGAAGTACTTAAATTTTCACGCTGTTTATAAGTTTTGTGAAACTTAGCATATCTAAAACTTTTGATTGAACGAGAATTGCTGTTTTCTATTTTCGAAATGCTTCGCATGATAAAATAGATGCATATAATTTAAACCAAAAGAAAAAGGAATTACTATGCAACATTAGCAATTATGCTATTTTTCATAGTTAATCTTTTTATTAATTATTAATACTTAAGAATTAATAAAACTCGTTTTTATTAATTGTTAATATTGCACAAAATGTAACTCAAAAGAATTATAAACTTTTTATGATTTTTATAGAAGTGGGGAGTTTTATAATAGTCTCAAATTTGGATTTTTAAGTTGACTTGATGAAAATGTCAAAACAAAATTAAACACAATTTATTATGTATGCATTTCATCTCAGTCAGAGATTTTAACACATTTTTTAGAAAAGTAATAATTATGAGTATAAATAACTGCAATACATTCAAATTTCAAAAATAAAAGAAGAAAAATAAGTTTTTTGTTCAATTTTCAAAGAATTTTCATTGAACAATCCTTAATACGATACAATAAGCTGAAGAATTAAATAGTTTTATAAAATTTAAGACTTTATCATGTTTAACCATCTAAGCGCATAATAATATTTTTACAAAGACTTTTAACGATTCATAAAATAATGCCGATGAAAAGTATTAGTTTGTAGATTAGTATTTCAGTAGTTTACATTTATTTTTCTTGTGCACCAAGGTTGCAAGTTTGTTCGTCCTTTTTTATTCAAAAATTCTGAATTTATTCCAAAAATTCCGAGGAGTAATTTTTGTTTTATGTAATGATATATATTTCGTGATTACAAAAATGAAAAATTCTTATTTCGAAATTTTCGGTATGAATTCGAAATTTCTGAATTTAAAAAAGGAAGCCAAATTGGCAGCCGTGTTATGCACCAGGAAAAATCACCCTCAATTTCAAAATTTTGTTATACATGCAATTTATTTTGTTGTTGATCAATGGACCAAAGCAGATTTCTCTGTAGCTCCTACGAGAGTCATAACTCCTTCGTTCAACTATCGGATGCAAAGACCCTTGATGCGTAAAAATTGAGCTTTTGTTGGTGTTGAAATTTTAACTTGGACTAATAATAAATTTGTTGACAGAGTCCCTGGAGTAAACCCCACACCTCTAGTAGAGAAATGTAGCATAGAGCAATTCAAGTCACAGCAGAAGTCTGACTATTCAAACGTCAGAACACGGAGGAGGCTGGGGGTGGAGCCGATCCAAAAAAAAAAAAAAAAAAAAAAAAAAAAAAAAAAAAAAAAAAAAGGCCATTTAAAGACGCCATACATTTATAAATAAAGATAAAACACAATTACAATAATAAGAAAAATAAAAGAAATATTTACAAAAATATTTACAAATTTTGGTGAGGTAAGGGTAATTAGAATCAGGGGCACTTCAGGGACAATCTGTAAAAGATTAAAACAAGTTGGAAATTGTACGCCAAACGTGGCAAATGAGGTGCGTTCGTACTAACTAGTTTTATAAATATTTTTTGCGCCGCCTATTGTACTGAATGTATATTTTTGTACACTTCATGGGTGCATATGAATTTCATTCTGTTGGAAAGGCTGTAACATCATTAAAATGCACTTGAAATATTTTTTTCCCATTGGCCGTAATATAACTGAAAACTTTTGACTGACCCTGTAATTAACTATACATCCGATTTTCATAAAATTTGAAATGACCCGACAAAATTTTTCAACAATTATATATTTAAAATTTCAGACCATTCGGTTGTGTAGTTTTTGCTCTGTTACATGCGGACGGACGGATGGACAGACAGACGGACCGAACGACAACTATAGATGCTACGTATTTTTATCATTACGAAACCTAAAAATTGACCATGCTAATTATGAAGTTTGACTAATATTCTACGTGTGCAATATTTTTGGAGTGAAAATGTATGTTCCTGCAGAAGTAATCACTGTTTTCCCACAACACAAAGAAAAACGTTGTCCGTCAAAATGAGAATGGTTTAGTTTAAGAAGGTCCTGTGTAAAACATTGTGAAAATATTGAAATATAGCTATGGATTTAAATTTAGAAAAAGGTTGTTTTTAAGAGGAAATGGTTACGTTTTGCAGTAGCCGAAGCATAATGTTAATAATCTGCAAGATTCTAATTACCCCATAAATAGCATTTTCAGGGTAAATAGGATCATAGAGTTTTTGGGTTAAAGGTAAATTGGGATCGCAAATTATATTTTCTCTTTAAAGGAAATTGTGGTTTAGAATGCATTTTTTAATCTTTCAGTTTTCAGATCCTGTGAAATACCCCTAGTTTAGTTTACATTACTGCACATTTTGTTTTAGCAAAACGTTTATTTTACAACTTTATTTTCAATTTATTCCAAATTTTAGCCTTCACTGCATGTTTTAGGCCTAATTAGGCCTCAATACTCAAGGTAAAGCTAGGAAAGTCTGCGAACATTTCAAAATAATAATAATAAAAAATCTAAATATTAATTTTTTACTAAACTATCCATGAATAATTTTGACTTAATTTCTTTTTAATGCTTTTCCATTGTTAATTTGTTGTTAGGCTGTAATTTAATAGAACATCAGTAATAAAACCTAGAAAACTATTTTGCGCAATCTCTCCTTACAGGGTTGGTAAGATTGCGCATATGGATAGGAGATATTGCGCAATTGGGTAGAAGAGATTTTTATTGATAATAACTACAATTAAATTGTTAGCAATAATAATTGCACTTACTTATATGGCATTGCTGCAAGGTCTTTGTGAATAAATATTATTGTATTAGGAGGGAATATTTCAACCTTATGTTAAAAAAAGGAAGAATTTTAACAAAAATTAAAGAATTTTAATTTAAGAAGAAGATTAAAATACCAGAAAAATTATAACATTAATAACATTAATCTACTTGATAACATGTTTAACTTGAAAATTACTTCATTTTCATTTCCACAGTTTCAATGTTTCTTGTTTGCTAACCTAAGTTGTCTTCGTCCACAATCGAAGCACTTATTGTTGTAAATCGTGCAGCTTTCGTACAATCATCTGCCACAAGCAATACATCGAAACCAGTCTCTGGTCGAAGTTGTCTTCTGGTACAGTTCCAGATATTCAATGCACTCATCCTCATTGATCTTCGTTTTTTCCCCTTCAGTTTTCTTTATCCTACTTTTTCTGGAAGCATCTTATATTCAGCTGATTTGTTCAGCCTACCTCTCAAGGCGGATTCCGGAATAAAGAATTCCCTGCCTGCTGTACGTATTTTAAGTGAGCTATTTTGTATTGCCTCTACGGTGGAGTATAGATTTTCTTCGGTACATGATCCCTCCTGTAAATATTTGGCATTGAGACTTGAAAAATGTATTAAAAATTCCAACACGCGTTACTTGTTAGCAAAAAAATAAAATAAACCATTTATTAGAAAATTTATTTTAGTTAGCAAAATTAATTTATAAGCAAATTAATTGTTCATAAATTAAAATATATATATAAATATTTAATTAATTTATTAACAAATGTATTATTAATTTATTAACAAAAATAATTATATAGAATTAATTTAATAACAACTATGTTATTAATTTATTAAAAAATAATTTATCTGCAAAAGTATGTTTTTGCAAAATAATTTGTTGCCAAATTTAGTTTTGATAATTATGTGTTTTTTCAAAATTATTTCAAAATTGATTTATTCAAATGTTTTATACATGTTAGCAATTCGTGCACATTTATCAATGAACTGCGTAATCTCTTCCTATCACTTAAACTTATGGGGAAATGCGCCATCTATCCTAAGTAGCAGACGCGCAAACTCTCCTATTTTGGTAGTAGAGATCGCGCGGCCTTTTATTTAAATGTGGTCACTTCTTAAATGAATTATTGGTGTTCGCATCCTTAGTCTAGGTTAGTAGCTTATAAGAAATGGTTTAAGTTCAAACTATTTTGTGTGCGGACATTCTGTAAAAATTCTGACAAACAGTTATGAAAATTGAAGCGCTTACTTTGGAAAAACAAAACAAAATAGCAATGCTTTATCCAAAACTCTCGTAAAGCCGCTATCAGATTCACCGACTTTTCGAGCAACCAACTTTACAGCCGATTTTAACCCCAACTTTTTCCAGTTGAAAGGGAGAAAAAGGTTACAATTGTCTTTGCTAAAGTTGGAGGAAAACCCGGGAAAACCAGTTCTACTAGTACCATCCGTCAATATTTATCGCATTTTCGTATCAATCGCTTATCTCTGATTCGCTGAAATGTTGAAAGGTGGGAGGAAAAGTTGCGGCTAGGACAGACTTTTTTGAGATGCGGATAAAAAGTTGCGGATATTGCTGTTTGCTATCACACTGGGTGTCGAGACAACATTTCGCGAAAAGTTGGAGGAAATCAAGAGTTGGCTCAAAAATTGCTCGAAAAGTTGGTGAATCTGATAGCGGCTTTAACAATCAATCATGTGGACACTGGACTAACGCTGCTATACAAGTGCCTGGAGTGTCGCTGCGGGCGCACTCTACTCCTTCCTGTCGAATCACTTCGTGCGCGATCTCTCCTACCGCGCGATCTCTCCTTGCTTTACCTTACAATGTAAAGGAAATTTAACTCCTTCACAACATTTGAGCTTTGACTGATACTTTTTCCCTCGTCGCTTATATTTTATGCTATATTAAAAAAAAATTGTTTTTTTCTCTTTTTTTTTTTTTTTTTTTTTTTTTTTTACAATAAAAATTACTTCTTTAGTAGTACAGCAAGGCTGTTAATTTCAAATAGAAAATTTTGCATTTGATTTTGTTTTGTAGGCAGAGTGTAAAATATATGAATATTGAAAATCCCTTAAAAAACGTTTTTTTTTCAGCGTACTTATCTTTCCAATACTGTATCTCTGAGAATAGTTGTAGTTGTAAAACCAAAAATATCTTGCTGTAAAGCCAACACCGAGATCTTTTAATCCCATTTATTCATGACTGTGTATCTTGTAAGGTATGAGAGAAAATACCACTGATCCCAATTACCCATTTCATGGGGTAAAAATAAAAACTAGGGAGAATTATCCTGGATCTATGTTTTCTGGCAGATGACGAGTGGCTCTTGGCCTTTTCCAATGAGTACGTTCGTCATAGATAGAAATATTTTAAAGAGCAGGATTTTGAATAGTAGGAATATTTTCGAAAAAAATGAATAGCTTGGTTTTTGATAACAGAGCGAATTGGCGGGATATTGAGGTCATTATGAATAACAGTATTTCTGCGATACCACGGAGGGTGAACAATCTTCCAAAAGGTTTTGTTCTGAACTACCTGGATCTTTTGAAGGTTGGTTTTAGCCACAGAACCCCAGATCTGTACGCAAAAGAGAAGTATGGGACGAAGCACTGTATTTTTGTTGACCATACTCATCTTACTGTACAGGAGATGGACAAGATCATGTTTTGAAATTTTAAAATATCGCTACAAACGCTTAAACGTTTGAAAAATAATTATATTTTTTCTGGCAATTATTGTATTTTTTATTTTCATACAATTTTTTCGATTCTTTATTGAATGAACCTTTTTATTTATTTTCACTCTGTGATATCTCACATAAAAAATACTATATATACTGAAGAGCATTTGAATTAAAGACAGATTGGTTTCGATCATTCCAATACTTCCTTCGTCAAGCGTGTTCGTGCAAAGAAATTTATCTTGTCTTAAAAAAAAACGAAAATTACAATACAATATCACAAGAACAACTTTCTTTGGAAAATATGTTTTATTAGTGCAGATAAAAAAATTAAAAATAAATTTCAAATCTATGACAGCATAACGCGCATTTTTGTACATTTATAAAGTGCAAGAATTGGTAGCTTAAGAAATCATATAATTTATTAATGAATATTTGTAATACAAGTATTTTTATTAATATCCTCTCCTAACAGACCACACATCTGTAAACATTTATTTATCGTCATTACATTGGCGTAAGAATGAGTGTTAAACAAGGAAACAGATCGCACGCGTACTGAACTTTTTCATTCTTAAGGCCTTTACCTAACTAATATTGTTGCTCTGCAACTGCTTTTATAACTGGGAATCACCACTGAATCACACAATTTTAACAGCTTCATTAATCACTACATTTTCATAAAACTTTATTGCTTTATTAGTAATGATATTTTAATGTGTGATCTACTTAAAAATGCATCAGTAATTTTCTCTATTCTTTTTTTATCACTATTACGTATAAGTTGGAGAAAATTATCGTATACATACAGATACAGTCATAAGCAATGTTACTGTACGTTTTTAGAATCTTAGGTCAGTTATGTATGTATGTATAAAATCGCGAATAATTTTATAATTCAAAATTTAGAATACATAAAAGCACCTACGCTACAAAAGCATCTACCAATATCGTACCATGCACACTCTATGTAACTTACAACCAGTGTTGTTAATTCAACGGATTTTTCAATACTTCCGAATGGTAATCTTCGCCTTACTTAATTGTAGAAATCCATGATTTAATAAAGCGAAGATTACTATTCGGAAAATGTTATATTCAAAAATCCGCAAAATTTGAAATACTGCTTACCCTGATTTTTCCATCAACATTACATTTTTTTATTATTATTTAAACAAGTTGAATATATGTAATGTATACTCTATTGTAATCTAGAAAAATATATGAAGAGTTGTTTTGATAACAGACAAAATTCCTAAGCGAACTATAAATAGAGTTATAATCTCTTTGTCCCTTCACATCAGTTGACTTTCATCTAAGTTTCAAATATTTAATTTAAAATACTCACTAGAGTGATTTTATCCAGGGAGTTGCTTCAAAATATAAATAGCTTTGTTTAAAAGACATTTAATTTGAAAAGCAAAGCGCTTCAGTGAAAGGCACAGCAAATTACATCATTATCAAGTTATATCCACTAAGTACCAAGGCTTTCCCATGGTACATCATGTTAGATTATTCATTACCGTGCATTTTGAAATAGGCTGCAGGAATCATGTTCAAATGAAGTTTATTATTTTAAAGCTAAGCATGCAATAAGAATTTCTTTTTAGAGTTATTACGGCATAAGTGCTTAAAGTATTGCATTCAAAGTGCATTTTAAGCTTGATATTATGATCCGTTTTAACTATTTCATTCATTAATTACTTAATGTATGCACTTTGCATGTAAACTTCAGTTAATTCCGTTTTATTAATTTCGTGATAATTCGTCGACACAATCAAAAAGACAATGACTACTGTTGAGAATTTATGTAATACTGAGTTTTATATGATTAATAATCACGTTTTCAAAAATCATAGTTTATTATCAACTACAGTACATACAGAGGGGATATAAGGGGTCACGTTGATCGCAATCGCGCGAGAGGCTCCACATTTCAAGGGCTCCCAATCTCCTTTTAACCCTTTTCCTTTTGAACCTCCTTCCTTTTTCCCAATTTCCTTTGGATTTAAAGAGAAACAATATTTTTTTTATATATATAAAAGAGAAAATATATAAAACGAAATAAATAAAATATATGATATTGCAAGAAATGATGGGTACAAAGAAAGCACCATAGAAAAATTAATTAAGAGTTTGAAGAATAGAAAAAAGAAATTCAATCCACAAAATTCCACGTTATCCACTTTACAATATTTTCCTGGTTTCTTCGAACGTTTGAAATATAAACTCAATAAATTCAATATCTCCCTAGTCGTAAAACTTTCCATGAAATTAAAAAATATAGTATGCAAGAAAATAGATCCAATTGAGTCAAACCAGTTATCAGGAGTATACAAAATACCTTTCACCAAAGAAGATGGAACAAAGCAGTTTTATATAGGTATGAAAAGTAAAATTTAAAACTAAAATCAAAGAACATAGAGCATACATCAAATACAACAGAAGAACCACAGCTTTGGCCAGATTATGCAGCGAAGAACCTTTACAGATCGATTTTTTAAATAGCAAGTTAATTTTTCCATCAAGATTTTATTTACCATCCATAATCTGGGAATCAATAGAGATATTTTTACGCAACGAGAATATTTGAAATGATTCAGGGTCCCTTTATTTACCTAAAATTTGGAAAAAGATGCTATGCAATTTTAGTAACAATAGTAAAAATTAATCCACGCTCGCAAATAGCCAAGTTAATTTTATTTTTATTTTATGTTTTGCAATGTTTTTCATTATGTGGCATTATTTACCATGTTATTGTTTTTTAATTATATGAAAATTAATCCACGCTCGCAAATAGCTAATTTAATTTTAATTTTATTTTATGTTTGCAATGTTTTTCATTATGCATCATGTCTCCTGACATTGTCTACTGTGTTATGTGAAAATATTTTCTAACATGAACGATTTTGAAAATGTCACCGTTTGAGAAATGAAACGATCATCAATCTTAATATATTTTATCACTTTTTATAGCATTATTTAACTTAATCTATATAAAAGAGTTTTATTAGTGTTCTTATTCCGTAACTGTTAGAATTACTAATAAAAAAACTTAATTTTCAAGTAGTAAATGAATTATTTTTTTCACATTCTGTTACTTCCAAAACTGTTTTTCTTACCCTTCTTATTTTTTTCTGTTTTCCTAGTTATCTGGGCAGTAAACGGTTGGGAAATGACAGAATGGTTTTCAGGAATGAGACACGTGACGTACTTGGATTTAAATTGAAGAAAACCTTGTTACAGGCTTTTTATGGCGATTTAAAGTGCAATGTACGGATCATAAGACATTTAGGGGGCCCCCTTATAATGTCTTTCGAGTCTCACTGTTCCTTTCAATGGTCCGAAGGAAATTGCTGAAATTTATTACCCTATAAAATATTTCATTTTAAAATTCAATCAAAAAACTTACTTTTCACATTAATACTTACAGAAAATTTCTACTAATAAATCATCGCAATTTTTCGAATAATTTCTTTTCTGCTATTTAAGAATATTCATATAAGTTTAAATTTGAAATTGAAATTCAGAAATTGAAATTCGATTTTACTTTTCTTTAGATTACTACATAATCCAAATATAAATAAGTAATTTCCATTGATATGAATGGTTTGTTACATTCATTTTTTATTTAACATGTTTCAGCATAGGCAGTTGGAAGAATTTGACTCGGTTCGTCGGTCTGTCTGTTCATTTCTCCAAGCTTTTACTTTTGTAAATGTACTTCAATTTCGTGATGATACATCAAATACATGAAATAGAAACATGTTATTCAGATTTAGTGTAACCCCACTGAAAATGAAGTGTGTACCATTTATTGTTCGTCCGATTTCATTCCAATAGTTAATAGTGTCACTTTCAACTGCAATCACGAAATAATTTTTGTCTGTAGAGTCACAGAAAATGCCGATTTTAAGCAATGGTTATATGGGAAAAACGTGACAATTCCACTATTGTATATGATTGAATATATTATTCAGGATAAAGAAAAATACGGATATTTGAAGTGTCTTTTTTAGAATTAGTGTATAATGACAAAACATATACTTTTTTTTTCTAATTGCCTTCAATTTAATTTATTTTAATAACAGAAGCAGGCTATTTAGCTCTAGAATATATTGTTAATAAGCTGCGGTGCAATTAAAATGCATGCCATTACAAACCTATATGCATATTCGATAATGAAATTGATGTTTAGAAAAAAAGAATTTACATAAAAATGCAATTCAGATTATTATAGAGCAAATGATGGATTTTTCAGTTGTTTTTATATCCGTGAAACATTTGTTGTTCTTTGTACCCGATTATAAAACGAAACGGAAAAAAATGCAATTTAAACTTTGCCATAGTTGACGAATTTATCTGATTTCTAAAAATCTTTTATTCAAAACATAAATTAAAATTTCAATCAGAATAACAGTACGCACTTCAAGCTAATCCTGAACAGTGATGAACACTGAATGACCCGGTCGCAGCATCTTCCCCTCCCCGCTGTATCAATGAAACGTCCTCCGGAAGATTTGGAATTTTATGCTTTATGGCCTAGAAGTGAAAATCCCTCCCGGAGAAAAACATCTGAATTCAATAGTGCTATTGCATATAAATACGCCACACACTTATAGATTATTTCAGTGTCTTTTGATTTTTTTTATACAGCCCCCCCCCCCCCCCCAGTTAAAGATAACTTCCATAACTAAAATATTGACAGGCTGTTTTTTATTTAAATTTGTTTTGGATAATCGTTTCATGCTAAAAAAGTACTGAAAATAGAACAAGATATAGAAGTTTAAAGCAATTATACCCCATAGAATTTAAATTGACAGGTTATAAAAATAATATTTTATTGCAAGACATGTGTTTTTTAATCTAAATAAAATCGTGCATGTGCAATTACATCAGTTTCCTCTACCAGCTGAAAAACACTATCAGTAAAAGAATAGATCAATTTTTGAATCATTATCTGCGCCGTAAAAAGTATTAATTATGTAACACTCTAAATCAAAAACAAATATATGTAGGGTAAAAGCACCAATAGTCGGCCACTTAAGCGTTTTCTTTTAGTATATAGCTCAAAGCGGAATTGAAAAAAATAATACAACATTTTAAACAGCGACACATGTTAATGTATACTTTTCTTTTACTGTTACAGCAATTGTTTCTAAAAAAATTGATTATAGTTTTTATTATTTATAAAAAGTTAAATTTAAAAGTACCAAAGTCTCTAGTAGTCGGCCACTAAATTCTAGTGTTCGCCCATCACTGGACCAGTTGTCGGCCACTTAAACGCTTTGTTATTGAAAATAACTTAAAGTATAATTTTTTATAAACAGAACAACATTTTAACGATAAAATGTGTTAATTTATACTTTTCTTATAATGTTTCAGTAATAATTTAAAATATTATAATAGTTTTTAACACTTTCCAACATAGCTTAAAAGTGTTTGTGAATTTGGATTGTCTTCAGTCTGTCCGAGCTCTAACACTCGTAAATATACTCGAATCTCACTGAATTTTTTGTATGTTATTGAGGTTAACAATAGCACGATCACTATTGAAAATAAAGTGTGTAGAATTTATAGTTCATCTGCAGGGACAGTCAAAAGTATTCCGATGCATTACGCTCAATGCGAAAAAATTATTCAAGTTTATTTTAATGATGTTGGTCATTTCAAAAATAATGAAATTGATATGCATTTATGAAGTGCACTAAACTATGCATTCTGGACAAAATGGGGTCCAAAGTACTTATTATTCATTTATAGGTCCCCGCAAAAGAATTCCTTTACATAACAGTGTCAGCGAAAAAACTGTTTGCAGCGTATTTTAGTTCTGTTACACCATATCAAATATAATGAAATTGATGTACTACATTACTCAGGCTTACTACAATATACTTGTTGTATAACATGATATGCATAGCATTTATCGTTCATTTACAGGGAGACACAAAAAAATCGGATACAGTACTGTATCTTTCTATTTGCGATAATTGCTGGAAGTGTGATTTCGTTTATGATTTCATGTGATTTCGTTTTTAAGTTTAATTAAATCTTTGATTAGTATGCGGTGTGTATAACTGATATAGATCATATACAAGGCTACACAAAAGAGTTTGTAAGCTTTGCGGAGTATCTACGTGAATCGCTTAAAAGAGGCTTTTAACTGAGTTATACTCTTTCAAGCTGAACTGCATTTAATATACTAAGAGATGTTTGCATAATATAAATAAAATCATATACATGGCCACGTAAAGAACTGAATACATGACTTCCCAGAGATAATAATGTGTGGAAGTATGATTTCAGTAGTTTTAACCACGTTTTAGCCTGAATTAAATTTTAGCTTAATATGTGCGGCATATAAAAATCTGTTGGTAATATACAGGCTGTACAAAATAATTTAAGTATGTTTCCGTATAGTGGTAGAAATTGCTGAAGGTGAATTTTCAATCTGTTATGCATTCTCTTCCTATACTAAGTTTTATCATACTATGTATAGAATGATATACAAATCTTTAGATTAAATACAGGAGTGCACAAAAGAATTCAATTACTTTTCCGGCTAGGGACCGTAATCTGGTTTTCAAAAGTATTATGCCTTTTCTAAAATGTTTACTGTTTTTTACAGTATTAAGCAGGTAAATTTCGTTAAAGAATTCTGCAAGTCGTGGGAAGTGCTTTCGTAATCTATTCTTGATGCATGATTTTTCATTCTTGTTTCTTATGGAAAGTAAAGTTAAACGTACCAAACTATCTAATAGTCGGTCTTTCAAATTTTGTGTTTAGCCATCGTAGACTAGGCGGCGGGCAGAGAAAAAAATATTATGTCATCTTGTTTCAAAATGAAATTATGATGTAGGACAAGATTATTAACAGAACGTAAATGACTGATCTGTCGATGCATATTTTGGTATGATATTAGCAGCAGAGAGCGCCAAATTGACATTTTAGCGTTACTATCATGTCATCGAGTTTAGGGACGAAATTTTAATATGTTGCATATACCCACTAGTACAATACAAATATTTCAGTTTGTCTTGGGGTTTCGTGGTTAGATATGAGCAGAACGCGGTGCCAATTCTTCATTTTCGCGGTACTATCTCGTCATCGAGTTTCGAAATGTAATTTTAATAAGTTGCATATCTCGAATAGTACATTACAAATATTACAGTCTGCCTCGTAATATCTTTGAACGATATGAGCAGAATGAGGCGCCATTTTTTATTTTGACCGTACTATCTGGTCATCGAATTTCGAAATTAAATTTTAATGTGTCTCTATTAATACGATTTAAGTATTTCAGTCTGTTCGTGGTATCTGAGTACTATACAAGCATAACGGGCCGCAACTCATTATTTTGGCGGCACTATTCCGTTTTCAATTTTGAGCATAAAATGTTAATGATTAAAGTTACAGATTTGTATAACACAAATGCTTCAGTCTGTTTCGTGATATCTCTATAAGATATGAGAAAAACGGGGCGCCAATTCTTCCTTTTAGTTGTACTTTCGCATCATCGAATTTCGGAATGAAATTTTAATATGTTGCATATTTAGATTAGAACAGTAAAACTATTGCTATCTGCTTCGTGATATCTTGGTACTATACGATCAGAATAGGGCGTCAATTCGTCATTCTGGCGGTATTAACAGATCGAGTTTCGATGTGAAATTTTAACATGTCATAGACATCGATTATTGATATTCTGTGTACTGTATATTTTAAAGTGCCAGTTCCTTTAAAAATGAACAATGTTAGCTTTATTTTTTTTAATTTAAGTTCTATAGAAGCAGAAGATGGGATTTTAAAACCCAATAGTTAGCCTCTAATTAATATTATTGCTGACTATTGAGTTAATCAACCATATAATAAGTTTTATTTTATATTATTGAAAAGTTATCACAATCCATGGCTTTGTGTTTATTGAAATATTGCAAATGATATTTGTGTGCTTATTAACATTAGGGATAAATTATATTTGTGTCCCTATTAAAATTAGGCAGAAGTTATATTTCCGTAGAAAGTTTAAATATTATCAATTAAAACGCAATTTGTTGAAATTTCGTCCTAATAACCCGTTAGATGATTGTGAGAAACATTTCACCCCTTTAAAATTCGAATATCTTATAACCTACTTTACTTTATGAGAGAAGTTATGTCTTAAAAGTAAAACTCATCTAAAATTTCAAGTTTCTAGCAATAGCCCTCTTAATTCTCAAATAAATCACCGTTTTAAGTATGCTTTCCGCACATTTCACACTTTAAATTTTCCATATTGAAAAAACCTGTTTTGTGCGAGTAAGCAACAGCTATGCCGAGCTTCAATCCAATATTTAAATTACTTACTTTTACTTCTATACCTAACAAGTATAACTTTTAGGTAGCTTTCTTTACAAAAAGCTACCTATTGCAGCCGTTCGGAGGAAAGCGATTTAAAAAAATTTTGGTATATTTTCATCGATCATGACCCCCAGACCCCGAAACCACCCTCCGTTCAAAATTGATATATATATATATATATATATATATATATATATATATATCAATATATATATATATATATGACCTATGTCACACTGTAACTCTCGTATTTATGAACCGATTTGGATGTAATTCGGTGTGTACATAGTACATACCAATGTCTTGACCGAGTTCGTTGGCCAGCTTCATCCGCCATTTTGTTTCAAAATGGCGGCCATTTAAAAATTTAAAAAAAATTTAAAATTTGAAATGTGGTACCAAAAAATTGAAAATGGAAAAATATTTTTTTCTTATGTATTTGACCTTTATACAAAGACTCCGTAGCAGTTTCTGTTTCGTCTATATCTTAAAAAATGGCTGAGTTATAGCATTTTGAATTTCTAGCGAAGCTGACATTTTGAAAGGTCCTGAATTTTGCCACGCGATAAAAGGTGTATTTATGAACCGATTTGGATGTAACTTCGTTTATACATAGTACAGACCAATGCCTCGACCGAGTTCGTTGGCCAGCTTCATCCGCCATTTTGTTTAAAAATGGCGGCCATTTAAAATTTTAAGAAAAATTTAAATTTGAAATGTGGTACCAAAAAATTGAAAATTGGAAAAATATTTTTTTCTTATATGTTTGACCTCGATAAAAAGATTCGGGATCAGTTTTTGTTTCGTCTATACCTTAAAAAATGGCTGAGTTATAGCATTTTGAATTTCTAGTGTGGCTGACATTTTGAAACGCCCTGATTTTTGCCACGTGATAACAGGCGTATTTATGAACCGATTTGGATGTACCTTGGTGTGTACATAGTACATACAAATAACTCAACCGAGTTCGTTGGCCAGCTTCATCCGCCATCTTGTTTCAAAATGGCGGCCATTTAAAAAAATTTTAAAAAAAAATTAAATTTAAAATGAGATACCAAAAAATTGGAAAATGAAAAAGAGTTTTTTCGTATGTGTTTGACCTTAATACAAAGATTTCGGAACAGGTTTTGTTTCGTCTATATCTAAAAAAATGGCTGAGTTATAACATTTTGAATTTCTATTGTGGCTGACATTTTAAAACGACCTGATTTTTGTCACGCGATAACAGGCGTATTTATGAACCGATTTGAATGTAACTTGGTCTGTACATAGTACATACCAATGTCTCAACCGAGTTCATTGGCCAGCTTCATTCGCCATCTTGTTTCAAAAGGGTTGCCATTTTTTTTTAAAAATGTAATTTAAAATTTAAAATGAGGTATTAAAAAATTGGAAAATGATAAAGATTTTTTTATGTGTTTGGCCTTGATACAAAGATTCTGGAGCAGTTTTTGTTTCTGAAAATTTGTTCTTTTGTTTATATCTTGAAAAGTGGTTGAATTATAGCACTTTGAATTTCTATCATGGCTAACACTTTGAAACGATCTTGTATTTGTCTCGCGATACCACACGTATTCACTTATTTCGATGGAAGAAGGCATGTGAATAGTATACATCAATATCTCGACCAAGTTCGCTGGCCAGCTTCATCAGCCATATTGTTTCAAAATGGCGGCCATTAAATTAAAAAATATATATATTTAAAGTGAGGTGCAAAAAAATTAGAAATTGAAAAAGGTTTCTTTCTTAAGTATTTGACCTTGATATAAGGATTCAGGAGCATTTTTTGTTTGTCTTTATCTTAAAAAATGGCTCAGATATAGCAGTTTCAATTTCTAACGTGGGTGACATTTTGAAAAATCTGATTTTTTGCCTGCGACAGCACTCGTATTTATCAACCGATTCCGATGTGAGTGAGCACAGCAATTACTAAGGTCTCGACCAAGTTGACTGGTTAGCCTCATCCACCATGTTGTCTTAAAATGGCAGGCACTTTAAGAAATCGCCGAATTTGGCAGCCAAATATAAGTTACTTTAAATAAAAGCAGCTTGGATAAAGCTGGCTAATTTCGCGAAATTCTCATTCATAATGATTTAGTATTGATAAAAATTAGTATTGAATCTCCTACATTCGGTTTCCACTTAATTGAGCTTCGTGTGTTTGAATAATATAAGTTGGCTTTTTTAAAATAAGGAATATGAAAGCTACCTCTTCCTCCCAGCACTGGCCGGAAGGACTTTTTTGATTAATTTATCTTTTTAAATTTCAAATTTATCATAATTATTATGCGCAAACATTTACGTTTTATAAATAACTGTCATTTAATATTTCAAGGCTTTATCCTTACCATTTTGATATTAATCATAATTTTCAAGGTTTTTAGAATCTTTTCTACTCATTTCAGCCTTTTATATTTCGCTTTTTTTTTTTTTAGAAACCGTTTTCAGTGGGCATTTATATCTTTAAAAAACACCATGTCAAGTTTTAAATATGTATTACCCTCAGTATTACAAAAAATGGATATTTTAGAGCGTGTTTTGCTTCTGCAGAGATTGTCACCATCATTTTTTAACTTTTACTTTTAAAAGTGATTCGGTAGTTCCAAAGATTTCCTCCTACAAAAGAAACAAACAAACGTTTCTTCTTTACAACATTAGTATATTAGAAGGCTTCATGCTGGTCGATTTTCCCAAACGAAATATAACGGTAAATTTAACCTTGTAAATACAAGGTTAAATTCACATTTTACATATTTTCTATCGCCGTCATTATAAATTTTAAAGCGAAATGAGCCTTTGTCTGAAATGTCATTGCGAATTGAAGTAAACTATACGAATACCACTGCACTATTATATGTTTAATTTGTCAGACAAAATTTTCGCTGATAAAAATCATTGAACAATCATTGAGTTGATCCTTTACAGTAGGATTAGTAAATAACGGTAGATCAATACAATGCAATATACTAAAACATCTTTAAAACGTTATCTAGTTAACAATAAAAATCTCATAAAAATCGTCTAGTGTTTTTTTTAAATGCTAATAATTCATAATTGAGTTCACCTGATTATAGAACTTTCCCCCGTGATGATATAACTAAGCAACGTAGAATGATACACAATAAACTAAAACCTTTCCTGAAAAATTATCGAACTAACGATGCAAGTTCCGTCGAAATCTATTCAGCAAAACTAAAGTTATAAGCGGCCGGAACAAAATTCCCATTTGCATTTTATATCAGGTGTCCTGGGGTATAAACGCCAGAGTGGGTTAAACGCCAAGGTGCTAGTATTAGGCGTATTTATGAAAGAATCTGGGAAATGGCACTTCGGCTTCTGCACTCAAAGGCTCTGAGCCATCTGAATCACAAACAACAGTTAAAATTTAATTTGTTACATTTATAGACCTTATCCCTAGAATAAGATCGTAAGAGTCAACGTCCGATCTAAAATTTGCTAGGTAAGTTCTCTGATGTGAAGACTATATCGCTCACCCGTAAGAAAAGTGACACATCTCACAAAAATTCATTTTGCGTTTTATTCTACTAATATGTCTGTCGTAGGTGCGTCTAGCTACATTAAGAATTTCGTAAGTGCAGTTATACGAAAAATCACATTATTGCACTACATGTCCATTTGTGACCACAGAAGAGGGGTGGATTGTGCGGAGAGGTAAAATTACACAACCCTCCAAGCCTTATCCTACGTCTTCATTCTTAAGGGTTTTAGGCATTTATGCACTTTTTTATTCCTGCATGCAGAGCTATTGCTATGATTTCATGTTACAGTAAAATCATGCAAATTTTCTTTTGCCTCTCCTGTGAAATTTTCTTTTGTCGAGATGTCAGATGTGTCACTTTTCTTGCGGGTGAGCGATATATTTGTTAGGAAATACTTTGAATATTACATAAATTTGTAGTGTATTTCATGTACTTTCAAAATGTTGTGGGAGATTTTGGATGTATTCGCGAGGTAGCTTGTAGTTTAAAATGTACTGCGCAAAATGCATAACGGGGTAATAACGCCATACACAAGTGTTATTACCCCGGTTGATTCTTTTCAGTGGCAGAACTACATTTTTTATTTAATTTTTTATACATACTAGGGGGGCTCCGTCCCCCTGCTCGCTACGCACACCAACCCCCGCGTAATTGTTTCGCGTTTCCATTCTGGATTGCTTCGCGATTCCTTATTTTCTATGCATTCAATTTTTAGGTTCCACTTGGTAAAAGTGTGCTCCTCTTCATCTCCTGACAATTTTATTTCCTTATCTCCAAGCACATAATCATGAAAGCTTACAGAGTTTCATAATTTTATAAGAATTATTAAATATAAAATTATATACGACGTATATAAAATTATATACGTATATAGTGTTGCAAATATTGTAAATAGTTAGTGTTTGTGCTTAAAAATAATGTAAATAGTTCATTAAAGCTCTATTCATAAGCTAATATTAGTTTTTGTTGCATTGAAATATCTCAATTTGTTGATTTTCTGCACGCAAGTAAACCCTATTGGAATTCAATAGGAGTCTATGGAAATTTGGCGAAATACTGGAAATAGCGCCAAGTTGGCGTACCTTTTAGCGATTAATTTTGGTCGCCAAATTTGGCGATATATCGCCAAGTTGGCGACAAACGTGGCGATGTTCGGCTACAGAGCCCCCCCCCCCCACCCACTCCCAAATAGTAACCCACCTTATAACGTCAGAAAGCTCTGATCAATCAGATGCGTTTCGCGATATCTACGCAGATTTTCATTGGTCCATTTCCAAACCGTTACTTTTTTTATATATATAGAAGGATATACACGAGAGACTGAAAACTAAAAAAGATAAAGAGAAATTTGTACGTCCTAAATGCTGCTAATTATTTCATGCCAGAAGAATAAAATATCATATGATTATTACTGCATCCTGATATCGCAATTAATGATAAGTAAAAGAAATTTGTCAATTTCTAAAGATATGGAGTTTGTATCTTTAGAATTGGGCAATTTACATACCATTATTCCATCTTATTTTATAGTTTTGTTTGCATGGTGTTATTACCCACCAGGTGGGTAATAACGCCTAATAGCATTAGTCAAGAAATCACGCCGCTACATTTTATGAATAGAAAACTGCTAAAATAGTCTTTCTTGTATACGTAATCAATAAGTTGCTGTATCAAATCCTATATTTGTTTGGTAAAAAAATCTTAAACTAAGCCGTAAAAATTGGTAGAACCTTAACGTGGCGTTGTTACCCCAGGACACCTTATATATAGTGTGCATAAAATAAAATGCAAGTAAAAGGTTATATAAACCTCAAATTGCGAAAATCAAAATACAAAAAAAATCTAATTATTAAAAATAGACTCAAAGAAGTGAAATGGCCTTTTAGCCAGTAGTCAACCGTGGTGGCCGATTACTGAACATGTAAGTAAATATAATACCGAATAATCGGCCACATTAAAATTAATTAATACAAACACACCTATTAAATTTTGATAATGAAAAACATTAATTTATTAAATTTTTTAATAGTACAGTCTTATAATTTTAGAAAATAATAAAAAATAAATTAATACTATTCTTTTAAAAATTTTGTCATCGGTTAATAAAAAAATAGCAAAAACGGTTATTTGACCGGAACCAAATAAAAAATAGCTGATTACTATTTCAATAAAAATACCCACAATTCTTTGCGTATGGGTTATGACGTATAAAGGATGGCTACATATAGGAGGATTGTAATATTTCATTTGAAACCAAAAATAAGCTTTTCATAACGTATTTTATGTGAAAGTGGCCGACTACTGGTGCACTTACCCTATATACCGGGTGTCCTAAAATGGGCTGGCGGATTTTAAAATTCAATAACTTGCAAATGGTGACAGCTTTAAAAAAAAAAATTTGCAGGGTGGTTATGTAAGATGTCAGGAGTTCTTTTTTTCATTATTCTTTTTAACACTTTCCAACAAAGTTGAAAAATGTTTATAACTTCGGTTTGTCTGGCCGTCTGGCCGCGCTCTAACTCCCGTAAATATACTCGGACTGCCCTGAAATTTTTGGAGATTATTGACGTTTACAATAGCACGTTCCCTATTTCAAATGAAGTTGGTAGCGTGTTTAGTTCATTTACAGGGACAGTCAAACGTTTTCCGTTACATTAGGGCCTATGGGAAGAAATCGTTTAAAAGGATTTTTAATGATGTTACACGCATCCAAACATAACAAAATTGATATACATTTATGAAGTGCACTAAAACATGCATTCGGTATAATATGTGGTGCAAAGAATAGTTATTATTCTTTTACAGGGTCACACAAAAGAATTCCGTTACATAAATAATGATATAGGGAGGAAGGGGGAATTGTTGCGGCGTATTTTATTTATGTTAAACTATTTCACATATAATGAAATTGATATACGTCGCTGAGGTTTACTATAAGTTATTTCATGTATATTACGAAGTGCATTTTTGTTATATTACGAAGTAGCATTTACAGGGACACACAAAAGTTTTCAGATAGTATATTGTATCAGAAGTACTACACGTTAGCGGTGATTGCTGGAAGTGCATTTTTAATTATGATATGCGCTGTTATGTTTCACTATATTTATGCATGCTATATGGTGATGCATACTATGTGGTGTAACATATCCCAAAAATGACTGATGGATTTTAAAATTCAATAACTTGCAAACGGTGACAGATATTAAAAAAAATTTTGCAGGAGTATTATGCAAGATGTCAGGAATGTTTATGCTGCGATTCTAAGTTTTAGTTACAAATAGCATCGATAGATGGCGCTGTCAGGAATAACCGCTAAATCCAGGCTCGATTTTTCGGCTTCTCTCTTCTTCCATACGAAAAAAGGACGTTAAAATGTACTGAATGGATCCCGAAGTACCAAAAATCGGGTCTAGATTGAGCAACTATGGCTCTCAGCGCCATCTATTGTTTGAAATTCGAACTAAAATCAAGAATCACTGCAAAAAAAACTCTTGACATCATACATAACCCTCCTGCAAGAATTTTTTTATGTATTTGTCATCGTTTGCAAGTTATTGAATTTTAAAATCCATCAGGCATTTTTGGGACACCCGGTATAAATCCTATAATTCATATACAGGGCTACAGAAAATAATTCGTAAGGGTTACTCGGTACAAGCGCAAATTGGTTAAAGGTGGTTTTAAAATGAGTTATGCATTTTTACACTGAGATTCATTTAGTTTATTTTAAAAAGTTTGTAGAATATAGATGAAATGATATCACGCAAAGAATCGGATACATATCGTCTATGGATGACAATTTCTGGAAATGTGGTTTCAGTAGTTTTAAGAGTGTTTTAGTTTGAATTAAATTTTATCTGAATAGTGGTGTGTAATAAAGGTACTAGGTAAACTACAGGGCAGTACAAAAGTATTCAAGTATTTTTTCAATTAATTGTATAAATTGCTGAAAGAGAAATTTCAACCTGTTATACGTTTCCTTGCTAAACTAAATTTTCCCATTATATATTATATATATCAACATACAGATCAAATACAGGGCTGTTCAAAAGAATTGGAATACATATTTGGCTATGGGTGGTAACTACTGAAACCAGATTTTTAAATGTTTACTTAGTTATCTTATTTACCTTATTTTCATAAGTAACGAAGTTTCGTTAAAGCTTTCAGGGTGTGATGGAAAATGTTTCATAATCTATACTGTACGCATGATTTTTCTTACTTTTTTTTTTTTTTTTTACTGGGATTTCTGATTTTCAAATAATAGTTTCAAATAACAGCGATAGATGACGCTGAAAGCAATAGGTGCTGAATCGAGGCCCGATTTTTTTCGCATTCGCTCTTTTCCCAGCATTGATGTGAAGTAAGGATGTTAAATATGTGGAGTTGGCCCCTAACAACATGATAGCACTGGCGACTGAGAATCACCCTGTATACAGGGGTCGTACTTGTCCTGAAATTTTAAGACCAGGAAATTCTTCGGTACCAGTATTTTCTCATAGAAAACCTGTTCTTAAATAAGACGAAATTTGTCTCATTTAACTTGGATTTATTTTTCTATAAAAAATAACTGATTTTTGTCCTGAAAAATTCCCTGAAGCGTACAACCCCTGCGTACATTTAACCTCCTACCTTCCCATCAATGCTGGGAGAAGAGAGAGGCCGAAAAATCGGACCTCGATTTAGCATCTTTTGCAGCTATTTGGAACTAAAACCAGAAATTGCAGGGGGGGGGGGGGGACCTCCTTACATTTTGTATAACTTTCCTACAAGAAATTTTTTTTTAATAGCTGGTTACCATTTGCAAGCTGTTGAATTTTAAAATCAGTCAATCTATTTTAGGGCACACAGTATATGTATACGTGTATAAGAAGGTAACATAAATAAATAGTGAACATATTTCGTGTGAATAAATAGTGAAACATTCGTTAACTCGTATACTGTGGAGATTACAAACCCTTCATCGCTATTATTCTAATATATTTATTTGAATAGTGTTGTTACACACCAACAATTGCGAAATATTGTGCATTTTTTAAAAATTAAACTTGGATTTACACAGATCAGAGATTTAGAAATCACAGCGAGCGTCACCTGTTGAAGTTCAAATACAAAATTTTACCAATATATATATTTTAATAGATAAATTCGATGAAATATGATTCATTTCTACGCAATAGAAATTGAGATATAGCTATAATGTTCATTGGAAAAGAAAAACATAGCAGCGCCTCTTGATGTGTAAACAAACCCAAAGATGTATCAAGATAATTTTAATAAACATATTATTATTATTAAATTAAATATCGATTAAATGGCTAGAAATTCCATCTCATAGATGCCCAGATATAGCTATCACGTAAATCGCAAAAAAAGGCAGATCTGTGCTACCTCCTGAGCGATATACACCCAAAGTTAAACAGAATTAATTTATGTTAAAGCTATACTGATGAAGTTTGGTGGATATTACGCTTTTCGTTACGAATGATGATTATCACACAAATTTCAGTTCACACTCTTAAAGACTCCAAACAACCGCTGATTCCGTTGACTGGCTGTCACCACCGATATAAGTACGTGATTTCGGACACAATTTGAGAAGGTTTATCGCCAACCTAAAACAGCTTTTTGTACGTGACTTACCATTACTCAGAAATCTTGTAATTCAAAGAGCCAAATACTTTGTCTACACCTCAGACAGTTCTTTAATCTGAGATCTACACTCCGCATTGTCGCCAATCTCTTGTGTTGACTTCTGGTACTCGCCAACTTTCGGGCGAATGTAATTGAGTTTGCGTCACTATGCTTCCAATTCCTCAGCAGTGCAGACGTGGGTGATTTAAGCGCCTCGGCGCGTGCCCTCGGGCAGTCTGCCACTTCTCCCTTCCCCTTGTATTTCAAGGCCTCTAAAAGGTTTTAATATATTGTAAAGTCCCTTTAAATTTCTGTTGGAGTTTTTGTGCATGTTTTATGGACTTGGGTATGGAATAAACACCACACAGCCCTACCGTAGGTGTAACCAAACGCGAAACGTGTTGCATTATACAATTCGTTTTTAAGAGTAATGAATGCTTGTTCTGCCCTTTCACCCCATCGTACAGAATTTTTGATTTTTCTTTTATCTAGCTCAGTTAAAGATATAGCGATTTCAGCATAATTTGGAATATAAGAACGATAAAATCTCATTAATCCGAAAACAGATCTAGCCTCCTTTTTAGTTTTCGATCTCATCAAATCTGTTATTGCTCCTATTTTCTCCTCATCTGGGGAATGTGTTCACACCCCCAATTACATGACCTAAGTACTTTGTTAACTTTTCTCCGAATTTACACTTATCAAGCCTAATCGTAAAATTTCAATTCGTACGTTCCTCAATAACTGCCCTAACATGCTCACATTCTCTTTCCAACTGTTAGAGAAAATTATGACACTATCAGTATATGCCTGTGCATAAGTCCGATGAGCTTGCAGCATGTTATTCATCTACTTTTTGAACACAGCTGCCGCCCTGATAAACCGAAAAGTATAGTTCGCCATTGCTATGTCCCATTATGTGTTGTAAATGCTGTCAAATGTTTTCCTCGGCCATTTTAATCTGCAATATCCCTCAATAAATCGATCGAAGACAAATATTTAGCAGCCTCCGCAGTATACAAGATTTCCTGCAAATCTTTCATGGGAAATGTCGGTACCTGCGTTACTGAATTTAAAGCCCTATAGTCTATACTATACCTAGCCCCTAATAGTTGCATCTTTTTTCACAACGCAAACGATCGGATGACTAATTTCTGCATTTGCCACTTCGATTATATTTAACTCTAACAATTCCTGGACCTGTCTCCTATCTCTCCACTTCTTCTTTATAAACAATAGGGACACTACACAATTTTGGCTGTTTGCTGATTGCATCCGGTTGCAAATCAAAACGGTATTCACCCACTTCTGCAGGTCGTACAGGAACCATAAACACTTCCTTATTTTTCCTCAAAATGGATTTTATGTCCCTGACTTAATTATTAGATAACCCTTTTATTTCAAACCTTTTTATGTCCCTTTATACCTCTTGTTCCCTGTCTAAAATAAGAGTTTCCCCAATTTCTCCAAATTCTTCATCACTATCAAAAAAATTATTAACTATGTTACTCCTAGCAATAAATTCTCTTTTATTTTGATACACATTCTTTTTACTAGCGTCCGCTAACTCAACTATACTCTATCACTCACTTTCACTTTTCTAGTTAATGGACCTTCTAAACGTGATTTACAGAATTTTTTAGCTTCTTTAGCCATACCTTCTCAATAAAAAAATTGCTTAATTCGCTCAAAAGTTTTCTTTACCGCGTGATGCTCTCCCTTTCCAGAAGCACTCGCTGACTTTAAGATTTCTTTCCTTTTTACTTTTGGTAGCACTAATTGGCTACCGTTTCTCCTACCACCCAGATAGCATAAACATTAGCAGCAAGTTTGATTTTTTATGATATTATCGTGCCGCGACAAATTTGAATTGAGAAATTCGCAGCAAATCTCCCGCAAGGTATACCATCATCCACTTGCATGGGTAGTTTGTAGTGAAACTGATGGCAAGACTGTCTTTAATTCATGAAAGTGACGAAAGCAAAAAATCTCTCTATTAAGAGAACTAGGGGATCGTACCCGGGCTTCCCGGGTTAAAGAATGTAGGTGAAAACATTTTTTTTAATTGAAAACTAATCATTTTTTTTATCTGCAATAATTTTTTTAGATTGACCACTTACATTAAAAAAGTATTTTTCATATGGATAATACGAATTATACAATCAAATATATTTTTTTAATTTATCAAAAGCGATATTTTCTTATTTGCCGTATGCTAAGAGTTATTTGCCAAAATTTTGCTACTTATGGCATCCTTTTAAATTCTGATAATTTCAGAGCTTATACATGTCTGGTAAATTTGTGTTTTATTTATATTATTTTATTTATTTATTCACAGGGAAGTTTTTTTTAATGGAAATTAGACGTAAGAAAATGACGAACTCTTTATTTTGTTTTAACTCTTTAAAATTGTTTTAAAAACCATAGACAATCTGTAAACTGAGATGAACTTTGCAAACCAATTCCATTTGAAAAAAAAAAAAAATCCTATTTGGTGATCTAAAATTTTAAATTGTACGATTACAAATATGTTAGATTTGTGTTTTTTCAATATTATTCTTTTATTTGTTTATAAAAGAAGCATTAATTTCGTTAATTTGCTTTTCACAAATATGTTAGATTGGTGGGGGTTTTTTAACGTTATTCTTTTATTTGTTTATAAAGGCAGTTTTAATTTTGTTAAGCAAAATAGTCAGAAACAAATGCTGAAAAATGTTTGTTGCTTTATTTGCAAAATGTTTATTATTATTATGTATTGAAATCGGCACGTGATAAGATAAACTTTTTAAAAAATCATGCTTAAAAATTATTTTAGAAAATATAATACATCAGTCAATGAATACAGTTTTTAAACAAACTGCATTTGAAAGTAAATTATTTTTTTTCCCTATGCGACGAAAATTGAAAATGTACGATGGTCAGAAGATTGAAAAATTGCAGTAGCGAAAATTTCAAGACCGAAATTTTATCCTGAAGTGTTGCCATTCGCAAAATGACGTCAGAGTTACGCACATTTACGTTTGTTTTTTATTAATATAGATACTTAATCAGTAAAATATAATAAAGATCAGTTATTAGGATATGGTTGTCAATTTAGGCTCTTATGCTTGGATTTCCGGAATGAAAACAACAATTTTCACCTTCTCAAAATTTGCATACGCACTTCTCATATCTATATTCATCATTTTTTTTTAATTGTATTTGTTTGATCATTTAAAATTTATTTTAATTCAAAACTTGAAGTCACGATTGTCAGCAACATCTTTTATGTGAACAGACGCACTCTTTACTTGAGATTCTAATCTCAATTTCGAAGAGTAAAAATTTCCGTAATTTTTGTTTTTTAGACGTATTTGTGTTAAAAGGCTTAGTTTTATCTAAGAAAGTGATCTTTTCCTTTTAAATATGATTTCATTTTCACTTAAATAAGCATTTCGCCTAGTGTCTGAAACTTAGTATCAGTACACATGCAGAAGGAAAAACAATATAGAAAATTTATGAGGAAAAATGCGTGTTTGCAAAAGCAGTAATGTAATTTTCCGTTATTATGCCCTAATATAATAATATTCTGCTCCTAATGGGATTTTGCACCACTAAACCCTATACAACATTTTTATCAACAATTTTGAATTTTTATCAGAAAATAGCATGAATAAAGTTAAAAATACCTCATTATTTCTCTCTTGTCTTTAACAATGAAAGCTCTCTAATTTTCATCATTTTGAAGAAATTTCATAAAAAGCTTTTAAAATTAAAATATAAAAGTGGGGATATTTAAAAAAAAAAAACAGATAGTGCGATCAAATCTACAAAGGAAGAAAAAATGGTTTAGCAGAAAGCTGAGGGCAGATGACTAAAAAACACACTTGTGTTTTAAATATATAGATTATATAAAATTAGGGAAAATTAAATTAAGCAAATTATGTTATTTTGATAAAATTATAGTAGAATGTCCTAATTTTATTATTCGAGAGAATTTTCGATAAAAACTTCAGGAACACGATATTATTTTAAACCACGAATTATTTGTTTGCTTGTCTAACTCGGCGAAGCAAATCCATCCTGGCGAGAATCATCAATTTCTGTAATATAAATAGCTATTATTTGCATGTCACCTCTCTTTTATAAAGACACTCTAAATTTTTGTAAAACATTGCGTTTTATCAGTGTGTGATTTCGATTACATTATTTTCAAAAGTGAAGCATTTTCAACTGTGGAGAATTTCAAAGCAGCTGGGCTGTGAAAATGACGCACTTCTACAAAACATAATTCAAAAAATGACGTCATTTGCATCCACTAAAGCAATCCACTTTTACAACCTACTCTTAAACTTCGTCTATAGAAAAGTGTGCATATGACGTCATTATCACGGAATAATAGACAATATTCTTGACATAGCCCATATTTTATTTTCAACTATTTTTTCAGGTTTTATGAGAAAATGGCAACAAAAAGATACAGTATCTCCTATTTTCAACTATTTTCCGTTTACTTTCAATGACTTTCAATAGAAATGAGGTACTTTTGTTGCCACGATAAGAAAAATGGTACTAAAAACTACAAAAAAATTAATATCTCAAAAATAAATTGAGATACAGCTTTCAAATAAATTGCATTTAAAAGAGCATTTTTTTTCCTTATACGACGGTGTAAAAGTTTGAAATGTGTGATGTTTAGAAGTTTAAAAAATTTGCAGTAGAGAAAACTGCAAAACCAAAATTTTGTTTCAAATTTCAAATTTCAAATTGTTGCCATTCGCAAAATGACGTATGCGTTACGCACAGATATGTTTGTCCTTTATAATATAGATAGACAATCAGCAGATACACAGAAATTCCAGAAATTTTATTCGGTTGGCACCGCTTTTTTTAAACGCTATACTTATCAAATACCAAAAAAGGCTCGAATTGAAAAGTACAAATATTACCCTAACTTGTTTATGGTAGTAAAAACGATGCATGCACCTTAACGCTGCGTATGCATCAATAGACCTAATCAGGTCTATGGACCCCTTCGAAGGAGTTAAACTTATAGTGCAGCAGTTGTAAACAGTTAATGTGGCATGGAAAGATTACTAGTTTGCAGTATTTTTGATTACTTGTTTGCCGTTAATTTGCAATAAATTTGATACAGCATGAATTTAACTTGCACGACAAGTTAGCTGCAAGTTCAAAGTGTGGTGACTTCGGCGTTTGCGTTATCTTGCTGCAATTTTGTTATGAACGTTCAGTCTTATCATGCTGAGCTTGCTGCAACGTTGCAGGTTTTCAAAGCAAGACTTCTGCAAATTTTCTGCAAACAAAAAATGCTATGTGGACAATAACCAATATCTCTTTATGATACAGCAAATTATTTACAATATAATAATATCCTTTATCAATTTTAGCTATCTCCCAAATTATCACTTCCCACGCTTTCCTTTTCACCCGAATTATCAATACTAACTTCTGCACTTTCTATTTTCTGGGATTTCAGTAAGGACTCCTCGCGACTGATCCCCAAAAACTCATTAATCACGTCTGGAAGTAAAATTACTTGCTTATTAATATTATCAGTTACCGCACAAAGTACTTCTTGGGGAATTACATTAGTTTGTCCGAATAGCGGAATAGCTAATGGTAATTTAACAAACGGTGATTTAACTGCTTCACCAAATAGTCCTTGTAAATAAATACTACTAGCCCTAGTTTTAATTTCTCCTCCGATACTAAATCTTTATGAACTATGCTGATTTCACAGCCTGAATCTACTAAACCTTTCGCTTTTTGCCCATTGACCCTAACCTCAATCTTTTCGAGTTTATTTAATTTCTCACCAAGAACATTAGTTCTCTTTTCAGCTTTTGCGGAGGTTCTCGCCACAATCGCCCCTTTCAGTAACTCTTTATTTTCTTTCACGTAAACTTTATTCACACTAGCTTTTGGTTCGCTCCATTTATTAGTATGATTATTTCCCTCATTATTTACTTTAGTACAAAAACGTTGGTAATGACATTTTAAACCGCATCTAAAACATCTGGGAATATATTTCGTAAATTTAGTTTTTCTACCCGAAAAAGAATCAACCCTTGGCGCGGGCTTCGATTATGCAAAATCAGCCCCAAAATTTAATGAAATGCTTTATTTTATAACTTTGAGTCCAAAATGTTTTGTCTTTTTCAGTCTTTTTTATTTTACTTTTTCCCATTACTTTCGTTTTATATTAGATATGATAATTTCAGAAATTTTTCAGTAGATGTAATGAGGGAGGAAGTTTTAAAACATACACTGGTTATCAAAAATTAAGGAAAAGTCACAAAATGCTAATTTTTAAATACGCGAATTCTCAAAAGGAAGTAATATAATTTGAATAATTACTATCTCTGCAAAACAGCTAGTCCATATAACATCTCATTCAGGTCACACATGGTCACAAGAGTCATAGTCACTACAGCGAAACAAAAAGTAGGAAATTCCATACGTCTCTTTTATGAATCTCAAATGACTACTATATGTGACTCCACTGACAGGTCACTGTGACTGCTGCTATGTGACGAGTCACCAGGTGACTTTGCAATGTCGTTTCATTGAGACTCTCGTGTGACTCTCATCTGGAAATTCAATTTCAAAGTCATTGTGCACGTTGCATTATGATAAATCACCAAATAATGTCACATTAAAGTCACATGGTGACTTTCTGTCACATGACTTTGTCAAATGGTAACAGAGACCCTACTGTAATGTCACCACTGTGAAAAGTGGTGAAAAGTTACCATGTGACTTTAATTTGACATTATTTGGTGATTTATCATAATGCAACGTTCACAATGACTTTGAAATTGAGTCTCCAGATGAGAGTCACACGAGAGTCTCAATGAAATGACATTGTAAAGTCAACTGGTGACTCGCCACAAAGCAGCAGTCACAGTGACCTGTCAGTGGAGTCACATATAGTAGTCATTTGATACTCATAAAAGAGACGTATGGAATTTCCTATTTTTTGTTTCGCCGTAGTGACTCTGACTCTTGTGACCATGTGTGACCTGAATGAGATGTTATATGGACTAGCTGTTCAGCAGGAATAGTAATTATTCGAATTATATTACTTCCTTTTGAGTATTCCCGTATTTAAAAATTGGCTTTTGTGACTTTTCCTTAATTTTTGATAACCAGTTTACTTAAAATAATTTCCCAGGCGTCTAACTTCACTGGTTTATCCCCATTAAATTAATAATTTCATTGGGACATTAAAAATTCAGAGTAAATGCCTCTGTCTGTTTTTACAAAGAAATGCTACAGCAAAATGCTCTGAATCATAAGAACTCATGGGGAAGCATTACACTATGTCGTTAATAAACAATATCTTACCAAATAGCTTTCAAAAACTAAGTGTAACGTTTTTTTCTACCCTCATCACTAAAAGAATGAAATTAAAAATAACAAATGTATCTGATAACAGCTTCTCAACACATTCACAGCCATGGCACACAGCAACAATTACGGGGGCGCCATACAACGCGAATACTTATGCCTTCGATATTTTCGTTGAAGATAATTTATTGCTATGAAATGTGATTATTGATAATATATTTATTACCATGCATTTAAAAAAAGTACTCCGTGTCCCCCTTCCTCCCCCCCACAGGAATATCTAGTGATTTCAGCCTGGCATTCAATGTGGAAAAGCAACTAAAATTTGACAGTTTTCAATTAAAAGTGTGTAAAATTAACCCTTTGTAACAAACATTGCCGCCGTTGGAAATTATGATGCGACTCAATAAAAACTGAAAATCGCCGTGTAAATGCCTACCAAAAAAGCCACTTTGTCACTATCTGTGGCAGTCAACGTGTCCAGGTATCAGACTACAATAAAAAGACCGCTTTGGTGGGAAATTTCGGGGGGGGGGGGGGGCGTATTGCTTTATTCGAAAGAGCAATCTTTTACGATTCTAAATCTGTAGTAAAGTATGTAGTGCAAAAGAAATTGAAATATATTTAGTTGAATTGCATGTGTTGCCGGCCAAACCAGATTTTAGGCCAAACTAGTTTATCCTAAAGCGAGCCGGATAAACTAGTTTTTCCTAGGCCAAACTAGTTTATCCTAACGCCCATAGGATAAACTAGTTTTTCCTAGGCCAAACTAGTTTGGCCTAACGCTCATACGATAAACTGGTTTAGCCTGCTATTCATTAGTCTGAACTAGTTTATTCTAGGCCGATCTAGTTTATCCTAGGCCAATTCAATTTGGCGTGCTTTTATTGATCCCAAAGACCGCTTCGGCGCCAACCTTTTAGTTTATCCTAGGTCAATCTGGTTTATCCTAGGCCAATTCAAACGCAAATTCAATTTCTCGAAAATGAGTCAAGTTCACGCTCAAATTGAAATTTTTTCAAACGAATCCGCTCAACTCAAACACATCTATGGAAGTGAGCAAATTTAACTAAAAATTCGTTTTTTTAAGAATACATAATAGAAGTTTAGCGTCCAAATTTACAAAATTTTGTGATCTAGTGTGTTGGTTATTCGATGTAAGGTCTTTACGGCCCGCCCAATTTTCCTTCCCAACACTCGGTTCGATCTTGGTTTGGGGATTACTTTTTTCGGGAGGTTCGAACCGTGATGGACCCGGACTCAATTTTTTCCCGGCTTAAGTCAGCACTGGACTACATTCTTCATGAGGTCTGCACAGGCAGAAATTTTTAGTCCAATACCCAACCCAGCTCATATGAAAATCATTTGGACCGGCAGGATCTCTGGTCTGTTCAGTAAAAATATCACTGACATTTGTCCGGGCCCAACATTGTTTTTAATGCTTGTATTTTTAAATGGCTATTATTCCACAATTAAAATTTATATATTTATTATTATTATTATTTTAAGATGTGTAGATGCATTTACAGGTAATAAAATTAAAGTACGGTATAACCTGAGAAAAATAACCTGCCTATGACGGAATCCCGTGTCCTTCTGTATATAAAAAAAAGTTTTGATTTAGAAATGGACCAATGAAAATCTGCGTAGATATTCCGTGAAGATCGGCATCCAATTTGAATGCTTAAGCATGGCCTTTCTTCGTTAATATTAAAAAAACTGTTCCATACAAAAATATGAAAATCGGTAGTATTATAGAGAAATGTTTGATAAACACGCTGATGCAGACAGTTTTCAAATCGAAGAATTATTTTAAGAGATATTTAATGCCAAAGTTGGACAGAATCGTTCCATTAAAAAAGTTTTATAGGAGCAAAAACTGTACAGAGGAATTTAATCATTTTTAGATCATTTTATGGTCAAAATTTCCCGGTGTACAGACTGCATTTAGTTTTTTAATTTGACTCATTTTTTGAGGTTTTATTTCTATTTTAAATTCAAATGTTCAGCTTTTCGAGATATATTTTTTACATATTTTAGAAAATTGTATTAATTTAAACAGTTGCCAACTGTATAAACAGCGCAAACAATAATGTTTGCTTCAAATTAAAAATTTATTTTACACGTGACTATTATGAACAGAAAATATAAAAAACAGGAACTCATTGAAAATTACGTCATAAAAACTATATTTACACGTGAATTTTAAAAGAGAAAGAATATTGTAAAATAATACATTCATTAACATGCGTTAGAAGTCTTAAATAGGAGACTTTACGTCACATTTACGTTACGTTGCACTTATTACGTAAAATGAACAAAAAATAATATTGCAAAACAGTTTAAATTTAAAAATTGCGCGAGTCATTTATTTGATATTTTAAGATGATCATAATATTTCATTTCTAACAAAAGTATTTTTAAGTGAATATTAAAAAGAGAAAAAAAAGTTTGGTGATAATTACGTCAGATTATAATTGTCAGATTCAAATTATAATTCAATCTTCCGAAATCTTTTTAAAGCCGATCAAATTAGCGTGCTGTTAGAGTCTGCGGTGTCTGAACGGGGGTTGACGAGCGTAGCTCGTAGAGGGCAGAGCCCCCTAGTTTAAGAAAAAAAAATATGTTGATCTATGTAAAATGAGGATATTACTACAATAAACATCCTCTACTCCGGCACGTTCAGGACTTGCAGCATGCCGGACTACGAAATTTTCCAGATTACAGGATGAGTGTCGGAAAAACGTGTAGAAATTAGAATTAAACAGAAAATACCAGTAAAACATGTTTTTTTTTTTTTTTTTTTTTTTTTTTTTTTTTTTTTTTTTAACAGATTGAATTGAATATTAAAAACACTCAATAATGTAAGTTTTGTACAACATATGTATACACGAGTATAAAATGAAAACGTGCACTGTAGGCCTACTCGTAGAAGCCATCTTAAACAAATCTCGAGTATCAGTTTGTTTTGTCGTTGTCTGTTCATTTTACTAGATGTTATTTTTCATGATGTGAAGTTTAATACTTCCGCATGGTTGAACAAACAGCTGCGCACAGAAAACCTGATATATGTATTCGAGGTATCAGCTTCTTGATTTAAACTGATGTTGTTTGACTCGTACACATCATATTCATCCGAGCCAACGTCTTTGGGGACTGTTAGGTTGATAACACTCTGAATGATTGCCTCATCAGTCAAAATTTCAACTGTCGGTTCATCAAAATATTCTTCAACTCATTCCTTTATAATTCTTCGCGATTCAGCTGTGTTTCCAAAAGTCGTGCCGGATTATCGGGGCCGTCGCGAAACAACTTCCTTCTCTTACGGGCCTGCTTCAAGACGAAAATGTACAACAAGATGGCGGCGCAAGGGATCTGAGTAGCAAACGAAATAGGTCGGATAGTTGTATATTTGTATCAAAAAAAGTGCTAGAAATTTCAGTTTTAGAATATTTTATTGAGCAATTTGTGGCTTGTTTTAGATCCATTTGATTTACACATTCAATAATTAAACAGAGAAGGGTCATTAAACAGGTGCTTTTTTTTCTCTCCTTTGATTTAAAATATATTCAAATACATTTGATTCGCCGTTTTTATCGGAGATTTTAACTTGAAGTATACATTTATGGTAGAAAAAATCATACATTAAAATTATCAACTTTATCATGAAAAAGTAAAAATACAAAAATAGTTAAAGAACTGGGATTCATGGTATATTTCGGAGAGTTTAACTTGAAACATACATTTATGACAGGAGATATCATGCATTAAAATAACACAATTTTAGCAGATAATAATTAAATTTCCCTTTAAAAATAAATACGGCTTAATTTTAAAGTATAAATTTCAGGATTGGTATTATATAAAATAAAAAATAAAGATATTATTTTTTTTAACAATTAAAACAAAAATTCTAGTTATCAATTAAAATTTTAATTTTAGAATGAGATTGCCCGAATAAAGTGTATAAGTACATGATGTAGGCAGATAGTGGTAAAATAAAATGGCTCCAGGAAATGTTATTATTTCTAATTGTAAATGGTTTTCAAATTTTTAAAAACTAATTATAATTAGTTTTTAAAAACACTTTTACAATAGTATATTTACAAAAGTACTTTCCTAAAATTCCAAGAGCCCAAAATCTTATTGTACAACTCACTATTGAAAAGACTGAAAATTTAGGTCTGGATTTCATAAGTAAATGCAAGTGTGGAAGCCAACGTTGCTATCTATCTATATTATAAAGGACAAACATATCTGTGTGTAACGCATACGTCATTCTGAGAATGGCAACACTTTGAAATTTGAAATGAAATTTTGGTTTTGCAATTTTCTTTACTGCAAAATTTTAAACTTCTAAACATCGCACATTTTAAATTTTTACACCATCGTATAAGGAAAAAAATGTACTTTTCAATGCAATTTGTTTGAAAGCTGTATCTCAATTTAATTTTGAGATATTAATTTTTTTGTAGTTTTTAATACATTTTTTGTAATTGTGGCAACTGAAGTCCGCCATTTCTCTTGAAAGTCATGGAGGGTTTAGAGGGAAAATAATCCCCGAGTAAAGAAAATAATATATTACTCTAGCTTTTGTTGCCGTTTTCTCAAAAAAAATGAAATTATAATGCGTGCTATGTCAGCGATTTTTTAAGTTTCCAATCCAAAGCCATTTTCAATTTTTGCACCGTCAAATAGAGAAAAAAAATCTACTTTCAAATGCAATGTGTTTGAAAATTGTATCTTAATTGACTGAGTTTTTAAGGTTTTTAAAATAATTAGTTGCCCGTGGCGACCAGTTTGGTCTCCCTTAAATGGAATGCTAGGCATTATATCGTGTTACTTTTATTCATAATTTAATTTACTTGCTCAATCCTTCGCCAAATCGGAAGATTCTGATAGAGAAATCAAGAACTCGGTATTTTTATGTTAGTCGGGCACAGGTGATAAATCGCCAAACATAGTACCCGTCGTATTTTTTTCATATTTCTAAAGAAATATGAAATATTAAGTTAAAATATAACCCTTTCACTCATTTTAAAATGGATAACTTTAATTTAAAACTGAAACATTTCAAATTCATGAATTTCACTTAAAAAAAAATCTTTAAAAAAGGAAAAAGAAAAGAAAAGAATAAATACCATAAACCATTTAATTTCAACATCAAAGCATTGTTTTAATTTACACATCCAAAAATAAAAAATGCTGCTGGCGAGTTAAAAAATGCTATTGGCGATAATTGCGCCCAGCTAATATGAAAGTACGAACTTTTTGTGGTCATAGCAACTTTTATGTAGTATTATTTGAAAAAAATATTTTGATGAAATAGGTTGCCAGAAAATACGTTGCAAAATTTCTTTTCTCGCCATGGACCTTTTCTCTATTTCGCCAAGTACCTATGCTGGAAAAGTACCTTCATTTATTTATTTATTTGTTGTATTTTAAATTAGATGAATAAAAGACGGCACAGGTGTCATATACGCACTACGTTGGCTCGACTTTTTTCTGACGCCAATGTCATATACGTACAGGGGTACTTAACTGGCACCAAAGTGTCGTGATTTTGCTTGATATGGTAACCCGGATGTTGTTGTTTATTTTTTAATAAATTGTTTATTTACTTTTTTTTTTAATTATATAAATTGTTTTGTTCTATAGTTATTAATTAAACTTTTTTTTAATTTATTGTTATTCCCTTTTTAAAAATATTACACAATAACCAATGAGATGCGTTACATTCAGGGTTGCCATTAAACAATTAACAAATAATCGCGATTTCTGTGCCACCTACGATAGCATAAAATACATAGATTTTCAAGCATGAATTATTTTTAAATTTATCCATCCCGTGTAGCTCGATTACGAAAGATTAATCTCCCTTAAAAAAATGTAAAAAGTTCAGCATTTGTTTCCGTCTAATGTTGCATAACAAAATTAAAACTTCCACTATAGAAAAATTAATAAAATAATGTAAATAAGAAAACAATTTAACAGACATGGGATTGAACCACGTGCTTAAAGCACCGAAATGATCGGAAAGACTGCCGTAAGTCGTAAAATCTTGGGCTAATAACTCCTGGCATGCGCTGACATGTGAAAGTATCACTTTTAATAAAATTTAAAACTTTATTTGATTGCATAATTGACATTTTTCAGATAAAAATTCTTTATTGTGTTAGTGGGCAATCAAAAATATGTATTACATGTAAAAAAATAATTACAATAAAAAAAAAAGAATGGTTTTCACCTATACGCTGTAACCCGAGGAGCTCGGGTTCGATCCCCTAGTATATTTAAGGAAGCAGTTTACCTTTTCAACATTTTTTTAAATTTAAATAAATGATTCAAAGGGTGCAATAAGTCACTGCATTTCAATGGTCAACTAAAAGTACATTTAAAAAAAAATGTTTTTTAACTGCATATTTAGTTAAAAATTTAAAATGGTTTAAAACATTTTGAATTTTTTAAAATTCAACTTTTTTAAATATTAATATTTTTGCCCATTTTTTAAAAAAGATTTTCAAATGTGTAATACGCAAGACTGAGCATGGAGTTTTAGATAAATCAAATGTTACATTTAATATAATTTTTTCACTGATATACATAGCGTAAAAGAGTGAAATCTAATACATCTTCATATACTTTTATTAAAAAAATAAATAAAATAAAACCATGAAGGACAATTCCATGCTCATATTTTCACATATATAATAAAGAACATGTACAAAAAAGTTTAAATCTATATCTGAAATACGAAAAAAAGGCCTTAGCATTTTTAAAACATGAAAGTGAAGAAAATAGGAACATAGCTAAAAAAAAAAAAAAATTAAAGTTGGTTGTTTCTGGGTAATTGCGCTGGGTGTATTAATGAAATTTACAATATCTAGCGTTATAATCGCCGTATGGGTAAAAATGAGGTGTCACAATATTCATAATTAAATAAGAATCCATTTAATATTTTTTTTAAATATAAAAAATCGATTTTTTGGGTTAATTTTCAGGTGAACTGTCCCGTTAAGTTATGTGTTTGTCAGGAATTGCGAATATAATAATAAAATAAATAACTATGCAAAAGTCAAGAATGACAACAGAAAACTCACTTCTAATAAAATAAAATCACATGTATTAACAAACATGTAACAGTCGTTGATAAGTTTCCAGATATTTCAACTTCCTTAATACTTGTCTGTTTAAGTGAGATTATTTTTTTATGCAATATTAAATACCATATATTTTTTAAATTACTGTAAGTATGTGCTTACTGTTGGTGAAAAATGCTATTTTAGTTGTAACACCGACCAACGGAATGTGTATTTTAAGTTATGCATACATTATGAAACTTAAATTTTTTATCGATAAATAGAATTTTTGTTTTAATTAATAAAAAAACATAACATTTTTATTTATGAGTTTATGTAATATCAATCCTGATATTTATAACTTTAAATTAAGGCATTTTAATGCAAGAAATTTTTAAAGGGAACTTTGTCATAAATGTATATTTCAAGTTAAAATCATAAATAAAAACCGCGAATCAAATGTTTTCGAATATATTTTAAATCAAAGGGCAAAAAGAAGAAAAAAAAAGAAAGAAAGTACCTGTTTAGTGACCCTTCGATGTTTAATTATTAAATATTTAATTCAAACAGCCATAACAAAATATTACAAAACGGAAATTTATAGCACTGTTTCTGATGCATACATACAACTATTCGACTTGGTTCGTTTGCTAACTCAGATCTCTTGCGTGACTCATCTTATTCTTGAAGCCGGCCCGTAGAGAAGAAAGTTGTTTCGCGATGGCCCCGGGATTATCCAGCATGCCGGACCATAGGATGACGGATTATCCAGCATGCCGGGCCGTAGGATGCCGGATTATAGGATGTTTACTGTACTTGTAAAAATAATATTATGCATCTACAACAGATGATGAACCTTCTAATAAGGGAACCTGCCTATAACGGATTTTTTTTTTCTTTCCTTTGCAATTCCGACTTAGAAGATTTTATTGTATGAAATTTTTAAAAAATTTTAATTTCTAAGCCACAGAACGTGGATTAACGATATTAATGATTATATTGTAAACTACCGGGTGTCCCAAAAAGGACTGACTGATTTTAAAATTCAATAACTTGCAAACGGTGACAGATATTAAAAAACTTCTTGCAGGAGGGTTATGCATAAGGTCAAAAGTTTTATTACAGTGATTTTCAATTTTAGTTCGATTTACAAACGATAGATGGCGCTGTAAGCAATAGTCGCTAAATTCAGGCTCGATTTTTGGTACTTCGTGGCCCGGATAATACATTTCCATCTCCTTTTTCCGCATGGAACAAGATAAAGGACCAAAAATCGAGCCTGGATTTAGCGACTATTGCTTACAGCGCCATCTATCGTTTGTAAATCGAACTAAAATTGAAAATCACTGTAATAAAACTTTTGACCTTATGCATAACCCTCCTGCAAGAATTTTTTTAATATCTGTCACCGTTTGCAAGTTATTGAATTTTAAAATCAGTCAGTCCTTTTTGGGACACCCGGTATATTGATTTTTTAATGAATCTCTATTTGTATGTAAATATCTAAATAACTAATAATACCATTGATTTTTTTTTTTTTTTTTTTTTTTTTTACACGACTTGGAGACTTGAAAATCTGAAAATTTTATATAGAAAAGCCATCTAAGACGGAATCACATAAGAGAGAAAAAAAAAACTTCTTTATAGTTAACTTCCTTTTTAGCAGGTTCGTCGTCTCTAGCAAATGTATTATGATTTCTTTCAAACGGATTAATATATCCAATTTGCATCGATAAAAAAAAAGTCCGTTTAAAACAGGATTTCGTCATACACAGATTCTTTAATAGCTTTTGCATTTATGTATCCTCAGCCGTATAAATGTATATGTATTGTTCTTTAAAGAGAGTTTTAATTGTGGAATAATGGTAGCTTAAAAATATATGTATTTTAGGCCAAACAGGGGCCGGGACTAAAAATTCCAGATTTTTTAAAGGAATACCAAATGTACTTCTGATATTCTTAATGGTGCATTTATTCATAATTAATTCAAAGCCAAGTGATATTTATGTGAGAAAAAAAAAATAAATCAATGTTTTTTACTTTCTTCTATCTTTACAAGAAGAAAGTATTGGATTCATGAAAATTTTCGAATTCCGGTTTTCGACGGATTTACACGTTTTAGGGGTCAGAGATTCCAAAAAACATGTTTTTGCAAAATATCTGTCTGTGACTCTGTGAGTCTGTCTGTCTGTCTGTCTGTCTGTCTGTGTGTATGTGACACAAATTTTGTGGGCGCTCTATCTCAAGAACTAATGCACGGAATTTAATAAAACTTGATATTCAGTTCGTGCCTAATACAAATTGATGCTGATTAGTTTTTGGTGTAAATCGCTCAACAGGTGGCGTTGCAATGCTGCATTTTTCACGATTTTCGCAATAGCTCTATCTCAAGAACTAATGCACGGATTTTGATCAAACTTAAGATTTAGTTAGTCCTTGATATGAATTGATGATGATTACGTTTTGGTGTAAATCGCCCAACAGGTGGCGCTGTTATGATGAATTTTGCAGGATTTACACGATTTCCCCAATAGCTCTATCTTAAGAACTAACGCACGGATTTTCATCAAACTTCAGATTAAGTTAGTCCTTGATATGACTTGCTACTGATTAGGTGTTGGTGTAAATCGCCCAACAGGTGGCGCTTCTCTGCTGCCTTTTCCACGATTGCCTCAATAGCTCTATCAATAGAAATAATGGACCAATTTTCATCTAACTTCAGATTTAGTTGTATGTTGACACAAGTTGTTGTTAATTAGGTTTTGGTGTTAATCACCCAATAGGTGGCGCTGCTATGCAGAAATTTTCACGATTTTCGCTATTGCTCTATCTCAAAAACTAATGTACGGATTTTCTCCAAACTTCAGATTCAGTCAGACGCTGACATAAATTGTTGCTGATTAGGATTTGGTATAAATCACCCAATAGGTGGCGCTGCTAGGCAGCATTTTGCTGAATTTAGACGATTTCAGCGATAGTCATATCTCAAGAACTAATGCACGGAATTTCATATCGTTAGAATCCTCATGAGATGCATAGATTGCCATTTAATTTTGGCAGTGTGATAGCGAAGTTTGAAGTATTAACATGTATGAGATAGAAGAAAGTTTTGGGATTGGTACATCCGACTAGTTTATATTTATTTATTTATTTTACATAAATATCACTTGGCATAGAATTAATTATGAATAAATATACCATTAGGAATATCAAAAGTACATTTGATATTCTTTCAGAAATCTGGAATTGTCAAAAATCCGGCGAAGTCCCGGTCTCCCGGATTTTCGAGATTATACTGTACATTATTAATCAATCTTCTAAAATCTTTCTCTCCTAAATTTTATTATAACCTCTCATCCCATTCTTTGGTCCTTTAGCACACAATTTGTCATATGGAACATATTTTATAACTACTGGCGGCAGTGAAATGGGGAAGTTAGGGGGATAATATCCCACTCCCCATCGATTAAAATATATTATACAGGGGTGACGGCAATACTATTTTGCACAAGGTTGGTGACGGAGCGGTAGTTGGGATCAATAAAAGCACGTCAAATTGCATTGGCCTAGGATGAAACTAGATCGACCTAGGACTAAAAGGTTGGCGGCGGGGCGGGCTTTGGGATCAATAAAATTATGCCAAATTGAATTGGCCTAGGATAAACAAGATAGGCCTAGGATAAACTAGTTCGGACCAATGAATAGCAGGCTAAACTAGTTTATCCTATGAAAGTTAGGCCAAACTAGTTTGGCCTAGGAAAAACTAGTTTATCCTGTGAGCGTTAGGATAAACTAGTTTGGCCTAGGAAAAACTAGTTTATCCTATGGGCGTTAGGATAAACTAGTTTGGCCTAGGAAAAACTAGTTTATCCTATGCGCGTTAGGATAAATTAGTTTGGCCTAAAATCGGGTTTGGCCGGTAACATATGTATGCTGTTTGGCGTAAGCATGAAATCTTGCTTTAAAAAGTGGCAAAAAAAACCTAATTTTTTTAAATGTTATGAAGTTATTTTTGGGATTTTATGTTTTTTTTTATTATTCTGCATTACAATTGAACTAAAAATATGTTTGTTCGTTCAATATTGTACTTCTTTTTTTTTTTTTTTTTTTTTTTTTTTTAAGCTCTCCTAACGTGTATATGCAGATATTTTAAACTGCGCCTTCGGAGAGGTGGAGAGGATATCTCGCATTCAACGTAAACATTTTTCACTTATTTGAAATATAAGATTATTTCAAATAAATTGAAAGAAAGAAAATAAGAATGCTATTTAAAAACGCAGTATAAGGTTCCATATTAGTTTATATAGCATTTATAGGTTATTCTGAAGAATATGAGTAATGTTGTAAATAACGATGTAACAAACAGGTCATTCAAATTCCATGTTTTATATTAACGTAGTATTTCTAAATTATACACACACAAAATAAAAAAAAAAAAATACTGTTTGTATTTTAACTTTTGGAGACCAATGTTTCCCCCAAATCTTGTTAAGAAAATGCATTAATTTAGCTGAATTCTTCATCTAAAAAAAACATTCTGTTCATTGTATAACGTAAAAATTTTTAAGCATGGCATTTAAAAATAATTCGTTTTAAAATTACTCTTTCAAGCATTAAAAATACAAAAGAAATTTTTACAAGCGAACCGACAATAATAAAGACATGCACAAATATAAAAGACATGCATAATCATTATTTAAGCAAACTTTATTCTGCAAAATAATTTGTTTCGTTCAACATCAATTCCTTCTGACAAAAATATCGATACCTAAAATACATTAGAAGAAAATATAGTAAGAATAAATAAAATGAATTGTGGAAACAAAAAGACAAATGGATTAATTACAAAATGTTTTTTGTTTACTACTTCCTCTTCAATCAGAAGTTAAAAGATGATACTCCTTTTAACTTTAAAGTTTGAACATATTGAAAATGTGGAGTATGAGAGATGAAATTGCTTTTAAACAAAAGATTGTATTTCTTGTAATCACATCTATCGCATTTCTTTGCAGTACTTCTCCTTTGAGAAAAGTTATCGTTCTTTTAAAAACTTTAAATTTTGCATTTGACCTCGGGTTTTGAAAACGAAGATTATCATCAGCCTTTCCTAAAATGCTAATAACAGATAAAACATTCTTAGATAATTATCGATTTTTAGTGACATAGTCTTTTTAAAAGGATTTGAAAACAGGATATGCCGATGAGAGTGATATCTTCAGTAAAATAGTTACGAAAGTACATTCTATTGAAAAAGTATATTGAAACCCTTGTATTTCAGTAATTTTTCTAAACAGCTCTTTAGAAATTCGATCTTTTTAAGAAAAAAAACTTTTTTTTTAAGCTAAAGGATAACTGTTGTTTACAATTAGAATCCTGCATCGGGTCGGGTTACCCGCTATACCCCAACCCGACCCGACCCCGGGCTGGCGCTATATTTTCCCATTGCGGTTCGGGTTGGTTTTTTGTCTCTGCGGTTCGGTTTTGGGTTCACCCGATTTTTCTAAAAGGATGTCCAAATTATTTTTTCACGTTAAAAGTCTGTATAAAAAACAGATCAAAGTTTCACAAAAGCAAATATGATGCCTGTCTGTTTTGTGCATTCATTTAGAATTCGTTTCTGGGAGTTAATATAAGCATGCTTTTTCAACTATTGGTACGATAAAGGTTATAACGAACGCTTCTGCACTGCTGAAACATTTCTGCTGAATAGTTACAATTCTATTAATTTTTGATACTTCTAATGTTATTATGACAAAAAAGTACTGCGTGGAATACAGGAAACAGGAAGAAGGGGAAAATCATTTTAATGTTTTGCTGCGTATTGTATTTTTAAACTACTGTAGAAATACAATACACTTTATTATTTCGAAGACTCGGGAAAGAATGACTAATACTTCTAAAGCTCCCGTTGAAAATGTAAATGATATACAGGATGCGCTATATTAGAGGGGAAATTTTTCAAAATAATAACTGTTGATAATGATTGTAAATTAAAGTGTGAATGGCAATTGTGTAAAACAAGGTGTACCGTTATAAGCGTAAATTTTGATGCTGCAACTGATTTAGTTTTATACCGTTACATATCGATTGAAACATTGTTTCTTCTTTCTTTGTTTTCATTGTATCAGAGTTCGGGTATAATTTACCATACCTGTGATATTCATTTAATTGAGGGTGAATTTTATTATATTAATAGTTCTATTTATTAATGTAGAATGCAGATTTTTATTAATCATATTTCACAGAGTTGGAAGTATCGAAAATACATGTATTTGAAATACGTTTTCAAAATACATTTGTATTTTGTATTTTGTATTTTAAACTGACTAAACAAAAGTATTTTAGTAATGTATTTTGAAATGATTTTTCCAAGTATTTTGTATTTTGAAAATACTCAAAATATATTTCTGCAGATTTCAAGCTGCTTCATTTAAACAGCAAATCTAAGATTCACAAAAGCAAAATACGCACCTGTCTCCCTGTCTGTTTTGGCTAGTCTTATAGGATTCCTAACTACTGGTACGATAAATGTTTCTGCTCTGCTGAAGCATTTTTGTTGAATGGTTACAATTCTAACGTTCTAGTTTTTATAGTGCTAACTGCTAACGTTGGTATGAGAATGACAAAAACTACTGCGTGATAAACAGGAAATATCATTTAGAGTTTTGCTGTGTATTGAATTTTTAAAGTACGATAGAAATATAATGCAGTTAGTTATTTTGAAGACTCGTGAAAGAATTGCTAATATTTATACAGCTACTGATGATAATGTATCAAGTGAATTAATTGGGATAATTCATGCTACACTATATTAGACGGAAAATTTTTAAAATAATTTTTGTTCACAATGATGGTAAAGTAAAGGCACTATGCCAAATGTATAAAACAAGGTCTACCGTTATAAATGGAACTTTTGAAGCCACAACATAACTTTAAAACACATTTAAAGGTAAGCTTTTTGGTTTTGTACCGTTATATTGATTGAAATATTATTTTGTCTAGTTCCTTTGTATTCATTGTATCAAAATTCTTACAAAGGTGTAATTTACCCCACTCGTGATATTCATTCATCCTCGTCTGAGCAGTTCCTCTTAGGCTGTGAAACTAGAGGTATACGCTATAGCTTTATTGATTAAACAAAGAGCTTTCTAAAAATAATCCAGATGGTATACGACGTAAACCTCCATATATCCTCCACTACAACTCTGACTTTATAACGTATTTAAAAAGAAAGTTCACTGTATTGTTCCAAATGAAAAAACTAGTATTTTCCAAACCATTACTATGCAAATATATAAGGGCCGAAATTTACGGACCCGACTCGACCGTAGAAAAATCTTTTTTCTGTTTTTTCGGCACGTCTCGTACAAAAAAACATTGGCCCAGTCCAATACAAAAGTTAAAGGTTCGTCCCGAGTCCGGACAGGTATAAAATGTAAATTCTCTGAACAAGTCCAGCCCGATATAAAAGCTAAAAGTACAATCCGAGCAAGACCCGTACAATAACTTGATTAACCCGACCCAACTCAATTTCTAAGAAATGTAGATTTTTACACCGATATGGTTAAAAACCATCTTGTATGAGGAATTCTGACAAAAAATACTTATTTTAGATTTCTTTTTATGTTTATAGGCTTCATTTTTTAAAAATATAGCTGACTGCGATATTTATTTTTTTAATTTTTAAATTAATCTCTATTTGTATGTAAATGTCTTAGTTATCATTCCAAGTTTCATGGCTTGGAGATTTAAACATCTGAAAAATGCTACACAGTAAAACCCTCTAGGAAGGAATCGATAGGAGAGAAGAAAAATCCGTTATAGACAGATTCCCTTCTTAGCAAGTACATAGTTTGTTGTAAAGGAATTATATTCCTTTCGTACGTGTTGTTATATTAATTTTGCATGGATTAACACATTCTTCCATTTAAGACAGGATTCGTAATAGGCAGGTTCTTTTTTACAGTTGCTTTTTCTGTGCTTTAATTTTATTACCTAGAAATATATGTACGATTCTTTAAAAATAATAAATTAAAAATTTTAATTGTAGAATAATGGCGATTTAAAAACTAGTCGTTGGGGGCCACCGTAATACTTACCCATCATGGATATAGAAAATATAAAATATGAAAATAAAACATGTGATATTTGCTAAGCATTGTACCATGTTACTTTTATTCATAATTTAATTTATTTGGACTTTCTTAAATATAATTAATATAACCCCTTAAGCTAATATTACTTTTTGTTGCATTAAAATATCTCAATTTGTTGATTCTCTGTAAGCAAGTAAACGCTATTGGTTTACAATGGAAGTCTATGGGAAATTGGCGAAATATTAGAGATACTACCAGTTTGGCGTCACTTTTGGCGACTCATTTTGGCCGCCAAATTTGGCGATATACCGCCAAGTTGGTGACAAACTTTGCGATGTTTGGCGACAGAACAGGGTCCTCCCTATGGTAAGCCCCCTTATAGGTATGGAGAGGCATTAAATGCTTGACATAAGCCATTATTGGCATTTAATCTTATAGTTTGGCGATAGTTTTTTGGTCGGCGGGATAATCGAGTCCCTCATAGCATGCATGGCCACGGTGACGTCGTTGTGACGTCACTGTGAGTCACTGTTGTCACGTCACATCTGTGACCAAAATGCCACCACTCAGTGATGTCACATTGTGACTGAGATGTGAACTTCTTAGAAAAATTTAAAAAATTACAAAAAATATTCAAAACATGTTATTTATGTAAAATTATATTTTCTGGCAATAAAAAAAAAAAAAATTGTGACGTTACTGGAGTCACTGCATGTAACGTACGTCACGTCACATATGTGACGAAAAAAACCACCATATTGTAAGTCACAGTGTGACAAAAATATGAACATCAAAAATCTTTGAAAATGAACAGAAATATTTTAAACATGCCCGAGTTACAGCAACATAAGGAATGAAAACATATTAGTGGATAGGAAATAATAAATTCGGACACGAAAAGAGGTGGGGGGGGGGGGGGCATAAAAAGGAAAATGCACGGTACAAGTATCAACAAACTAGATTTTCATGCTATATTTTATCAATTTGTTATCTAAGACAGTGAAGTATACTTTTTTATGATTTCATTGCATTGATTTCATATGATATACCATTGCAATTTAATCCTTCACCGATTGTTATTATTATAAAAGTGTTTCTCGGAAAAATGGTACGTTATGAAGCAATTTGGATAACATATTTAGAATTAGGAATATTAAATCTGTACACTTTACATATTTAGTTTGCAGGGAGGAAGTTTTTTTTTTTTTTTTTGTCGACCAGTGTTATTCGAAATACTTTTGTGGTTTCAAACTAAAATTTTCTGTTACAGTTAAGTCTGCAGCTTTTAATGAGCACGTAGAAAGAGTATTCAGAGTTTAGTCATATATGCATTTCTTGCTTTAGAATTTGCATTCAAGTCATATTTTTTCCTGTTAGTGTTTAACTATTTTAAATAACTATTTTTTTTTTAATTCTACTTCTTTCAGACTTTTTAAATAAAATTAGCATTTTCCGAAAAAATATTTATACAAATTTTATACAAAACCCATGATATAATTATTCATATTTTAAATTCGTGTTTTAGAAATACGACTTTAAAAAAAGCTATTTTACAAATAGTTTTATTCTACAGAAAATGAATATAAAAAAATGACAGACTGACAAAGAAAAATTTTTTATCCTGTATACTCTCTTTTCATTTATTAAGATGCCTAATTTGTATTTATTACATGTAAAACAAACTTTACTTTTAAAAAAAAAGAAAGAAAAAAGGCAGGTGTTTCATTCAAATAGAAAATTTTCATTACAGACAAAAATTATAATAATACAGTATAAGCACCTGCTTGCGCGTGCGCGCGTGCGCTATCGTCTGCGCTCCATTAAACCGCAGAATAAAATAAGGATCAGAACTTTTGACGCGGGAAGTATGTCTGACAATTTTGTCATTTTGTCAGAAATATGTCTGACAATTTAGGATAAAACACGGATATTATTAAACTATTTATGGAACTTAAAAGGTATGTCTTATTTAATTAAAATTTTTTATTCCCATTTGATAGATTAAAGTTAAATAAGTTGTAGTATGTTTATGCAATGAGACTGATCTGCAATTCTTTTCCGATACGATGCTGTAAAATACCTTAATCTGCCATCGCTAGAAGGGAAAAAAAAAGCTGATGCAGAGACTGATTCTAACACAGTATTTATCGTCATTAATATTTTGGAGTTAAATATGATATTCGATTATAATGATATTAGGAAACACTTTCAATTTTGAAATTAACATTATACTGGGAAAATATCTTTTTACATATTGTAGTAGTGAAACTTTTGAAAGATTTTTTTTCATTGTTAATAATATTTTAAATTAGTATTTAAAATCTGAAATCTTCATACCAATGTTTTCAGATTTAACATTTGCCAAAATTATAAAATAGTAGGAATTCTTTATAACATATGGAAAGATTTTTGAGAAATTGTTAAATGCATTTAATTCATCTATTGTAGTTTGTTGTTGCTTAATAGTACAATTATAACTACTAATTATTTAGTGTTTTTCAAATTGATATATTTTTTTTTAATTCTATTTAATCATTTTTTTTTTTTTTTTTTTTTTCTGTTTGTGATTTTAATCAAACATTTAATTGTAGACATTCAGAATCAGTTATTAAATTTTCTTTGATTGTAAACTCATTTTCTACGTTTTCGATACATTTATTTTATTGGCATTAAAAAAATAATAATAATATTTAAGCATTGAAATAAAGTGTTTTTCAGGCCCGATAAAGTTGATAAGTGTTTGTGACTTCGGTTTGTTTGGCCGTCTGTCCGCGCTCTAACTCGCGTAAATATACTCGGATTGACTTGAAATTTTTGGATGTTATTTAAGTTTACCATAGCAAGGTCCCTATTTGTAATGAAGTTTGTAGCATGTTTAGTTCATTTACAGGGACAGTCAAAAGTATTCCATTACATTACGGCCTGTGGGAGAAAAAATCGTTTCAAATGATTTTTAATGATTTTACACGCTTTCAAACAGAATAAAATTGATATGCATTTATGAAGCGCACTAAAATGTGCATTCCGTAGAATATGCAATGCAGAGAATAGTTATTGTTTATTTACAGGGCTAAAAAAGGAATTCCAATACATAATGATATAGGGGTGGAGAGAATTGTTTGCGGCGTACTATATTTATGTTAATCTATTTGATATGCAATGAAATTGATATACGTCGTTGAGGTTTGCATACTATGAATTATTTCATGTGTAATACGAAGTGTATATAGCATTTACAGGGACACACAAAATATTTCAGATACTATATTGTATCCGAAGTACTGTTCATTAGCGATGATTGCTGGATATGTATTTTTAATTATGATATGCCCTTTTATGATTCACTACATTTATGCAAAGTATATGGTGTATATATATATATATATATATGCTATAATTCATATACAGGACTATACAAAAGTATTCGTAAGGGTTACTGGGTATTGCTTAAAGGTGGTTTTTAAATAAGTTATGCATTTTTACGCTGCACTGTATTTAATTTACTAAGAAATGTTTGTAGAATATAGATAAAATGATATACAGGGTCACGCAAAGAATTGGATACGTTGCCGTCTATAAATTATAATTTCTGGAAATGTGATTTCAGCAGTTTTAAAAGTGTTTTAGTTTGAATTAAATTTTAACTAAATAGTGGCGTGTAATAAAGGCTCTAGGTAAACTACAGGGTTGTACAAAATTACTTAAGTATGTTTCCATATATTAGTATAAATTGCTGAAAGAGAATTTCAACCTGTTATGCGTTTCCTTGATAAACTAAATTTTTCCATTATATAGTATATATATCAATCTACAGATCAAATACAGGACTGTTTAAAAGAATTGGAAAACATATTTGGCTATGGATGGTAACTACTGAAAATGTTCAAATGTTTTATGCGTTTTCATGTTTAGTTAGTTATCTTGTTTACGTTATTTCTCCCGATGTCTTGTTAAAACATTCAGGAAGAGTTGGAAAGTGTTTTATAATCTAAGCTTAACGCATGATATATCTTACTTGTTGTTCCTATTTCCCAGATCAGTCTTTTCCTATAAAACATACCAAATCTAATTAGCTCATATTCACAAAATACAATATATACGGGAATAAAAAATTTAAATAAATAGGGCTTATCCTGTCGTTCTATAAATAACAGTTGTATTAATGTCCGTTAGACTCCATGTTCGTATTTAGTAAAGCAATGACAAATCACAAAAAATTAAAAAGCTTACACATTCTTAATATTAAGCTTGAATTCAAGATCAAGCTTAGAACTTAATAAAAAAAGATGTCAGTTGATAAGGATTGTTTTTTAAATGGAAAATTAAAAATATTTTAGAAAAATAGGACTCCAAAATAGGGATATCTTGCTAAAAAGTACGGTAAAAAGATAAGAATTTATATTTCAAACAAAACTTTACTTTAAAATTATCATAGTGTTTATGACAAGAATCATCACAATATTAATACTTGGAAATTTTTCCAGAGAGAAACATTCGCCTTGCATACAATATTTTAAATGAAAATCAAATTTCAAATTAATTGCTTAAAAGGCGCAAAGGCCAACATAGTGAAAACATTCCACGCCGGGACTCGATCCGGGTCATCAGTATAGCGCACTGACATTCTACTGACTAAACCACATGGAACGATACCCAGCCTGGAAAATTTCTCCCTATTACATGTTGGCAAGGCCACAAACGCAGCACAAGATGGAATATTTATCGTGAGCCACCGTCATGGGGCAAACACGAAACTTAATTAAATCCAGCATCGATTGAAACTATATTAATGCTTGGAAATTTTTCCAGAGAGAAACATTCGTCTTGCATACAGTATTTCAAATGAAAATCAAATTTCAAATTAAAATTGCTTTTTAAGCAATTAATTTGAAATTTGATTTTCATTTGAAATATTGTATGCAAGGCAAATGGTTCCCTCTGGAAAAAATTCCAAGTATTAATATAGTTTCAATCGATGCTCGATTTAATTAAGTTTCGTGTTTGCCCCATGTCGGTGGCTCACGATAAATATTCCATCTTGTGCTGCGTTTGTAGCCTTGCCAACATGTAATAGTGAGAAATTTTCCAGGCCGGGTATCGTTCCATGTGGTTTAGTCGGTAGAATGTCAGTGCGCTATACTGATGGCCCGGGTTCGAGTCCCAGCATGGAATCTTTTTCACTATGTTCGCCTTTGCGCCTTTTAAGCAATTAATTTGAAATTTGATTTTCATTTGAAATCATCACAGTGTTTATGACAAATTCGTCACAAATGACACATATTTCACAAATTGGTCACAATGTGACTTCAAAGCATTGTCACTTTCGTCACAGGTTCGTCACAAAGTTAATGCCAAAATAGTCCCAAATGACACACTTTTCACAAATTTGTCACACTGTGACTTCACAGAGTGGTCACAATGTGACGTCACAAACGACCTCTAAAACGGCCATAACGACCTCGCATTCTAGTCACTATGACGTCACATCGACGTCACATCGACGGTCACAAAATCACAGTGTGACTTCACAACGACGTCGCCGTGACGTCACCATGCCTTACGGGGTAGTACCGAATTGCGTAAAAGAAACATCCTTATAACTCGAAAAATTATAATCCTATTAACTAATAGTTTACTGCGTCGGATTAAGCGTCTCATTTCCAATTAAAATATGTCTTTGAATTAAAATTTGAATGAAATACAGGTCATGAAAAATCGAAGAGTGTGAAAAATAGAATTACAAATATCTCGGCAACTAATTATCCGATCGCGTTCATTCATGATGCAAAATTTATGGTTTTTTATTGTCTTTTATATTCACTCCTTCAAATAAACAATTTCGAAAATTTTTATGCACCTTTTATCAGAACGAATATTTCAAGAGTCCGAAAAAAATAGTTCCGGTTAATCGAGATTACTGATATTCATTAGGTTTCTTCCCATTATTACTTCCTAAGTACACACCGAATTTCAAGTCCCTATCTGAATTTGTTCGAGAGATAGAGCGATTACAGACACACATACATACAGACGGACGGACAAATTTTTTTCTAAAAATATGTTTTTCGGAATCCCCAGTGTCTGAAACGTGTAAATCTGTCAAAAAAAAAATTTCGGTTTTTAAAACGATTACAAGACTTACCCTATACTACGTATGATGGGAATATAATATATACCTTTTTTGCAAAAATTGTTGGGCCGGCTAGATTTTACTGATTTTTGATTAGGCCAAGCCGGGCCAAAGATTTTCATATGGTCTGGGTCGGGATCGGGCTTGAAAACTTCGGACAATGCAGTCCTCTATGAAGAATTAAGTTCAGTTCTTATTCGGCCTAAAAAAAGAAGTCAGGCCCAGCCCGGAAAGAGTGATGTCGAGGTGCTGCCCAGCCAGAGCCTTTGGAAGAAAAAATAAAACCCGTGCCCGACTCGGAAAGAGTGAAGACCAGTAGAGCAGTGGTTTCCAACGTGGGACGTATAACCCACCGGTGAGCAATTTGACCTTTTAGGGGGCAATTGCAAATTTGTTACTCACTCATTCACTATCACTTTCTTTTGTCTTTATATTTTTTGGAAAGGTAATGTTGTAGACTAAAAATACTAAATAGAATACAAGAAAAATTTAAATAATCAGTCTTTTTAACATTTTCCAACATAGTTGAAAAGTGTTTATGACTTCGGTTTGTCTGGTCGTCTGTCCACGCTCTTAATTTCGTAAATATGCTCGGGTCGTTCTGAAATTTTTGAATGTTAATAACTTCTACCATAGCACGTTCCCTATTTCAAATGAAGTTTGTAGCATGTTTAGTTCATTTACAGGGGCAGTCAAAAGTTTTCCGTTACATTACGGCCAATAGGAAAAAATCGTTTCAAATGATTTTTAATGGTGTTACTCTCTTTTAAACATAGTAAAATTGATATTCATTTATGAAGCCCACTAAAATACGCATTATGTTGAATATGCGATGCAAAGAATAGTTATTGCTCATTTTCAGGGCCACACAAAAGAATTCCGTTCATAATGATATAGGGGAAATTGTTTGCGGTGTATTTGAAAAGATGTCAGATACTATATTGTGTCCGAATTACTATATATTAGTAGAGATAGCTCGAAATGCAATTTTAATTATGATATGCGCTTTTTAGGGTTTCGTTCATCTGACGAAACCCTATTCGTCTCGCTCCTCTGTCTGTCTGTCCGTCTGTCACAGAGCCCGTTCTCAAAAACTATACGTGTTGGAGACTTGGAATTTTGCATACTTATAGCTGAACACCACACATCATACGAAAAATCGTAAAATTTTAAAAAAGTCCTACATTTAACCCTTTGGGCTCCCACATGTGTATTTTAAACAATTCTTTCTAAATGAGCCCCTATTTAGGTTGGAGGCGTGAAATTTTGCATACTTATAGCTGAACACCACATATCATACCACAAATCATAAAATTTGGAAAAAATCGTACATTTAACCCTTTGGGCTCCCACATGCGTATTTTAAGCAATTCTTTCTAACTGAGCCCCTTATTAAATTGGAGATTTGAAATTTTGCATACTTATAGCAGAACACCTGAGGCCAGGCGACAAATCTTAAAATCTTGAAAAAGTCTTACGTTTAACCCTTTGAGCTACCAAATATGTATTTTAAGCAAATCTTTCTAAGAGAGCACTTTATTAAGTTGGAGACATGAATTTTTGCATACGTATAGCTGAATACCTCAGACCACACGGCAAATCATAAAATTTTCAAAAAGTCTTACATTATTTACTCCTCCGGGCTCTAACTTGTATATTTTAAACAATTTTTCTAACCTCCGCCCTTTTCACCCGGGGAGCACTTTTCCAACTTTTGCCGACACCCCTTTGACCATTCTTTCATATTATGCACCATAGCCTTACATATTTTAGTTCCACTTTTTACCGACAGGGGCGCCTACTTATCTCAGGTGCTATCGGCCCAATCCCCTCGACTAGTATATCTACGGATAGTATATAAAACAGAGTTTCGTTCGGATAGATTGTTTAGAATATAGTGCGCCCCTGGTTGCGAAATGTGGAACTAACAGATTTTTCAAAAGGATAAAGTGTTTTGAAAGGAATATTAAACGAAACCCTCTGTGCGATATGTGATCCCACTTGCCTACTTATTCACTATATTTATGCATACTATAAAGTGCGTATAAATGCTATAGTTCATATACAGAGCTACAGAAATGAATTCCTAAAGGTTACTGAGTATGAGCATAAATTGCTTAATGGTGGGTTTTAAAGGAATTATGCATTTTTACGCTGAACTGAATTTAGTGTACTAAGAAATATTTGTAGAATATAGATAAAATAATAAACAGGGCCACGCAAGGAATTAGATACATACCGTCTATAGATGATAATTTCTGGAAATGTAATTTCAGTAGTTTTAAGCGTGTTTTAATTTGAATTAAATTTTAGCTAAATAGTGGCATGTAATAAAGGTACTAGTAAACTACAGGGCTGTACAAAAGTATTCAAGTATGTTTCCATCTATTAGTATAAATTGCTAAAGGATGAATTTCAAACTGTTATGCATTTTCTTGCTAAACTAAATTTTCCCATTATATAGTATATATATCAACATACAGATCGAATACAGGGCTGTTCAAAAGAATTGGAATACATATTTGGCTATGGGCGGTAACTACTGAAATTAGATTTTTAAATGTTTACTTAGTTATCTTATTTACCTTATTTCCCTAAGTAACAAATTTTCGTTAAAGGTTTCAGGGACTGTTGGAAAGTGTTTCATAATCTATGCTGTACGCATGATTTTTCTTACTTGTTTTATACATATATTGTATACATATATATATATCTTCCCAATCAAAAGTTTTAAATGGAATTAACACCAGAATAATTATACTAATAATCTTTTAAAAATTTTTGACATTATTTTGTATTAATAAACAGTATATCATTTTCATGGTATTTTATTTTAGGATTCTTTTCTAACGTTATTGATTATTTATTAAATTAGTTTCCTACTGTTCACTTTGCTATATGTCAAGTGAAGAATCTTTTACACATGAAACTACTTAAAAGAATTTGTAGATTTGACTGCCTTGAACAAATTTAACCTAAAAAGTATATGAAATATTTGCAAGCTTTATAAATTTTATAAATCTTAAATAACATTAGAAAAGACAAGTTGGAAATTGCTCGTCAAACGTAGAAAATGAGGTGCGTTCGTAATATAACTAGTTTTATAAATATTTTTTTGCATCGTATATTATAGCGAATGTATATTTTAATGTACTTCAATAAGTGCATATCCATTTCATTCTGTTCGAAAGGCTGTAACATCATTAAAATGTACTTGAAATATTTTTTTCCCATTGGCCGTCATGCAAAGGAAAACTTTTGACTGTCCCTGTAATTAAACTATACATCCGATTTTCATACAACTTGAAATGACTCGACAAAATTTTGCAACAATTATATATTTAGAATTTCAGACCATTCGGAAGGCTGTAACATCATTAAAATGCACTTGCAATCATTGGCCGTAATGTAACGGAAAACTTTTGACTGTCCCTGTAATTAAACTATACATCCGATTTTCATAAAATTTGAAATGACTCGACAAAATTCTGCAACAATTATATATTTAAAAATTTCAGACCATTCGGTTGGGTAGTTTTTGCTCTGTTATATGAGGACAGACTTACTTAACGACGACTATAGGTGCTACTTATTTATATAATTACGAACGCACCTAAAAATGGGCAGATAGTAAATATCTGTGGCTCTAGTGAAGGCATCCTCCACAGTAAATAAATTTACATGCTGACATATACATTTTAAATGTTAAAATAAGATAATTCACGGAAAACAATTAGCGATATTGGGAAAGGGGAAACAGAGAAAATCTGTTGTGATGGGGAATAATGGCAACTTAAACTTGATAAAGGTGAGAATCTTGAAATGCTACTCGTGTATTGTGTTATACATACAAAGAAATTTTAGTGTCCAAAGCTTTTCGAGCAACTATAAATAAGTTACAAAATTTAATTATAAAATGTGTTAATGTTATCAATTTTAGAAGATAAAAATGCAGACTGTATAAAGATTTTCATTAACACTGAAGTAAATTGTAAAAATATAACAAAACTCCTTTTGGCGCAAAGGCGGACTGGTACAACTTCATTGCATTTATGAAATTATGTTAAAAAACACATTTGTGACACAAGAGTCACTCCTTTGATAAGTTAAAAAATGTGTAATACATATTTATTGGTAAGCCTCTATTATGCTTCCACCGTGTGAACAGAGTTCACTTTTAAATAATCTCTATATAATAAAAGGCAATGTAACGCATCCGGGGTGAATCCATCAATCTTACCAGTCTCCGAGGAAGAGACTCAAGGGTGAAAGGTTCCATTCTCCCATTGGTTGACAAGAAACAAGAATCCCGCGATTACTTCTCAAGGTTACAAGTCCTGATAATTGAGCAGTGGTAGACACTTCTTCCTAACAAATCAGATGGCACATCGCATTTCACCACCAAAATAAATCGCCAAGTGTCACTTGAGATTATTTCAAGTATTAAGTTGCAATCATATTAAATTTTCTTTGAGACATGTAAGGAATTTTAATTTATTTTTCATATAAAGTGATTCATGGAAAATAATGATATGGTTAACAAATAACAAATCAGATGGCACATCGCATTTCACCACCAAAATAAATCGCCAAGTGTCACTTGAGATTATTTCAAGTATTAAGTTGCAATCATATTAAATTTTCTTTGCGACATGTAAGGAATTTTAATTTATTTCTCATATAAAGTGATTCATGGAAAACAATGATATAGTATTTTTTAAAATATCCTTTTCTTCCCTGCAAAAAATTGATTAAACTGACTTTCTTTTAAAAAAGTAATCAATTTAAATATTTTAGACTTATTATTTTGTAACTTATTTTTAAATTACACATCTATACTAATATTATAAGGAGGTAAAAATTGTTTATTTGTAGGAGGTAAGCTCTGAAACTACTGAACCGATTCCAAACGTAATGGTATCAAAATGATGGTGTTAGTCCAACTTAGAACATAGATTATATATCTTATGTCCGTGCCACTGGCCAAAAGGGGGTGCAGGAGTAAAAAACATTCTAAATATGCGATTTTTGTGTTACTGAAGGGCCTAGAAACATGAAATTTGGAATGATAGTTACTTATTAGATGCAAATGATCTCTAAGAACATTTCTTAAAAAATTAGAAATTTAAAAAGGGTGAAAATCGACAAAAAACGTTCTAAAAAAGTTCTAAATGTAGATTTTTACGCAATTTCAGGAAGTACCAAACCGATTTAAAAAATAATTGTGTCAATATGATGGTGAGAACCCTTGCTCCAACATAGGCTACATTTTATGTCTGTGCCACTACACCTAACGGGGGTGCAGGAGCAAAAAAACGTTCGAAATTGCGATTTTTGTGTTGCTGAAGGGTCCAGATCCATGGAATTTGCATGGTAGTTACCTATAAGATATAAATGATCTCTAAGAACAATTCCTAAAATAATTCGAAATTTAAAAGGGGTGAAAATGGACAAAAAACGTTCTAAAAGACGTTCTAAATTGCGATTTCTACGCAATTTCAGAAAGTACCCAACCGATTTCAAAAGTAATGGTTGGAAGTTGGCGATGACAGCCCTTGATCGAATATAGGATCTATTTCACGTCGGCGTCACTACGACCTTGCGATTGCATTTTAAAAAATGTTCTAAATTGCAATTTTTGTAATACTGAAGGGGCTAGAAACTTGAAATTTGGCATGGTAATTACTTATGAGATGTAAATACTCTCTGAGAAGAGTTCCTTAAAAATCTGAAATTTAAAAGGAGTGAAAATGAACGAAAAGCGTTCTAAAAACTTTCTAAATAGCGATTTCTACGCAATCTCAGGAAATATAAACCGATTTCAAAAGAAATGGTTTCAAATTGATGGTGACAGTCCTCGCTCCAACATAACCTATATTTTACGTTCTTGTCACTACCACCTGGCGGTTACAAGAACAAAAGATGTTCTAAATTGCGTTTTTTGTGATACTGAGGGGTCTAACATTTTAAATTTGGAATGGTAATTACTTCAAAGATGCAAATGCTTTCTAAGAATTGTCTAAAGAAAATTCCAAATTTGAAAGGATGAAGTGAGTGAAAAGCGTTCTATAAGCGTTCTAAATTACTATTTTATTACGACTTTTATGCAATCGTATGAAATACAAAACCGATTTCAAACATAATGGTTGGCAAATTGGTGGTGATAGAACATGCTCAAACATAAGCTATATTTTATGTCGAGGTTTGCAGGAGCAAAATACTTTCTAAATTGCTATTTCTGCGGTAAAAGAGGCTAAAAACTTTAAATATAGCACGGTAGTTACTTATAAAAAATAAATGTCCTTTAAGAACTGTCGGAAATAAATTCGAAATTAAAAAGGAGTGAAGCGAAAGGAAGGAGCGAAAAGCATAAAGAAAGAGTCCTAAATTACGATTTATATGGAATCCCAGGAAATAATAATCTGATTACAGAACTTATTAGTTGCAAATCAAGAGCGATAGTCCCTGATCCTATACAGGTTATATTTTATGCCGGTGTCACTACCACCTGGTTGGCAGGAACAACAAGAAAGCCTTTAAAAACATCTAGATTCCATTTTCTACAGAATATTAGGAAATACCAACAGATTTCAAGGTTAATGTTGGCAAATTAATGGTGACAGTCTCTGTTTCAATATTTTTCGAGATATTCTATTTCAACTCTGTTTCGGCATTTTATGTTGCTGCCACTAACACCAGAGTGGTGGTAGACTGTTAGACAAGAAGTTTGAAATTTGACATGATGGTTAATTTTAAGATCTAGTGTGTTAAGATGGTTCCTAAAAAATTCAAAACTTCAAATGAATACTGAAATGAGCTTATGAAATGAGCATAAAAGTCTCAAAATATTTTCTAAATTATCATTTAATTGGAATTAGTCTTAGTTCTTCTTATTAATTAAAATCTCATTTCTGTCTATTTTACTTTTATAATGAAGTTTAGTCAAACTATGGCTTATTTTGTAATTTTTTAATTATTTCTAAAAGTGGTCTTATAATAAAAAATATTCATGCAAATATCCCTTGGCATATTTCAACTATTATGCGAGCAAAGCCGCGGGGTTTGCTAGTTACTTATATTTACCTTTTCTATATACAGATGTATGTAAATTTAAACTTAAAAAAAAAAAAAAAAAAAAAAAAATTCTATATTTTAAAAGTAAAAAATTAATATTTATACGAAAAGTAAAATTAATAATTTTTGATTTATAGCTTTGCATCAGGAGGACAGAAGCTTAGGGGATTAGACGCCACCCCCCCCCCCCCCCGAAATGATATCCTGGCGTTTTGTAACTTATTTTTAAATTACACATTACTTATATTTTCCTTTTCGATATACAGGTGTAAGTAAATTTAAACTTTAAAAAAAAAAAAAAAAAAAAAAAAAAAAAAAAAAAAAAAAAAAAACATATCCCATATTTTAAAAGTAAAAAATAAATATTTATACGAAAAGTAAAATTAATAATTTTTGATTTATAGCTTTGCATCAGGAGGACAGAAGCTTAGGGGATTAGATGGTTAGGATTCAACCCGAGATACTTATTTATTAATCAATATACATATTTTTTTTAAAAATTGGAGGGGTGGGGAGGAAGGGTTGAGGTAAACGATAAAATACAATTTCAAAGTGTTATTAAAAAAAAATAGTATTATTTCAATAGTTGCAGCAGACTGTTTAAATTACGCCCTTTTATTGCATATTTATTAAATTTTTGTTTTATTAAGAATTCTTAATTTTGTTATAGTATATTAGCCGGAAAACCTGGTTTAATTAGAAATATTGTAAATGCTAATTGTGTGTTTATTAGAACACAAACTAGCCGAACTTTGCTCATCTGAAAGCTTCCATATTGTCAATTATTTTTTTATTAATTTTTCAAATTTTAAGTAAAAAACACAATTTTTACCCACCATCCTAGGACGGGCATTTACACTAGTAAGAGATATATATAACTTACAGATTAAGGAGGGGAGGCATAGTGACTTTACAGATGTTTTGATGGGGCGTGGCCAATCAAAGGTTGGGAACCACTGAGTTAGAGTGTCATGAATGAAGATTGCTCCTCTAGGCACGGCCCGTGCAGACCTCTAATCTTATGCACAAACTTTTTTAAATTTTAAATGTATTTTGTATTTTAAATGTATTTTGAAAATACATGTATTTTGTATTTGGAATTTTTTAATTCGAAAAGTATTTTGTATTTTAGGTTCTAAAACTAATGTATTTTGTTTCGAAAATGAATTTTCGATGTATTTTGCCCAACTCTGATATTTCATATTGCATTAAAACATGATTTACTTTTCTTTCATTTCGGGTTCTTGTCAACATCAAATTGAATTTTCAGGTTCGGGTTGCATAGCACCCGACCCGGGCCTCTAAGGCGGACAACTCTATTTTGCAAACACTTTTTCAATTCCTAAAATTTATATATTTGAACGCTTATATCTCTGAATATCGGACACCTCTCACTCTACATCTACACATATGTAACATGTGTACGTGTACATAAACTATCAAAAATACGATACATGTGTGTTTATGTGTATAAAAAATAAAATGTTAACATTTTTCATATTTTGATGGAAGAAAAAATGATTCTTAAAGAAAGAATGATCGCATTTCTTATATATATTGTATTTCTTATACAGTAAATTGAATATATCCTCATATGTATTCAAATACGTATTTAATTTCATTTAATTTCATTTGAGTTTAAACTTTTCGTGAAAATCCCAACAACCTGAGAGGCAAAAAACCTATATAAGACCCACAAGAATACTCCGACTGTGAACTCGGCCTGCAGAAAAAAAATTAGATTCATTCCGAGCTGAAAAAAACAAAATTCGGGTTAAACGACCACATATTTGACTCTATTCAATGATCCCGAAGTGTCCGCTATTCAGAGGTTTTAATATATTTGAATATTAAAGAATATAGATTTTTGCATTCTTCCAACATAAAAATGGTATTAACCCGGGAGAACTCGCTAGTGAGAATTTCTCTCACGGTGCTCAATTGCTTTTCTTTTACTTTACAGTCGCTTAATATAATTTTTTTTTGCTTGGCTTAGTACTTTTACTCACAAATAGGTAAAATAATGGAAATAACATTTTTAAATTTTAATTAAAATGAAAAATCGTTTAAATAAAAATCTTAAAAAAAAAAGTACGTCGGTGAGAGAAAATCTCATGCAGCGAGTTCTCCCGGGTTAAAGATACAATTATAGATTACTAGCAAACCCCACGGCTTTGCTCGCGTAATAGTTGAAATATGCCAAGTGTTTGCATGACTATTTTTTATTAGAAGAACACTTTTTGGAATAATTCAAAAATTACAAATTAAACCACAGTTTGACTAAACTTCATTATAAAAGTGCAATAGACAGAAATGAGATTTTAATTAATAAGAAGAACTAAAACTAATTCCGAATAAAAGATAATTTAGAAAGTATGTTGAGACTTTTATGTTTATTTCAGTATTCATTTGAAGTTTTGAATTTTTTAGAAACTATCTTAACACATTTACATCTTAAAATTAACCATCATGTCAAATTCCAAACTTCTTGTCTAACAGTCCGCCACCTCTCTGGTGTTAGTGGCACCAATATAAAATGCCGAAACAGAGTTGAAATAGAATGTCTCGAAAAATGTTGAAACAGAGACTGTCACCAGTAATTTGCCACCATTAACCTTGAAATCGGTTGGTATTTCCTAATATTCTATAGAAAACGGAATTTAGATGTTTTAAAGGCTTTCTTGTTGTTCCTGCCAACCAGGTGGTAGTGACACCGGCATAAAATATAGCCCGTATAGGATCAGGGACTATCACCCTTGATTCGCAACCAATAACTTCTGTAATCGGTTTATTATTTCCTGAGATTCCATAGAAATCGTAATTTAGGACTCTTTTAGAATGCTTTTCGCTCCTTCCCTTCGTTTCACCCCTTTTTACTTTCGAATTTATTTTCGACTGTTCTTAGAGGACATTTATATTTATTAAGTAACTACCGTGCTATTTTTAAAGTTTCTAGCCTCTTCAGTACCGCAGATATCGCAATTTAGAAAGATTTTTGCTCCTGCAACACCTCTAGGGGTTGTGGCACCGACATAAAATATAGCTTATGTTTGAGCAGGCAGGGTCGTACTGGCATAACTGAGAGGGCGGTGGCAAAATGGATAAAAAGGGCGCCGATTGCCTTACAAAAAGGCGCAAATGCTCATATATATATATATATATAGATAGATATATATACAGTGAAACCTTCCTGTGCGATCACCTCCCTGAACGATCATTTTTGCATGGAACGAAATTTATTCCCATAGGCTCAATACTAATTTTACCTCCATTCAGAGACCATCCCAGTTGAACTCCTTCCATGAGCGACCCATTTCTTTGAAGAAAACGAAACAAATTCCATTTTTTCCTGGTCGCTTGAAGAAAGTTTTATTAGAAAAATAATTCCAGAGAGCGCATTAGTCATCAAACTTCTAAACTAAGTTTATATATTTCTTTTATTCCGGTAAATTTTAACTGTTTAAACTTCTTTGTGCCTTTTTAGGCAATGAATTTAACTCTGACAAATTAAGAATGACGGTCCATAAACTACCCTGCCCTATTCTGCTGGAAACTCTCAAGGAAATAGATAAATGAATAAAATGGTCATTATTTGTTCCCATCCAAAAAAAAAAAAAAATTGCATTTATTTACTGAACTTCGAAAGGACTTAGAAATAAAAGTTATCAAAGATAAAACCGTAAAATCAAAGCAAACGTCAATGTATTCATTTTACACTCTGCAGTAATTAACTTTTGTTTTGATACTTTTTTTTCCTAATGTGAAAAATAAATTTTAGTAACATTAATTGTTACCTTTTTTCAACAATTAAACTCTAGATTTAAACATGTCCTCCTTTAAGGGAGGAGCGACCTCTTGGAGCGACCAATTTTTATTTGAACGGAATGTGGTCGCTTTAGAGAGGTTTTACTGTATATATATATATATATATATACACTGTATATATATGTATACTGTATATATATATATACTGTATATATACACACACATACATACACACATACATACTATATAAATTATGTATAAAAAATTTATTTAAAAATATATACTAGTATATTGCTATAGCGAAAACTTTATTCCTAAAATAATTATGACACCTAAATTAGTATTTTATACTATAGAAATGTAATATGCACAAAAATAGTTCCCGCAAAACATTGCACTTCTGATGTTAGATCAGTGTTGCCAACTTAGAGGTATTTGTTTTCCACCACACTTTTCTAAAAAATCTATCTCTATTTTCGAATTCCGCTCACCTTATCTAATGAGTTAATTCAAACTTTACCCCGGATACCCGAATAACAATCTCCATACAATTATCTCCAAATGGAAAATAAAATATTAAAATAAAACAAACAAAAGCGATTTCGTTGGGTCAAAACACAAAAGTGCAAAATATTATTTTATACAATTCAATAATATTTTATATAATACAATCTCTAGGATACCAATACTAATTATGTAAAAATTTTTAGAAAAGTTATTTTCGTTCAGGGAAAGAATGACGTCTATTTTACGTGAATTATTTCTAAAAATTGTAGTAATTCTTTATTTTTTCAACATTAAAAAGATATCATAGAGAAGCGTTTGGTTTGAATCCTTCTATTTAAACAGTTAAATATCTATATATAGTCTGCAATTGCATGAAAGACAAATATTCTTTAATATTATTACTACAGTTTTTGTTATTATTCAATTTAGTTTGTAGTAACAAATAAATAATATTTCGGGAAATATTAAAAATGTCATTTAATTTTCATCCCAGATTTTTTTTTTTTCCTCAACAGTTATAAAGAGAAAATAACGAAATACATTAGACTAGACAAATTTTGAAGATTTCGCAAAAATTCAAACTGATAAACTCTCTTGTGAAAGAGGCACAATTAAAAAAAATTAATATAAGTAATCTTACCTTATATTGTTTTTCCATGGGCAATTCACAGTTCTTGTTATGCAAGATGCAACATCAGAATATCTGAGCTGTGATGGTCATGATTTTTTATAATATTGTGTACTGTACACTATTTTTAAAAAAAGTACGAAGCACAAGCTTACGAAAAATGTTTAAGATTGCACTAAAATAAGTAAATAACTCGAAACACAGGCAAATAATATAAAGACGGAGTAGTTCTTTAACATAGGCGTAGCGTGACCAGACATTTTTTTTTTTTTTGGGGGGGGGGGGGGGGCACCAAAGTCGTGCGAAGTAAAAACGGCGCCCTGAGCGAATTTTCAATTTTGCGCCCCCCCCCCTCCTCCAATAAAAAATTTTTCTTTTTGTTATTGGTGTAATAAAATTGATAAAGTGCAGGAACATAAATTCTATCGAATAAATATTTCGCGTTTATTTTGGAACTTATTTAAAAGGTTTAATTTTAATTTAGGAATTCAGAACGACTAAATAACATAAAAGAAAATTGCACTTTTTTGTTAAAGAGTTCATGATGTTTAGTGGAAGGGGGAAAAAATGATCAAGAGAGAAAAAGAAATTCCCCGAAAAATGAATAAATTAGCAAAACCGTGGTTTGCAGCCTAAATTTCGCGCCCGGGGAGACCACTTCTTTAGCCCGCTCTTTGCACGGCCCTGGGGGGGGGGGCACAATAGAGGTCTGCACGGACCGCAATTCCAAGGCCCAGGCCGAGCCCGGCCCGTTTATGTTTTCACAGTTTACGACCAGGCCCGGCTCGTACAAAAAACAGTGAAAACAAGCCCGGCCCGTGAAAAAATCAATTAAATCAGTCCCGGTTCTGCTTGACACAATTTCTCAAAAAAAATTCCAATTTTTCTTAACATACAATTGCAGGGCAGCCACTTGCTACTAAAAGCGACTATTTTCAGCATCCGGCGGCTATGGCGACTATTTTCAGCATCCGGCGGCTATGGCGACTATTTTAGGCCGAAAACCATTAAATAGCGCTATTTCAAGAAAAAAGGTGACCTTTTCCGGATTTCAGTGACTGTTTTTACTGAAAATATTTGATCTTGCTTCTTCATAGCACCTGTAAAGTCATCTTCCCAAACACACTTTTTCAACGGTTGTTTGAAGAGATTCGCGATTTTTTTCCTCGACGAATTCCAAAATTCTCGATTTCGCCCCCTCCCCCTCCAGTCTGTTGACGAAAATACTTATTTTTTTCAGAGATCTTTTTATACAATCGTTGAAGGAGATTTTGCGATTTTTTTCCGCGATCCTTTGCCAAATGTCGCAAATTTTTCTACGTCAGATTAACGAAATCGATTTTTTTTCCTCCACCACTTGTCCAAATTCGCGATATATATTTTCCGAGAGCAATTGATGGTAGTTACTATTTGTTTCAGCGATCTTTTGGTGAAATTCCCGATTCTTTTCCAGATCGTTTGTCAAAATTCGTGATTTTCCTTACATGACCGAGTAAAATTCGTGATTTCTTACGCGATCATTTGGTTAAATTCTCAATTTTTTTTGACCAAATTTGTGTTTTTTGCCCGCGACCATTTGACGAAATTTGCGATTTTTTTGTGATCGTTAGACGAAATGCGCAATTTTTTGTCCATTCTTTTGACGAAATTTGCGATGATTTATCCGCGACCGAATGACGAAAATCGCCATTTGTTTCCATAACCTTTGGTAAAATTCAAGATATGTTTTACAGTTCTTTGAGGAGATTCGCGATTTTTTCCGTGACAAATTGCAAACATTCGCGATTTTTCCCCCAATCGATTAATGATAATAGTTATTTCTTTTCGCCTTCTTTTGCTACGATCGTTGAAGGATATTTCGCAATTTTTCCTATGACCTATTGCAAATTTCTCAATTTTTTGGGGGCACGGAACTCTTTTTTTTTTCCTTGATCCTTTGCCAGATTTCGCGATTTTGTTTCCGGCGATCGTTTCACGGAATTCACGACTTTTTTTCAGCGATACTTTGCCAAAATTCGCGATTTTTTCTGCGACAAACAGGGGAAATTTTTTCTCCGCCACCACTTGTCGAAATTAGCGATATATATTTTTTCCGCGACCGATTGATGGTACTCGCTGTTTGTTTCAGATATCATTTGACGAAATTCGGATTCTTTTCCGCGATAGTTTATTGAAATTTGTGATTTTATTTTCAAAACCGACTTACGAAATTCTTGATTATTTGTTTAAATTCTCGATTTTTTACGCGATTATTTGACCAAATTCGCGTCGTTTCAGGGGTAATGATTCTGTTCTGCATTTTCCGAAATTTTAAGGCATTCGGTTCCGAAAATTTGAAAAAAATCGGTCATCAATCCTAAAATTCGGGCATAAAAAAATATCGCTAATTTCGCAAATGGTCGCCGAAAAAATCAATTTCGATAACCGTTCACAAAAAAGTCGCCAATTTCTTCAAAGGATCGCAGAAAAAACGAATTTCGCCAAAGAATCGCGGGAAAAAAGCACGAATCTCTACAAGGGATCACGAAAAAACGCCAGCTTTGTCTGGGAATCGCGAAAAACACACACATTTCACCAAGGGATCGCAGAAAACGCAAAATTTATCAAAAGATCGCGGAAAAGCGCGAATTTCGCCAAAGGATCGCGATAAAGAAACACAAATTTCGTCGAAGGATCGCGGAAAAACGCGAATTTCGCTGAAGGACAGCCGAAAAAACACATAATGGGGGCCGGGAGATTCCCCCCCCCTTTTCCTCCTCTGCTGTAACCTTTCAGAAAATTTGCTGTGAATTTCAGATTTTTTTTTTTTTTTTTTTTACTCAGAATCATCCCTGTCGTCTTTTTGTCCGTGACCATTTAACGAAATTTGCAATTTTTTTTCTCTTGGTCGTTAGACGAAATTCGTAATATTTTGTGAATTTTTTGACGAAATTTGCGATGATTTTTTCGTGACCGCCATTTGTTTCCGCAACCTTTGATAAAATTAAAGATATTTTTCCACGGTCCTTTGAGGAGATTTGCGATTTTTTTCGACGACGAATTACCAAAATTCGCATTTTTTTCTGCCGATCGTTTTACGGAATTCACCATTTTCTTTACAGATCCTTTGTCAAATTTCGTGAATTTTTCCATGACCTATTGACGAAAATGATATTCGGTATTTGTTTCAGAGATTTGTTGACGAAATTCGTGATATTTTTCCCCGCCCTTTTGTCGAAATTCGTCTTTTCTTTTGTCGACTGACTGAGGAAGTTTAAAGGCAAGGAGGCAAAAAGAAGTGAAAAAATCATTTGGGGGATAAAGGCAGGGGCAACTTCATTAGCCATGGCGCCCTGTGGGAGATTTTTTACTGTACCACTGCAAATACTATACTAATTTTTTTTTCTTTTAAAGGGTTTTACTAAATCATTTTACTTTGTGCACTCCTTCCAGGGCCGAAACTAGCTATATTTTCAGCCGGGGCAAACATGGATTTTGGCACCCCCCTCCTTCCTCCGCAAAGTAAATTTACAAAGAGAAATTTACGAAAGTTTCTATTAGAGGACTTATTTTAAAATTTAAAATGTGTAACAGTAAAATACGTAATAATATTGAAATATATAACCAGCTTTGTCAAATATTTATTCATTAAAACCTGTGATAAAAATCGAAAGCATACTTCGAATAATTCCGAGGAAATAATTCCGCTTTATACAGGTTTCCGTCTTAGCAGATATAGCTGTTGGTATTATTTCTGTTGGAACCATGCAGTTTTTTTTTTCATTTACGACAATGTTCCATTATAGACATTTCATTTTTCTAGATTTTACTGTTGTTGTAGCATTACAAATTATTAAAAATGAGGTACTTTAATGTCATAGTGATATGAGTCACATTGTTTCAGGAACTAAAAAATAGGATTTACTGTACGCATAAAAATGAATTCCAGATTGTAAAATATCTTCCTGTACTATCTACACCAGTTTTGTGGAATTATCACTTATATCACTCTTCTTATTTATAGATAGATATGGCTACATACGTTCCTCAACTTTTCAAATTTAATTTTCAAAGCTAATTTTCAAATTTATGTGTGACTCAAAACAACAACAACAAAATTATTAAATTTTTACTTTTCATTTTGTGAATTTTCGACTACTTGGTGTTTATCGTCCCAGTCAGACACCTGACCTCGCCCAATTAAAGGCCAGATATGGTGATATGCATGTAAAAAAGTAATTATAAGAAAAAGAATGGAGTTATTCATTTACTGTCTTGTATATTGTAGGGTAATCTTTTTATCTATTCGACAATTTTAATGCACTTTACTCAGCTTTTCCTTTTGATTTTTCAGCTAAAAAATATTTTTTTACACAAATTTCACACGCACATACATATATTGTATAAAACGATAAAACAAATTTTCATCTGGCGCCCCCTTCGCGTAGCGCCCAGGGCGCATGCCCACTCTCTACCCCCTTAGTTTCGGCCCTGACTCATTCTCCCGTTAGTTTTTATTGTCCCGGGCAGCCTGGGTGGGCTTGTTGAGCTAAAGCCAATGGGTAGGCCTCCTTACCTATCCGAACCTGTCCCGGGCAGCCACCCGATCTCGCCCATATCAAGACAGGAAAAATGAAAGCTCAATACTGCCCAGGGAGAGAAAGAAAAAAAATGAACAGTCTTCAAGGAGTCTTTTCATCAGAAAAGTCAGAGTCAAACAAAATCTTCATTTGGCGCCCACTTCGACTTTCGGTATACTTGGAATTGGAGAAAGAATAATGCTCAAGACAAAAGCTCTTTTTTCCAATTCATTTGCAGTCTTCTATTATAGATGAATCTTTTTTATATAATTGTAAATTTCAATGCATTAGTTCAGTTTTACTTTTGGATTTTCCGGCTGTAAGATTTTTTTATGCAAATTCAATATAAATACATATATATTTTTGTATGTAAAGACAAAAAAAAATCTTCATTTGGCGCCCCTTTCTGTTCTGCCGCCCGGGATGTAGAAGGTTGGGGGGGGGGGCACACGCCCCACCCGTGCCCATCCGACGCTACGCCTATGTTCTTTAACACTGGATGGAACGAGACAAACGAAGCAGATTTCACATCAGGGGCACTTTATTTACACCGACTATCGGTTGAAAATTAGAAACACGTGCATTTCCAGTTTCTGTGGAGTGGACAATATAGATGTCTGATATCGGTACTCTCTTTTCTTTGGAACATAATGCACTTAGGTTTCCTTTCAAATGAGCAAACTTACAAAGGCTGTGCCCAATAATAGAGTTGTTTCTGTTTTTCAAGGATCTTGTTCTTTTTACCGCGATTCCTCTGTGTAAGCAGGGCAAGGGGGGCGGGGGACAGAAAATCTTCGGAAAAGTAATAATTCTTTAAAAGTATTACGTTGAATATATTATTTTTAAAAGTAGTATTACTTGAATTTTATTGCATGATAAGTTTTGTTTAAAAAGGTTTTCATTAAATTTCATTACAACTGCTGACTGATTTACGTGGCCGAAAACACCAGCTATTTTTTATTGCGCTCAGACACTTTGTAATCGAACTGTCTTTTATATTTTTCGAGAAAAGCAAAAGATCCTTCAGAAAATGCTGTCAAAGGTGGCGTTTTGAACCGAATTTCCGGACGCGACAGTCGGGGAAGAGGAAGAGAACTGTTGTCACGAGACAACAATCAATATTAACTCAAGATGTAATTAATTTAAAGAAAAGAATCGATTGTATTACAAATTACTCCAATAACCAAGCCTGAAAGTCTCATTCTTTTATATAGAGTTTGGCCAAATATTCAGTTTCATTTTCGTTTTCAGCCCAAAATCTTCGGCGAAAGTACTGCCGAATATTCAGTATTACTATAACTGCCTCTCCCAAACGGCACTCCCATCCAAAGAGCCGCACATACTATGTATTCACATACAAGGTGATAAATCTAGAAGATATTGCTAATATTGATTAAATTCGTTATTTTTAAATTAAATTATTTTTTAATAATTTTTATGTTTATAACTCCTTATATTTAATTAATTTTTATTTCAATCAAATTATTTTTTAATTAATAATTATTTACTGCCGTTTCTACGCAAAACATTATTCAGATAACATGCATATATGTATGTTTATGTTAATTACTTTGAAATTATTTTTAAAACAGTTTCGCTTTCGTTTTCGCTCGAAACTAGGAAGGTACCGAAATTCGGTTTCTGTCGAACACTATTTTTATGTTTGCAAATAAGCAGAAATTTTCGCATTATTGAACGTTAAAAAATACTTTTTTGAGAACATAACTTATAAATTTCGGAAAATCGAGTTTTTATTTTAACAGCTTTATCAACGGAATTAAGACTTCTTTATGTGGCCAAAATTTGGAATAGACGATTGCATTTTTAAAAAGACGACCACAACACGATTACTTTAAAATGACTGAATTGTTTCACTTCTAATTTTGTCAGCTTTTTTTCTTATATAATTATGCAGTGCATTAAGGATTTTTTTTTTTTATCATCAAAAATCAGTATTTTTCTACGATAAAAGTTGAATATTTCCACACTTTGTCTCGTCTAGTCACTAAAATAAGTCATATTTAATTAAAAATTACTGTTTGTTTTCATTTCAGATAAGCCAAATTTAAACTACAATGGCCGCCGTAACTCACGCGCGCGCACACACACACACACACACACACAAAACGCACCAGAAGAACGGCAATAGCTTCAAATATATTTGCATTTTTTAAAAGTAATATGTATCAAAATTATATTTTAGCATTGTATTAAAAATAAAAAGCAAAGTCAAAGAAAATAGAAATACTTAAGAGGGCTGGTCACTCAGCTTCGAAATTCTTCTCCGTAATGTTATGGACTTTTGTTATGGACTCCGGAATGTCTATGGACTTTTGATGCATTCATATATTTAAAATATCTTCTCGGGAAATTCACATTTTTAACATCTTTTTTCTGTGTACTCAAGATTTTAACACTTCACACACTCGTAAGATTTTAACACTTCATATAAAATTAAGTCTATACTTTAGAAATATTTTTTGTGGGGAAAAAATTGAAAAGAAGAAGAATAACACATTTTTTCCTACCGCAATTAAGCTTATATGTGTTCATTATTTTGCAGTTATTTTTTACTCGATATCTTGAAAAGAAGAAATGTATCTAAAAAATGATAAGGTTTAACTGGAAAAGTTATTTTTCGTTTTCACCTTAATGGGAATTTTTAAAAATTTGATGTATGTATCAATGAAAATTATTTAATAATGTCGTCAAAAGTTTTGGGCAGCTAAATAGATGTAAAACAATTAAGAATCCTCGACTGAAGAGGAATTTTGTGTAATACACTACTTGTTTTATTACACAAAACATTATAAAACTGCTATAACAGTTGCTTAATTCAATATTTTATTTTTCGTTTTTAACGTTCGCAGATGCCTGTACGCCGAGCATGTGTCGTGTGTTAATTAGTATTTCATGGGAAAATACCTCACACCCGATTTCTATTTTCTCCAGAAATCTCGGAATACGGTATAATTAATAAAAGTGTCACATCTGGTATTACTACAGAAACCATTGGGTTTCTATAGAACCCATACCTAGTTGAAACTCTGCCGAAATGGTAATTTGTCTTCTTAGGAACTCCCACGTTATTGACTAACAGCATTGAAAACTGAACACAAACACATTTTCACTTCTCCTTACTTATATTCATCCATTCTTTTGTAAAACGACTTTTACAATTTTAGTGGTTTATCTATTTATTTTAATTACATGTGTATTTTTCAATTTATAAATCGGGATGGTGTTTGAAGTTTAAAGCGGTTAACCAGATCCGTTTTTTTTTTTTTTTTTTTTTTTTTTAAACGTTTTTAGATATTGGCATTTTCGGATGCTAAAAATGTAATCGAATTTCTAAATAGATATGAAAATTTAACATTTTCTTCTTTCAAAAACAAAATTTATATAAGTTTCCTTTCCGAAATCTTGTGAAGAATTAGTCTTGGCGGTCTAACTTATATTATCATTAAAAAATTATGGAATGCTCCAGTTTAGTAGAACCCATGTGTGTGTGTGGGGGGGGGGGGGAGGATTGCAATTACAAAATCACGATAGCAGTTTTTTGAAAGTTATTTTTGCAGAGGCGCTGAAAAAAATCTGACCAAGTGACCAAGGCCACCATGATTACAAAAACACAATATTAGTTTTTTCAAAGTTATTTTTACAGAGGCGCTGAAAAAAAAACCTTACCGAGGGCGCCATGATTACAAAAGCATGATATTAGTTTTTTGGAAATTAATTTTATAGGGGCGCTGAAAAAATCTCACCAAGGGCGCCATGATTACGAAAACACGATATTAGTTTTTTGAAAGTTATTTTTACAGAGGTGCTGAAAAAATGAACAAAGGGCGCCATGATTACAAAAATACGATATTAATTTTTTTTAAACTTATTTTTACAGAGGCGCTGAAAAATATTTGATGAAGGGCGCCATGATTACAAAAACACGATATAGTTTTTTGAAATTTATTTTTACAGAAGCGCTGAAAAAAATCTGACCAAGTGTGCCATGATTATAAAAACACGATATTACTTTTTTTTAAAGGCATTTTTACAGAGGCGCTGAAGAAAATCTGTCCAAGGGCGCCATGATTTCAAAAACACGATAATAGCATTTTGAAAGGCATTTTTACAGAGGCGCTGAAAAATCTCTGACCAAGGGTGCCATGATTGCAAAAAACACGATATCAGTTTTTTGAAACTTATTTTTACAGGGGCGCTGAAAAAAATCTGACCAAGCGTGCCATGATTACAAAAACACAGTATAGTTTTTTGAAATTTATTTTTACAGAGGCGCTGAAAAAAATATGACCAAAGGCGCCATGATTAGAAAAACACGATAATAACTTTTTGAAAGACAGTTTTACAGAGGCGCTGAAAAAAATCTGTCCAAGGACGCCATGATTAGAAAAACACGATATTAGTTTTTGAAAATTTATTTTTACACAGGCGCTGAAAAAAATCTGTCCAAGGGCGCCATGATTAGAAAAACACGATATTAGTTTCTGAAAATTTATTTTTACAGAGGCGCTGAAAAAATCTGACCAAGGGCACCATGGTTACAAAAACACAATATGGTTTTTTGAAATTTATTTTTACAGAGGCGCTGAAAAAAATCTGTACAAGGGCGCCATTATTAGAAAAACACGATAATAGTTTTTTGAAAAGCATTTTTACAGAGGCGCTAAAAGAAAAATGTGACCAAGGGCGCCATGATTACAAATACACATGTTAGTTTTTTGAAAGTTATTATCTTACAGAGGCGCTGAAAATATCTGATTAAGGGCGCCATGATTAAAAAACACGAAATTAGTTTTCTGAAACTTATTTTTACAGAGGCGTTGAAAAATATGACCAAGGGCGCCATGATTAGAAAAACACGATAATAACTTTTTGAAAGACATTTTTACAGAGGCGCTGAAAAAAATCTGTCCAAGGGCGCCATGATTAGAAAAATACGATATTAGTTTTTGAAAATTTATTTTTACACAGGCGCTGAAAAAAATCTGTCCAAGCGCGCCATGATTAGAAAAACACGATATTAGTTTTTGAAAATTTATTTTTACACAGGCGCTGAAAAAATCTGACCAAGGGCACCATTGTTACAAAAACACAATATGGTTTTTTGAAATTTATTTTTACAGAGGCGCTGAAAAAAATCTGTACAAGGGCGCCATTATTAGAAAAACCCGATAATAGTTTTTTGAAAGGCATTTTTACAGAGGCGCTGAAAAAAAATTTACCAAGGGCGCCATGATTACAAAAACACAATATTAGTTTTTTAAAAGTTATTTTTACAGAGGCGCTAAAAAAATCTGACTAAGGGCGCCATAATTACAAAACGCGATATTAGTTTTTTAAATTTTTTTTAGAGAGGCGCTAAAAAAAATCTATCCAAGGGCGCCATGATTAGAAAAATAGTTTTTTGAAAGGCATTTTTACAGAGGCGCTGAAAAAAATCTGACTAAGGGCGCCGTGATTAAAAAAAACAATATTAATTTTTTGAAAATTATTTTTACAGAGGCGCTGAAAAAATCTGACCAAGAGCTCCATGATTACAAAAAAACAATATTAGTTTTTGAAACTTATTTTTACAGAGACGCTGAAAAAATCTGACCAAGGGCGCCATGCTTACAAAAACACGCTATTAATTTTTTAAAAGTTATTTTTACAGAAACGCTTAAAAAAATCTGACCAAGGGCGCCATGATTACCAAAGCCATCGCTCTGACAATGGGACCAAATGAAATTAAAATGAAAATCTCCTGTCTTAAATCGGAATTCCTTTTTTTTTTCTATCTTTTGTCTTTTGTACTTTCGCGATAAATGCAGAAATATCAAACTACCGGGCAGCCACCCAGGGCGCCAAACATTTGACAGAAAATATGCTAAATACGCCATTAATTCTAATGTTAATTTATGTGGAAGTTACTATTCTTCGGGGTACTGAATAAAATCCGGACCTGGGCGCCATGACTATCGAAGTTTCTGTCAATGAATCCATTTAAAATAAGAATCTGTTTCTTATACAGTGTTTCGTCGTTTATACTTGTGCAAAAGGCATAAATACAAAAATACCTGGCAACACCAGGGGCGCTAAATACTTAGACGCAGAAAAGAAAATATGCAAACTTATTAGACACTTATTAGAAGCATTCTTCGAGCAGAAATTTAGGTGTATATCTAAATAAGTGAATACTTAATATTATTTGTCTTAGAATTTATCATTAGTACAGGCTTTGAAACAAGGTCTGGCCAGGATACAATGTTTAAGAATGGCATATCTGATTGTCGATAACTTATGTTATCTCGAAATTGGGTTAACTAATTGTCTTTGATCACACATAGTTTGCTTATGCTATACTTTAAAAAATAAAACGCATTACTTTTTAATCTTCCAAATGAAAATCTTTGAAAATTTTATGCCTTTCAGAATACAGAACTTTAAGCGTGGTTTAAAAAAAAAAAAAAAAAAAAAAAAAAAAAAAAAAAAAAAAATGACGATGGGCGCACCGGGCAGTTGCCTCGTTGCCCGGTGGGCCAGTACGACCCTGTGAGCAGGTACTATCACCATCAATTTGCAACCATGTTTAAAATCGGTTTCGTATTTCATACTATTGTACAAAAATCGTAATTTTGAACGCTTATAGAACGCTTTTCGCTCCCTTCATCCTTTTAAATTTGGAATTTTCTTTCGCCAATTCTTAGAAAGCATTTTCATCTTTGCAGTAATCACCATTCCAAATTTAAAATGTTAGACCCCTCAGTAAACCAAAAAACGCAATTTAGAACATTTTTTGTTCCTGTAGCCTCCAGGTGGTAGGGCCAAGAACGTAAAATATAGGCTATGTTGGAGCGGGGACTTTTACCATCAATTTGAAACCATTACTTCTGAAATCGGTTCATATTTCCTGAGATTGCGTAGAAATCGCTATTTATAGTGCGTCTCAAAAGTATATGGACAGGCGATTTTTTGAAATAACAGTTCAAAAAATGAAGCCATAATCATGAAAAAAATAATAAGCATATGGAATTATAATACAAATTTATGACAACAAAAAAATACAGTATACGTTATACAGAATTTTTGTAAAAAAAATCAAAATCAAAATAGGCTGTCTCAAAAATATATGGACTTTTCGAGTTTTTTGCATTTAAATTCGAATTTTGGATCTGTTCCTTTGAATTATCTTGAAAACCGTATCAAGTAAACTTCAAACTAGTGTTTGGAGAATGTGTGGCTGTAAAGAGAACCAATTCTGCTCTACGCTTTGCTTTAATTCCTGAATAGTAGAAAATTGACGACCATGAGCATCTACATCTCGTGCAAGTACTCCTCAAAGGTTTTTAATTGGATTTAGATCTGGACTGATAGCTGGCCAGTCTATAACAGTCACTTGATTCTGCGTAAACCAAGCTGTTGTTGAATGACAGATGTGAATCGACACATTGTCCTCTTGGAATTTTCAGTTATCCCTTTCAAAAATGTTTCCAAATGGAAGTAGATTGCTTTTAAGGACATTTTAATAATCCTCAGAGAACTGTTGACTATTAAGAGAAGCAATATCCGTTGTTCCGTTGAAACAAATCGCGCCCCACACCCTGAGAGAATCCCCTCCTTGTTGTCGACTAATGGACTCCCGAGATTCTCGTCGCAGGTCGCAGATCATGCCGATGGTATGCCCAGCCATCAGGGCCATACAAATTGGTTTTGTTTTCGTCACTGAAGAAACAACGATTCATCTTCACAAGGTTTGTGTTTTTTAGTTCAAAGAACGCGTGCATTTCTATGGTGCACTTTCAACATAGATTCCGCGCACATTCTGCGATATTTTGAATTTTGCTTACCCGTATGCAACGGTGAACAGTAGATCTCGTAATAGGAAAAGCTAAAGTCTTCGAAATTTCACGAACAAACTTCTTTTGGGTTGAAACTGCTGGAAAAATTTATCTGTTTTGCCGTATAGAGTTGCTTTTTTTGGTCGACTTGAACGTTGTTTTGCAATCGCATTGTCACGTTTTGATAAAATTTCATAAATTCCGGATCTGTTGCTCTTTATTTGTTTAGCAATATCAGAAATTTTAACATTTGAGTCTTTAAACGCCAAATTTTAGCTATATCAGCAGCAGAAAATTGAACATTGCGAGGCATTTCCCACTATTCGATAATTGAAGAATGAGCAGTTATTAGGTGCGTTCGTAATTATATAAATACGTAGCACCTATAGTCGTCGTTCAGTCCTTCCGTCCGTCTGTCCGTCCGTCTGTCCGTCCGTCCGTCTGTCCGCATGTAACAGAGCAAAAACTACCCAACCGAATGGTCTGAAATTTCAAATATATGATTGTTGCAAAATTTTGTCGAGCCATTTCAAATTTTATGAAAATCGGATGTATAGTTTAATTACAGGGACAGTCAAAAGTTTTTCTTTACATTACGGCCAATGGGAAAAATTATTGCAAGTGCATTTTAATGATATTAGAGCCTTCCGAATGATCTGAAATTTTAAAGATATAACTGTTGCAAAATTTTGTCGAGCCATTTCAAATTTTAGGAAAATCGGATGTATAGTTTAATTACAGGGACAGTCAAAAGTTTTTCTTTACATTACGGCCAATGGGAAAATTATTGCAAGTGCATTTTAATGATATTAGAGCCTTCCGAATGATCTGAAATTTTAAAGATATAACTGTTGCAAAATTTTGTCGAGCCAGTTCAAATTTTAGGAAAATCGGATGTATAGTTTAATTACAGGGACAGTCAAAAGTTTTTCTTTACATTACGGCCAATGGGAAAAATTATTGCAAGTGCATTTTAATGATATTACATCCTTCCGAATGGTCTGAAATTTTAAAGATATAATTGTTGCAAAGTTTTGTTGAGCTATTTCAAATTTTAGGAAAATCGGATGTATAGTTTAATTACAGGGACAGTCGAAAGTGTTCCGTTACATTACGGGGAATGGGAAAAATTATTGCAAGTGTATTTTAATGATATTACATTACAGCCTTCCGAATGGTCTGAAATTTTAAAGATATAATTGTTTCAAAGTTTTGTTGAGCTATTTCAAATTTTAGGAAAATCGGATGTATAGTTTAATTACAGGGACAGTCAAAAGTGTTCCGTTACATTACGGGGAATGGGAAAAAATTATTGGAAGTGCATTTTAATGATGTATCAGACTATGCGCTTTATGAAGTGCAAAAAAGTATACATTCAGTACAATATGGGGTGCAAAAAATAATTATAAAACTAGTTATAGTACGAACGCACCTCATTTGCCACGTTTGACGAGCAATTTCCAACTTGTTTTATATTTTGCAGTAGGTAGTTCACATGTACAGAACGCAGAAAATGCAATTTTTTTTTTTTTTTTTTTTTTTTTTTTTTTTGATACGGTGGAAATAAAAGCAATTCTCTTCATTGTCCATATATTTTTGGGAGATCTTATTTTGAATTTAATTTTTTTACAAAAATTCTGTAAAACCTATACTGTATTACGTTGTTGTAACAAACATATATTATGATTCTATATGCTTATTATTTTTTTTTCGTGATTATGGCTTCATATTTTGAGCTGCTATTTCAAAAAATCGCTTGTCCATATACTTATGAGACACACTATAGAACGCTTTTGTTCATTTTCACCCCTTTTAAATTTCAAATTTTTAAGGAACTCTTCTCAGAGAACAGTTACATCTCATAAGTAATTACCATGCCAAATTTCAATTTGCTAGCTCCTTCAGTATCACAAAAATCACAATTTAGAACGTTTTTTTTTTTTATGCAACCGCAAGGTGGTAGTGACGCTAACATGAAATACACTGCTCAAAAAATAAGGGGAGCAAGCAAAAAAAAGTAGAGAAGAGTGCAAGACAGCCATGTATGGGCATAAAATGGATAGTACACGTGTATCAATGCGCAATACAGATAAAAGACGCAAAAAAAAAATTGTAAGGGAGCTTTTATTCTTTGAAAAGATGGAAAGAACATGAAAAGATGATTCAGGGCAACAATTTGGGTTCATGTAAATGATAAAAAAAAAGTATTGTTTAGAAATGATGCAAGATTTTTATTATGGCGTGTGGTCTCCTCGAACAGCTAAGAATGCTGCACACCTGGTTTCCATGGATGCGATGAGGTTATCGATGAGACTTTGGGAAATACCCCAGATAGCATGCAGGTTTGCAGTAAGTTTGACTTTTTCTCGATATTTCCTTGTCTTGACAAATTTGACACAACAATTTTCACTCAAAAGTACTGCAAGGCAGATGAAACAAAATCGATCTCTCCCTTGTAATGCCATTTTGTTGTAAAACTGCTGCAACACTGTCATATTTCAACGACGTCAGCGAAAATTCCCTTTGTTGAGAGCAGAATAGATAACAGCGTATGACTGGAAATTCAGAGCTCAGAGTCAAAAGAAAAAGACACATCGTTATTGAATCTCGTGATTAGCGGATCATTGATTAGCGTTCAAATAAAGGAATCCAGAAATAAAGGTATTTCTTATTTTAATTATTCAAATGTGGTTATTTTCTCTAAAGTAACATTTCTTTATAATCTACAACTTATTTCATAACAAAAATTCTAATAAATTAAAAGTTATGTTAATTTTCTAAGTAATGCCTACGTTTTTCAATAGTTATGTTTTGGGTCATGTTAAATATTTTTTAATAAATTTTTCTGAATTTTACAGGGAGTTTAAGATTTCGTTTGTTGTTGCCTTTCACGCTGTTGGAGCAGTGTTGAATTCAAACGCTTATCTCCGGGAGAGATTTCTGTTGCTCCGGGATGAGGTGGAGGGGAGGGGCAGGGGCGTAGCGATAGGGGTTATGGGGGGAGACCCCCCCTTCAATATATGTGAACTTGGGAAATTTGAGCTTAGAGTTAGGAAAGTATAGATTTTTGAAACACTTATTCTTTTTTTTTTTTTTTTTTTTAAGTAAAAATAAAAAAAAGAATTATTTATTGTATTGCAGACGATCTTTCTGAGTTCTGTAATAGTAAAATAGTTCAACTTTCAAAATAAATACAAAAAGCAGCCAGACTCAATTTCTCATTATGTTTCTCTGTGTAACGAAAATATCATACATCTACCAGACATGAATTTCTCTACTGTTGTCCATCAACAGTGTCTGTAATACCTTTCCTCCAAAACTTTGTTCCTTATTCAAAAATCTAAAAATATGAGGCTATTTTCTATAAAGTACAATTATGACTCCTACACAATTGAATACAAAAACTTTCAGTAAATGAACCAATAATTATAACTTTTATGTTTTTAGTTTCAGCATTTTTTTTTGGGGGGGGGGGGGAAGATTTTTTTTGCATATAAGTATCATTATCATTAAAGACTCATTGAACATATTATTTTAGCTGGAAAATAAATCATTTTTTTTTCATGTTGGGAAAATTTTTAACTCCACCCCCCACCCCCCGCGCCGAAAATTTTTTTGCAGCTACGCCCCTGGACGGGGGGGGGGGACATTCCGAGGTGGAAATTGCACTTTTGTCCATTAAAAAGCAAAAAAATTCAAACCTTCCGGGACGACATTTCAAGGTTCCGAGGAGGAATGTCCCCTCTCGGTCACCCCCTGAATTCAACACTGCGTTCGAGAGTATGATTTTAAACTTTAAATTATTTTTTCATTACCATTAACTTTTTTTTCTCTATTTAAATATTAAGTATAATTTTAAACTGTTTCTTAGTTGGCTCTATGCTTATCTACCTGGATTTCTAATGTACCTCTTTTTTCTAATTTTTATTGAAATTACTAAAAGTATTTCCTACCGACGTCCGTTTTATTTAATTCTTTAATAATTTCTCTTTTCTTTTGACGTAACTGCGTCTTAATCGGATGTGTATAAATCTTTTTATTTCCAAATTTTTGTAAAACTTTTAAATATGAATATTTTAAAATTTTTAGTTTTTCACGCCCGCAAATCACGCATGTACCGGAGCAAATCGAAACGATATTCCGGTTCGTGAAATTATGACAAATACTATTCTGGTTAATGATCCGTGAAGTTATTAAAACATCTTATTACAATTTCATATGTATGGCTTTTATTGTGCTGTCTATAACTGCTTTTTATTATTTAGAATTTTGAATGCAGTTTTTAAATTGTTTTTGTATGATTAGACATAAATTCGTCTAAAGTTTTTAAAAAAAAGTTTTTAGTCAACGATAATTTTGAAATAGCGTCCCTATTCGTGGATTTTCCATTTCGAGACCTGCCGCAAAAAATTTTACTAATATTGATTGGTGCATATTTTTGTAATGAATTGAAGCTAAATAACTAAAATGCATTGAATAACCACTTCAAAATCTCAATGTTATAGTATTAATGTCAGATTTGAATATTGTTTATTTGTATTCTTATTGAGCATGTTTTGTTTTGTTTTGTTTTTTACATGTAAAAAAGTGTTCAACTGTAGAGTAGGTGGGGGCAAAGATACGCACTGCCTGATTTAATATGAAGAAACATTTTTACAATCATGACCGCTAGGTAGTAGTTTGGTCTCATGTGTAGTAGTTTGGTCTCATATGTGTAGTAGTTCTGTGATCAAACCTTATGAAAAACGTAGCACTCCGTGCCAAGAAAATGAGGTAAGTTTAAATTTTCAAATTTTGATCTAATATTTTAAAAATTTTACTTTATTGTTTAGCTAACACTACTTCGAATTTTTACAAATCCAAAAGTTCAGTGGAGAACGGAAGCTCTATAGCTTCTAAATACCGTATAGTTTATCTCGATTGCATTTGTTTAAACTTGTAGGTAGCCGGTTAAGTAAAATACTGCAGAATGGGGCAAAAGTACGCAACCGTCTTGGGGCAAAGATACGCACAAGATTAAGATTCGGGGCTTTGCCTTATCGTTTTAGCTAGATGCAAAGCTTTCCACAATTACGTTGTGGTAAGTTTTATTTTTTATATTGTATAAAATACAATAGCTACTTAACTTATATAAGCTAGTTAACTACATTTTCCTTTTTCTAGTTAAGTTTTGTTAAAATATAGAAATTAGTTGGTTGGTTGGTTGATTTTTGTGACGGCCGATTATCTACGCTAGGGATATAGGCCCGAGGGGGAGTGCCCTTCGTGGGGGTCTTTCTAAGGGAACCTAACCCGTATTTACGCATGGAAGTCCATGGCTCGAAGAAAACCACGAAAACTCCAAACGATTAGGCCGACGGGCGCGATTGGGTTCGAACCCAGCACCTCCCGTCTACCAGCTTCGACGGCAGAACCTCTCAGCCACTGGTGGGGCTTATAGAAATTAGATATCTACTTACCTACTTTTAAAAATCAATATTCTTGTTTCATAAAACGATTTTGTTTTAAAGTCTTAACCCTTAACTCCTATTAACGGTCTCACAGACTGCTGCTATATTCATTTTTCATAGCTTAACTTGTAATTTTCAATTTAACTATTGATGTTAGTTTAATTTTGAATCGTTTGGAAACTTAATAGTATCGCTAAAGACTTCTAAATGAGGAGAACTTTTATTATAATAGGCCTTTACATAAAGTTTAGCGCAAAAACAGTATCTTATGAGTCAGTCAACCCTTTTATTCATTCTACGATCAAGGGGTCTTTAAGACCGCTCACAGTATTTATTCAACAATTTTTGTCACAGTAGTTTGAGGTTAACTGCTATTTGCGATCTCACAGACCCACTGTTTATTTCCTTTTTTTTTTCGAAGTTTAACTTACAATTTTCAGTTTAACTATAAATACTAGTGAAATTTACTAATGCTTTTGCATAACTCATTCGTTTTATTGGAAATGGGGCAAAAACCTACAGTAAGTGGGCAAAAATAGGCACTGCGTATCTTTGCCCCAACCGATGGGGCAAAGATACGCAGAGCAATGTTTTTTTAAAAATTGCAATTTCTCTCAGAATTATAATTTGATAGAATGTCGGTTGATGTTAGCACTTGCCTAAGGTTCTAATCTAACATTTTAATCACTCATTACATAAGTTTAGACTAATGTGTGTGTTAAAAATGAAAATGTATGGAAAGTGCGTATCTTTGCCCCCACCTACTCTATATTTATTTATTATTATTTTTATGGTAACAATCTTTCATAAAAGGTAACTTCATAACATCCTACACTCACGCGAAGAAACGGTCAAGTTAATGTTAATCATATGGGAGATATTTAGATTTCTTTCTCGCATTTTAATATTTTTTAATCCTTTTCATGCATAGGATACCTGAGGTTGAAAAGTTTTATTCTGCGTTTGTACTGTTTAGGTACTAATTAGTTAATGTTTAGTTTGCCTCTCTGACTAGATTAAAGTTGATAAATTAGGTTGAACTAATTTGACGAGATAAATTAGATTAAACTGATGAAATTTTACTAGATAAATTAGACTAACTGACTAGATAAACTAGTTTTGATTTTAGTTAAATTTTTTGGCTTCCGCACTTAAAATGTAAAAACTGAAGAATTGTAAACATCACTTGTGTGTCTCTCTGTCCGTCTGTCATAGTCAATTTTACGAAACTACGGAACATGAAAATTTCAAACTTGCCAGAGTTATAAGGTTATTGACCAACATACTTATTGATTATTAGCGATTCGCAAGTATTTTTAGAAAAAAAAATTAAGGAAATAAGCTACTTATTTTTATTTTCTTTTGTGTATGTAGTGTGTGGGGTATCGTTCGAAAGATCTTGTAATACGGAAACCAAAAGTATATTTGTTGTAATTTTAGATATTACATTTTCAGAGATATAGTCGAAAATGTACTGGAAAAATGTGTCCCCCCCCCCTCCTTCCCCGCTATTACCAAATCTACTGTAAATAAAATTATGGGGAAAATAGTACTAGAAGTTTATTTAAGCCATACAGGAAAACTATACCGATTATCCTAGTCACATACTTTTGAGAAAATCGCATTTTTTCGTTACACACTGACTTTACTTGGCAGGTGCTCAGTCGAGGAGTTGACGGATGCTCTATGTACCTATCGACGCGGAATCATAATCGTTTTCACAAATATTTAATAAAGGCGTTGGTAATGCTTTGATGACTGCTTAAAGAATTTAAAACTTTATACTAAAGAATGTTCTGATTTCTACTAGTTAATCATGTTTGCTCTTGGAAAAAACAAATATTTTAAGAAGTAAAATTATTTTAAATGGTTAAATCTTTAAAAGTTTAATTAAACTTTACGTTTAATTTCGATACGTTCATTCTTACGGGATAACGCATGGGATAAAAATTTCACATTAAATGTCAAACCAACTGAATGAATTATCTTAATATGTTCTTCTTGGGTCTAAACAATATAGTAAATAAATTGTTTATGCTAATTATGTCTTTCTTTAGTCATCTTTATTCTTATGTATTGTGTAATTTGCCAGAAGCGTAACCCATATTACTGTCGAGTCTAGTTTGCCTGAAAATTCAGTCTGAAAGATAAGGGTTATCGCTTGGCAAAATCGATTTAATTGTTTCTATTAAGTTTTATTACGTTCCGGCAATTCCACCCTTAACATCAAGGTAGTTTTGTTAACTGAGAAGTTGTAGTTTATGATCACCTTAAAAACTATCTGTAGACAGAGTTCTTGAAAGCTGTAAAAAATAAACCTGTGATTTTTTAAAATTTATTCTTTTTTTTTCCTCAGATGCAGAGACATTAAAAAACATGGATTAGAATGTGGAAAAATTGCATGATGCAACAGACTCAGGTGGGAGAGGAGAACAGGAAAGTGTTAAATATTTAAATATTTATTTTTTCAATTATTTTTTGTGTGTTTTGTTTAGGGAACAATCTCTTAACTCAAAATATGTAGAAAATAATGCTTTATAATACTGTTAGTTATAAACTGTTATTTGTATTTGTGTAAAAATATACTTTGTAACTATTTTATAAGTAGTATTGTTTTATTACAACTTTGTCTTTTTTAAATTTTTAAAGCTTTTCAAATAATTTATATATATATATATATATATATATATTACATTTTGGCTCAAAAACATATAAATTATATTATCTTTGATAAAATTAGCTAAAAAGTTCATCAATAAACAGGCAAGCATGCTTATTTCCTGAAAAACCTTTAAATTGTATTTTTCTGTTGTATCATTAAAAAAATCTTAGAAAAAAAAAAAAGTCTTTTGAAATGCAGTGATAACCTTTAACTGATGTTACCGGTCTCTCAGACCGCGGTTTTTTTCAATTTTTGCAGTTTAACTTCCAATTTTCAGTTTAACTACAAACAATATCGAAATTTTGTTCCGTTTGGAACTTTTGTACTATCACCAGAGACTTTTGAATAGGTGAATTTTAATTATAACACTTCTGTGCAAAAAGTTCAGTACAAAAACACCATACTATGAGTTAGTCGTGCCTTTTTATTCATCTTTCGTTGCAGCGGTCTCACAGACCGCTTCACACTAGTTATGTGATAATTTCTGGGACATCAGTTAAATGTTAATATCCAGAATGTGTGGTATTTCTAATAAATATTTATTTATGTTACAGTAAAAAAAGTAATATCTTACTAAATCCGTAAATAAGTTTTATTTGATGAAATACATGGCTATTAAGTTTGCAAATTCAATTATCCTATTTTTAGTTTAATTTTCTAATTATCTTAGGATGTTCTTTTGCCTTTTTAAATTTATTACAGTTTTCTTACTTGCCTTTAAAAACATTTAATATTAATGTATGCAAATTATTAGAGAAATGTTTGTGTGGTGTGTCCAATAAAAGTTTGTATATTGATAGCTATTTATGAAATTTATTTCAGAAAGGAATGAGTTCCATGAATTTTTCTTAATGACAAGCAATAAATAATATGTATAAGTTTGTTTAGAAAATCAAACCTGCTAGCATTTTTTTTTTTTTTTTTTGCATATTTTTTGAGGGCGTATATAAGAAACAATTCTTTGATTCTGAGATAAAATGTTTCTGTTTCTGTTATTTTTTATTTCGTGTTTTAATTGAGGCAAGTCAAAAACAATGTATTTTAAGTTTATGATACATTTTTTTTTTAACGGAATGTATTTGAAATGAAAGCTGTGTGTTTTAAATGAAATGAATGCGATATGAATGATGGTAAGGGAAACAATATTTGGGGATTTATCACTTTTCCCGCCTAACTCAAAAATAACCGATCTTTCCTTAACCCTTTGAGGGGCAAGCAATTGTGTTTTTGAAATATCGGATTCACGCCGGAATCCTCAAAAAGATTTATTGCCAAATCAGGAAAAGCAAGTTTACGACTTTTTCCCACCAAAGTTAGAAAAGTAAAATTTAATAAATTTTTTCTGGTGCGAATCCTCATTAATCGTAGATGAGATAAAATATATCCCACCGCGCCTCAAGGGGTTAATATAAGTTAAATGCAAATAAATCCAGCACCTGTAAAAATCGTTAATTAATAAAATTTTCAAACGAATGATCAACTCATTTTCTATTTATTTTTATCCATCTCGAGAAGATAGATCATGCAAAATGATGATTGTTAATTGCCGAACACACTTACCATTCTTATTGACCAAATGCATTCAAAACAGTAATTTGATATGCATTTGTTAAGTACATAAAATCAGATTGATGAATTTCAGCTAAGATATTTGATTACCTAATCTTCCGTAATCGAGTCTACTGCCAAGATTAAAGTGTAACAAAAAGAATATCAGCAACAATATAGCTTAATGTAAATGTAGCTATCATTAAAGGATTTTCACAAAAAACATTCCATTGCACCAAATCTTATTAGCTAAAACACGCCAATAGGCCATTGACCCGATTACGGAAGATAATAGGTTTAAAAATCTGCGTTATCGAACATGTTGCAATTGATAAGCAAATGGACATGAAGCATAAATGCCTAAGTGATTGTATTTGTAAAGAAAGATGAAATACGTAACAACAAAAAATATATGAAATGTTGCCATGATCGCAAAGAGTTCTTGGTACTTTTATGTTAACCAGGTGCAAATCTCGCAAATAGCATTTTTTATTTTTCACGTGATAACTTAAAACAATGCTTTAATGTTAAAATTAAATGTCTTGGTTTATGTTATTTATCAGGGGTTTCTTTATTAATTCTTTTGAAATAAGTGAAAGTCTTGGATTTAAAATTTTTCTGTTTTAAATTAGTTATGCATTTTAAGGAAAATGAATGAAAGGGTTATATTTTAAATGAAATTAATGCAATAAAAAAAATGCAATGGGATTTTGGATATTTGGCCATTATCACCTACACCCTGCTGACATAAAAGTACAGAGTTCTTGATTTATCTATCAGAATCTTCTGATTTGGCGAAGACGAGCAAGTAAATTGAATTATGAATAATAAAAAAAGCATGATACAATGATACTATATATTTTAAGGAAAACCAAACAGGTCGCCAGGGGCAGCTAGTTGTACAAGAAATTAGAATTGCTTTCGAATCTACTTTAAACTATAAGTCCCTGTCTACTCAGTCTATACAAGGTGTACCTAAATTCTTGGGCAAAACTTTAAGGGGTGATAGTATACATCAAGACAAACAATATTAAATAGGAAACTAAGGGTCCCAAACGTCTTCCGAAGGAGATAGGCGCCATTAAAGTTTAGAGTGCAAATTTTCAAATGATTATAAAATACGGAAAAATTTGTCGATTCGTTTGCGGTTTTCGCTAAAACTATTTTTTATGTCAGTATTTTCTTGAAAATAAATTTTAAAGGTAAAGTTCAAAAAATGCTGATAGAGGCTGTTTTAGACTTTGGAGTAACGAACAACTATTTTTTACCGTTATTTTTTGTATTTCATTAAATGCTTTCAAAAATTTAGATTCAAACTTAAATTTTGAGCTCAAAATCTGAATTCTTGGGAGTGGTTAAGTAGCGCAAACTGAACTGTGTTCAGGAATTGAAATTTGACCCCCCCCCCCCCTGAACACAGTTCAGTTTCCGCTACTTAGCCACTCCCAACGATTTAAATTTTGAACTCAAAATTTAAGTTTAAGTCTAAACTTTTGAAAGCATTTAATGAAATAGAAAAAATAACGGTAAAAAATAGTTGTTCGTTACTCCAAAGTCTAAAGCGCCCTCTATCGGAATTTTTTGCACTTTACCTTTAAAATTCGTTTTCAAGAAAATACTGACATAAAGAATAGTTTTAGCGAAAACCGCAAACGAATCGACCAATTTTTCCGTTTTCTATAATCATTTGAAATTTTGGACCCTAAACTTTAAAGGCGCCTATCTCCTTCGGAAGACGTTTGGGACCCCCAGTTTCCTATTTAATATTGTTTGTCTTGATGTGCACTATCACCCCTTAAAGTTTTGCCCAAGTGTTTAAATACACCCTGTATAGCATAAAAATGTTTAGTATCTGGCAAACCTCCGATTATGCGGAATCTTGCACAAAACACGCACAAGCCTGAAAAGTACGACTATTAGTGTACAGGTAAAATATATATACCAATAAATGAGTAATATACGACAACTGATGGCCGTTCACCAAAATTTGGGAAGAACTTCGTTTTTACACAAAAAAAAAATGAAGATCCTTGAATCCCCCCCAAAATAAAGTTACTTAACCATGTTTTGGGGAGCATTTTTAACTCAGGGAAGGGGAAGGGCAAAGCTAAAAAAATTTTAAGTAGGTCAACAGAGGGTTATCGTTTATTATGTATTTTTTTTTATCGAATGATACCATCCGCAAGTCGATACGATCTTTCGCTACATAGTTACGGCAGGTTTCATGAATCCGAAGTCGAAAATTATACTTTGCTGCAGGTAAAATAGGTTTTTACAGCAGCAACTCATGGCCATTCACGAAAATTTGGTAAGAACTTCATTTTGACACTAGAAATGAAGATCCAATAAGTTCCCCAAAAGTGAAGTAGTTTTATTGTGTTTTTTTTTTGGGGGGGGGGGCGGGGACGCTTTAACTCTGTAAGGTAGAAGAACTGAAATTATTTTAAATAGGTCAAATGGGGTACCGTTTGTTATGATGTTTTTAATTCTGAATCAAATGACACCGTACGCAAGCCGATACGATCATTCATTACAAAGTTAAGGCACGATATAAGTGGATTTTGGCAACTTAAATGGCTTTGGAGTAAACTCAAATGATTCTGATTTTGATTATTGCTATTTTGAAGACATTTAAGGATTTTGATATTATAATGATTAAACTTAATGATTTAATATGATATAAAGAACATGTCTTGAACATAAAATAAATGTGACAAAACTATGCTAAAAAATAAAGTATAATTTTCCACTTTGTATTCATAAAACCTGCTGTAACTGTCTCACAAATGATCGTATCGACTTGCGGATGGTTTTATTCGAATCAGAATTAAAAGATACATATGAAACTATATCCCACTTGACCTATTTAAAAAATATTGAATTCTGCCCTCCCCCCCCCCCCCCTCTTGTGTTAAAATGTCCACTTTTGCCTCCAAAATACGATAAACAACATTAATTTTTGGGCACTCAACGTATCTTAATTTCTAGTGCCAAAACGATGTTTTTCTCAAATTTTCCTGAATAGGAATCAGTTATTACTGTAAAAACCAATTTTACCTGCACAAGTATAATTTTCGACTTTGTTTTCATAAAACCTACTTAACTTTGTAAGAAATGATCGTATCGACTTGCAGATTATTTTATTTGATTCGGAATTATAAATTACATAATAAACAATGTTCTACTTCACCTGCATAAAACTTTTTGAGCACCCCCCCCCCCTCCCTGAGCTAAAAATGCCTCCGTCTTTTGTCCCCAAAACAGGGTACAACAACTTTATTTTTAGCACTCATCGGATCTTCATTTCGAATATCAAAACGAAGCTCTACCCAAGTTTTGGTGAATGGCCATCACTTGTCTCAAAAAATCTTATTTTACCTGTACTACACGTAAAATTCAGAGAATTAACAACATTGCTATGAAATTACAGCATACTTGCAGATAGCTTTACATGACAAGAATCCAAGTTTGCAATGCATTTGCAGATAGTGTGTCATGGCTAGATTGCAAGTTTACAATGCATTTGCATGGCAATATTACTAGTTTGCTATGAGTCTGCAGTCAATTTGAAGAACAAGACTGCAACTTGCACGACAAGTTAGCTGCAAGTTCAAAGTATGGTGACTTCGGAGTTTGCATAATCTTGTTGCAGTCTTGTTTTGAACTTTCAGGCTTGTCATGCTGAGCTTGCTGAGCTTGCTGCAACTTTGCAACTTTGCAAAGTAAGATTGCTGAAAATTTTCTGCAAATTAAAATTGCTATCTGGGACTGTTCCACTGCTCAAGAATTGCAATCTCCAAGCCCCGGACAGCAAAAGGAGGCCTTGGACTCGCAGCAATGCATCGTCTGAGTATGTCCTAAACATGCTCGATCGGATTTAGCTCAGGAGAGCATGCTGGTCATTCCATACGCTGTATTGTTTTAGCTTCAAGCATATTTTCCACAAGGCGAACTGTATGAGGTCTGGCATTATCATGCATGGGGGAAAAAAGAAATCACTAATTGCTGCAACATAAAATACGACAAGAGGTCTCAGTATCTCGTCTGTGTAACTTCGGACCGTCAAAGTGCCATTCCGAATGATATGCAGGCCCGTACGTCCACCTATGTCCTCCAGCCCATAGCATCAACCCACCTTGTCTGTAGTGTGATCTTTCACGGACGAATGTGGGATTATTTTGAGTGCCTCTTTCTCTCCATACCAAAACACATCAGATGTCACATCCAGACTGAATTAGGATTCTTTTGTAAACAGAATTTGACTCCAACAACGTTGCCTTCAAACTCTATGTTCAGTTGCCTATCTTCTTTGGGCCGCACAGTTGCTTGAAATCAACGGAATACAGACCATTGGCTTACGTGCATAGAGACCACCCTGATGAAGCCTATTTCGAACTGTTTGGCTGTATACCCTTCGTTCAGAGGCCAAGAACAACTGTGTTTGCAGCAAGTAGCAATGGCCGTTCCGTCTCGACGAGCCGTTAACAGGATATATCGGTCATCAGTTGCTGTGGTAGCACATGGACGAACTTGTGCTTGTCGATGTCTACCATTCCATGTGTCTTGGAATCGATTCCACAGCCTTGCGTTGACACTTCTTGGGACTGCAACAGAGTCCGCTACACTTCGTTGTGTTTTCCCAGATACGACTGTCCTGATAACACGCCAAGCCATGGATTCCGGTAAATCACATTGTTGTGACATTTTCAAGTCATCTTTTCTCAAAACACAAGCTAAGAAATTGAATTTTACAACTGAGACAGTGAAACAGACGTTTCTACACTTATCTCCTTTTTCTACTTTTTGACGTCATACACTTTAATTTGCATGTGAAGATTTTTTATCTGTTTTCTACTACGCTTAAAATTATGGATGTTTTATTTTACGTTACTTATCGGTGTAAATATTTGCGTAATTTTGTTAAAACCATGTGCTTCCCTAATTGTTTTGAGCAGTGTAGATCATATATTGAAGTAAGGGATCATCATCAATTTCCAACCATTACTTTTGAAATCGGTTGGGTACTTTCTGAGTTTGCGTAGAAATCGCAATTTAGAACGCTTTTCGCGCATTTCCACCCCTTTTAAATTTCGAATTTTTAAAGGAATGTTCTTAGAGAACATTTATATCATATAAGTAACTACCATGCCTAATTTCAAGTTGCTAGCCCCTGCAGTATCACAAAAAACGCAATTTAGAACGTTTCTTCCTCCTGCACCCACTTTGGGGTAGTGGACCTGACATAAAATATGGCCTACGTTAGAGCGAGGGCTGTCGCCATCGTTTTCACCCCATTTTTTGAAAAATCGAATCGGTATTTTCTGAGATTGCGTAGAAATCGCAATTTAGAACGTTTTTTGCGCATTTTCACCCCTTTTAAATTTCATTTTTTTTAAAGAAATGTTCTTAGAGATCATTTATATCATGTAAGTAACTACTATGCCTAATTTCAAGTTGCTAGCGCGAAATTTGACTTTCCATAAGACTTTTAGCATTAGTTCGAAATCCGACAATTTCATTAACTGTCGGTGAACCGAACTTCTTTCCCTGAAAGGAAGAAATCCATTTTACGAGTAACAGCGCTGCTACTCATTTCGTCAAATGTATTTCTTGATAATAATAACTTGATGCATTAAAAAAGCTTATGTATTTCTCATACTGAGCACGGAATGAATTGTTATACAGTTAATAACATAATAAATAATTAATTATTAAATTTGATATAATTTTCTAGTAAGAAAATTATTAACAACTAGAAAGGTAGCCGTCAAAAATGACGGAAATTTAGATATAAAGATATATGCAACTCATGTGCAAGAATATGAGTTTTCTCGCTTGTTCCGCAGTGATAGATGAAAATAACACATTTAAAGAACGAAACACATTTATGAAAAACTGTGTACAGTAGAAGACCACTAATCTGCACAGTTTGGTTCCAAGTGTTATGCAGATTTGAGGCTTTTTGCGGTCATGTCTATTCAATCTTTGTTTACATTTTTTTAAATTCATATATTGGACAATTTAGATTGTTAATCCTTAAAAAAATAAATTTCACACTTGAAGTAAGGTAAAAACTATTAAATTATCGTATACGATTTCATGAAATGGTATTATATGGTATTATATGTGTGTGCTTCACGATCTTGGTTACGACGTTGGCGAAATTGGCTGCAACTTGTCATAATCCTAATAGTGTCGGCCGCTATAACAAAAATGTAACCAGTTTTTAGCAAAATTTCTGATATAAAGTAGTTTTCAAAAACTTGTGTAAAATTGCAGGCCGTTCCCATGTTATGTCATTCCTAAGAATAATATTTCTAACACTGAAGAGTTTCCATGTATATATGAAATTTAGAAAAGCATCTCCAAAAGAAAGGTCCTGAAATGACATTGTAATTCCTCTAACTTCAAAGTTTAATCGGGCCCTGATGTTGTTTACTGAAATCTAATAAATACAGTTATTTTGAATATTACAACAGAATTAAACAGCTAAACTTATTTAACTTAAACCCGCTGTTACTTCCCAATGTTATTTTTTACTATTAAGAAGGAAAATTATTTAAATTTTTCAAATCATGCATTTGTAATTTTTTTCCGTCTTTAATAAATAAATAATGAAAAAATATGCTTTTGTTCTGAGCTCATAAATATGACAAAATAATGTAACTAAGAGACATTGCAAAATTAAATCTTTGTGATTTCAAACCATAAACAAACGATACCGCCACCATTTTACCTACTATGATGTCATTAGAATATTGTCCATTGATTGTTGGAGAACTTACTTTATGAATGATTACCTCAATGATTTAAAAAAATTTTAAGTTTCACGATGAATGAATCACTTATGTTTGTTTAGGTTTATGGAGTGAGATATTAAGCTGTGAACCTATTTTCAATTAAACTTATCCAAGGATATATGTATTTTTAATTGAAATTAAAAACAATGCTTTGATCTCGAAAGAAAAAGTTTTAGTTTGTATAATTGGTTATTTCTGTTAATTATTTAGGTACTTTTCCATTATAGCGCATTTTTAAAAAAGCTTCGCGCAATTCGGGCATCAGAAAGTGAGATATGTTGCCAAAATATATAAACAGGTATGAAAACAAATCTAATGAACTTTTATTTTTGTTTATATATGCACTTATATACATAAAAAATCGTTTCTAAATATATATAATATTTTTTTATATACAAATTACGGCACAGATTTCAGATATGAACCGGGATACCTAACTGGCTCCAAAATGGTGTTATTTTGCCTGCTATAGTAACCCGGCTATTGTTTTTTATTTATTAATAAATTGTTTATTTACTTTTATTTTCTGTTTTTAATTATATAAACTGTTTTGTTCTATAGCTATTTTTCAAACTTTTATTTATTTATAGTTATTTCCTTTTCAAAATGAGGAACAGATGTCATATTCGCCCCATATTGGCGCGATTTTTTTCGGTTGCCAATTTGGCGAAAACAACAGCATAAACAACATAATCCGGGTTACCACATCAAGCCCTTTGGCGCAAGTTAAGTACCCGTTGCCTATATGATATTGGCGACAGAAAAAAATCGTGCCAATATGGGGCGAATATGACATCTGTACCCAAAATGATAGCAAATAATTTAAAAATATATAAGTAACTGGTATTCGAAAGCGAGATTTCTGCCAAATTTGCGTCAGAGAAAAATCACGCCAACCCCGATGCGTATAAGACATCTGTGCAAAAATTACGGCACAGATGTCATATTCGCCCCATATTGGCACGATTTGTTTTCTGACGCCAATGTCATATACACACCGGGTACTTAACTTTCGCCAAAGTGTCGTTATTTTGCTTGATATGGTAACCCGGATGTTGTTGTTTATGCAGTTGATGTTTTCGCCAAATTGGCGTCCGAAACAAAATCGCGCCAATATGGGACGAATATGACATCTGTGCCAAAATTACTTCTGTTTATTATAAAAAATGGGTAAATAGCTTTTTTTACATTAAATAAAGGTACTTGTTAGTTATCCCGTCGACCAAATTACTGTCGCCAAATTGCAAGATTAAATGCCAATAATGGTTGACATTAAACATGATCATGTGTTTCTTACGTCATCAAGTGATTTTTAATTCGACGTTATATTTGTATTTTTATTAATGTTTTGCTAATTTAATTGATCTTTCGTTGTTTAAAATAAAAATTATGTCAATTTGTATAATTTGGCGAAACTGGTCGACGGGATAGCTAACAACTACCTAAATAAATTGCATACATATGAAAAAAATTGCTTGTGAGTATGAAGCAGTAAATAGGTTGTCAGAAAATACGTTGGCAAACTTCTTTCTCGCCAAGCAACTTTTCTCCGAAGTATTGTACATAACAATGATTGCTAGAAATGCATTTTTAATTATGATATGCGCTTTTATGTTTCACTACATTTATGCATACTATACTGTGAGTATAAATGCTACAGTTCATATGCCGGGCTACACAAAAGAATTCGTAAGGGTTACTGAGTATGAGAGTAAATTGCTTAAAGGTGGTTTTTAAAGGAGTTATGCGTTTTTACGCTGAACTGCATTTAGTTTACTAAGAAATGTTTTTAGAATATAGATAAAATGATATACAGGGTCACGCAAAGAATTGATACATAACCGCCTATGGATGATAATATCTGGAAATGTGATTTCAGTAGTTTTAAGAGTTGTTTAAATTAAATTTTGGCTAAATAGTGGCATGTAATAACGATACTATTGGCTATGGACGGTACCTGCTGAAATCAATTTTTAAAAATTTTTATGCGTCTTCTAAAATGTTTACTTAGTTATCTTATTTCCCCAAATAACGAAGTTTTGTTAAAACTTTCAGGATGTGTTGGAAAGTGTTTCATATTCTACTCTTAACGCATGATTTTTCTTTCTTCTTTAGTCTTATTTTGCATTTATTTTATTCTTAATTTTTTAGTCTTATACTGCTTTATAGAAACTTTGGCACAGTTGTCATATACGCCAATTTGGCGAAAACATCAATAGCATAAACAACAATATCCGGGTTACCATATCAAGCAAAATAACGACACTTTGCCGCCAGTTAAGTACCCGTTGTGTATATGACATTGGCGTCAGAGAAAAATCGCGCCAATATGAGGCGTATATGACATCTGTGCCGAAACTTTAATATTTAATTTTTAAACTCTTCGCTCCACACCCCTTACATATAGTACAAACTATAACACAGATAGCGTAAAATAATAGACAGTTTGGTACTTTTCCACTGTAGGAGATTTGGCGTTTTTTTTTAAAAAAAAAGCTTGGTGTAATTTGGGCATGAGAAAGTAAGATTTGGCTTCTTTTCTGTTATACGGATACCTTTGTCGCCAAGCGTAATAGATGGCGCAAAATGAAAATCACGTGAATTGAAGCATTTGAAAAAAAAAAAAAAAATGGTACTTTTCGGTTAGCCGGGCGCCAGTGTTATATATACATATACAGTAGAAGATCTTTATAACGCAAACCTAAAAACGCAAGGTTGTGCGTTATATAGAATTTTGCGTTATATGGATCACATCATTAAATTCACCTTGTAAACATGGCCAAATGTCTGAAACATATCAAAATACATTAGAATATCTTTATACTGCATTCCTTGTTACCAAGAATTATCCAAATTATAAATTTTTGCATAATATAGGTCAGACATTGTTAAATTTACTTTATAAACATAATCCAAATATAACTGACACAACCATCCCTTATATTAGACATTTTCAAAAATGTTTATTGTAATAATAGCATTTTTTTCAGTAAAAATGTCTTAAATTAGAAGATAAAGTTGAACTAATGTATCAAATTTAGTCCTCTAGAGAGTAGCAATATTTTACAATGTGAAAATGCAGGTGCTTTTTAACTGCAAAAATCATTGTTTACATCTGAGGAGTTGTGCGTTATATGGAGAATTGCGTTATATAGAATTGCGTTATAAAGATCTTCTACTGTATATGTATATATAAATGTATGTATATATACATATATATTTACATACATCTATATGTGTATATATACAATATGTGTATATACATATATATTTATATTTACATATTTGTATGTATATAAATATGTATATATATAGCACTGGCGCCCGGCTAACCGAAAAGTACAGAAAAAACATTGTCGATACTAAAGTGAGCATTTAAAAAAATATAACATTTGAAAATTCCAGACTTTTACGAACTATTTCATTAAATCACAATTATATACTTAAAATAAGTGAACAAATAACTGTTATAAAATAAAGCAATAAAATAAAACTCATATTAAACCGCTGGCATAAAATTACAAATATCTTTTAGCATTTTGAAATAATTGGCGCATTAGCATACATTTTGGCATGGTGTCCGTATAACGGAAAAATATCGAGATTTGTTGTCAAATCATATAAACAGCTATGAAAACAAACTTGATGAGCGTTTTTGTTTGTTTTATATGTTTATTTTATATGTATATTATTGATGTTTTTATGTACAAATCACATCTGTTTCTTTATAAAATTAGAGAAACGTATTTTTTATATTAAATAAATCGTATAAATATCGAAAAAAAATGCGTGTGTATATAAAATGAAAAGGTGGATAGGTTCCCGGAAAATATGTTTCCAAATTTCCTTTTTCGCCAAGGCATCTATACTGGAAAAGTACCTAAAGCACATTAAAATCGCGCAGTTGGGAGCTCACACAGTACAGCGTCGTCTATTGGCGGTTATTTTATTAGTAGCATCGGGAGAAAGATGTAAAGATGTACTTTAAATTCTCACTCATAGATTTTGAAGAATATCTTAAAAGAGTGGAGTTTAAATTAAATTTCGGTACCTCCTTTATGAAAGATTAATGGTTTTAAATGGGAATTTCGCCAAATTAGCCAGCTATCACCAAGTTGGCTAACATTTGGAGCTACTGTGGTAACCCTGCATTAGTTTTTTTTTCAACAATTGCTCATTTCAATGAGGCGGTCCTACCGGAATCGTGAGGGACACACAGAGACTTGGATTTTATATAAATAGATTCTAAAACAACATTGACTTGATAAATTACAATAAAATAATGAGATTGTTATAATAAGCTGCGTAGAACTTTTTTTTTTTTTTTTTTTTTTTTTTTTTTTTTTTTTTTTTTTACTCAGATGTTTGCAATCAGTATTAAAGTTCTAGCAGCTTAATTAAAAATAAGTAACTGAAGTTCCATCTAGATATATAAAAATATTTTTCTATGTCAGTTTAACAGATACATTAATTAATTACATTTAAATTACATTAATTTATTACATTTAAATAGATATTTTATTTTAATTATATAACATTAGCTCCTAAGTGGTATTATGTAGTAAAATTTAATCACAATATTATATTTCGAATAAAAATTGTAAAGCTACTGATAATAAATTAATAAATAAAGATTAAAAACAAAAATCTCCATAATAATAATAATAATCGTTATTTTAATTATATATATTGCAACTAATAGCAAAATATTTTTCATTGTTCATGTTTGATGTATATTACATTTTTATTGCAACATATATATATATATATATATATAATAAAACTTTTTGCGAATAATTGTTAAATCACAGATATATATATATATATATATATATATATATATTTGCTTTTGTTGCATTTTTACCATACATTCAATTATTTAAAGTATATTGTAATTTACTGTCTTCAGTGGTTAAATTATCATTGGAATATATATTATTAATATAATTTATATATAAAGGATAAATAATTAATTTTTAAAGATGAATAATTTAATAATTTAATTCTGTTAATTACTATTTACTAGCAGGAATGACCGAGCTCAGCTCGGTCAAAATTAGCTTTGTGTTTATCTCGATATATTATTCCCACTGAATCATTCTTGCTGTTTTAGATGCAATTAGCTTGAGCCTGAGACATAGTGACACAAAATGACTCACTAATCGAATTTTTTTAGAATATGCGACCTAACACAATGCTCTTCTTGATCCTGAAAACGATGAAATACAAAATTTAGTGAAAATCGTTAGTCGTTTTCTAGATAAAATAAGCTTGACCCACGTTGATTCTAAAACCCACTAACCTAAATTTATCGAACATGTGAGCTATTTCAATGGTCTTTTTGTACTGCGAAACGGTATAACAAAAAAAAAATCGTCAAAATTGTTTGAACCTTTTTGAGATGCCATTAGCTTGACCCCGACCCATTATCACCAATATGACCCACCAATAGAATTTTCTTGAGCATGCAGCCCAGCCCAGTGGTTTTATCTTGTCCAGAAACGGTGTAGAACAAATGTTTGTCAAAATCTTTTGAACCGTTTTTTAGATGCAGTCAGCTTGATCCTGATCCATTAGGACACAAAGTGACCCATTGATCGAATTTTCTTGAACATGCGACCCTGCCCAATGGTCTTATCATGCCCGGAGACGGTATTATACAAAATTTTGTCAAAATGTTTTAAAGCGCTTTTTAAATACAATTAACTTGACCCTAACCCATTGTGACCCAAAATGACCCACTAATCAAATTTTCTCGAACATGTGACTTAGCCCAATTCTCTTCTCATGCCCAGAAACGGTATAATATAAAATTTGGTCAAAATGTTTTGAGCATGTTTTTAGATTCAATTAGCTTGAACCTGGCCCATTGTGACCCAAAATGACCCACTAACATAATTTTCTCAAGCATGTGACTTAGCCCAATGGTCATCTCATGACCAGAAACGGCCGTATATTAAAAAAAAAATTGTGAAAATGTCTTGAGCCGTTTTTTTTAGATATAATTAGCTTGACCCTGACCCATAATGACCCACTAATCGAATTTTCTCGAACATGTGACTTAGCCCATTTCTCTTCTCATGCCCAGAAACGGTATAATATAAAATTTGGTCAAAATGTTTTGAGCATGTTTTTAGATTCAAATAGCTTGACCCTGGGCCATTGTGACCCAAAATGACCCACTAACATAATTTTCTCGAGCATGTGACTTAGCCCAATGGTCATCTCATGACCAGAAACGGCCGTATATTAAAAAAAATTGTGAAAATGTCTTGAGCCGTTTTTTTTAGATATAATTAGCTTGACCCTGACCCATAATGGCCCACTAATCGAATTTTCTCGAACATGTGACTTAGCCCATTTCTCTTCTCATGCCCAGAAACGGTATAATATAAAATTTGGTCAAAATGTTTTGAGCATGTTTTTAGATTCAAATAGCTTGACCCTGGCCAATAATGACCCATAATGACCAACTAATCAAATTTTCTCGAACTCGTAACCCATCCCATTGGTCTTTTCATAAACGAAAACGATAGATTACAGAATTTTGTCAAAATCGTAAAACCGTTATCTACATAAATTTAGCTGTACCCACGGTGACCCTAAAATGACCCACAAATCGATTTTTCTTGAACACATTACCCATCCCAATGGTCTTTTCGTGCCCGAAAATGATTAGATACAAAATTTAGTCAAAATCAATTGAGCCGTTCTCTAGATGTAATTAGCTTGACCCTGACCCATTATGACCCAAAATAACCCACTAATCGTATTTTCTCGAACACGAGACCCATCCCAATGGTCTTTTGGTGCCCGAAAACAATAGGGTGCAAAATTTCGTCAAAATCGTTAGAGCCGTTATCTAGATAAACTTAGCTTGTCCCACGGTGACCCAAAAATGGCCCACTAATCGAATTTTCTCGAACATGTGACTTAGCTCAATGGTCTTCTCGTAATCCAAAACTGTAGAATATAGAGTTTAGTGAAAATTGTTAGAGCCGTTTTTTAGATAAAAATAGCTTGACCCACAGTGACCCAAAAATGACCCACTAATCGAATTTTCTCGAAAACGTGACCCATCCTAATGGTCTTTTCGTGCTCGAAAATGGTTAGATACAAAATTTAATCAAAATCGATTAAGCAGTTCTCTAGATGTAATTAGCTTGACCCTGACCCATTATGACCCATTAATCGAGTTTTCTCGAACACGTGACCCATCCCAATGGTCTTTTCGTGCCCGAAAATGGTTAGATACAAAATTAAGTCAAAATCGATTGAGTCGTTCTTTAGATATAATTAGCTTGATCTTGACCCGTTATGACCCAAAATGACCCACTAATCGAATTTTCTCGAACACGAGACTCATCCCAATGGTTTTTTCGTGCCCGAAAATGATTACATACAAAATTTAGTCAAAATCGATTAAGCCGTTCCCTAGATATAATTAGCTTGACCCTGACCCATTATGACCCAAATGACCCCCTAATCGAATTTTCTCGAATACGAGACCACCCATCCCAATGGTCTTTTCGTGCCCGAAAGCAGTAGGGTGCAAAATTTCGTCAAAATCGTTAGAGCCGTTATCCAAATAAACTTAGCTTAAATCAGGGTGACCCAAAAATGACCCACTAATCGAATTTTCTCAAACATGTGACTTAGCCCAACGGTCTTCTCGTAATCCAAAACTGTAGAATATAGAGTTTAGTGAAAATCGTTAGAGCCGTTTTTTAGATAAAAATAGCTTGACCCACAGTGGCCCAAAAATGACCCACTAATCGAATTTTCTCGAAAACGTGACCCATCCCAATGGTCTTTTCGTGCCCGAAAATGGTTAGATACAAAATTTAGTCAAAATCGATTGAGCCGTTCTTTAGATGTAATTAGCTTGACCCTGACCCATTATGACCCAAAATGACCCACTAATCGAATTTTTTCGAATACGAGACTACCCATCCCAATGGTCTTTTCGTGCCCGAAAACGGTAGGGTGCAAAATTTAATCAAAATCATTAGAGCAGTTTTCAAGATAAAATTTACATACACACACACACACAATTTTTGCTCGCATTATAGTATAAGATATGTTACTGGAGTTCTAGCATAAAAGTACTTTTCATGAAAGTTTAGAAGGTATTAAAATTAAATTTTAATAAATATTCATTTTAAACATACAGTTTATATATGATAAGACTTTAGTAGTAATGAATATACAATAAAAAAAATTAGAAAGCTGCTGATAAATTGATAAATATTTTTATATATGAAAGATAATACTTAATTTTGAGAAATGAACACTTTAATAAATTACTACTGCTAATTATATGTATATATATAACTTACTAAAGTTCCAACAAAAAATATTTTTAATGTAAGGTAAGAATATATTATTATTACATTATTATTAAAAAATAGATTAAATGATTTTTTTAATTTAATTATTTAAATTTATTTAAAAAAATCTAATTGACAAAATTTTTTTTCAAAGGAATTGGTGATAAAGATCAACTGATTTTAACTAACTGACTTAAGGGTGTTCTCAAATCCAAAAAGGCAACTTTCTGACATAAGTTTTAATTTATTTTTGTTCGAAAATGCATGAAAGTACCTGGTGTTGTTGTTCAGAAACTATGTAAGTGAGCTGTTTTTTTTTTCTTTTCTTTTTTTTTTTTCTTTTTTTTGCAAACGCAATAGATCTTTCAGAAAATAGTGTCAAAGTGGACGTTTTGAACCGAATTTCCGCCCGAAGGAAGAAAGAGCACTGAAGAGCGGGCGAAAAACGTGTTTGTCACGTGATCAAAATCGCAATAGGTAATTGATTGATCAAAAAATGGAAAAACAGTTCAATTCCAAATCGCTTCCATGGTCAGGCTTTCCAATTTTATACCTTTTCGTTAAACAATGAATTTGTAAATGTGTCAAAACGTTTTGCGCTTGTTGAGCAGAGCAGTTAAGAACAGCCTTAAAAAAATATTATTATTATTACTCTTTAATTATTAAAGAAATTCGTTTATTAGAAAAATACCGTATAAGTCATATGAATTTTAAAATTTAATTCAATTATCTGTATAACATTTACAATTAAAAAAAATAGTAATCTAAATAAAAGATAAATTTAAAATGATCAGAGCTTTATAAAAATCTAACATGAAAATACTTTTAATGTAAGCCTAGGAGATTTATTATTGCATTTTAATAAATGTTTACTTTAATTATTAAAAAATAGCTTAAGTGAATTTTTTAATTTAATTATTTAAATTTATTTAAAAAAATCTAATTGACAAAAAAAAAAAAAAAAAAATTTACAACAGAACTCGTAATAAAGATCAACTGATTTTAACTAACTAACTTAAGAAAATATTATTACTACTCTTTAATTATTAAAGAAATTTATTTATTAGAAAAATACCCTATAAGTCATATGAATTTTAAAATTTAATTATCTGCATAATATTTACGATAAAAAAGCTTCAAAGCAACCTAAGTAACACATAAATTTAAAATGATCAGAACTTTATTAAGTTCTAACAAGAAAATACTTTTAATGTAAGCCTAGGAGATTTATTATTGCATTTTAATAAATGTTTACTTTAATTATTAAAAAATAGATTAAATGAATTTTAATTTAATTATTTAAATTTATTTTAAAAAATCTAATTGACAAAAAAGAAAAAAATTACAACGGAACTCCTAATAAAGATCAACTGATTTTAACTAACTGACTTAAGAAAATATTATTTTTACACTTTAATTATTAAAGAATTTTTTTATTAGAAAAATACCCTATAAGTCCTATGAATTTTAAAATTTAATTTAAATATTTGTGTAATATTTAAAATAAAAAATTATAAAGTAACCTATCATAAATTAATAAAGATTTTTATGTCTCAAGGATAATTTTAAAATAAAAAACCTTTAATATATTAATTCTGATAATTTTGCATTTATCTGTTACTATAGTAACAGACAAATTTAAAATGATAAGAACTTTAAAAAGTTCTAACATGAAAATACTTTTAATGTAAGCCTAGGAAATTTATTATTGCATTTTAATAAATGTTTACTTTAATTATTAAAAAATAGATTAACTGACTTTTTAATTTAATTATTTAAAAAAATCTAATTGCTAAACAAATTTACCAAAGAACGGTAATAAAGATCGACTGATTTTAACTAACTGACTTAATAAAAATCAAAACAAAACTCTAAAAAAGTGAAAACGCCAGCGAAAGGACAGAACACGCAACTTTAGTATTACAAATGCAGAATCTTAACCAGCCCTAGTCTTGACCACTGGGCTAGATCTTTCACACATTTGAATTACCAAAATACCATGTGCCGGCTTTTTACACAGTATTTTACTCTTATACTTGTCCTTTCAGGGAAAGAAGTTCCGTTCAATTTCATTGGATATCGGTGAAGCGTCAGCCAATGAAATTACAGGATTTCACACTAATGCTAAAAGTCTTATGGAAAGTTAAATTTCGCGTTGCTAGCCGCTACAGTATCACAAAAAACGCAATTTAGAACGTTTTTTGCTCCTGCACCTCCTTTGGGGTAGTGGCACCGACATAAAATATTGCCTATATTGGAGCGAGGGCTGTCACCATCGTTTTCACACCATTTTTTTTAATTGAATCGGTACTTTCTGAGATTACGTAGAAATCGCAATTTAGAACATTTTTTAGAACGCTTTTCGCACATTTTCAACCGTTTTAATTTTCGTCTTTTTTTTTTTTTTTTAGAAATGTTCTTAGAGATCATTTTTATCTTATAAGTAACTACCATTCCAAATTTCATGTTTTTGGGCCCTTCAGTAACACAAAAATCGCATTTTTAGAACGTTTTTCGCTCCTGCACCCCCTTTTGGCCAGTTTCACGGACATAAGATATAGTCCATGTTCTAAGTTGGACTAACACTATGATTTTGATACTATTACTTTTGGAATCGGTTTGGTAGTTCCAGAGCTTACCTCCTACAAATAAACAAACTTTACTTCTTTATAATATTAGTATAGATATAGATTTTCCATAATGGCATTAAAACATGATTTACTTTCCTTTCATTTCGGGTTCGGGTCCGGTTGCCACAAAAATTTTGCGGGTTTGGGTCGGGTTGCGGGTTGACTTAAAATGGAATTTGCGGGCCGGGTCGGGCTACTCAATCACTAGAAATTTTATAATCAATTAAATAATCAATCGCTATTTTCAATCACTAGAAAGATTATGCTATATTTGTGATAAAAGCACCCGAACATGGAAAAAAATCTCGATTTTTTATAGCGATAGAATTACGATAATTTTCGTTTGTTAAAAAAGCATTGTTAAAAATATAGGGCATTCCAATTATGAGAGATTCTTCCATTTGAATATATGCAGGGGTAGTACAGGTCCTAGGTGATATTTCAGGGCACATTTTTTTTTCGTGATCATTTCCAAAATTTGTGTTTTTCCTTCGATCGTTTGACAAAATTCACTATTATTTTTCCGCGATCGTTTGCCGAAATTCACGATTCTTTTCCGCGAGCGTTCGCCGAAATTCGTGTTTTTTTTTTCTTCGACACTTTGCGAAAAACCATGATTCCCCCCCCCCCCCCCCCCCCGCGATCGTTTGACGAAATTCTTTATTTTCTACGCGATATGTTGATGAAATACGCAATTTTCCCCACGATCGTTCGACAAAATTCGCGATTTTGTTTCGCAATCGTTTCACGAAATTCTCGATTAATTTCTGCACTGTTCGACGAATTTTGCGATTTTTTTTACACGACTTTTTGACGAAATCGCAATATTTTTCCGCACTCATTTGACGAAATCCGCAATTAATTTCTGCAATTGTTTGAAGAAATTCGAGATTTTTTTCCCTTGACCAATTGATAAAATTTGTGACCTCTTGACGACATTCATGAATTTTTCCGCAATTATTTGATGAGAGACACGATTTCTTGCTCGAATGATTGGCCGGAATTTGAGATTTTATTCATGGACCGTTTGACGAAATTCTCGGTCTTTTTTGCGGCACACATACACGTGATTTTCTTTCTTTTTTCTTACGATTTCACGGAAATCGCTGACCGATTTTTAAAATAGCAAAAACAGTGAAAATCCGCCAAAAAGCGTAAAGTGACATCCCTACGAATTTCAGCGAATATTGACATTCCCGACTTTTTTAGAGATTGGTTGAAGATTATTGCATTTTTTTCAACGACCGATTAACAAAATTTGCAATTTCCCTTCCTGTCCGACTGACAAATTCTCGTCCCCCCCCCCGACCACTTGACTTTTTCATCATCAGATGACAAAACGTTTCGCTATTTTCTGACTTCCCAGCACCTATTAATTCCTAAATACTGATTTTGTGCAATTCCGAAATATATATACATATTTGCGGAAAAATCATGACTGTTTGTGCTATAGTACAAAACTCGCGAAATTTCAGGAATTTTAGGACGTTTATTCATTTTTCAAGAATTTAAGGAATATCAGGACAAGTACGACCCCTGTATATGTTTATTAAAATTTTACTTTAATAGTATTTTTTCTTCAAATAAAAACTAATCCACGAGTAATAAATTAAAATTTTGAATAAAATGTGAGAACTTCACTTACGATATACACTGAAATGGCCCAAAAGTTACCGATCACTTTTCTATTTTAGACGTTTGTCGAATGTTATATACAGGCATATTTCACGAATTCTTCTGGAACTTCAGGGATGGAAAGAGCATACGAGGGAGTATCAATAAGTTTTTGCCCAAACAGAAATAATCGAGTGAAATTTATGAAATTGCTACATTTTATTAGTTTTTTTCCGAAAGTCACCGTGCACAATGACACATTTCTGCAAACGGTATTTCAAAGAGGGGGGAGGGGGTATTCCAGGAGACGCGATAGCAGACCCAAAGGGGGGCACTTTTCTAAATTTAGCCGACCGCCTCATGTGATATATTGTTCAAAAGGCCTGTGTCCACTTATTCATGTTATGCACCTCCCGAGCCCCTCCCCCCAATTTGCCCCGGGGGGGGGGTCTAAATTTTGCAGGCACCCCTCGTCACATGAGGGGTCACAAATAGAGGGGAGGAAATATCTTCATAGAGATAAAAAGGTTTCTTTAAAGAATTAAAAAAATTGACGCATGTCTTTTGTCTATCGCATTCAGGGTTTTCGCCCTGTTCGCAAATTTATTGTTGCTTTCAGGAAACTTCATAAAGTGAAGTAGAAACAATGTACTTCAATTATTATAGTATAATATTTGAGGAAATATGAGCATTTGTTTGGAAAATTTTTAAATGAGCATGCGTGGACTTTTTTTTCTCCCGATAATTTAGTAGTGAATTATATAAGGCAATTCATATAAAAAGGCTAGTTGAATATCGTCAAAATTCACAACGATGCTGGTGATAGAATGAGCTGCATATCAGTTGATTCTAAAAGTAGCTGAATTATAAGGAATTTTCCACAAATTGTGAGTTTTTTTTCATTTACTTCCAGCAGTCTTTAACAAATGTCCACGCATAACTTTTGCACGGGTACTTCGATTTTGACATTTTTTGTTGTTGTTATTGGAATGGGACATTCTAATGATTCTTCAAAGGAAAACTAGAACATCAGTAAAAAACATTACAAAAAAAAAACTGAAAATTGACAATTTGTGGAAAATCTCTTATTATCCAGCTTCTTTTAGAAGGCACCTGAAATTCAGCCCATTCTATCGCGATTACTTTCTGAAATTTCACGATATTCAAGTGACCTTTTACATGAGCTACCCTTATAGTAGTAGACTACTAAATTACACAATATATATATATACAGTCAGTACCGGCTATATGGTCACCCGCTTATAAGGTCACCCCGCTTATATGGTCAGTTTTCTAAAGTCCCGTCTAACTTAATAGGAAAAATGTGTTAAAGCGCACCACTTATATAGTCATTTTATTTTCCAGGTTATTGGATATATGGTCGTTTTCTTTAATCTTTTCAATAAAGTTTTCGGCTATTTAAGGGGGAAAAAAAAAAAAAAAGTAACTTTTGTAACATTTTTTTTCAGATGGGGAGAAACACAGGTCTGTGCGATGCCGGAGAGGCTTGAATTCATACCTTTACTTCCCTCCCCTTCCCCTCAGCCACATTTCTCTTTTGTGTTGAATCATAATCGGCGCCAAAGGACCCCCCCCCTCCCCCTCAATTCTCTTCCTCCCCAAGACAACAGGTGGATTTCTATCTGTTTATTGATGGGAGTTATATCTCTTTGTTTGAAAAGTGTGTTGAAATTGAGACATAAAGAATAAATTAAAATTTTGTTTCATTTGGATCAAATGCTTCGAATAGGAACACTCATTTTTTATTATGGCTTCGAAAAGAAAGAATTTATCATTTGCTGAAAAAAATGAACTGATTGAAAAGTTTAAAAATTCTAATCTTTCAAAAGCTGCATTCGCCAAAGTAAATTCGATACCCCGGACTACATTAAACATTTTAGCAGCCAAACTTTACTCCCCAAATGTTCAAATCTGTGGTCAAGAAAGAAAACGTCAGCGCTTGTCACCTTATGAAAATGTGGATAAGGCTCTTTTGTCATGGATTAAGTATGCACGATCACAAAATGCTCCTATATCCTGGAATGTTTTGAAAGAAAAATCCTTGGAAATTGCTAATGAATTTGGTGAGTCAAGTTTTGTTGCTAGCAATGGCTGGCTACAGCGATTTAATTCAAAGCATAACCTATGCTTTAAAAAATTGTGCGGAGAAGCTGCTGATTTTGACAGGAGTTCCTTAAAAGAATGGAAAGATGTAGTGTTGAGGGACATTCTCGAAAGATATGAACCTGCCAACATATTCAACACTGATGAATGTGGACTTTTTTATAGGATCTTGCCAGGCAGAACTCTTTGTTTTAAAGGTGAAAAATGTGTAGGGGAAAGAAAAGTAAGGAACGCTTAACCGTGTTGTTAGCTACAAATATGGATGGATCGGAGAAAATTATTCCTTTGGTGATTGGAAAATTTCTCAAGCCTCGATGTATGAAAAATTGCAAATCTTTACCTCTATTCTACGATGCTAATTCAAAAGCCTGGATGACAGAAGACATCTGGGAAAAAACGCTTAAGAGGTGGGATCTAAATATTTCAAAACAGAACAGAAAAATTGCACTAATTGCAGACAATTGTGCTGCGCACTCCATTCTTGATGATTTGAAATCAATTGAGCTCGTTTTCCTGCCTCCAAACAGCACATGTGTATCGCAGCCTTTAGATCAAGGCATAATCCAGAACTTCAAGGCTACCTACAGAAAGCTTCTTCAGCGAGATATGATTTCTTCTATTGACCGAAAAGAACAATTCCAAGTGTCTGTATTAAATGCAATTTTTTATATCGACCAAAGTTGGAATATGGTGTCGCAGAAAACAATTGAAAATTGCTTCCGACATGCTGGATTTCACAGTTCACCAAAGTCTGAAGAATTATCGGACGACGCGGATGAAGATCTCCCCTTATCTGAACTAGCAGAAAAACTGCGGGATCGATGTTATTCAATTCCAGACGAAAATCTGTATGCAGAGATTAATGAAGATCTCGCTACTAACACTGAACCTTCAATACAAAATATTGTTTCTAATGTGTTAAATTTGAATGCCGAAGGAAGCGATGATGAGGATGACAGTGTATGTGAAAATAAGTCAGTATCAACATCAGACGCGCTTAAAGCCAGATGACCTCAGATGTTTTCTTATTAATTCCGAATCAGCAGATGAACATTTAAAAACTATTAGGGACTTGGAAAGAGTTGTATTACCAACCAAGAAAATGAGGCAATCTTCCATATGTGAATACTTTAAATAAGTGCATTGAATATGGGTACAGTGTACGTATGTATGCGTACTGTACTTGGATTGATAAGGTAAGCTAATAAATGTCACAAAAAATATTGCATATTTGTTACTGTAGTTTTTACTTAGCAAATTAATTTTTAAAATGTTTTTAAAAGTTTAATTATTTATTTATGAGCACAATACTCTGATAGGTGAATATAATCTTGCCATAATTCTGGGTTCTTCAAGCACTTTCAAGCACCTTTTACCAGAATTTTCGTAAAGTAATATTTGGCTTATTTAATGAAAAAAAAATTATCTTCAGATATAGCGACCAGTACTCTACGAAATGTCTGGTACAAAAACACTTAAAATCTCCTAAAACCTGTGATGCGTACAAACCCTGTAATTAAATAGTGTAATAATTTTAGTATTGTTCCGCATACATGGTCACCCCGCTTATATGGTCATCCAGCCCCTCCAGGAGTTGCACAAATGCTTAAATATCTTGTCATATTTGATTCAAATAGAAACATTAGCATTAAATGAACATTTTAAACACAGACATTAACAATTACAATATTTGACTTTCTGTTGCAACATTTTCGAAGTGAAACACATTTGTCATCAATGAGTAGTTTTGCTAATTTTTAATATACAGATCAGAACAAAATGGTGTCAATTGTTTCTCAGCTATGCCACAAGACCAAAAAACATGTTGCCATGTTATGCCCCATCCCCTCCATTAAGAGAGTTTTGTTTGATCACATCCTGATTAACTTAAATTAAACCTGATTCACAAAATAATTTTGTTTAAAAAAAAGGACAACAAAACAATAGAAAGTTATAAATTTATTCTCAAATGCTAATATATATTTGGTTTGGCTCTTCACACTTTATGTACATTTGCATATAACAAAGTTAAGAGCTCATAAAATCCTTACAACTAGCCTAAAACATATTCTTCTTTTAATATGTGGTCACTATTCAAAGCAACAGACCACAGGTCATTCCATATCAAAATATATCAAACAAGTGGCAGTCTCTAATTAAATGGTACATTAAATCAATACATATTATAAAACATTTCACACCATAAAATAACAAAACACAGTTATAATATAAATTCTAGTGGTATAAATAAGAACTGACACACAGAACACTGTTACAAACAGAAAATAAATTACAAAATATACAATCATAATGAGTAGAAAAGTTTTGGAATTTTCTTTTGTCCATTTAAAAACTTATTATAGCAATAGCATATTTAATTCAAAAAATAAGAAATGTGATCAAAAGTAATTTAAATGAACATAATGCTGATTTTTTTTTTTTTTTTAATTAGCATAAAAGTATGCATGTGCAAAATAGGAAATAGATATATGTATATCTATTTATTATTTATTTATCCTATTTGAAATGCTTATTTATGTAATTATCTGGAAGAGGAGACAATGAAAATAAAGCACACATGCTTAAAAAATAGAAAAGCATACACAATTTCAAATTTCGAATTTTTTTTTTTAGTTTTTTTATTCAAAAATTGTTTTGAACGAAAGCAGCATACTTAAAAAAAATATGATTAATTCTAGCTAAAAAAGAAATATACGGATTAGCTATGTAGGGAGAAAACAATTAAAAATAAGTAGATATTTTTATTACTTTTTTTAAAGAAGGGGTAGGTGTTGTGCTGATACTGATGTGTTATTATAAGAGAGTATACTAAAAAGCAAAAATAAAAGCAGTATATGAATTTTCTATTCTGTGAAATAAATTAAAATGAACATTTATTTTGAAATATAAAGCAATTCTGTGCTTGTTATGCATCACTAATCCAATATATATATATATAAATATATATATGCAAGAAAGATAATATTCCAAAGATAATCAATCCATTGAAGACAATGTTAAAAAAAAAAAAAATAGAGTAGAGGTTATAAAGAAGAAAAGCTTATTGAATAAAGTGCCATTTTAAATTGTACTTTTTTTTTAAAGTAATAAAAGCTGAATACACATACCGACAACAAGTTGTGTTTATACAGTATTTGTATTTTTGGTGAAAATAACAGAAAAAGAACATTCTGGGGAACAATAACAACTTGAATGTGGAATAATTTTTGGTATAGTTAGAGTTAAGGCTTAAACATGACGATAGGCATCAGCAAAACCTTCAAGAATTGGGTGCATAGTATAATGAGGTATTACTGAGACAAATGGTTCTCAAGGAAGGATAGTATACAACAATATTTCAAAGATACTTTCACGCCAACATTCCTACATACAGAGTATCAGAATTATGCCTACAAAAATTTTAATTAAAAATTGTTTCAAGCAAATTAGGTTCAATATTGAAATAAAAATCATAATATAATGTTTAGATTTACATTAAAAATAAAAGAGCAATCATACACTATTTCCTACATGTCACAAATTTGCATAGATATTATAATTATAGTCAGTACACAGAAACATTTCCAACTTGTACAAGACACGAGCCGTTAATTCCCAAATTGACTCATCTGATCTCAGCAATCTGATCCTTTGTTAATATTAATATTTTGGATTACTTTACTGTGATTTTGATCAAATTTAACAAAATAAATCAATTTAAGTCATTATAATTGCATTCTATTTCACATTACACTACTTCATAAAAAATAAATATAATTATCTACTAAATAAATATCAGTTTTAGCCAATCAGATTGCTGGGCTCGGTTGAACCAATTTGGGAATTAACGGCTTGTGTACAAGACTGATCATACACATATATCTGATCTATTAATTCAAAATTAAACATGTAATACCAATTTCATTAATTAGAATTTTCTTTATTTCACATAACTGTTTGAAGTGATAATTTTACCAATAATTATTAATATTCAATTAAGAGGAAAGAAACTTTTCCTATTGATAAGACTACTTAGGGATCAAAATTTCATAGGATATTTAATGCAATAATTCAATTAACTTTATTAAACAATATCAAGTAGCTAAAAATATACTAGGAAGTACAGAGCACAATTCTCCTGTCCCAAACCAACAATTTCAACACTTTAAACTTACAAAAAATTAATAGAAACTATTTCTATAATGCTTGTTAATTTACATTTAAATTAAGGTGACAACATTAGAATCCCAACTTATATGGCTCATTACTATGCTAGTGCCAATATAACATTTTTCTATTTCCAATGATTATCGATGCTTTAAATACTTTTATTTTTGTAATAAATAAAACAATAAAAAATTCATAAACTGTGAAAGAATAATAATTTAAAACAAATATTAAGACACTTTTTAAAAATAAAAATTCATAAAATATTGCACTACTCTTACAATCACTAGTACAATAAATAGTTAATTTATACAAGTTCATTTACAATTTCACTTAAACATAATCGAAAAAACTGCACATATACTACAATGATTGCAAACTAATTAAAAGCTAAAACTTCAAGCAAGAAATAACTTGCAGAGGTACTTGGTGATGCATTACAACTTATCAACAGGGATGCACCAAATAGTGATTTTGGCCGAATACCAAATATTTTTGCTGACAGGTAAACCGAATACCCAATATTCGGCTAGCCGAATAGTGACTGTCAAGCCGAATACTGAATAATCGGCTTGCCGAACACTTTTAAATTTCAAAGTTCGAAAATATTAAAAAGTTAAATTTTAAAACAAATTTTACATAATATTTAACATACATACTTGATTATTGATAAACAAGACCTTTTAACAAGTAAATTTTACACAAAAAAAATTCTATGCTTTGAATTGTTATTTAAGAGGGATAGTTTTAAAACTTCTTTAACTGATTTTTTTTTTGATTTTGTGGATTCTTCTCTGACTAACAAATGAATAAAATTTTCTTATATTCTAAAACAATTTTTTTTTTTAAATAAAAGTGAAATTTTGAAAGAATTGGAAGAAAAATTTTACAATCATATACTGTTTACTTGTCAGGAAGGGACTAAAATCGCCATTATTGGTTAATTTTCTTACGTGACAGTTTTCAAATAGCAAATAAAAAATGTAGAAGCATTCACTTTTATTTAAATATAATTTTGTTTCTAATTATTCTAAATATCTTTATTAATTGACAGTTAAAAATAGAAGTTGTTTTAAGGTTTTAAAAAATATTTTTTTAAAAGGTTTTCTAACTATTTGGTCTGGCCGAATATTCCAAATTGCTGGAGGGAGGGACATAATTTCAATTTAAACTCGGCTACCATTATCAAGAAATGCATTACTCCTCTAGATTTAGACTTTTTTGAAGCTGTTCATATCCATAGATTTAAAAACTCCTTGGTTTATGATTTGTCTAGTGTACCATGCATCTCAACTTTCTGGGTGGATTTGTTGTGTCACGGCACTTCACTTCCACTTTAATTTCATTGGCTGTTGGAACTTGATTGTCTTTTGGTATTGTGTTTTGACATTTGGGTTTTCACCGTACATGTAGTTGGGGAGGTATTGTTTTTATAGATTTTATACACTGATGATGTGAGTCCTGGAACTCACAAAACGTATACATCTGTTCAAACCTTATGTATATTATTGTGTGTTTAAACGTTGTTTTTAGGTGATTAAGACCAATGTCAGGCGGGCGTCTTTTTTGCTGCTTTTTTGCTTAGGTATTATCCATTCACAATGCTGTTTGCATTGTGAATGGATAATACCTAAGCAAAAAAGACGCCCGCCTGAGATTGGTCTTATTCCAAATATTCGGCATACCAAAAAGTCTGCTATTTGGCATACCGAATAGTTTGATATTCAGTAGTATGGCCGAATAGCCGGATACCGAATACATACTGAATATTCGGTGCATCCTTACTTATCAATAAATTATAAATATTAATGAATACTAAAAGAAAAACCTATTTTAACAGATTATAGCAATTCTTCATTCTAATAGAAACTGTGCAGTTTGGCAATGGGTTTTGCAGATTATTTTAGACCATGCAGATTAATCTAATAACTTGAGAAAAAAAGGGGGCTAAAAAAATTGCTAAATTTTATTTTGTCTCTAGATATTGTATCTTCTTATTGTATTTTCTTTGCATTGAAAAAGAAGCCTGAAAGTCTAGGTGCATGTTTACACCGGGCTACATTATGTGCTGGAATATATGGTAATAATTAAAATTTTATTTTCATAGTTCTAATTAAGAAATATAACATTTTTTTCCCATTTGAGTGGAGTGATCATTTAATAATTATTAATAATTCAATTTTATGCATTTTCCTATGTTTTAAAATATAAGATAAACTCAATTATAATGAGAACTCTGTCACAATGAGATTCTTGTGGCTCCTTTTCTTTGTAATAACACAGTCCAACTGTATAGTTAACAAGAATATACATGTGGAATTCTACATTCAGTTATGCTAGACTAAGGAGTAGGAGATGGGAAAGCAAAATAAGGATTTCTTAAGTGATTTTAAAGATTTATTTTTAACTGAGCATAATTAAAAATTCTACATTTAAAATTATTTAAGAAATCCTAAATAAATTATAATTAATGAAACATAAAACATATTATTATTACATCATAAGCAATTTTTTTAAAAAAGTTTAAGCTTTATTATACTGTTTTCCATCACTTTAAACAATTTGTTGTTTTATCATTTAAGTTAAAAAAAAAAAAAAAAAAAATGTTAGCCCACATATTTTTGTATGAATCAGAGTAATCTAAATAACAGAAAGGCAGGAAAATGCCAGGTTAAATTTTTATACAAGTCAACTATTAGGCAACATTATCTGGTTCCGTAAAACAAACCAAAGGGAATAAATTTTAGCAACAGATTTTTCTTAACATTCCAAAGGTCACTAACCTTAGAGTCACACAGAAGGTAGCTGTGAGATACAGCTCATAAAATTTATTTATTCATCAAAAATACCTACAAATTTCTCACTGTATAGTGCATTGTTAAGTGCATTTTTAAATACATTTACTTAGAAATAAAATTTCATTTCTAAACATACAAATTTAGTCAAGGAGTGCAATTGAAAAAACATCAGGTATTACTGAGATCAGGTACGACCTTCAAGTGTTAAAAATTTTGACATTCTATCTAAGAGTGGTGGCAGCATCCCACTCAAGAATACACAGATTATTAAAAAATTTTCTTTTACGAAACAGCGATCAAGTGGCACAAGGAATGTGATGACAATTATGAAATTAAGACCACAAAAATGAAAGAAACCCAAAGTAATATAAAGCTTGATTTTAAACAAATGAAAATATACTTTTAAAATTGTTGTTCTGAATTTTTGGCATAAATTCTTTCAATGATGCTTTGCCATATAACTTATGGTTAACTTAAAAAGAATGTTAAAAAATGCAGGATTTAAAAAAAAGTTCTCTTTCTCCCAAATAATTCTACTTTTATAAATGCTAGCAGGGACTAGCAGGAAGACTCCCTTCCCAGAAAAGAAATGAATTTAGAGTTTTTTAATTCATTGAATTAACTTATCTTTCAGCAAAAGACAGAATAAAATTAATATATATTTGTTAGGAAATATATGGTTGCGCCACACTTTTCTTTCCTAAACCTTAACAATGTATTTTGTAAGTAAATAATTCAATTTTCACTAGATGTACAACTTCTATATTTTCAACTTTTCTAAATCATAAATATGGAAAATTTAATAACAACTTGGCTGAACAGGACAGTGAGGTAGAAAATGATATAGTCAAAATAATGAAGATAATTTGAGTAAACATCCACAAAATTTCAACAACCTTAATTCATCATGAATGTACATATGCGAAAATGAGAGAGACATAGACAGCAAAAAACATTATAAAATACATGAAGATGAAGTTGGAATTTCCCATTAAAAAAATTCATTACTATTATCATAACTACATTTAATTTTTCTTCTCAATTTTTCTAAGAGCAGGCTCTTTTCTCTCTCTCTCTGTCTAACTGAAAATTGAGAATCAAATGGAAATTCTCTTTTTGAAGTATTTATATTCTGTTAAGACTTGGTAATATTTTATAATGACAACTTAAAAAATTACATTTTAAAGAAATGTAAAGAAATGAATATATACGTTTATCTTGGGAGGAGGGGGGAGGAATCACAGGCCATACATTTTTGTACTGTACATCAACTCTGAAATACAGGTAGTATGTATTCACATTAGATAAATATTGAACATGAACTGAAATTTTACCAGCAAATGGAACTGTTAAATGATATTCATTGCATAAAAATAGAAATAAGGTATTTAAATCTAAACTATCATCTATCTTAAGTAAAAATCAAACAATTCCAGAGCAGATTGTATTGAATTTGATAAAATAAAATAATAAAACAAATAATCCTATGAAATGAATTTTTATTTATACTTCTATATTTTACTCAAAATTTAAATTAAATTTATGCATTCCTTTAGCCTTAGAAAAATTAAACATGCGAGAAGCATTTATAATGATTTATAATAAATGAAATTAAAATTATATTGGCCATAAAATATTAAATTCAAAAGCATTCTATATCCATAAATAGGAAACGTAAATATCACACCTGCTTCTTACATGGGAAATATTTCAATTAAATCTTTCTTTATCTTACATTTCAATTAAATTTTATTTTCCAGGTTACACTGCTGTAAGCATTCATTATTTTGCAGGAAGAAGAGTAGTGAATTTTGTTACTCTAGTAATTACTTTAACCTCTTTTAAAACTGTATCTTAAATTTAAAAAGAAACAAAGTATTAATGTACAGATTATGATGTAGATTTATGCATATCATGTTTCAAAATAGATCACATACAGATAAATTACTAATTTTGGAAAAAGCAATTATAAACTTTGTAATATATATTTGTCAGGAAATATTAAAAAGCCTTCTTTATCCATAGATATAGAACCAGATTAACAAAACTCTAATGAAACTAACTATAAGAAAAGGGGCTGGAATAAGAATTTGTTGTGTTGCAAGTTTTTATGGTCACCCTAGCTAAGAAACTATTACATAATTTTTATACATCTATAATACTTAAACTTAAAAAAATCATATTTCTTTAAAGACATATTGACACTGCAAAATTTATTAACTTTAATATAAGTAAAAAAGATTATTTTAATGAAAACATTAATAACAGGATAGACTCTAAAATTAAGAGTTTTAAAAACTACATTTGATACAAAACTAAATATTTCTGTCATAATAATAGGTTAGTATTTACTGTAACCACCACTTAAATCGATCACTGGTTGGTTATAAGAATCAACTATTTATAAAAAATACATACACATATGCTTTAAATCATTGCATTTTTTCCACTTAAAGGCAGGTTGTAAGAATCGTAATGCATTACAAAAACAAGATAAGAGTGGAAATATGAAATTTTACAAGAAAATTCCTAAAAGAAAAGAAATTATGGCTTAGATGCCGTATGTTCCCTACGCCGTTGTTGTTTTGAAATGTTTGGCTATTTTTTGTTGGCGTGTTGGCGTGTTGACGGTTGTTATGGATATGGCAACCTCGATATGTTGAATGTCGTGTGACGTGTTTTTGTGACGTGTCGTTCTGGCAACCGAGAAGTTAATGTTGGAATATTGTGAATGTATTTTGATATCGTATTGTATAGTTCTGCCTTTTTATTTTTATGTGAAATTTATTGAATGTATTTGATTAACTATGTTTTCTGTAGTCCGTTTAAACGCTGTTGTTGAAATAATTAGGAAATATGAGGAAATTTTGACAAGAAAAGAAGGTTTGTTTATAGTTTGTGAATACGTATTGATAAGCCTATTTAGGAAAATGTCGGCGATAATATTTCGAGCTGGATCTTTCAAGAAAGCAGATGTTTGTTAAGGTATGTTGATAATTTTATGTATTTTACTGCTTTTGAGTTTTTTACATTTTGTGATTGCTAGAAAGTGAGAATTGCTGAATTTTGAGAATTCTATATCGCGAGAAATGCTGAATTCGGCGATGTTTTTTTTTTCGGAAAATGTGCGCGAAGCGCACATACAACGATTGCTGGTTGCCATTTTAGCGAATTTTGTTTTTTATGTGTATTTTTGCTTTAAAAGTTTTTTATATTTTGAAATTGCTAGAAAGCGAAAACTGCTGAATTTTGAGAATGCTATATCCGAGAAATGCTGAATTCGGCGATGTTTTTTTTTCGGAAAATGTGCGCGAAGCGCATATACAACGATTACTGGTTGCCATTTTAGCGAATTTTGTTTTTTATGTGTATTTTTGCTTTAAAAGTTTTTATATTATGAGATTGCTAGAAAGCGAAAACTGCTGAATTTTGAGAATGCTACACCTCGAGAAGTGTTGAATGCAGTGATGTTTTTTTTCGGAAAATGTGCGCGAAGCGCACATACAAGGATTACTGGTTGCCATTTTAGCGAATTTTGTTTATTATTTACATTTTATTTTCGTTAAGCCAAACATGCGTATAAACCGGTACTTGGCGACATTTACTACTTGGCGGAAAAAGGGTTTTCACGCCAAGAAAATTCCAAGATGGCGGCCGGGGGGAACTTATGACATCTGTTCCGAAATTATTGAAAAAACTAATTATAAAGATGGTGAGAGTGAGAATGCATCTGGTCAACAAGTCCTAAATGTTTAGTCAAGAGGGTCAGAAATAATGTGTATGTCCTAAAAGTAAACAATTTTAAACTTTGAAGGTAATTTGGAGACTTGAAAATTACAAATAGGGATTACAGATAAACAAAAGGCATTACTGTGTGAGATTTATGATGTGGATGTTAAAATCATGCCTACAAGACGTCCATTCAAGGCAATACTAAAAAATCTTTTTAGTATTAGGAATAACTAAATAGAAATGGGTTAGAAGATTTCTATGTCTTGGATTATGGCTAAAAACTGGTCTTGTACGATAAAAGAAAGTTATTAGAAATTCTTGGTAGTAAAATTGCTCCTATTTGAGTATATAAAGTAGAATTTACTATCAGATCAGTCTGAGACTGAAGGTCTTACACTCATGTTTAAAATTTAACAGTTAAAAAAAAAGGGGGGATCGCAAACTAGACAGACTTGCTGATTTGGATGAAGAATGCATTTCTAAAATAATGCTTTAGCCTTTTTTTAAACAATTTTGTTAAAAATGATATACAAAATTTACAACTTTATATAGAACTTCCTGTTTCAAGCTCATTACTTAATCAGTTTCCCACAGGCAGTTTCAGGAGAGTGCTGCACCTAGGGTTGCCAGATTTATCTCAGAAAGAAAAGGAAGATTTTGATTGACACTACTTAGTTTTGGTTTTATCAAGCTATCATCCTTTTTTATAACATACTAAATTATGTACAATATGCCAATAAAGTTTTCGGTAACTAAATTATTTTAAAAGAGGTTATTAATTGACTTAATCATTATTTTCCAACTACATTTGTATTACGTTATTCTATTAACATTTTAAACTAGTTTTTCTGTCATATATCCTATTATGAATGCAAAATTAATTGAATTGCAAGAACAAAACTAAACAAAACATCTTACAATTCAATGATGATCATGAAAATTTTAGTAATGCACACCCTACAAAAATAAATGTTTGTATTTAAGCATAAAGGGAAATAATATATCAAACATAATATTAAAATTTAAGATACCGATATACTAAATTTATGGCCTCACCATATCTATAATAATGTCAAGTTCAGATGGTCTAATGCTACTCTCCCAAGATTTTTGTCTTCCTGATCAGAAACAAGTCTTTTTTACATTTGATGCGCAAGTGTATAACTTTTTTTTCTCGGTAAAAGGGGAAATTTTGTATCAAAATAAAAAAGAAAAAAATATATCTAAAAATTATCAAAAGAAAGATGTTGTAGAAAAACGGAAGAAATCGTCGTACGGGAGAAATTTAAACGTACGCCGTACGATTGTCCTAATAAACGATAAAAAAAGTACAACTTACAGGAAAAACGTACAGTCTGGCAACTCTAGCTGCACCTCACCTGCTCTTCGGTTTACAAAATAACACACTTTTTGCCCGTCATTCAAAAAAATTAGCACCCTTCTTGCCTCTGTAAAAAAGCCCCTTTTCCTTTTTTGATTAAAAAAATTTGCTTGCATAGTAAAAACTGACTCAATGCCATCTTGAAAAGAGATATCTAAGTTTTAAATATTAAAAGTGACTTTAAAAATCAAAAGAATGAATTTAAAAATTAAAAAAATGCACTTAAGAATTTGAAAAGTGCCCTAAGAATAAATAAAGGTGCCCTTTTCTCATCGGCAGCACCCTGCCTTTTTTAAACCTAAGGAGAACTCTGCTTAATATAATAAAATCATAAACATTTATATATATATATCGATTAAACATTTTATGATAAAATTATGATAAATTTTTGCTATAACGATCAAAAATAAAATTACAAATGTGATTCCTATATCTAGAGATAATTTATCTCTAATTATCACTATTACTAAGCTTTAAAAATTTTGTGTTTCAATTTTAAGAAAATATTTGTATTATACTACAAATATTGAATATCAACAAAACAGAATAAAAAATTAAATTGATATTTAATGATAATTAAAAAACTCAAACATTTGGTCTTGATAACTATTTCAAGTTTCTTATAAGCTGCTTACAAAAAATTAATAAATTATGACAAGATACAAGCCTGATGCTAGAGTCCTGCATCAGGTCGGGTTAACCGCTTTTACCCGAACCGACCCTCGGGTCAGGTTGGCACTATATTTTCCCGTTGCAGTTCGGGTCAGGTATAGTGCATTTTGTAAATTAGTGTTTCTTGAACAAAATAATATAATCTTTATTACAAAAATGTTTTTAAACAACAAAATTACATTTATATGTTTGTCGATTTTTGTTGTTGTTCTCTACTATACAGCGTAAGAAAATTATTGTGAATAAGAGTACATATAGAATAATCAACAATTGTGTACTTATTTTAAATTTTCCTAAAATACTGATTTTCAAAAATATATAACCAGTAAATGGTTATATATATAAAACAAGCTGTTATTAATTCTCCGTAATCATTAGGATTTCTTTCCCACAAAACAGAATCATGTTCCCATCTGTATTCAAAAATTGTGATCACCTTATAATACAGTAGAACATTGGTTATCCGAAGTAACTGGGACCGACCATCTTTCGAAAAATCAAAATTTTCCGATAATTGAGAATGCAAATATATGCACTATTTCTTATTATGGTAGCAAGTGATTAATAAAAATAAAACAAGAGCAAAATAGAAACAAAAATAAATTAATTGAATTTTAATTTTGAAATTAACTTTCACATAACGAACAGAAGAAACACCTGCTAGACCACATTCACACATTCCAGTTCATCCTTCTCCTACTGTGTTCTAGTCCACTCTGCAGCTTACGGGAGCTCAAGTTAAATTCAAAGGAATTATAAGAGTTGGGATCAAAATATTTATCTGTGCTCATGGTTCAGAAAGGACCGTTTGCACTCAAGGAATTTGATAGAAAAAAAAAAGCTTTAAAAGTGAATTTTTCACAGAAGGAATGTGATAGTAAAAAAAAGTGAAAGCTTTAAAAATAGATTTCGGTTAACCGAGAGTTTCGGATAAATGTTCTACTGTATTGTCAAAATTACTAAAAAGACAGAAAAATTACTGTTATTATAGTTACTATTATAAAGGACACTTTCAAAAGATGTCATCTTTACAATTTCACAATTACAAAAGTTTGTTTGACAATGCAAAGAAGAGAAAAAAGGCTAAACCTAAGATTAAAACACACACACACACTTAAAGATGAATCCAGTGGCCACCTTTGCGATCCTTAACATTAATCTTCAAAGATTCCAGGAATATAAAATTCTTTCGTTATTAACCACCACTGGTTTGACATATACTATGACAACAAATGGCAAAAGAGACTACAACAGTCAAGATAAACTGCTCTAAACAAAGTAAAAATCCCTAGTGTTTTACTTTAAATCTGTATTGAAGAGACAAACAAAAAATTTGAATTTTGACCTACCCTTGGTTGAAGCATGAATAAAAACAGATGATTACTTGACAAATAAAGTATGGTATGAATATTTAATTTTCATATTTAAAAACTAAAGATACAGCAGAGTCCTGATTATCCGAGTTAATATGGATCAAACTCACCTCGGATAAACAAAAAACTCAGATAAACCAGATTTACACAAATCGTCACCAACTAAGGAGATGAAATATAAAATTTCACTTAATTTTTATGGTACCAGTAATTAGTTGTTGTTTTTTCGTTGCAGTATTATGCTACTGCATAGCTACCAATTTTTAAGATTTTTTCTTACCACTAAAACTTACCAGTATATTTTGCCTAATTCAATCGCTGAAATCTAACAACTGTCAACGATTAAATATGGCAAAAATTTGTATTAAATTTCAGAGGTAACAAAACTGTACAAATTGGCAGCTATGCGATTCTATTAGTGTCATGAAAATTGCAGGTGTAGCCTCTTTTTTCTGCTCAAAGTATTAAGTAGTTTTTTCAATCAAACTTATACCTTTGGAATGGATCATTTTCTTCTGATGGACTGATGGATTCCACTGTTATGTAACAGCCATTATGAAGTGTTAGGTGAAGATGAAAGAGCAGTCATAAAAAGTTAGAACTCTGATTTTCTGGTGGAAAAAAAAAAAAATAAAATAAAAAGAATATGGCCATTTTTTTTTTTTTCTCATTCTGACCAGAAAATCAGAGTTCTAACTTTTTATGACTGCTCTGTCATCTTCACCTAACACTTCATTTATAATGGCTGCTTCATAATAATGGAATCCATCAGTCCATCAGAAGAAAATAACTTGGTTAAAGAGGAAACTCAGTTAAGCGGGACTCTATTATATAAAGATTTTTTTAAATCACGATAAATAAGTTAATTTTACAAGGTTTCTTTATTTTAATACAGATATTGTTTATATTATATTAACAATTGAAGAGAAGAAAAAGTAATAATTGTAGGATTAACAAGAAAATTTTCAACATAGTTTGCATGTTTTAAAATGTTCAAGTCACAAAACATTAACAAATACATTATAATCTATAATGAAGAATATTTTCTGACATTCAGAATGGTGATAAATACAAAAAAAAAAAAAAAAAAAAAATTCAAGACCTTCATTAATGAGTTGCAAAAGGGAGAGTTAATTTATAAATTACAAAAAAAAAAAGTGTACAAATTTTGTTTTTTAATTATAATATATTGATTTTTTTAAAAGTCAAATACCAAAAAAAGTTACATAATAAATGACAGTGATTTTAATGATACATTTTAATACATATTATTCCAGACAAATGAGTCATAACTACATTTACACAGTTAATTTTTTTCATTTAAAAATTTAAACTTTACTTAATTAAGATTTTAAAACTTCAAAGAGACAAGAAAAAAGAAAACATTTTCAACAAAGTCTTCTCATACTGTGAACATATAAAGTGAGAGATTATTTTGCATAGGGATTTAATGATTTAAAAAAAAAAAAAAAAAAAAAAAATGCATATGTAGCAAAACACAATGAAAAAATATTTTAGTTTGCCTTAACCATTTCACTTTTCTTTTGTTGTTATGCATAGTTACAAAATATTTTCAACAGAGTTTGAAATAATTTTGATTTTCTTATCTCAAACAAAAAGCCCTTATAAAGTGCATAGAATTTTTTTTTTAATTTATTATTATTATTGTGATTTTATAGATAATAAATTTTAAACTCTTTTACTCAGTTCTAATCTAAAATATGCTTATAACTAATGATTAAAATACAATGAATGAAATAAGCAATGGAAACTTCAAACACAATTTTGGTTGTAATTGTTTTTAGCATACATCTTATTAAAAGAATCCTTTAATTATTGGTTTTTAAAAAAATAAGTAATATATTAAGGTAGAATGCCCTTTCTTTCAGCTTGATTTTATTAAAAAAAATTAAATTCTTTCACCATCCTTATATTAAAGTTAGGTATAGCCTTGAAATTCTAATTTTACAAATTTAAAAACAAAGAAAATGGAAAGGTTTTCAGTTTAAGTTTGAAACAAAATGTGAAATAAATAAATTTTAGAACGATATTTCATAATGTAATGTCCCTTTAATATGACCTACTTAAATATGTCATTTTAATGATACTAACTATGTGGAATCAATTTGTGAAGTGGTTAAGATTAATGATTTAAAGACTAATGTCAGTTATCACAAATATTTTGAGATTGTTCATGAAACAAATCAAAATAACTGATCATGTAGAAAGAGGAAACAGTGTTTACATACCAGCTGGCTAAAAAAATCACTAAAACATCTTTCGGAAACATTCACGACAATAATTATTATATGATCACATACCTTACTAAAATAATAGTAAATAATTTTATTATTTGTTAACTCTTTAGTTTCCATTACTTAAGTCTTATGCAAAAACTGATTTTAGACTTCAAGTTTAATATGCAATATAATAAGACAAGCCAGCTAGCAGTAAAAAATTAAAGATGAAATAGAACATAGTTGATGTTAATAAAGAGCAGCAGGTAGATTATGAAAAATACCAAGGCAAAAATTCTCAGAATGGAATGTGGATCTGCACTTAAAGTTCATAAATAAATTAATTATACAGAAGTTTTAATCTGCATTGAAATATAGATGCATCAAGTTTATATGGTTTAAACTTGCATATCTGGTGATAAAATCACTACATATAGAAAAGTTACTTATAATTTCTGCTGAGGCAACAAAAAAACTATAAAAGATTAATTAAACCAGGATGATTCAGAAATTTAAAGCATTTTGAGTCTTGCATGTCAAAAAATATTGCTAAAATAAAAGTTATTACAGTAATACATTGTCACTCTGGAGTTTATAAAAATATTTATCTGTTGTGGAAAAATAAAAATCTTGTAAAATATAAACCAGAATTTTTGAATAACTAAATAGAGAGATACATTATTCTAATTGTAAAATTTAAAACTGCAGTTCTGACAGGTATTGTATGATACATAAAAATAAAAACTGTTGCCACAATTCAAGAAATAAGATCTTATCAAAAACAACAGCTCTTCATTAATACTAAAATGAAATACAAGAGGGAAAAAAATCAAAAATTAATATTGCTGTTTTCAAATTGTATTGCAAGATTTTTATAAACAGTTTAAGAGCAACTACAGTTACAAAAATCATTTTGTAACACTCGTGAGCCTTTGATCTGGAATGACCAAATGATAAATTAAATTTATGAACATTCACACACACAAAAATTATACACTGACATTTGTACATACTTGAATCAAGACATTGTAATCTAAAAAGTACTTAAGACTTCCAGCTAGAAGATGCTGGAGGTACTGAAGGAGACTGTGTTCTATCTGGTCGGTATTGCCTTCTGAAATCATGTTGACCCGTAGTAGATTTTCCTTGATTATGATGAGTACTTGGCGGCACAAATGACGTTAAAGACAACACATTGGGATGCAAAGGCACACCTGAAGCTAATAAATGTTGGGCTTGAGCCTGAAGTAATGACTGAAACTGAGGATTTAGTTTTCCTACTTGTCCTAAACCAGCATGATTCATAGAGGATGTAGGTTTAGGAATGTAGGTGAGAGTAGTTCCTGCTTTTGAAAGAGACCATGCAGATGAATTGTGTGCTTGGTGAGCTGGTGCTTGATGAGCTGGTGCTGGCACTGGAAGGCGAGAGTTTTGACGAGGCTGAGGTTCACGAGTTGAGGAATGTGATTTAGATGATAAAGTCTGAGACAAACGATCAATTTCTTTTTCTTGCTGAAGTGCTTTTAAAAATGCCGCTTTTAAACTGTTAGTGTGCTGAGCTTTCAAAGCCTTACGAATATTAGAATTGATACAAGCTTCACAAAAAACATTATACACTTTTTCTCCATTCTTATCTATTTCCTTCCACTTCCATGAACAAGTGAAATCTGTAGAACACTGAGCACAACACAAAGGTTTCTCTCTTGGAGGGTTTCTTTTTGTTTTTGTTAAGAAATCTACCACACAATCTAAACCCATTAAACAGAGAAATTCAACACTATTAGCATTGGGAAAGAAGTTCAATTTCATGGGAGGTGCTTTTGGCAGGGGAATCTGCAAAAGTTGTTTTTCTAACTGTTTTCTCAAAGCAAGTTTGGCAGCAGCCTGTCGCTGATATATGGTTTCAGGATCAATCTTCTCTTCAGGAGGTTGACTAGCAACAGGGCTTGGAGCTGAAGGTACCTTTAAATGACAAATATCATAAATAGAATGCTCAAAAATTCATATATAAAATTTTTATAATATTTTCCTCATGAAAATAAAAATAACTATTAAGAAAATTTTAAGACTAAGAATTAAATCTCTCAAAGATAACTTCTACACCAAACAAAGCCATAATACAACAAATTAAAATAATAATAATAGTAATAATCTCTCTTTCTAAAAAAAAAAGTAACTAACGCTGTCACTGCTGCTGCCGCTGGTTTTATACAAAAATACGAAAATCGGTGGTATTACAGAGAAATGTTTGATAAACATGCTGATGCAGACAGTTTTCAAATTGAAGAATTATTTTAAGAGATATTTAATGTTAAAGTTGATCAAAATTGTTCCATTAAAAAAGTTTTATAGGAGCAAAAACTATACTTAGGAATTTAATCATTTTTACCATATTCCCCCGCACTAGCTGGCATGCCAGAAAAAATTGAGGTACACCAGTATGCCAGAAAATATTAGGTTTCGCTACTGGAGGACGGTCGGCTGATTTCTGACAACATTTTTTATTTTAAGGAAAAAAACATCACTATTTATTCGTCTCACTCTATCAACTTATAATAAAATCAGAGTGCAGGAAACTGTAAGCAACCATGCCGGTGCGAACCACTCTGGTCTGCGAATCGACAGTAGCTAAATGCCATATTAGGCTTAATGAAACACATATCCTAACATATGACAGCTAAGTGATAATTTTTGAAGTGAAAACTTCTTTAGGCGCGTTGAGCTTTTGTTGAGATGAAGAAAAACCACTGATTTGGAGACACTGTTATGTAACCGACATGCTAGCATTTTGGCACATAGACACTAGCGCGCCAAGCGGTGAATGGCAGGAACTTTTCCTTCTTCAGCTCAATCCGCAAAAGAAGAACGAAGTTAAAACTCACATTTTCTCTTGCCGTTCACACAGGAACACACACAAAATTTACATTTTCGTTGCAGTACGCTGTTGTGTTTATTGTTAAAGACAAATACTTGATACTTTCATTATTGAAGTGAAAGCTTCTTTGGGCGCGTTTGGCATTTTTTGAGATGGGAAAAACCATTGAACTCGTGATACTGTTATTGTAACCGACACCTCTGTATATAAGTATGTACATGTATTGGGCATAATTCGGTATGAGGAGGACGGGCAATTAATTGTTATTGATTGCTTAATCAATAACAACAATTTACAGGCAAGCGCGCCGCATGCTTGCCTGTGCGCTATTGGTTCCCGAAATACACGTACAAGAGTTAGAAAAAGGAAATCTCATCAAAAACATCTCATGTAAAAATTAGCCAAGTCTCGTGACTCTTGCTAAAATAAAACTACCTTGCTCTAGCAAAATAAAATTATCTTTATTCAACAGTTGTTATTTATGTCAATAGTTGGTGGCAAAAGTGAACTATTCGATCAAATATCAGGTAAGTTTAGCAGAAAAACTCTTGTTTTTAAAATTCGTGTTATTTTTGCATTATGGTGTATGTCATAGCATCAAACTATAGTGATATTTCTAATAATATGGTAGTGGTTTAAAATATAGCAAAAGCATAAGCGCAATTATTTATCAAGAAATGTTAACATACTTGCAGAATTATTTGACTTGCAGAAATATTTAAATTCACCAAAACAACATTTGGTAAAACAAATTATTATTTTGTTTTTCGTCAGTTAAAATGAATTATACCGTATTCGTGACCTACCTATTTCGTGTAACTAAAAACCGATAACGCTGTATTTTATAGTGTTGATGGTCTGGTCAATGACCAACAGTATTGGCGGGAATTTCGATTGCGGAAGATAAAATACGGGGCACAGATGTCAGATACGCACTTGGGTACCTAATTGACACCAAAATGGCATTACTTTATTTTACAAGGTAACCCGGTTACTGTTGCTTATTTATTAATAAATTGTTCATTTACTTTTATTTTATTTTTTTAAGTTGTGCAATTGTTTTGTTCTATAGTTATTAATGAAATTATCGTTTATTTATTGTTGTTTACTTTTTAAAACAATAGAAAATAATTTAAAAATATATATTTTAACTGGTATTAGAAAACGGGCTTTCGCCAAATTGACATTAAAAAATCGCGCCAAACCTGGTTCGTATATCACATCTGTGCCAAATTCTCGGTTTTTTGATTTTTCGACTTTTTATCTAAATTTTCCGGATTTTTTAAATTTTCCCTTTCATTGTATCCCAAACACTACCTTCATACCAAATTTCAAGATTCTAGGGATACAGGATGTACCTCCGAGTTTTGATGATCGGTGAATCAGTGTCAAAAAGGCGAAAGTTTAAGTTCTTATATCTTCTGAAATAAAAAAGATAGAAAGGTGAAATTTCAGCATTTAGTTCCATTTCCACATTACTTTAGATATATGAAGTTTCAAATTATACGCATTATTTTTCATGTACAATGGTGCATTAAATGAAAATTGTAATATAATTTTGGTAGTAATAGTTTATAATAATGAATAAAAAAACACTACATTTAAAAGTATTTCCTGCTCAATAAAACATTTCCTGACGATTAAAAAAAAAACACGTAATTGTTGAAGTTTTCACTTCTATTGGCACTCCCGGAGTGCCACTGTTTTTTTTCTACTTGAAATCACGTCTGTTCAGCATATTTTCACATAAAACATGTGTGTCATACCCATTTATAATGCATTAAGCTCTAAATTAAAATTAAGCTATTATAAACAAAGAAATCAGATCTAAACAAACGATACTGCTGCCATTCAGATTCAACTTCCAGCAAATCTACAAACAAATGAATGACTCCTAAACGCTTCATTTAAAAAAAATACAGGTTAATGCCGATGCTGGTCTTAAAATATTTGTAAAAGTATATTAAAATCTTTAAATATTTTAACTTTGTTTAAAACCTTCAAAAACTATCCAATTAATTTCTAAATTAAAAATAACAAATAACTATCGCCATCTGGTGGAGAAAAGATATAACTTTCGCTCTAGGAAGGTCCGTGTAAGCCCATGCATTACATGCATTTTTGATTTATTCAGAATGGTTATTCTTTGGCACAATTTCAGATTTCCTGTGACATTTGTTTTCTGTCTTATATGACAAAGTAAAAATTATTCGAATTTCGTTATATAAAACTTTCAAATGCATTTACAATAAAGAATTATTTCAATAGCACTTTAGCATTATTTAAGGGACAATTTTTTTCTGTACCGAAGACTGCGAGCAGTGCCTCTGTAAGCCATTTTAATTCCCAATAAATTAGGAGCTTATGTTTCTTGTTAATTCTTTTGCCGTCAACTTTCTGTTATAATCGTACTTTTTTTTACGATGCATTTTATCAGATTTGAAGAAATTGCAAATAAAATTAATATTTCTTATCGGTACAACATATTTTAATTATCTTGCAGATAAAATTATGAATTTTAACATAGTTTGTAGCAAAAAAAAAGTTACGCTAAACAACAAATTTTTAATGTAGAGGGAACCTAAACAAGCATTTTCGTCATAGAATAAGTAGCTGGTTTAAGCGCTAGTGACTAAATTGTAGTTTACATAATTTCTTTGTTCTAATCATAAAAAATCAAAGGATAATACTTTTTGATTAACAAAATGCATGAGGCATCTTTTTTTTTTAAGGCAGAAAAATATTTTTTTAACTATTGTTTTGAAGATTTATCATTCACTTTCCGTCATATTTATATACTAGTTATTATATACTAGTATATATATATATTAATTTATATTTAAGTGATTATTAGATTTTATTTGTCTTATTGTTATGCAAAATTTTCATGTATGACGCTTCTACTCTATGATGACGACATGTCAAGGAAACGGGTATGGAGCAGGGTTTTTTTCTCCCCTTGTAGTTGCTGGAATAAAGTAGAGAAATGAAACACAATATAAAGGAATAAGACTGAGTTGTCCAACTGACAGAAATTCTGCATTTTGATTGGCCGGTTCAAGGTTAGCACTATTCCTTCTGACAGGTGCAAAAAGTGCCAAGTGGCTCTGAGCTGACTTTATTTACACTAGATTAATTTTAAAACAATTATTCTAATTGGTAAATAAATCATATCTGATGTAAATTTTCAACTTGGCGAAAATTTTCCGGACCTGGATTCAAACCAGGGATCTCTCGGCCGAAGCCGCCAATGCTCTACCCTCTGAGCTATCCTGGATGAATCTGCTGGAACTTTTTCACCCAGCTAACCTTATTGATCATAGCATCTGGTGTGAAATCTGGTTCAGCTCAACAGAATAAATCGCAGGTAATGGAACTCCAGAAATCGCTGAATACGTAATTACACTAGATTAATTTTAACACAATTATTCTAATTGGTAAATAAATCATATCAGATGTAAATTTCCAACTGGGCGAAAAATGTCCAGACCTGGATTCGAACCAGGGATCTCTTGATTGAAGCCGCCAATGTGTAATTACGTATCCAGCGATTTCTGGAATTCCATTACCTTTGATTTATTCTGTTGAGCTGAACCAGATTTCAGACCAGATGCTATGATCAATAAGGTTAGCTGGGTGAAAAAGTTCCACCAGATTCCTCTGGGATAGCTCAGATGGTAGAGCATTGGCGGCTTTAGCCAAGAGATCCCTGGTTCGAATCCTGGTCCAGATATTTTTCGCCCAGTTGGAAATTTACATCTGATATGACTTTATTTAGTAAAAATTTGTCGTAGTTTCCTCAAGTGATATATATTTTTTTATTTTAACATTCGAAATGGAGAGAAGTAAGCACACACGTTCGCGAAGTTATACAATTGCTTTTAAATTGGAAGATTTAGCAAAGTTAGATGATCTAAATGGCAATATTAGTGCAACTTCTAAATTCGTCTGTATTCCCCGCTCTTGTGTTAAAGACTGGAATAAACAAAGGGGGAAAACTGTTAAGTCTTACGGAACGAGATGTGGAAACACGCAAAAGGCGTTATGTTCCATCAGACAAGAAACTACTGAAGAAAAGGACAAAATTCCTAGGCATGGAAAGTACACTTATTAACTGGATTCAAGAAGAAAGAAAAATAGGTCAAGCAGTTACATCTTTCCAAATAAAATCACAGGCAGAAAAAATTTCTGAGAAACGATGGAAATGATGAGCCGTTGATTTTGAAGCATCAAATGGCTGGCTCGAAAAATTCCTTAATAGGCATAACATGGTGAACAGATCAGTAACAAGTATAGGTAAAAAAAATCCAAACAATGCACAGAAATTGTGTGATTTTTTTTTTCTTTTTTCGAAAATGCTGCTAATGATGTGAATATAAGTTGCATTGGCAACATGGATGAAACACCTATGTGGTTTGATCTGCTGCAACAGAAAACTTTTAACTTTAAAGGTATAAAATCCATAATATGCAGAACGACTGGTAAGGAAAAACTACGATACACAGTCGTATTGAGCGCAACGGCCGATGGAACAAAATTGAAACCAATGATAATTTTTAAAGGCTTAAAAAATATTCCAAAGTCAGATTTCCCAAAGGATGCTGTAAACACTATGTCCATGAAAAGATCTATGACTAGTGACTTAATGAATATATATAAGCAAAAAGTTTGGGGTACTCGCCTTAATTTTTATTTTAAACCAAAATCCGTCTTAGTAATGGACAGTGCAAAACCCCATCTGAAAAAGACTGTTAAATCCAGTTTTAAACAATATTATAAAACAGATCTTTTAATAATTCCTGTAGGTTTGATCCCATTGTCACAGCCCACGGATGTGCGTTGGAATAAGACTTTCAAAGCTGAAAAGGAGAACAGGAATTCACAAAGTGTGGTGAACGTCGATCTGCTTCGTATCTTACGATAGCTCTCTGGGTAAAGGCAGCTCAGGAAAAAGTTTCCAAAGACTGAATTAAACAGTCTTTTATAGAATGTGGTTTAACTACGAAAAGAAACATAGAATTTTTATACAATCGTTTGAAAGGATTTATTCAAAAGAATGCTATTCTATTCCTGATTCTTATGCCAAATGTCTGGTCTAACAGACGAAGAAAGTGAATATAATGATAATGAATGTTAAAATATAGAGCGAATTTTGTATTTCTAATTCTTTCTTATTAAATAAAACCCTGGATTTCAGTTAAATTTCAGTTTTTTAAATTGTCATACAAAATTACTTTTTTTGATATATGGTAAGCAATTATTTTTATCTTTATATATTTAGATAATTATTATATTTTTCTTATTTTATATATAGTAAAAATATTTCTGTTCATGTAATAATTAATGAGATAATCTATTTCTACATTGTAAATATTGTATGGTTGCTGGGGTGAGAGCTTTGTGTGAAATGGTATGAGACACATGAAACACGTTCATTTTTATTCTCTTGAATATGCAAAAAAAAAAGAAACTAAATAATTAGAAAAGTGTGGACAAACTCTATATCGCACTCCTCCTCCCCAACACCAATCGGTGCTACTGAATACAGCTAATGAACTTCATTCCTTTCCATTTTCGAAGATCCTTGCTTTTTCCGGCATGCCAGGAAAGACCAGGGACTAATATTCAAAAATCTGGTCTCTCTCGAATTTTGCGGCATGCCGGCTAATGCGGGGGAATACGGTAGATCATTTTGTACATTATAATATCCTGGTGTGCAGACTGCATTTATTTTTTTAATTTGACTCATTTTTTGAGGGTTTATTTTTATTTTAAATTAAAATTTTCAGCATTTGCAGAGATATTTTTTCACATATTCTAGAAAAGGTTATTATTTTAAATTGATGCCAAAATTGTAAAAACTTCTCAAATAATATTTCCTTTAAACTGAAAATTTATTTACACGTGATTTTTAAAAACAGAAAAAAAACACCATGAAGTTGGAATTAAATGAATACGTGTTAAAAGCAGGAAAATATTAAAAATTACATCATAAAAATTGTTTATACACATGAATATTTAAAAAGAAAAAAAAACTATAAAACAATTAATTATTTAATATGTGTTAAAAGCAATAAATGCGGGTGGAATTACGTCCTATTTCAAATAGCCAAATAATATCTCCAAGCAGTTAAAATATATATTTACACGTACACGTGAGATTTATTTCATATTTCGAGATAATCTTTTTAACTACTGTTGCCAAAGGCAGTGCAAATAATGATATTTCCTTTCTTACAATTGAAATATTTCCAGGAAAATATTAAAAATTACATCATAAAAATTGTTTATACACGAGAATATTTAAAAAGAAAAAAAAAACTATAAAACAATTAATTATTTAATATGTGTTAAAAGCAGTAAATGCGGGTGGAATTACGTCCTATTTCAAATAGCCAAATAATATTGCCAAGCATTTAAAATATACATTTACACGTACACGTGAGATTTATTTCATATTTCGAGATAATCTTTTTAACTACTGTTGCCAAAGGCAGCGCAAATAATGATATTTCCTTTCTTACAATTGAAATATTTCCTGGTGAATATTACAAAAAGAAAAGTTTGGTTAAAATTATGTCAGTTTTAAAACGTTTGTTTTAAAATCATTTTCTTATAGCTATGCTGTATTAAAAAATACCTGGAAGGAAAGACTCTGTTGACTTAGTTAAATTTACATTTCAGATGTTTAATAAACATGAAAACAGCAATTCACAGCAGCTTTTTTGGCCTTAAAATCATTTATTAAAAGAGAAATAAATAGAAACCCATTTACAGGGATATCGCCACTGGTTTTTTAATTATAATTCAATCTTCTGTAATCTTTTTTAAGCTGACCCAATTAATGGATTTTTGGAGTCTGAACTGGGGGTTGGCGAGCAAAGCTCGTAGGGGGCAGAGAACCTTAGTCATAAAATAAAAAAATTAAATCTGTAACAAATATTTAAATACCGATACCCTAGATGGCAGCACTAAACGAGTCTCTAATTTTAGCGGGCTGCCAAATAGGTTTTTCCCATGATTCATTGCAGATTAGCTGTCCCTCAGAGAATTCTGAGACACGCAATGGACAGGTGTTTGAAATTCAAGCTGTCTTGTTTTTTTAATTCCCCGGAGATTGTTTTGAAAGGTTGAAAATGATAAAATCTTTTCAGCAGATTTCTTCTGAGCTTTGCGATGTAAATATGTAAAGTAATCATGTAAATTATATGTCTTGTAATACAGAGATTCATTAAACATTACTTTGTACTAAAGTATAGAGTGGTGTTTCCTATTTGAGGTGATAAGTCCATTTTTAATGATTGTAACGTTTACTTATGGAAAGTAAAAAAGCTATAAATGGCAACCAAACTTTGGGCCCTGAATCCACGACCGACCGAGTGAATAAAATGCTGATGCTCTACGAGTTTTTAAAAATGCTTGTGTTCTTCATATTTAAAAAAAATGCTTGTGCTCTTCATATTTAAAAAAAATGCTTGTGCTCTTCATATTTAAAAGAGGTGCTGGTGCTTAATAGTGGTGGTGTTTTGCTGGCAGAATTTTTTAAAAATACTGGTGTTTAATACACAGTGTTGTATTCTACAAATGGTGTGCTATAATGGCTGGTGCTTTGAGGAAGGAAAAGTAGTGTTTTAGCATCTTCTGATCTGACGTCGCTTCTGTGATATCGGCTAAGGCAAATTACAAATGCCGTGTGTTGAAGGGAAATATGTTGCACAAAAGGTGCTTGTTCCACATAAGCTTCACGTATATGTGCCAAAGTGTTATAATAATGCTCTGTTAACCGAACGTCGATTTCGGAACAGAAAGTGCTTTATATCTTTAAACAAGTTTTACTGCTTGAAGGCTTATAAAAATATGGATGCGTATAGCAGTAATAAGAAGAAAAGTTTGTAATTTTATTTTACTAAACTTTTGTTTATTGCATTCTCATATTGCTTATTTTATGTTTTATTAAACTTTTGACATTAAAATTGTTTAAGATAGTATTTAAAAGTATATAATTTTCTCTTAAAGAAAATAATTTGTGTCTGTTTTGTCATGACATACAGACGAGGTAAAAATGTTCTGAAGTTAGAAATCTTACATAACGTAAAAGTTTTCTGTAAGAATTAAATTCTAAATGTAAAAATCTTTGATCAATTTAGATTAAGGGTAATTTTAAGAACAAAATTTGTTCTGTTAAGATATATTTTACTTGCTGATGTGAAAATTATATTTTGTGTTCTAATTTGAGAAAACTTTTTCGTTTTGAATTTAATAAACTGTATTTTATTAAAATGGTATCGTTTGACAGATATTCACGATAGAATAAATATATTTTTTTTTCTTAGTAAGTTGAATTTCGTCTTGAATAACGTTGATTTATGAAATAACGAAATTAAGTTCTGAACAGAACTTTTATAAGAATAAGTTTTCTTATAGGTTAAACATTTAATTTTGAATTTGTTTTAAAAGGTAAAAAAAAAAAAAAAAAGAGAGAGAGAGAGAGAGAGAGAGATGGAATTTTGTTTCCTGGAACAAAAGTAAATTGTGTTCTTTTGAGAACAATTTTTAATTATTTTGTAAATAAAGTAATTTTAATTAATTTTTGAATAATTGTGTTCTTAGAACAAAAATGGTAAGTGTCCTTTTGAGAAGAAAGTTTTTAAAAATTCTTGCTTAATGTTATTATTTTTTTTCTTCTTTTCTTTTCTTAAAAGAAATTGAAAGTTAAGAACTGTGTAATAATAATTTAGTTTTGTTTTATTTTGAGAGTTAATATTGAAGCCATAGAATTTTTTTTTTTTGTGTTTTCTTAATAGTAATATCGTATTACATAACGATGAATTGAAATAGTTCAATTTTGGGTTACGTTCCGAAGGAAAGAGATTAAGTAAATAAAGTTTTATATTTTGTGATATTATATTAATTTGCATTTATATTTATATTGTATTTTGAATACATACATTTTTTTGTGTGTTATGATTTCTGTAAAAAAGGAATCCCTGAGTGTAAGGATAGGTTTGCGTAGAAAAATCTAAAATTTTGTTCTTGAAATTGAAAATTTTTAATTGAAATTTTTAAATTGAAATTCTTGTTCTTGAAAATTTTGCTTGAAATTTTAAATTCAAATTCTAGTTCTTGAAGTGATTTTTTTAAATCAAAATTTTATTTTAGTTGATAATTTTGTTAAATTTAAACAAAATGGCATTTTTTGGGAAGGGCAAAAAAGAGGATCTACGCGTCCTTTGCGATGAGTTAGGCTTAACTGCCACCGAAGAAATGAAAATGGTCGAATTACGTAATTTAATTACAACGCATGCTGATTACGAGGGAGATTATACTAAAAACTTACTTACAACTATAGTCGAGAATAGAAAAACTGAACAAGAGCGCTTAAATTTAGAAAATCAACGTGTTTCCGAACAAGAAAATTTAGAGCGCAAACGGACTTTCGAACTCGAAAAATTACGCCTCACCCATCCGACTTCAGCATCTAACTCGGAGTTAGAAAATAATAGGTGCGCTTACGAAAAACCGCGAATCAACTTGCAAAAATTGATTCCCCATTTTCGCCCAATCGAAGATGATATGAACATCTTCTTAGTGCTGTGTGAGCAACAGTTAAAGGTCCTAGGGGTTGCGGTAGATAACTGAGTTATGTACCTCATAAGGGCTTTACCTAGTGATATTGCTAGACTCATTGCTAGGGAACCGGAAGAAAAGGCCCAGGACTACCAACACATCAAGGCAATGTTGTTGAAACGATTCAAATTGACTGCAGAAAAATTTAGAATTATGTTCGTTCAGCACAAGAAAATTCCAGAAAGTACCTGGAAAGACTATTTTTTCAAGTTTAGAACCTACTTTGAAGGTTGGCTATCTGAACTCAACATAACTTCATTCGAAGATTTGAAAAATCTTATTTTATCTGACAAATTAAAGAAACGGTGCTCCCCACAGCATACTAGAGAACATTTCTTAGATGTTTGGACTGATTTAAATGATCCAAATGCATTAGTAGACTAGCTAGATGCTTACGATGTCCTAAGAGAAAATCCCGTAAAATCCAAAGTAGTGGAAATTCACCAGAAAAAGAAAAACTGGTCAAAACCGAAAGAGAGTGTATCCTCGAGCTCTTTTAATATAACGGTTCCGAATGAATCCTTCTACTCAAAGAAGACAACCCCGTCAGAAAACAGAAAGGTGAATCCCTCACCACTGATTGAAGATCGCCCAACCTTGAAATGTTACGGTTGTGGTGCTCCGGGATTTATTCGTGCCAAGTGCCCTACTTGCAACCCTGTGATAAAAACTGAATCTTCTGAGTTTGAGCAAATCCAGATTTACACGTGCTCAACCACAACCACACCTTTAACCACAGTAAACCTGAAAATTAATGGAGTCTATGGCACAGCCTGCGTAGATACCGGATCTAGTCACAGCCTGGACGTTTGGACTGGCTAGTGAATTGTTGTATTCTGTGTTAAAAGAAAAAGGTGCAAAGTTTCTCGGCAAAGACCTCTCTGAACATGTCCTTAGCGAATGGCCAACGGTCAAAAGGAGACAGTTTGACCCCGACTGTTACTGTAGAAATTGAAGGACCGTACAGGGGATTGGATTGGAAACTGAAGGATTCCGTACAGATTTTATTGTGTTACCTAAAGCTAAAGGGAACAGAACCCTTTTAGGAAGATACTTTCTTGATAAATCAGGGTTTGTACCAGACGTTAAGAACAAACGTTGGTACTTTGGCGATATGCCACATATAAAGTATAGTTTTGGAGATCCTGTTCCAAAGCCTCTTCAATGTTCTGGCCAGAAGTCAGAATTAAATTACTTGCTGAAAAAGTATGACCCCATGTTTCAGCTAGGGGGAGAAGCCACCCCGCGCTCCTGTGAAATCGGTACTGTCTCCATTGAGATAAACCCGAAACCAAACAAATTTGCTAAATTCACTAAGCAAGTGAAAGATTTAGTCGAACAACGACAAGACAAAAGAAAACAGTATGTGGACAGAAGACGGATAGAAGGTATAGGTGAAAATTAGCGGTCGCCACTCGCCACGTGGCGATTAAAGTTGTAAAAGTGGCGATTAAAAAATCGGCCATCGATCGCCACTTAAGTCGCCACTCGCCAAGTGGCGATTATAAATTTTGTTAACGATCGCCAACGGAAATACAGCATTTTTCATGGAAATATGCATCTCTACTTTGATTACACCTAAGTAGCAAACTGGTTAATTCTTTTTCCTGCCGGATGCAAGCAGATTTCAATGACTTAGCTGTATTTTCAATATTTCGACTTTTCGTCATATGCTAGCTCCTCACTTATTTTTTACAAGAAATTTCTATTTTTTTCAAGAATTCTGCAAAATATATTCATTAGCTTTGATTCCACATGCATTTCAAATAACTTATTCCTTTTTTTATTTTTTTCACTGCATGGAAGCAGATTTTAAGGACATTTCAGTATCTTCAATATTTCGACTCCTGCCACATTCTCACCAGTTAAAATATTTTTCTTCAAGAGATACTGTTTAATCTTGCGAAATACACTCACCAGCTTAGATTTCAACTGTATGTAATTTGTGTAGTATGTTAATAGCACATTTACTTATTAAATAAAATCTAATTTTATTCTTAATCTAATTTTCTTAATTTCTTAATCTAATATTAAAATCTAATTTTATTCCGTTTTATTTGATTTTTATTATTATTATTATTATTATTGTATACACTTAGCTGTTGGAATTTTTAGTTATTTTTTATATGAAGAAAGTAATAGTAATTTGGTTGATAATTGTGTTTATAAACATATACAAATAATCCAAAAATATATTCTAAAAAATTAATATAACATATTTTGTTGTTTTAAAGTAATTTTCTTGAATTTTGACTGCTTCCCTATTCTTATCATGAATAGCTGGCTGGTATAAAACTCTGATTTATAGAAAAATATGTATATATACAGCAATTATAGTTTACCTAGATGTCAAGAAAGTTTGAAACATTATAGTGGCCACTAATGAAACTAAGTCTACCGGCCACTGGCTACTAACTCAATTTCCCAGTTTTCACCTATAATAGAAGGACCTCAGTATTCTTCTGGTGATCATGTATGGGTAGAACTCCATCCCGTTAGCAAAGCTGGTCAGAAAAGAACTGCCAAATTCAGTCCTCGATGTGACGGACCCTATGTAGTGCTCACAGAGCGCTCGTCTACTTCCTATGAAGTTGCCAGTTTACAAGCTCCCGAAGTTCCCTTAGGAACTTACCATGCATCTACCCTAAAACTTTGTAACAATGTTACCGACCAACCAGTTATTCCAGTCAGGAAACGTGGTAGGCCAAAGAAATATGTTCCTGGTCTCTTGCCAAGACATCTAAGGAACCAGAGGGGCAGGATGTAACAAATATTTAAATATCGATACCCTAGATGGCAGCACTAAACAACAGTCTCTAATTTTAGCGGGCTGCCAAATAGGTTTTTCCCATGATTCATTGCGGATTAGCTGTCCCGCAGAGAATTCTGAGACACGCAATGGACAGGTGTTCGAAATGCAAGCTGTCTTGTTTTTTAATTCCCCAGAGATTGTTTTGAGCAGCGGAAAATGATAAAATTTTTTCAGCGGATTTCTTCTGAGCTTTGCAATGTAAATATGTAAAGTAATCATGTAAATAATATGTCTTGTAATACAGAGATTCATTAAACATTACTTTGTACTAAAGTATAGAGTGGCGGTTCCTATTTGAGGTGATGAGTCCATTTTTAATGATTGCAGCATTTACTTATGGAAAGTAAAAAAGCTATAAATCTGTTAAATAGATACTGTTTGATTTACTTTGAAAAATTTCTGTATTATAAAACAGGATAAAGCATTTGTAAATAAAAAATGGGCACAGATTTTAATGTGAAAATGTCTGTAACCAATAAATATCTACAGAGAGGAAAATATATCTAGAATATAAATTACTAGCCGCCCTTGGCGACTAGTTTGGTCTCCCTTAAAATTTATGTTTGGGAAAGCATGCTAAAATATCTCAATTTGTTGATTTTCTGTAAGCAAGTAAACCCTATTGGTTTACAATGGAAGTCCATGGGAATTTGGCGAAATATTAGAGATATCGCCAAGTTGGTGGGGAAGGGGGGGTGGCGGGACCTGAAATTAACACTGGAGAGCTGAATAAAATGGAGGTTGATTCAGAGGTCGAAATCACTACTGTGTCCTTCAATGGAGCGACAGAGGCTTTAAAAACAAATCAGTGGTTTCTGTTTCTTCAAGAAAGTGCCAATTGTGCTTTGGACAATTTGGAAAAAGTGGATCACCCTCCCCTCCCCCCTCCCCCCGGGCCACCCCCTGAAATCAACACTGGAGAGCTGAATAAAATGGAGGCTGATTCAGAGGTCGAAATCACTACTGTGTCCTTCAAAGGAGCGACAGAGGTTTTAAGAACAAATCAGTGGTTTCTGTTTCTTCAAGAAAATGCCAATTGTGCTTTGGATAATTTGGAAAAAATGGATGCCTTTATAAACAAATGTAGAATCCAAAAATTGAAACAGAAATCAATAAAAAAAATTTTAAGTCCAACATAAAGAAGTAAATATATTTTAATATTTTATTTCTCCGTACTCATTTATTTTTTATAAGAATATCACAGTACATATAGTTCTACTATTGTCATGTGTGTATCTGTGTGAGCATGGGTTTTGCGTTTGTATGGTGATGTTAGAAATGTACCTTTTTGCACAAAAATAATGATTAACATAAAATGAATATAAAATACTTCTCTGGAGATATCATTTACATTCTTTGATATCTTTATTTTAGTGCTTTATTAAAATGTATTTAGTGCTTTATTATTTATTATTTTTTTTTTTTTAATCATCCGAAATGCCTTTTGCTGTTTTATCAGTTAATACGAAAAGATTTTTGCCGCTCTTCGACTTAATGAGGTTCAACTGTATAACATATACTGACAAGAAATGCTTCACAACCTTTTAGAATCAAAAAAATAATGTGACTTATTTATAAATTTCAATACTTTAGAAAAAAGGCTGCATGGAATTAAATTAAAAACAGAACATCACACGTTAAATTTGTTTATTTACAGTAGTTAATGCATATTTTTTGGCAAATGACAACAAAAATTTGATAGTAAATTTAAATAAACTAAGCGACACCTGTAACTGTGTGTAATCACTAGATTGCACAGTCGATTTCTGTTTTAAAAAGTTGAGTAATATAACAGTAAGATAACAATAAGAGGCATTTCAAAATCAGGGTAAAAAACTAACTCCATGGCCAAATGCACTGCAGACTTTATGAAGAGTGTGTGCTTCTATGTCAACAGTACTGTTGTTGATTTCATGCAATTTGTTTTTTACACTTTTCATGACATTTAGTCCATCGCTAAAGAATGATAGCAATTAACCTTTTGGCTAATTGGCTAAAGCTGACTTTATAGTAACCAACAAATCTTCTGATTTGGTTGTCTCATAATACAGGGTTGGAAAATCAAAAATTTGCTTTTGTAGCAGGATAAATTGCAGTTCTGTATCTGAATTTAACAGTTTTGTAATGTTTTAGCATTGAAATCAAATAGCACTTTCCATTTTCCAATAACAACAAAAAGATACATTTTTTAATATTATCAAAGTGGGCATTTTTAACTTAATTTTAGGATGCTACTGTCCTAGAAAGGTCTTAATGCCTCAAAAATCACATAACTCAAGATGTGACATTTATCGAAAAATGCTATTCAATTCCAAATTACTTCAGTATTCATACCTTACCAATTTCACGCTTTTACATCTAAAAAAAAAAAGGTGGATGTATCAGAAAGTTCTGCATTATTGAGAGGATAAAAATATCTTGTTTGAGAATAACCTTAATGCTGAATATCTTTTTAATAATGCTTATTTTTCATAGATGATACATCAGCTGTGTTTAAAATAACCATCCTCTTTGGATTAAGATATATTATAAAAACTGAAATTTAAGACAATGAATCTGTAGCAAAATCCATTATTCAGCTAGAGATAAATTTTAAACTTTCATGATGCTGCATATCTTAGTGCACCGTAATAGCCACATGCATCATAATAGCAATGTGTTGTCCAGCGTTTTTTGTTCTTTTTTTTAGTTCTAATTTTTTTAGATTATGAAGTTTCAGAAGCAGTTTCAGTTTTTGAAGCAGACTGGAACAGAATTTAAAAAATTTGCCCTTTTTGCAGCAGAATGTGGCAGGAAATCAAAATTGGGGCAGTTTGGAGAAATTGGAGCAGATTTTCCATCCCTGTATTGTTTCTCTATTTTCTCATATAGTGCCAACTATAAACATTAGCTTTCTTAGAACCTTTTCTATTTTGAACACAATTTCAGCTTTTTATTTCAGGCAGAATGATTTTCTTTTACTCACCATGACTTTAAAAACTTCCAGACTACAATTCTCGCCTAAAAGATTAGATATGGCCAACATGCAGCAAGTTTCTCTATCTTATGAAGAACTTAAAATTGGTCTGTGTTTTTTCTATCGGAACAGCAAATCAGTGTTCCATGGAAAGATAAGGGGTATTACTTGCAATGGAATGACACAACTAACCTGACAAATCCCAAAATTGTGATTTGCTGTCATTTACCAGCCCACAGGCCCAGGGGACAACAATTGTATATATTCAGACAGGTTTCTGCTGCTACCAGTTGCACCTAAATCTTCTTTTTTCAAAGAATAGGATCTGTCAGCACTCTTCGCACGGTACATTATTTACTCTCTGGGTGCTGATTAAGTTGACACGCTGAGGCCAAAAGTTAATGTGAAAGAGTTGGGGGAGGAGAGCAGAAAGTTTCAAATGTAGCACACAGAAGGCTAAACATTAAGATAAGAGCATTTTGTCAGTCTGGAAATTTTATGTTATTTTTGAAAACGTAGATAAAGGCTGAGGACACTATAAGCAAGGGTTTGTTATATCCATAATACAGAAGTTCATCATATCCATTACAAATAGCATTGTAAAATACATTAAACAAAACGGGACTTTATATCTTGTTCGCTATAATTGGAGGTCCACTATATATCAGGTTCATTACAACCGGATTCCACTGTACATTAATTTAGAATTACATACAAAGAAATGAAATGATTGCAGGTAATTCTTATGGGTATAAAAGTAAAGTTTAAAGAAAATTAAAATATTTTAACTTTTGCACTATGTTACACAATTTTAAGTTACTTCAGACTTTAATTAAACATGCTTCCTAATATATTAATTACTGAAAATCGCTGACAAAATAAAATGTACAGGATAGTGTATGATACTTTATAGAAATAGTAAATTTCTGAAAACACGAAGGAGAAAATATTAGGAGATATTGAAACAAAGAGGAGATATTAAAACAAAAATTATTTTTAAAAACAGCTTTTAAATTGCCACAACAAATAATGGTTAACTAAATTTCAGCGTACAAATGCATTTCAAACAAATTTTGTACAAACTTACCGGTGTGACAGTGATTTGATTTGAGAGATTTTTCAGTAGAGGATACTGATTTAATGTATTTGATTTTAACTGTGAACTCTGAGACACAGTTATACAATTTGAAGAGGTGTCAGTCTTTACAAGAGCCACAGGTGCTGGTGATGAATACCGTTGTGGACCATTACTAGTTACAACAACAGAATTTGGTTTCATTTCCTAAATTAAAAAAAATATTTCAGTAAAGAAAATAAATCACAACTTGTATAAATTAAAAACTGAAAACAATTGATAATTTATAAAGCATCATTATCATTTTTCTAACTAAAAAAAAATAAATCACTAAAATTAGCAACAATTTAATCATCTTCATAACAAGATTTGCATATTTATAACTTTAAACCTTATTGGAGCCTTAAGACATCTTGGGTAAATAAAACTGCAAGGGAAAAAATATAATGGGTACAGTTCAGGCACAGCCAATAGGATTGATTTACTCAAATGAAAATCATAGATATCAAAATTCACCAACTCAAATTTGTGAAAATAGCTAAATTAATTGCTTTTAAACCTTGTACATATATGTATTATAACCGAGAAAAGGACATAGGGCTGCTGTTTATCTCATTTAAGCATATAGATTTTTAATAAATTTCAAAATTGTATTATTTGAATGCAGAATAATGATATCTTTTATATAGAATGGAATTTTTTTCACATTCTGTTGCCACATTCCTATAAAAAGGTGAGTAATGAAAAAATTATTTTGATAACATTTTCCAATCATTAATATACCATACATATTAAATGAGCAAGCAATTTTCCAGATTATGATTGATATCATAAACGGCTCAGAAGATATTCAAGAAACTTGCCTCCTATAATAAATCGAGCATGGGGAAAAAATCCAGCTAGATCCCAAATTCAAGAAAATTCATTTTGACAGGTTAAAACAAACAAACTCAGTGCTGAAATTTCTGCTCGATATAAATATAAAAATGCTCATGCGGTTTATACGAAACATGCCTCTTACACTAATTCGAGCATGAGAAAATGAACTAGCAGGGTCTTGAATTCGGAAAAGTTTGTTTTGATAGATTAAAACAAACTCAGCACTGAAAATGCAAATCGAAAATGGCTCGAACTCTAATTCAGGAAAATTTGTTTCATGTGATTAAAACAAGCTCAATACTCAAAATGATGGTATTAGTCAAAAACAATTCTGACATTTTTTTATGAAATAATCCTTATTCAATAAAAGAAAACAATCCCACTACATATCGACTTCAGAAAAATTTGTTTTAACAGTTTTAAGCAATTTTTTTTATATTTAATCTTTCGTAATTGGAAGTCTCATCAATACTATTGGTCATTGATCATCAACATGATAAAGGATGATCTCATAGATGGTGTTAACAGTTTCGCCTTCTATACTAAATCGAGCACAAGATAACGGCCTATCTAGGTTCCGAATATGGTAAAATTTGTTTTAACTGGCTCGAACAAATAAAATTGATTTTATCAAATGTTGATCTGGTGAATTTAAATATTGTCATAAACATTCTGTAAATATACTAACATTTCTTGACGGACCAATTAATTGCTCTTATACTTTTGCTATGCTTAAAACCACTACCATATTGTTGCAAACATCCCAATAGCAATACACCATTGTGCAAAATCAGTAGCAATTTTAATAACAAGAAAAATTTTCTTCAAATCTTATGATATTGTTGCCGCAATAGCTCATGTTTTCCGCCAACTACTAACTTGGGCAACAATTGTTGAAAAAAAAGTTTTATATTTTTTTAAAACATGAAAAATAGCACTCAGGTCTGACATAATCACATCCATATAAAAAATATTTATTTTTATAAATGACAATCCAAATTTTCTACTACATAGAAAGATTTTTTTTTTTTTTTACTTTAAAATGTTTTTTACGTACTCAAATGAACGCTTTGGAATTCAAAATCTAAATTTTACATCTCCTGCCCCAGAAAAAAAAATGACATTATATTTAACAGAAAACAAGCATTTTTATAATTAAAACTGGAACATGCCCTCACTTTTGCACCACATTTTCACTAATTTTGCACTTTCAACCATGCTAAGACTATAAGCATAAATTAAAACTTTGTGCGAATTTTAATTAAAAAGCTAAAATCTTTTTAGCTTTTTTATCATGCTAAAACTACAAGCCATATAAGATATAAATATATCTTCCATAACTTATTGATGTTTTGTATGCAGTAGCTTTCGCTTTATTATGTTTGTCGAAAAAAATGTTGAAAAAACCAGGGCGTTGGAGTCAGAACTGTTAAAATTCCCATAGTCAGAGCCATCCATTTTACAGCAGGGCTGCGGAGTCAGGCCCATTTTTGAGCGAAAGAGTCGGATACTTTTGCTATGCTTAAAACCACTACCATATTGTTGCAAACATCCCAATAGTTTGATGCCATAGCAATACACCATTGTGCAAAATCAGTAGCAATTTTAATAACAAGAAAAAAAAATTTCAAATCTTACGATATTGTTGCCGAAATAGCTCATGTTTTCCGCCAACTACTAACTTGGGCAACAATTGTTGAAAAAAAAGTTTTATATTTTTTTAAAACATGAAAAATAGCACTCAGGTCTGACATAATCACATCCATATAAAAAATATTTATTTGTATAAATGACAATCCAAATTTCCTACAACATAGAAAGATTTTTTTTTTTTTTTTTTTACTTTAAAATGTTTTTTACGTACTCAAATGAACGCTTCGGAATTCAAAATCTAAATTTTACATCTCCTGCCCCAGAAAAAAAAAATGACATTATATTTAACAGAAAACAAGAATTTTTATAATTAAAACTGGAACATGTCCTCACTTTTGTACCACTACGACATCATTTTCACTAATTTTGCACTTTCAACCATGCTAAGACTATAAGCATAAATTAAAATTTGTGCGAATTTTAATTAAAAAGCTAAAATCTTTTTAGCTTTTTTATCATGCTAAGACTACAAGCCATATAAGATATAAATATATCTTCCATAACTTATTGATGTTTTGTATGCAGTAACTTTCGCTTTATTATGTTTGTCGAAAAAAATGTTGAAAAAACCAGGGCGTCGGAGTCAGAACTGTTAAAATTCCCATAGTCAGAGCCGTCCATTTTACAGCAGGGCTGCGGAGTCAGGCCCATTTTTGAGCAAAAGAGTCTGAGCCGGACCTGTTAAAATTCCCAAAGTCGGAGTCGTCCATTTTACCCACCGACTCCACAGCCCTGGAAAAAGCTACTGAGCGAGGCTCAGTCTACCAGGTACTGATTTTCAAATGCAAAAGTAACATACAAAAATAACATTTTAAAATGTAAGTCAATTATTTGTTTAATAATTAAAAGGAATGAGAATTTAAATTAACAAAAACATTTTACTATGATGGTATTAAAATTATGTAATCTCCAGACATTTTCAAGTACCAAATCATTCTATTATATTTTTGTCTCAAAATACATTTTTTATCTTATTTTTGAGACCTTTAACCACAGAACAAACAAACTGAAACTAGACAAATAACAATTCACTTAATACAATTAGTTTACATTGCCTCAATTTTTTGTTTGTTAAACACGGTGTTAATTTCAAATTTTTCACAAAATTCTGATTATATACCCACACAATTAAATGAAGGTTTTCAAAAAAATGAGATGTAACTTCATGTTATAGAGCATAAGCGCGGGTGCCACGAAAATACCACAATTTGAGTTTTGAATACCATTATTTTCAGAGACATAATTGTCTTACTTAATTACAGAAAATTTGAAGGTGAATAATATAAAAAAAATAATGGTATTCAAAATTCAAATGTAGTTTTTTCTAGCAGCCCTAACCATAAGTATATAAAATAATTAGGGATGTACTAGAAATGAATTTTGCTGGATATCAGATAGCCTACATTTCAGTTGGGATCAGACATCGGCACTTTTTTCTCCCATTCTACATATTGTATTCAGTTTTAATGAACACAAAGAAATTATATAATAACTCACATTCAGTTTTAACGCAAGTAGGTGACATTACTTACATCAAAATATAAAAAATGTAAACATAATTTTATTTCAATGAAAAAATGGATGCATTTCTGAATTCTTTAAGCTGTGCATAATTTTGGATTTCGTAATAAACATTATAAATATGGAAGGTAAAGTAAATATTAATTTTATATAAACATTTTAATTTGTGAAAAGCCTAAAAAAAAAAACATGTTTCATATGATTTTATTTTCAATTCAAACTGCATAAAAATCCTACATCTGTATAATAATTTGAAGAGTTTGTTCAGAAGCATCTCAATATATATGCCTGATCATCTGGGAAATCTATCAGATGTGGAAGTGTACAAAATTTTTTTGCAGAAAGATAAAGATAGGTTCATATGCATCTATTGACCCAATCAGTGCAGATCCAGATTTTCATAATTTTGATTACATTTTTAAAATTTTATGTTTTACCGTAAAGTGGATTTCATTCTTAATATTTCACTTTCCCCTTTTATCAATAAGTTTTGTGCGGAAATCATAGAGCAATTCACTGATTTTGTTTTTTTCTCAGCCCTTGTCAATGACCAAAAATAAAATTGTTTTGTCATACTAAGCGATTTCAAACTGAAATTATTCTCTTTCAGATTTTGAGTGAGAAATGTATACCATTCTAAATTTTATTTCTTAACATATCCAACTTCTATTACAATTTAATACGTATTTTAGTGCTAAAAGCATACAATTCTGTACAGCACCGGTTCCCATCTGAACACTGAAAGGTAAGCAACATCCAATACAGTCTGTATTTTAGGAGGTTATTCCTGGAAATGCAGTATTGTTGTTGGTACTGTGTCAAAATCCCAGAGAGGCAGGAAAAAATATCAAGTGTGTGGAAAGTCTTCTCACCGGGAGGTTTGTAGGTGGGAGAGGGATTGGTACCTAGCCAGGAAATATTTCCCCTCTCTCCCATCCCTATAGGTAGGATCAAATTCATGTGAAAACTTTGGTGGCCATGGAGTATTAGTAACAACTTCAAATACTATTAATAACTATGCAAAATTTTATACAAAATAACTGTTCATTCATGACAGAAACTTATGTTGATGAAAAACCGTATATGCACATATTCTAAAAATTTACATTATTAAATGGGATAAATAACAAGATCATAAGTCTTAAAAAGATATTAAATCAATATTTAGTAGAAATATCACATTATGAGTATGTCTCTAAGAGTAAGAAATATTCCATTTAATATAATTTTCAGAGTTACACGATTTTTTTTAAATTATTATTATACATAAAGCCTTGATAGGTACAATTGCTATTCCTTAATGCTTCATTTACAGCCTCTCAATTTTATATATTTTATATTTAATTACCAGTCATTTCACATTAAATATATATATAACTTAATGCTTTAAAACCTGTAATTATCTATCTGACATTAATCTTGTCAGAGATTACTTTGTTCTAGGAGGGTAACATGTATTTTGAATAAACCACTAAGTGAGATTCATTACATGCATCTTTATAACTTCCCTCGGATTTATTTTGGATGCTGTTATTTTCTTTTCATTTAAATCCAAGTCTTAAAAACAAAATTCATATTTCAATAATTCTAATGGTCAATAGTCTTAATTCTAATCAAGTTCGAAATTTTGATTAAGATATATTTCTAGAAATGATATCTAAAATCTAAGAAAACCAAAGGTATGACGATATTTTCAGTGTGATATCAGGATATTACTATACAAGTAATGTTGAATATGTGGAAAAAACATAGAAGTCTAAATTTATTTCAATATGGCAAATGTTTAAATACAATATTTATAGTCTAGATAGATGTACACTGCATCCTAGCCGCAGGTAGATGCCTAGTAAAGAAAAAAAAATCATGAACTAGGAGTAGCACAAATATATTCCCTGGGCAACACTGAAGAAGTGATTGATTTATCATTTTTCTGTTATTCAATGAGAGTTGGCTAGACTATTTTAATACAAAATTTTATTTTCATGTGTGCTAAACCAAATTTACTGTACTTATTGCTTATGTACAAACTACAGAGGAAATTATATTCAAATATTATTCTGAATAAAAATTGTAGCCATTACAAAGGTATTGCTCAATAATTGGAAATTAACAAATGAAATAACAATAAAAAATTGGTACAGTAATTTGCATATTAAATTGATCCCAACAAAAATCCTAGCCTATAAAACATTATGTGCCTATACCAGAAAGGGAAAAAAAATTTTTTAGATTACAAAAGGAAAACATTTTTACTTTTACACAAGAAATCTGTAAGAAAAAGTAAGTCACTTTCCTTCAAAATCCATAATTTAATAAATGGAATAAATATGAGGACGTGAATTTCAAAACTCGCCTTATACAGAAAATCAAATTTTGGGAAATCACAAAAAACATTTACCTGTGTCCATTGGTTTTCATTGTAAACCAAGATTTAACAATGCCAGAAATACAGGATAAAACTAGTTTTTTTTGCAGATTGTAGTGTTTTTTCAGTGCAGGTTTACCAGTAGAATAGATTGATAGAGAAAACAGGATTTTTAAAATTTTGGATAGGGTAGGTTTTGAAACAAACTCATGTCCTCATATAGACCATGACATAAAACTCAAGAACAATATCAGCACACACATTGTGCACTGTATTGATTTTAGTAGTACAACTTAAGCTTCTGATATTGGAGAAAATGAAATCTATTGGCCAAAATGTAGCAATAAAGAAGCAAAATAATGAAGGCACAAAGAGTAAGAGTCAGAAAGGTCAAACACAAGAATGTAAACAGATAACAATGAATGGAAAAAATACAGGCAAAATATTTCTGAAAGAAAGTAACAAAATGAAATAATCCTCACACTTTTTTTTAACTGTCCATTCAACATAGTTTAATCCGCTACCTGAAAATTGTAACTATGGCCAAACAAAATAGAAAACCTTTATTATTTGTTTGTAAATTTAAGAATAACATCATTTACAATTTTTAAATTTATGATTAATATATATTGCTTGAACCCTAGTGATACAACTTACTGATTCTGTAAATTATTGGGGTATTTTCATGCTGTAATATTTTCCCTGAATTTATGAACTCCACGAAAAATGCATTGGGCAAAAACATAGAATCAGTTAAAATTTACACTTAAGTCAATAAAAAGTTTAAAATTGTACAAATAAATAACTTATAAAATGTGCAATTCTTTGTAAATGTCTCTAATTTCTCAGCAAAAGATTGCTTTACTTAAATTATTTATATAGAAACATATTGCAATAATACGAAATTACAAACTATTTTAACATTATGATGGAATGGATTACTAATTAGAAAAATCATCACATCAATTGTATGTTTCCCGAAGGCAGTTTTTACAACAATGGATGTAAAGGAAATGCTTGAAAGTAGAGTAAAGCTTTCAAATGTGGCTTCAAGAAAGAAAAGGATGTTTCTTTAACAATTTAGTACACTGAAGAGCTCCAATTACAACTGTTCTTAATGTAAGTGACAGAAAAATTCAATGCACACTGATGAATGAAAATTGGCATTCTTTAAATAACAGAAAGTTCTATTTTTAGGGAATATATATATATATACCAAAAAGTATATACATTTTTCATGTGTTCCATATCCATGACCTTGAAAAATGAAAAAAACAATGCAAAACTGTAATGTTTAACAATGAAACAAAAGTAAATTTGACTATTTTGGATGGGAATAGTTGTCAACCTCCAGACCACGCATATAATCAGAATTAGACCATGAAAATTGTAAAAGTTGAAGGCAACAGTCTGGTGTAGTTTTTTTTTTTTTTTTTTTTTTTTTTTTTGGGGGGGGGGGGGGGGGGCTATAGCATGGGCCTACTTTTGTATAGATTGTACCATGACAAAAGAGCTATATATTCATATATGAGATTGTAACATGATATGGAAAAGAACATGACACGGAATGCAGCTAACCAAAAGATAAGGATCTGAATTATTCAGTTAAACTGACAAAAAGCTGATTTGATCAAAACAGAACTGGTGATGTACACGACACAGACATCAGACCTAAATCCAATTGAAGAACATGTGGCATGGTACTAACAGATGAACAAACAAACAAAAAAAAATCCCTGCCGGCCCAGCCTACAGGCAGAGGTAGATTTCGAAATTAAGTATACTAATTACACTAACAAAAACTAAATCGTGATTAGAAATAAACCCACTTTAACGATTTTATCTGGTCACTTTTGAAGAGTTTTTGTTTCATTTTTATATAAGAGCTGGTTTTATCAGAATCATGTTAAGGCAGTATTTAAAAAACTTTTCTATAGTCAACAACTCGTAACTTTCTGGCACATTTTTAGATTCATTTTTAATAGAAAAAATAGGAAACTTGCTGACGTGATTTTTGAAGAGATATAAAAGCGACCTGTGTTTTTATTTTTCGTTCAATTAATTAAAACTTGATTTATAAACAATTATTTTCTCAGTAGGACAATATTTTTCGTTTCTAATACATTCGCTTCGGGAAATTCGGTTCAAAATGCCCACTTTGACATTTTTAAAAATTTATTCTGCCTCTATCAGAAAATCGATCATTATGGTACATTATATAGTTTCTGAATAAGAGAATCTACCATTTGGATGCATTTGAGAGCAAATATGAATTTAAGAATGAGTCGGAAAACAAGCAGTTTGGATTATAATGCACCCTTAATACGATGATTTTTTTCTTCAACCGCTATGTATTTTTAATTTATTTTTGCTGTAAGAATTGGCCCTATCAAAAACTTTCTTCAACTCCCCCTTTTTGTTTTCGTTTTTATTCTTTTTTTTTTTTTTTTGCGGTATGAATTGGTCCTATCAAAAACTTGTCAATATAAAAGTTGTAGATAATATTAAGAAGATTCATAATAAATTTAATTGGATTTGATATCTTGAGGATTGGCGAAGTTATGATTTTTTTTTTCCTAAAACCCTATTTTTTGCGCCCCTTGAGCCCATTTTTAATTTAATCAAAAATCTGTGGTACATAAATTTTTGGCCCAATTTTTAGAAATAATAAAAACTTTAAACCGATTTGATATGTACAAAAATTAAGAAGTTATGGGGGTTTTTCGGTTTTCACAAAACCTTTCCTTATTTCCATCCCCTTGGTCCAATTTTGCCCATTAACGAACTTGACAGAGATTTTATGCCCCTTGATTTTATGTATCAGTTTGGAAGAGATTTGGGCAGAATTATGGAAGTTATCGTGTCCAGAAGAAAGTGATATATATATATAAAGTTTTTTACTGAGGAAGGTTTTGGGTTCTAGGGGTCATGATCGGTGTAGATCTGTAAAAATTTTTCAGAAATTCCAACATAGGAGAGAATGTAATGGGCAGTATTTCATTCGAAATCTACCTAAAAATATAATCATCCATGAAGTTTACGGGAAATTTGGAGAATTGTGCAAAATGCCTACTATTCTGTGTTCCTGTTGAAAGATGTCAAAAATTATTCAACTTCATGACAAAAAGAATTAGTGTATTCTTTCATGACATAGTTTGTGCAATTAAATATTAATAAAAAAGCTTTACAATAAATGAATCTTTTTCTTCCCAATAACTATGTGCTTCTATTTTACATCCAACGCATTTATAGAATAGGTCAGAGAAAAATGCTATAAAATTAAAACAATCCAATAATAAGGTATTATAGTTACAGAATCAATAAATAATTTCACAACAGTCCAAACAATACACATTAACTTTAAAAAGTTAAAATTAGGGATGCATCGAATAGTGATTTTGGCTGAATACCAAATATTCGGCATGCAAGTAAAACAAATACTGAAATATTCGGCTGAATACCGAATATTTGGCTGGCTGAATACTTTTATATTTCAAAGTTTAAAGGTATTGAAAAGTTAAATTTAAAAATAATTTTACATATTTAACACAAATACTTCCATTTTGATAAAAAAGACCTTTTTATAAGCAAAATTTATAAAAAAAAAAAAAAAAAAAAAAAAAAAAATTAAATCTGCTTTGAATTATTTAAGAAGGGAACAATTATAAAACTTTGTAATTAATAAAATTTAAATCTTATGGCTTCTTCTGTGAATTGTAACAAATGAATAAATTTTTTTTATAATTTAAAATCAAAGAGAAATTTTTACAGTCATATACTGTTTATTTGTCTGGAAGGGACTAAAGTAAAAATAAATAAATAATACAATATATTCAAATAGCGGCAATTCAGTAAGAATTAACTTTTCTACTTCTTTTGATTTATCAAGGAAAGTTTTTAAATGCATCAAAGATTAGTTTGTAGAGTGGGCAATCAAGTTCAGAGACGTTGCAAACATACAGGTTGTTCCTAAAATCTTGTGACAAACTTTCAATCAAAAATACTGGGTGTGTAACTAGAAGCCAAAACTGAACTTTCGTTAACAACTTTATCAACAATGAAGATATTTTAGCAAGATTTGTATCATATTAATTTTGCTTGTATTAAATGTGATGATATCATTGGAAATAACAGAATTTTGGCGAGTGACACAGTATAAATACTGCCAACTGCATTCTGAATAAAGGAATGTCTAGCTCAGTGTTGTTTAGATATAAATGGTGGCAATTTCCAGCCCTTCTTGCCATGATATCATACTTCACAGAAATCAAAATAACTCTGTTGAAACCTTGTTACGATATCTTTATTATTGTTAAACAAATGAAAATCTAAGTTTGACCTGCAGTGAGATGAGATACACTGTATTTTTAAATGAATAAATGGATTGCGATTCTGGTATCCTAGACAAAAATTGTCTATCTTGGTGTCTATTATCATTCCTGAAATTTTTTTCTATTCAGTTTATAAACACTTTTTTTTGTAAAAAAGCAAGAAAAAAAATTATTAACAAGACAATGTTCGGGAACTTGCATTTGTACATCCTTCATTCCTTTGAAGGTTGTCATTAACGGTTAATTTTATTAAGCGATACTTTTCAAACAGCAAATAATGTAAAAACATTCTCTTTTAATAATAAATGACTTTGCATTGCAAAATCAAATGCTAAACAAAACAGAAGTTGCTAATATAATTTTAGATGATGTAGCATGTAGATTGTTTTGCCAATTTGTGTTTTTGAAAAATTTTACTCCTGAAGATGGTTTTGAAGATTAAACCGAAATGTTGAGCTTTATTTTCTTCATGTGTTATTTTTACATCATCTTTAAATTTATAAATAAAGTATACATTGGATAGCAACTTCTATTTTGTTTAGCATTATCTTTTATTTAAATACGATTCTGTTACTAATTATTCTGAATATCTTTATAAATTGACAGTTAAAAGTAAAAGTTGTGTAAGGTTTTTAAAATTACTTTTTAAAAGGTTTTTTTAAGTATTCAGTTTGGCCGAATAGTTTGATACTAATGAAACATTTGGTAACATGGCCAAATAGGCCGAATACCGAATAGATATTGAATATTCGGTGCATCCCTAGTTAAAATGATTATATTCTTAAATTTAAAAAAATTAAAGATGTTTATTTTTTGCCATAGCTGTATATAAAAAATTTTCATACAATAAACAGCCTTTTAATACTTTATGGGAATTAATACAGATTCAATACACAATAGTCAAGACTTAATAAAAGCCATTATTGAATCTGCAAGAAATAAACGAGTATATTGTGACCATTACAAAGCTTTCATTTATAAAAATAAAATTGTCTACAACCAAAATTAAATGGAAATCTATTCTTTTTTTACACATAGCTATAGCAGAAGTTGTGAAATATAGATCACAACAGCGACATCTGTTGGGCAGTATACACCCAAACCTAATCAGCATCTATTGATGTCAATGTCTAACAGTATATGAAGTTTGACAAAATTATGTGTGTTAGTTCGTTAGATACAGATATCACAGAAATCGTAAAAAATCTAATCAGCATTAAGTTATGCTAAGATCTAACTGAATATGAAGTTTGATTAAATTATCTGCATTAGTTCTTGGGATAGAGCACCCACAAGCATACAGTATACACATTACATTTCTAGGTATTTACTGTTTATTGCTTATGCAATGTAAAAAATATGTGAAATGCAGTAGAATTATTTTTAACAAAGAAGGTTAAAAAAATATTCCAGGAATTAAATGTATGACCATATTTAGAATGAATTTTCATAGATCACCTATAAACATTCTTTTTATAAAACTATCACCAAGTAGATGCAACATACAATTGGATCACACTATCAAAAATAAATTTCACTCATTATTCGATAATTTTAACAAAAAAATAAGATTTAAAAATTTACAGCAACAAATTCAATAATTACATAGTAACTCTCAAAAAATACTTCTGCTTATTATGTTGCCTAATATGGCTCCATATTTTATTACTTTAAATGTGTTTTCCTCATAACAAAAATGATAAATATTCATATTCTGTCATTTAAATTTTAGCAATATACATATCCTGTGTAAATAAACAATATGGCTTATTTTGAATACTACATTATCGTTACAGTATTTAAAAAAAAAAACAATATAAAACAGGCCTAAATAAGAAATAATTACACATGCTAAAATATTGCAAAGATCAGTGCCATAGCACATCGTTTAAGCAAAAAACTGGAAAAAGAAAATGAGATGGGTCCTTCAGGAAGCATAATTTTTACCTTGCAAGAACACAAAATAGGCATATTTTCTATTAAATATATTGGATGTCTTATTTCTAAAAGGAGGATCCATTTTTGTAAAAAAGGGACCTAGTTTCTTAGAAGTGTCTGGTACTCAGGTACCAAGGATTTCAAAAGCCTAGCGACATCGTTGAAAAAATATAATTAAAATCAAAGAAATAAAGCCTAAAATTGTTCAAAATAAACTATTATAAGGAATAACTGCTTAAAAATTGTCATATATTGAACAGCAATTGTGTGATGATTAGCAGTTAAAATAAACATAAAATTTAGTTTATAAATTTCCACGAGTAGAAAAATATTTTGTGTCGCTATTTTATTTATAAATTAAATTTAGTTGTTAGATTATTTTAAAATCCAATCAAAATAACACATCTAACACATTTATTTTTTATAATTTTATGATCATAATTTAAATTAATTTGATATATCTTAGGATCTGCAAAATAATTTTATGAACCAAATATCACTTATACGCAAGAAAAGCGACACATCTCGGCAAAAGTAAATTTCACGAGAGACAAAAGAAAATTTGCATGATTTTACTGTAACATGAAATTATAACACTTAGCTCTGCATACAGGAATAAAAAAGTCCATAAAAGCATAAAACCCTTAAGAATGAAGACGTAGGGCGAGGTTTGTAGGGTTGGGTAATTTTTCCTCCCCAAACAATCTCCCCCCCCCCCTCCCTTCTGTGATCACAAATGCACATAAAGTGTAATAAAGTGATTTTCCATATAACTACACTTATGAAACTTTTTGTGTAGCAAGAAGCACCTATGACAGACCTATTGGTGGAATAAAACGCCAAAATGAATTTTTGCAAGATGTGTCACTTTTCTTGCAGGTGAACGATATGGTCCATTTTTACTTTCTTCTATCTTTACAAGAAGATGAAAATTTTCGAATTCCAGTTTTTGACGGATTTGCACGTTTTATGGGTCAGAGATTCCAAAAAACATGTTTTTACAAAATGTCTGTCTGTGAGTCTGTCTGTCTGTGTGTGACACAAATTTTGTGGGTGCTCTATCTCAAGAACTAATGCACGGAATTTAATAAAAATTTATATTCAGATAGTCCCTGATATAGATTGGTGCTGATTAGTTTTTGGTGTAAATCGCCCTGCAGGTGGCGATGCTATGTAGCATTTTGCAGGATTTCCGCAAAAGCTCTATCTCAAGAACTAATGCACGGATTTTCATAAAACTTCAGATTCCGTTAGTCCTTGACATGAGTGGATGCTATTTACGTTTTGGTGTAAATTGCCCAACAGGTGGCGCTGCTATGCTGCATTTTGCAGGATTTACACTATTTTCGCACTAGCTCTATCTCAAGAACTAATGCACACATTTTCATCAAACTTCGGATTTAGTTAGTCCTTCATATGAAATAATACTGACTATGTGTTGATGTAAATCGCCCAACAGGTGGCGCTGCTGTGCTGTATTTTGACTATTTCTTCAATAGCTCTATTTCAAGAACTAATGCACGAATTTTCATGAAACTTCAGATTTAAGTATAACTTGATTAATATTGCTGCTGATTATGTGTTGTTGCAAATCGCTCAGCAGATGGCGCTTCTATGCTGCATTTGTCATGATTTGCGCAATACCTCTATCTCAAGAACTAATGCACGAATTTTCCTCAAACTTCATATTCAGTTAGACGTTGACATAAGTTGGTGATAATTAGGTGTTTAAATAACCCAATAGGTGGCACTGCTATGCTGCATTTTGCTGGATTTACACGATTTCAGCGACAGTTATACCTCGAGAACTAATGCACGGAATTTCATATTTTTAGAATTCTCATGATGAACAAAAATTGCCATTCAATTTGGCACTGAGATAGTGAATTTTGAAGTATTGACATGTATGAGATAGAAGAAAGTTTTGTGATGGCCACAACATACTAGTTTAAATTCATTAAGGCTGTTCTTAAATCCAAAGGGTCAACTTTCTGACATAAGTTTTAATTCATTTTTGTTTGGAAACGCATGAAACTAGAAGGTGTTGTTATTCAGAAACTATGTCATCGAACTGTTTTTTCCATTTTTTTGCAAATCCAATAGATTTTTCAGAAAATACTGTCAAAGTGGGCATTTTGAACCGAACTTCCGAACGAAAAAAGAAAATCCAGTCAATAAGGGAAGAAAAGTGCCATCTCACGTGATCAAAATCGCTTATAACTCAATAAGTAATTGATTGATCAAAAAATGATAAAAACAGTTCAATTCCAAATCGCTTCCATGGTCAGGCTTTCCAATTTTATACCTTTCCGTTGAAAAATGAATTTGTAAATGTGTCAAAACGTTTTGCGATTGTTGAGCAGAGCAGTTGAGAACAGCCTTAATTTAAGTACTTTTTTTCATCAAGTGCATGTTAAGATTAATTATTTTAAATACACAAAAAAAACTAGTCATTGGGGGCCACCGTAATATTTACCCATCATGGATATAGATAATATAAAATATGAAAATAAAACGTGATATTTGCTAAGCACTGTACCATGTTACTTTTATTTATAATTTAATTTATTTGGACTTCCTTAAATATAATTAATATAACCCCTTAAGCTAATATTACTTTTTGTTGCATTAAAATATCTCAATTTGTTGATTTTCTGTAAGCAAGTAAACGCTATTGGTTTACAATGGAAGTCTATGGGAATTGGCGAAATAGTAGAGATACTGCCAATTTGGCATCACTTTTGGCGGTATTTGGTGACAGAACAGGGTACCCCCTATGGTAAACCCCCTTATAGCTATGGAGCAGGGTTGGTAAGTTTTTGACGCATGACGGTTTTTACCGGATTTTACCATCATGTCAAAAACCTCTTTGTCAAAAAGGTCGAAAACTGTCAAAAACTTATTTTTAATAGTAGTTTGTTTTAACTTATTTTTAAAATTATCTTTTTTCATTCTGTCTTTAGTATTAAGTTGTTTTACATGAAATATTCAATATCGAAAAGACTCTTAAGTATATTTATCTATCCGAGAAAAACAAAAAAGAACTGCACTAGAATAATACATATACATCTCTGTTAGCAGATCTCTATAATAATCTTAAGCTATTTGGCATATTCTGTAAAAATTAGATTTTTTAAAGAAATTCTTTAACCCATAAGTGTAAGGTTAAAAAATATGTATAATTTCGGCAGAATTTATTGCACTCTTTAAAACTAAATAGCTTTCTCAGAAATTTCCTCAGAAGTAAGATTTCTTAAAATGTTAAATCCAAATTGTTCATTGATTATTTTTATTTATATATAGCAAAACTTGATTTATATAAATAAATATATAAATAAATGAAATAAAATATATTTTAATAGTTGAGAATTACATACATATTTTGGGAGAAAGGAATAAGACTTGTTCTTAAAAGTTAAATCTTGTAGAGATTAAAATTGCAAATCCATATTAAACTTTAAATCATGTTAAAACTCAATTTTTAACTATATATTTTTGTTAAGTAATTTATTATTTGTTATTTTGTTAAGTAATTTAATTATTTCCTTAAAATAAATAAATAATTAAATATTACTTTAAAGCAGAAATGTAGATCCATTAATTAAAAAGTTAACTGCATTAAAAAATAAACAAAACATTTAAGAATCTCTCTAAATTTAATAATAATTTAAGAATAATTTTAACGATAAAAGATTTTTACTCATACAGTCATATGTATGTAATAAAAATATGCAATGTGTTATTTCTTTCAATTCACTTTAAATAATGCCTAAATAATTTTAAGTAAAATGTATACAGGAGCAGGACATATATTCTGATTTTTCTTAAATATTGTTTTGTTAGGTGTTAAATTTTAAGTCTAAGAGCTTTCACCTGAAATCAGGTCCTATATGTTTGTATAAAGAAATTATTAATTTAAAATTTTAAGATTCTGCTTATTGAAGTGAAAATGAAAATCACTATAATTGCATTTATGAAATACATAAGATAAACATTTGTAAATATTATATCTAAGAATATTCAAATTCAATGGCCACAGTCTATGCTTCACATCTATTGTTATACCATATAACAGCATTTTTGCATCTCTAAAATAATTTTAATGTATTTTATTAAAAATGTATGTAGAATGTTATTTAATAATTATAATAACCTTTTATTATCATATAATATTAATGTTCATTGCAGTTAGTAGAATCTATATTAGTGGAGAGTATGACAAATATTGTTCTTTCCTTTTACTCCTGTATTTTTAAATTTTTCCCATTTAGGAAATGCTCTTCTTTTAAATTTAATAAAGTAATTGTGAATAATAATAACAAGAACAACAAGGAAAAATTAATCTAGAAATGTATTGTATGCTACACTTACACTATAAATTGGAGGAAAATCGCAAATGATAGGTTTTTGACGGAATAAACCGGTAAAAATACGGTTTTTACCACTGTCATGTCAAAAACCAGTTTTTGACGTCAAAAACCCAACCCTGGTATGGAGAGGCATTAAATGCTTGATATTTACGATAAGCCATTATTGGCATTTAATCTTAAAGTTTGGCAATAGTTTTTTGGTCGGCGGGATAATCGAGTAGTACCGAATTTCGTAAAAGAAACATCCTTATAACTCGAAAAATTATAATCCTATTAACTAACAGTTTACTGCGTCGGATTAAGCGTCTCATTTCTAATTAAAATATATCTTTGAATTGAAATTTGAATGAAATACAGGGTCAGGAAAAATCGAAGAGTGTGAAAAATAGAATTACAGGGTGTCTACAGAAATTGTAAAAAAAAGTTCCCTGATTTTTCCATGATTTCCCTGATTATATTTATCAGACTTCCCTGATTTCCATTATTAACAGTACACATACGGTATTTTTTCATGTATGCCGATTCCGACTTATCCAGCTCGCTAATACCTCATTCGGGAGAAAAAACAAGAGAAAAACATAAAAATTGCCTAATATTCATTAATTATTATTGGTTGACACTTTTATAAATCCAAATGCAAACTCAAAATTTAGTCCAACTTCATATAGTGGCCAATGGATATAGGATGACCAGAAAATTTCCTCATCTTCTGAAAAATATTCAATTCTAAGATTTATCTACATCTGACGGGATAGCTAATTGGATTAAGCTGGCCACCTGCTCAGGTTATGCTAATGTATCATTTAAAATTCTTAAAAATGGGTAAATTGCCTTCAATATAAGCGCTATCCACTTAAAATGAAAACATACAATTACCTTAATTTGCATTAAATATCAAAACTCATACCATGCGCATCTTTTTAAAAATATTGGGAAAGACTCAGCATGTGAAAAAATATGGTATATATATAACATAGAGGAATCAGTCTCGTTGGCAAGGTGAAAATGCAAATATTTTCAAATATAGACAAATTTCCCTGATTTTCAAGTATTTTTACAAAGTTCCCTGACTTTTCCAGATTGATAAACCTCCCTGATTTTTCCATGATTCCTTGATTTCCAGATTCTGTAGACACACTGAATTACAAATATCTTGGCAACTAATTATCCGATCGAGTTCATTCATGATTCAAAATTTATGTTTTTTTATTGTCTTTTATATTCACTTCTTCAAATAAACAATTTCGAAAATTTTTGTATACCTTTTATCAGAACGAATATTTCAAGAGTTCGAAAAAAATAGTTCCGGTTAATCGAGGTTACTGATATTCAATAGGCTTCTTCCCATTATTACTCCGTAAGTACACACCAAATTTCAAGTCTCTTATCTCAATTTGTTCGGAAGACAGAGCGTTTACAGACACACACACATACAGATGGACGGACAAATTTTTTTCCTAAAAATATGTTTTCCGGAATCTCCAGTGTCAATCCGTCAACGTGTAAATCCGTCAAAAAAAAATTCCGATTTTTAAAACGATTACAAGACTTACCCTATACTACGTATGATGGGTAAGTAAAAAAGGCATTTCAATTTTTAAAAAGAGGTTTTTGTTTTAAATTTTTAAGAAAATGAGGAAGGAAAAGGATAATGACAATAATTAAAAAAAAAAAAAAAGAAAACATTTTTAAAATACAAAATTAATAGACAAGGAGTCTAAATTAATTCAGCTACACAAATTCAGTAATATAAAACTTTTTTAAATAATCATTGTGAATATGAAATTGCATAAACTCTAGAAAGCTAACTTTCTTCATATCTACAAGTTATTTCAATTAAAAATGTGGATCAAAATGATACAGTTAGCTTTTTGGAGATAAATGATTATACTACAAGCAGAAAGAAAAACAATCATTATTTGCTTACATATACACAAAGAAAAATAAATTCATACTATATGTATAAGATTCTAAGAAAATAAGTTTAACAACAAAATTTAATGTAACTTTCAAAATCTAATATAAAATAAGACTTTTTATCTAAATACAAAACCTTTTTCACAGGAAGAAACTTGCTTGGCAACAGCTGCTTATTAGGTATAGATTGCTGGGCATTATTTCTTGAAACCACTGGATAATTTTTCTGACTATTAAAGTTAGTTGAATTAGAGGGTAATGTTGAAGATGGTAAAGGACTTCCACTAGCTTCTGTCTTTGGTTCTTTACTCTTTTGGCTCTCTTTTAGCTTCAAAAGTAGTACAAGTTTCATTTCCTCATCATTTAGCTGCTTTTTCAGTCTTTGAACATTTGATTCCCAGAGTTCTAATTCTTCTTTGGTCTTTACATTACATATAGGTGAAGGAATTGGACTACACTCAGAATCACTTTCAGATTCACTCTCTTCTTCATTCTCTTCATCTGATACAACAACAACATCAGGACTGCCACCATAAGATTCTGTGAACCTGGCAGCTCTGTGAGGCAATGAACGTTTTGGCTGATCATCCAATAGGCGCTTTGCTTGATCCTCAACCACTTTTGATTTCTTTATTTGAGAACTCTCATTTTCAAGACCATTTGTACTTAATATTTGAATTTCATCTGGTTCCTCTTCAACTTGTTTCCTCTTAATGGGAACATTAGAAGGGCGATTCAAATTCGCTGGGCGATTCAAATTCCCTGGACGATTTAAATTAGTAAAACCAGCCAAAGTTGCATAGTTAACATTTTTCTTAGGGCGTCCTCTACTTCGTCTGAAAGAAACATAAATATAATGATAAGAAACATTCATAGGAAAAGGTTTTGTTCATGTAAGCTGAAAACAGAAAATAATAAATTCAATACATAAATGTTGCATAAGATTAAATTAATTTCTTTAGCATAAGATAATAACTAAGCATATTATTAAATAATAATTAATTATATTAATACTATTAATTAAGTTTATAATAATAGCAAAATATAAAATCAAATTTCACAAAAGAAAGTAAACTTTGAAAAAGGAAAATTCAAGAAACTCATTGTTGAATTTATAAACAAACTAGCAGTCCTGGCACCTTAAATGTATGCTAAGCATTGTATCATGTTACTTTTATTCATAATTTAATTTACTTGCTCAATCCTTCGCCAAATCAGAAGATTCTGATAGAGAAATCAAGAACCCTGTACTTTTATGTTAGCTGGGAGCAGGTGATAAATCGCCAAATATTGTTCCTATCGCATTTTTTCTTATTTCATTAATTTCATTTAAAATATAATCCTTTTACTCTTTTTATTTAAAAAAAAAATTTTTATTTAAAACACAAACATTTAAAATACATGACTTTCATTTATTTCATTAATAAAAAATACATATATAAAGAAAAGAAAAACAATAAATAATACCATAAACCAAGACATTCCATTTCAACATCAAATCATTGTTTTTAATTCACCACATGAAAGAAAAAAAAATGTTATTGGTGAGTTAAAAAATGCTATTGGTGATATTTGTACCTGGCTAACATAAAAGTATAAAGAAACACTTTGTGGTCATGATAATATTTCGTATGTTGTTAACTATAGCACAAAATTAGCACTCGCCAAGCGTCGAGTAACACTTAAAACGTGGTGATTAACTTTATTGTCTTCACTCGCCAAACTCAATGGGCACCACTCGCCAAACGCGATGGTTGAAAGATCGATGCCAGGGAGAAAAGAGGTGAAATTCATTCGGAATTTATGGCATCCAGATCGCCTATTCTCCCGAACGTAAAAAAAGTAGCAGGGGCGATTCTGTCCTGAATTTTCCGAAAATTAAAAAAAAAAAATCGGGCATCAGTCCGAAAATTCGGACATAAAAATATCGCTAATTTCGATATAGTCGCCAAAAAAATCAATTTCATTAATCGTTCGCAAAAAAAATCACCAATTCCGTCAAAGAATCACGAAAAAACGTGATTTTCGCCCAAGGACCACATAAAAAACACAAATTTCGTCAAAAAAGGCGTGGAAAACGCAAATTTTGTCAAAGAATCACAAAATTCTTCAAAGTATTGCAGAAAAAAGACAAATTTCATGAAAAAATTGCAGAAAAACGCAAATTTTGTGAAAAAATTGTAGAAAAAACATAAATTTTTCAGAAGATTGTGAAAAAAGCCCACAAATTTCATGGATAAAACACAAATTTTGTGGAAAAAATGCAACTTTCGTCAAAAGTTCGTGGAAAAAACACAAATTTTGCGAAAAGATTATGAAAAAAACCATAAACTTCATCAAAAGATCGTGGAAAAAACTCATATTTCTTCTAAAAATCTCGAAAAAAATGCACATTTTTTCAAAGAATGGCAAAAAAATCCCACAATATTTGTCAAAACATACGAAAAAATTCAGATTTTGTGAAAAGATTGCGGAAAAAACGCAGATTTTGCCAAAAGATCACACAAAAAAAAAAACCCCGCAGATTTTGCCAAAAGAAAGCGAAAAAATGTAAATTTTGTCAAAAGATCGCGGGGAAAAGCGCGAAATTCATTAAATGGTCACAGAAAAATTCATAGTTAGTGCCGGAGGGCTGCTGTAACCTTTCTGAAAATTTGCTGTGAATTTATTTCATTGCAATTAATAGTAAAAATAAAATATTCAAGATTTTATTAAAGTAATTCTTAAAATATATTTCAATTTTCTTGTCTCTTTTATACATTGGATTAAGTAGTCGAAATATCTTCAAATATGTGTTTGGCTTTAATTTTGAAAGCAGTAATTCTTAGTTACATTTTTCTGTTACATGGTAATGCCAGTTTTTTACTTTCTTCTATCTTCAATAGAAGAAAGTATTGTAATCGAAATTTTTTTTCGACTTCCAGTTTTCAACGGATTTACACGTTTTAGGGGTCAGAGATCCCAAAAAACATGTTTATAGAAAATGTCTGTCTGTCCGTGTGTCTGTCGCCATTGTACCATCAAAAAGCGTATGAAGTTATGCATAGAACTGAACCAAATTTTTATTTTAAGTTTTTGGCTATAGCAAGCAGGTCCTCCCTGAATTTGGAAAAAATTCGCCGGTAGGAGGCGCTGTAATAGCTATTTTTGAGCCATCGAAAAGTGTATGAAGTTATCCATAGAATTGAACCAAATTTCTTGTGTTTGTTTTTGGTCATGGTACGAACGTCCTCCCTGAATTTGGAAAATTCAGCCGGAAGGGGGCACTATAATTGCGATGTCTTTACCATTTTCATTATTGTACCATCGAAAAATGTATGAAGTTATGCATAGAATTGAACCAATTTTTTTGTGTATGTTTCTGGCTATGGCAAGCAAATCCTCCCTGAATTTGAAAAAAAATCTGCAGTAAGGGAGGCACAGCAGGCAGTATAGCGATGTTTGTGGCATTTTTTTTATTGTACCATCGAAAAGTGTATAAAATTATGCATACAATTAAGCCAAATTTTTTGTGCATGTTTTTGGCTTTGGCCAACAGGTCTTCCTTGAATTTGGAGATATTGTGCGGTAAAGGGGCTCTGTAATAGTGATTTTTGTATACTTTTTTCGTAGTTCTATTGCCCATCGGCGGCTCGAGCAGCAGGAACTCGCTTCCTGCTAAGCCGGCTGTTCGCAAACAGCTGATAACAACAGAATAAGGAAAAAGAATTAATTTTAACAAATATCATTAGTCCGTTTAATTGATTGAAGCAGAAATTTAAGATGAAAATCAAAGTTGGTATAGTATTGAACTAATAATATTGAAGTATTACCATGTGTAACTAGTTTTTGAAACATTAAGATGTATATAGAAGAAAGTTTTGGAATTGGCACATCCAACTAGTTTGTTTTTTTTTCAGTTGAGTTTAATCATATCGAATGGTAAGTAAAAGATATTAGTAAATTACAACGTTGAAAGTTAAAAAAGAACACAATTTTGTATGGAGCATACATAACTTTGTTACTGGCCAGTGGTTAAAAATAATTGGCCAGTGAAAAAAATCAGCGTACTGGCCAGTGGCCAAAAATATTAATTTTGACCTAATATTGTTAACACGATTTGGTGCAATGGAATACTTTTTGAGAAAAGTCTTTAATGATATCCACATTTATGTACATTCAACCATATTGTTGATGATATTCTATTTGTCTCCGCCGAACCTTGGCAGTAGACTTGATTATGGAAGATTAAAAAATATAGTATCTTAGCTAAAATCTGTCAATCTGATGTTATTATGTACTTAACAAATGAATACCAAATTACTGTTTTGAACACATTTGGCCATTGGGAATGGTAAGTATGATTGGCGGTTGACAATAATTTTCGGTGATCTAACTTCCCAGGATGGATAATACGTAAGTACCAAATCAACTGACGATTCATTTTAAAATTTGATTCATTAAATATTTTTACATGGGTTGGATTTATTTGCATTTAACTTACATCAAGAAAAGATCAGGTACTTTTATGTTAGCTCGTAAAAGTGATAAATCACCTAATATTGTTCCCACTGCCATCATTTCATTTCGAATACATTAATTTAAAAACATATCACACACATTTAAAATACATGCCTTTCTTTCACTCACTTCATTTAAAACCAGGGCTGCGGAGCCGGTAGGAAAAAGGACCGACTCAGACTCCTGGATTTTTGAAACAATCGACTCCGACTTACACATAGGGTTTCTCAAAAAGATTGAAATGTGCTTTAATTTTTTACCTGTTGGAGATATATGGATAATGCAAATTGAAAAGTGTTTAAAATAAAATAGTAATTAAGATTAAGGATCGACCGAAACCGAAACAGAAACCGAATTTCGGTAATATTTCTATTTCGGCAGATCTATACCGATCATGACCCCTAGAACACAAAACCACCCTCCGTAAAAAACTTTATTTCTATCTATCTATCTATCTATCTATATAACCATAATATAATTAGAAATCATCATCTATTTCCAATTACGATAATTAAATCAACAAATTAATAAATTTAGCATCTAATTATAACTGGAACATTATACAAAATACAGATGGAACCCTATAAAAGTAATACAAATTAAGCAAAATCCACTAATTGACTACCACATTGCATACGATTAATCCATATAAACATATGATAAACCACCAAATTTTGAAAAAAAAATCTATTAAAGACATATGAAACAAAAACCAGCAGAATAATGTTGAACCATTAAAAGACGTATTGTAAACAAATAATAGATCAAATGGAAGGATGTAGCTGGAAGCTTGTTATACCATTTCACTTTATCAAGGGTACATGAAATACCAATATAAGCAAAAGCATAGTCAATTTCTGTAACAGAATCCAGCATTAAGCTAAAAATTAGATTTCATATATACCCGATCGACCACACACCAAAAAAGCATAAATTTACCATTATATATATATATATATCACTTTCTTCTGGACATGATAACTTCCACAATTCTGCACAAATCTCTTACAAACTTATACATAAAATCAAGAGGCATAAAATCTCGGTCAAGTTCGTTAATAGGCAAAATCGGACCAAGGGGCTGGAAATAGGGCATGGTTTTGTGAAAACAGAAAAAAAACCCCATAACTTCTTAATTTTTGTACATATCAAATCAGTTTAAAGTTTTTATTACTTCTAAAAATAGAGCCAAAAATTTTTGTATCACAGATTTTTGATAAAATTAAAAATGGGCTTAAAGGGCACAAAAAATAGGGTTTTTGGGAGAAAAAAATTCCTAACTTCGTCAATTCTCAAGATATCAAATCCAATTAATTTTATTATACATCTCCTTAATATTATCTACATTTTTTATAATCACAAGTTTTTGATAGGACCAATTCGTACCGCAAAAAAAAAAATTAAAAACGAAAACAAAAAAGGGGGGTTGAAGAAGAAAAATTTCCATATGTCCGTCAATTCACAAGATATAAAATCCCCATGAATTTATCTTATATCTTCTTAATATTGTCTTCAACATTTATATAGACAAGTTTTTGATAGGACCAATTCTTAGAGCAAAAACAAATAAAAAATACATAGCGGTTGAAGAAAAAAATCACCTTATTAAGGGTGTATTCAAATCCAAACTGCTTATTTTCTTACTCCTCTTTAAATTCATTTTTGCTCTCAAACGCATCCAATTGGTAGATTCTCTTATTCAAAAACTATATAATGTACCATAATGATCGATTTTTTGATAGAGGCAGAATATATTTCAAAAAATGATGTCAAAATAGACATTTTGAACAGAATTTCCCGAAGCGATTGAGTTAGAAACGAAAAATATTGCCCTACTTAGAAAATAATTGTTTATTAATCAAGTTTTAATTAATTGAACACATGTCGCTTATAAATCTTTTCAAAAATCACGTCAGAAAATCGTCACGTTTCAAAAATCATTCATATTTCTTCTATTAAAAATGAATCTGAAAATGTGCCAGAAAATTTCGAGTTGTTGAGCTGGGAAAAGTATGTTTTTTAATACCGCCTTAACATGATTCTGATAAAACCAGCTATTATATAAAAATGAAATAAAAACTCGTCCAAAGCAGCCAGATAAAACTGTTAAAGTGGTCTTTAGGGGAAAGTAGGGGAATGGCGCTCAGAAGGGTAATCCCGCTCACCAAATATCTCTAAACAGAATAGAATTGAAAATGTGCGATAGGTATCGGCACCTAGCGAGCATCATCCTTAGTTCCCAGTAAGGATTTAGTGCCCGTCGGTAGGAAAGTATTTTTGTATTCTCAAGTTATTAGTTTGAAGTTGTTTTATTATAAAATTCTACAACATCTAACTTGAAGGTAAGTGTACACTCTTATTTTCAAATATTAATTTACTCATTATGTCCATTAGCTGCACTTTCATGCTTTTATTTATTTTTGTAGTACGTTGTTACGCCAATTATAATGCAATAAAACTCAACATGGCGATGACAGGTAATGGCACTCGCGTGGAATTCCAGAAGAAGTGTTGTCAATGGGCAATTTTTTTTAAATTCAAATTTGTTTATTGACACAACTTTTTTGAAATGGTAAAATTTCCCTGTTTTCGCCCTTACTAATATGTCATTAAACAAGGAGAATTTCACGATTTCAAAAAAGTGGTGAAAATAAAAAAATATATAAAAAAAGTAGCTGACTATATGTTTAACACAATATGTGTAAAGTGGTTGCAAAAAGTCTGCAGTGGTGTGAATAGCCCACACAACTACATATGTGACTTTTGTCTTACTTAAACGTTGTATTCAAACTCTGAGTGCAATGACCCTATCATGTCGGGCATTACCGCTCAATCGATGGTCATTTAAATAAAACGATAAAAAAAATTCCTAAAACTTTTATGAAAATTAGTTGATTGCAAACTGTTCCTTATGCTTTGGAGCTATACTTCGTTAATAAAATATAGATTTTTTTGTCCAAATTTGACTAGCTATTCATGTTTTCCCTTAAATGAGCGCCATTCCCCTACTTTCCCCTATATCTATAATCATGATTTAGTTTTTGTTAATAAAATTAGTATACTTAACTTAGAAATCTACCTCTGCCTATAAGACAGGCCGGCAGGGATTTTTTCTACAATGGGTTAGAATTACGATCCTCCATCGGATAGGATAACCAAATTTAGCCGGAACCAGATAGACTTTAAATGCTTCGGGTCAGGTTTTGACACTTTTAATATGACGTGATTTTTCAAAAGAAAATATGTACTGAATATTTTTCAAATGAAAATATGTACCTACTAAATATTTTTCAAATGAAAAATCTATATATTTGAATATTTAATGAGTGTATTTAAGTTTGTTTTAATACAAAAAAGATAAAATTGTAGGCTTTTTTCATAATTGTGTATTCTATAAAATATGAACTAATTTTCTTTCGTCTCGAATTAGGGTCGGATTGACGATTTCTTTTCCATTTTCGGATTTGTTTGACTTTCAGCAGAAATTTCAGATTTGGGTCGGGTGCAACCCGGCCATTGGAAAGACACTAGTTGGGGCTTAGAAATAGAAGAACGTCTAATCTTTTTGGTAAGAAATATTTAAGAAGAAAACTGCAGTTTTTTGATTTAATAAGAAAAATTCTGTATGAGTTCAGTTGCCCGATATTGTAGTGATAAGCGGCATTAATCAATTTCATATTTTTCACACATTCTCTTTTATCTGAAATACTGAAAAATAAGACAGTATAAGTTGGACAAAGGATCCATTGTTATCTGAAGTAGTTTGTTGCATTTGTTAGGGTCCGATTCGAACGTTGGTTCGGATTGAGTTGGTGCTAAATGTTTTTCGTTGTGGGCCAGTCTGATAATTATTATTGCGGGTTCGGGTCGGGTTGACCCGATTTTTCAAAAGGAAGTTCACAATATTGTTTAACTTATAAGTCGAATAAGTAAATATATATTCCTTTTCCTACATAGAAGATAAAAGTGCTCTTAGAGATGACTATTTTTCATAATTCCAATAAAATTTTATTTCGTTTCGGATGTGGTTTAGGGTTCAGGTTTCTTTCCGGTTCGCTTCGGATTGACTTAAAATATAAATTTCAGGACCCGACCGGACACGGATGATGGACAGAGGTTAAATTGAAACATCTATTTTTGTCTGAGATAGATGCCTTCATTGGGTTGGGTAGTCGGACTGACACGTTGGATTTCATTTATAAAAAACAATAAAAAAACAAAACAAAACAAAAAAACTTTCAAAACTCACATTAATTTAATTATTGTGCAATAGTGTCGTCTATGAGCTGAAGAAGTAAGTAAATGAATCACTTTAATGACTGATGTAGGGAAAATATCATATCCGCCCTTTTGCCTTATGTTTACTCATTAACATGTCAATAAACTGAAAAATAACTAAATATTTACTAATCCATAGAGTTAAAAAATAAAATAATAATTTAGTTCATAAATTTAAAACTAAGCATAATTGGTTTTATTTTTTATTTCCCTTCAAAATTTGCAATAAAAGGTTTGGAGTCGGAGTCGGCATATTTTTAGCGACTCCGACTCAGACTCTTTTCACCGAAAAGTCACACCGACTCCGACTCCGCAGCCCTGTTTAAAACACAAAATAAATAAATGAAAAAAAAAAAAACATTTTATTTCAGTAACAAAGCATTACTTCTAATTTACACATGCAAAAAATAGCTCCTATTGGCAAGCAAAAAAATGTTATTGGCAAGATTTACATCTGTCTAATCTTCATTACTATTAATGTTGAAATACTTCTGTCTATCTGTGTATGTTTCTGTCTGAGGCCCTATTTAGTTTTCTCTCAGACGATGCAGATTCGCGAGAAGTGTTGAAATGCGCATAAAATTACGTCCCAAATTGAGTTTTGTGTCCAATAAAGCACTACAGCAATTAACGCAAGATATTAATTAACAATCCTAATTAAAAATATTCAACAAAAGCATGGATCAAAACTGCAAATAATTTCTAGTCAAATATAGGGGGAATGGTTGCTATAAGCAGCAGTGCTGACATAGTGATAAGACACTGGAAATTTTCAAAGATACACATATCTCAAACTATTACACCTAGGAACATGTAATTTCGGACACATCCGCGAAAAAATTTTCTCTTTCAGAATTTTAAACAAATTTTTAAATACTTCCATTTAGAAGTGAAAATAATCAATTAAAAATCAGGTCATTCCATGTCAAATCAACACAAAAAAGGTACATTTTCAACCCGACCCTCCACGAATTGGATGAAATTTAGTTTATTTGTTGCACTTTTAGAGAAATGAATAAATCCAGCATTTTAAGTCCATATAGCTATTAGTTTTTAAATATGTAAATTTAAAGTTGGTCAAATTTGTAAAATTTTAGCAATTCTTCCATTACAAAATAAGCTCTAACTTCTTTACTAAATAAAGAAAATTTTTGATTTTGGTGCCTTTGGAAAGAACATGAGTTGCGCTTTCATATGATAGATATGCTGCATGCTTATATTTTTTAAAAAATTAAATTTCAAGGTCATCAAGTTTAAACTTTAAAATTAAAAATTGTATTTTTGAAAATGTTCTAAAAATATATATATATCTTATTCTTCAACTTATAAACATAATCTGAAAGTTTTACTCTAGGACTGTCATGGGATCCTGAGTAATAAATTCTAGAAAACTGGTAATGTCATGTTTCAGCCATAACAAAAAATCTTCCATAAACTTTAAAATTGAAAATTTTAAAATTGTTATTTTGAAAATGTTCTAAAATGTTATTCTTCAACTTATAAACATAATCTGAAAGTTTTACTCTGGGACTGTCACGAGATCAAGATCAAGAGTAATAAATTCTAGAAAACTGGTAGTGTCATGTTTCAGCCATAACAAAAAAAATCTTCCAAATTTCTTTCTTAAAAAAAAAAAAAAAAAAAAAAAAAAAAGCTATATATTGAAACCAGCCACAAAGATATTACCACTGATCAAAAAATTTTGACTATGTTTTTTAAAATACCTTTATTAGGCATGTCATACATGAAGGAAAGGAGGATTGGGGTTCATTTGCCTCCCCTCCTTTATAAGAATTAAGATTTTCAGTTTTCAAAAAAAAAAATTACAGTATGTAAAAATTAAATGAGGAACTGGAAATGAAAGTTGCTTAAAAATTCGATTTGTTTTTTGCAAAAAACATTTTGTGTTATGTATTTTTTTATTATTAACTAGCAATTTCTTTTCTTTCAACATTTTTGTCTTCTCCACCTCCCGACACCATCACCACCATAGAAAAACTTATAGTTTCAGTTACTATTATAACTGTTTGTATATTATTTGATGTTTGCTTATGGTAGAGATCTTGATAAGTCTGTGAATGATTATTTTTTAAATGGAGGGGGCAGGGATCGTGTAGCAGAGTTTGGTCTTTTCTTTAAGAGTAAGTTCTTTCCTTATGAGAAGGCAAAGATTTATTTTATTTCAACAGCAAATGTTAAAATAAAATTAAGATTAAAAAAAATTTAGTCAAAATTTTCTTTTACTTTTTCTTTCTCAATTTGTTTGTTATTGAAGCTTCATATAATGGAAAAATATTTACATTTTTGGTTCAGGAAACAGCATTGCCTGAAATGTCAAAATGGGGTTAGTTTCCTTCTTGCGTGTGTCTATAATTAAACATACTGACCGTACGATTCGCTAGTGAAGGTTAGCTGTAACATATGAGGCTTTTGTAAACACACATGATTTTTTTTCATCAGGTAGCCCTTATTTCCATCATACCTCATGTCGGATACATGGTGCAGGTTTTAACAAAAGAGCAAACAAACAGAGCTCATAAATTTGTTTAACTTTGTAGAGTTAGATACACCTTTTCTACATAGAAGATTCTGCTTCATGCACTTTTATTTTTATATGCTAAGTCGGGGTTTTTTTTGCTGTTGTTTGTTTTTTAGGGTTCCATACTAAAAGTAAAAACAGAACTATTATAAGCTCACTCTTGTGTCTGTCTGTCACAGCCATTTTACTCGTAAACTATGAAACGTGGAAAGTTCAAATTGGGGAAGTAATAAAGACTATTAACCCACATATGTACAGATTATTAATATGTTCACGCCGGAGCGGTGGGTCACACTCGACTGTCTCAGAGTTGTCAAGTCTCCGGCTTTTTGAACACCACTGTTATTTTAGAGAAAATGTTGTTCCTTTAAATCGCCCAATTGTTCCAATTAAATAAAACAACATTTTCTGTATTAAAATACTGGTATCCAAAAAGCTGGAGACTTGGCAGTTCTGAGACAGTCGAGTGTGACCCACCGCGCCGGCGTGAACGTCTTAAACATTCACAAATATATTTAGGGAAAATGTAGAGGAGCTAATTAAATTACTTGAAAAAAAATCTTTTCTTTGTATATCTTGTGTAGTATCAAACAAAAGCTTTCGTAACACTGAACTCAAAAATATATTTCTTTTAATTTTAGGTATTATATTTTAAGAGATATCATCAAAAATGTAGTGCAAAATTATGTCCCCCCCCCCCCTTTATTTCCGAATCTACTGGAACTAAAATTATGAAAAAATTAAAGGTAGTAGATGTTACTCTAAACCTTGCAGGAAAATTATATAGCGATGAACCTAGGTCACATAATTTTTGAGAAAAGCACATTTTTCCGTTACACACAAATTTCGATTTGCAGGCTTTTACCAAAAACGCTGAGGAGCGCTGGAGGTACCCATCGTAGCAGAAGTATAAAAGCATTGTTGATGATTTTAGAAAGAAAAAGCGTCTGTAATTAGCCGAGATATTAACCCTTAAAAACACGGGCGGTTTGAGCATACATAATGACATGGGTGATGTACTCTATGTACCATTGGCTTTTAAAGCCTAGATAGCAACTTTTACTGATATATTTGTGTAATGCAATGCCCAGTAGCAGTATAAAAGGAATAAACGTCAAATTGTTAAAAACAGACTAATTTAATTAGAATTAATAACATAAATACTATGGGATTCGCAACTAGTTTGCATTGAGTGGATCTCTCAATATGCCTCCCGTGTCTTTAAAAGTTAATTAAAACCCTATCTGGAAAAACATGGCACAGACCAAGGCGGCATTGCAACTTTGTGACCTCCTTTCAAAGCGTGCTTAGCACAATGCCAAGTTTAAACTTTGAACAAGGGTTGTTTTAGCTGCACTGTAAAAAGAAAACATTATTACTAAGCTGAATTTAGTTTTATGAAATGCCAAAAGAAGTTTAAATATGCACTACTTTTAATGTCAGTACCGAATTAAGTTCATCATAAACAGGATAAGATTAAAAAAAGAGTTATACAGAATAGCAATACTTAATATTATTCAGGCTTCATATCACTTTGAACTTTTATGGTACACCCATCCAAACTTTTCTAGCATATACAGCTATACCCAACCCTACATTGTATAGTTTTTTACAAAGTCTTATTATTCTTTTGGCAATGATTTTTTTAATAATACAGTTAATAATTCATATATTTATTATGTGGAACCCTCTGAGTGCGAGTAATACTCACACTTGACCATTTATTTGTTCTTAAAAATGATAACTTTTGCTCGAGCAGCTTGTTGCAATCCATTTAAAGGAATCCAATCATACAGATGTAAGGTAAAACTTAAGAAATATTTTTTCATGGATGATAAAGCTTAATCCTCTTTTATCTGAGAGGTTTAAAATTTGTGATAAACAGCAAAAAAAAAAAAAAAAAGAATAAGAAAAAGTCTCCACTTTCTGAAGCAAACACAAGTAGAATTTACCCAGTGGAAGAAATAAATGTACAAAGTGATAGTGATCATCAAAAAAAAATTCTTATTATAAAACTAAGGATTTGAAATTGCAGAACCAAAAAAATCAAATTTTGACCTTGTATAAACACTGTAAAGAGTATTTCAACCTGTCGTGCAAATATTTTGTCTACCCCTTTTCAATCCTTCCTTGTAACTTAGACATTTTTGACTTGAGCTTCACTGAAACTTTGTACTGATTGTTGTAGGATTGATTACATGTTTCAGTCTGTTTACTTATCTTTGTTTGAGAACTGAACATTTGTTAGCTTAATTTATTGAATATTTATTATTTGTATTAAAGTATGTCAAAGCAATCAGTATTTAACTGTGACGGATGTGATAAGAATTTAATCCTGAAATCCTGATTGGACAAAATGCAGACATGCCAACCTTTGTAAATGAGAAATAAGTAGCACACAAAATTCAAATTAATCTAGAGGTCAATTGGTTGGTTGCTGCTTTTTACACTGCAAATCGGGTTAACCCTGATTGCTTTCGGTTTGGACCGAGTTTAGATTCCTGAAGGTTCGTAACCCAATTTTTCAAAAGTTAGTTCTGTATATTCTTTCAGATTAAAAACTATATGTATCAAAATAATAAAGATAGATTTTTGCCTGTGTGTGATGTTTCTTGAAGAGAGCACAGAGCTGGGGTGATTCTGAGTAAAATAAATAAAAATAAATAAATAAATCAGAAATTCACAGAAAATTTTCTGAAAGGTTAAAGCAGTAGGGTAAAGGGAGAGATCTCTTCACGATGCTAATCATGCGTTTCTCTGCGGTCCTTCCATGAAATTAGAGTTTTTTCCACGATCCTTTGACCAAATTCTTGTTTTTTCTGCGATCCTTTGAGGAAACTTTGATTTTTTTCCACGATTCTGTGAGCAAATTTGCGTTCTTACCGTGATCCTTTGAAGAAATTTGGATTTTTTTCCACGATCCTTTGGTGAAATTTGCCTTTTTTCTGTGATCTTTTGATGAAATTAGATTTTTTTTTTTTTAATGGTCCTTTGACAAAATTTGCAGTATTTTTCGAGATCCCTTGACTAAATTTGCGTTTTTATTTTTTTCATTATTTTTTTCACGAAATTCACGCTCTTTCGCTATCCTTTGAAGAATTTTGCGTTTTTTTTTCGAACCTTTGATGAAATTGCCTTTTTTTCTGCAAATGATTGAGGAAATTGTTTTTTTTTTACAGAAAATCGTAGTTTTAGACGGATTTTTGTAGCATCGTAGGTTTTAGCTTCAAATCATAGAGACTACGATTTTTTCATAGCAGTTGGCGGGTCTAAAAATGTTTAGCATGTAAAATGTTCAACAATTTGTAAATTTTACAAGAATTTTTTTTAACTATTCAGTAGTTGTTACTTCAAAATCAGCTGTGAAAATTCTACTCTCAAATTCACAACTTTTAAGAGTTTTTGTGAATAATATCACAAAAACTTGATACCTGGAATTTTTTTTTTTTTCCAGAACTTAGAAAAGCCAGGTCTTACTGGCATAAACCACTCAAAAAAGACATTTTTCGACATCACCATAAGTAGAATAAGAAAAACATTTTCTTTAGAGATAGGCAATAGAACTTTTGTGACTTTTTTAACAAATCACTTTTATTTTTTAAAACTGTCGATAAAGAATGGGCTGGAATCACAAATTTCTTTGGGTTTTCATACTTTTTCATTCGATCGTCATCAACCAATCTAATTTCTTATCCTTGTGTCGAAAAGCAACTAAAAATATTGATGATTGTCATCCTAACACATACAATTTCAAGGTCAAAATGATCCGCGACTATAGTTCCACTCCCAGGTGTGAAATTTGCAACAAACATGCCTCATACTACATTCCAAGAAAAGACAGGGATCCATATCTTCATTTCTCAAGCCTAAGTTCTTCCAACATCACATTTTTGCACAAATGTACCATCCTACATTGAAAGAAAAGACAGGGATCCCTCCCTGCATTTCTTAAGGTTTTGTTCTTAACAATCACATTTTCATCCAGTCCAGGCAAGTGACGACTCATTTTTCTACTTGGACAGAAAAACTTCACAGTATCTGTACAACTGATAATGATGCTTTCAGTTGTTCATCATAAGCAATTAACATTAGCATTATTAAAGTATCAGTAGGGTTTAATCTAGAGCTAGCCAAATAGCTAACTGGAAGTGCTTTTTGCCCCCAAAGCATTTAGTGAATTAGCCAAATAGCTACATCATTCCCATTTTGTTGTTCTGCATTTTCGTAAACCTGCTGCCGTTGCAGAAAAACGAAAAAAATCTCATATTGTATCCGCGCTGCGGCAACACTTCAAAATTTGTCTCGTGCTCTCTATGCAAGCGTCTTCAAACAATGTGACGTCATTTGCATCAGACACGACTCCAGCATATGGCGAAAACGAAAATCGCAGGTTGTATAAGCATGGTATATGATGTGCACTACCTTTGAATCATCAATGTGCCAGATGCATGTCGTATAAACTTTTCAGACTTGAATTTATGCGGGTTCTGGCTACAACGTGTAAAGAAATAAAACTAGCTTATTGTATTTTTTTTTTCCCTGAAAATGGCATTACTAACATGTTTCTCAATGTGACTTCTTTGTATGAATTTGTAGCATCACTTTTGTTTTCTACAGCAGACTGTGAAGGGGAGATTCAGTCTCATGAATATAACAAAAACTGACTTGAGAAACAAACGGACAATCAAGAATTTAAGTAACTTAATGATGATTAATTTGGAAGGGGAATTTTGAAAAGAATTTCTATTTAAAAAAAAGCATTTGCTGTGTGGTATACAGCCAAATCTCGAAGGGTCAATCTTACAGAGTGATGTATATTGTATATCTAAAAATAATGCTCATGTATATAGAAATTCTGTATAAATAAAACTTTTTTTTTCTTTGTCTAAAGCTATTTTTATTTGGCTAAAAGTTATTGGCCTCAATTAGCCAAAAAGCTAAAAATCCCTTTTTCCTAGATTAAACCCTAATCGGGGAACTAACAGTACAGGGAAAAAAACATTAATTGATACTACATCACTTCGTCGTCAATCTCACAGTAGGCTCAGCTGTACTATCATGAAGATAAATTTGTTTATAACTATAATATACTGGTTAAACCAAAAAGAAAGCAATAAAAAGTTCAGGGAACTAATTCTCACAGTAAAAAGTCATAAAAGCTAAAGTAGAAAAACTCTTTTATCCATACAGGTTTGTATAATCAAAATCACAAAAGAGATTGGGTGTTTAAAAAAGGCAAAATTCATTTCTTTTAAAAATTTATATCCAAATTCTGTTGAATAAATATCTGCATTTCAATGCTCTATGGATGAACATGCACCCTCTCCTCCTAAGTGCATGGCTGCTTGCATACTAACTAAAGGATGTAATGGAAGATATCTTTAAATGCACGGTATAACACAATCAAACCCCAATATCTTGAAAAGCAGAGAGGGAGGTAGGAGAGAGTGCCATTAATTAAGTGAAGTCAGATATTTGGTAAAATTTCTCAGTGCATTTCGCAACTTTTGTGTGAATATTTCAATATCTAAATTCAAACAGTTGATAAACATGGTTTTCTGCTTCTTTTATAGTCCCTTTTTAGAAACCTGACATTTCAAGAAGCAGAGTTTCCCCTAGACAGTTTCAGAAGAGTGCTGCACCTTCTTACCCTTCAATTTACAAAATAGCAACCTCCTTGCCCCCTAATCCAAAAAATTAGCACCCTTCTTGGGCCTTATCCAGAAAATTAGCCCTTGCTCTTTTTTGTTTAATATATATATATATATACTAAAAACTTCATCATTGTTATCTTTAAAAGAGTTCCCTGAATTTTAAATATTAAAAGTTACTTCGAAAATCTAAAAAAAAGGCTAAAAAAACAAAAAAGTACTATACTTTAGAATCTAAAAAGTGCCCTTTAAGAATAAAAAAATGACCTTTTTTCCGCAGCAGTACCCTGCCCCTTTTTAAAATTGGGGGAAACTGGAAGAAGAGAAGCCTCGAGTGACAATAATCAGTGGTTCTTGTTAATGTACCTGCACTTAAGATAGGTACAATTTAATTATCTCCATGATTTTCTATTTACAATTAATGTTAAAAACACCACTTAAAGATAGCCGTTCTCAAACCCAAACTGGCTAATTTTTGACACATTTTTTAATTTATTTTTGTTTGCAAGCGTATCATATTAACAGGTGCTCTTATTATGAAATTATGCAATTTAACTGTATTTCACATTTTTCGGTACAGGCAGAAAATTTTTCATTACATTATTTTTGCGAATTTTTGCTATAGCAAAAATTCGCCATATTGTAGGTCTTGCACAATATTCGCAAGTGCAAGCTGTAACCGAATTGTTTATTTTTCTTAGATTCATTTCTCTGTGTTTCAACTTTTACTTTGCCAATATTGAATACACATTTTAATATTAATTCTGGATAATATGACTAACTCAAGCTTTTTTGTGAAGAAAATATGAATTTATTTTTGAAAAAATCAAGATGCTGCTAATATCAATGGCGATTACAATGCTTTTCTTTTATTAAATCTGGATAAACATGACATAAAATTTTGTTATTTTACGATTTTTAAATTATACAGTAAGCTCCCTGAAATCTGCACAGCTTGAAACCACAGATTGCGCAGATTTTAGTTTTTTGCAGATTTCTGGTCATTGCTTTGTTTACATTTTTAAACAGTAATTTTAATGTAATAATCAGTGACACGGAGCCAAAAAAATGTTGATGCTCCAGCTCCACTCCTAAATAAAATACTGTGGCTCCAGCAACAGCTCCAACTTTGCGCTTTTGAGTTGCAGATTTTAATTTACACAGTTAATTTTTTGCTCACAAATTCTTCCTTTATCTTCATTAAAGATCCGACAAAATGCATTTTGCTTCTCATCAAAGTTGAAATGCTTGTTCAGAAAATCTGACATCTTTTAGCTTTTACTTTTAAAAAAGAAAGTTTGGTGGAATTTTAAACACAAAACTCTTAAATTTCTTCTACACTTTTCAAACAACCAAAATTGTACACACATGTAAACAATAGGCAACCATATTTGTTTCAAATAGTGTTGTCGCTTAGCTCAAGTAGCAAGTAGAAGTGAAGTAGTGTAACCATGTCTATCTCTAATAATAACAAAAACCCTAAAAAATGACATAATTAAAATACTGAATAATGATGCAATTAAAATATTTTAAGCCTGGAAATTTAAAAGACTGAAAAAATAAAAAAGATTTAAAAGAATATTAAAAAACTAAAGGAGCCCTGGAGCAGGGGAAAATTTAGAGCTCCGGCTCTAGCTCCAGGGAACACACAGCTCTGGAGCGCTCCGGCTCCAGCTCTCTGGTAATAATGCAATCGAAATTATAATTAATGATTACAATATAGTGAAATATTAAAATAAGTACAGTAATAAACTAAATAAAATAATTAAAATTAAGATAGTTTAAAAATAAAGATCAAGTAAATAATTCATAATGTATAATTAAATATGCATAATAAAGATAATATATACATTTATCTTGAATTATTCAATGAAACTTGCCTCATAAAGGTACCCTACTAATTCACATCAAAATCATAAAATAAGGAAGTTTTATTTCAGGTTTAGCCAGACTTTAATAACCAAAAAAGATTGATTAACACATAAATATATTTGATAAAAAGATTGTGATGACCAATGATATCAGCAATATCTTGAATTTTTCCAGAAATAAATTTCGTACTTGTTAGTTATCCGGTCGACCAAATTGTAAGATTAAATGCCAATAATGGTTGATCATAAATGTCACATTCACTTGACAACACGTGTTTATGTCATCAAGTGATTTTTATTTTGACGTTTTATTTGTATTTTTATTAATGTTATACTAATTTATTTGTTCTTTCATTATTTAAAATAAAAATTACGTCAATTTGTATAATTTGGCAAGTGGTTTGGCGATTTATATAATTTGGTGAAATTGGTCGACAGGATAACTAACAAGTACCATAAATTTATACTTCTTTCGTGAAAAAGCATGAGTTCAGTTATATTAACAAGAATTACATTTTAAAATACATATGGAGTGATGTAAAAACAAAAAAGTTTGTCCCTACATCTGATATCTGAACTGTAAGTTTCATTGTTTACACCTGCGATGATGTACATTTTCGACACTTGCGGATTTTAGGGAGTCTACTGTATTCTTATCTACGATAAAAAATATGGTGCAACAGTAGCTTTTGCAAAATACCTGCAACTGTAACCTGCTGAAGTCGTATTGCTTATTTTTACTTTTTTTTTAGGTTCATTTTGGTTTTAATCTTTAATTACTTTTATTTTTTCATGATTTCATATATATTTCTATCTAATATGGCTGATTCCAATATTTTTAATGAAAAAAGACAGGAAAAGAAAACACATTAGTTTGACAAATTTAAAAAGTAGAAATCATAAAAAAGCTTCATTCTGGTTTTAAGGCTAATTTTTTATTATTTTACATAATTATTTTATGTAATTATTAATAATTTATTAAATTAATAAATTATTTTAATATTTTACTTAATTATTTTAATAATTTACTTTATTGTAAGCATTCATTATAATTTCAATGCTTAACTACATTCACATTACTTTTAAAAAAATGTAAACAAAACAGCGAACAGAAATCCACAAAATTCTAAAATTCACACAACCTCTGGTTTCAAGTTGTGCGAATTTGACGGAGTCTACTGTATATATATGTATATATACAAGGCTTTACAAATTTGATAAAAACTGGTAGCCAGCAAAAAATTCTAGTCGTCAGTAAAAAAATATTTATCCCCCATACCTTTTTAGGTGTGTTCGTAGTTATATAAATACATAGCACCTATAGTCATCGTTCAGTCTGTCTGTCTGCATATAACAGCGCAGAAATTACCCAACTGAATCATTTGAAATTTAAAATATATAATTGTTGCATAATTTTGTCGAGTCTTTTCAAATTTTATGAAAATCAGGTGCATAGTTTAATTACAGGGACAGTCAAAAGTTTTCCGTTACATTATGGCCAATGGGAAAAAATTATTTCGGGTGCATTTTAATGATGTTACAGCCTTTCGAACAGAATGAAATTGATATGCACTTATGAAGTGAACTAAAATATATATTCAGTACAATATGCGGTGCAAAAGATATTTATAAAACTAGTTATAGTATGAACGCACCTCATTTGCCACGTTTGACGTACAATTTCCAACTTGTTTTATAAGTGCACGAAATTTACAGATTAATATCCAGTTCAGGTGTTTTATAATCATATAGTTTTTCATTTTTCTATAAATGTAATCTAGAGTTGTAATAGATTGTTCCCCAAAGCAGACCTCTCCCTAACAATTGTCTATAAAATATGCTTACATTAAATATATGTATTACCCTCAATTTATTTGGCTAAATGTCCTGTTAAGAAATATTAACAAGCTTATTTCCCAGTTCTCAATGCCTCTAATTATATTCAATAGTACATTAACCCTGGTAGTATAATTTACAGTTCGTTATTTATAAATCTTTATTTTTATTAAGGTCATTTTATTTAAATAGTATAAGTATAAAGTATTCTGTATTTAAAAGTATTCTGGAAATTAAAACTCACCTTTTATCTTGCGTTCATTCTTTTAATCCTTTAGTTATTTATTCAGCTTTACGTTTCTTTAGTTACAGTTCATTGATAACGCCGTATCTTTATTTTTATAACTGCAGATGTTTACGTTTTCCACGCGACATAGTAGAATTTACGAGAGCGTATGACGTGGTGTACTTTTCTCCCGACAGATGGCGGGAACGGATTTATGAATGAATTAGTTGACGTAGTTCGTCACCGGCAAATCACCACCTCGTAGATCATTCTGGAGAGTGGGCGTGTCGACACGTGCCGTTCCAGCTGCTGTATTTAAAGGGGTTAGTTGGAAGGAAATGTGGCTTACTTGTTTTATCTACCAATGTTCTCGATACGAGAATTGCTTTAAGCGTTCTCGGGATGCTGCATTTGATCTTGTGGTAAACGTTTAGAATCATGCGGCTTATTTTTATTTTTCGTTCTGTTTTTAAAATCATCTTTTAAAGTTACGATATTTAAGCTTTTCTGTTCTTCATGGCTTCTAAGTTAAAGTGTTTAAAAATGGCTGTTTTGTTTTAACGTGACTCATTGTTTATTTCATCAATATTTGGTTTATTTTTAAAGACTGTTTTTATCAAGATATTTTACTGTGAACTTTGGATCTTAATAAAAGAAGTTTAAGCCTGGAGCTTTATCTCATCTGTCAATTTACTTCATCCACTTTTTAACATTTCTTCATTCAACGTACTTCATAATTTTTCTCATTTACATATTTTAGAAATCCATCCTCCGATCTACTCCCACTGTTGAACTCTGCGTTATCAACATAATTTTTTAATCAGTGTTACAAGTGTAAGATGTTGGGGAATTGGTATTAGTGCTAATCCCTAACAGTTTAGGTTATGGGCAGATAAGTCCAGATTTGAGGATATGGATTAATGGAGAGGATTGAATTTGATAATCTTCAGTTGGCCCTTTACCCTTTATAGAGGTCTATGAGAAATATTTAAGTTAAAAAGAATGACGCAGCGTGATTAAAAAGAGGGGGGGGCCGAAGATTTAGTACGTGTCTGAAAAAAAAAAAAAAAAAAATTTTTTTTGAAGAAGATTATGGAGAAAGTTTTATATTTTTAAATTCTAGTTTTATCATTCATCTTCATTTATTTTTTTTTGTTGATGAAAAATGGCCGGCAACACAATAGAAAAGCTGAACTCCACGAATTATGCTGGATGGAGTATTGACATGAAATATGTCCTAATTGACAAAGGACTATGGGACATTATAGAATCTGGTAAAGAGGAGCTGGTCCCGAGTAGTTCAGTAACTGAATCAGATGCAAGCATTTTTAAACAGCGTTCAAGGCAAGCTCTTTCGGCAATATTTTTGAATATTGAGGGAGAATTTAAGCGTGTAATTGCTGAATGTACAAACGCTGTTCAAGCTTGGAACAAAATCAGGTTACATTTCCATCCCGACTCCAGGTCATTCTTGATGAAGTCATTTAGTGAATTGATAGAATGCAGAAAGAAGGAGAGCGAGTCGATAAGTATCTTTGCAACTAGATTAAGGAGGCTTATGAGTATAATTAAAGAACAAGATAAAGGGTTTAACGAGATTTATTTAAGTTTTCAATTAATACGGTATTTACCACGGAAATATGATGGTATTGTGCAGAGTATCTTGAGGTGGTCCGAAGACGAGTTTAAGTTTGAAAAGATAGTTTTAGAATTAGTGTCTGAAGAGACCAGATTGACTGTTCGTGATCAAGATAGTTCTAAGTACGTGCCATCAGCTAATAATGTAAAATGCAAGAAGAAACCTCGTTTTTATAAGAAATGTTGGCATTGTGGGGTTTCTGGTCACGTTCGAAGCAAGTGTCGCAAGTATCTGAACTCTCGTTATAATCCTGATCGACAGAGCTATCCAACTTATGCAGAATCTTCACCAAAATCCAGGAGTTCTTCTGATTTTTCTCCGACTGTGCCCAGAGGTAGAGGATCTCACCGACGTGATTATCGTGACTCATCGACTGATTCCGCTGCTGGCCGGAGTTTTTCTCGTGATTCCAGACAGTATCCTAGATCTCCATCGCCCAGGCCTTACAGAAGATCCCGTAATTTTGGAAAGAATCATGTATCCAGACAACAGCCCAGAAAGCATGGAGCAGATATAGAGGACTTTCCTGACAGCTCACGTAAGTCAACTTATGTTGTATCTCAAGCCAGTTTATGTAATGCATCGGATGTTGACACCTGGATCTTTGATTCAGGTGCTTCACATCATTTCTGTTCTAATCGTAATTTATTTGTTAAATTTTGTAATGTTTCAGATGAACAAATGAATGTGGCTGTTAAGGATATATCTTTTCCGATTGAGGGTAAGGGAGAGGTAAAATTACGCTTTGGACAAAGAGTGTTCACCTTTACGGAGGTGATGTACTCGAGCCAACTAAGACGTAATCTAATCTCTGGCCCTCAGTTGGATAAGAGAGGCTTAACTTTTCTGGGTGGTGGAGGCGTAATTGACATCATGAGGGGAGACATTATTTTATTCAATGCATTTTTGAAAAATGGGTTTTATCAGCTTTTCCCTAGGGCTCCTAAACCTTTGAAAAATGTATCTTTTGAATCTAATTCTGCGGGTAATGCTAAACGTATAAGTAAAATGCAATTATGGCACCGCCGATGTGGGCATATTAGTCCCTCTGTTTTGATTCATACATGCAAAGAAAATGGGGTCCGGGGATTGGTTGATCTGAAAGATAACGATTTTCATTGTGAAGTCTGTAAGTTGAATAAGTTTATAAGACCTTCATTTAAACCCATTGGCAGCATTCGTTCTGAACATCCCTTAGAACTTTTATTTGCAGATGTTTGGGGACCTTGTAGAACTGTTGGGAGAAATGGGGAAAGGTATTTTCTTTCAATTATGGACGACTACTCCCGTAGAGTTTCAGTATACCCAATGAGATTAAAATCGGATGTTTTTGATATTGTCAAATCTCATATTACTCGTGCAGAAAATTTCTTGGGTAGAAAAGTAAAGAATTTTAAGTCTGATAACGGGGGTGAGTTCGTCAATGATAATTTTGAAATATATTTTGATGAAAAGGGAATACATCACGAGTTGACAAATCCATTTTCTCCCCAACAGAATGGGGTCATTGAGAGGTTTATGCAGACGGCTGTCAATGGAGTCCGTACTATTTTGGCTGAAAGTAAATTGAATCCCAGGTTTTGGCCAGAGGCCTTAAAATATTTTTGTTATACCTGGAACCGGGTCTGTCCTAAGTCTTTAACGAAGACTCCTTTTGAATTGTATGGGGGCCGAAAGCCATCTGTGAGGCATCTTAAACCTTTTGGGACAACTGCTTACGTGGGAATTCCTCACCAGAAACGTAATTCGAAGTTAGATCCAAAAGCAAAAAAGGGCTATCTTGTGGGTTATGCTTTTAATACCAAGGGTTACCGGATCTGGATACCTGAAAATGATCAAATTGTTGAAACTATTAGTGTTACATTTAGAGAGATTCCTGAGGATGTTCCTGGAGGCAGTGGATTCGTGATGGGCCCGGGGTCTTGTGATCCTTTCTCCATTGACTCCGGTGATAATCAGGGTGAAGATGCTGGAGGAGTAGATTCTTGGGGACCCTTGAATCCTCCCGGCATACCACCGGATTCCCGGGTTAATGGGGAGGGGGTTGCGGATTCCGAGTCCGATTCCGAAGCTGAAGACGTTAAGACCCCTATTTCCTCCAAGCGAGAAGTTAGGTGGTTACGTAAACCCGTAGTGCGATCTTCCAGGGACAGAACAGATATTTACTATTTTGAGGAAGGTAAAACTAATAGATTAAGATCACCTGCAGAAGTTGAGAGGTATTGTAATGTAAATGGTATTAAGTATGATCCAAATCTTTTTGATTTCAGTGGCTCAAATACGTATGCTGGTTTAGTCCCTATACATTCTGAATCTGATGACGAGAACTCTGATAATCCTGAATCTTCAAATATATCTGCATGACTAGACAATATAATAATTCCTAACTCTTTTAAGCAGGCTCAGAAGTCTCCGCAGCGTGCGATGTGGTTTGATGCAATGCGAAAGGAAATCGGGGTTATGAACGAACGGTCGGTTTGGCATTTGGAAAATTTGCCAGGAAACGTGACCCCAGTGGGCTGTCGGTGGGTATACACGGTCAAGAGGGACGAAAGAGGACGAATCGCTCGTTTTAAGGCCCGTTTGGTGGCCCAGGGATTTAAACAAGTGAAGGGCGAATCGTATGAGGAGTCCTTCAGCCCTGTTGTAAACTTTGGAGTGATTCGATTTTTCTTTTCCCTCTTAGTATCGTGTTGCGGATGGTCACACGTTCAGTGTGACGTAACAAGCGCCTACCTATACGCCCCGCTACGGGAGTCTGTTTTTATGTCACAACCGCCCGGTTTCGTTATCCCCGGTAAAGAGCATATGTATTGCAAACTGGATCGAGCGCTGTATGGGCTGCATCAAAGTGGCCGGGAGTGGTATTATGAAATCCATAAAGTTTTATTAAAGATTGGTTTTAGGAAATTTGAGTCATGTAACTGTACTTACCTTTTTGATTCTGATATAGTTCTGCTACTATACGTTGATGACTTCGTAGTTTTTGGAAAATTTAAGAAGAAGATTGACATAATCCTGGATTTGCTTGGAAAGAATTTTGACATCAAGCTTTTAGGAAGAACACGTAAACTTTTAGGGGTCGAATTTGTTGAAAAGGGGAATTCATTATGCATACACCAGTCTAGTTATATTGATGAGGTGTGTGATAAATTTAAGAATTTTCGAATTCCTATTTCATCTCTCCCTATTAGTAAGGGTGTTATATTATCTAAAGTTAATTGTCCTTCTTCTGATTCCGAAAAGGGGTACATGGCTCGTTTTCCTTACAGAAGCTTACTGGGTTGTTTATCATTTATTGCCAGTAGAACCAGGCCAGATATTAGTTATGCGGTTAATATATATAGTCAGTTTCAGTCTAATCCGGGTATTTCACATTGGGATGGGTTATTACGGTTGCTTGGTTATTTAAAGTATACTCGACACTACCATCTCCGGTTACGGTGTAACGAGGAGAAGTTGGTTGCCTTTTCTGACGCTGATTTTGCGGCGAATCGGGATGACCGAACATCGGTTGGTGGGCAAATAGTCATGGTTGGCAGTTCCCCCGTGGACTGGCGTACCTTTAAAGAAAGGTGCGTCAGTTTATCCACAATGGAGTCGGAATTTGTCGCCATGACTGAGGCCTCCAAAAACCTGGTTTGGTTTGACCGGATCCTGCAGGAGTGTCGGGATAGAGCAATCATACGCGATTTAGGTATCAAGTCGAAGCTTTATGCAGATAACCAGGCGGCCATTAATTTTGTAAAATCACCTATAGAAAACTATAAATCTCGTCATATAGATGTCAAGTTATTTTTTATTAGGGATTTAATTTACAGTGAAGCTTTTGTTTTAGAATATATTCCTAGTAAGTCAAACCTCAGTGATGTCTTTACGAAGCCTCAGACCAAACACGATTTGTTAATTTTTGTTAGAACTGTATTTGATACAGGTTTTTAATGTTTAAATAGTTTTTCAGATTGTTTTTAGATTTTTGTTTGAAGTTTTTAGAAATCATACTGCGTACCACCATTTTTCTTCAGTATAAGATTTACGTGTATTAAGATGTGTAAAGTTTGTAATCCTGTGTACGTGGTGAGTGGCCATAGCCATTTACATGGTTTAAGCAAACGATGTTTAGCAAGTTTTTATCTAGCTTTTTATGAAGTCTCTTGATCACAATTGTTTTTCATTACCTTTTTCATCTAGCTGTTAAGCATTTAATTCCCATCCAATGGTGGAAATGGTGCCTCTTACCATTCTATTCTTGGGGGTTCGAGCAGCCCACAGTACCGTTTCGGGTGGGTGGTCCCTTGGGAGACAAATGCCAGAGAACTTTCTGAGGTAGTTTGTGTGAGAGGTAACCGCCACTGGCGGATCTGCTGCGGGCATGGTATTTTTGATTTTGTGAGTCCCTAGTTTTTATATATGAGAATGTCACTAGTCCCCGTTTATCAGCTGGTTGAGAGAAGTATATGTAACTTGTTTTTTTTGGATATATCTATTTAATAGTTTAAAGTTTCTGATTAATCTGTTTGAAGTTTAAATATATATTAAATTAAAGTTAAAGTAATAGAAATTAAGTATATGAATTTTTGTTTAGGAAATCCAGTTTCTCTCCTTTGTAGCAACAGTTTTTTTGAGGTTTATGTTTTTAAAGTTGTTATACCTTTGTTAAGTCTTAAGTTGGATTTAGTACTGTTATATTTATATAGAAGTTTTGTTACAGGAATATATCTTATGATAATGGACTATTTTTGTATTGATTATGTTGTTTCTAATAGATCTTTTATTTGCAGGCATCTGATATCTTCAATGTGAATATTTGTGCGAATGTAGGTAGAGAAAATGGATATTGCTGTAAGATGTTGTCTGTAGATGGATAAGTGTACAGCTATTTATTGTTATGTCTTATTAATCAGATGCCAAGTTATTGCTTAAGTTTGTCATTTTTACTGGATTTTGGAAGCTACTGGGAGAGACTGATGAAGTTAATCTAATTATTAATTTTTCTATCTTTGTTCTTGTTAAATAAAAGTTATTTAAGTTTTGTATAAATTTGCATATTTAGCTGTGGTCAAGATGACGGAGTTGGCTAGTATGTATAGTTTCAAATTGAAACGTTACTTTTGTAAGTTGGTACGTATGTTGATTTTTCATTGTGATATTTTTCAATTTGTTAAATGTTTGAATTGTGTTTATATTGTTAGAAATTTAAATTTTGAATTTTTGTAAAGAGGCCATGAATGGATTTAGGCGAGTTTTTATGCTGGATCTTTTGGCTTTTGACTTTAAAGTTTTTTTTGATGGTTAATTGGTGGGATTTCGTTTGGAAATTTTTGTTGGGCATTTCTCGGTTTTTAATGTTAGTTGTTAAATTTAAAGCATTGGGAGTTTATTAATGCTTAATTCTTGTTAGTTGTTAGCCATTATCGGGCATTCCTCATGTTAAGTGTTAGGATTAATATTTCGTTTAGTTTTGTTCATTGTTTTTAACCGTTTTTATAGAAAGAAGGTGTTCCATGGTCAGTGAAGATTTTTAGATCTTTTATTTTTCGTTTTTGATTGAGACATTGAGAGGGGGGGCACTTGTTAAGAAATATTAACAAGCTTATTTCCCAGTTCTCAATGCCTCTAATTATATTCAATAGTACATTAACCCTGGTAGTATAATTTACAGTTCGTTATTTATAAATCTTTATTTTTATTAAGGTCATTTTATTTAAATAGTATAAGTATAAAGTATTCTGTATTTAAAAGTATTCTGGAAATTAAAACTCACCTTTTATCTTGCGTTCATTCTTTTAATCCTTTAGTTATTTATTCAGCTTTACGTTTCTTTAGTTACAGTTCATTGATAACGCCGTATCTTTATTTTTATAACTGCAGATGTTTACGTTTTCCACGCGACATAGTAGAATTTACGAGAGCGTATGACGTGGTGTACTTTTCTCCCGACAGATGGCGGGAACGGATTTATGAATGAATTAGTTGACGTAGTTCGTCACCGGCAAATCACCACCTCGTAGATCATTCTGGAGAGTGGGCGTGTCGACACGTGCCGTTCCAGCTGCTGTATTTAAAGGGGTTAGTTGGAAGGAAATGTGGCTTACTTGTTTTATCTACCAATGTTCTCGATACGAGAATTGCTTTAAGCGTTCTCGGGATGCTGCATTTGATCTTGTGGTAAACGTTTAGAATCATGCGGCTTATTTTTATTTTTCGTTCTGTTTTTAAAATCATCTTTTAAAGTTACGATATTTAAGCTTTTCTGTTCTTCATGGCTTCTAAGTTAAAGTGTTTAAAAATGGCTGTTTTGTTTTAACGTGACTCATTGTTTATTTCATCAATATTTGGTTTATTTTTAAAGACTGTTTTTATCAAGATATTTTACTGTGAACTTTGGATCTTAATAAAAGAAGTTTAAGCCTGGAGCTTTATCTCATCTGTCAATTTACTTCATCCACTTTTTAACATTTCTTCATTCAACGTACTTCATAATTTTTCTCATTTACATATTTTAGAAATCCATCCTCCGATCTACTCCCACTGTTGAACTCTGCGTTATCAACATAATTTTTTAATCAGTGTTACAAGTGTAAGATGTTGGGGAATTGGTATTAGTGCTAATCCCTAACATGTCCAACAATATTCAGCAAGAGGTCCGAATATTAGTTAAACCACCGTATCAATTAATGAGTTCTTTGTCCACATTGAAATACAAAATGACTTTTGTCTAAGATTAAATAATGAAAAACAAAGAAAATTGTTGACAGTTAAAAGAAAGACCAAACAAAAAAAAAACATTTTAAAAATTAAACTGAAAGAAAATAGAATTCCATACAGGAGCTTCAAATAATTTTTTTAACATTAGACTATCAAAAAAATAAATATTCAAGCAAATTCCTAAAAAAATTTTAAAATAATTTTAGGCATTCCAAATCAAAGACTGTTAAACTGTAAAGATTCATTCTTTGTCACAAAGAGAAAAAACAAAACTCTTTCTTAATTGTGCGCATACTGAATGAGCCTATATATTCATATGGAATAAGCTGCATTTCTTGTTTTCAGTTCATGTGTTGAATGCAGGGCTCGAAATGTACCGGAACGATGTTCCGGTTCGTGAAATTGTGACAAATATTGTTCTGGTTTGTAAAAGTATGGAAAATACTGTTCCGGTTCGTGGAATTATTAAAAAATATTATTACAGTTTCATACATATAGCTTACTATGCTCTCTATAAAGTTTTTTTTCTAATTATTTAGAATCTTGAATGCATTTTTTTAAGGTTAAATATAAATTTGTTATACAGTAAAGTCCCGATTATCCGAGTTAATATGAACGAAGCTCACCTCGAATAAGCAAAAAACTCGTATAAACCGGATTGACACAAATCGTCACCCACTAAGGAGATGAAATATAAATTTTTACTTCATTCATTTTTATGGTACTACGAACATTTCTTTGATGTACATTTCCATTACTTTTAAGAAATATGAAGAATGAAATTGTTTATTTGAAAAAGCCCTTGATAGTTTTTTGTTTGTTGAATATCAATTTTGCTGCAGTATTAGGCTACTGCATAGCTACCAATTTCTACCTCTAAAACTTACCAGTAAATTTTGCCTAATTCAATCGCCGAAATCTAACAATTGTCAGTGATTAAATACGGCAAAATTTTGTATTCAATTTTAGAGATAACAAAACTGTACAAAATTGGCAGCTATATGATTAGTGTCATGAAAATTGCAGGTGTAGCCTCTCCTTTCTGCTCAAAGTATTAAATAGTTTTTTATAATCAAACTTATACCTTTGGAATGGATCATATTCTTCTGATGAACTGATAGCTTCCATTATTATGAAACAGCCATTATGAATGAAATGTTAGGAGAAGATGAAAGAGCAGACGTAAAAAGTTAGAACTCCGATTTTCTGGTCAGAATGGAAAAAAAAAAAAAATAGCCATAATTTTTTTGTGAAAAAAAAAAAAAAAAATTATGACCATTTTTTTCCCTTATTCTGACCAGAAAATCAGAGTTCTAACTTTTTACGGCTGCTCTTTCATCTTCACCTAACACTTCATTTATAATGGCTGTTTCATAATAATGGAAGCTACCAGTCCATCAGAAGAAAATAACTCGGCTAAAGCGGAAACTCGCTTAAGCAGGACTCGGAATCGGAACTTTACTGTACTTTCAAAAAAAAAAAAAAAAAAAATTAGTCGACAATAATTTTGAAAATAGCATTCCGGTTCGTGGATTTTTCCATTTCGAGCCCTGGTTGAATGGAACAACACATCAAAAATAAAAGGAAGTGTTATAATTAGGGTGTCAATGATTTTAATCAAATGATTTTAATTAGTTATTAAATCGTGATTTTAATCAAGTGATTTAAAAAAAAAAATCATTAGTTGAAATCAGAAATTTTCAAAATGTTTAAAATGACATAAAAAAGTATTAAAATCTAAGATGAACATAATTTGGAAAGTTTCTATAGGTATTTTGTCTTATGAATAAACAAAAAATAGCTTTTTAAGCTTAGACTTTATTAAATATACTCATTCTACTTTCGCAATAATAAATTTACAGCAAATTGCAGCTAAAGAACAATGAAAGAATGACAACTGCTCAACAACTATTATAAAAGAACGTTTAAGAGAAACAGAAATAATTGGTATAAAAATGTTAGCTGAGAAAGTGCTTCTTTTGGTAGAAGTTCAATAAATATTTTTATTTTTTTACTTGTGAAATCTACACCAAATAAAGAAATTAGTTAGGGATTGAAAAGGCAACAAAACCTCCCTTTTTTTAAAAATAATCCCTACTGAGAGTTTATACTGCTATTTAATATTTTGAGGATTTAAGATATAATGGCTATTCTTATATTTACTCTGTATGGGTGTAACTCATTTTCATATTTTTTTTTTTTTTTTTTTTTTTTTTTTTTTGTTAGCATACACATATATCTGTGTAAGTTTAGATTTAGGCGATTAACAGTAATTTTTCTAAGTACAAAAGCAAAATGAGCTGCAAATGATATTTGTGCTACTAATGAAATTATACTTATTTATTTGCAGTTTTTATTAATTCTGTAATTACTTACTTTTCCCAGTGAAATTTACCTTTAGTTGTACACAGAGATTTCTTGTAAAAAAACTTTCCCATACCACACACAGTATTTCTAAATCCGTGTGCTCAAGACCTTGCAAAAATTATAGAACTTTATTTCTTTAAAAGAAACAGGACATTATTAAATCAAGTCGTTATTTAATTGTATTTTTCCATTTGTAATTCACAAAATCATTAAAAATTAATGTCACTTTATTTATTATATTAAAAAAATTATGTTATTTTTTCTTATATCATTACTAAGCACATTACTAAATTTCCTCATGAAATAATTGTTGAAATTACAAAAAGTAAAGTCTAACACGAGTAGCAGAGCTGCGTTAGCAAATGGAAACGCGAAAGCTGAAAGAATCCCTAAACCTCTTTAAAACAAATTATATTAATAAAGATTCAATTACTATTTAAAAGAAAAAATTTAAACAGCTGAAATAGAAAAACATTTGTGGTGGTTAAAGAAATAAACAAACTAGATTTAAAAGACAACTAACGTTTATTATTCGATCAAATATACTTTAAAAATAGAATGATAAAACAATTACATACACATAATTCTTATATATTATTCTCATAAATGAAACTAACATTATACTCTTAAAAACATAAAACACTTCATGACACTATCAAATGATTATACCAGTGAACCAGAGTCCTTCATATTTAGCGATCAAAAACTCACGTGCATTACGCTGAATTGCTTAAACACATTTACTTAAAAAAACGAAAAACCACCTTTCACAAACCATCTCGATATTCAGACAGTCGAAGGTCAACCGATGCAAGAAGACTAAAGTTTCCTATAACTATAAACAACATCTTCTGGAAACGTCATTACTAATACGGATTCCTCTTACACTTGTAAAGCTGCTAAAACCACGTTGAAAAATAAACCAGCCTCTTTCTAGAATGAAGAATTACACATGACACCATCGATGAGAAAAACAAGAAGGCAGCTCGTGAAAAATGTTCTCTTGATTAAAAGTCAAATTCCAAGTTGACAATAAAAATAATCTCATTCAGCATTAAAAACTGCAAGGAGACTTAAGACTAAAAGGAAAACATGCACCATTTCTTCAACTCGCCAAAAACCAAAAACAGAGAGAGACACTTTACCACATAACAGCACGGACTGAAAACACATATCTATCACGTTGAATGAGAGCATATTTATATCATCCAACCACACAGGAAAAGCAACTGCACGCAGCCCGGAAGTTACATCCTCGATCTCTGAAACGCTAATGGAAGAAAGGACGAAACGTCATATGCAAAACGAACGACCGGATGACTAACGCCATCTCGTGCTCATTCGTAAAAACTCCTCAGTTGGATCAGAAGATTTCGGAAGTATTGCGTCACGGGCGAAAACGTGTGCTAAATGCCGGCTCTTACGATAGCAAAGTGAAACATAAATAAAGTATATGGAGTAAAGAAGAAACTTAAAGCCTGGAACTAAAGCTTGGAAATAACAATAGAATAAAGGTAAGTGGAACTAAATAAAGTGTATTTAAATAAAGATAATGAATTAATTATACTTGTAAATAAAAAGTAAAAGTGAACTGTTATGATAGGGATATGTACAGGGATGAGAAAGGGTCTGTTTACCTAACAATAATGCCTTTTGTTTAAGGGAACTAGTATCTCTTTTGGGAACTAGCACCTTGCTCCTTTTTCTTTCCAGAATGAAAACTAAATTATTAATTATCATTTTAGTTATTAAAGCATGAAAATGCATATTTTCCTAATTAGAAAGTTGATTGTCTAATAATTATTATTTTAAGCAGTGTTATCAATTTAATATTCAATGCAGTTGTTAATAATTTTAATAAATCCAAATTATCAGTAGTATTTAATATCTATACTAATAAAAGAACAAATCGCTCTGTCTGTCTGTGTGCAATGGCTAGCAAAATCTACGGAGCGTACAAGGCTCAAATTTTTTTTGAAGCTACCCCAAAGTGTCTCATGATGCACCATACCTTTAGAATTTTAAAATTTTAATTAACAGCTGAGTAATTAATTAGCAACCGTCACTCACTTTGATTAAAAATCCATTTCGGAAGGGACGATTCTCTGACGCATGCGCTGAAACGCAAATGAAGAACGGGAAAAAAAATATTTCGGCGGTATTTTGTCATTATTTATTAACTAACATCGTCCAAACAGCTTAGTAAAGTTTAAAACGGAAGACATGTTCTGAAAGATTGTACTCTTACGTCTCAAATGCTGCGATCAATTAAAAAATATATCGCAATTAACCCCTTGAAAAAAAAAGTAAAAAAAGGATCGTTTTTCTGAAAAACGTTTTTCTCCCTTATTACAACACCTCCCCAGGATGCAATTTTAAAGGTACTGAAAAGTCAAATATATGTTTATAAAGCTGAATCTTTCTTCAAAACCATGGTGTAATTGGTTTTTAAAATTTTGAATTTTAACCCTTTCAAATACACTGCTAAATGCAGGTCACTTTCCGCCTCATAAAGATGATTTACATTTCGGTTAAATGTTTATCCTCTAAAATATGCATATTTTTTTATGAAATTTTAAAAAGGGCTTTGTTTTAGTAATATTTACGATCCATTGAAATTTCAGAGAATTTGCACAACAATAATCATTTATTTTATTATGCTAATGAAACTGACGCGACGTGGAAAAAAAATAAAGGCAGAAACTATTTACGCTCCGATATGCAACGTTAATTTTCCAAATGTTTCGTAACAGTTGTGGCGTAGTGGCTTAACGCCTTGGTTTTCTGTACGAACAGGCCTAGGTTCGAAACTAGGTAGGGCAAATTTGAATTTGTAGATTTTTTTTTCTATTTTAAGGATTTTATTTTTCTTTGAAGGGCATCTAAAGTGAAAGAACGTTCCGACGATTCCGTTATAAACAGGTTTTACTTTATTAGAAAATAAATTTGCTGGATAGTACCTTTTTTAAAATTTTTATATAGCATATTTGCTTGCAGTTTTATTATTTCTTTTTCAGTATTACAGTTGCGGATACATTTGTAATTACTTTTTCATCTAAAGATTTTAAATAAAAATTTAAAATATTAAAAACATAATTAAATTTTAATTGAGTTCACCAATTAATTTAGAATAAAAGAATTTAAAACGTGAGATAAATAAAATTCTAACTTTCCAACTGAACATGAGTCGGGCCCTGGTAATTTGCAAAGTCTGTACCTCCTCCCCCGCCCTATTTCTGTACTGACCTGCGATACAATTTTCCGGTTTATTTAAGAATGTTATTATGGGCTTCTCAGTGCATAATTTTAAAGTTGAGTCTTAGAGTCTACTTCCCAGACCAATACCCTCCTATTTTTATTGGGGTCCCAGGGCCTTTTTTCAAACATTTACTCCATTTTGGTGCATTTCTTTAAAATATTATTTTAACGAATAATCCATATTATTCCCTACGCTTAATTTTAACTAATTGAAGATCTAAAGCGCTAAGTACTAAAACATTTTAACATGCTTCATGTTAGGGCCCTGTTTTTAATTATCAATTGGCCCCATTTGGACCCCCTTTTACAGCTCCCTTAAAAATGGTCAAATTCAGAAGCTTTTTCTTCTAACAACTTCTTAGGACTTCCAGACACTATATGAGAGAAAAAAAAAATTCTCAGGCTTCAGCTAACACCAATTTTGAATATTAATCGCCTTCTTGGGGGCCCTTAGTGCAGCTTCTTTAAAAATTTTCCGAATTGCTTGCAATTTTCTTTAACATAGTTTTAGCGTCTTCCGATTAGTTTAAAAGCTAATAACAATATCTTTATGCCCAACTACACGCCAGTTATGTCCCAGGCCCCCCCTTGAAGTTGTTGCACCACTCTGGCCCCCAGGGCCCGGTCTTTCTTTATCGAACATTAATCTCCTTTTTTAGCCTCAACTTATGTTTACTCACTACAGCCGTACATTAAAAATCGCGTTAATTTAAAGGTAACTTTAGAAAATGGATTTCATCAGTTTAATACGTATCGTGCTAATGTTAAAAGTAATTCATGAAATTTACAAGGGGAGAGGTCATCTTCCACCGCTTGGGGGCACATTCTTTCCTTCAATTTTAAGGACCTAATTTCAACAGGATTTGGTTCATTCAACTTAGATTACAAGTACAACTACTTTCTGTATTATGAAATTCTATCTTACACTTCAGTTACCAACATTTTCTAACATTCATGATGCATTTCTTTTTTTTCGATTCTATGCGCTTGATTACTACGAGGTTTGGCTTACTCAACTTGGTTTTCGATTGTCTCCGGCACGTGCGGCGCACTTCCGGTACATGCTGCCTTATGTAGCGTGGACCCAGGTTACAGGTTCGTTCGGAAAGAAGTTTGTTGGGAACGCACAGACGATGCGGAAGGCAATGGGTCCTCCGAAATTAGGTTCATTTAAAAGAATTTCAAAAGATATAAAATCATACAAACTTGAGTTTTGTTCAAAGTTATTATTTACGGACGCCGGGCAACGCCGGGTGGGTCTGCTAGTAGTTTTATATAATTGCTAGCAGACCCGCCTGGCGTTGCCCGGGCTTTGTAAGTAATAACCTTAAACAAAACTTAAGTTTGTATGATTTTATATCTTTGGAAATTCTTTTAAATGAACCTAATTTCAGAGGCTCCATTGCCTTCTGTGGCGTCTAATGTGTTCCCATCAAACTTCTTTCCAAACAAACCTGTAATCTAGATCCTCACTACATATGGCAGCATTTACCGGACATGCCCGCACGTGCCGGAGACAATCGAAAACCAAGTTGAGTGAGCCAAACCTCGTAGGAATCAAGCTCACAGAAACAAAAAAAAAAAATGCACCATTAATGTTAGAAAATGTTGGTAACTAAAGTCTAAGATAAAATTTCATAATACAGAAAGTAGCTGAATTGTAATCTTAGTTGAAGGAAGCAAATCCCGTTGAAATTGGGCCCTTAAACCTGAGGAAATAACCAGGGGCGTGCCAAAGGCTGTTTTAGGGGGGGGGGGGGGTGAACTGAATTTTGCCGACTGCAAGATCGGGGGTGAGAAAGGCTGTGTGATAGCCCCCCCCCCCCCCCCTCAGCGACGGAGTCAACTGTTCTACAATACTGTGAATTTATAAAAATCGCTAAAAGTCTTAAGTGTTCATTTGCATTCTCCTTAACCACAGTCAAAATTAAATGCTGTTATTCAGTATGTGTAAATTTTTGTTAAATATTTTACTATATAAGTAGAGTTGAGAATCCTGTTATTAGGATTCTGCTTAAGATTTAAAAGAAAATGTGTACGGATGTACCGTACATTAACCAGTTCTCAAAAGTAACAATTTAAGAATGTTGAAGTACTTGGGAACTTATGTTTCTATAAATAAAACCGCATGCTGTTGTGTAATGTACACTCTCAGAAATGGATACTCAGATTTCATGAAATTTTCTTAGTTTTTGATGAAACCATTTCCTGGGAAATGCTCAGAGCGAATATTTCGTCAAATTGAGAAAATTACTTTCGTCGCTTGTTTGAGGATAACAATTTTGTCAAAAGTGCTTGTTTGAAAAGTGCAATCAGAGGGCTGGCGGTGCCATCTATTGAACAGTTTAGAAGCTCCTGTACTTATCGACTGGAGAAAAAATAATAGCTTCGGGGTGATTCGAACTCACGACCTCCGGTGTGAGAGATGGTCGCTCTAGCTATTACGCTATTGAGTCCTCAAATATTTATGATTTTAGATGCATGTAATGGATTCTACTGTATGTTTATATTTTTATAAGGTTGGTTGTAATTTTATCGGTGCTGTTATAATTCTTCCAAGTTTTAATTAATAAGGCTAATTTATTATTATCATTTCCTATGGTTAATATGAATAATTATAATATGACTTGATTAATATAATTTATTAGGGAAATTTTCTTCGTTGGATGAATGATTAAAATATGGTCTGGTTAATTTGTTGCTCTGAAATAACGAATTTTAAAGTACATATGGAGGAAATTTTATCAATTTGAGTAGGTGGTTAAGATTTTAACACTTTACTGTTTACAGAAGAGAAGGGAGAGGGATTAATTATGCATATTTAATTTGATAGTTATATGAATATATTTCTTAAATGAAAAAGAGATCTTGGAATTTTGAAACTTTTTTGACCAAATTTTCTTTTTGAATGATTTTGTAAAACACAGGATATTTATTCTTTTCGAATTAAACTGTAGCGAGCAAAGTAAAATAATAATAATAATAATAATAAACATTCTTAAAAACTTTAAAAGCTAAACAAATAACTAATGCAGAAACAATAACTACCTGTATTTCAGCATTTTCTGAAAACCACTAAAAAGTGCAATTTTTTAAATAAATTATGACAGGAATAATGTAAACAAGCAAATATCTGTTTGCTAAAGTCGCAGGATTTGAGGAGGTACGGTAGCGCTCCAATTCAAACAAATATAACATTCTTCAAACAGCTACCGCAGCTGTTTCCTTAAAATGCATTGAGTCTGGCCGTGAGTGAAGAAATACCTTCGTCAAATATTTGAGAGTTTGCGTTTCGTTATGAGTCACGTGATTTTGATACGAAATGTTTGTCAAAAACAACGAAATATAGCTCAAGGATTGCTGAATCGTGAAAATTGAGAGTTTTATTGCTGAGAGTGTAAGTGTATAAATTTTAAAATACATAAAAAAGACAAATCTTGCTTGCTAAAAATAAGATATATAATATAAGAGACTAAAAATTATCCTTCTACATTTTTAAATTATTACCCGCCTATCCTTCAAAATAGCCCCTTTTCCAGCTACACTGTCTAAATCCAACATGTCTGTTTCACAGGTTAATAGCATTAGTTCGTCCAGTCGCTCTTCTGACATGGTGGTATGCAGGTAATTTTTTTCTAACTTTAACCTGCTGAAACTTCTTTCATTACTTGCCACAGTTACTGGAATAATTAAGGCCAACTTGTAGAGCAAAGAAAGGTTAGGATACAAATGAGCCTTCCCCACAAGTTTTTGCGCTGCTGCGCCAATTGTATCCGATTCAGAACTAGCTATTTCTGCGGACATGAGATCAATTTCACATTCCAAGTTATCTACATCTTTGAGATCATCAGGGAATAATTGACATAGTTTAGAAATGTCCTCGGTAGAGCTATAATTGATCCTAAATGGAAGGAGACAGGCCAGTGGTTTAACTTTCTCAAATACCAACTTATGAATGTCTCCAAATGCAGTTGTAAGCTGATCTACCACCTTCAAAATTTCTGCTTTAAAATAATTCTCTTGTGTAAATAGAACTGCAGTTTCAGGATTTTCGTCGATTGTCAATGGAGGCCTCCGTCGCCTGTGCCACAAATTGAACTCAATCTTGATTTATTCCATGTGTCTTGCAGATGTTGTCAGCTTCCTTAAGGATGTTTTTTATTGCCGCTACGTCATCATTCTGGAGTTTCTGAAGGCTTTCGTAAGTTTCCTGCATTATGTCGTTTCCTTCTAAAATGTTAAGGTCTTCACGTTGCAATTGCTCTGTTGCTAACTTGGTCTTAAACATAATTGTTTTCATTGCAAGTAAAGAAACAATGAAATCGTATGACATCATTTTGCTTCTTAACCCTGCCGCCTTAGCTCAAGCATCCTTGTCAACCTTCATGTCTTCAGAAATAATTTGCAGAGTATGGATGAGGGCATCATAGGACGATAAAATAGCTCTGACTGAATCCGCTCGCATCGTCCATCTTGTCTTCGACAAAGATTTCAAGGTAAGACTCTTCTGAAGAACTTTAATTTTCTCTCTCAGTATACCGAATCGCTTTGTACTCAGTGGAAAGAAGTTATAGAGATCCTGAATACTGTCGTAGAACAATTTTATTATATTGCTTTCTTCGCACACATGTTCAACACATAAATTCACTTTATGCGCGAGGCAGGTATGTATAAAATAGATCTACCAGTTATTTCTGATAGTTTTGATTGACAGCCTAAAATGGGGCCGGACATAGATGGCGTGTGTCGTAAGACTGTGCACGAGCTTGGGAAAGCGATATTCCAACTGACTGTAAAATTTCAGAAATAAGCTTAGCCATTCCTTCGCCTGTTTTATCTAGATAATCTTTTAATTTTAACAACCGTTCTTCTGGCTGAAACTTTGGGGTCACGTATCGGATTATAATTGACAGCTGGTCAAAATGAGAGAGATCGTGTGTGCTATCAGCCATAACGCTAAAAAATCCACAATTTTTGACATTTGCAACTATTTTTTCACGGACACATGATCCAAGAACCCCAATAAAGCCGTTTTGCGACTTATTACTAAGATAGTTGGCATGGTATGAGCGAAGATGATTATCATTAATCCAGTTTTTTAAAGTATGGCCATTAATCTAATGAGCTGAATGTAGTTACCGCTGACACTTTCTCGTCCCTGAAATGCAAGTGCTTGACTACTTAGATATCTGGTGCAGTCTAGAAGTACCGGGTGTCCCAAAAAGGACTGACTGATTTTAAAATTCAATAACTTGCAAACGGTGACAGATATTAAAAAAATTCTTGCAGGAGGGTTATGCATAAGGTCAAAAGTTTTATTACAGTGATTTTCAATTTTAGTTCGATTTACAAACAATAGATGGCGCTGTAAGCAATAGTCGCTAAATTCAGGCTCGATTTTTGGTATTTCGTGGCCCGGATAATACATTTCCATCTCCTTTTTCTGCATGGAACAAGATAAAAGACCAAAAATCGAGCCTGTATTTAGCGACTATTGCTTACAGCGCCATCTATTGTTTGTAAATCGAACTAAAATTGAAAATCACTATAATAAAACTTTTGACCTTATGCATAACCCTCCTGCAAGAATTTTTTTAATATCTGTCACCGTTTGCAAGTTATTGAATTTTAAAATCAGTCAGTCCTTTTTGGGACACCCGGTATATTAATAATCTCTCTGTTTCTTAGACATGTCGGAAAGGGTTAAAAGTAAACAAATTTAGACTACTGAATATCAGTACTTACTAACCTTATTCTTAGATGCCGTCTGTTCTTCAGTTCTTTTAAGTCGCTTTGCTGCTACTTCAAATGGATTAGCAACAGCATCCAAAGCCTGATATTTTACATGTTTCTGTCTGTTAATGTCATCCAAATGGAACTTTCTGTTGTGTTGTTGTCTGTAGTCATAATTAAAAATGCTTCCACACTCACATTTAATTTTAAAACGGTTCTTGTCTTCTCAATGTAATTTTTAAAAATTAAACGATTCTTAATCCGGTTAAAAATAAAAGCGTAGATGAAGAATACTAATTTATTCACTCAATGACGATTGCAAACACAGAATTGATCAAAGAAAGCCTGTAAAGTCTGAAGCATCTATACTATACTAGCGTCTCGATATAGCTTCGCTTCTTATGGAGAAATCTGCCTGGTGTGCAATCGAAACAAGATTTGGCTACGTATTGCTAGTTTGGCGAATAATAAGAAACTTAGCATATCTAAAACAATTTACCAATTTTTTTTCGTATTTTAATACATGTCAATTCAGTCACTTAATTCTTCTATAGGAGTATAGTAAACAAACCTCAAAATTTATTATTAGCCCCTGATTGCTTCCCTTCTCCCAAAAATGCAACTATTATTAAGGCTGTTCTCAAAATTCAAAGCTACTTTCTGACACATTGTAATTGAAATACGTTTTCCATTATTATATATATTGTTAAAGGCTTTCAGAAAATACTGTCAAAGTCGGCGTTTTGAACCGAATTCAAGAGGAAGCAGAGGTAAATAATAATCATGCAAAAGTATTTCTTTCTTGAAAGATTCAAGAAAGATTAAGTACTCTTTTATTGAATTTGAACATGGTCTACCCCCCCCCCCCCCTCCGTGCGACAAAAAATAATATTTTTCTTTGAGTCTTCAAATAGTCATAGACACTAAAAAATTTGGACACAGTTAGAACCAACCTGAAGAGTGATGATGCTTAAATGCTCTGATTTTGGAATTTTCAACGAATGAGGTTTAAAGATGGTCGCTCCCACCCACTCACAAAAAGAGTAACATGTACCTTAAGCATGATTACTATTCCAGATGTACCTGTCTACAAAATTCATGTGTCTATGACAATTTGAAGAATAAATCCGGCTTTTTTTTTTCTTTTTTTTTTGGGGGGGGGGGGGGGGGGGGGCTATACAGGAGCCTTTTCAAAAGATAATTTTACATCTGAATGATCTGTTTGAATATGACTATGCAGGCCTCTAATAGAAATGCGGAAATATCTACATATTCTACGTTGAATCCATTTTCCTTTCTGGAGGTTGATGTTTTCATTCGGATGAAATTTTCTTATATGGCGAAATAAATTTATTTTTTTCTGTGAAATGTGTGTGTACGCAATCACAGTGTGTGCATAAAATTTTCACTGAATTATCCGCCATCATGCGACAAAAACAAACTTTTGCAAATCGCTCTTCTTCTGTGTCCGTGACTTCATCTTTTAGATGTAGCAACCTCAAATAACTACACTGCTAAAAATATCGTGAAAAATTACCTCTGTTTTTAAAGGCTATCTATTTTCTGACCAATGAGAATGATCCATAGGCGTTTATGTAGCGTCCTCATTGGTCAAAAAATAGATAGCCTTTATAAACAGAGGTAATTCTAAGAATCAGTCCATAGCAGAAGGGAGCAATTAAAGATGCTACATGAGAAAACTTACAATAGAGATTGCAACAACCCCCCCCCCCTCCCTTTCACGAAAGTCTCAAATTCTCATAAACGCAATTCTCTCTCTCTCTCTCTTTCTCTCTCTCACCTCCGCTCTCTGACAACCCCTCCCTCCCACACAGAATCATACACAATCTTCCGTGAGAAGTTATTTCTTTTCCCCTTTAAAGACGGACAACAGAGAATTGAAATGATACTGACGACGGGAGAGGGGGCTTTTTAAAGGTGTGTTCTTAACTTTCCGACTATTCTAATTTTTACCAACTCTTCCAAATAAGTGTGTGTGTGTGTGGGGGGGGGGGGGGGGTTACACACCAACAACACCCCACGGTAGGCACGCCCCTGGAAATAACGTGCCACCAAGCAGTAGAAGAAGCCTCTTCACCTTGTAAATTTCATGAATCACTGTTAGCATTAACACAATATTTAATAAACGGATGAAATCCCTTCTCTAAAGTAACCTTTAAAGTAACACGATTTTTAATTTACGGCTGTAGTGAGTAGACTTAAGTTACTGCTGAAAAAGGGGGTAGCTGAGGTATAAAGAAAGACCGGGCCCTCGGAGCCAGGGTCTTAACTGGAACGAAGTTAGGTATAAGAAATTTTTTTAGGGGTTTTAAAGTAGCTGGAAGACACTAAAACTATGTTAAAGAAAATTGCAATAGAATAGGATAGTTTTTAAAGAAGCTGCAACAAAGGCCCCATGAAGACGATTAATATTCAAAATTGGTGGTAGCTGAAGTCTGCAAATTTTTTTTTGTCGTTCAGGTAGTAGCTGGAGAACCTCAGAAGTTGTTAGGAAAAAAAAAAGTTCGTGAATCGGACAATTTTTAAGGGGTAACAGTGGTCCCAAAAGGGCCCAACTGTTAGTTGAGAGCAGGGCCTTAACATGAAAACACGCTTAAAAGTTTTAGTAATTAGCGTTTTAGATCTTCAATTAGTCAAAATTAATCATAGGGTATGAAATAATCATTAGAATAATATTTTAAAGAAATGTGCAAAAATGGGGTAAATGCTTAAAAAGGGGTCCTAGAAATCCAATAAAAATATCAGGGTGTTGGTCTAGGGGGAAGAGTCCAAGACTCAATTTTAAAATTATGCAATGAGAAGGTGAGAAAATTAGGGTGTAAAAAATGCATAGCACACAAAAAGTTCAAAGGGCCCCGGATCGGGCCCTACAGGACTCTAAGGTGCCCCAGGATTTTAAATGGAATATAGAAACTGGAGAATAACTAAATGGAAAAATGGTTCCAAAAATGAAGATTGGATTAAGAGAGGCAATTTATTAATAATTTATAGTGCAAAAGCTTCAAGGGGCCTTGTACCGGGCCCCAAGAGGGAAGGGACTTAAGTGGTATGTAGTTTGGTATAAATACACTTTTTAGTAGTTTTTAACATAATCTGAGGACGCTAGAACTATGGTAAAGAAAATTGCAATGAATTCGGATCATTTTTAAAGAAGATGCACCAAGGGCCCTAAGAAGACGATTTATATTCAAAATTGGTGGTAGTTGAAGCTTGAAATATTTTTTTCTTGTTGCTCATGTAATAGCTGGAGAACCTAAGATGTTGTTAGAAAAAAAAAGCTAGTGAATCTGACTATTTAAGGGAGTTATAATAGGAGGCCCAAAAGGGGCCAACTGATGTTTGAGAAAAGGCCCTAACATGAAAACATGTTACAACGTTTTAGATCTTCGATTAGTTGAGATTAAGCATAGGATACGAATTAATCATTAGAAAATAATTTAAAAGAAATGTGCAAAAAATTAGGGAAAGGCTTAAAAAAGGGCCCTAGGGCCCCAATAAAAATATGTGATTGTTGGTCTAAGGAGAAGAGTTTAAGACTCAACTTTAAAATTACGCATTATGAAGGTCAGAAAATTAGAGTGTGAAAAACGCATGGAACACAAAAAATTTAAGGGGCCCTAGACGGGCCCATGGTCTTAACTGGAATGTAGACACGGGAGTATAACTAAATGGAGAAAGTATCCCAAAAATAAGGATTGGATAAAAAGGAAGCAATTTATTAACAATTTAGTGCACTAAAAGTTCAAGGGGCCCTGTACCGGGCCCCTTGCAAGGGTGCCAGGGTATTAACTGAAATGTAGAAATGGGGAAGAAACTGAAAGTAGAATTCACTCCAAAAACAAAGAAGATCGGATAGAAAAGAGGCATGTTATTAACAATTTAGTGCACTAAAACTTCAAGGGGCCCTATACCGGGCCCCTTGCAAAGGTGCCAGAGTCTCAACTAAAATGTAGAAATGGGTCAGAAAGTCAAAAGGAGAATTCACCCCCTAAATGAAGAAGATGATAGAAAAAATGCATGTTATTAACAATTTAGTGCACTAAAACTTCAAGGGGCCCTGTACCAGGCCCCTTGCAAAGGTGCCAGGCTCTTAACTGAAATGTAGGAAAGGGTCAGAAAGTCAAAAGGAGAATTCATCCCAAAACTGAAGAAGATCGGATAGAAAAGAAGCATGTTATTAGCAATTTAGTGCACTAAAACTTCAAGGGGCCCTATACCGGGCCCCTTGCAAAGGTGCCAGGGTCCCAACTGAAATGTAGAAATGGGTCAGAAAGTCAAAAGGTGAATTCACCCCAAAAAAGAAGAAGATCGGATAGAAAAGAGGCATGTTATTAACAATTTAGTGCACTGAAACTTCAAGGGGCCCTGTACTGGGCCCTTTGCAAGGGTCTTAAGTAAAATGTACAAATGGGGCAGAAACTGAAAGGATAATTCACCCCAAAAACGAAGACGATCGGATAGAAAAGAGGCATGTTATTAAAGTTTTAGTGCATAAAAACTGAAAGGGGTCCAGGGGTCCCGGCCCTAAAAAAAATTAAAAATCCGAGCCTCAGGTGTATCAGGACCTGTCTTGGACTAACCACATCTGAATTTTCAGACTTCTACATGCGGTAGTTTTTACTAGCCATCGCACACACACAGACAGACAGACACACAGAGCAATTTATTCTTTTATTAGTATAGATTATAAAATATTAATGTATATAACATTCAGTGTTCTAGTCATAAAAAAAACAGAGGGCAGAGGCAGAGGGTATTACACTAAAGTCATGCTTTGAGTATACGCTATAGCTTTATTTGAGAAACAGAGGGTATACAGAGATCCTTAAACAAATCCAGAAGGTATACGGCGTATTACCATTTACCCCCCACTACCAGGGTTGTTATGATTTTGCCCGACCCAAAAAACCCGGGTGGGTTTTTTCTGAAAAAGCCCACTTGAAAAACCCAGGAAAAAAACCAAAGTGGGTTTTTTCAAAATTTCAACTTTAAATTGCATATAATATATTTATATTATATATCTATTATAATATATTTCTTAATATCAGTACACCACTCATAAAGTTTATCACCATCACCCCCCATACCACAAGGAAAATAATGTCCCAATTATACCCATGACAATTTTTAAAAGAAATAATTGTTACTTAATTTTCTGTAAGTATGTGTCATGACTATCACAAACATAAACAAAGTTTTTTAGATTAAAAAAATAATTTGATATACAATCCATTTTATGTTATACAATGGAAACTCATAACAAAATACCATATATGCTGAGAATCCTAATTATGTAGACATGTAGAATTACTTGGTTTATTCTATTAATTAGTAATAATAAAAAATACTTACTTTACAAAAAATATTTTTTCCCAGTACAATGAATTTTGTTATATCCAGTTTCAATTGTATAAAACTTTGCTTAGCTTAATTAAATATAAACTACCACAGCAACTTAATTTAATAACAGCACAAACTGATCAAATAATCATTAATTTATTCACATTCATTCAATAAAAAACAATTTCATTTATCTCAATCACCATTTTGTCTCAACACCTTTTGACTTTAAATATTTATACACTTTTACTAATTTTTTTGCTTTTTCGCAACCAAGTTTATTTCTGAGTTTGGACCACACCAGACCAAAAGTAGAAAAAATTCTTTCGATTGATGCTGATGTAGATGTAGTAGTGTGGAGGTCTTCTAAAAATTTGCAAAAATCTGTATTTAGAAGCTTATTTTTTTCAGATTTACAACCCATCAATTTCCACCACTTTTTGGCTTCAATGGATTCAATGACACTTTGAAAAAACATAGATTCTGGATAATAATCAGTATCTTTTATTTGGAACATCTTGAAAGAGACATCAAAAGCAGGATTCAATTTTTCTATAAGCTGTTCAGCTAAATTTTCTTGCTGCCGTGTCAATCTTTTTCCTTGTAAGGCAGGATCTGTAATATTCGCAATAAAGTGAAATGGAGTAAGAGCTTCTTCAAATCGATGTTTTATGCAATCTTTATATGAAGACAGTTCTTTACTTTCCATTACATCAAGCCAAATTTCTACTGTTTGCCCAAGAGTACAACTATCAGTTTGCAACTTACAAAGTGCTTTAGCAATAACAGATAACTGTGCCTGAAGGTTTACACACTCTCGATACAACCCTTTGTTATCCAAAAGTTAAAATATTTGTATCTATATCATCTTTATGTTCAATTGATATTTCTATATATTTCTGATAGTTGAATATGAACGATGAAAGGCAAGCGTCTTCAGAATTCCATCTTGTTTCATTGGGCAGTTGCGGTTTGTGCCCTTTTTTCTCAATCAACCACCCATGTGGTCTATTGTGGTTCCTGAAAAATTTTTGAATTTCAACTACATATTTCATCAAACTTTTAGAAGTGATTTCTTTGGCAACAAGGTTCATATAATGTGCCGAGCAACCAAAGGCTAGAATATGCGGATGTTTTTCAGTTATCATATCTCGAAATTTCTTCATTTTATTTTCATTATCGCAGCATACAGCAAATATATTTTTATCATACTTTTGTTTAAATTCACTAATAACCTTTTCAGCTATTTCTGCACAAAATTTAGCAGTTTTCTTTTCGGATCCACAATCTATAGCATCCAACAAATGTGTACTTTTGCCAGTATGAATACTTACTGCAATAATGGAATCATTACTTGTGTTGGACCACCCATCCAACATTAAAGTAATAACGGCATTTGTTAATTTATCTTCCATTAGCAAATCAACTGACTTGTTAGCCTCATCCAATAATTGTCCAGCTAACCTTTGTCTGTTAGGAGGAACATACCCCGGACGCAAAGCACTAATCATTTCTTTAAATGCATAACTATCAGCCACATTAAAAGCTATATTATTAGCATAAAAAATTCTGATATTTTCTGATCAAGAATTTTCTTTTGATGATCTGATGTTTTAATTGCATACTCGCCCATTGATCTTTGGCGCTTTGGTTTTGATGGCTGAAGAATATCAACATCTAGACCATCAGAATCAGTGGCCTCAAGAAAGCTATCTTCAGATTTCCTTTTCCTTGAAATAAATGTATCAGCAATTAATGAAAGTTCATCATTATCACTATTACACAGATGAGAGGAATTGGCTTCAAATTTCTTGCACTTACTCATATGAGAACGAATTCTTTCAATTTTTGCGCTTATTATACTATCACAGTTTTTACAAGTCACTTTGTATATGTTTGTTGTCTTATTTACCATTGTCCACTCAACAGATTGTTTTCTTCCACTTCCTTCTGCTTTTCCCATGGTTAAATATATATACTATACTATACCTATATAAATTATATAGAAGTTTGATATTTAAAACACACACAAGAAAAAAACTGAATTTAATCAAAATATATTTCTAACAAACAAAGTAGCCAAATGAAACTGTCACTGTAGCAAGACTTGGGAGATATTTTTTAGTCGACTGAAAGTGCAAGTAAATTCAGACCAGTTTCAGAGAGAGATTGAAATGCAATAGAAACCTTTCAAACTAGTTACTCCAGTTTCAAAAGAAAAGGGATTATGGAAGGAGAGTTGGAGATGTATGATACTGTTCTGTTCTTGGAAATTCCTCCTCATTGTCCTGAAGTATAAGAGGGAGAGGACCAGTACAACTCAAAGGGGTTCTGGCCCAAGGGGCCCGGTTCAAATCAAACAATAAGAAAACCATTAATCATTCTCCCCCACCGCATCATGAGAAAAACTAATCCTTTCTTTGAAATAGTGGATTTGCCTCGGGATGATCCATATAAGCATCCATTTTGTTGCCTGGATGGAGTGGAATTGGGTTTTTTAATTTATGTATCAGGTACACTTATGGGCACGCACATGTTCAAGAAATATGCGCCAATTCAGCTAATGTGTTAGTACTACGTATGCTTCTCTAATAAAAGGGACTCATTCTGTAATCTTTCTGAGAGAATTTTTTTTTCTTTTCTGATACTTTTTCTTTGTAAATAACTATATGCGTTAACTAAGTGCTATCTATTTTCATATGGTGACAAATTTCATAAATAAATGGTACACTATCAAGTAAATCTGAAGATATTAAAGTGCAGTCGAACAAAAGAAAGAAAGGAGGAAAGAGGTACATTTTAATCACCCCATTGTACAATAAAAAAAAAAAGGGAATAGGCAGTTTTCTAGTTCCGATTCTTTAAACAACACCGACTTCATTGGTGTCAGATCTTTAATCATACAATAGTCAATTATTTGTTACTATATAAGCTTTTAAAAGCACAAAGGCTGTTTGCTCTTTTCCAAAATGCATTTCAGTTGAAAGTGGAATAATCTGGAAGCACTTTTAAGCAAATGTCAACTACATGTCATTCATCGGATTGTTCCGACAACCTCTCAATGTGGCAAATATTGCTGTCGTTAGTTTATTGACACGCGATTAATAAATAGCGACTTATAAGCTTACAAAGGGTTCCAAATGCTTTTCTTGGAGAATATAGCAAAAACAAAATTTCACCTCCGGCTGTAAATTCTTAAATCTATAACCTAAATACCCCAAGAAAAAAAAAAAGGCTAATTAAAAAAGCAATACATTTCTTTAAAATGTACTTCAAAACAGTAATGTGGCATGAATTGCCAAATATAATTAGGAAGGGTGAAACGAAGTTAATTTTCTCTCTATATACATGAAATATTTTTTAGATAAAAAAAAATTGATTCAGTTGATTTTTGATTCAGTTATCTGTACATAAATTTACACACGTACAAATCTGTATAAATCATGTATTCTTCTACATTAACAACATTCATTTGTCACGTATTTTTTAGTCACCGTAAGTACGTCTTTAAAAAACTAAAAATATGCGATTTTTTTTTTCAATGCAGATGCAATCTTCTGTTAAGCATGCGATAATAAAACATATATATTGATTAAGCACGTTTTAGTCGAATATAGTTTAATTGAATATTCTGTATCATATAAATATATCAAACTGTAATGCTAAAATAATCTGTATCATATAAATATAACATAAACTATAATGCTAAAGTTTTATTATTTTCATAATAATGCAGTACTTAGCATTATATGCTAAATAATTAGTATGAAAATAATTAAGAGCACAAGCGAAAACTGATAAAAGTGAAAACGAAGCATTTTTTTCAAACTCAATTTAGAACTTAAAATTTTGAAACGAAAAAACTCATAGATTAAATCAACAATTCAGTGTGTAAACCAAACATTTCAACTAGAGATCGACCGAAAATTCGGTTTCGTTCTCGTTTTTGGCTCAAAATCGGAGTTTCGTTTTCGGCGAAAATGTTGCCAAAAATTCGGCCTCACCGAAACTCGTCCGAAATTATTTTTATTCCAAAAAGTCTCGTTTCTTCCTATGGAAATTTTCAATATAACTCATTGATTTGAGCTGTATCGGCTCAAATGAGACACTCTTTATTTATTGCTGTGTATTTCACTGTTTATAATTATCAGTCATGACTGACTCAACATGTGAAATAAATTATAAAGCAAGTAATACATGCATGACTAAACTTTGAAGACGCTTTTCACAAGCTCATTAAAAGCTGCAGACTTAACAGTAATAGATTTGAAACCGCAGAAGTGTTTCGAATACCTGTTGAATATAGTATAACAGAATAATATTACTATATTACAGTATAACAGATTATCATTTACAAAAATCTTTGTAAAAGGTAAATCGAGGAATGTATACCTAAAACATTTTTTAATTAGATGAAATTCATATAATTAGAGACTGATTTAATTATATTTTATTTTATATGAAAATAAAAAGTTTTGGCCAGAGGCACAGAGAGCCAACTATGGCCACACGTATAATAATTACACGTATAATACACTTAAAAGTTAACACTTTCAAAACACTAAATAAAATTCTAAAAGTCTAAAACTTACAAGTTTCAGCTACCCTGTGGCCATCATCAGGGTCTTACTTCAGTTAAAAAGAGAAAAATACTTATTAGTTTGTAGAATTCAAAAGTTTACTTTTGAAACTTGTAGGTTTTAGACTTTTAGAATTGTATTTAATGTTTTGAAAGTGTTAACTTTTAAGTGTATTATACGTCTTTTAATAAATCTTTTTAATTATATTTGTGCGTTAATTTCAAAACATAATAATCATTCAATTTATTTAATTACACATATAATTAATCAATAATTATGTATGTATTAATTACTTTAAAAAAAATAGGACATTTTCGTTTTCGGCCGAAAATAGTAAGATTACCAAAGTTCGGTTTCAGTTTTTGTTTCGGTCTTAAAAACTCGTTTCGGTCAATCCTTAATTTCAACTAATATGTATAAAATTCAAATTGGATACTTGCTGAGACAGTCATAAATACGTTTTTATTATTAACAACACAAAACTGGCAAGCGCGTTTTTATAAAAAAAAAATTACGAAATCTAATAGCGTTTTTCTTTTTCTTATAAAGGCAAAGAAAGTGACAGAAAAGGGTGCCACAGTTGGCGATTTGAACGGAAGTTACCAAAAAAGTTGTTATAAGAGAGTAAACACCTGTAACTCGATTAAGTATATTTTTTGAAAAATGAAAAATAAAATTCGATTCCAAATCACTTGCATTCCTGCCCAGTTTCACGTTTTTACGTTAAAAGAAAGTCTGTGAATGTGCCGGAAAACCATTAGTTTAAAAACACCTTGATTCTTAAAAGTAAAAGCAAAATGTAGATATTGCTTGCCTGCGCATTTTAAAACGTCCTTTATAAACCGACTAGAGGTCTGCTCGGGCTTGGCCCGAGGCCCGTACCCTGCCCGGCGGAATGAAGGCGAATTTTCAAACGGGCCGGGCCGGCAAAAAAATTGAACGGGCCTGCAGGGTCGGGCCGGGTCGATAAAAAAAATTAATCGGGCCTATCGGCCCGATATAAGAATTCAAGTGAAGCAGATAAAATACGAGCCATTTTCAATGAATATGATTTTCTCGAGAAGTATAAATGTGCATCACGAGCCGATGCGAGTTTAACAACATCAATACAGAAATATAACATGTCCATCGTTGAGATCGGCATCGTACAGTTACTAGATGTCTGACTCCGGGTTTAATTTTTCTCAGCAGACTCGTGCCGGGACGAAACTGGTCTTAATCGATCTCAGGACGTGTAGGATAGGCATTATGTTTTGTAAGATTATTAATAGTGATAATGAACTTCTGTTAAGGGTGTTCTTAAATCCAAAAGGACAACTTTCTGACATAAGTTTTAATTTATTTTTGCTCGAAAATGCATGAAACAAGCTGGTGTTGTTGTTCAAAAACTAAGTAATTGAGCTGGTTTTTTCATTTTTTTGCAAACGCAATAGATCTTTCAGAAAAGAGTGTCAAAGTGGGCGTTTTGAACCGAATTTCCGCGCGAAGGGAGAAAGAGCACTCAAGAGCGGGCGAAAAACGTGTTTGTCACGTGATCGAATTCGCTTATAACTCAATAGGTAATTGATTGATCAAAAAATGGAAAAAACAGTTCAATTCCAAATCGCTTTCATGGCCAGGCTTTCCAATTTTTTATCTTTCCGTTAAAAAATGAAATTGTAAATATGTCAAAACGTTTTGCGCTTGTTGAGGAGAGCAGTTAAGAATAGCCTTAACAGTATCTTTGGAAATATACCTTAAGGTGGTTCTCATAGTCACTGCTCAACAATGCGAAACTTTTAGACACATTTTCTGACTCATTTTTAACTATAAAGGCATAAAATTGACAAGCCTGATTATTGAAGGCATTTGGAAACGAATAGCTTTCTCCATACTTGATAAATTATGGAGATAAAGGAGATTCTTGTCACGTGACTGTCACGTTTTTCTCTTTTCCTGTGCTATCGCTTGCGGAAATTCGATTCAAAGCGCTAACTTTGGCAGTATTTTCAGAAAGATATATTGCTTTTATTTATAAAAAAAACGACATTTACATAGTTTCTGAATAAGAATACCTGACAATCTTACGCGTTTCCAAAAAGAAATGAATTCATAAATGTGTCGAAATGTAGCTCCTTCGGATTTGAGAAAAGCCTTAAAAATGAGAGAAATATTTACACAAATCTACTTTTTATTATACAGCTTCAAAAATTACCATGTTTTTAATCCTTTATTCTGAACTACATTAATCTTTTAATGAATCCTTATTTGAATTTTGAAATGTCAGTAGAGACGATGACTAAAACACTGTAAGTAATCGTTAATGTTTACTGTTATGTGTTTTCTGTTTTGCGAACACATAGTAATCTAAAATATACTGTAAAAGTTTCCTATAAATATGTATGTAGTATTCATTAAAAGAATCTTAATTGTATGTCGAGAAAAACGGACTTTTTTGTAGAAACTGAGTCGGGCCAAACTTCCAATTTTTATACCGGGCCAGGAAAAGATAGCTTTCGTTCGGGCCGGGCCTGGAAATTCCGACCCGTGCAGACCTCTAAAAACCGACTGGAGTAAAATGTAAAAATATATATATATCTTTTTCAATTGTTGCTATTTGAACATGTGTGCGTATCTATCGGTTCGGTCCCTTCCTAATAAATAACTAAATAATTGTCAAATGTTAACTGTAATTCCTTCCAGCCAATTCTAATAAGCTCCTTGAAAAGCTAAGAAGGAATTAATTCTTAAAAATCAATGATGGTTTTAGAAAAATAAAAGTTCCCTTAGATTTAAAAAATATATATATATCTTTTTTTTCGAATAAAAGAAAATTTTCTTTATTTATTTTAATTCACCGACAAAAATACAAAATTTAAAGTTTTAAAAAAGTTTTTCTCTTAAATAATAATTCAAAATTTTTTTATGTACCAGAGGCTGTGCCCGTTACGAGCTAAGTCCTCAAAACCCTGTCCAAATCTCGCCGGATTGTTAAACATGGTAATTTGAGTTGTTTCAAAAATTAAAATCTGATTATAGTAGATTGAAGGATATTCCACAAATGAAAATGTAGTCATATTTAAAGGAATATTGAAACACATGAAATTGGCAGGTGTTTTCATGCAGATACTATGCGATCGAGTGTTTTCCATTTTTTAATAAAAGCGAAAGATCATTCATAAAATACTGTCAAAGGAAAACCTGTCGTCACGTGGAAAAAATCGCTTATAAATACATAAGTAACACATTGATCAACGATTAGTAAACACTATTCGATGCCAAATCGCTTCAGTAGTCATGCCTGCAAACGTCATGCTTTTGCATTTAAAAATGTGTCCATAAATATTTAAAAACTCCATGTTGTCGGAGGGACATATTTCTTTGATAAAGTCCTTAAAAGGTGACATAATCTTAGATTTCAGATTAGTTCGTATGATGAAACTGACACCATTTTCAAAAGAAAAGATCATTTTCATATATGGAACAAGTCATGATATGACTGTGTGATTGCGTCAGTATAATGTCATATTCAATAAACTTTAGCTTGCATTTAAAGTTCCCAGAATTTATTAGTTTATTTCTAAATTTCTTTTCTTCTATCCTTGAAATCAAAATTAAGCAATAAAACTAAAATCTGAAACATTTAAAAATAATTGATGGATATGATGCACTAATCTTAAACGCACAGACAATTCTGTTGGTGAAAATGACATAAATTCCAAAAAGAAAAAATGCCTTTTCATCCAAAAAAAAAAAAAAAAAAAATGTACATCAGCACAGATTGTTTAGAACAATATTTTAATTAAAATTGTATTATATAATTTTCATATTCCATTATAACGAAGTCTTTTTAAAGAAATGTACTTGATAAAACCTCTCAAAAAGAAAAAAAAAAAAAAAAAAAAGCAATTTAACAAATTACAACGACCGTTTGGAAAATGATTTTTTCGAAGACTAAAATTTAAGACATAAAAAATCGCACGGAGTTGATCATACATTACGTACGCCATGAATTAAACATTCACATTCCTGGACCCATCATGAACAAATTTTAAAAGAAATTTCAGTTTTACAATTTTCAGTACTGTAAATGTTTAAACTTCTACGGAACTGGTCATACATTACGTACGCCATGAATTAAACATTAATAGTGTTATTACACATAAAAATTGCAAGCGACAAAAATCGCCTGCGACTCGTTAGATTTCGTGAAACTTATGTATTATCCACCTGAAACTTACGTATTATCCAAGCATTTCATTGAATGTTCGGGAAAAGGCTTTTCCATCATCCGATTTCCAAGAAATCTGACGACCCATTTTAAATGAAATTTCATTCTTAAACTTCTAAACATCCCACAATATTACTTTTTACACCGTCGTATAGAGAAAAAAATGTACTTTTAAATGTAATTTGTTTGGAAGCTGTATCTCAATTTGTTTCTGAGTTATTAAATTTTTTTTTTCTAGTTTTTATTACTTTTTTGTCATAGTAGCAACAGAAGTATCCATCTCTGTTGAAAGTAAAGGCAAATTACAGATTACTGTATAGACGACCGATCAGAAAACGAATAAAATGCTGATTCAACCAATAAAAAACTCCAGATGTGCTTTTGATTTCCTACCCTGACGAGGACAATAACCATTTTTCAAAATAGTTAAAAACTTCACGGATCGTAATTTTTGCAAAAACTTTGTGGCAGGGTTTAAATGAAACGGAACAAAAAGCTAAAATATCGTTTTTTTTTTTTTTTTTTTTTTTAAGAAACACTACAGCAAGGAGTGATAGCTAATGTTAAACCTATGGGAGCTTCTTTTCGTAATTTCTGTAAAAACATTGTGGCAGAGTTTTAATGAAACGAAAAAAAAGGGCTAAAATATATGTTTAAAAAAGAGCAAAACATTACAGACACAGTTTTTTTTTACTTCAAGAACTTTTTTAAATTATTGTATTCCATTATAATGTAGTATTTTTAAAGAAATGTAGTATTTGATAAAAGTTCTCCACAAAAAAGAGAAAAAAAAATACTTCACCAGGCTACAAAATGGATGCCCTATATCCCTGCAGATTAATCGAATGCGTTAATCCAAAGAGGAAAGCTCCCCGTTCCTTCACTTGACAGCCCGACACCACCCATCTTGACCTTTGAGGGGAGAGAGCGAGCAGCGTGGGTTTCCACGACTCAAAGGGGAGGGAGGGAAGTTTATATTGTTATGTTCTTGAAAATTCTTCCTTATTGTCCTTTCAGTTTTTCAGTAAGTGGGGAGAATAATGCTTTGAAAAGAGAAAATGGAAAATTCCTATTTATCACAGGCTAAGGGAATGTTACTATGCCCAAGAAAGAGTATAGCAACACATTTTGGAAGGCAAACAATTCAAAAGAAAAAAACAATCTTGCAATCTATCAGTAATCAATGTGTTTCAAAATTCAATTTTGAATAAAAATTAACTTTTTCTAGAGAAAATATTTATTATATATAGGCAATCACTTCAATTAAAATGAATAAAAATACTTTATCCTTAACAAAATATTAGTTTAAAAGTTCTGATTCAGCACTAGTTTTAGTACAGTACTTTAATGATTGTTTTATTGTTAAAAGTATTACTAATAATCAATTTATCTAAAAGCAAAGGATAATTTTGATTATTGCCATTAATTGTATATATTTGTAATCAATTAGCTACTATAAATTTAGTAGTAAGTACTTTTTTTTTTTTTCAAACATTCTGAATCACCTCCTATAACACCAAAAAACCTGAAAAAAACCCCAAAACCCTGAAAAAAAACCCAAAACCCTGAAAAAACCCAGTGGGTTGGGTTTTTTCTGAAAAACCCGGGCTTTTAACAACCCTGCCCACTACACCCCTGATAACATTATTGTATACTACTAATACAAATGAATGCAGTTTTTATAATTTCTGTAATTATTAACTAATAATTAATTAAAGCTTGAAAACATAGAACTGCTGTTCGCTATTCCGTATTTTAATGCAGGGTAAAAAAATCATAAATATTTGATTTTAATAAAAAAAATCAGATTTTTTTACATCCCTAGTTATAATACATATTTGTAACAATTAAAATACAAATGCATAAATTAACCATATTTGACATACACACATTAGACATTTTGGATATAATTATATACTGAAAATTCAAAATATGTAAGCTTTTTCATAAACTTTTGAAAAAAAATAATTAAAACTATTAATATTAAATATAATTTTAAAATTTCCTTATTCAACATATAATAATAATAAAGCAGCTATAACTACCTTTGCTGCGGGATGCTTTCATTATTCATCATTTCTTCTAGATATTAGAGAAAACCTAAAGATTTAAAAAAGACATTACTCATATGATCCAAAATCTTATTATTCAAATTATCATAAGAAACAATAAGTGAATAAATATAAATGTTAAGCATCAATACTACAGAGTGTCCCTTGAACTCATGGGCCAAACTGCAAGGTATGGTAAAGTACACATAAAGATGCAATTTTGGTAGGCGCAGCAATAGCTTCGGAAATGTAAAGCATTTGATGCAAAACAAAAAATGTGGAGGAAATGAAAACAAGTGTTTTATTGACATAACAATTACAGTAAGTGCTCAAATGTGCCACCACCAACGTCGATACAGGCCTGGAAGTATCTAGCAAGTGATTGGCATACGCTTTCACTTCAGGGATTTCAGGTTTGACTCTGATGAGGACCTCATTGCAAGACTTTCAGTTGCTGCTGCAACTGTTCATGAAACATCTGGAATTTTCGAAAGGGTATGTCAATCACTTGCTAGATGCTGTCTAGCCTATATTGATGTCGATGATGGCACATTTGAGCACTTACTGTAATCGTTATGTCAACAAAATGCTTGTTTTCATTCCCTCCTCATTTCTTGTTTTTGGTCAAGAATTTTCATTTCTGTTCTCCGATTGCTATACCAAAATTGCTGTACTTTACCTTCCCTTACAATTTGGCCCATGAGTTCAGGGACACCCTGTATAATGCACAAAATGCACCTTGATATATTTATTAAAATATAAATCACCACAACCTACAAAAACATTTTTCAAGCTGAAAATGTGAAAACTGATAACGATAAACAATAGAAAAGCATCAATAACATAAAGTATCATCAATATATACAAAAATTGATGTTAAACGCCTATCTTTTTTAAAAGGCCAACTTCAGAATAAATACACCAAATTGAATTTAATATAACTAAACTAACAAATCAGGAATTTATTAATTAGAAGTTACAATTGAGACAAATTTTAAAAGCTGATTCACTAGGGTTTTGTAGATTATTACGTACCTGGTTAAAGATTTATAAAAAAAAAAAAAGGTCAAACATTGAAAAGAATTTTAATATTAACAGTAATGCTATTCATGTGCCTGAGTTTTTAACATTTTCTATCATTTTACAGTAAAAAATGGACACCACTTATAAAAATAAATGCAAGCAAATATATAATTTTAAAAAATTAGCATTTAAAATCAAGCAATATGCTATTAAAAACAAGTGGGTAAGTGTGATCACAGATCGCACTGAAGGTTTCGTTTAATATTCCTTTCAAAACACCTTTTCCTTTTGAAAAATCTGTTAGTTCCACATTTCACAACCAGGGAGCGCACTTGATTCTAAACAAACCTGTATCCGAACGAAAATCCGTTTTACATAGTACCCGTAGATATATTAGTCGAGGAGATTGGGCCCATAGCACCCGAGATAAGTAGGCGAATCTGGCGGAAAAACATGGAACTAAAATATGTAAGGCTATGATGTATAATATGAAAGAATAGTCAAAGGGGTGTCGGCTAAAGTTGGAAAATTTCTCCCCGGGTTAAAAGGGTGGAGGTTAGAAAAATTGCTAAAATACACAAGTTAGAGCCCGAGGGGTAAATAATATAAGACTTTTTGAAATTTTTATGATTTGTCGTGTGGTCTGAGGCATTCAGTTATACGTATGCAAAATTTCATGTCTCCAACTTAATTAGGGGCTCTCTTAGAAAGAATTGCTTAAAATACATATGTGGTAGCTCAAAGGGTTAAACGTAAGACTTTTTCAAGATTTTATGATTTGTCGCCTGTCCTCGGGTGTTCTACAATAAGTATGCAAAATTTCAAATCTCCAATTTAATTAGGGGCTCAGTTAGAAAGAATTGCTTAAAATACACAAGCTGGAGTTGAAAGGGTTAAACATAAAACTTTTTCAAAATTTTATGATTTGTTGTGTGATCTGAGGCGTTGAGCTATAAGTATGCAAAATTTCTCGCCTCCAACCTAAATAGGGGCTCACTTAGAAAGAATTGTTTAAAATACACATGTGGGACACCAAAGGGTTAAACGTACGACATTTTCAAAATTTTATGATTTGTCGTTTGATGTGAGGTGTTCCGCTACAAGTATGCAAAATTTCACGTCTACAAACTAATTAGGCGCTCACTTAGAAAGAATTGTTTAAAATACACATGTGGGAGCCCAAAGGGTTAAATGTACGACTTTTTTCAAAATTTTATGGTTTGTCGTATGATGTGAGGTATTCAGCTATAAGTACCCAAAATTTCATGCCTCCAAACTAATTAGGAGCTCACTTAGAAAGAATTGTTTAAAATATACATGTGAGAGCCCAAAAGGTTAAATGCACGACTTTTTCAAAATTTTATGATTTGTCATATGATGCGAGGTGTTCAGCTATAAGTACCCAAAATTATATGTCTCCAACACGCATAGTTTCTGAGAACGGGCTCTATGACGGACAGACAGACAGAGGAGCGAGACGAATAGGGTTTCGTCAGATGAACGAAACCCTAACAAGTGGGTAAGTGTGATCACAGATCGCACAGAGGGCTTCGTTTAATATTCCTTTCAAAACACTTTATCCTTTTGAAAAATATGTTAGTTCCACATTTCACAACCAGGGGGCGCACTTGATTCTAAACAAACCTGTATCCGAACGAAAATCCGTTTTACATACTATCCGTAGATATATTAGTCGAGGGGATTGGGCCCATAGCACCAGAGATAAGTAGGCGCACCTGGCGAAAAAAAATGGAACTAAAATATGTAAAGTTATGGTGCATAATATGAAAGAATGGTCAAAGGGGTTTCGGCAAAAGTTGGAAAATTTCTCCCCGGGTTAAAAGAGCGGAGGTTAGAAAAATTGCTTAAAATACAAAAGTTAGAGCCCAGAGGGGTAAATAATAAAAGACTTTTTGAAAATTTTATTATTTGTCGTGTGGTCTGAGGCATTCAGCTATACGTATGCAAAATTTCATGTCACCAACTTAATTAGGGGCTCTCTTAGAAAGAATTGTTCAAATACATATGTGGTAGCTCAAAGGGTTAAACGTAAGATTTTATGATTTGTCGCCAGGCCTCAGGTGTTCTGCAATAAGATTGCAAAATTTCAAATCTCCAATTTAATTAGGGGCTCAGTTAGAAAGAATGGCTGGAGCTAGCTGGAGTTGAAAGGGTTAAACATAAAACTTTTTCAAAATTTATTATTTGACGTGAGATCTGAGGTGTTCAGCTATAATTTCAAAATTTTATGATTTGTCATTTGATGTGAGGTGTTCAGCTATAAGTATGCAAAATTTCACGTCTCCAAACTAATTAGGAGCTCACTTAGAAATAATTGTTTAAAATACACATGCGGGAGCCCAAAGTGTTAAATGTACGACTTTTTCAAAATTTTATCATTTGTCGTATGATGTGAGGGGTTCAGCTATATGTACCCAAAATTTCATGTCTCCAACATAATTAGGGGCTCACTTAGAAATAATTGTTTAAAATACACATGCGGGAGCCCAAAAGGGTTAAATGTGCGACTTTTTCAAAATTTTATGATTTGTCATATGATGTGAGGTGTTCAGCTGTAAGTACACAAAATTTCATGTCTCTAACATGTATAGTTTCTGAGAACGGGCTCTGTGACAGACAGACGGACAGACAGACAGAGGGGCAATTCCACGGTTACTCGTTACATTTATGGTGGTGTTTTAACATAGAAATGCATTACTTTTGATGCCTTTTTTTTAAATGTACAGAATTTTTTGCTGTATAATAAAGAAGAATGCCTACTTTTTGTATTTGTGCAAGAAAAACATGATAAACTTTATTAGTTTTATAGACTGAGTCATCTAAAGTATGGTTACTCTTGTTACCTGAAAAAGACATAAGTTTTTTATTCCTCTACATTAATGACTATTTTATCTAAACTACATACCAAAATCTTCAAATTTAAAATTATTTCAAAAAAGGAATGATTACTTATTAAATGACAGCTATCTAAAAATTTTAAATTCTAATATATTATTTAAAATTGGAAAAAAAACAGGTTACTCTTGTTACAAAAAAATGGTTACTCTTGTTACATTCCCCTTCAAAGATTTGGTAAGAAAGTTATAAGGCACATTATGAGAACAAATAATTATATAATAATGCATTTATTAAATTTTATCAAAGGAAAAATTATTTCTAGAGTATACAAGTGATGGTAAACTCAATATTTTTACAATTTATACTGCCCTCTGGTGGTAAAAATTGAAACTAAAATATATATGGCCATGGTGCATAATATGAAAGGGTGGTCAAAGGAGTGTCGACTAAAGTTTGAAAAGGGTGAAGGTTAGAAAAGTTGCTAAAAATACAGAAGTTAGAGCCCGGACGGGTAAATAATATATGATTTTTTGAAAGTTTTATGATTTTTCATGTGATCGCAAGTGTTCTGCTAGAAGTATGCAAAATTTGACATCTCCAATTTAATTAGAGGCTGAGTTAGAAAAATTACTTAAAATACACAATCAGAGCACAGGGGGGTAGATATAAGACTTTTTCAAAATTTTATGATTTGTCGTTTGATGTGAGGTGTGAGGTGTTCAGCTATAAGCAGGGCTGCAGATTAGGAGTCAGGCTTATTTTGAGCGAAAGAGTCAGAGTCGGATCTGCTAAAATTCCCGGAGTCAGAGTCATCCATTTTACAAGCAGATCTGCATTGTTGGAGCAGGCCCATTTTTGAGCAAAAGAGTTGGAGTCGGATCCTGTTAAAATTTCTAGAGTCAGAGTCGTCCATATTACCTACCGACTCTGCAGCCCTGGCTATAAGTATCCAAAATTTTAAGTCTTCAACTTAATTAGGAGCTCAGTTAAAAAAAAAAAAGCTCAAAATGCACAAGTTAGAGCCCAGAGGGGTAAATATAAGACTTTTTCAAAATTTTAAGAGTTGTCGTTTGATGTGAGGTGTTCAGCTATAAGAATCCAAAATTTCAAGTCTTCAACTTAATTAGGGGCTCAGTTAGAAAAAATAAGCGTAAAATGCACAAGTTAGAGCCCAGAGGGATAAATATACGACTTTTTCAAAATTTTATGATTTGTCATTTGATGTGAGGTGTTCAGCTATAAGAATCCAAAATTTCAAGTCTCCAACATACATAGTTTCTGAGAACGGGCTCTGTGACGGACGGACAGACAGACAGAGTGAGACGAATAGGGTTTCGTCAGATGAACGAAACCATACATATTTAATTGCTTTATAAACCTTGGTATCTTCTAAATTTGTTTGTTCTTAACATGTAGAATTATTAAAAATATTTACTATGAGTAAAAAAAAAAAAATCCTGGCATTCTATAGAACAAGAACATGTTAATTTATTCCTTAATTCCTGCTGAGATGAGTTGTTAATATGCCAAATTTCTGTTTAACTGTTTATAATAACTTCAAGTTTCATGTAGCTATTACAGGTATTGTTGAAATGATGAAAAAATTGGTTAAAATCATTTAATAAATTAAAAAAGTTGTGGTTACTCTTGTTACAAAGAATCTACAGTTACTCTTGTTACAAAATGAAATTTAAAGTAATAAGTCATAATTTTCATAAATTAATTTCATACTGTTGAAGATTGCACAAATAACAGATAAGCAACACATCTATATGGATAATTGTGATTTTAATTTATTTTTTTCTCCTTAGGATTTCTCCTTTTATATGTTTTTGGTTACTCTTGTTACATGTAAAAGAACAAATTTAATTAACCTTTTTAATTAAAATATTATGTATATATATATTTTTTTAAAATATTAACTACTAAAAAGATACTTACTACTACTGTAAAAAATAAAACTGTAGCAAAACAAACAAAACTATTATGACTGATTGGCATTTGAAATAGTATGAAATTCAGGCATATTTGCTGCTAAAAAAAATGTTATTTTGTAACCCATTTACAAAAAAAAAATACATCTAAATATAGAAAAATACCTCAATTTTATTTTTCTTTGGACTTTTTACTAAAAAAAGATATATAATACACCTGTGTCTTAAGAAGAAAAAAAAACGTTCATGATGTCCTACTTTGCATGGAATTGCCCAGAGGAGAGAGACGAATAGGGTTTCGTCAGGTGAACGAAACCCTAAACAAGTGGGTAAGTTTGATCACAGATCGCACAGAGGGTTTCGTTTAATATTCCTTTCAAAACACTTTATCCTTTTGAAAAATCTGTTAGTTCCACATTTCACAACCAGGGGGTGCACTTGATTCTAAACAAACCTGTATCCGAACGAAAATCCGTTTTACATACTAGCCGTAGATATATTAGTCGAGAGGATTGGGCCCATAGCACCCGAGATAAGTAGGCGCACCTGGCGGAAAAAAATGGAACTAAAATATGTAAGGTTATGGTGCATAATATGAAAGAATGGTCAAAGGGGTGTCGGCAAAAGTTGGAAAATTTCTCCCCGGGTTAAAAGAGCGGAGGTTAGAAAAATTGCTTAAAATACACAAGTTAGAGCTCAGAGGGGTAAATAATAAAAGACTTTTTGAAAATTTTATGATTTGTCGTGTGGTCTGAGGCATTCAGCTATACGTATGCAAAATTTCATGTCACCAACTTAATTAGGGGCTCTCTTAGAAAGAATTGTTCAAATACATATGTGGTAGCTCAAAGGGTTAAACGTAAGATTTTATGATTTGTCGCCAGGCCTCAGGTGTTCTGCAATAAGTATGCAAAATTTCAAATCTCCAATTTAATTAGGGGCTCAGTTAGAAAGAATGGCTTAAAATACACAAGCTGGAGTTGAAAGGGTTAAACATAAAACTTTTTCAAAATTTATTATTTGACGTGAGATCTGAGGTGTTCAGCTATAATTTCAAATTTTTATGATTTGTCATTTGATGTGAGGTGTTCAGCTATAAGTATGCAAAATTTCACGTCTCCAAACTAATTAGGAGCTCACTTACAAATAATTGTTTAAAATACACATGCGGAAGCCCAAAGGGTTAAATGTACGACTTTTTCAAAATTTTATGATTAGTCGTTTAATGTGAGGTGTTCAACTATAAGTATGCAAAATTTCACGTCTCCAAACTAATTAGGAAGTCACTTAGAAATAATTGTTTAAAATACACATGCGGGAGCCCAAAGGGTTAAATGTACGACCCTTTCAAAATTTTATTTGTCGTATGATGTGAGGTGTTCAGCTATAAGTACCCAAAATTTCATGTTTAAAATGCACATGTGGGACCCCAAAGGGTTAAACTTACGACATTTTTGAAATTTTATGATTTGGCATTTGATGTGAGGTGTTCAGCTATAAGTATGCAAAATTTCACGCCTCTAAATTAATTAGGAGCTCACTTAGAAAGAATTGTTTAAAATACACATGCGGGAGCCCAAAGGGTTAAATGTACGGCTTTTTCAAAATTTTATGATTTGTCGTATGATGTGAGGTGTTCAGCTATAAGTACCCAAAATTTCATGTCTCTAACATGTATAATTTCTGAGAATGGACTCTGTGACGGACAGACAGAGGAGCGAGACGAATAGGGTTTCGTCAGATGAACGGAACCCTAAAAAGGAAGTATCCTTAAACAAATAGTAAGGGTTGATTTTAGTGTGTGTGTGTGAGAGAGAGAGAGACAGAAAGATGGGGTAGGAGAGTCCTATTATATAGGGGAAAGGGATTGCTGTGAAATGTACTATATTTTTGTTTAAAAATAACATTTTGTAATGAAAGATCAAGTTCAAAGTAAGTATTTAAACAGGGTTGGCAAAAAAAACAGGTTTAAAAAAATGGTTTATTTGGTTTAAACCGTAGTTTTTTTTATATCATTTCCTAGTACATATTTTATAGATGTATATTTGTTGATAAAAATAAACATTGTTGGACATTATATATGTAATATAACTTCATTTGAAAATATCCAGATTAAATAATTACAGTCTGTTATGTAGAAAACTGAAATTGTTTCTAATTAAACATTATTAGTAAGGGAGAAGGGGGTACCTTTGAACACTGTAAATATTTTCCTTTAACCCCTTGGGGACGAGTGACACATATATGTGCCGCATGAAGCGCTCAGAATCCTTGTTTTTCCTCACCAGTAAAATTTTACTGTAAAATTTGCCTTATTGAATCAGCGCATTTTCTCGATTCAAGAAGACACAAATTTCTGTTTTAAAAAAACAGTGACAAAAGATTAAAATTTCGTAAAAGGCTCCCGTCCCGAAGGGGTTAAATAAATTATATTTTTTAAATATATATGGCAGCACAGTACTACTGCTTTAATGGAACAAGAATACAAAGCTTTACTATTTTGCATGCACACTACTGTCTAAACAAGATATGTATATTTTGCTTACTTGAATCGAAACTTAACAAAATAAAGTTGTAAGCTTTTTGTTGATAATCTTGTATCCCTAAAATTATAATTTACTATTTAATACCTAAATAAAGATATTAGCTTTAATTTATAAGGTTTGTTTTATTCAAATTCTCAAACCAAATTGAGTAAATAGTTGTAATGCTAAACTCCATGTGATGGGGCACCATTGAACAATTAAAACTATGAAGTAAAGAGTTATGGGTGTACCTAAATATATTATTATTGATGAATTTTATTTTTAATATGAAAATTAAGAGATTAATTGAGTGTTATTTTACTTAATATGGAAGTTGTACTGGTGCAGGGCTTCAACTACAGGCAAATTCAGGACACACATTAATAATTCATGATTTAGCAAATTTGTCTAATAAACCCTATACTGTTTGATTTACAAAGGTAAACATTATTTCTGGATTTCATAAAACAGGGTTTTATCCCTTTTCTATAACAATTTGAATGTAAATGATTTCATTTTAGTTCAATTTCATGCAAAAAGACCTCTTTATTACGTTGGTCAGATTAAATTGTTTAATGTGAGGTTTCTTCATAAAAAAGAACATATGATACGTGAGCAGTTTGATATCTCTGTGACTTTAAAAAAGGTGGTGCTCTGATCACACTCTTATTATTATATTTTCAATTTATTATCTGTGGCAACATTCGTGCAATTTGCAGATGATATTTTAAATAAATTGTGTTTTATTGGATTCAAAAGCAAACGTGTGTTTGTTTTGATTATGGAGAAAAAAGAATTTCGTGTTTTGATAAAACACTATTTTTTGCATGGAAAAACAATTACCGAAACTGAAGAAAAGTTGAAAAAATATTATGGGGACTCTGCTCTATCACATGGTATGGTTCACAAGTAGTTTATGGAATTTCGTTGTGGCTGTACGAGCACATCAGATGCAGAACGTTCTGGACGTCCAATTGAGATCACGACTGAAAAAATGATCAACAAAATTCATGATACCGTGTTAAAAGACTGCCGTGTGAAAGTACGTGAGATAGCTAAGAAGGTAAACAATTCAAATGAATGTGTATTCAATATCTTGCATGAACATTTGGGCATAAAAAAGTTATCAGCAAGATGGGTGCCGTGATTGCTGACAGTGGATCAAAAGCAGACTCGTGTAACAATTTCAAAGCAATGTTTGGACAACTTCGAGTGCAATTCAAGTGAATTTTTGTGGCGTTATGTTACAGTTGATGAAACATGGATACATTACTACACACCAGAAATGAAAGAACAGTCTAAACAGTGGATTTCTTCTAATGAACGTGCTCCAAAAAAGGAAAAAACAGTTCCATCGGCCGGAAAGATTATGGCCACAGTTTTCTGGGGCTCAAAGGGCGTAATCCTCATTGACTATCTGGAAAAAGGAAAAACTATTAGCGAACAGTATTATGCTAATTTACCGTTTTAATGCAAAATTGAAAGAAAATTTGTCCAAGAAATAAGTGCTTTTTCATCACAACAATGCACCAGCAGACTCATCTGCAATCGCAGCCACTAAATTGGTTGAATTACGATACGAATTGCTCCCTCATCCACCCTACTCACCTGACTTGGCCATTAGAGACTTTTTTCTTTTTCCAAATTTAAAAAAATGGCTTGGTGGAAAGAGATTTTTTTCAAATTCTGAGATCATTAATTCCACAAATGCGTATTTTGAAGAGTTTGAGAAATCTTATTTTTTTTGGAAGGATGAAAAAAGTTAGAACATCGTTGGAAAAAGTGTATCATTTTAAAAGAAGATTATGTCAAAAAATAAAATGCATTTTGGTATTTATATTGGCTTTTTCATTTCAAAGTCACAGACTTATCAAACTGTCCTTAGTATAATTTCCAGCAGAGGCATCATATATCAATTTGGTGGATTTTAAGGATATTATATAAAAAAGTTCTCACAATTAAAAATAATTAGAAGGATCCTCCGTTCTGTCTCAACAATGTACTTTGATCGATAAAAATTTGGTTAAATAATAAAAAAAATAGTAATTTCAGTTAAATGTAATTTTATTCTTATTATTTTATATTTTGGAAAGATACACAATTTTTAATAAAAACTATCAATATTTTCATATTTTGTTTATTTGTTCAAAGGTCCCCCTACATGGGGCAGGTTTGAACAGAAAACTTTCAGCTTTTTAAAGCCTCACAACATATTTAATTTATGTGAAAAACTGTAATCTTTTATTTCATATAATGCAAAATTAAATTCTTACTCTCACAAAATATTTAAAATTCAATACAGATAAATCAAGTAAGAAAAATATGGATTTTTTTTTTTTTTTTTTAATGTTCAAAGGTGCCCTCCTCTTCCTTAACATATGTCTTATGTTGAAAGACTGCTGTACACAGCGTAACATTGATACCTTGAAAATCTTATCAAGAATTTTTTGATTAATAATAGCTATAATATTTTATGAACTTTTTTCTCTACCTTGATACTAAAATTCTTTTTGTAGCAGGGTTAGAAATTAGCGGTCGTTAGTCGCCAAATGCAACTAAATTATTGCATTTGACGACTAGACAATTATACCTAGTACGACTAGCTTTTTCCCACTTTAATTTTTGTTTAAAAAACGCTCTCATTCTTTAGCGCAAGGTTTTTTTTTTTTTTTTTTTTTTTTTTTTTACATAGTCGTTTTGTCACGTCTGAAATAGCCTGTTTCTTTCTTTGTTATTCTTTTTTTTCCTTCTTTTTCAAACACATGCTACTGTCCATTCTTTTATGGAAAACAGGTGTTCTTCACGTGCGTGCAGTGGGGGGTGGGGGGGGGGGTTTCAATAGGATTTGTCAATCACCTCCTAGCTGACTTCTTTTTAACCAATAACTGATAAAACTGACCAGAGAGGCACCTGTCTCTAAAAAGCTTGCACACTTAGTTCAAAAGCCTGGTTTAAAACTGCTATGCACCTGTCAATCACCTCTAAGCTAACTTGATTTTAACCAATAACTAATAAAACTTACCTTAAAAATTACACCCTTAAAATTATTGCACTACTTGTTTGAAAGCATGGTTTAAAATTGATATTTGAGTTCAGTATAGCTTCTAGATGACACGAGTGTTTAAAAATGGCGAAACGCGATATAACTTCGTTTTTTTCCTTACCATTTCCAAATAAACGTTTAAAAATCGAAAATAAAGAACCGCTAGATTCTAACAATGAGAATTCTAAATTAATTCGCAAAGAAGTCAGCAATTCAACATTCCTAAAATGGAAAAAAGAGCACCCATGGCTCATTCAAGAAGAAAATTTGATGCTATGTACCCTATGTAAAGAATATGCTAAACCAAAAGAGACAAACTTTGTTAATGGATGTCCAGCATTGAGATATGAAACGGTAAGTAATTTCATTCTAAGAATAATTTGTTCTGTTCATAGGCGTAGAGTTATATGGGCCCGTGGGGCTCGGGCCCCTCCAATAATTTTTCAGATGGGCTATATTTTTTTACGCCAACTGGCATAGAAAAAAACTCAGATTTTGGAATTTCATATAATTTACAAAAGTTTTTAGCGTATAATGTTTTCGATGGATAATTGTTCTTTCGCTAAATTCGCTGTTTACTTTTATTCTTTGTATACAAGTAAAAAACTGGAAAATGTTAGCGTGGCGTATGGGAATAACTAAGCACTCTCCATGGTGGGTTTTTCTCCCTTCTTTAGACACTGCTGGGCATGGGCACACTTTCAGGGAAGAATTTCTTTTTCTGATTCGTCGTCATAGACATAGGACAATAAATTCACATTTTTAACGGACAACAAATGGTGTCCAATATGATCTGATTAGAGTACAGATAAGATGGTTCGCCGTTTCCCGAATCTACAAAGAAAGTGACTCCAATTTACGATCTTTAAAGAACTCGGGAGGGAGGGGGCAGAGGATTTAAGTTTTGTTGCAAATGATGAAACTAGAAGCCAGGAAGAATCACCAGTGTCTCCAAAGCATAGAATATAAAGGGCGAAATTGTCTCTAAATCAAGCATAAAACTCATATTTATTAAAATAGCCCAAATCTATCAAGCGGTCTCTCTGTATAGTAAATGACGATTCACCAGGATCTGGTAACAATAAACAGTACATATTTCAGTTGTTCTTATTCAGGCCGAGCAAGAAACCCTTTCTCAGGTCCATTTTCTTTCATTAATATCAGGCTGAGTTGGGACCGGGTCTAAATTTTTTCTGTAAACCCGGGCCAGGCATAAACTTTCCGTATCGTTTTGGACTGACATTTGATTCGATTTTCGTGATATTTTCAAACTTTTCGATGTTCATATAAAAGTATCTATCTGTACATGCGCATTCATGGCAAACACAGCAGTGCCGCCTGTAGTACTTATATTATGCATTTATACACTAACTAGCTGACATGCCCGGCGCCGTCCGGTCCGTCAAAAAATAGTACAAAACACGAAAAAACACGAAAAATCGCGAAAAATTAAAAAAAAGCTGCACGAATTCCAAATAAATTTAAATGAAAATAAAAGAAAATTTGCTATTTTGGGCTAGAAGATAACCGGATTCCTTTTACTAATTTGGAAAAACTGTAGCGAATCGTGAGAAAACTCTAAAAATCACAGATGGCAAAATTTTGTTATTATGGGCTAAAAGATTAAAACAGGATTCCTTTTACGAATGTAGAAAAATCACCGCGGAATGCGAAAAATATTTAAACAATGCATAAAAATTCGCGAAAAATTCAAAAATCGCTGTACGAATTTCGAATAAACTTTATTGAAAATATAACAAAATTTATTATATTGGGCTAAAAGTTTGACACCCAATTCCTTTTACGAATGTCAAAAGATAGCAGCGGAACGCTAAACATCGCATTAAAAATCGATAAAAAATCAAAAATCGCAGAGAAAAAAAATTAAAACAGTGTGTTACAAGTTTGAAACGAATTTCTTCTATATATGTAAAAAAAGGTACGGAACGCGTAAAAACGCTAAAAATCGTGTTGAAACTGGGAATTTTTCTTTCAGAAATCGCGGAAGAAAAAATTTGCTACATTATTAAGCTGAAAGTTTGAAACCGAAAAAATATTATGAATGCCAAAAAATCACCACGGAATACGAAAAAAATGCAAAAAAGAGCATTTAAAATTCAAAAATAGCTGAGAACACAATTCACTATAGTGGACTAAAACATTAACCGGAATATTTTCACGAATGTAAAAAAAAACTCAACGGAATGCAAAAAATCGCAATAAAAATCGCTCAAAGTGAACAAAATTTACTACATTAAGCTAAAAGTTTAAAACCGAATTCCTTTTACCAATGTAAAAAAGTCACTGCGGAACGCGAAAAACCGCTAAAAACTGCATTAAAAAGCACTAAAGATTCTGCAACAAAAGGGCCAAAAATTACTACAAGTGCTATAAAACATTTTAACCGGAATTCTTTCACGAGTGTGTAAACTCATTGCGAAAAATCGCAAAAACTTGCATTAAAAAACGAATTAAAAATTCAAAAATTTCGGAGGACAAAATTTACTGTATAATGCTAAAAATTTTAAACCGAATTCCTTTTATCAATATAAAAAAAAAGCACTGCGAAACACGAAATAACGCTAAAAATCGCATACAAATATTTGCGAAAAATTTAAAAATCGCTGTACGAATTCCGAATAAACTTTTTTGAAAAGCGGACAAAATTTACTATATTATACGCTAAAAGATTGAAATCGGATTTATTTTAATAATTTAAAAAAAAATCGCTTCGAACCATGAAAAAGCGTTAAAAATTGCATTAAAAATTATATTGAAAAAGTCTATTCGAAAAGTTCGAAATCGGGCTTTGGGGCGCTTAATTAAACACATAGAGGTACCTTCATACCAAATTTTGTAGCTCTGCGTGCAGCAGTTTTTTCAGAACATGGCCGACAGACAGACAAACTTCTTTCCTTATTATTATAGACTACCAGACCCGCCCGGCGTTGCCCGGGCCCGTGATAGTAACCTTTAATAAAGCGCAAATTTATATGATTTTATACCTTTAATCCGATTTTGTCCGGATTCATATTTTTAAACGAAAAAAATCTCCAAAAAAATATTGACTTTTAAGGGTAAAAGCGCTCGTAAGAAGTCATTTTTTTGCTTTTCACGTACGGTCGTTTCATCATTTTAAAAAATAATAGTTTCTTTTGGTCCGAATTCTTTAAAAATTTTATCTTTATAAATATAACCGTTTCTCAGCCGGTGTAAAATTTTCATGAAAACAATATTGATATCTACTTCTAAAAGATATGTTTTCTTCTTCCTTTTTACTTTCTATCTTTGCAACAAGAAAGTATTGAATTCAAGAAAATTTTCTAATTCCGGTTTTCGACGGATTTACACTTTTTAGCGGTCACAGATTCCGAAAAATATGTTTTTTCAAAATGACTATCTGTGAATCTGTCTGTGAGTTTGTCTGTATGTGGACATAAATTTTTTGGGCACCCTATCTCAAGAACTAATGCACAGAATTTAATAAAACTTTAGGTTCAATTAGTCCCTGATATAAATTGGTGCTGAATAGTTGTTGGTGCAAATCGCATTATATCTCAAAAATTAATGCACAGATATTCATAAAACATCAGATTCTGTTAGTCCTTGATATTGTTTGGTGCTGATTAATTTTTGGTGTAAATTGCTCAATAGGTGGCGCTGCTATGATGCATTATTCCCGATTTCTGCAATAGCTTTACCTCAAGAACTAATAATCAGATTTTCATCAAACTTCAGATTCAGTTATATCCTGATATTATTTCGTGCTGATTACGTTTTCGTGTAAATCGTCTAACAGGTTTCGCTGCTATACTGCATTTTTCACGATTTCCGCAATAGTTTTTTCTGAAGAACTAATGCACCTACTTTCATCAAACTTCAGATTAGGTTAGTGTGTGGTATAAAATGGTGCTGATTACTTTTTGGTGTAAATTGGCCAACAGGTGGCGCTGCGATACAGAATTTTTCATGATTTTTACAATAGCTCTATCTTAAAAACTAATGCACAAATTTTCATCAAACTTCAAATTCAGTTAGACGCTGATATATGTTGTTCTTTATTACGTTTCGGTGTAAATCGCGCAATAGGTGGCGCTGAAATGCTCAGATTTTTAAGATTTTCCGCAATTGTGTTGTCTCAAAAACTAATACACGGAATTTAATCAGACTTCGTATTCTGTTACACTTTCACATAAATCTATCTTTTTTTAGGCCTGGGTGTATACAGTGCGACAGGTGTCGCTTTTATGCTCTTTGAGCTGAGAATTTTTTTTTGCAAAAGTCTAAGAGGGTGGATGCCAAAATTCAATTGTTTGTTTCAAAGATGCGATGCTTATATCCAGGGCCTGATTACCGCACAGGCCAACAAGGCCGTGGCCTTGGGCCCACTGCTGATGGGGGCCCTAAATTGAGTAAAATAATTTAGTAAAGAATTCTTAAAAATGCACTTTTCTGCAATTTGCTCTTAAAAAAGAAAAAAAAAAAAGTAATTTGGAAACTGCATTGTATTATCTAATAACTTCCAAATATTCCCTAAAGAAAATTCTCCTACTATCCTTATTTTGAGGGGCACTCAAAAGTGCCTTGGGCCCCAGACATCCTTGATCAGGCTCTGCTTATATCTCCTTTTAAAATGCACACAATTTAATGAACCTATATCTTTAGAATCCTTATGATTGAGATGAGCATAGATTGTCATTTAATTTTGGCACTGTGATAACGAATTTTGAAGTATTAACATGTATGAGATAGAAGAAAGTTTTGGGATTGTTACATTCGACTAGTTTTTCTTGTTTTTGCGTCGGGTTCTTTAACATAACAACAACAACAAAAAATAGTTTTCGTCGTCCGAACTGTCCGAAATTTTAATATGTTATAAATAAGTATAACTGTACCCGTATAGTCTATAAAATTTCATGAAAAACATACATATTTAATAGTGAAAACGTGTGCCGAAGCCAAGCGAAACCGCGCCGAATCCATTTTTTAGCTTTTTCGTCGAAATTTTCTAAGATTTTATTACTTTTTTTAAATACTTCTATTCGTTCGAACATTACGAAATTTTTGTAATAGGTGTAAAATCCAATCTGTCGAAATGATCTAAAAAGATTGTGATAAAAAGATAGTCTCGTCACGGTGAAGCGCGAAGTGACCTAGGGTCGCGAGTTTGTTTAAAGAATTAAAATCAGTCATTTAGAAAACCGATTGCACTGGTGACAAGAACAAGATCTTAGCTTTAAATGAGTATTTTTGTGAATCGGTACCTCTAAAATTGAGCCCTGAATAAGAGTTGGCAAAAAGGGAGAAAAAGTCGACTGAGAAATCCCTTATTGAAAAAAAATTTCAAAGAGTTAAGAACCATATTTTTTTAACTGATTGTGGCGTTTGAGATGTAAAAGTATGAACTATAAGAATATGTCGTCCGTATTTTTTTCCGTATTTTAAACGGCGCGGTTGATGAGCATTAAAACAAAACGGCTAAAAAAAAAAAAAATGTATATAGTTCTTCCTTCTTTTCCTCTCGAAAAGCAGGTTCTGGTCATGCACGCCTCCGCCAATTTTCAAAAAAGGATATTTTTTTGATGAGTTTTTAATTAATATCTCGGCCAATTATCAAAAAATTAAAAATGTGAGCCTCAGGGGCATCCATACCTGCAATGAACTATTCACATATAATTTTTCAGACCTAAACACACAAACAGCGATCTTGTCTTTTATTATTAGATATATAGATATTTATGATATATTTAGAGTAAAACCTGTCAAAACGGAACCTGTCTGTGGCATAATTCTGTCTTAAATGGAAACTTTTCATGCTCCAGAAGGAAAGATTGCCGTACAATTTTACTTAATTAGACAGAAACCTGTCTTAAACGGAATATAGTTTCGGTCGTTTACGATTGCTTTTACAAAAAGTTGTACTGTATGGATATGGATATAAGGTTAGCCTGTGTAAACGGAGCCTGCCTGTAACGAAATCTTGTCTAATAGCAAACATTTCATGATCCCATCGAAAGGAACTCTTTGAATTTTTACCTGCTAAGGTAGACCAAAACCTGTATAAAACGGAAACTTTCAACGGTTATTTATAATTTTGTCTTAGCAGGTTTTACTATTTTTGTATTCATTACTTAGTAAATTCAATCCCTGTTCCAGGGGGGGGGGGGGGGGGGGGGGTAGACCGCCCCTCCCTTGTCTGCGCCACTGGCTGAGCCCCTCCAATAATTTTGAAAACTCTACGCCTATGGTTCTGTTATTATTTTTCTTTTATAAAATAATATTCACTGTCACTCATCTCTCCACTGAGTAAATTGCAAAATCGGGAACTATCAATTACTTGAACCTATTACTTAGCTTTATCGCCGATAATGCGAATTGAAATTAATTTCAAATTTCACTCACAATATTATCTACTTTGCATATTTTTTTTCCTAAGTTGATTATTCAGAAATACTATCAAAATGCGGCATTTTGAACCTAATTTCCGACGTCGCAATTCGGGAAAGTCGAAAAGTGTCGTCATGTGACACGAATCGCGATAAATAATTTATTTCCCAAAAACGAAAAACTCATCAGAACCACCTATCAGAAATAAATTGTTACTTTATGCGATATGTTCGTAAATATTTAAAATAAAATGCCCTAAAAAAATTTTAAATATTTTAAAATAAATAAAAAAATAATTAAATTTGAAAATAATTTCTAAAAGATGTATTTACCAAATATGGAAAACGCTATTCGATTACATTAGTTTCTTGGTAAGAAATCAACTCCCAATTTCATGCATTCTTAAACAAAAACTAATTTAATTTAGAAAGTAACTTTGGATCTTAGAACAGCCGTGCACAAGTAGCCTCATTATAATTTCTTTTTCCCTCTTTAAAGCGAGAGCAACTATTCAAATTCTATTCATATTCAACCTCACATATAAAAAGAACTCTGCAAATGTTTCAGCGGAAAAAAGAAATTATTGCGCTGCAAGCAAACAGAATAAGTATACAAAAGAAAAATAAATGAAAAGCCAGCTCTGCTTGTGCTTTTCCTTACTATTAAAAAAAAAAAAAAAAGATATCTTCGTTGTTAATGGAGGGATTTTCTTGAAATTTTCAGCAAGTTGCAAACATAGTAAATTACGCAGTGAAACAAATTTTTATTATAATGTAATAAGTGATTAGAAAATTAGAGCCTCTACAAAAATCACTCACTATAGAACAATTCTAAAGAAGAACCAATGCGGTTTGTTTTGTTTACTTAAACACCGTGAGGTTGGAAACGTTATCAAAATAAGATGATCTGCTTTGGATGGATAACATTTTGTTATGCAGAAAGAAACTGTGTGGAGATTTTTTTTTTTTTTTTCGTATTCTATTTTAAAAACATCCGTTATCTGGTAAGCATGCAGGATAATTGGCAATAGCCGTAATTATTAAGGATTGAATTGATGGAAATGGAATTTCGGCGTTCTTTCTCTTTTCGGCCGAAAACAAAAACATTGGAACTTTTTTTAAAGTGATCAGTAATCAATACATACATAATTATTAATTATATGTTTTTATTAAATTTATATAATTATTAATTATACATGCTTATTAAATATTTATAACTATTAATTATAAGTGTGGCCAAAATTGGCTCTGAGTGCCTTAGTCCCAAAATTTTTTATTTTGGGATATAAATAAAAAAATTATAATTCCATATAAAATAAAACGTAATTAATTTATCAACGAATACAGAAATATTTTCTAATTACAAGAATTTTATTTATACTTTTAAAATATTTTGATTTTAGGTATACATACAATGTAGGTTTATTTTTTATAATACTGTTTGTAAATGATTATATGTTATACTAGAACTTTCTCAAAGAATATTCAAAACAGTTCTGTAGTTTCAAACTAAAAATTCTCTATTTTTTTTTAAGGCTGCAGCTTTTAATGAGCGCGTAAAACAGTTTAGGCAAATATGTGTTGCTTGCTTTATAATTTGCATTCACGTCTGAGTCAGTCATGACTTATAATTATAAACAATGGAATTCATAGCAATAGTCTCATTTCAGCCGTGAGTAAAGTTGAAAATATTCGAAAGAAGATTTGGAATACACAATCTCTGTCGAGTTTTGGTCCGATTTCATTTTCGGCAAAACTTGGATTTTAGACCAAAAATGAAATGAAAGTTTCGGTCGGTCGATTTCTAATTATTATTGTGTCAGAACATTCGGCCTAGAATAATATACTACCAAAAAATTGATAATATTTCCAGTAATTGAATAATCAATAGTACAAATTTTATATCCTCATTAGTTTTGGATTAAAATTCTACCAAGAGGAATATATATATATATATATATATATATATTTTAATGTATAATTTAATAAAAGATTTACTTTTTTAGGGGGGAGAGAGGGATAAGTAGCATACTGTAATTTTATTTTGTTTTGCAACATCTCTATGTAGGTGAATAAATAACTTAAAATTAATAAGAAAAATTAAGTCATTTTTAAATTTTTCATCATTTTTACAGCACATAAAAAATATTTAATTAAAAAGTTCTGGCCTTTTTTAAAAAATTAATGAATTTTATTTTGAGTTTGTATTAAAATATTATTTTTTTTCAGGTAAAAAAGCATAGTATGTCTGCTACGCATTATAATTCTTGCAAAGCAAAATTAGCCAAAGATAATCCATCTAAAGCACCACTGATGTCTGCAGTTAAGAAAATGGATTCCCAATTACTTTCGAATATGGAAAAGCTCTTCAATACAGCATATCTAATTGCTAAAGAGGATTATGCTTTTGATGACTTTCCCAGTTTATGTGCACTCCAACAAAAAAATGGAATAAAGTTTGGCAACACATATGTGAATGATAAAGCAGCTAAACAATTCATTAAATATATTGCAGAAAGCATGAGATCAGAAATTAAAGAACAGTTTTCTTCAATTGATTTTTTTTCTATGATGGCTGATGGATCCACTGACAGGGCAACAATATCATCAGAAATAATATATGTTTATTATTTGTATGAAGGAGATGTAAGATGTACTTTTATTGGTTTGAAAGAATGCGAAAATGAATGTGCTTCTGGAATAAAATCCACAATAGAAACTGCTGTACAAGAATTTATACCAGATTGGAAGGAAAAACTGGTTGCAGTCAGTTTTGATGGTGCTAGCGTAAACATGGGACCTGTTTCTGGTATTGTCAAATTAATGGAGGACGACTGTGGAGATTTAGCAACAGTTCACTGTGTAGCACACAGATTAGAGCTAGCTTTAGCTGATGCACTAAAATGTGTGAGGTATGTTACTAATGTTGAAGACACAATTAAAGGAATTTATTCCTTTTACCACAACAGTGCCAAACGTACAAGGGAACTTAAATCGCTCTCCGAAATCCTTGATGAAAAAGTTTTGCGGCCTGTTGGTTTGCATGGCATTCGATGGTTGCAATCACGGCATCGAGCTGTTCAGGTTCTTATTAAGAACTGGCATGCAGTTATAATTCATATGGAACAGGTTGTTGCTGCTGAAAAAGAAAAGACAGAATGTGCAAAATTAAGAGGATATTTAAAAACCTTGAAATGTGAAAGATTTTTGAATTTCCTTCATTTATATGAAGATATTTCTCACATTCTTGCAAGACTTTCTGAAACTTTTCAGCAAAAGTTCTTGCTTCTGAGCGATTTTTTTGTAAAGTTTGAATCTAGTAAAGAAAGACTTTCAAAAATGATTTCTGAAGATGCAAAAAGCCTTCAGGAGTTTAAAAATGCCCAGAGTTTTCAAGGTACTGAAGTAAAGTATAAAGATATAACACTGTCTCGGAATGATTCGAATTTACGTTTGTTTGAAGAAGACCGGAGAAAGCTTATAACTGAAATAATAGAATCTTTAAATAAACGGTTCTATAATATGACAAATGAAACCATCTTTGCAAATTTAAAAATATTTGACCCATGCTCCCTTTATGAATTGAAAGAAGATGATGAGAACAAAGTTAATAATCAATTAGAAGAACTCATAAATAATCTTCCACACAATGTAAGAAAAAACATTAATAAAGATGCATTAATCGAGGAATTCTCTGACTATAAAATGTGGACTAAAGATAAGTTAAATATTCCATGCAAAGCTGCTTGGCAGCGATTAATCGCAGAATCCAAATCTAATACGAGTTTTTATAACATCAGGAAAATTTTGGAATTTGTTATGGTTCTTCCCTTGAGCATTGCTGAATGTGAAAGGGGTTTCAGCCAACTTAATCTTATTAAGACAAACACAAGGAATCGTTTGTCACTGAATTTGATCAATGACATTCTTTTAATAAAACTGTATGGACCAACATTAGATAATTTCAATCCACAAAAAGCCATTAATTTATGGTACTCTGATGTAACACTCGGTCGAGTTAGGAGGCCTGATTTTAAAAATTTAACGAGTTAGGAGGCCTGATTTTAATTCAAGATATTATTTTAATTTTTGTATTCTTTGTTTGTGATTTTTGTATTTTCAACTTTTGTATTCATATAAGCTATATAAAAATAATTAGTTAAACATTTTTGTAGCATCCATATGTTGTAGTTTAATCAAATTTTACTGTTTTATAGAAAACCAGTTTTTACTTTGTTTTAGTGATTAACAATGATAGTGTTTTTAATATATACTCCCTTACCCTTAACACATAAAAATAGGAACAATATTAATGTTAACACGGTTGTGAAAAGAAATGAGAAAATACGATACAACGTAAAATTGCAACCATGAAATGCAGTTTGGCGCCTAGAAAATAAATTGTAGGCGTCATTTGACGCCTTACTTAAAAATCCCAATTTCTAACCCTGTTTTGTAGTGAAAACTAGTTCTAACTATTGAAAACTAATATTTTCTTCTTGATCTAATCATTCATTCAACTATAAACAAATTTATTTTTAGAGTTCATTTTTAGAGTTCATTCTAGGATCAAGGGCAGGCAGGGTGCACTTTGCCATAAAAGGGCACTTTAAAGAAAAAAAGGGCACATTAATGTAATGATTTAAATAATCAACTAATAACTCTCCCCCCCTGACCCCACCCCCTTAAAAAGTCTTTGCTACTACCCCTTTACCCCATTCATACTTTGCAGTGTAGGGGTTGATTCTTTTCCGAAAATTTAAAAAAAAAAATCGGTCATAAATCCGAAAATTTGGACATAAACTATACCACAATTTTTGAGAAATGTTCGCCGGAAAAAACCAATTTCGTCAGAGAATCGCGAAAAAACGCCAATTTCGTCAAAGGACCTTTCTGGTTTTTTTTTTTCTTTCTTATTTCGGCTGAATTTTCACGGTAGCCGAGAAACGGAGTATAGAGAGAGAGAGAGAGAGAGAAATTTACGACTGTGTCGGTGCTGAAATTTTACTGAAAATAATTGGTGTCTGTATGAGGATGTTGGGGGGGGGGGGGGGGTGAAAAGGAAAAAATTAGGAGCAAAATGGGGCTAGGACATTATATAATATTTACAAATAGTTTAGAGTTTGCTTGAAATAAGCGATGAAATTAACCTAAAGGGCGCTATTTTTCTCTCGGTCGATTTTCCGAGTGATAGGGCTCGCGGGGCGGGGATTTTAGACAGTGGGGGCATTGGGGCATCAAATTTTGTAAAGAAGGGCAGGCAGGGCAGCCCGCCCCACAAAAAACGCCTAGAATGAACTCTGTTTATTTTGAAGATAGTATCTCTATATGGTTAGCTTTTTCATATAAATATCAGTATTTGTGGTTGCTAAAGATTTTTTTTTTTTTATGTATTTGAATACTTCTGGTTATTTTGTTTTCTAATTGATAACTTCAAGTCAACATTTTTGGCCATTAGATTCTGTAACAGAAAAGATTGATTGATATTATTGAATGATGTAACTGGCACATAATTTTTGCATGTTGTCTTATAAAAATTTCATATCTTGATATCTTAAAGGATAATCTTCCCGACTGAGAAAATTTTCTTTTACAACTTTACCAAAATCTTAAAGAACATTGTGTTATGTTATTAACTGACATAAATAATATGCATTTTTAAAATGATAATATTTTATGCTATATACTGAATGTTTTACCTTTGCTAATTTGACATGTTACGATAACTCTTTAGTGCATCAGACATGCTCATCAATACATTCTAATTTTCATACTACACGCATACAAACTAGTGATGCAACAAATAATGGTTTGGCCGAAGAACCGAATATCAATTAATCGGCCTAGTTATGGCTGAATATACGGCTTGTTCGGCCACCGAATAATGAACTAATTTTTGTCAAAAAACAAAATATAGTATGTGCTATATGTACAATTATTGTATATTTCACAATTGAAATCTTTTTTTTTTTTCAAAAAATTGTTTATATGCAAATTTAATTATTTAAAGCATTATTTTATTCTGAAAAAATGTTAATTCCCCCCCCCCCCCCCCCAAAAAAAAAAAAAATCTTAGCAAAAGTTCCTCATCAGTTACTGTCTATAGGGGAGACTTGATCCCTTTTTCAGTTTTTAATTTTTATTTTGGAAAAAATAAAATTTTTAAAAAATGTTTCCAGTTATTATTAAAGGCTCATGTGTCTTTCCTGTTGTAGTATTTTTTTTTATTTTTGAAAAACCATTTTTAAAATAAAAATAAATTGTTTTCCAAAAAATAAAAAAAGGATCAAGTCTCCCCAGTTGTAGGGAGACTTCATCCTTTAAACAGATGCATTGAAATGATTCAAATTAAAGTAGTAGAAATCAAATTTATTGTTGACTAACATGTAAAAAGGGAGAAAAACACAATTAATGATCCAAAAACATTTTCAAAGTTTGAAAAATCAAATGTAAATATTAAAATTATTGCAGTTTGAAGAATTCCACCAAGCATGGTTGATTTTGGTACTTTTTTGACAATGTCATTACTGTCCACAACACTATTATCAACATTTTCTGGATAAATAAATTGGTCAAAATTAAGTCCTTGTTTTCTTAGAAAATTGATTTCACATTCAGATGATAAAATCTTCTTTTAAATTTTTCCTACGAAATGACTAATTTTCTTCTTTCCCCACACAATGACGAAATCATTTTCATCAATAGACAAATTTTTTGAATCTTCAATGATTTCATCAGAATGTTCATCAAGTGGATCAGGCTCGGTTGAATCATAAACACCATAACTGCTTTTATAACTTTCTGAAAATTCGTGTCTTTCATTTTTAGTGTTTTTACTTTTTTTTTTCTTGAGATGAAATGAGTTTTTCCCGATTTTTGTTTTTTATTCAGGTGACGATCTTGTATTTCTTCTTCATTCTGTCTTTTAGTTGGTGTGCTTGTCAAAATTTTTGAAGAACCTTTTTTCATTTCTTTAGATTTTTCCATTTTTGGTAATGAAACTTTAGGGAAGGCTTGTATGTCTTCTGGTGTCACTATGTTTGGTTTAACAGTAATTTTTTTACTGCATGTTAGAGTTAATGGTTGATTTGAGACGAAAGATGATAAAAAATCGTCTTCAGAAATTCCTATTTAAGGGATATATTCCAGTGATTTTAAACCAATTTATTATGTTAGTTGCAGGGTTGGGTTTTTGACGTCAAAAAGTGGTTTTTGACATGACAAGCATCAAAAACTGGTTTAAACTGTCATAAACTGGTTTAAACCATCGAAAACTGACAAATACATGTAACACGCTAAAACATTTTAACAATAGGTAAACATTAAATAAGTCAATGATTTATGTGATCTTTTATTGAAATTTAATAATTTAAAAAATATATTATTTGCAATAAAATATTTTTTTTTTTTTTGGATTTTTCAACCAGAAGAAAATTTTGTACAATTAAATAATCCGGATCAATTTTACCCCGCAGCATGCTGCAGCACACCACATGTTTAGCACATTTATTTACACCCAAAAGATTTTTGAGTTTAGAGTGTATGAAGCGTTAGAAAATAGTCTGTCTCTTAATTGATGCTGAGCTAGTAGGACTTTATAGCAAAAGCATTGCTAGATGAGCAAGTTTTGAAGCAGGCTCAAAAAGCTGTTGCATTTAATGATACCTTTCCACCAAGCAATGGAGTCTTCCCTATAGCACTGAAATAAGAAGACGGGAAAGGGGATTCTTTCTTCAATTCAAGGAAATTCTTTAGCTTCATACACAGTCAGTATGGGTAAGCATCCATAAATTCTCTCTGTAGGTCAAGCGCGAGCTGAATCAACTGATACAGCAATCAACCCTTGCCCCTGATGGTTGGGATGCAAAAAATAAGCCAAAGAATGGTATGGTTTCATGATTTGATCCCTTCTATTATGCACTTTTTCAATATGGGCTTAAAGGAATTTTTTTTAGATGACCGAGCCAATTTTGTTCAGTTTTAAAATCAAAAACATTTTTATGTATTGAAAGAAAGCATGTTTTAAAAAGATTTTGACTTTAAGCCTTTTTTTTATCACTTCTCTTATTTTGTAAATGTTTAAAATTAATAATCCAATTTCAATTTTGAACGGAATGGTTATTGCCTAGACTAGAATAACATTGATGCACATTATCTTGTTATATATACAAAAAAATTTGCACTAATTAAAACGATTTTAAGTAAGAGAAAAAATGTACAGCTCAGGTGAGCTTAATGTCTACTTTTTAGAAAAACACAATTTTCCAAAAAAAAATTTAAATAAAAATTTTTCCCTGTTAAAAAGTTGTACTTAACAATAATACTTTACTATGTACCCCAGTAGCAGAAAATTCTCCAAGTGTCTGCAACAGATACTTCAGGGGCAGAAAATAATCAGCAGGTAAAATATTTTACAATTGAAGCGTTAATCAAACGATCACTTACTTTTGATGTTATTATGCATTTTATTAATTTTACTAATAATAATCTTAAGTTTTTGTGTTAAGTAATAAAGAGCCAAACATAATATAAAGTGAAATAAAGGTTCAATAGAAAAATAATCTGCGACGCCCGTCTCCCGTCTCGAACTTTCTGCTACCGGGCTATGTACTAATTACTGATATACAGTAAGAGTGAATTTAAAATATTACATGTAATGTTGTCATGTGTGACATTTAATTTGAAGTTTTACAGATCAATTTAGTATTTGAGGTTTTTGACAGATGGTTTTTGACATGACAGTTTAAACTAGGGATTGACCGAATACCGAATAGTCGATTCGGTATTCGGTGGTTCGGCATGTAAACCGAATATTCGGCTTCGGCCGAATACTTTTAAGTATTCAGCTGAATAATTTTGGATAGGTATTTTCTTAGGAGTAAAAATTCTCTTTTACTTAGAAATAGAATAGGCTAAACAATGAGTTTTAATATTGTATTGTGTGCATGAGTTCATAGTTCAGCTGCACAACAAAAAACAAGTCAAAAGCCATTTTTAATTTAAAAAAAAAAAATTTCCTTTCTAAAATAGTTTACATAGCGGTGAAATCAAAACAACTGTCAACAACAGAGAATAAAAAGTAAGGAAGATGGGCATCTTTCCCTTATCATTTAATTTTAACTATTTCTACATTAGTTTCCTTAATTTAAATTTATTTAATGTTTATTTTCTTTAATATACACATCAAATAAGTATATCAGAAATCATCTCTGTATATCTAAGGTGTATATTAAAGAAAATACAAACACCAAATAAGTATACCCCTATGCCTATCCTATAGCCTATCATTATATACCTATATATATCCTAATCATTAAATTAAAATCGCTCAAATTTGTAATCTTTATCACCATAATGTTAAAATATTAATCAAAATATAAATATGTATCAGTAATTAATTTGACAGAAAATATAGTTAAATGTACATATTGATATACCTTTTGTATCTGAAAACATTCCTATTCAATATGTTTATAATTAGACAATCAGTAAATAAGCTTTGACAACAATGTTTCTTTTTATTTGAATGAACTTTTGTTTTTCTGACAATTCTTATCCTTAATAATGGCCTGTATAGTTTAATATTTTCATAAGTTATTTTGGGTATTGACTAGTGATAAAATAATAAAAAATAAGTGATGGGTTAACGAATTTGTGAGTGGAAAGAAATCATTGTATTTTTTTGTGTAGGTAGATTTAAGAATAAAAATATAATTGAATTAAATTATTAAGAATTTAATGTTAATTAAAGTTTATTAAAAAAGCTAATATATGCAAAAATGTGTATTAAAAATTTTTAAGTATTCGGTTGCCGAATACCGAATATTCGGTATACACTTTGACCGAAGCTTCGGTATTCGGCAAAATTGCTGCTTCGGTCAATCCCTAGTTTAAACCCAACATAAACTGACACATGCCAAAAACCTGCCAACCCTGTAATTATTACTAATACTATATACTAATTATACAATTACAGTAATAGTGAATTTTAAATATTACATCTAATGTGTGACATTTAATGTGAAATTTTACAGACCACTGTAAGTATTTGAGGATTTTGACGAGGTTTTTGACAAGGGGTTTTTGACATGACGGTTTAAACCTCAGTTTAAACCATCAAAAACTGACGCGTGTCAAAAACCTGCCAACCCTGGTTAGTTGTCACCATGGATTTAGGATAGGCAATTCCGATCAGTTCAGCAATTTGATAAATTGTTGTCCTTTGAGCAGGATGATTAGTCATCCAGTCTTGAGCAGCCACATTTAAATATCTTTTAAGTGGTCCATATACAGTACAATCCAGAGGCTGCAAATTGTGAGAAGTGTGCGGTGATATTTTTAACAAAATTATTACATTTTCTTTGGCATAATTTAAACTCTCAATGCTTACATAGTTATCATGATTATTTTTTATGATTAACACTTTACTGTTTTGATTATAATATCTTACATTCTTTACGAAGTGCTGTAAAAGTTTTGCAAAGTTAGACGTATGTCTCACATGTGCATTCATCCACCATGTGCTTGCTAACCATCACATGCAGCCACATTTTAACTTTCTATCTTTGTCAACCATCTAAAATCAAGGCAACCATATTCTAACTAATACAGATAATATCTAAATGTCACGATGAGAAGTAGGGGATTAATAAAATTTAACATTAATTTAGCTTAACTTTGGTTTGGGGACACTTGATCCCCAGGATCAAGTCTCCCCATACAACAGGGATCAAGTGTCCCTAATGTGCATGTTTGTGGGGGGAAAATGCTAAATCAAAAATAAAGAAACTGTATTGGATTTAAATAACAACATTTAAGCAGCCAGGAATGTTAGTATATTATATCAATGAAATTAAGTAATTTAGTTATATTTAGCAAAATATATGAAACTCAAACAACCCACTCAAAAAGAAGTTTGATTGTAAGAAGTCAGATTCCTTTCTTACAACAAAAATTAAAATGACTGAATGAAATGATGTTGTTAGATCTATTGATAAGGAATCACTTTATTAATGTTCTTAGTTTCAAAGATTTAATTACATAAGAAGTGTTTAGTGAATGTTTTCAGATTTAGAGGAAGGAATTTATCTGTAAGGAAAATAAATTTCAAAAATATTGACTACAGGGCTTGAATTTCAGGGCGGGATGGCGGGATTCGCGCCCAAAAATTTAATATCCCGCCCAACAGAATATCGCGGGCGGGAGGCTCCCGTCGAAAAAATTTTCCCCCCTTTTCCGAAAAATTTTGGATTTTGAAACTACAATCAAGTCCCGAGAACACCTTGAGAATTTCCTGATATTTTCGCGTGACCGACTGACACATTTCGCAAGCTTTTTACCACGAAAGATCGTTGAAATTAACGATTTTTTCACGTGAGCGATAGACAAATTTCAATATTTTTTCCCGAGATCGGTCAACAAGTTTCACGATATTTTCCGCGACGATTGGCGAATTCAGAGGCGATTCTGTTCCATATTATCCGAAAATTATGAAAATCAGTCATCAATTTGAAAATGAAAAATATAACAGAAAAATACCACGAATTCACCAAAAAAAATCAATGTCGCCAATTTGGTTGCAAAGGATCGTGGAAAAAAGCGAGTTTCGTGAAAGGATCGCGAATAAAACAAATATCGTCAAAGAATCACGGAAAAACGTTAATTTCGGCAAAGGATCGCGAAAAAGGTGCAGGTTTCATCAAAAGATCGAGGAAAAACACGAGTTTCGTCAAAGGATCGCAGATAACACATGAATTTTGTCAAAGGATCGCGGAATAAACGCGAATTTAGTCAAGGGCTGCTGAAAAAAAGGCGAATTTTATGAAAGGATCGCAAGAAAAAACGCAAATTTCGTCAAAAGGTCGCGGTAAAAAAACGCGAATTTCATGAAAGGATCTTGAAAAAAAGCGAATTTCGTCAAAGGATCGTGAAAAAAAAAACATGACTTTTGTCAAAGGATCGTGGAAAAAACACGAGTTTCGTCAAAGAATCGCAAAAAAATGCGAGTTTCATCAAAAGATCGGCAAAGGAATTTATAATTATAATGCATAATTATTCTGAGTTGTTGATTTAAATTGCTTCAATGGTATTTTTTCATGCCTATGTTTGTATTAATGTAGTTCTTTAAATAGCACATAAAATAAACAGTTGGTTTTAAAGTTTTTTTTCTCCCTCCCATATAGCCCAACTCCCCTCCATTTATAAATGTTGGTAGGCAGACTCCCCTCCTAGGAAAAATTGAATTTCAAGCCCTGGACTATGTAGTAACTTAGGTACTGTATTTTTTATATTGATATTATATATGTTGTTGCTCTTACATTTTAAAATATCACAAAATTTTAAAAGTACTAAACAACATAAATTTCAAGTTTCAGATAAAAGAAAATAGAGATGTAAAAACATACATACCAATTAAAAAAATTTAGTACTTGCAATTCTTTTATTTTTATTTTATTTCTTTTTTCTTTAATAAGACTTAGTAACACACTTAAAAAAATTACTTAAATTATATTTAACTTTTAAGTGCATTTTACTCAGAAAAGAAAAACTTAATTATTGCAGCATATACGACTTAAATATTTATGCTTTTTATTAAAGAAAATTTAGTCTAATTAAAGATATCATGAAAGAAAGATTTTTTTATGTAACAAGGGATAAATATTAAATTTCCCATTAGGCTTTTTAAAAAATAGAATTTTCTTGTATTGCTCTATTAGAAAAATTTTGAATAGATTGACTTTAAATTTAATAGATTATGTTAGCTCATTACAGATACTTTTTGTACTTGTTGATACAGCATAAAAATGAACATGATTGATAAATTACTGTCTTATATAGAAACGAATAGATAAAGCCCATTCAGAATATGAAAGTTAAAAAGGAGAAAATGTGTTGATTTCAAATAAAATTTTCATTATACATGAGGAAAATAAATAAACAAATTAAAAAGTTTTATTGTGTAAATATAAAAACATTTCTCATGACATTATTCGGTCTTGAGCAAATAATGGACTTGATATTCGACCGAAGCCGAATATTAGGCAGATAGGCCGATTATTCGGCTACGGCCGAATAATCATTGCATCTCTAATACAAACATGACCTAGACTCATTATGTCTCATGTTGACTGCTTAGATAAAAGAATTAAAAGTAGAAATTATTTTAACCAATAATTTAAAACACATAAATTACAAAAAAGAAAAAATATTACATTAGATTTGTTCTAAAAAAACCAATTGGTTTTTTTGAGGAAAAAACCAATTGGTTTAAACCATGCCAACCCTGTATGTAAATAATAGGTATGAAAAATAAAACGGCAGCAAAGTTCTAAAATTTTCAATGAGATAATTTGCCAATTGCATCACAAATCTTAAAATAACAATGTATGAAATCTACTAAGGAAGTTAAATGAAATGAAGAAGTTTAGGACACATATCAATAGTATAATGCATATTCACCCGATTTCAATATTTGTTACTTTTAATATTTAATTGAAAGCTATTAAAATCAGGGTTGGCAAGTTTCTGCCAGAGTGGTTAAAACCGGCATGGCAGAAACTAGTTTCTGCCAGTAGGTGGCAAAAACTGGCAGAAACTAAGAAATAATATTAATAAGAACTTTAATGTGCAATGATTCATAATTCGCACAATCACATGTATTGGATATGTAAACAGTTAAGTTAAAATTAAAGATTATGAATGTTATTCAAAGATGCAAAATTATCATATAAATATACTTTGTTTATATAATACTAATTTTCTTTCACTTGAAAAACTGAAATTTTCATAATGGTAGTCTGATGCTGTACAAGTTTAACTATTAATATTATTGTTTAGAGTTGAATTTCTATTTAAAAGTAAAAAAAGAAATTTACAAAAAATTCTTTGATATTTTAACAAATGTGTTTTTCAGAGCATTTTTAAATAAATAATGCAATGCAATAACTTAAAGATTATGATTCTTGTGAAAACATATAAATAATTGAAGCACAATAAATAACAGAAAAAAAATTAATGAACTATCTTGTACAATTATTTTACAATACTGAAAGAACAAAATTTCCAAGCAAATATACTATTATTACTTTTTCCACAGAACATTCCATAGCACAGGATAAATTTTGCTAATCTTTCTGAACACAGACTGTTTCGTAATTTGTTCTGAATAAAAGAAAAGTTCGAAAATATTCTTTCAAGACTGTCATTACTTGCTGGCAATGTCATTATTGAGGATGTAAAAGTTGAAAAATCCTCATTTTCACTAGTATTCGTTTTTAAAGATGACCACCACACAGAAGGCAAGACATTTTCTAGGGCTTCATTCGAGAAATGTGTTTCTGGGACAGGAGTCGATTTTGTTTTAAAGGATATTATATATGGCACAAAATTGGGATTAATATCAATCAGAAAGCAATTTCCTTGCCTTTTCATTATGTTCATATGTCAATTTCGATCCCATATACTTATTAGGATGAAGTAATTAAGCTAGCATATGGTAGTCGGTTATTACTGTATTAAATCTTCTTTGAACCTTTGTATTTGTGTTGTAAGTGCAAAATGTGGTTGGAAATTTTCAACTAACAGTCTTAAGTTGAAAAAAAAAAAAAGTCAGATTTGTTCCTTTGAATACTGTATTTAAATGAAATGTTTTTTAAATCCATGGAATTACAAGATCCACATATAACTGTAATATTTCTATGAGAGATATTTTTTTACTGTTATTATTAAATTATGTTAAATTACAGAAAGGTATTCTGAGTAAGTATTGATTATCTTTCTTTTTTTTTTTTCATTGTTTAATTTAAAATAAGTATTGGATATAGTTTTCTATTTGATTTTTAAACTAAAATTTTAAAATACTCTAATAATTGTTTACATATAAAATTATACAATCATATTATAACAAAAATTTTATCTGTTACATAACTCATTTTTTCTAATACAAATCTATTTATTTTTTAATTAAAACTACTCACAATATTTCATTTGTTATTTATACTGAAAAAAAAATGTACTTAAGAAATTTAGTACTACTAAAAAAATCTCAGATTATGTATGAAATGTGTTTATGCCAGTTGTTGCCAATTTCTGCCGGTTAAAACCACTTTCTGCCACTGGCACGGCAGAAACCCTTTTCTGCCGGCAAAAAGGCCAGCCCTGATTAAAATATTCATCAAACTGAATATTTGGCAAAATAAGTAAGTAATACACCAAATCAGAGGTTAAATTTACTACATTTTTTATGAGTCAAAGCTGTCTTGCTAATCCTAAATCTGTGAATCAGTCAATGAAAAAATGCAAGTCTATTGAAAGAAATCGTGAATTAGGTTTTAACAAATAAATATTGTTTTTAAAAATATGTATATTTATTAAAACAATAATATATTACAACATATTACTGGCTGCTAGATTTAAAGACTTTCATAACAATTCTAAAATAAATAATTACTGTAAAGAGAATTTAAATTGTGCTTGCTTCTTTTTTTCATTCCCTCCAAACCTTTTATGACCTTTATACACACACAAAAGAAAAAGAAATAAAATTATGACAATTTTATTACACATATTACGATACTGATGCAGGTAGGTAAGCCAGCTCCACTATTTTATAATTATATTTTAAGTGCTAAAAGTTCTTTTGTTTACCTCAGTGATACAACTACAGGCAAGGTGCTGTACATGAAAATCTGGTGTTTTTATGAAATTTTCTTTTCTCAGTAAACTTGAAGCTTACATCTTTAAATGGACCTACATCCCTTTGGCTGTATTTTAAACATACCAAAATTAATCCTCACTTTACGCTCATCAATACCTTTATAATTTGATTATGATACAGTAAAACCCCGATAATTCCAATTAATTGGGACCAGACCCAATCCGGATTCTCGAAAATCTGGAGAATAAGAAAAAATGTAATAAAATAAAACATACTTACAGAAAATCACCTTTATATTAAACATATTGAGTATTTACAGACAGTAAAAATGTTTACTTTGTAATTATAAAGTTTGTGATCTTCTGCTATGCCAGTTTTGTATATCTTTTGCGCATCCGCTTGAGCATAAGTAGTTCATTGGGTGTAGTCTCCACCATTAATTGTTCTAAATGAGACATTGCTTCATTATGGCTAATAGCTTTAAGTTGATCATCATTGATAATGGTGTTTTCGTCAGTTTCATTTTCTTCAGTTGTGCACAAAGCGATTATTTCGTCATCTGTAAGTGAGGCGTAACCTTCATTATTTTCTGCTTCCAACCAATTGCTAATGTCACTGATATCAACATCTGAGCAACCATCAATTTTTTTTTTTTTTTACAATCTCACAAAATCTTCAGGCAGAGTTTCCCCCAGACAGTTTCAGGAGGGTGCTGCACCCTACCTGCTCTTAAATTTACAAAATAGCACCCCTCTTGCCCCTCATTAAAAAAATTAGCTCCCTTGTTGCCCCTACCTGGAAAAAGTGCCTTTACTCCTTTGTTTATTAAAAAATTCACTTGCATAGTAAAAATTGACTCATTGCTGTCTTTAAAATAGTGTTCTGTCGATTAAATATTAAAAAGTAGTTTTAAAAATCAAAAGAATGCCTTTATAATTTCAAGAAATGCCCTTAAGAATCCAAAACATGCCCTTCGGAATCTAAAAGTGCCCTTTTCCCACAAGCAGCACCCTGCCCTTTTTTAAACCTGGGGGAAACTCTGCTTCAGGTGTAATTTCTCTTTCATTCTCACTTATTCCTCCTTCTGTTTCAAGCTTATTATCCGAGAAATCAGAATTTGCAGGCCATAAATTCTTCCACTACTTTCGGAGAGTACTCTCAGAAACCTGATCCCCAGATTCAGCAATCATATAGATTACATTCTTGATATTGATTGATTTGAGAATCTCTACCACTCCATGTTCTCCATCATCTTCTAAACGTTCACTCAGCATTTGTCATTTGTAAACATTCTTAATGTTCTGGGGAACCCCTTGGTCCATTTGGCTGTACTACCGCTGTCACATTAGGTGGTAAAAACTTTACCGTTATCTTTCCTTTTGTCAGTTAACTTTCTTCCGGGTGTGTCGGGACAGTATCAATTAGGAGGACAGCTTTGATGGGTAAGTTGCACGATTTTAAATATTTTGTAACACACGGAACAAAATAGACAAAGAATCACTCTTTAAAAATTTCGTTCTCTATCCAAGAACTCTTCTGGGAACGGTAAATTACAGGTAAAGTCTGATGATTTATGTTTTTTAGTGCACAAGGAATTTTTGGATTCTCCAATTAAAAGAAGAGGAAATTTCTGCTTTCATGACTTTCATGATGCATTGCTACAAGCCATTATAGTGAGGCGGTCCTTGCTCTTTTTATATCCTTTAGCTGATTCTTCTAATTTTGAGGCTACAGTTTTATTTGGTAACATGCGGTAGAATAGTCCTGATTCATGGGCATTGTAGATCTGATCTGCCGTTAACTCTTCTGTTTTAATAAATTCTTCAAATTCTTTTTGGAACTTTTCAGATGCGTTTTTGTCACTTGACAAGCTCTCACCCGTCACAGTAAGTTGACTCACACAATGCCGGTTTTTCCATCTATTTAACCACCCTTGACTGGCAGTAAAATCTGGATCACCATTAGGCAACTTTGCATTTAATTTTAAGGCTTTTTGTTGGATTATTGGACCTGATATAGGTAAACCACGATCTCTTTCTGTGCAAAACCAAACGAATAACGCTTCATCCAGTGTTTCAAGTTTAGCTTTTTAGGTGCGTTCGTAATTATATAAATACGTAGCACCTATAGTCGTCGTTCAGTCCGTCTGTCTGTCCGTCCGTCTGTCCGTCCGTCCGTCCGCATATAATAGAGCAAAAACTACCCAACCGAATGGTCTGAAATTTTAAATATATGATTGTTGTAAAATTTTGTCGAGCCATTTCCAATTTTATGAAAATCGTATGTATAGTTAAATTACAGGGACAGTCAAAAGTTTTTCTTTACATTACGGCCAATGGGAAAAATTATTGCACGTGCATTTTAATGATGTTAAAGCTTTCCGAATGGTCTCAAATTTTAAACATATAATTATTGCGACATTTTGTCGAACCATTTCAAATTTTATGAAAATCGGATGTATAGTTTAATTACAGGGACAGTCAAAAGTTTTTCTTTACATTAAAGCCAATGGGAAAATTATTGCAAGTGCATTTTAATGATGTTACAGCTTTCCGAATGGGCTGAAATTTTAAATATATAATTGCTGCAAAATTTTGTCGAGCCATTTCAAATTTCATGAAAATCGGATGTATAGCTTAATTACAGGGACAGTCAAAATTTTCCGTTACATTAAGGGGAATGGGAAAAAATTATTGCAAGTGCATTTTAATGATGTTACAGACTATGCACTTATGAATTGCAAATAAATACACATTCAGTACAATATGGGGTGCAAAAAATAATTATAAAACTAGTTATAGTACGAACGCACCTCATTTGCCACGTTTGACGAGCAATTTCCAACTTGTTTAACATTCCTTCGATTGTCCAAACCGTCATTAGAAATTGATTTCGAGCAAAACTCCTCGATTGTTTTTCGATTTTTCTTCCAATCGGACACTGTCGAGGTCCCTACTCCTAATTCACAAGCAATCTTTTTTAAGGGTTCACCTTTATCAATTCTACTCATTGCTTCCAATTTCTTTTGTATGGTCACAAAATTAAATTTTCGTTTTGTCGCCATAGCTAAAAATGTATGCTCAAAAACAGTGCATGGCAAAGAAAGTTGTCTGGTTAGGATTTAGGTGGATACATTCTCTCTGAATGGGGAGGTCGGTTTCAAGGAAACAGAGCAGTGCCTCGGGGGTTTCCGCAAGTGATATTGTAGAAGAGTTTTGTCACAAAGGCAAGGAAACAGTCCCAAGAGACCTGTGGGCTCGCTCACAAAGATTGGAAAGCGATCCTTATCAGTCAGTGGGTCACATTGCTTTCTTGCAATGCTCTAAGTAAAACTTTATTGTGCAGTGAGCTTTTGGTGACATTTTGAAATGGATTAAATAGAAAACTGTGAAAATCGGTATTACCAAACTTAAAGTGATACATTGTTGTTGCTTCTTTAAAAGATAACATCAAAGAGTTTAAATAAGGATGCTTAAGGTATTCTTTCGAAAAGATTTCAGGAAAGACTTTTTTATTCAGAATACGAGGATGAAATAAATGAATGTTATGGAAATTTGCCAATTGCATCTCAAACTTGAAAAAAAAAACCGACCAGATCGATCCGGATTATCCGGAGATCCGAATTAACGGGGTTACACTGTACATCTAAGTGGCCTTTCTCATACCAAACATACATCATTTAAAATAATAATATCAGTGAGATATATTTGAAAAACATATGTGTGAAATATTGTGAGGTATTTTAATTTTATTTTTAAAGAGGAGGGTCAATTTAAGAGTCAATTGTTGACCCCTTTACTGTAAAATTTATGAGTTTCTGGGGCTTATGCATAAAATGCGAGTAAACACAAACCTTCACAAAAACTTAACAAAACTACACAGTTCATCCCAGACAGTTTCAGTAGGGTGCAAGCAGAGTAGGGCAAATTTGTAATCTCAATTACCTGCAATATAATTACAAGGTAATTGATTGTAATTGATTAGAGTTACACATTCAATGCAGAAATTTCGCCAAATAATGGCCAAATATTTGGCAACAGTGCTGCAAGAATTTTTTATGGAATGTAATTTTAAATATAATTAATTACAGTGTATTCTCGAAGTCGAAGGGGCACTAAAAAAATTTCGAGATAGCAAGTTTTCGAGATAACAAGGTCATAACCAAACATAAAAATTCACGTAAAACCCATGATATGGAATAATGTTATAATAAGTCACAATAAGTTTAACTACAACAATGATAATTTTAATTTTTAAAATATTAGAAAATAATTACATTAAACTGAAAAGAATTAATAAATACATAAATGAACTTATATTGATAGAATTGCTTAAAAAAGCCAAGTGTTGTGGCCTGGCGACATGTCTTTTGAAAGTTATCGTTTTCCACGTTTTCAGAGCATTCTATGAAGCATCGTAGTACATGGACAGCATCTTTAGCTTGGGCCACAGTAACGCTAGGTAATGGTTCTGAAACACCCACTTTTTTCTCATTATCGAACGAGAGAGAAGAAATTGATTGATTTTTTTACTTCGAAAAATATTCGACACACCAAGGTTTTGGGAGAAAAGTCTTCGAGATAAGAATTGAAATTAACATTAGATAAATATGTAATATCAAGGGGAAAAATGGTTTTTCAACATATCGAGGTTTTTGAGATATATTGAGTACTATACTGTACATACAATTAAACTGAAAATAACTGAAATTACGAATTTGCCCAACTCTGGATGCAGGTAACCAGTGGTGGGATTCAAATAATTTAACAACCGGTTCGCTGCCCGAATGATTTTTGCAGGGGTGCAGAATATGTCCGATCCGGCGATCTAGGATCGGGGGAAATTTTAACCCTCTGGGGAAATTTTTCAGAAACATATACAATTGATTTCGATTTTACCAACGAATTCCATAATTCCCTGAGATAGAACAATTTCAGTATAAATAAAAATATCCGTATGGCGACCTTCACAAAATCGATCTCAGAATAATATGTACCGTATATCAGGGGTGATTATGTTCTAATTTTTACGAAAGCTTAAGACATTCGGTTCAAAAAAAAAAAAAAAAAAAATCATTCATCTGAAAATTTGGACATAAAAATACCGCGAATTTTCGCGAAGAATTATGGAAAAAACACGAATTTCGTCACAAGATCACAAAATAACCGCACATTTCGTCAGAAGATCGCGAAAGAACCGCAAATTTCGTAAAAAGATCGCGAAAGAACCGCAGGTTTCTTCAAAAGATCGCGAAATAACCACAGGTTTCGTCAAAAGATCGTGAAATGAACGCAAATTTTGTCAAAAGATCGCAAAATAAATGCACATTTTGCCAAAAGATCGCGAAACAATCGCATATTTCGTCAAAAGATCGTGAAACAATCGCAAATCTCGTCAAAAGATCACAAAACAACCTCGAATTTCGCCAAAAGATCACAAAACAACCACGATTTTAGTCAAAACATGGCGAAATAACCGCTATTTTCGTCAAAACAGGGAGAATAACCTTCTATTTCATCAAAGAAAAGTGAAAAAAACTGCAAATTTCATCAAAAGATCACGAAATGAACGTAAATTTACTCAAAAGATCACGAAATGAACGTAAATTTACTCAAAAGATCGCGAAATAAACGCAAATTTTGTCAAAAGATTGCGAAACAACCACGCATTTCGGCAAAAGAGGCGAAATAACCGCAAATTTCGTCAAAAGATCATGAAAGAATCGAAAATTTCGTCAAAAGATCAAGAAAGACTCGCAAATTTCGTCAAAAGATCACAAAAGAATCTCAAATTTTGTTAAAAGATCGCAAAAAACTGCAAATTTCGTCAAAAGATCATCAAAGAACCGCAGATTTCGCCAAACGATCGCAAAACAACTGCGAATTTCGTCAAAAGGAGAAAAAAACGCAAATTTCACCGAAAGATCGTGAAATAACTGCAAATTTCGTCAAAAGATCCATGAAAAATACATAGTGTTGGGAGTGGATTTCCCCCACTCTGCTGTAACCTTTCAGAAAATTTGCTGCGAATTTTAGGAAATTTTTTTCACCCAGAATCTCCCCTGCCATATATACTCGCACATAAGTAGAAAAATATTTGAAAAATAAATTTTCTATACCTTAGGTAATACAGCACTTACCTATATAACATACCGTAAAATTTTGGGGGAATTTTCGTGTGGATTGGGGGAAATGTTGGGAGTAGAAACATTTTCTGCACCCCTGGATTTTTGATGTACAAAAATGAAAGAAAAATGAAGCATCACACATAGATTATGAAACACTTTCCAACATTATAAGGACATTGTTAAAAAAATTTTTGATCCTTTGGTACAGTGAAAAAAATCCTGAAACATGTTTCCCTATAAAAGGACGTTAATAATTATTCGACAATCATGAAACTTTGATCATAATTTCTATCAGAAAATGCATCCAAGCAATCAAGACTTAATTTCTAACAAAACTAATATTCTGCAATGTTAACAACTGTAGCGTGCTCTCCCCACCCCACCCCATCCCCCCCCAACCCGGTCACTCCAATCTGCATATTTATATTTCATACATTATTTGAAAAATTTAAAGCACTTTTTTTTTTCTTTAGCAAAATAAAAATTTAAATATATCTATCTGCATATACTTGTCAACTATTTCTGTTTTTAGTTATCATTCTTTCGATTAGAAATCGTTGTCTAATTTTAAAGTTAATTGAATAACTATGCGATTAAATATGATAAGGATTATGATTCAGAAATAGCGTCAACACAGAAAAGGAATAGTTCGCAACTATGCATTTTTATAAAAAAATGAATAAAATTTACAGAAATTAAGATTACATGCTGAAGAATGGAACAGCGTTTTCTAATTTCCTATAGAATATGCTCACCTTAGACTATAATCGATTCCTTCCGCATAACAATCTTTCGTGGTTTGTTACTGAAAATCAGATTAAATAAAAATTTTGACACCGTTAACGAAAAGATTCGATGCTTTTATAGAAAAGAGGTAACACTCCTCGATTGCTTTCTATCAGAATAAACTATACATGGCAATTATTTCTACTTACAAATGAAAGTAAACTTCGTAAATCTGGATGCAGAGCCTTAGCATGGACATCGTTCATGTTACAAAAGAAACAGAAAAATCACTAACGTGATTTTTATACTCGTACAAAATAGAAGACTAAAAACCTCAAACAAACAAATCCTCAAGCTGATTGATGCCCATTGACTAAAAACTGAAAATATTCTTTTCAGGTTCGATATCGAAATAAAAAAATATAATAAACCAGCCAATTAAAAATTATCGTAATGTCACAAAAGAAAATTGAACTGTAAGAAAATTTATTGTTCAGTCTCTTGATTGGCGCCGTATCAACACGTCGTTGCCATCAATACCAGACATACATTTGCTAATAGAATAGAAAAATACGATTCCTGTTTCCCTTTATTCTGACCAAAATAGCATGAAAAGGATTTGAAATAAAATAGAATACGTAATTTTTAAGGAGGATCCCCCCCCCCCCCAATACACGAATAAATAAAATTTTGAAAATAATTCAGATTGAGCTTGAGCCAGCCCAAGCCCAAAAACTGATATAAAAATTTAGTTGAAACATCTCCTTACTGTTTTGATGAAAAAGAATGCAAAAGCTTGGAGATGGGAAGGAAAGGGGAATTTAGGCTTTGATTTTTTGGAAGCACTATTGCACTGGGCTCCGGAGCCCTGTATTTATGAGCTTTGTGAATTCTTGTGTGAGCCCTTGTGTGTGATATTTAAATATTTACTATATATACAGAGAAATACCGGAGCTAAGCTCCAGTGGGCTCCGGCGCAAATTAATATAAAATTATATATTATAATGAATAAATTTTATATTATATTGAAAACAATATAATATAAAAATAGCAGAAATGTAAGTTTAAGAATTAACCCATGTTCATGACCTAAAGTTGTATATAACATATTTAGAAAAATATTATCCATGCTATAGCAAGTAAGACAAATTTTTGCACAACCAAAACTTCTCGAGTTATGACATTTAGAAATTTTTACCATTTCTTAATACAAAAAAAATAGGCCAGACAACGCTGGAAATTCATAAAATACAATGTATCATGATTCGGCAAGTTTAGATCATACAATGACTTTTCATTTGTTAGAGCTGGAAAAATATTTTTCTAAATATAACTTATAGGACTCGAGGAACTTACCAAAATTTTGGATTTCTTACATTTATACGAAAATAACTACTTTCATTTAAATAACTTTTAAGATGTAAAGAACAATATTAAAAAATGTGCAGTTGGAAGTATATACCTAAATCTGATGATTTAAGTATTGATCAGCGATGACAGGGAACATTCTGTGCCAAAGCAAAGTACCATTTATTCGAATAACAGCATTGCCCGAGCCCGTAGTGAATGACCCTTAAATTAACCTGAAATTTGTATGATTTTATATCTTTAAATCTATTTTATCTGAATTTATATTTTTAAATGAAAAAATAGTGAATTGAAACATGGAAAGTATATATGCTATTTGGTACTTTCCTTTCTGCGCAATTTGATTTGTGGAGTCTATGCTCACCAAAAGCGAGCGAAACCGCAACGAAACACTCAGGTTTTCACTAATTTCGTCGAAATTTCACACGTCATTTTTTGTAAAAAATATTTCTACCCGTCTGAATGTTTACATTTTTTTGTAGATGATGTAAATCTGATCCATTGAGAATCTCAATTTGAGATACTCTTAAAATATTGTGCTCAAATACGGTCGTTTAATTAGTTTTAGCGTACAAAAATATCGTCTCCGTGAGGAGCGAAATGAGCTGCATTTGCCGGTGTATTTGTAAGGGTTAAAATTCCTAGTTTTTAAAACTGATTGTTCCATCAATAAGAAGGTGGTTTCAGATTTACGGACATATTGGTTTGGCAGTACCTCTAAAATTTCGCCCTGAAGGAGCGAAACCTCGACGAAACACTCAGATTTTTACTGATTTCGTCGAAAATTTCCCACATTTTATTTTGTAAGAAATATTTCTACCCGTTCGAACGTTTCAAAATTTTTGTAGATGATTTAAATCTGATCTATTGAGATGCTCTAAAAAGATTGTGTTAAAATACGGACGTTTAGTTATTTTTAGCGTAGGAAAAATATTGGCTTCGTGAGGCACAAAGTTTCTGTTTGGTATCCTAAGGTAAAATTTACCAAAGTATATAAATATGAAGTTAAAATTAGGTATTTGTATTAAAAATTTCAGAGTTTGGTACAGTTTCACTATGAAGACGATCCCCTAATCTTAACATAAATTTAAAGACAACATAATTTCCAGTCGAAGGGCTATTCACATTTGTTTTAGGCACAATTTTGTGATTAAAATTATGGGACGCTCTCTTTTTTTTTTGGCCAACTATAGAGTAAGTTAATTATAACAAACCACGTTTAAAAAGGGTTGGCAAGTTTCTGCCGAGGTGGTTAAAACCACTGATAGAAAATGTTTAAAACCGGCATGGCAAAAAACCCTTTCTGCCACATATGGCAGAAACTCAGAAAATGACATAAAAGGGATTACTGGCATACAATAGATAATGCATAGGAAAAACAAATATTAACCAAAGTACAATTTATTTACAATATTATCATCATTCAAAATCAAATATTAGTACATTGTTTGCACTGGAGAAGTCTATAACAAAAGACAAGTTTTGATGAGGTTTCTAAACCTAAAGAATTTCAAAATTTTTTAAAAGGTAAGGGCAGCGAATTTAGAAATGGGTAGGAGGGAGGAATTTAAAACACACCCGTCGATTAACATATCTACGGATAGGTTTTTGAATGGAGTTTCATTCAGATACAGTTTTGTTAAGATTAGAGATATTTATTTAGTTTAGAAATTTCTAAAGTTTATTTACCACTATTTTCGAATAGTAATTTTATCAAATATCTTAAATTCTTACTTAAAACCGCCACCCTCTCGACTAATATAAATTTCAGGTTCATAATAATATATTACAAACAATGAACTGAAAAGTTTGTTAAAGTTACAAGAAGATTACAAGGCTAAAATTTCTAATGCAGAGCAATTTCAACAATGATCAATTCAATTGCTTTGATTCGAAAATTTCAGTCTTGTAATGTAACAATTTTTTTACATTAAATTATTAAATTTTAATTATTATATCAAGTTTTTACAATGATGAAATGGAGTTACATTTTTTAGTTTACTTAAACGTATATCATTTAGTAATTACTAGAACTGAACTATTAAAGACATTTTTTAGTTTCTGCTGGTTCTAACCAGTTTTTGCCACTGGCAAGGCCAGTTTCTGCCAGCAAAAAGCTAACCCTGCGTTTAAATAAGTTTTTTTCCCGTTTTTTGTTTTTCCTACAGTTTTATTTTATTTTTATTAGATTTATATTTATATGTCTTAATAAGTTCAGCAATCAACAACTGATAAACACTGATTATTTTCTTTAAAAAAAAAAAAAAAGAGTATAATTAATGCTATAAAATTATGTTCATTAAAGCATATGATAAAATTATCTACATTCCTTATATTGATGCACCAGGATAGTGCTAAAAATACTAAATCAACAAAAAAATGCTATGCTAAATTTAGTTTTCAAGACTCTTGACTTCCACTACTAATGGTAAAATACAATGTGACATCACAGTCCAGAATTGGAATATTTTGATATGCCAAAATGCCTGTGTGTACACCTGCAAATACTGCCAGCAAACAAATTTCAGCCTTCACCTAAGTTGAATGCATACAGTTAAACTAAAATTTTGCAAATGTTCTCAGATACATAAATGATATTTTGAATTTATATTAGTGATGCAACGAATAGTGGTTTGGCCGAATAACCGAATATTCGGCCAAGTTACAGCCGAATATTCGGCCTATTCGGCCGCCGAATAATTAACTTACTTTTGCCTAAAAACAAAATATAGTATGCACTATATGCACAATTCTTGTATATTTCACAATTAAAATGTATTGTTTTCTTTTAAAAAATTATTTATATACAAATTTTTAATTTTTTAAAGCATTATTTTACTCTGAAAAAATATTCGGCTATGTTCGGCCAAAAAATTACCTGAATAATATAATTCAGACTCCCCCCAAAAAAATCTTAGCAAAGGTTCCTCATCAGGTACTGTCTACTTACATTTTAATAGATATTATGTGTGGTGTTGTTACATTTTAAAATAATGACAAAATTTTAAAAGTACTAGGAAACATAAGTTTCAGCTTTCAGATGAAATAAAATAAAAAATCTTAATATCTTAAGAAAAACCACTGATAGAAAGGGTGAAAGGAATATTCTCTAAAATGGTGGACAGAAATCATTGTTGACTTTATAAAGCTCACAATTAACAAAATTTTTATTTATCTTTATTATTATTAATTTTTTCTTTGCTGTCAGCAGTGAAGCCTCTATAGAAAGTACCCTCAATGTGAAAAAGTAAAAGAAATTAGTAATTTTCTTTCCCAGCCACTACTAGAAAGACAACAGTGTCCTTTGGACTGGTGGGCGAAAAATTCTGAAGACTTTTCAAACCTTTCACAATTAGCCAAAAAGTACCTTTCTGCACCAGGAAGTACCATATATAGTGAGAGATTATTTTCAGAAGCAGGTGACATTTACGGGGATAAAAAAGAAATAGACTATCACCTGAGAATGCTGAATTATTATTATTTCTGCATCACAATCTACATTTATTGAAAACATTTTAACTGTTTTTTAAGGCATTACAATGCTATTCTTGAAAAAATATCTAAAACGTAAATGCATACTAATTAAAAGAATTTAGTATTTACATTTCTTTCATTATTTAATAAGAAATAGTAACAGACTTAAGTATTGCAACATATACGACTTAAATATCTTATACATATAATACATCTATATCTAATCATTAATCAATTATTTATTTAAGTTCTTTAAAGGTATAATTCAAAATATTATTGAAAGAAATATTTTTTATGTAACAAGGGTTAAATGTTAAATGATATTTATGATAAAAAAAAATTTTGAATTAGCTTGTACAGCTGTATTAAAATAATTTTGAATAGATTAATTTTAAATTTAACAGATTATGTTAGCTTATTACAGATACTTTTTGTACTTACTGATACAGCATATTTTTTTTTTTTTTTAACATGATTCCTAAATTAGCCTCTTATATAAAAATGGATAGATAAAACCCATTCGGAGTATGAAAGTTAATGGAAAAAACAGTGTTAGTTAATTTCAAATAAAATTTTCATTACATATGATGAATATAAATTGTCAAATTGAAAAGCTATACTGTGTAAATATAAAACATTTATTACAGTATTATTCGGCCAAGGCCGAATAATGGACTTGATATTCGGCCGGAGCCGAATATTCGGCAGACAGGCCGAATGGGCCGAATATTCGTTGCATCTCTAATTTATATTACAATATGTTAAAATATCTACTGCTACTAAAATGAATTTCTTCTCAACATTTTCAAGAAATAAACATTAATAACACTAAAACTCTACAGAGCACTAAGCTAATATTCAAATGTACTACTTGCAGTAAAATTTGATACTCTCATGTTCCCAATTGGGAACATTGGTCTGTAAAGATAAAATTAGCTTGCGGTGAATGAAAAAAAGAAATAGTATCTTCCAGTGCACCACAAAAACAAAAATACAGGTATAAACTAAATTTTGTGAATTTTCGCTTTAAAAAATATTTTTACTTAAATTTTAATAATTCTCAACTTAAAGCAAAAATTAATCCTTTAAATTTAAAATATCTTACGACTTTGCTTTTTATTTAATCTGGTAATTAATTTCTATATTCCATATTTGAATCTGATGTATATAGAATAGTTAAAAGCGGCCAATGTCCCCAAACGGGGACACCATGAAATTCATGCAAAAAAAAAAAAAATGTTTCTTACTATTGTAAGGATTAGTATTAGTACTTTCGAATTAAAATGTTAGAAGGTAAAATATCAAAAGAAAAATAATTAAAAATATACCTGAATCTTAATAGATTATGTAAAAGTCTAAAAAATATTTGATGGCAATTAAATTAAGTCTTAAAATGATAAACATGTATGACTGAAATGCAAGATAATTGAATACCTTAAGTAACATACATTTACAGCAATATATTTGATAATAAAATGACAGGATTCAATGCTAATGATAATAATTTAACATGGAAAATACGCCCAGATTTTTAAAACTGACCCTTGATCATCACAATATTAATAACTAATAAAATAAAACTATATTTCCTAAAGCATACTAATTGACTTAATTAAAATATTGTTACGTGAAATGCATGAACCTCAATCAAATTATTTCGTGTCATAAACTATGCAAAGCACTGTGCATTATGATCTGATAAATCAAAGTCACCAGGATTAAGACCCTCCAAATAGACCTTCATAATAAATCGCGTAAAAAAATCAATAAAATATTAATAAATATGTTGTATATTAAATAATTATCGTGAAAAATATTTTAAAATGAAGAAATATTACAGAAAAGATAGGTTAAAAGCGTAAAACAACTTACGCTCTAACTCAACCTGGGGGTGCCCCTGCTTGCCTGATGGCCTTAGGCCTAGACCCTCACACGAAATAAACTAACTACTAACGTTTGCGCACTGATAATTTTATTTTGATATAAAATAATTAATTTTAGCAATGACTATTTGTAATAAAACAGCACACGTATATATAGGATATATCTGTGCAATAAGTTGATATTATTTACATTAATGCCCCCCCCCCCCCCACCTCCCAATAACCCCTTTATTTAAAGTTCATACCAATAAAACATTTCAAATACAAAATCATATCATTGATTCCAAAAAATGCATCTGCTTTGGATTGCGTTGGAAAATGCATATGTGTAAATTACAGTTAATTTAAATATTTGTAAATTGTTATCAATTAATCAAGCCGGAATGAAGTAATGTGCAAAGACGTCGATTATGTTTTGTAAACTTATAGGTAGTCGATTGATCACATGACTGAAAACGAAATTCAAACTATTAAAATGTATAATGTTAATATTTTAAAATGACAGATCACTTATATTAATCCATAAATATGTTTAATATACTCACAGAAAGCATCAAAATGTTGTTAAAAATCAAAGCAACAAAACAAGAGAAGCAAGTCTTCTCTTATTGGCTCGAAGAGAGAAAAAGGAAGATGAAACCACGCCTATAAACAACGGTAGCCGTTTCTGAAAAGGTACCCACTGTTTTACGATTAACAGATGGCGCTAGTTCCAAACACGGAAAATTTCACCGCCAGGGTGTAGAAACATAGCTCCATTAAGTGGAAAGCATGGACATTTTGAAAAGTTTGAAAGATAAACTTCGATATGGACTGAAGAGACCATAGATTAAGGACCAAGATGCAAAGAAGTTGGAAGTATTCCTTCTTCCATGCCAAGATGGGACATTTACGGCAAAATCTGTAATGGCAACGGTACTAGCGTCACTACCGACAAGGGGGAAGAATTAACAAGCCTCCGAAATTTACCTATGTTGAAGAAATATGTTTAGGTATTAATCGAGACATAAATAGTTAACACAAATGCAGCTTAAACCTATTTATTATATAACATTACTAGCCAGAAACATAGCTATCAAACAGTAACAACCAAGTATATTTACATATTCGATTCGTGCGGCCTGTTGCCATTCCGGTAGCATAAAAGTGTGTTACAATACATAACATTCCTCCCCCCTATGTAACGTAGTCCTTTAGCCAGCTTGGTGGATGTTTATCTCTGACCGGTCTCGATGGAAGGACCGCTGGCCTTGCAACATCGGGCAACGTTCCAACCCCTGCGGGTGCAGTCCCAATTAAACTGTCCATCTTCCTAGGTTCTGAAACCACGTCCTTTGTCGGTAGAACTGGATTCTGGTTGCCTCCTGCTGGCTCAGAGTTCTCGCTGTCTCCTACTGATTCTGACATCAACGATGAAGGTGTTGGGACATTAGATGGATATGTTGAAGAACTGTCAGAGTCTGTCATATGTTGAAGACTGCCCAGGCGTCGTCTTAGTTGGTCAATGTGTCTTTTCCACACAAGACCTTTATCCGTCAAAACCTCATACATTGTGGGGCTAATTACTTCTATTATTGTAGCTGGTACCCATTTGTCGTGAGGGTGGAATCCTCGAGCATATACCAAGTCTAGAGGTGCAAACATCCGGAATCTTGAATTAGACTGATCCTTATGATTAGGCTCTGAAAAATCTGGATGGATCCTGTCGAGGCAGGTTTTCAAACGACGGTTCATAAGCAGCTCTGCTGGAGAAACATTGGTAGCAGAATTGGGCGTAGCATGTTGTGCTAATAAAAATGATGCAAGTCTAGTATTCCAATTCCCCGAAACAATTCTTCGAAGTGCATCTTTTGTTGTTTGCACCATTCGTTCTGCTTGTCCGTTTGATGAAGGATGCCCAGGAGCTGTGAATGTATGATGGATTCCGTTTCTCATAAGGAACCGTTCAAATTCAGACGATGTGAAGCCAGGTCCGTTATCCGAGACTATGGTGTCAGGAATACCATGTGAGCCAAAAAGCTTCCTCAAAGCTTCAATAGCACAAGGTGAATCTGTTGGCGATACCTTAATAACCTCTAGCCATTTTGAGTATGCATCAACGACAATGAGGAAAAGGGATCCCTGAAAAGGCCCAGCATGGTCGATATGGAGTCTTGACCATGGTTTTTTAATGCATTCCCATGTTCCCAGTGTCTTAGGAGGTGCGTGTCGTGTTTGTTGACAAACGTTACACCTATTTACTGTGTCTTCAATTTGACTATCCATCTTGGGCCACCACATGTAACTTCTTGCAAGGCCCTTTGTACGTACGATGCCTTGATGTGAACTGTGGACAGTGGCCAATAGGTGTTCTTGTGCCTTTCTGGGTATTATGACCCTGCATCCCCAAAGGAGGCATCCTTTGTGGGTTGAGATTTCCAGTCGCCGTTGAAAATAAGGGATGAATTCTGCATCTGGATTTTCAGCTGGCCACCCCTTCAAAACCCAGTTGAGCACTCGGGCTAAGATAGGGTCTTGCATAGTCATCCGTGCAATATCTTTGGCTGAAATGGGAGGCTTGTCCAAAGCCTCTAGGAGCAATACTTCGTTAGGAGATGTCCCATGATGAATCATCTGAGGGTGAGGTAGACGACTAAGTCCATCTGCATTAGAAATCAATTTACCAGGTTGGTATACAAGATGATAATCATATGAGCTTAAAGCTAGGGACCACCGTTGCATTCTTGGAGACAACATTGTTGGTGTGGGTTTGTCGCTGGCCAGAAGGCCCAGTAAAGGCTTGTGGTCAGTTCTTATTTCAAATTTCTGCCCATAGAGGTAGTTGTGAAACTTCCTAACCCCTTGAATGATGGCCAAGGCTTCTTTGTCAATCTGGGCATACCGACGTTCTGTTGGGTTCATTGTTCTTGAATAGAACGCCACTGGAGCTTCAACTCCCTCTGACAATTTGTGGCTGAGGACAGCGCCAACACCATACTGAGAAGCATCACATGTCAGGATGATTGGTTTCTTTTCATCGAAATGTATGAGGAGGGAATCACTTGATAAGAGTTTTTTAACCTTATTAAAAGCTTCATCGTGACTTTTCTTCCATTTCCACACTACTCTCTTGTCTAGCAAGCGATGAAGAGGCTCTGCCACTGTTGCTTTTGATATATCTTAGTTAGCAATTTTATTAGAACACCACGAGACCACCAAGTTAAAGTAGTAGTACTAGTACATAGTATGTGCTGCCATCAGATGCAAACCTATTAAATACATTACATGCCCTTTTTTTAAATAAACAAGAGAGTTATGAAGGCAATGGATATTTAAAAAGTATTAAAAATTATAAATCACTTAAAGTTCTAAATTTAACATAGTTTAGTTGTCTCTATAGCGTTGAGGTTTTACTATTGTTCTTGAAGATTTCCGTAGAGGCACTTGAGGCAACACCGTTTGTAACTTAGCTGTTTTATTATCTATTGTATCTATTGTATCTGAATCTGTAGTTGCTGGATAAAAATCCTCTACTGATCTCACAGATTGACTTAATTCGGATTTATCAGGGCGGATGTAAAATCTGTTTCTTCTGTAAATAATACCATCTATCCCTTTAATAATGTAGGATCGAGGTTGAGGACCAACCTGAATGACAGTTCCTTGCTTCCATGGTTCGTTCATCTTTTGGCGAAACCAAACTCTTGCCTTATCTTTCAAATTTGAGAGTTGTGCACTATGCTTGTTAGCATATTTATTTTGAATCATCTGTCGCTTCTCTAAAGACTGCTTTGCTTCAGCTAACGGAAAATTTGGCCTAAGTTTTTCTGGATGGAATGGCAAAAGAGACCTCAGTCGTCTGCCCATTAATAGTTCAGCTGGAGAGGGGAGATCTTGAGATGGTTGAATACGATAGTCTAATAAGACCATATATAGATCTTTTCCATCCTGTAATGCCTTAATTAGGGATTTTTTTATTGTTTGCACGGCTCTTTCAGCTTGACCGTTAGCTCTAGGAAAGTATGGTGATGTGATGTTATGTTCCACATTCCATTCTTTAAAAAAATGTTTCACTTCCTCTGAATTGAATGGTGGTCCCCCATCGCTGACCAACTCCTCTGGAATTCCATGTCTTGAAAAAATAGATTTGAAGGCAATTATGACACTTGGTGCATTATTATTCTTAACTATTTGGACTTCAGCATATTTTGAGAAATAATCAATTAATAACAGATATTGCTGGCCTTTTAGATAAAAAAAATCACAACCAACCTTTTGCCAGGGCTTCTCTGGAACATCTTGATCAAGCAAAACTTCCTTTTGATTGTTACGCTGATGCTGCTGGCAAGTTTTACATTTCTCAATAAAAGTTTCAATGTCACAGTTCATTGATGGCCAATAAAAATATTCTCTTGCTTTCGTTTTACAAGCCATTATACCCCTATGTGTTAAATGCAACTTTTGTAATATTTCTGCTCTTGCGACCTTTGGCACAACAAGTCTTTTACCGCGACAAATTATACCTTCATCTGTACAGTACAATTCTTCTTTGCAATGCCAATAGGGCTTAGCGAAATTTCGTGTATTTTTTCTTTCAGGCCAACCATTTTGTATGTGGTATAAAACATCTTGCAATTCATTGTCATTGGTCGTAAATGTTGCATATTCTTTCCACTTGTTTACTGATGCATGAGATAGTAGATTTATCTTAACACTTGTGTCTGATTCTTCCTCATCGGCAAAATATTCTTTGACTAACTGAGCACGAGAAAGTGTATCGGCTATCAGAAGACGTTTTCCGGGGACATATTCAAGCTTGTAATCATACCTATTAAGCCTGAGAAGCATACGTTGAAGTCTCGGTGATATGGCATCATACTGCTTTTTGCTTAATCCCAACAATGGCTTGTGGTCTGTCTGCACTTCAACTGGTCTTCCATATGTATAATAATTGAAATGTTCAAGGCCAAAAATTACAGCGAGTAACTCTTTTTCGATTTGAGCATACCGTTGCTGTGTTTCAGTTAATGATGCAGAACCATATGCAACTGGTTTATTATCTTGCAGTAAAACAGCTCCCAAGCCATAACGGCTGGCATCCACTGAAACGGTTACAGCTTTGTCTTTATCAAAATACTGTAAACATGGAGCTTGTACTAAAGTTCCTTTTATTAGTTCAAAGTCCCGTTGAACATTTTCATCCCACAACCACTGTGTATCCTGTTTCAAAAGCTGTCTCAATGAATGGGTTAGATTTGAGAGATGAGGCGTAAACTTAGCTAAATATGTTATCATGCCAAGAAACCTTTGCAAGTCCTCTCGATTCTTTGGCGCAGGAAATTCAGTTATAGCCATTATCTTTTTAGGATCTGGTTCTATTCCTATGTCAGATAATATGTGGCCTAAGTAATTCACAGAAGATTTTGACAACTGCGTCTTGGCAAGGTTAAATTTAAGATTTGCTTCTCTAGCACGTGTTAAAACTTTATGTAGTAACTGGCAGTGATTTTCAATAGAGGATGTTCCAAGGGCTAGATCATCAAAGTAAGGGTTTACTTCGGGCATATCTTCAAACGTGTTCTCCATAGCCATCTGAAACTCTTCTGCAGCATTATTAAGCCCAAAAGGCAGAACTAAATATCTGAACCGCCCCCAAGGTGTTGTAAATGTAGTTAAATATGAAGATTCTCTATCTAATGGCAATTGCCAAAAACCATTTTTTGCATCTAGGATAGTAAATATTTTACATCCTTGAAGTCGTGCAATAAGACTATCAGCTGTTGGTATAGGGTAGTGAGGTCGACGAATTACTTCATTTAGAGGCCTTGGATCTAAACAGATGCGCAATTTTTTTGGAGAGTTAATGACAACCATATTATTTACCCATTCTGTTGGTTCATCCACTTTTGCAATTATTCCAGATTCTACCATATTCTGCAACTCATTCTTTACTTTGTCATGTAGAGCTAGTGGTATCTTACGTGGGGCCGCTATGTGAGGAATATAGTGGTCTTTTAATTTTATTTTTACAACACGGTTCAAGCGACCAATTCCTGTAAATACATCAGAAAACTGCTGGACAATATCTTCTGGTGTTTGATGGAAAAAATTAAACATGGGCTTTATAACATTATTAAGTCTTTGGATAAGTTCTAATTTCTCACAGGCTTCGAGCCCTAATATTGGACTAGCATTTAAAGAGGTTACTAAAAATTTACATGTCATATCTTTCTTTAAAGTTTTGCAATTAAGAAAACACTCACCTAGAATTGGTACAACGTTGTCACAGTAATCCAGTATAGGTTGTTTGCATTTTCTCACCATTGGCTTTTCACTCCGTTTTAATATTTGACTCTTTGGAATAACATTGACTTGAGAACCTGTATCTAGCTTAAATATAACATCATTTCCATTTACTTTTAATTTTTGTAGCCATACAGAATTTGATTTTTTACTTTCAAGTTGATTTATATATTTCAGTTCACCCAAATAAACAAACTCTGTATCACTGTCATTATTCCGTTCCACTGCATTTAGTCGACGCACCTGTTGACTGTTGTTTACTTTATTCCGACATACTTTCGACCAATGGTTTTTTCCTTCACAGTTTCTGCATTTTGTACCGAAGGCTGGACATTTTTTTGGTTCGTGAGATCTGCCACAGTATTTACAAAATATTTCTCTTTTATGATATCGTGCCCTGCCATCCTTCCACTTCATTGCATCGACATTCAATTGGCTGATTTTATCGCACATTTCCGCGGCCTGCACTTTACTATACTCGGCCGTTTTACATTCAGCAACAATTTCTTGCAACGTCTTCTTCTTTCTACTAGTTTCGCGAATTAATCGCTCTTGTAGCGATTTATCAGCCAACCCTTGAATGATTTTATCACGAAGCATCCGATCCGCAAGGTTGCCGTAATTGCATTCAATAACAGCTCTACGTAAACGTGAATAATAGTCCGCAAATTTTTCTTCACTTTCTTGCTTGATTTCTAAAAATTTAAATGAAGCATATATCTCATTCACATAGTCCTGAAAATATTTATCAAATTCGTCGAAAATTTGCTTCAATGTTATTTCACTGGCTCCTCCTTCTGGCTTCAGATCAAATGCACGAAATTGCTTTTTTAACTCATCACCGCCAACATGCCGGAAGAGCGCTGTTTTTGTTTTTTCGGATTCACCTGCATATTTCAAAGCTTCTATGTAATCTTCAAAATCTTGCCTCCAATACCGCCATGACTCGGATGGATTTGATCCCGGTTCAAATGCTGCAATATTAGGTAAACTTCCTGCCATATTGCTTCAATTTCTTTTGTAATATTTAACAAAAATACATGGGTCACTATACTTCTGACACCATGATATATCTTAGTTAGCAATTTTATTAGAACACCACGAGACCACCAAGTTAAAGTAGTAGTACTAGTACATAGTATGTGCTGCCATCAGATGCAAACCTATTAAATACATTACAGCTTTATCTTGTAAAAACACATGATAAAAGTTTAGTAGACCCAAAAATGCTTGGAGTTCTTCTCTCTTTGTTGGCGTAGGGGCTTCTTGAATAGCTTTTACTTTGTCCTTTGTGGGTTTAATACCTCTCTCGTTGATTTCATAACCTAAGAATTCAATTTTTGGAGTTCCAATAATACACTTATTTTTGTTTAAGCGTAACCCAGCTTTAGAGAATCGACCAAGAACTTCACGAAATCGCTTGGCTACTTCTTCTTCTGTAGAACCTTTGATCAAGACATCATCATAGTATGGAAACACTCCTGGTATGTTTGCGAGCAATGTCTCAATGAACCGTTGGAATATTCCAGGAACTGTGGAAATTCCAAATTGGAGGCGATTGCACTTTAATGCTCCACGATGTGTCACAATTGTTTGCGCCATGGCAGAAGATTCATCCACGACTAACTGCAGATATGCTTGGGACAAGTCAAGCTTTATGAAATGTCGGCCTCCTGTTAATTCTGCAAGTATTTGATTTACTGCCGGTACTGGATATGGATGGGTGCCTAAAGCCTTGTTGACCGTACATTTATAGTCACCGCATAACCTAATATCTCCATTAGATTTCATGACAGGAACTACAGGAGTTGCCCAATCAGAGTAACTAACTGGTTCCAGAACTCCTTGGTCTTGTAATCGTTGTAATTCCTTCTCAATCTTGGGTCTTAGAGCAAATGGTACATTCCTAGCTTTCAGCTGAATTGGACGAACTGAGGGATCCAAATGTAACTTGATAGGTGTACCTGTAAACCTTCCCAGTTCTTCCTTGAAAACATCGGAGAATTCACTCAGGACATCATCCAAAGTAGAATGCTGTATGCTATGAATGCCTGTTACCTTTATTCCCAATGGTTCGAACCAATTTAGACCTAGAAGTCCTTGACGTTTCTTTTTAGCAATCAGAAGTGGAAGTTCCTGTTCATATGAAGCATATTTAACTCTAACTTGGCACCGACCCAAGATTTCTACTGGTTGTTTATTGTAGTCTTTGACAACGAAAGGAGACTTTTCCAACAGTGGAACGTTGTGAGGATATAACCGGTCAAAAGTACCTTTGTCAATGATGGATATTTTAGCTCCTGAATCTACTTCCATAACGCATGGTGTACCGTTGATCAGGACGGTTGTTTTCATGTTTGGTGTTTCCACACTGTTGAGGCACACATTTTTCAAATGGACTGTGTCTAAACTCTCTGTGTCGGAGGAATCAGAGTCACTATTTTGTAAATTCTGCTCATGTACTGTTTCCCTTGAGAAATTTGATTTATTCCGACAGACTCTTTGTATGTGGCCCTTCTTTTTGCAGGCATGGCATTCAACATCTTTAAATTTGCACTGTGCTCTTGGATGGTTGCGTCCACAACTAGCACAATTTTCTTTCTGAGATTGCCTTTGATTTTGATTTTGTCTCTTGCCAAGAGGCATAACTGAAACAGTTCCAGATCCTCTAATCTCTTTTACATGAGAATTGGCCGTTTCTGCCGCCAAGGCCTTATCTAGTGCTTGAGCAAACGTTAACGATGAATCGGCGAGTAAACGACGTTGGAGAGCTTCATCTCTCATACCGCACACCAACCTATCTCGGAGCATGACATCTAACGACGCACCGAAATTACAGTGCTCGGATAGCTTCCGTAATTCTGCAATGAATGCACTTACACTTTCTCCCGACTGTTGATTCCTACGATAAAATAAAAATCGCTGGAAGATCTCAGAAGGTTTCGGCGAGAAATGTGCCTTAACAAGTTTTATTAGCTCGTCATAAGACTTAGTAGTAGGGTTTGCTGGGGACACGAGAGAACGGATCGTCGCGTACATCTTCGCCCCGCACACACTCAAAAATATGGCCCGTTTTTTTGTTGGTTCGGTGATATTGTTTGCTTCTAAAAAGCATTCCAAGCGTTCATGGTAAGCATCCCATGTTGACGGTTCCGATACGTCGAAAGGATCCAAGCTGCCGAAAGTAGCCATTTTCTTCACAAAACGATGTTGAGAAAGAAAAAAAAGGGGGGGGGTTCTTTATTAGAAATTAGCAGAATGTAGATATACTCACAGTTCTGAAACGTCGGTAAGCGTTGCCGCAGTTAGGCCTAAAGCGTAAGCATAAGCTTCGATCTTCAGCAATTCTTGCAGTTATCTGAATACTTTTAGCTTAGCAGAATACTTTTCCCTCGTCGCCAATTATTAGGTATTAACCGAGACATAAATAGTTAACACAAATGCAGCTTAAACCTATTTATTACATAACATTACTAGCCAGAAACATAGCTATCAAACAGTAACAACCAAGTATATTTACATATTCGATTCGTGCGGCCTGTTGCCATTCCGGTAGCATAAAAGTGTGTTACAATACATAACACGCTCTATCTTTTAAATATCTATACTTTCCTAAACGAAGAGAGGCAGACGATATTTTATTATGTTTGACTTATTTATTTAGCTGTTTTTTTTTTATCCTTTACCGTACTTGTATTGGTCAACTTTAACTTACAAAACGATAATTAGAGTAATAATATAAAAGAAAAACCCTAGAAAATTCTGTTAATAACGTGAATATGTAAGTTTATGAGAGTAAATTGTAAAAAATCAAATTCAGGTATTGTGTTAATTTATTCATATCGAATAAAACTTTATTGAGTGTCATGCCAGTACCTCTATTTATTTTTAACTGTTTGATTTATATAATTCTAAAAATTTGTCGAAATGAATTTTTCCCCATCTGTAATTTTCTTATTATTTCTTATATGTTAATATTATAAATATTATTGAATGGATTGTACGTTATTTACATTAAAAACAATATTTTTATTTTATCTGTAAGAAAGTGAAAATGCGTAAATTTTAAAAGATTATTGTAACGATTGTTTAATACGTTAAACTTGATAAATTAATAAAACATCGGCTATAAAAATTTTCCTACCGAATAGGAATATTTATGAAATTTTCTGGGATTTGTAGAGAGCAATACTTCGTATATTTTTATATTACACCATTACTTTATGTAGTTTTAAATCCAATTATATCATATTTACTTCATATATAGCATTCAAGACGAAATTTTTACCCTGTTTTCCGTTGCATTTATATCGTTCACTCATCATGTAAGAGAAAAAAAAAAGCATATATCCGTGCATGAACATAGAATAGATATTAGATATATAAAATAGAATTTCTATTCTATATTCATGTATCGGTGTCAGATTCTATCGAAAACGTAAACATGCAACATTAAAAACCACAATTAAAATCACAATAAAGGTCACATTAAAAATCACAATAAAGGTAGATACTCAATAATAAGCATACTATAACCCAGATAGCATGAACAATTGCAGCAAGATTAATTTTTTCTTGATATTTTCTTGTCACGACAAATTTGAAGTAATAATATTGCCGCAAGGACACTGCTAGGTAGACGGAATATAATCAATCGCTTTCTTGCAACGCAACTTTGCTCTAAACCTGATACAACACTGTCATAAAATAACGACGTAAGCGAAAAATTCCTTTTGTTGGAAGAACAGATATAAACACGCATGCGCGGAAATTTGACAAAGACAAAATTACAACACTTCTTTATTGAATTCCCTGAAGCAGTGCCATTGGATTAGCGTTCAAGTAAAGAACCCAGATATAAAGGTATTTATTATTTTAATTATTCAAATGTGATTCGGATATTTTTGTATTTTCTCTGTACAAACTATAACTTATTTCGTACAGAAATTTTAATAAATTAAAAAGTTATGTTTATTTACTGAGGAATGCTTACATTTTTTAAATAGTTTGGTTTTGGTCCATGTTAAGGCATTATTGAAAATTTTAATTTCTAAATGAATTTTTCTTAACTTTAAGGGGAATTTCTAAGATATCGTTTTAATTAATATTTGCCTTTTTTCTTGCTCACGCCAATCAAGCAGTGTTGAATTCAGATATTTTTCTCCGGTATTAATTTCTGCGGCTCTGGAGGGTGGGGGGGGGGGGGCATTTTAGAGATTCGGTGTGGAAATTGCTTATTAAAAAGCATAAAATATCAAACCTTCCGGGGGGAATCCCTCTCCTCTTGAATTCAGCAGTGCGTTCGAATGTATTTTTAAATTTAAATTATCTTTTCATGGCCATTAAACCCCTTTCTATATATAAATATCAAGTATTTTAAACAGTTTCTTAGTGTGCTATTCTCCATGCTTCTTATCATGGACTTCTATTGTATCGCTATTTTCTAATTTTTATTAAAGTTATTAACAGTATTTCCTTCCGGCGTCAGTTTTATTTAATTCTTTAAAAATTTCTCTTTTCTTTTGACATAACTGCTTGTTAATCGGATGTGTATAAGTCGTTTTATTTCCTATTTTTCTTAAATTTTAAATACGAATATTTTGAAATTGTTAATTTTTCGCGACAGCAAACCTGGGCTTGAAATGTGCAGAGCAAATCGGAACAATATTCCGGTTCTTAAAATTATGACAAATATTGATCTGGTTTGCAGTGTTGTAATCGTAAAAAAAATCAGAGGGTGTACACTAAAGTCATGAACGTCATGTCTAGAGTATGTACGATATAGATTTATTCGAGAAACCGGGAGTATACGGGGCCTTTTAAAAAAATCCAGAATTTTTGCAATGAATTAGAGCTAAATAACTAAAATGCATTGACTAATTACTTAAACTCTTCCCCCCCTCCCCCCCCCCCAAAAAAAAGTTATAAAATAGCTTTGTGTGATACTTAAGCATACTTAATACCTCGGATACCATAGCACCAAAATATTATTTTAATAGTTACAAAATATTTTTTTTGATAATTAAAACTTTGGACCTTAAAACCTTAATTCCATTGTTATATTGTTAATGTCAGATTCGAAGACTATTTATTTGTGTTTTTATTAAAGAAGTTTCGTTTTGAATCCATTTTCACATGTAAAATAGTGTTCAACTGCATCTTTATTTATTATTTTCTTCTATGATAACAATCTTTAATAAAATGTAATTCTTAAAAACCGACACTAGTCACCCGAAGTAAAATTTAACATTCAAGCTAATGTTAATTCTATGGACAGTTCTTTGCATATTTTGGGCTCACATTTTAATATTTTTTAATATTATTTTTTGCATAGGATACACCTGGTTGATATATATAGTTGTGCAATCGTACCTTTTCGAGATTTTATGCAATTTTTTATATGCAGATACTTTCAATTTTGAAACCTGTTCTGAAAGTGAAACTGTACTCATATAAAGGGAAACTTAACCAAAACCGAAAAAGTACAAAAGCACAACAATATATGGGGAATTCTCACAATCTTTTGACTTTTATGTCCCTGAATAATAATTTTTATTTTAATACATTTTTTTTGTGTTTTTTTTTATTTCATATACTGGAGAACATTCCATTGCATGATTGCATATAACAATATTAACGAGATAAATAAGTTTTGGACGATGTTGGGGGTCCAAATACCAGTAAAACTCCTATACCGTCCCGTCCCTGATGCTGATTTTTAAATTTGGAGCTGTCTGTATAAAATTGTTTCAATAAAAGTAATTCGATGTAATTTTTTTCCGAAACTGGGACAATTGTTTAATATAAATATTGTGCAAAAAATTAACCTGCACACATTTTTACGGTTGATATTATTTTTTGAACTCTGTCCCTGGGTTTTTCATCCTTACCGTCCCTCTTGCTAAACTTATACAGAAAATCACTTCAGATGCAGCCACAGAATTTTTTTCAAGTTTTTTCTCATGGAAAAGTATGCTAGCGAAAGAATGTCTAAAATTCTTTGACAGGAAATTTACTGCAAAATTTAAATCAGCATTTAAATATCAATTTCAAGATCGTGGCTTTATTGGTAGTCTTACCGTCCCCAAGGTTTATTTCTGCACTTTTCGAGGTAAATTAAGAAAAAAAAAATTATTTAATCCAATGTTAACAACTGTTTCTAGAAATCAATGAACATTGTGGCTATGACTTAGTCTTAACATGATTTTCCTAAAAGTAGGTGATAATTTTCCTACCGTTCCATCCTTACAGTCCCTTTTTTTCCCATTTCGTCCCTTTTTTCCTATACCTATTTTTTTTTCAAAAAAAATTATGGCCATTTTTTTTTTCCCATTCTGACCAGAAAATCAGAGTTCTAACTTTTTACGACTGCTATTTCATCTTCACCTAACACTTCATTTATAATGGCTGTTTCATAATAATGGAAGCCATCAGTCCATCAGAAGAAAATAATCCTTTCAAAAGGTATAATCCTTCATTTGGCGCCCCTTCGTACTGGAGCCCGGGGCACATGCCCCCTCTGCCCCCCCCCTAGTTTCGGCCCTGACAGCAGGTCCTAAGCCTAGATCCTTGTGGACCAGGTCTGTACTTTCCCACTGGTATAATACAAAATTTAAAACTATCCCAGATGATGCTGTTACAACAGAGTGTGGTTTGTTTTTTATATACTGCTTTACCGAGGCACGTCCTAAAAAAAGGAAAAAAAGGTCTGCTCATCTATGGAAAATTTTCCCTGATCTCCTGGTAAATTCAAGCAGACACTACGGAATCTGTCGAGCATTTGCTGAACTTTCTATAATTTATTATTTATTCCTGGTGGTTTACTTGCAGTGTCGACAAAATGGAATGAATTTATCAAACTTAAAAATTAATCTCGTGGTATGCATATAACTCATATAAAACTTATAAATCATATATGGCATCTATAACTCAGAGCAGAAACATACAGTTCGTTACATGTGCATATTATATATCTAATACTGTCCATTTTAAATAGAAATCATGAATAGTACAAACCTATTAATTTAAAATTGGTCAGCTTTAAAAATGTAATTAATAAAAAATAAATTGCTAAAAACATAAGTTTAAAAAAATCACTTAAAATTTTTTTATATATATATTAGGAATTGTATCTATTTTGGAAATGGTAAATGCCGGACCCGCACAATTGTGTGGTTCATTTGTTTTTCAACTTTTGTGAAGCCTAATTAAATTTATCAAAGACAAAATCAATTAAAATCATGAATAAACTATATGAAAAGAAATATTAAATCCAAGCAAACATTATAAATCATATTTAAATGAAATTACGACAGTTCATACTTTTTGTCTATTGCTGTCAGATGATATAGTCTTTTTAAAAGCAGAAAATATAACCCTGTATTGTAGATGGTACCCCCTAGTTGTGTCTTATCAAAACATCTAAAGCCATGTGCGGATTTGGTTTTAAATCGCACAAAAACAGGAGGTAGTCATTCTCTTTTACTTTAGTAATTGCCCGTACAATTGTGTGGGTCAGGGCTTAAAGGGTTAAGAGGCTATTTCAGTCAAGCGAAAACACCAATTCGCCAATGTTAATCCAAAAAGAGAATTTTTTAAGGTAACTCGGTTGCATTTCAATATTTTTAAATGATTTTTTTATATACTTTTACCTTTCGAGCCGGTATAAACAGTGAAAAGAGTGAAAGTGTTCGCACAAAAAAAAAAAAAAAAAAAAAAAAAAAAAAAGAAAGAAAATTAAATAAAAACTTCAACAAACTTAAAGTAAAAACCGCAATTGCAGAAATTTACCTCAGCTATCCAATGCAAAAGAAAAAGTCTTTTTAAAATATAAAAATACAGACGATATATTTTAAAAAATATATCTCGTTGGATTAACATTAGCGATTCGGTCATTTTGCCTGAAGAGTTATAATTTGTGATCACCTTTAGAACTAAATCTAAGCAGGATTCTTGAAAACAGTGAAAATTTAACTTGTAACTTTTAAAATGCACTCTATTGTTTCTCTCTTTTAGGATGCAAAGACACGGAAATAATATATAGAAGAATGTTAAATAATTGTATGTTAATTTGGTAAATATTATGTTAATACTTTGTATTAGAAACTATTATTTGTAGCTGTGTGAAAATAAACTTTGTAATTTAATAGACTGTATTGTTTTATTATAACTTTGTTCTTTTTAAGTTCTTGAAACTTTTCAAATATTTTGTTTTTGTGGAATTATATTTAATCAGATTTGTGAATAGGGGCCATCCAGAAATGATGTCACGCTTGGAGGGGGGGAGGGGTTCGTGAAATTGTGACAGTTTGTGACAAGGGGGTGGGAGGGGGTAAGAAGAAGTCTGACATCACACATTTTGGTTAAACATTAGAGGTCTTACTAACATTGCATAGATATTAGAGGACTTACTATTCCCGAGGATGAGTGCGATGCCAAAATGCCTGTGTACTCTATGGACGAGCATATATTTTCTCCAAGGGAGGAAGAGTCGTTATAGTAAATGATTCGGAATAATTTATATTTTATGATTTAATATATAATTTTATAAATGTTCATATTAATGTGACATGAAATGTTATGGCAATTCCATTTAAGTAAAACTAATATTGCGGCTTCTTCTTCAAAATCAATCTGTTTTAAAGTACTTTGTGTTCATAAAGTAAATATAGGATTTAAAAACCAAATATATTAAATTCCATTTCAAATTCTAAAATACTACTGTTTTCAATTGCTCTTTCATATTAATATTTTATTACTATTGCATAGCTGCCAACTTGTACGGATTTTTGCTACCACTAAAATTTTATAGAAAATGTCGCCTAATTCTATCGATGAATTGCAGTGAATGTTGATAATTAAATAAGGCAGAAATTTCTGTTAAATTTTAGTGGTAGCAAAAATCCGTACAAGTTGGCAGCTATGCTATTGTATATTATGTTTTTTGTTGTAAACCGTAATCTTATTTCATACAAAATAAATACACGAATCAGTTTTATTGTTATGCTCACAAATGTCATTAAAACACATAGTTAAAGTTCAAAAATAAAATGTGAAATATGACCTATAACATAGTGCTTTGTTTCTGAGCTGCAAGTATATATTTACGTAATATAGCGTGACATGTGGCAAGGGGAGGGGAGGGGGTATGGTGAAGAGTGACATTTTGTGACAAAGGGGAGGAGGGGGGTTAAAAATGTTGAAAAAAAGTGTGACATCATTTATGGATCGCCCCATAGGGAAATTTTTATTTTAAAATGAGTTTTTTTTTTTTCCTTCTGGAAGTTAATAAGTTTTAGCAATATATTCCACTATGGCCAAAAAGAAATTAAAATAAATTATATTTTCTTTAATAAAATTATATATGAAATTAAAATTGAGGGTGTGTGTTTATACTCATCTAGGTTTGCTTTGCATTGGTTATGTACATGGACCACTTATTTTTAGATAATGTTTTTAATTACCTTCTAAGAATTAGAAGGGAATAAGCAACTAATTGAGAATTGGCAAGCCTAATAAAACTTCTAAACAAATTAAGATATATTATTGGAAGTTATTAGGGCTTTCCAGGTAGTTGAATGGTTAGCCCTGTGGTCTCCGATTCAACCATGTCGGGTTTAATTCCTGCGGTTGTGGTAGTATATTTGTGGTGATTTGGAATCTACTTTAAACTATAAGTCCTTGTTTACTCGGTCTATGTAGCATAAAAATGTCAAGCATTTGACAAACCTCCGATTATATGGAATCCTGCACAAAACTCGCACAACCTTCAAAAGTACGACTATTAGCGTACAGATAAAAAATATACAATCAAAACTTGAGTAGAAATGCGGCAACTAGTGACCATTCACCAAAGTTTGGGAAGAATTTCATTTTGATACTAAAAATGAATATTCGATGAGTCCTTAAAAAATAAAGTTCTTTTATCATGTTTTGGGGGCATTTTTAACTCGGGGAGCGGGAGGGGCAAACTAAAATTTTTTTTAGGTATGTTAAGAGACAGGTATCGTTTATTATTATTATTATTTTTTTTTTAATGGAATGATTACCATTTGCAAATTGATACGATCATTTGTTACATAGTTACGACAAGTTTTATGAATACGAAGTCGAAAACTATAATTTGGTGCAGGTACTGTAGGTTTTTACAGCAGCAACTGATAGCCATTCAAGAAAATTTATCTGGTAAGAACTTCATTTTAGCACTAGAAATGTAGATACGATTTGTTCCCCTAAAATAAAGTTGAATCATCGTGGGGTTCTTTTTGAGGAGGGGGGGGGGGGGACTTTAACACGCATGGGCGAACAGAACTTATTTTTAAAATGTCAAATGGGGTATCGTTTGTTGTGAATTTTTTTATTCTGAATCAAATGATATCGCAAGTAAGCCGATACGATCATTGTTTACAAAGTTAGGCCTGATTATAAGTAGTGGATTTTGGTAAATTTAATGACTTTGAAATAAACTCCAAATTATCCTGATTTTGACTATTGCTATTTTGAAGACATTTAATAGTTTTGAGATGATTTAATATGATATAAAAAACTCTTTTTAAACGTAAAATAAATGTGACAAAACTATGTAAAAAATAAAATATAATTTTCCACTTTGCATTGATAAAATCTTTTCTGTAACTTTCTTATAGATGTTCGTATCGACTTGCCGATAATGTTATTCAAATACATACGAAACGATATCCCACTTGACCTATTTAAAAAAAGTTGAATTTTCCCCCCTCGAGCTAAAATGCCCCCCTCCCCCCCCCCACCCAAAAAAAAAACACACAGTAAAACAACTTTACATTTTGGAGACTCATCGGATCTTAATTTGTAGTGCCAAAACGAGGTTTGTCTCAAGCTTTCGTGAATAGCAATCACTTGTTACTGTAAAAACCTATTTTACCTGCAAAAGACTTTGTATTAATAAAACCTGCCGTAACTTTGTAAGAAATGATCGTATTGACTTGCTGATGATTTCACCTGATTCGGAATTATAAAAAACATAATAAACAATATCCCATTTCACCTACTTATTTATTTATTTTTAGTTACCCCCCTCCCTGAGCTAACAATGCCCCCTTTTGCGCACAAAACATGATAAAACAACTTTATTTTTTTAGTACTCATTGGATCTTCATTTTTAGTATCAAAACGAAGTTCTTCCCAAATTTGGGTGAATGGGCATCTGTTGTCTCAAAAAATCCTATTTTACCTGTGTACTACACGCAAAATTCAGAGAATTGACAACATTTCAATGAAATTACTACATATTTGCAGCTATACTTGTCATGACAAGATTCCGAGTTTGCAATTCATTTGCAGACGTTCTGACATGACAATATTGCAAATTTACAATGCGTTTGCAAATAGTCTGACATCGCAATATTACTAGTTTGCTATGACTTTGCAGTAAGATTGATGCAACAAGATTGCAACTTGCACGACAACTTGGCTGCAAGTTCAAAGTATGGTGACTTCGGAGTTTGCATAATCTTGTTGCAGCCTTGTTATGAACTTTCAGACTTGTCATGCTGAGCTTGCTGCAATATTTCAAATCTGCAAAGTAAGATTGCTGAAAATTTTCTGCAAACTAAAATTGCTATCTGGGAAGGATGGGGACTTTCTTCCCCATTGTCACTAAAGGCGCTACGATCGCAATCGCATTACCATTACGCTCTATGGGAACGTCCGATCTTGGATGTAATCTATGGAAGAGACAGGCCCGTAGCTAGGTGGGGCGAGACTGTATATTTCGATTAAAAAAGAATTACATTTCTATTCTTTTTCCCAATTTTTATCCAACCTAGCATGAAACTCGACATTCCGATCATTTTATCACCGACTATTTCACTTTAAATTGGGAATTAAAACGGCCTATAGAGGCGCTGCTCGCAGCCTTCGGTACAGGAAAATTGTCCCTTTAATTTCCCTTTAACGAATGCTAAAGTGCCATTGAAATAATTCTTTATTGTAAATGCATTTGAAAGTTTTAGATGTTCAAATTCGGATAATTTTTACTTTGACATATAAGACAGTGTAATATATCAAAACATTATCAGAAGTCATTAATTAATCAAATTAATAACGCTATTTCAGAATCCAAAAGATAGACAGCAATAATACGTCGAACAACATTTATTCATAATTTTATAAGACTATTGGCAAAACCAGATTTAAAACTTACAGCAAATACATGATGCCATAAATATTATCCATGTATAAAATACATATTAAAACTAAATATATTACACAACACTCTCCCCCTTAAAAAAAAATTTGTTTTACAAATAAATAAATAAAGCAGGCAGAAATATTGGAACTAATAACGTTTTACAGAACTATAAATCTAATCGATTTGGAGGCTTTATGACCCTTTTTGGTCTTGGAGGACCCTTTTGGCACACTGCGATGCTCAGAGATTTCAAGAATTTGAAGAGTGCACTTTCTTAGATGATCTGCATGTACAAAGCGCACTTGACCATTTACATGTACCAGGTAGGTACTTTCACTAATTTTCTTTGTGATTATACCAGGAAACCATTTAATTTTCTTGTTTCTGGTGGATTTCACAAGAACATTTTCTCTAACATCAAAATGTCTTTCACTGGCAGTTGAACGAGACCTTTGATTCTCTTGATAACTCTTTTGCTGCATAATGTGATCACTTCTGAGCTTCGTAATCTTGGTTTGTGGTGTAAATTTAAAAATAAGCTCAGCAAGTGTTTTCAGTGTGACTGATGAAGGCGTATTTCGATAAGCAAACAGTATACAGTCTAACCTATGTTGAAAAGTATCATATACCCTATTAGAAAACTTATGTTTCTTCAACATGTTCTTAATGATATTAACAGATTTCTCTGCAGCACCGTTGGAGTTTGGATGATACGTGGGTGAATTTCTCAGAATAATACCATTTGACTTAAAAAATCTTACAAATTCTTCGGATTTAAATTGTTTAGCATTATCAGATACAACTTCACTTGGTAATCCGAAAGTGGCAAAATTTTGTCGAAGCTTATGTATTGTAGACTTAGAATCTGTGGTAGAAACAAGTGCTACTTCAATCCACTTTGAATATGAATCTTTAACAATGGACTTTACCCATGTGACGTCAATACGGGTAAACAGAAGAAAAACACCAATAAGCGTAAAGAACGTTTTAACACTGTTTCCCCTTCGTCCAATGAACAGTCTTTTTCTGAGGGTATATTCCCGCAGAGGCGTGGCTATTGCCATTCGTGGGTAAAGTCCATTAAGAGATTGCGATTTTCATATTCAGCGTAATCGATGTGGATCCTTTCAAATGGTTTACCTGTTAGAGGCCAGTTATTTAATGGAACTCTGTGTGCACTTGGCCTTGTTAATTGACACGGGACACATCTGTTTACATATGATTCAATCTCTGCATCTATTTTTGGAAACCAGAAGTATCCTCGAGCAAGATGTTTCATTCGCAATATTCCAGGGTGTTCAGTATGTAGAAGTTGAAGAACTTTTCCTCTCAAGCATTTTGGGATTACTAATCTATTTGCTCTTAGTAGACAATTATTTTCGATGCTCAATTCATCTCTGACTTTGTAGTATTCCTGCAAGGAATCTGCAACAACTGATGGCCAACCAAATTTGGTGTAGTTTATTGCTTTACTGACATCACAATCAACTGCACTAGCCTTTTCAATATCCTTGGTAGTCAGATCCTCAAATTCTGCGAAATAACATACAAATTCATGAGCACGTTTGTCAACTGGTTCATTATCTTTACAAGGGAGGCGAGAAAGAGCATCAGCTAGCAAAAGATCCTTGCCCTTTTTGTACTTCATAATGTAGTCATAGCTGGATAAAATCAATGCCCATCTCTGCATCCTTGAATTAGCCATTTCCGGAACAGGTTTATCATGGCCCAGTAAGGTCAACAAAGGCTTTGAATCTGTTTCAATGACAAATTTTGTTTCTTGTAAATATTTATTGAAACGTTTAATGCCAAAAATAATAGCTAAAGCTTCTTTATGTACCTGAGCATAGTTTCTTTCTGCTTTATTTAGGGTCTTTGATGCAAAAAATATAGGTCTCAATAAACCAGGTGATAATTCATGGCACAAAACTGCTCCAAGTCCATACTCAGATGAATCACACTGTAGAACAATGGGCTTTGTTATGTCATAATGTACCAAAACTTTATGTTTATCCAGTAACGTCTTACTTCTTTCAAAGGCATCAATACATATTCCTTGTTGAAATGCCATTTTGTATATTTCTCTAATAATTTATATAAAGGTTTCAGCTTTGAAGATAAATTGGGTATAAAATGCTGATGATAGCCTAGAAGCCCTAGATAACTTTTCAATTCAGTGACATTTCTAGGTAATTGTGTATTTGAAATGTCATTACATTTATCCGTAAGCGGATGAATGCCTTCAGGATCTTTAACATGACCCAGAACTTTAATTGTATCCTTGAAAAATTCACACTTGTTAATATTTACTTTCACATTGTAAGAATGTAGTTTCTGCAGCACCAGGTCTGTTCTACATTTGTATTCTTCTTTAGTATTTGCTCGTATAAATAAATCATCGATGTAGCAATCAATGAATGAAAAATCCTTTAGAATGTTATCTATCTTTTGCTGGAACAAGAAAGATGCTGATTTGATACCAAAAGGTAGTTTGGTATACCGCAATAAACCCCTTGGTGTGTTCAACGTCAGCAACTCTTGAGACTCTGGAGCTATGGGTAATTGGTGGAAGGCCATTGATGTCAATTTTAGAAAAATACTTTCCTGATCCTATATTTGTTAGAATATCTTCCTGGGATGGAAGTGGATAAAACTGAGTTTCACAAAATTTGTTTACAGTGACTGAAAAGTCTCCACAAATCCTAACAGATCTTTTCCCTTCGCTGTTCATTTTGGGTACGGGAACTATAGGGGTTGCCCATTTAGAATGACTTACAAGCACTAATACACCTTTTTGAACTAAGGAGTCCAATTCTTGATCGACCAATTGTCTTATGGCATATGGAACTGGTCTTGATTTACAGAAGATGGGTACAGTATCTTCCTTCATAGCTACATTTATTGCTTGACCCATTATTCCACTTGAATCGCTCGAATTAAAACAATTAAGGAATTGGGCATAGTAATGTTGCAAAATATCATCTTGGGACAAAATAGCTGCATCCTTTGGCTCTTCTGAATTTTGTTTTGATGTATTTTTAGTTTCATCATTAACGTTTGCAATATGGTCATTCATCACTTTATTTAGATCAATACCAAGCTGTTGAATCCAGTAACGACCCAAGAATGTAGGTCTATTTGATTCTTCAATAACAACTAATGGTAAGACGGGGGGTCCATCTTCCGGTCCCAGGCCCTTTTCAGGCCCATTTGTCGACACAAGGAACCACCCGTGAAACAAGCCCCGCGGCGCGTCCCGAAGGTCGCCGCCAGACAAGCTCCAACAGAGCGGAACCCCGCGCCAACTCCGGTCAAACCGACACCGCTGCCCAGCGCACACGGTGACGGCTATTCCCAAGAAGAGACGAACGGCCGCTACGACAGTCCTCACCACCCAGCTAGAAAAACCAAGTGGTCCCTAAACTTGGTTACTCGAGCCGGTAGACCCCGCACACCATCGCAGGAACCAGACGCCTATAAAGACGCTGGGCCCACGGGCGGAACCGAGGCTTCCCGACCCGAATTTAATTTACGGACAGGCCCCCAAGATCAGATACCATTTTCCGGCAGAGACATTTTTGTGGGCCAGCCGATCGGAAAGTTAGTGAGGAGCCCCTAGCTTGAAAACCAGGGAGGACGGGGAAAATCCCTCCGGCCGTAAAGCGACCCAGCTCCTGGCTCTTCGCCCAGTCCACCCGGCTCGACCGACGGAACCCCTCGCGGATCACGCCGGGAGCCAGTTGGCCCAGACTAGGTGCCGTTAGCGACCCCAGGCGGGCACGGAAAGCTCCACCTAGACGGAATAGACTCCGCCTCGCTAGGGGGTTGGATGGAACGGAGTCCCGCCAGCCCCCACCGACTCGACTCCATCCTAGGACAGAGAAGCCGGCGGAGGCCGACAGAAGCCCGCCCACCACTACCTTACCTCACGGCCGTCGAGGGTACCCAGGCCCGAAGACCCCTGACCCCGTGCAGTGACCGACCGCTACCGTTGTTAGTGCGTTCGAAAGTTAGGTGGAGACACCTCTAGGTCCTCATCACCAGGCGAGGCAAACTCCGGTACCGCATAGACACGGAGGACCTGGATCGGACCAAGAGTTCACCTGAGGCACGATGAGCCGCCGCGTTACCGGCGAGCCTCCGGCCCGTTTCCCTGCGGGAATAGTGTTCGATGGTGGACCTGCCGGCCGACCCCCTCCCAAGGGTCACGGCACGACATGGAGCAACCAGATCCATACTGGCCTCCCCACGCGACCGCTCCTTGGTCAACGGGGGCACCGCCAAACCCTACCACCCTAAGGGTCGGCTCACAACTGCTCCAGCTGTGGTCCTCGGAGGGATGAGCCACCCAAGTCATAAAGTAACCTGGGCGCTGTCCGTAACCCTCGCCCTTCGGTTGCTCCGGGAGTCCCTGCATGGCGTTCCCGCGAGCCCCGTCGTCACTAGCGAGCACCGAGGACTTTCCTCTACAAAGCCCTCACTCATACTTCAGGCTCCCTCTTAGTCAATTGGTGGATGGGGTCCTATCGCCTTAGCTAGTCTTTGCCCGGCGACACCGTCCGGCCCGTAGACCGGCACCGGGATCGACCTATGGAACGTCGCTATCCGGCTTGGCCAGAGAACCCGGCTGCCGGGGGTGCGCAACTTACCATGAGTCCGAAGACCCTACGCCCCATGCACAACGTCCGTTAACCGTGGCCACCGGACCCTTGGCCTGTCGGCCGCAGGTCTCTCGAGGAGGTGGCGAATCGTCCCCATCCGGCCCCCTCGCATTCGTGTACAACGAACTCTGCCGAGCTTCCGGTCTCCTCCCCCACTCAAGGGGTCGGTTCGGAACCACCCGGAGGGGCGGCCACAACAACTAATGGTAACCATAAAGTTTTTTTTCTTGAAATGTTACCGGCACTTTAAATCTTCCAATAATTTTTAACATTTGACCCAGATAAGAACGCAAAGTTGGAATTTCTAATTTTTCAAGTGTACCTAACTTTAAACTTTCAAATTTGTCTTTAGACATAATTGAATGTGCACTACCTGAATCTACTTGCATGTCAATTGGAGTATTACCTACTAAAATATTAATTAGATAAGGCTTAGGAGCTTCATCTGTAACAGCTGCACACACGGAAACTGTGTTTATATACACTTCATCAAATGCTTCTTCCACAAAGTTTGTTGTAGAAGTTTTGCAAATACTGGCTATGTGCCCTCGGCAATGACACCCATAACAAGTCGCATTTTTAAAAGAACATTCACCTTTATGCTTCTTTCCACAATGTTTACAATTGTTAAAGGTTTTGTTTATTTTCGGACTTACTTACATATCCACTTTTCTTATCCTTACTTTGGAAATTGTTATTCTGAACAGGAGCTCTTTTATTGAATGCTTTATTAGCACTTGAAATTTTGAGAACATTATCTTCCCTAACTTTAAAATATTTGGCTTCTTTACTAGCCGTTTCCATTGCAAGCGCAATTTCACTTGCTCTATTGAAGTCAAGTTTACTTTCACTTAACAATCTATTCTGAATTTGTTGGTCTGCCAAACCACAAACTAGTTTATCGCGGATTGTATCATCTAGAAAATGTCCAAAAGAACACTTACTTGCTGCCTCTTTGATTCTTACAATAAAGGTTGCAACATCCTCTGCATGTTGTTTTAAGTTATAAAATCGGAATCTTTGCATAATTACCGATGTCTGTGGTGAGAAGTGACTGGTTAATACTTTGATGATTTCACTATAAGGAATGTCCTTTAAATTTTTAGGTTGATCGAGGTTTCGTAATGTGGAGAATACTTTTTTCCCGACACACGTCAACACAGTAGCCCGTTTGTCACTATCATCTTTAATTCTGTTCGCTTCAAAATAAAATTCAATTTGCAGCAGATACTCTTCAAAACAATCTTTGTCATTATAGGCTGGCATTCTACCAGTATGAGGATGATACTTGTCGCTTTCAGATTCTTGCATTATCAAACACACATGAGATCTTCGTAAGTCAAGAAACGAAGCTTTAAGAACACGGAAGTAGATATAAAATAGCGGTTCTACATAAGCTGCACGGCTGCGCGGGTGAAGGTCATTTGAAGGTCGTGCAACGCGACCTCTAAGAGGAGGGGTCAAGGTCATGCGGCGTGATCTAAGAGGAGGGTGACGTCATCTTATAAGACGAGGGTTTAGATAAGAATTTTTTTGAGTGGAATTTTTAGGAGATTGATTTTTTTTGTCGTTTTACAGTACGCGGGGTATTTTTCGGTTTTAATGGGGGGACTTTAATTTTTTCGGGAGCAATTTTCAACAGTTTCATAAATTAACATGATACAGTTTGAGGGATATTTTTCGATCGGTTACATAAATTAACATGTTACAGTTCGAGGGTTAGTTTTAACTATCAGTTACATAAATTAACATGATACAGTTTGAGGGATATTTTTCGATCGGTTTCATAAATTAACATGTTACAGTTCGAGGGTTAGTTTTAACTATCAGTTACATAAATTAACATGATACAGTTTGAGGGATATTTTTCGATCGGTTACATAAATTAACATGTTACAGTTCGAGGGTTAGTTTTAACTATCAGTTACATAAATTAACATGATACAGTTTGAGGGATATTTTTCGATCGGTTTCATAAATTAACATGTTACAGTTCGAGGGTTAGTTTTAACTATCAGTTACATAAATTAACATGATACAGTTTGAGGGATATTTTTCGATCGGTTTCATAAATTAACATGTTACAGTTCGAGGGTTAGTTTTAACTATCAGTTACATAAATGAACATGATACAGTTTGAGGGATATTTTTCGATCGGTTACATAAATTAACATGTTACAGTTCGAGGGTTAGTTTTAACTATCAGTTACATAAATTAACATGATATAGTTTGAGGGGACTTTAATTTTTTCGGGGGGCAATTTGTGTTTTGGTGCTGCCATCTAGTGTCGATTGATAGAATTTAGTTTCGGAATTGGTTTTCTTTCCAAAAGGTTTCGAGGAGGATTGAACCTGCAAAATGTAGTCGTGGTTGAATAATAGACCGTTACCTTATCGATTCAGCCACGATTACATGCTTCAGAATGAAAATTTTAAGAAGTGCTGTGCTCTTTTTAGAAAAATGAGTCATTTTTTGAACCAATCACAGATTTTTTAGGCACACGCGCGCCACCTATGTTTATTATAAATTGATGCGAATGAAGTTTTTTTCATTAGTTGATTCATTACTGCTGCTGAGCGAGGTTGTTATCATGTCTAGTTTTCAAGATATTGCTGTTGTAGGAGCACCCGGATTGATTATTGAAGCGACGAATCTCGTGCCTAAAGTGGAACCTGTTTCAGATTTTGAAATGAAACCCTCTTCATCAGAACTTTTTCATTCAAGAAGAACCCCTTTTGTTTGTGAAACCTGTAATAAATCGTTTATGCGAAAGTTTGTGCTTAATAGACATGTGAAATCGCACTTGCAGAAAAAAACCCTTTTGTTGTGATTTGTGCGGAAAAAGTTTTATTCAAAACAGTGATTTACGACGACATGTTAAGATTCATTCGAAAACGTGTGAGGTATGTAACGAAATCTTCGCAAGAAAAGTGGACTTTTTAAAACATCAAAAAATGCATAAACCTACTGAACGTAGAAAATGTGTGAAACAGAGAAAGATATCGAAACAATTAAAAGATGATCAACGAAGTGTGTTAATTAATCGCTTGTGTAATTTACTGCAGCGAGTGTGTGCTTCCTATGACTCTTCTGTGACGTCATCCGTTTGAAAGAATGTGATTGGGTATAATATGCGTCACTAATCTATAAAATTTTATGTTTTTACAAATCCTTCAGTTTACTGCTAACCTTAATGGTTGTTAGTCCAATGGCTGAAAATTTATTGAAAAGATCACACGAAGAAATGTTGTCGCCTTCGGAGGATCAACCCCTGCTGAACGATTCAAGATTTGATATGGAAAGTGTTTCGCTGTATCCTTCCACCGACGAACCTTCATCGCCTATCAATTGTCATGACGAAGAAACTTTGTTTCCTGATTCCTGCTGTGAATCCGCTCAGGATATTATGAATGAATTTATCATCGACTTTAACTTCCAGAAATCTTCTACTGCTCAAATGGATGAAGAACCCATGTCTAATAGACAAATTGGGTTTCAAACCCCACCTGTAAAAGATTGTAATTTTATTTTTCGAAAAGAACTTGGAAACGCTATATTTTTAGGACTGCAGTTACAGAATTCTCAATATTCTATTCAAATTCGAGAATTTTCGAGTGAAGGAATTCCAACTCAGAATGGAATCGATTTAGATATTCGCACTTGGTATGAATTCCAATATAAAATATTTGCGTTTAATTTGAAATATACCAGTTCTTCATTCATCGCTAATAACACCCTTTTAGTTTTGAATGAGGATAATTCCGTAATGTGTCTGAAAATGTTAAAAAATGAATCCCACACTCGATTAAACAATTTTCAACTTGAACAGTTGAAAGAAAAAGCCTATAAATTGAATAAGAAATTTATTCATCATATGTATGAAAATCATTTACCCACCTTATTAAAAGAAAAATGTCATCGAAGTTCTTTAGAAAATGAATTTGTTTTGTGGTCTAAACTAATTTATTGTATCGAGAATTCTATTTTAAATATATTTAATCAAATTTATGAATGTATCGATTGTGTTTTTAGACATCCAAGTGTTAGTCTGCATTCCGGTTTTATGCTAAACAACCGTGAAAATTTCCAACAGTTAGGGGATATGATTTTAATGCTTGTGAATTTTGATGATGTTCTATCCATGTTTTTAAAGAATGTGGATTCTGTTAGCGATCAGTTTTTATGTAACTTGAATGTAGAAACTTGTAGCCGTCTGCTATTTCTCTCTCTGTCTCGCACGCGAGGAGCAATTATAAATTTCAGCCAATAGCAATGAGGCGCATTTCCTCCCCCCGCGTTTTCTTCGGAGAGCTTTTGAAGTCACGTGACGCAGTAACATTCGAACTCTGCAGAGAGCGGCAGATTATTCTGTCAGTGACGATGGCGAATATTTGACTATGTGTTGTTATGTTAATAAAGTTTATTTTTCTACAAAACCTTCTGATTATTTGAGTCACCGAGATATTTTTATCATCTCCCTTCAATCCATTCTCTAAAATGGTGACCGCGGATTTTTGAACCTTCAACTATTTCATAGAACGTCGAACTATTCAACTGTTTCATGGAACGTTTTGTTTAACTAGCAAAATGGCAACTGCTGAAACATATGCCGTAGTCATTCCACCCTATATCCCTGTGGACCCTACATTATGGTTTCATATGCTGGAAAGAACATTCGAATTAGCTACTCCTAAAGCTATTACTGAGTCGAAAACAAAATATAATTAGGTTGTAGCGCATCTACCGCCTGCTACTGCTACTATGGTTCGAGATATAATTATGAGTCCTGATCCTTATCAGATTTTGAAGGCAAAAGTTATCGAACGTTGTGGAGAAAGTCGTACTTTAGAAATACGGAAACTGCTAGCTGGAGAAAGCCTGGGTGACAGAAAACCAACTGAATTACTTCGATTAATGAAAAGACGAGCTGAAAGCCATAATATTAGTAACGATCTTCTTTTAGAACTGTTTACTCAACAAATGCCAACCACTGTGCAAACGATTCTAGCTTCCATTGAAAAAATTACTCCAGATAAAGCGGCGGATATTGCTGATAGAATAATTGAATTAACGCCTTCCAACATTAATTCTGTTTCGATTCGAACACCAACAACTGAATCTCAGACACCGCCAACCATTGATATGCTCGTAAAAGAAATCCAAGCATTACGCCAAGAGGTCGCTCATCTTCGTCGTTCAAGAAGTGTATCTAGAAGTAATAACCATCAGCGTAATCGTTCTCCGTCCCGCCATAGGGATGCAACGTTGTGTTGGTATCACCAAAAATATCAAGAAAAGGCAAAAAAGTGCCTAGCGCCGTGTTCTTATTCGGAAAACCAGAAGCGGGAAGAGTAGCGGCGACGGACTTTTCCCCAGCACCTTCTCGTCGCCTTTTCGTTAGAGACAGAAATACAGGTATGTGTTTTCTAGTCGATTCTGGATCTGATGCCTCAATTGTGGCCGCGAATAAAAATGACAAAACTAAGCCTGTTCTTCAAACCTTTCGTGCTGCTAATGGCACAAAAATTAATGTGTATGGTCGTAAATGTATTAATATCAACTTAGGCCTACGCCGAAATTTTACATATTCTTTTTATATTTGTGATGTTTCATGTGCTATTTTAGGAGCTGATTTTTTGCATAATTTTAATTTAAAACTTGATTTACGGAATCGTCGTCTTATCGATTCCACTACTAATTTAAAAGCTCCTGCTATATTAAATACTTGTAATATATTTTCTGTGAAACCCAATGTTGTAAATGATATATATGGTAAATTATTATTTAAATTTCCTGAAATCACGAAATTACCGGATCCTAACCAACCAGTTAAGCATAATACTGTGCATTATATAAACACTAAGGGGCCTCCAGTCGCTGCTAAGCCTAGACGGCTAGCTCCAGATCGGTTAAAAATTGCCAAAGCTGAATTTCAGCACATGCTACAACTCGGTCATATGAGACCTTCTAAAAGTAATTACTCTTCGCTTTTGCACCTGGTGCCGAAGAAAGGATCTGTTGAATGGAGATCTGTTGGTGATTATCGTGCTCTAAATGCACAAACTGTTAAAGAGAAATATCCTATCCCTTGTATCGCAGATTTCACTGCTGAATTACATGGTAAACAAATCTTCAGTCACATTGATCTTGTAAAAGCCTACCATCAAATTCCCATAAATCCTGATGATGTACATAAAACTGCGATTTGCACTCCATTCGGACTTTTCGAAAGCACTCGTATGCAATTCGGCCTTTGTAACGCTTCCTCAACTTTTCAACGATTTATTGATGACGTAATTCGTGACTTAAGATTTGTTTACGCATTTCTTGATGATTTTCTAATTGCATCAAATAATGAAACTGAACATTTAGAACACCTTGAGTTGTTGTTTTCTAGACTTAAAGAGTATGGTCTGTGTATTAATGTTGATAAATGTAAATTTGGCCAATCCACTATCGATTTTCTAGGATTCAAACTTTCAGCTGAAGGAATTGAACCCTTACCTGATCGTGTAAAATGCATCCTAGATTTCTCTCAGCCCTCTACCTTAACTCAACTAAGACGCTACTTAGGTCTTTTCAATTTTTATCGACGGTGCATTCCCAAAGCTGCCGATATTTTAGCTCCACTCGTTAAATTCTTAGAAGGACACAAAATACGAAAAAACATCCCCGTTCCAATGCTAACAAAACTGAGCAATTGCAATGGAACGATGAAGCCATTCTTTCCTTCACTGCTTCAAAAGAAGCTATAGCTCGAGCTACATTATTACGACATCCAATTCCTGGCGCCCAGCTAAGCTTATGGGTCGATGCCAGCAATGTCGCAATTGGTGGATCTTTAATACAACTCTCCGAAAAACAATGGGAACCAATAGCATTTTATTTCTGTAAATTAAATAAATCTCAAAGAAATTGGTCTACTTATGATCGTGAATTATTTGCTATTTATTGTTCTATAAAAAAATTCAGACACATGCTAGAAGGTCGGAATTTCATTATTTATACAGACCAAAAACCCCTTACATTCGCATTTCAACAAAACCCTGATAAATGTAGCCCACGTCAATTGAGACATTTAGACTATATTTCACAGTTTTCTACTGATATTAGATATACTAAAGGCTCTGACAACATTGTGGCCGATGCATTATCTCGAATTGAGATAGATTCAATTTCTCCTAATGTGTTAGATTTTAAAGAGTTTGCCACTGCTCAGACCAATGATGAAGAGCTAAAACAACTTCTCGAATTTGACACCATTTCATTAAAATTAGAAAAACATTATTTTCCACTCGAAGATGTACATTTATATTGCGATATGTCACAAAAACATCCTCGACCATTTGTTCCTAAAAGTATGCGACAATCAGTTTTTTCAACCTTGGATTATTTCTCGCATCCTGGTTATTCAGCTTCATTAGATTTAATTTCTAAACGATTTGTATGGCCTGGCATGCGTAAGGACATAAAATCTATGGTTCGCAGCTGTACGAAATGTCAAAAAGCTAAAATCTTTCAACACACCAAATCACAAATTGGTACATTCTCTGAACCTGATGCTCGTTTTGCTCATATTCATATTGATTTTATCGGACCTTTACCATCATCCGATGGCAATCAGTATTGCATGACCATCATTGATAGGTTCACGAGATGGCCCGAAGTTATACCCACATCTGATATGACTGCAGAAACAACTGCTCGTACATTGATACACAGTTGGATCTCCAGATTTGGAACCCCTGTTACCATCACTACTGATCAGGGTAGAAACTTTGAGTCCACTCTTTTCAAAGAGCTTACTAATAGATTAGGATGTAAACGCATCAGAACTACAGCATACCATCCACAGTCTAACGGTTTTATTGAAAGATTCCATCGCCATCTTAAGAGCTCTCTTAAAGCTCACAATCAAATTCAATGGACTGAAATCCTCCCCATTGTCTTACTTGGTTTACGCACTGCTCTTAAAAATGATATCCAAGCGACCTGTGCTCAACTTGTTTATGGCACAAATATCAGACTACCCTCTGATCTCATTAACACTGAAACTATTAATCAACCACTTACTCTTACATACGTGACTTAGTTAACTGAAAAAATGAGAAAGTTAAATCCTATTGCCACTGCAATGCATGGCAATCCTAAAATCTATGTCAATCCCTCATTAAAAACCTGTTCACATGTGTTTCTTAGATCAGATAAAGTCAATCCTCCCTTGTCACCCCCTTATACAGGACCTCATCGAGTGATTGACAGGTCTGAGAAAACGTTTGACTTGGAATTAAACGGGAAGCGCTGTACTGTATCTATTGATCGCATTAAACCTGCATATCAATTAGCAGATTCTATTTCACCTTCTCAACCTCAAAAACAAAATGAGCCCATAAATTTTCCAACTACTCCTGTTGAACACCCTACCACCAAATCTGGTCGTAAAGTTCGTTTTCCGAAACATCTCGTTACTGATTATATTGTTTAAAACATTTGATGTTTATAGTGTGCATATTATTTCCTTCTCAAAAGTATTGTTTTTCATGTAATGCATAATATATTTTCTATTTTTTTGCATCATATGTACTTCAATTTTATTCAAGACCTTTCTTATGTATCTTATTAACTGCTACCTTTTTGTAATCGCGACTTCGTCACTGGGGGCATACTCTGTAGCCGTCTGCTATTTCTCTCTCTGTCTCGCACCCGAGGAGCAATTATAAATTTCAGCCAATAGCAATGAGGCGCATTTCCTCCCCCCGCGTTTTCTTCGGAGAGCTTTTGAAGTCACGTGACGCAGTAACATTCGAACTCTGCAGAGAGCGGCAGATTATTCTGTCAGTGACGATGGCGAATATTTGACTATGTGTTGTTATGTTAATAAAGTTTATTTTTCTACAAAACCTTCTGATTATTTGAGTCACCGAGATATTTTTATCATCTCCCTTCAATCCATTCTTTAAAAACTTTTAAAAGTGTATTGTTTAAATCGTTTCAATAAATTGATTTTATTTTTTTATTTGTGTCTTTATTTTAAAAAATGATGTGTGTTTATTCTAACAGAGGGTATAAACTGAATGAATTAAATTCAATTAAACAATTAAAAAAGAAATGAATTAAAACAAGCTTACCTGGAACACGTGCTGCATCCTCAGTTACTGAACTAGAAATGAAAAATCTTACAAGTCCTTATCGATTGGGTTTACCCAATCTGATCTCCTACGTCATCAGTGTTATCATACACCACGTGATGGGGTTTCCCCAACACGTAATATCCTACTACGTCATCAGTGTTATCATACACCACGGGACAGGGTTTTCCCAACATGTGATAACCCCTACGTCTTGAGTGATATCATATACCACGTGATGGGGATTCCCTATCACGTGATAACCCCTACGTCATCAGTGATAAGTGATGTCATATATCACGTGACTAGATCTAATCAGTGTGATAAGATTAGACGATAAGAAGTTGTATATAACCACGAGCAGATCGTCAGTGCTCATAATTTTCGTTGGAGTTAAACTGTTCTAGTCTAGTTGGATACCTCGTGCCTGAACGCTGTGTTTCCTATTACAGTGCTCAGTTTTGGTGCACAGAGAACTATTGAATTCAAGAGATCGAATGTGCCCTCCACATTTATAAAATTGGAACATGGATCGTTGTACATCATGAGCCATCCCAGCAATGAACTATTCATGCATGGTATTGGGGCAGAGCTTCACATTAAAGATATACGGATTAGCCTTTCTTTTAGACATTTAATTTCCCATCCCCTTGATCTGAAAAAGCCAAGACTGGATTTTGCTACTTTATCGAAGGATCCGGAACTACATTTAGACTTGTTCACCCTCTCTGATGACGATAAATTTCCGCGCTGCTCTTCACCTAAACATATTTCGCCGATGAATAAAACTGAACCTGATATTTCACATGAAGACGAGTGGTTTACTAGAAACTTTAAAGGAAGTTATTATTCAACTACTTGGAACATAGAATGGTGTACTTCAGCACAAATTCAAATGGAAGAAAACTGCAATTTGAAACTTCACGTTCGAAATTTCAAAGAAGGCTCGAACGGTAAGCTTTATCCAACGAAGAATAGCGTTGTGATGACTGCTACGACTTTTGATCATTTCCAACAAAATGTGTTAGGCGCGCCACACACCAGAGAGACATGCGACAATAATCATGAGACATGAGGCAAATTCTGCTGTTCAAACCGGTTTTTCCTTTGTTAACAGGGTGAAATTGTCACATGCCTCACGCTTTTCTGCCGCATGTCTCATTGGTGTGTGGCGCGCCTTAAAGTTTAATTTTTATTCTGTGAAAGAGTCTTTCATTTGTAAAAATCAATTAATATTGGCATTCTTAGACGAAGATTTTTGTCTACTTCAACAGATATTCAAAACGGATGAAAATAATTTTCATTTCAAGCCGAACGGAATACGTCTATCACGTGATCAATTTTTGAAACTCACCGAATTTTGTTCTGAAATTACAGACTGTTTTATTGATATGCTTTTAACACGAGTGATTCCTGTTGCAATTCTGCGAAAATCAGAAAAATGTATACATTTCCACATAGACTCTGAATCTGCTAAGAAAAACTTTTTATCCTGCTTGAACCATGAAATAAAGCAATCTTTACATCGTGTTTTTAATTGCTACGCGTGTACAGCTTTCGCAAATGGATCACGAATGTCTTCTAACTACTTTACATGAAAAATTTGAGGTGTATAAAGACAGTGCTTTATTGAATTTTAACGTCTTTCAATTTGTGAAGAATGTCACTTCAAACTGTGTTTGTCACTATACACATGCATTTTTTGCGAATTTAAAATCTGACTTTTATAAAAATTACTTAGAAACAATTTTTGTTAATAAGCAAGAAACATAATGTGTAAACAATTAGATTTAATAAAGCATTTGTTATTTTTCATTAAACCATTTCTCTGTTTTATTTAAATTTTCTTTCAGCTTGCTCTGCAATCATCTTTTTAAATTTAAGAGAGAGAGAAGAAAAATAATAATAATTTTGTGAGAAAGTATTTTGAATAATGCTTATTGAAAGACATGAATTTGATAATAATTTTGAATAATTTTTCTCTTTTTGGGAAAAAAATATTAACACTTGTAATAACGGATTCCCTTTGTATGAAAAAATTTGGATTTTCTAAGACAGAAAGAAAATATTTTTAACAACAAACGCAATTCATTTTAATATATCTTTAGTTTTTAAAAATCACTAAAAGAAAGTAATGAGTAAGTTTTAATATTCATGCAAGGGGTTTCTTGAAACCTATATCACAATCGTGAAAAAAAAAATCATAGTTTGAATAATTTTAGTGGAAAGGAATGGTATTTCTATAAGAATTTTATAATAAATAGTTTTAGTATTTTTTAAGTGAATCACCCATTATCATTAATGAAAAAAAAACAGCAGATTAATTAGTCTTTCAACTCATTAAGACTTTGTTTTGACCCTAAAATAGTTATTTTTTGACAATAAATAAAGAAAAAGACTCTATAGTTTGCAAATCAACGTCTCTTGTTTGACACTTAATTGATGAAAAAAAAATGATTTTATTCTAAGTCTAACAATTAAAAATTCTTAATGAATACTATTTGTAATTTGGGATAGACTATAATATCATTTGAATTCACAATTGGAGAGAATTTCATCTAAGTTCGTATCACCCGATGAATCAGCGCTTGGAAAACCCCTTATCAGATAAGATGAGATAAGATGATTCACCAGCGTTGGATATACTCACCGTGTTTGTCCGAGGCTAAATCAGTCTCTCGCAGATTTTACATTGTGATAGTGCTTTCTAGTTCTCGTGCTCTTCAAAAAAAAAATTGTGGGTATGCCTTTGGATTTATTCTTGAAGAAAATGGAGCCTTCAACTCAACAGATTTCTACGAGTACTTTTTCTGATGATGATAACGTAAGTAATTATTTTAATTTTTTTAATGTGAAATGTATATATATTTAAAAACGATTTAGAGTATTATTTTAGTTCATTTAAGAAAACATTTTAGATGTATTTAATTTATATTTGTTTTGAAAAAGAAATTAGCAAAAATGCTTGGATATGTTTTAAAATAAGAAATTTTATTTAATACTTTTTAAATTTGCTTTTTGGAATATATATCTAAAATGAATTTATTTAAATATTTATTAAGCGGTACTTATTTATTGAAGCGTTAGTATGTGAAACTTGTTTTAAAGAATTAAATTATTTATATAATATTTTTATAATGAAATACTTATTTGGATTCTCAATTTTTAAATTTGTTTTTGGAAAATACATCTAAATGAATTAAACTAAATATTTTTTAAGCGATACTTATTTATTGAAACTTCTCTCAAATAATTAAATTATTTATATATTTTTATAATGAAATACTTATTTGGATTCTCAATTTTTAAATTTGTTTTTGGAATATATATCTAAAATGAATTTATTTAAATATTTATTAAGCGGTACTTATTTATTGAAGCGTTAGTATGTGAAACTTTTTTTAAAGAATTAAATTATTTATATAATATTTTTATAATGAAATACTTATTTGGATTCTCAATTTTTAAATTTGTTTTTGGAAAATACATGTAAATGGACTTTACCCATGTGAAGTCATGCGCGGGTAAACGGAAGAGAAACACCAATAGGCGTGAAGAGCATTTTAGCAGTACTTCCCCTTCGTCCAATAAACAGGCTTTTTCGGAGGGGAAATTCCCGCAGAGGAGTGGCTGTTGCCATTCGTGGGTAAAGTCCATTAAACTAAATATTTTTTAAGCGATACTTATTTATTGAAACTTCTCTCAAAGAATTAAATTATTTATATAATATTTTTATAATGAAATATTTGGATTCTCAATTTTTAAATTTGTTTTTGTAAAATATATCTAAATGAATTAAACTAAATATTTTTTAAGCGATACTTATATTCTATGTTTTAGCGATAGTATGTGAAACTTCTCTTAAAGAATTAAATTATTTATGTGATATTTTAAAATTTGTTTTGGAAAATAAATCTTGATGAATATATCTATAATGAATTTATATATAAATATTTTTTAAGCGATACTTATATTCTATGTTTTAGCGCTAGTATGTCAAACTTTTTTTTAAAGAATTAAATTATTTATGTGATATTTTAAAATTTGTTTTGGAAAATAAATCTTAATGAATTTATTTAAATATTTATTAAGCGATACTTATTTTCTAAGTTTTAGCGATAGTATGTGAAATTGGTATTATAAAATTAAATTATTTCTGTGATATTTTAAAATTTGTTTTTGGAAAATAAATCTAAAATGAATATATCTAAATATGTTTTAGCGATAGTATGTGAAATTGCTCTTAAAGAATTAAATTATTTATACTCTATATTTTTAAATTTGTTTTTGGAAAATATAGCTGAAATGAATATATATAAATATTTTTATAGCGATAGTATGTGAAACTGCTATTTAAAATTTGTTTTTATTAGGTTTACCATTTATATAAAATTTATTTAATTTTACTTAAAAACAGTATTCACATTTCTATAATAACTTGTTAAGTATTTTAATTAAACAATCTTTACTAGTAAGTGTTATCTTGAAATGATCATATTTGGGGAAAAACCCGATGACGTCATTAATCAGATAAGATTATCTTATCTGATAAATTAGATAAGCGTACCGTTGTGGGTAAGCGGATTCATTCTTAAATTAGTTGTTCTAGAGAGTAGACGCTCAAATTTTTGCTCGAAGTATTGTAAGTTATTCATTTTTGGAAAAGTAATAAAAAGGTCCCTATGAATTTTAATTCAAAAGTTCAAAGTCATGTAAGTTACTTATTTTCAAAAACTGTTTAATATCATTCTATATTTTAAGAATTTATCCCTTTCTAAATGGTTTTAACCTAAGAGTTTTCCACATAGAGTGCGTTAATATTTTTAAATTCTCTCTAAATGTATATATTCAATTACTTATTTAAAGTTCTACTAATTTTCTTGAAAAACTGCTAATTTCAAAAAGTAAACTGTTCTTATGATATGTTATTATTTATGTGTAATGTTCTATTTTATGTGAAAAATGTTTTATTTTTGTTAAACATTCCCTTTCCATGTTAATCCTAAAAATTACTTTTACAAAGTAAATTTTAATTCTAGTGAATATTTAACTTAAATCAAAATATAAACAAAGTCTTTATTGTATGTGAATTTATTTAGAACCTGTTATTGATGAACCCTCTTAAAAATTCTTAATGTTACTATACCCTTTTTGAAAAGAATTTTAAATTGCATAACTATGAATGTGTGGTGAAAATACAAACTAAAGTGTATATATATATTTTTTTTTTTCCACCTAACTTGTATTGGGTAGTTATTTTGATTCCACCTAACTTGTAATGGGTAGTTATTTCCAATGAAATATAGATTTGAAAAATTTTAGATACTCTTTGAAAAATTGTGAATAGCATTTATTTTAAAAATCGTTTCTAAAAGTTATCTCAAAATGTTGAACGCATGTTTCAACAAGAGTATGAGTCATTACTTTTAAACTCATTAATTGATAGAGTCTACCCTTTTCTGTCATTATTTAGCTAACCCCTTTTTAAATTGAATGTTAAGACTCTGAAACATTAAAAATAGTTCTAAATGTGGGTTATTTTTCTAATTTAGTGGGATATGGACATGAGTTTCTCTCCGAGTAAAATTGATGCGTTAGAAATAAAAACATTGAAGGAGCTGGCTGAAAAAAACAAAATGGAAGAATCTATGAAGGTATTTTTTAATTATTTTCATTGTATAAAAGTAGATATAATAGTATATTAAAACTATACATTTTAGATTTAAAAACCTAATATTTTATTGTAAACCTACAATCTAAATTGTGCTAGAGTATTTTTTTTTTTCAATCTGAATAAGATTTTTTAACTTTATTTTTTAGTAACTTCTATTATAAAATATAGTTTAAGCAAAACACTAATTAATTTTGGGTTAGACATATATGTGGAAACTTTTTGACGGGATTAATTTTCTTTTTCAGTGTACTATAACCGACACTCAACAAATAAGGACTTTAGAGGTAGCTGAAAACAAGCATTACCAGAGCATATTTTAAGGAATTTTCACTGGGCGACAAACGGTTAAGTCTGTTGTTCCAAATAAATGTTCATAAATCAACCCCTACCCCTTATAACAGCAAACCAAATACTAAGAGTATCGACTGGCCGATAAACTTTTATATCTTATTAGTTATGTCTATTGTACTTCTCCTGTTGCTGGTTAGTGAACTGCAAAATCGTCATTGAAACATCTAAACCGCCTTATTTATAGTTAGGTAAAATTAAAGAGGCTGCATTCTATAAAAATACAAATTTTTAATTGTTATGTTAGTAAAGGACCAAACCTAACATCTAACCAACCAAATTCGTATGCCTAATTAAAACTTTATATAAGAAAATTATCATTAAAATTCACGTTAAAATATTGTTTGCCTTTTATTAGTTTGTACACTTTCCTTTTGTTCATAATCATAATATATCAGATTAATTAGGTAATTAGAACTTAGAATAAATTCTGAAATTCAAAAATAAATTTGACTTGCATCGTTAAATAGTTCGTGAAAAATAGTACATAACTATAGTTTTAGACCCAATGTTGAACTAATCAAGAAAACATACTTCTCTCTTCATGGATGAAAATCATCAAATTTAAAAATAATATAAAATATTGTTTATCTTTTATTAGTTTGTACACTGTGCTTTTGCTCATAATCATAATATATCAGATTAATTAGGTAATTGGAGCTTAGAATAAATTCTGAAATTCAAAAATAAATTTGACTTGCATCGTTAAATAGTTCGTGAAATTGTACCTTAACTATAGTTTTAGACCCAATGTTGAACTAATCAAGAAAACATACTTCCCTCTTGATGGATGAAAATCATCAAATTAAAAAATAATAAAAAGTAACTATGATAAATTTTATAACATGTTTCCAAAATTTAAATGAATAATAATTGTACTGGTTAAACATATTTTGACTCTTATAAGTATTTTGCAAAGACTGGAACTAAACAAGAAATCAGATTTTACTCTTTATGTTTTAAAAAATCAAACTGTATCAGCAAAATATTTCCAAAATGCTACAATAACAGTTACAATGGTTTAAAATTTTAATAGATAGAACTGTCCAGAGTTGTATACTATAGAAGAATGCCGTACGAGGAAAGTTTTCCGCGATTTTTAGAAAGAAAAATGTAATCTTTGTTCTTGTAACGTTTTTATTTTTAAATATCGACAAATTAAAAATATTCCCCAATTTTATGTACGATTTATTTATTGTCTGGCAGGGGTGATTCCGCTCCGGAATTTAAGGCATTCGGTTCCGAAATTTAAAAAAAAAATCGCACATCAGTCCGAAAATTCAGACGTAAAAAAAATCACTAAAAAATATTGGGAATTTCAACAAATGGTCGTCGGAAGAAAAACCAATTTCGTCAATCGTCCGCAGAAATAATCACCAATTGCGTCCAAGCAATGCGAAAAAAAAAGCGAATTTCATCAAAGGATCGTAAAAAAAGATAATTTCGTCAAAGAATAGCAACATTTTATGTATGATTTATTTATTGTTTGCCAGGGAGATTCTGTTCCGAAAATTTAAGGCGTTCGGTTCCGAAAATTAAAAAAAAAAATTGGCCACCAGTTCGAAAATTCAGACATATTAAAATATCTCTGAAAAATATTGCGAATTTCAATAAATAGTCGTCGAAAAATAAATAATTTTGTCAATCTTCGCAGAAAAAATCACCAACTTCATCAAAGCATCGCGAAAAAAAAACGCAAATTTCGTCAAAGCACCGCGGAAAAACGCGAATTTCTTCAAAGAATCTTAAAAAAAAAAGATAATTTCGTCAAAAAATCGCAGAAAAAAACACAAATTTCATGAAAGTAATGCAGGAAAAAACAAATTTCGTAAAATCGTAGTGGAAAAAGGCCGAATTTTGTCAAAGGATCGCGAAAAAAAATGCAAATTTCGTAAAAGAACGGCGGAAAAAAACTAATCCTTCAAAGGATCACGAAAAACAACACGAATTTCGTCAAAGGGCAGCGGAAAAAGCGGGATTTTCGTCAAAAGATAGAGAAAAAATTAGCCAAAGGATCGCGAAAAAAGAGAATTTCGTCAAATCGCAGAAAAAACGTAAATTTCGTCAAAGGAGCGCAGGAAAAAAACGAATTTCGTAACAGCATAGCAGGAAAAAACGAGAATCCTTTCAAAAGATCGCGAAAAAAATGCAAATTTCGCCAAAGAATCGCTGGGAAAAAACGCGAATTTCGCCAAATAATCGCGAAAAAAACGAATTTCGTCAAAGAATCGCAGAAAAAATGCAAATTTCGTCAAAGGATCGCGGAAAAAACGGGAATTTTGTCAGACGGTCGCGGTAAAAACTCATCGGTCTCTTTAATGATAATACCTATGAATGGACGTCTCCCTACAAAATGTGATTCAGTTGTTTCAGAAGCCATGTCACATTATTTCTGTGAACAGAGTGACTGGCATTTTGTGCGAAGAGAGGCACAATATTAAGGATTGGGCTGTTTCTAAAAGCACTGACAAAATAAGTGATAGGAATTCACCCTTCTTGCCATGGATTTTTAAGTTTATTATTTTTAACCAAAATAATTATTCTTTAATTAATATTAATTTTTTATTTAAATGGTAATTATTTTAAAACTACTGATTTTAATTCATGTCGTCAAAATAATAAAACACGTTACTTTATTAAACGTTAAATTAATTTGCAGAAAGTTTTTGACCCAATATTTATGTGCGCAGAAAGTTTTTGGTTTTATACAAGTCTGGAACTGTCTTATAAAAATAGTAGAATTAAGCAGGTAGAGAAAACGATTTTGTTCGTGTTTTAAATTCTTTTAACTTTATTAATTACTTATAATGTTTGCAAAATCCTACAATAATAATTATATTCGTTAAGTTATTTTACAAATAACTGCCTTTAGCAAAGCATTTTTTGACAAACTCATGTTTCTCATAGGTTTCTTTATCTGGAAATGTTCTACTTTTTACTTTGCTCTCTAGGAACCTTGCAATAACAGTTCTTGGATCATAAAAAGTTGTTCCAATTCCATTAAGAGCAGTGAACATCCTTGAGTTTAAGGCTTCTCTTTATACTAGTTCCGACTGTTTTTTTTTAAATTTAAGCGTTGTATGTATGGGCACAACTCCATGTGTCAACATTAACATTGTGAGGTGTCAAAGAAACCTATGACAGCACCAATTTGTTTAAAATAGAGTGAGGTTGAGACGCCTTAAAGTAGAAATAGTCTTGCTGTCAATGAGAAGGACGCAGATTTTCAGCTGCGCAATAAAGCCATCACATCATCATTTAAATAGGTGACTTCATCTTAACCAAAAAAGTTCTCAACATCAAGGTGGGCTGCACTAGCAACCTCTGTTGGTCTTCGTACATTTAACAAAGCATCTATCCTGTAGGAGATGCTCACTTTATCCTCTTCCAGTCTTTGAGAAACAAATTCTTTACAAATCAATATAGTTTCTTTTCTCGCTGCAGACCAGTATCTCTTGATAGAAACTAACGAGTTGTTTTTACATCTCTGAGAATTTTCTTCAATTTACTAATCACTTTCAGATTCCTAAGTGCCTTCATTTATTCCCATCAACTGTTCTTCGTATCCCTCAGGACTTACCCATTTTTGATAAGCATCAAGGAATTTGAAAAAAAAATTACTTTGACAAATTCTATATCAATTCTTTATCAGGCAGTGTAATGAAAGACCCTTGACTGTCTGTCTCAAGGTTTTCAAAGTGTATTGGAACATCTAGAATTAGGCAAGCGAGATGTTGTTCACTTCTTTAAAATCTATTTATAATCGAATAAACCCGCGAGCAGAAGGTTGTTCAGTTTTTGATGAGTAGGGTTGATGGTTCACAATGTTTTCTCAATGTTTTTGCGTGAGAGAAAAATTGTATCGTACTGCTTTTGCCATGATTTTTAAGTGTTTCACGAACTGTACTTCAAAATATGCAGAGAAAGAAAGGGCACTTTGATTTTCTGTTCCAGATATTTCTTCAAGCACTTTTACACGTTGAGCAGAAACTCAATAAAATGTTGCTTGATGATTCCAACTCCGACACAGTTAAGTCAGACCTGAGCAAAGCATCAAACGCAAAGTTAGTCTTTACCCAAGTACCGTTTCATAAGAGCACAGAGACCGCTGTTTTTGCTTGTATTTTCCTTTACCCACTTATAGTTAAGTCTGTCAACTTATTTTTCGCGATATTTTTAGTGCACAAAATATCAAATACAACCTTGACAAAATCCACAGGCTCCTCGCTTACTGAATTTACATTGTCCTAGAAAAATTCATTCTATGTCCTGTTCTTTTAAAAGAAATCGTGCTCTAACAAATTTGTTATCAACTCCATATTTCTCAACAGAACCATCTACTTGGATAGCAAAACAAACAGCATTTTGTAACTGTGATACGGTGTAGAGGTCTGCACGGGCCGGAATTTCCAGGCCCGGGCCCGGCCCGGCCCGAAGGAAAGCTATTTTGGCCCGGCCCGGCCCGGTGTAAAAATTGAAAGTTCGGCCCGAGCCCGGCCCGGCCCGTTTACATTTTTACCGTTCTCGGCCCGGCCCGTACAAAAATCAGTGAAAACAGGCCCGGCCCGACTAAATTTCTACAAAAAATTCCGTTTTTTCTCGACATACAATTAAGATCCTTTTAATGAATTCTACATGCATATTTATGGGAGCATTTTACAGTATATTTTAAATTACTATGTGTTCGCAAAATAGAAAACACACAATAGTAAACGTTAACGATTACTTACAGTGTTTTAGTCAACGCCTCTACAGATGTTTCAAAATTTAAATAAGGGTTCATTAAAAGATTATTGTAGTTTAGAATAAAGGATTAAAAAACATGATAACTTTTGAAGCTTATAATAAAAGGTAGATTTGTGAAAATATTTCTGTCATTTTTAAGGCTTTTCTCAAATCCAAAGGAGCTACATTTTGATACATTTATGAATTCATTTCTTTTCGGAAACGCATGAGATTGGCAGGTATTCTTATTCAGAAACCATGTAAATGCCGTTTTTTTCTTAGATAAAAGTAATATATCTTTCAGAAAATACTGCCAAAGTTAGCGTTTTGAATCGAATTTCTGGAAGCGATAGCACAGGAAAGGAGAAAAACGTACAGTCACGTGACAAGTCTCTGTTATCTCTGTACGTAATTTATGAAAAATGGAAACGCTATTCGATCCCAAATGCCTTCAATACTCAGGCCTGTCAATTTTATGCCTTTATAGTTAAAAATGAGTCAGAAAATGTGTCTGAGAGTTTCGCATTGCTGAGCAGTAAATATGAGAACCACCTTAAGGTACATTTCCAACGATACTGTTAACAGAAGTTCATTATCGCTATTAATACTTTTACAAAACATAATGCCTGTCCTACACATCCTGAGAACGATTAAGACCAGTTCCGTCCCGGCACAAGTCTGCCGAAAAAATTAAACAGGCATCATGTAACTGTACGATGCCGATCTCTACGATGGACATGTTACATTTCTGTATTGATGTTGTTAAACTCGCATCGGCTCGTAACGCACATTTATACTTCTTGAAAAAGTCATATTCATTGGAAATGACCTCGTATTTTATCTGCTCCTCTCAAATTCTTATATCGGGCCGATAGGCCCGATTAATTTTTTTATCGGCCCGGCCCTGCAGGCCCGTTCAATTTTTTTGCCGGCCCGGCCCGTTTATTTTGTCTGTCGGCCCGGCCCGTTGAAAAAATTGTCCTAATTCTGCCGGCCCGGCCCGGCCCGTTTGAAAATTTTCCTCCATTCCGCCGGGCCGGGTACGGGCCTCGGGCCAAGCCCGGGCCCGTGCAGACCTCTAATACGGTGTTTTCTTTTACTGCTATGACATCTGTTGCCATTCTTATCATTTCCGGAGTCAAAGAGTCAGCTTATATTAGAGTTAGGTGGAGGTAAAGATACGCACTTTCCATACATTTTGATTTTTAACGGACACATTCGTCTAAACTTATGTAATGAGTGATTAAAATGTTAGATTAGAACCTTAGGCAATTGCCACCATCAACCGACATTCTGTCAATTTATAATTCTGTGAGAAATTGCAATTTTTAAAAAACATTGCTCTGCGTATCTTTGCCCCATCGGTTCTAGTAAAAGTACGCAGTGGTGGGGCAAAGATACGCAGTGCGTATTTTTGCCCCATTAATGTGGGGTTTTGCCCCATTTCCATCAAAACGAATGAGTTATGCAAAATCATTAGTAAATTTCGCTGTATTTATAGCTAAACTGAAAATTGAAAGTTAAACCATGGAAAAAAAAGAAAAAACAGCGGTCTATGCGATCGCAAATAGCAGATAACCTCTAACTACTATGACAAAAATTGTTGCATAAATACTGTGAGCTGTCTGAAAGACCCCTTGATTGTAGAATGAATAAAAGGGTTGATCATCATAACCTCATAAAGTACTGTTTTTGCGCTAAACTTTATGTAAAGGTCTATTATAATAAAAATTTTTCTCCTTCAGAAGTCTTTAGCGATACTACTAAATTTCCAAACGCATCAAAATTAAACTAACATCAATAGTTGAATTTAAAATAACAAGTTAAGCTATGAAAACTGAATATAGCAGCGGTCTGTGAGACCGTAAACAGGAGTTAAGGGTTAAGACTTAAAATCGTTTTATGAAACAAGAATATTGATTTTTAAAAATAGGTAGTAGGTATCTATGTTCTATATTAAAAAAAAAAAAAAAAAAAAAAAAAAAAAAAAAAAAAAACTTAACTAGGAAAAGGAAAAGGTAATTAACTAGCTTATATTATTTAAGTAGCTATTATATTTTATACAATACTAACTTATAAAAAATACAACTTTCCACAACCTCATTGTAGAAAGCTTTGCATCTGGCTAAAACGATAGGACAAAGCCCCGCATCTTAAACTTGCGCGTATCTTTGCCCCAAGACGGATGCGTACTTTTAGACCATTCTGCAGTATTTTGCTTAGCCGGCTACCTACAAGATTAAACAAATTCGATCGAGGGAAGCTATACGGCATTTAGAAGCTATATAGAGCTTCCGTTCTCCACTGAATTTTTGGATTTGTAAAAATTCGAAGTATTGTCAGCTAAACAATAAAGTGAAATTTTAAAAATATTAGATCAAAATTCGAAAATTTAAACGTACCTCACTTTTTTTGGCACGGAGTGCTACTTTTTTCACAAGGTTTGAACACACAACTACTACACTTGAGACCAAACTACCACTTAGCAGTCATGATTGTAGAAATGTTTCTTCATATTAAATTAGCCAGTGCGTATCTTTACCCCACTTACTCTATTCACCTGTTTTTTTTTTAAGTTGCCGGCACCATACCCTATCACTGGGCGACAATATCGTGGTACTAGGCGACACTAGTGTCGCCTACTTTATATGTTATTTTATGCTCTGAGCATTACGCTTCGACTTCAGCCCAACCAGACATAGAATCTTTCAAGGTGTGTATATGTTTTTTGTAAAACGAATTACTTGTTTAAAATTTTTAACGATGTTTAAACCTTAAGTATTTTAAATTTTTAATGTTGTTTAAAGTATTTTAAAAGTCAACTTCAATTTTAAACGTAATATTTTTAAATGATAAAAATAGAAATTAAGTAGATCTTTTTCAAACTAGAAAGAGTAAAACGAGGTAATTTATTTATATAAAAATTTTATTTTATAGCCCATAATGGAGACACCCTTATTAGAGGAAATCATGAAGGAGTTGCCAGAGGATTTTTTCCTGGATAACGAAGTTTGGAATTCACCCCCTAAAGAGTCACCTACTCAAGCCCATTCAGAACCTTCTGTTTTACGTAAACTGTTAACAGAGGCTAAACTAGAAACCCCTCAAAAGGATGACGTATCTGCTATGAAGTCTGCCAAGGTAGGAATTAAAAAAATTATATTTTCTTTATTGTTTGGAAAAGTTTAGTATGATCAATTTAAAGTTTTATATATTATTACTTTTTTTCAAAATAGACTTAATTTTAAGATATATTTTTTTAAATGTTATAAGTTTAATTTTGCTTTTCAAACAAAATTTATTTAAAAATTGTTCCTCTAAAAATTAATGAAAGTAAAATTTTCATACTAAACTTTTTCATTTGCATGAAAAGATATTTCTATGTAAAAATATTTTGAAAGGGTAATTTTTAAATGGTGTTTCATTAGGGTCAAAAAATTTTAGTGATGATTAGTGATTTTCCTATTTTAAAAAGTCTATTGAGAAAACGTTTAAAGTGTAGCTATTTCTTTGTTTAAAAATAGTTAGTTAAAATTTTAAAGGGAATTTTTTGAAAAGGGTTCAAAAATAGTTCATTTTTGTTTAGGAAACTAAATTTTAAAATTGAGCTTTTTTATCTTTATAGACTTGTCCTACATGCAATAAGTCATTCGCACGAAATTCCGAGCTCAACAGGCACCCAAAAACGCACACAGGTGAAAAATCTTTTGCATGTAATATATGCGATAAAAGGTTTTTATTGAAAAATGATTTAAACAGGCACTTAAAAGTGCACCAAAAAGTGTCATGCACCGAATGTAACGAACAATTTGACATTAAAAAAGATCTGACTCTTCATAGACTCATCATGCACCAATTATCATCAAAACGTAAAAGTGATAATGCTATTCCACCCCAAGCTAAAAAACCTCGTAAACATAAATCTTTTGATGCGTTAGATGTGTTTTCAATCGTGACATTTGATTCCAGTGAAGATAACGACCAAGATTTTAATATATTTTTTGAACATATGACCCCCCTTCTGGAGGAAGAAATTCAGTACCAATTGCTTGAAAAAAGGGCAATTAAATGGTACCTCGTAACCCATATAATCCTCAACCGCATCACTCAAGAAGGGGACTCTGAATCGATCACAGCAAATTTTAGATCGAAAGTGATGATCGGATTAGCAGATTTCACCATTTCTTCCAATTTAGAGCAAGCCTATGCGAAAATTATAAGATCTTTCGAAGCCTTTACTCAAATGGGGTCGGGGTGGATTCTGGAAAAAATTGAAAAAATAGAATTATGTATGGCAAAATTCCGCCCCCTTGCCGCTAGCAGTTATATCGATCTTCCTCCAGAAATAGTCCATAAAAGTGCCGTTCTGAATATCATAAATAAAAATGACCACAAATGCTTAGTGTGGTGCATTCTCGCCCACAAATATCAAATTCCATTTAATCAAAATGCAAACAAATTATCAAAATATCAACCCCATGAACATGAAGTCAAATTAGGCAATATTCAGTGCCCAGTGCCCTTAAACAAAATATCGAAAATAGAAGAACTGAATGATTTGCGGATAAATGTCTTCGGGTATGAAGAAGAAGTATTCCCTTTGTACATATCCGAACGAGGAGATGAAGATTGCATCAATTTATTGCTCGTATCCAAAGAAGAAAATTACCATTATACATTAATCCGAAGTTTCTCGAGGTTGTTGGGGAATCTCACAAAATATGAAGGAGCAGGTTATTATTGTTATAGGTGCTTGCATAGATTTTGTCGAGAAGACTTATTAAAACAACATACTCCTCTTTGCAAGAAGCAAGCACCTCAAAAGATCAAAATGCCAGAGCATGGGGACCATATTCTTCAGTTTGAAAATTATCAATATTGTCATCCGGTTCCCTATGTTATCTACGCCGACTTTGAATCTTTGATTGTCGGCATGGATCAGGTGCACACAAATGTTAAAAAATAAAAAAAAAATGGCTTCAAAAACAAAGAAAATAGCCCATCACGAAGCATGTGGATATGCATATCATATTATTGGTCCTAATGGAAAACCCACTAAAAAGATCACTGTCTATCGCGGGCCCAACGCTGTACAAGGATTTTTAAAAGCTATCATTCAAGAAGAAAAAGAACTTGCCAAAATTTTGACGACCATTGTGCCAATCAAAATGACGCCCCAAGATAATGAACATTTTCAATCAGCCACGGTTTGCTATCTTTGCAAAAAACCATTAAATGGGGACAAGATTCGTGACCATGATCATCTGGATGGCCTTGCATAATAGCTGCAATTTGAAGTTTAGACTTCAGAAGAAAATACCCGTCGTGTTTCACAATCTGAAACATTACGACGGGCACTTACTCATGCAGCAACTGGGCAATATTGATGACCATTCTTTTTCAGTCATTCCATCCACGATGGAAAAATACATTTCTTTTTCTTTGTCCAAACAATATGGAAAGTGCAGAGTTTCGCTCACATTTATCGATAGTTTCGCATTCATGGCTACCTCCTCAGAGAAACTTGTCTCTAATTTAGACAAAGACAAGTTTTATTCATTAAAGCAGCAGTTTCCTCATCATACTGATCTATTGGTTAGAAAGGGGGTCTACCCTTATGAATATATGGACTCTTTTACAAAGTTTGGGGAAACACAGCTGCCACCACCCGATGCATTCACCAGCACTTTGACTGGTGAAAACGTTTCTCCAGAAGATTATCAACATGCTCAAAATGTTTGGCAAGCATTCAAGATTCAAAACATGGGCGCATATCATAATCCATATGTACAAACGGATGTTCTCCAACTTGCAGATGTCTTTGAAAATTTTAGAAAATTATGTTTTGATTATTATAATATTGATTGTGTGCATCTGCTGACAGCCCCTGGACTAGCATGGCAGAGTTGTCTAAAAATGACAAATCAACCCCTCGAATTGTTCACGGATATAAACATGCATTTGTTTATTGAACAAGGAATTCGGGGTGGGGGGGGGGGAATATCTGTGATTACAAAGCGTTGGGCCCAAGCGAAAAATGAAGTAATTGGCAATGGCGAAGGGGGCGAAAACGATAATTATATCATGTATTTGGACGTCAATAATTTATATGGATGGGCTATGTCACAGTATCTGCCATGCGGGGAGTTTGAATGGGTCTCAGAAGATCAAGTTTCCATCGAAGAAATACTTGCACTCCCCGAAAATAGTCCAGTGGGATACATATTAGAAGTCGATTTAAAATACCCCAGCAACCTCCACGACGACCACAACTGTTATCCTTTGGCACCTGAGAACATGCAAATTAATTATTCGGATCTCTCTCCTTTTTCAGTCGAAGCTCTGCACAACAATAAATATTGCCCAGTTACCAAGTTAGTCCCCAATTTGAACGACAAAAAAAATTACATCACCTACCATAAAAATTTACAATTTTATTTGCAGCAAGGACTCCAAATACTAGCTGTACACAAAGTATTAAAATTCAAACAAAAACCGTGGTTGAGAGAATATATTGATTTTAACGCAGAACAGCGAAAAAATGCCAAGTCGCCCTTCGCCAAAGATTTCTTCAAACTTATGAATAACGCTGTATATGGCAAGTCATTGGAGAACATCCGGAAGCACAAAGATGTACAGCTAGTAAATAGTGGACAGAAGGCTAAAAAACTTGTCTCAGCTCCTACCTACAAAAGGTTCCTACCTTTTGACAACAATCTAGTTGCTGTTGAGAGACTAAAACAGTCTCTCACTCTAAACAAGCCTATTTATGTGGATTTCGTCATATTGGAGCTGAGCAAGATTCTGATGTATAATTTTCATTACAATATCATTAGGAAAAAATATCAAAATAATGCCACCCTTCTGTTCACCGACACAGACTCTTTTGCATATGAAATCCGAACACGTAATATTTATACGGATATGCAGGCATTTTCCAACATGTTGGATACATCGGATTATCCCAAAGATCACCCTCTATACAGTGAAAAAAATAAGAAGGTGATCGGGAAATTTAAGGATGAGCTCAATAGTAGGCCGATTCATGAATTTATCGGTCTACGAGCTAAGATGTATTCCATCATGTTGGTCGATGAGGAGAAGAAAAGAGCTAAGGGGGTAGCCAGAAGCATCGTTGAAAATAAAATTAAACATAAACATTATAAGTCCTGCTTAGAGAGTCGGGTTTCAACGAGAGAGATCCAACATCGAATCCAAAGCGAGAGGCACCATCTCCATACAGTACAAATAAATAAAGTAGCCTTGTCGGCTTTCGACGACAAACGGTATATTTTGGAAGATGGTGTCCATACACTCGCGCACGGCCATTACAAAATTCCAAAATAATATTTCTTCAAATCAAGTTTCTTCTAATCATTTTCTTCTAATCATTTTCTTCTAATCATTTTCTTCAAATCAAATTTCTTCAAAGAACTCTTTTCTTCAAGAAATCATTTTTTCAAATGGGGTGCAATATTCTTAAAAGATAAAGAACTCATTTCTTCAATAACTCTTTTTACGTACAAGGTGCAATATTCTTTTAATATAAAGAACTCTTTTCTTCAATAACTCTTTTTACGTACAAGGTGCAATATTCTTTCAAGATAAAGAACTCTTTTCTTCAATAACTCTTTTTACGTACAAGGTGCAATATTCTTTCAAGATAAAGAACTCATTTCTTCAAGATAATTCATTTTTTCATACGAGGTGCAATATTCTTTCAAGATAAAGATATCCTTTTTCAAGATAATTCATTTATTCATATAGGGTGCATTATTCTTAAAAATAATTTTTTCTAATTTATAAAATGAGGATTACATGGGATGCTAGCGGCAGTGGGCGAGAATGCGATGGGCACTGAAAAAAAATCTTTTCTTCAAATATCATGTCTTCTCAAGTCTTCAAAATATCAAGTCTTTTTCAAATGTGGTCGTCGAAAAATGGTCGTCAAATATGTAATGGCCGTGTTAAAAAAAACATCGGGTGGTTAAAAATTCTTCTCCTCAAATGAATTGTGGTGTCATGATTAAACATGGCGGGTGGACGGATGGGCACAATTCAAAAAAAATAAATAATTTTTTCTTCAAATATTTCTTACAATCTTGGATGATTTTATAATGTCCAAAGGCAAAACTTGATACTCCATCAACCAACAAGTAGCGCTTGTCGTCAAAAGGGCTAAGTGAAATTTTATTCAGTCTAATTATGTATAGACGATGGTCATCTTGGACGATTCTTCTTTGCTTCTGTATGCTAGTTTTCACTTGTTGCAGACACTGAAAATAATCGGCATGTCGGATTTTTTGTCGCACGACATGTGTAGACACACCTTTCGCTCGCTTCTTTTCATCACTTAAGGATTTCAAGGAGTACATTTTCGCCTAAAGACCGACGTACATTCCCCGCTCAATTCATCTTTGAACTTTCCAATCATCTTCTTGTTGGTTTCCAAATAAAACAGGTGATCCTTCTCCATGCTAGATTTCGCTTGTTGCAGTCACTCAAAAAAATCTTCATGTTTGATTTTCTGTTAAACAATTTTAAAAAACTGAAACTTGATAATAAGCATTCTTCAAATGAACTGTGATAATTCAAGAACTGAATGATAATTATGATGAACTAGTCGGATGTATCAATCCCAAAACTTTCTTCTATCTCATACATGTTAATACTTCAAAATTCGCTATCACACTGCCAAAATTAAATGACAATCTATGCATCTCATGAGGATTCTAAAGATATGAAATTCCGTGCATTAGTTCTTGAGATAAAACTATCGCTGAAATCGTCTAAATCCAGCAAAATGCTGCCTAGCAGCGCCACCTATTGGGTGATTTATACCAAATCCTAATCAGCAACAATTTATGTCAACGTCTGACTGAATCTGAAGTTTGGAGAAAATCAGTGCATTAGTTTTTAAGATAGAGCTATAGCGAAAATAGTGAAAATTCCTGCATAGCAGCGCCACCTATTGGGTGATTAACATCAAAACCTAATTAACAACAAGTTGTATCAACATACAACTAAATCTGAAGTTAGATGAAAATTCGTCCATTAGTTCTATAGATAGAGCTATTGAGGCAATCGTGAAAAAGGCAGCACAGAAGCGCCACCTGTTGGGCGATTTACACCAACACATAATCAATAGCAAGTCATATCAAGGACTAACTGAATCTGAAGTTTGATGAAAATCCGTGCGTTAGTTCTTAAGATAGAGCTATTGGGGAAATCGTGTAAATCCTGCAAAATTCATCACAACAGCGCCACCTGTTGGGCGATTTACACCAAAACGTTATCAGCATCAATTCATATCAAGGACTAACTAAATCTGAACTTTTATCAAAATCCGTGCATTAGTTCCTGAGATAGAGCTATTGCGTAAATCGTGAAAAATGCAGCATAGCAGCGCCACCTGTTGAGCGATTTACAACAAAAACTAATCAGCATCAATTTGTATTAGAGATTCACTGAATATAATTTTTTATTAAATTCCGTGCATTAGTTCTTGAGATAGAGCGCCCACAAAATTTGTGTCACATACACACAGACAGACAGACAGACAGACAGGCAGAGTCACAGACAGACATTTTGTAAAAACATGTTTTTTGGAATCTCTGACCCCTAAAACGTGTAAATCCGTCGAAAACCGGAATTCGAAAATTTTCATGAATCCAATACTTTCTTCTTGTAAAGATAGAAGAAAGTAAAAATTAAGAACTTTTTTGGTGCAAAAACTTTCATTTTTCATGGTGCAACCCTCATAGCATGCATGGTCACGGTGACGTCACTGTGACGTCACTGCAAGTCACTGTGGTCACGTCACATCTGTGACCGAAATGCCACCACTCAGTGATGTCACATTGTGACTGAAATGTGAACTTCTTAGAAAACTTTAAAAACTTACGAAAATTCTTCAAAACATGTTACTTTTTGTAAAATTATATTTTTCTGGCAATTAAAAAAAATTGTGACGTCTCTGTTATGTCACTGCTATGTAACGTACGCCACGTCACATATGTGACAAAAAACCCAGCATATTGTAAGTCACAGTGTGACAAAAAATATGAACTTCAAAAATCTTTGAAAATGAAGAGAAATATTTTAAACAGCCACGAGTTACAGCGGCATAAGGAATGAAAATATATTAGTGGATAGCAAATGGTAAATTCCGTCACTAAAGGGGAGGGGGGGGGGCATAATAAATAAAGTGCACGATACAAGCATTAATAAACTAAATTTTTAGGCTATATTTTATCAATTTGATATCTAAGACAGTGAATGTATACTTTTTTATGATTTCAATTTTATCTAGCATTTGGATAATATATTTACAATTACGAATATTAAATTTATACACTTTACATATTTAGTTTGCTGGGAGGAAATTTCACTCTTTCTTTCTTTTTTTACCGACCAGAATTATTCAAAACACTTCTGTGGTTTCAAACTAAAAATTTTCTATTACAGTTAAATCTGCACCTTTTAATGAGCACGTAGAAAGAGTCTTCAGAGTTTAGTCATCTATGCATTTCTTGCTTTAGAATATTTTTATAATTTGTATTCAAGTCATAAATTCTACTTCTTTCAGACTTTTAAAATAAAATTAGCGTTTTCCGAAAATAAAGGAAAACAAACTTTACTTTAAAAAAATAGAAAAAAAAAGGGGGGGGGGTGTCGTTAATACATTAAATTTATTTTTACACCTTTTAAAAATTTTAACAATGTTTTATCTAATAAACTCTAATTATGAATATTATTATTATAATTATTTAGAAAAAAGGAACTTTACAATACATTTTAACTTGAATTATTTCGTACGGATAAAAAGAAAAGATTAATTACATTGGACATTTCTTCAAATACAAAATTTTAATGAATGATACTTTCAGAAAATTTCTGCGCGATCAAATTCCATATTTCTTGTATACAAAAACAAACAATCTGTAACAAAACATCTGCTCGAAAATCGTCTGCCCACAGAAAAATAAATATGAGAATACGCGGGAAATAGTTCACTTGTTTTAGAACAACACGTCTACAACACTTTGAGATAAGGAAATGACCATTTTAGGATACACGGATATTAATGGAACGTGCATGTAAGTTTTATTTAATTTAAATATTTTATTCCTGGTTGTATATTATGAGTTAAATAGTTATATTTGTAAGAGACTGATCTTTAACTATCAGAAGCGATATTTTCCAATTTGATAACTGTGGAGAAAAATATTTTAATCTGCCATCGCTTGGAAAAAAAAAAAAAAAAAAAAAAAAAACTGTGCAGAGACATTCATGCCTACATTCATACTGGAATTAATATAAACATTAATTTACTCTTACTTGAGATTGAAAATGTATGGAACGACAATGATTTGGAATTATTTTATCGGCTTCTTACTATTTTTTGATTACTAACATTTATAGTTATTATTTTGGGGTTAAATATGATGTTCGATTATCATGAGATTACGAAACTGTTTCAGATTAGAAATTAACATTATACTGGGAAAATGTATTTTTAACATATTACAGTAGTGAAACATTTGAAAGAATTTTCTTTTAGTGCTAATAATATTTTAAATTATCTTTTAAAATCCTAAATCTTCAAACCAATGTTTTCAGATTTAACATTTGCCAAAATTATAAAATAATAGGAATTCCTTATACCATATGGAAATATTTTTGAGATATTGTTAAATCTAATAATGCATTTAATTTATCTATTGTAGTTTGCTGTTGTTTAACAGTACAATTATAAATACTAATTATTATTTTTAGTGTTTTTCAAATTGGTATATTTATTTTTTTTAATTGTATGTAAGCATTTTTTCCGTTTGTGATTTTAATCAAACATTTAATTATAGACATTCTGAATGGGTTATTAAATTTTCTTCTATTGTAAATTAATTTTCTACGTGTATGATTCGGGTAATTATTGGCACTAAAAAGTAAAATATGATATTTAAGCATTGAAATAAAGTATTTTTCATGCCTGATAGGAAGTTATAGATTAAACTGCTTTAGTATATATTTTTTTAAAGTTCATATAATACAGGATACATAATGTAGGACACAAGTTGAAAAGTGCTTATGACTTCGGTTTGTCCCTCCGTCTGTCCGTCTAGCAGTCTGTGCGCACTCTAACTCTCGAAAATATACTCGGATTGCCCTGAAATTTTTGGATGGTATTGACGTTTACCATCGCACGGTACCTATTTGTAATGAAGTTTGTAGCATGCTTTGTTCATTTACAGGGACAGCCGAAAATTTTCCGTTACATTACGGCCTATGGGAAAAAGTCGTTTCAAATGATTTTTTATGATTTTACGCACGCTTTCAAACAGAATAAAATTTATATGCATTTATGAAGTGCACTAAAATATGCATTCTGTTGACTATGCGATGCAAAGAATAGTTATTGTTCATTTACAGGACTAAAAAAGGAATTCAAATACATAATGATATAGAGGTGGAGGGAATTGCTTGCGGCATACTTTAATTATGTTAATCTATTTCATATATAATGAAATTGATGTATGTCGCTGAGGTTTACATACTATAAATTATTTCATGTATAATACGAATAATACGTATATAGCATTTACAGGGACACAAAAAATCTTTCAGATACCATATTGTATCCGAAGTACTGTTCATTAGCGATGATTGCTGGAAATATATTTTTAATTATGATATGCACTTTTATGATTCACTATATTTATGCATAGTGTATGGTGTATATAAATGCTATAATTCCTATACAAGGCTACACAAAAGTATTCGTAAGGATTACTGGGTATGGGCGCAAATTGCTTAAAGGTGGTTTTTAAATGAGTTATGCTTTTTTTCGCTGAACTGCATTTAATTTACCAAGAAATATTTGTAGAATATAGATAAAATTATATACAGGGTCACGTAAAGAATTGGATACATGGCCGTCTATATATTATAATTTCTGGAAATGTGATTTCAGCAGTTTTAAGAGTGTCTTAGTTTGAATGAAATTTTAACTAAATAGTGGCGTGTAATAAAGATTTTAGGTAAACTACAGGGTTGTACAAAGGTATTCAAGTATGTTTCCATACATTAGTATAAATTGCTGAAAATGAATTTCAACCTGTTAGGCGTTTTCTTGCTAAACTAAATTTTCCCATTATATAGTATATATACATTTAAAAAAATGGGTACTCAAACATGAGTAAAAAGTACTCAATTTTAAATGCGTCATATGCACAAAATAGCTCCGATCCAAATGTACTCAAAGTTGAGAAACACATGTACTCATTTTTTATTCCATGGCTGTGATCAAATATGAATAGTTATGTACTGCCCCCCCCCCCCCAAAAAAAAAAAAAACCCTAAAATGTAAAGTAAAAATGTACTCACATTTATTTCCCGTCCAAAGTTCTTAACAAGAAATGTTTAATTGATTATTTATCAAGAAAAATAGCAAAATTCTTAACAAGATACTCAAATCGAATATTTTTATGACAAGAACATTATTTCCAAGCAATTATTTTTTAAATGCTGTGCATAATTTGATATTTACATTAATAAACATCATTTATGCCGCCATAAATGAAATGAACCATTACAGGGTACAAAACTATTTGTTTGTTTGGGTTTGATGACATGTGATGCTTCAAAATAGAGAAAACATAGCTTCATTTTTGATCCAGAAATATTCAATTCAATATGAGTACGTTGGGTTGCTCATTTTTGAGTACTTCATTTTTTTCAGTGTATCAACCTACAGATCAAATAAGGGCTGTTTAAAAGAATTGGAAAACATATTTGGCTATGGACGGTAACTGCTGAAATCAGTTTTTCAAATGTTTTATGCGTTTTCTAAAATGTTTACTTAGTTATCTTATTTACGCCATTTCCCTAAATTACGATGTCTTGTTAAAGCATTCAGAAAGTGTTGGAATGTATATTTTAATCTATGCTTAAAGCATGATTTTTCTTACTCGTTTTTTTTTCTATTTCCCAGATCAGTCTTTTCCTATAAAACATACCAAATCTATTTAGCTCATATTCACAAAGTACAATATACACGGGAATAAAAAATTTAAATAAATATCGCTTATCATGCCGCTCTATAAATAATAGTTGTATTAATATCCGTTAGTTTCCATGTTCGTATTTAATAAAGCAATGACAAATCAAAACAATTAAAAAACTTACACATTCTAAATATCAAGCATAGAACTTAATAAAAAATATGTCAGTTGATAAGCATTGTTTTTTAAGTGGAAAAATGTAAAATGTTTTAGAAGAATAGGACTCCAAAGTAGCGATATTTTGCTAAAAAGTACGGTAAAAAGATAAGATTTTATATTTACAGCAAAATTTTATTTTAAAATTCATCGCTGTATTAATACTTAGAAATTTTTCCAGAGAGAATCATTCGCCTTATATACAATATTTCAAATGAAAATCAAATGTCAAATTAATTGCTGAAAAGGCGCAAAGGCCAACATTGTGAAAAAGATTCCATGCCGGGACTCGAACCCGGGCCATCAGTGTAGCACACTGACATTCTACCGACTAAACCACATGGAACGACCCCCAGCCCGTAAAATTTTTCACTATTACATGTTCGCAAGGCTGCAAACGCAGCATAAGATGGAATATTTATCGTGAGCCACCGACATGGGGTAAACACGAAACTTAATTAAATCCAGCATCGATTGAAACTATATTAATAATTGGAAATTTTTCCAGGGAGAAACATTCGCCCTGCATACAACATTTCAAATTAAAATTGCCTTTTAAGCAATTAATTTGAAATTTGACTTTCATTTCAAATATTGTATGCAAGGCGAATGGTTATCTCTGGAAAAATTTCCAAGTATTAATATAATTTCAATCAATGCTGGATTTAATTAAGTTTCGTGTTTGCATCATGTGGGTGGTTCACGCTAAATATTCCATCTTTTGCTGCGTTTGTAGCCTTGCCAACATGTAATAGTGAGAAATTTTCCAGCCTGGGTATCGTTCCATGTGATTTAGTCGGTAGAATGTCAGTGTGCTGTACTGATGGCCCGGGTTCGAGTACCAGCATGGAATCTTTTTCACTATTTGCGTCTTTTAAGCAATTAATTTGAAATTTGATTTTCATTTGAAATCACAGTGTTTAGGACAAGTTCGTCACAAATGACACATATTTCACAAATTGGTCACAATGTGACTTCAAAGCATTGTCGCTTTCGTCACAGGTTCGTCACAAAGTTAATGCCAAAATAGTCACAAAGGACACACTTTTCACAAATTTGTCACACCGTGACTTCACAGAGTGGTCACAATGTGACGTCACAAACGTCCTCTAAAACGGCCATAACGACCTCGCATTCTAGTCACTGTGACGTCACATCGACGTCACGTGACGTCACATCGACGGTCACAAAATCACAGTGTGACTTCACAACGACGTCGCCGTGACGTCACCATGCCTTACGGGAAATTAATCTTGTGGTACAAAAAAAAAAGAAAAAAAAATTAAGAATGGTACAAAATCATTAAACTGTCAGTTCAACAAAACAAAAAGTTTTCTATTCTGCGAATGACTTACCTGACTGTGATACCTTGCTGAGTTAAAGACTTGACTGCGACTAACTTACCTGACTGCGAATGACTAACCTTGCTGTCTTCAACAAACCTTGCTACCTTTCATCAAAAACCGTTCTAAGGTCTTCATGAAGAGAGTCCCTTGCAGAAATCGCCTAAAGGAAAAGCTGATTGTTTTGCAGAACAAGGTAACTAAATTTTCAAAAGAGACTTAAAAATTTTTGTTTGAAAATTATGTAGAAGATAGTAAATTTTTCTTTTCTTTACAGAAATATCTACTTTTCTCCAATAAACTGGGAAAGCTTACCTTTCATCAACAAACGTTCTGGAGTCATCAAGCAACCTGTTTTGCAGAACAAGGTAACTAAATTTTCAAAAGAGATTTAAAAATTTCTTCTTTCAAAATTATGTATAAAATAGTAAATTTTTCTTTTCTTTACAGAAAAATCTACTTTTCTCCGAAAAATTATAACGTTGAGAAACTGTGCTCGCCATGCAAAGATTACCTTTCGGAAAGAACCGTTCTGGAGTTATCAAGTAGCCTGTTTTGCAGAACAAGGTAACTAAGTTTTCAAAAGAGACTTAAAAATTTTTGTTAAAAAATTATGTACTAGATATTAAAATTTTCTTTTCTTTACAGAAAAATCTACTTTTATCTAATAAACTGGGAAAGCACGCCTTTCGGAAAGAGCCGTTCTGAAGTTAGCAAGCAGCCTGTTTTGCAGAACAAGGTAACTATCTTTTCAAAAGAGACTAAAAAATTTTTCTTTCAAAATTATGTACATAAAATTAAAAAAATATATATTTTTTTCTTTTCAGGTACCTTGTTAAAAGAAGACGCAGAATAGGTAAAAAAAAAATTGTGGCGTTTTGAATATTTTTCAAAACGGGTGGTTATGGTGGGTCCACAATTTAAAAAAAACTTTTTTTTCTCCAAAAACGGATTGACAAAATGTTTAAAATTTCTATCCCCTCTTCTCTATCAAAAATATTTTAAAAATCGTCACCAGTAAAAAATTTATAGTCTTCCAAAATTATCCACAAAAAATTAAAGTCCCCTCGAACTGAAACATATTAATTTATGTAACTGATCGAAAATTACAATCTAAAAAAAAAAATTAAAGTCCCCCCATCAGGGCTTAATTTGCGCCGGAGCCCACCGGAGCCCGGCTCCGGTACTTCTCTGTTTTTAGTAAATATTTCAATATTGGTTGAAAATTAACCGGAGCTCATAAATACAGGGCTCCGGAGCCCAGTGCAATAACGTTTCCAATAAACCAAAGCCTAAATTAGTTTTTCCTTTCCTTCCCATCTCCAAGCTTTTGCATTCTTTTTTACCAAAACACTTTATGTGACGTAACGTGTCGCACACGTAGGAGATGGAGATAAAACGGACTCAATTTTTATATCAGTTTTTGGGCTTGGACTGAAAGGTCAAACATCAGAATGAAGGGGAAACAAAAATCGTATTTTTCTGTTTCAAATTTATGTCGGCGACGAATACGGCGCTATTCAAGATACTGAACAATGAATTTGCTTTCAGTTCGATTTTCTTTTGTAACAGTAAGATAATTTTTTATTGTCTGTTTCTTTTCATTTGCAAGTAGATATATTTGCCATGCAATGTTATTCTGATAGAAAGCAATCGAGCAGTGTTTCCCCTTTTTCTATAAAAGCATCGATTCTTTCCGATAACGGTGTCAATTTTTTTTATTTAATCTGATTTTCAGGGACTCACCACAAAAGATTGTTATGCGAAAGTAATCGATTATAGTTTAAGATATGCACCTTTTATAGGAAATTGAAAAATATTGTTCCATTCTTTAGTATATAAATATTAATTTCTTTAAATTTCATTCTTTTTTTCTTAAAAATGCATAGCTGCGAACTATCCCTTTTTTGTTTTAACACCCCTTATTCATAATCCCTACTATATTTAATCGTAGAATTCTGCAATTTGTTAACTTTAAAATTAGGCAAAGATTACTATTCACAAGGCGTGACAACTGAAGTGTGGAATAGTTGACATCTAAGTATATGCGGATGGATATATTTAAATTTTTTATTTTGTTAAAGAAAAAAGTGCTTTAAATTTTGCAAATAATGCACGAAATATAAATATGAAGATTGAGTGATGGGGCGGTACGGTTGTTGTACCGGTACTGCCGAATATTAGAGCTCCGGTACTTTTTTTGTTAAAAATTAAGCCCTGCCCCCCATTAAAACCGAAAAATACCCCTCGTACTGTAGTACAAAAAAAAATCAATCTCCTAAAAATTCCACTCAAAAAAAATTCTTATCTAAACACTCGTCTTATAAGATGACGTCACCCTCCTCTAAGATCACGCCGCATGACCTTGACCCCTCCTCTTACAGGTCGCGCTGCACGACCTTCAAATGACCTTCACCCGCGCAGTTTATGTAGAACCGCTATTTTATATCTACTCACGGATGTAGAAGCTTGATATAGCTGGAAACGCAATTTATGCTCGTCGCCAATGTAATATATCTAAACATTATCAGAAGTCATTAATTAATCAAATTAATAACGCTATTTCAGAATCCAAAAGATAGACAGCAATAATACGTCGAACAACATTTATTCATAATTTTATAAGACTATTGCCAAAACCAGACTTAAAACTTACAGCAAATACATGATGCCATAAATATTATCCATGTATAAAATACATATTAAAACTAAATATATTACACAACAGACAGAACACAAATGTCACAGGAAATCTGAAACTGTGCAAAAGAATAATCATTCTGAATAATCATTCATCCTTATTAAGGAAAGGGCATGTTTACAAACAAACACTTCCGTTAACCAATCTACCAACTACATTTTTGCCATAAACATCATTGCAGGAATAGTCTTGGCGACGTAGGTCAATCATATCAGAGACGAGTTAAACGTAGACCAATCAAATTTCCCTAGCTCATGCGTACAGGTAGGAGTCGTAAAGAATGGACAGGTTTTCTTGCTGAACCAACAGTAATTCAACCAACAGTGACGTCAGCTGCCCTTTCCTTATTTAAAATACATGTAAAGCAATGCACTTGCATGGCACAATCCTGAAGCAACAAGTTACATCTTTCTTCCACTAGATGGCGCATTCAAGCGCTTGAATCGCCAATAACTTATGTAGTACAGCATTAAAATTTCATTTTTTTGTCTCATGCCAGATCTAACTAAAAACAAAACCTCCCCCTCTACCTCTCAATTTCGATTTTAGACTGGAAACAAAAATTTCAGTATAATTATGTAACATATTTAAATAATAACTCAGAAGATCTTTAAACTACTTTAATGTATAAGAACTCAAGCGCGCGATATGTACAGCATGGTTACAAGCTTAGAACATCCACAATAACAAAGCTAGCCTCGAACCCAGAGTTCCCGATAAGTTCTTTTTAATTTTAAACTGTTGCTAGATGCATTACGTCACATCTCCCCCTTTAAAAGTCCTCTTCAATAATAAGTCTTGAAGGAGCACGAACAGTTCTGCCGCTACGACTCTTAAATGGACTGGCCTGCTTAGTCTCTGGAACTGCAGCATTAGGAGAATAGGTGATGCTAAAGGATGATTCATAGATGTTGTATCGTGGAAGCTGTCTTTCTCGGATGTATCATCAGGAACGGCGTTCTCTTTCACTGGGGTGTCGTTATCCTCCCATCTGAAGGATTTTGGAACAGTAGAAGGATGCATATATATACGATTCCTTCTTAGGATACCTCGAGGAGTTTCAACAATGTATGACCTAGGAACTTCATGAGCACCTTTTTCCTTTCCATACGTCCTCATGTCGGAGATCCATACCTGCTGACCGACGTCTAATTCTGGTAGTGGTAGTTGTCTAGCTCGATGATGACGATTGAAGTAATACTTTTGCTTCTCGATCCTTTCCTCTTCCTTTTTGAATAAGGATTTCTCGTCTAATACTTTAGGCTTTAACTTATCATTCACTATAGGAATAGGCGTTCGTAAGCGTCTTCCCATCAAGAGTTCTGCTGGACTAAACCCATTTTCTAGTGGGGTTGATCTTAACGCAAGTAGCATAAGATATGGATCATCGTTTTCCGCTTTCATGTAATGTGACTTAAAATTTTTCACCATCGACTCTATGAAACCGTTACTTTGAGCATGTTTCGGACTGGATGTTATAATGAAGAACTTATAAAGATTGGCAAATTTTCTGTATTTAGAATCTAAAATTCTTTGCGAAAACTGGGTACCATTATCGCTTTTCACCACTTCAGGAATACCGTGACGTGCAAAAATGGACTTCATGTGATTGACGACTGCATCGGAAGTAAGATGATCTAATTTTTCCACCTCAATATATCTATAATAGTAATCCGCCATTATAAGATACCAGTTACCACTAACGTTGAGAAGATCAGCTCCGACTGTTTGCCAAGGTCTGTTTGGGAATTCTGATGGTAGTAAAGGCTATTTGAAATATTTTTGTTGCTGAATACACTTCTGACAGTTTGAGAATAAATTCTCAATTTCTGACGATAATCCTGGCCACCAAACAGACTCAGAGCCCTAGCTCTGCACTTTGTTATCCCAAGGTGACCATCATGTATTCTATTTAATATTTCTTCACGTAATTTCAAAGGTATAATAATTCTCGCATCTTTCATCAACAAATCATTTTGTATAGAAATTGAATGCCGATGTTCCCAGTATTTTAAACACTCTTCTGGCACTTCATTTTTCCCTGGCCAACCATCTCTTGAAAATTTAATCAGTAATTTGCAGATTGAGTCTTCTTTTTGCAACGCCCATATTTCAGCTAATCTAGAATCTGATGACGGAAAATTTTCTATAATCATTCGCACATAAGCAGTTATTTCTTTGGTTAATTCTTCCTTTCCATTTTCCGGTAAAGGGCTTCTGGATAACGCATCTGCAATGACAAGCTTTTTCCCTGGAGTATATTTGATGGTATAGGAATATCTCATCATTCGAAGTTTCATACGCTGGAGTCTAGGAGTTAGATTGTCTAACGGTTTCGACATTAAAATGGGTACGAGAGGTTTATGATCTGTTTAATCAATAAACTCAATCAATAACAATAAAATCATGAAACCTTTCACATGCCCACACAATAGCTAACGCTTCTTTCTCTATTTGTGCGTACATTTTCTCTGTATCGGACAATGTTCGCGATGCATAGAAAACTGGACGTAAATGACCATTATCCTTTTGACACAAAACTGAACCAAGGCCGTAAGATGATGCGTCGGCTGATATAAAGGTTTCTTTCTTTGGATTATATAATGCTAATTCAGGAGTTTGGCAAAGTTTTTGCTTGATATCTTCAAATGCCATTATTTGACATTTTCCCCAAATCCATTCAACATTATTCTTCATTAACTCGTAAAGAGGTTTTGCAACATCAGCAAAATTGGGAACGAATTTATTCAAAAATCCAGCCATTCCTAAAAATCTTTTTAATTCAGTCACATTCCTAGGTGTTGGAATTCTGGAAATAGCTTTTGTTTTTTCAGGATCAGGTTTTATTCCCTTTTCAGAAATTATATGACCAAGAAAATGTATGGAATCTTTTGCAAACTGGCATTTTTCAGCGTTCAAAGCCCACCCAGCCGCTTGAAGTTTCGAAAGAACTTCATTTAGTCGTTTATTGTGCTCTTCCTCAGTAGAACCCAAAATTACAAATTCATAAGACCCACTATACCAGGGCCTTCTTAAATAGTTTCGCGAATTCTTTTTTGGAACACTTCCGGAGTTGTCTTAATTCCAAACGGTAAACGATTGAACATAAATCTTCCAAAAGGTGTAATAAAGGTAGTTAACTTTGCAGAAGCTGGATCGAGACTTATTTGCATCAATAATACTAAACACTTTAGCATTACTAAATTGACTTAAAGTATAGACAACTAAGGCCATGGGGAAATATTCTCTTTCAGTGTTCTCATTCAGAGCTGATAAATCAACACAAATTTTTATGTCACCTGACTTTTTTGGAACAATAACCATAGGCGCACACCATTCTGTGGCTTCGTCTACTGGTTCAATAATTTTATTCCTTGTCATTTCATCTAACAATTTTTTTAATTTACCCCTTAAAGCTAATGGAACTCGCCGTGGTACAGAAATTGCGTAAGGCTTAGCATCATTCTTTAATTTTATTTGATACGGCTTCTCAACCTTTCCAATTCCGCTAAATAATTTTGGAAATTTCTTGACAGGATCTAGTTTTGATTTCAATTCAAATATTCTCTGGATAAGATTCAAATTTTCACTAGCTGTACAGCTTAGCAATGGGTGCTGTAAATTATTTATTACATACACACCATCTTCAAAACTAAAACTTTTGTTCTTTAATTTAACGCGAATTATCCCAGCTGTCTTCAGATTTTTCCTATCTGGACCGCAAATGACTTTACTTGATCCCTTTAATTTGATATGTTTCAATTTCGAATCATAAATAGCCTTAGGAACGACCGTCACATTTGCTTCTGTATCGATCTTAATTTCTAGAGGAGTCTTTTCAATCAATACTTTAGCATTCCAACGGTCATCCGATATTCGTATGAAACTCATATGCTCTTCGTATGAGAAATTCCTATACCATCAAATATACTCCAGGGAAAAAGCTTGTCATTGCAGATGCGTTATCCAGAAGCCCTTTACCGGAAAATGGAAAGGAAGAATTAACCGAAGAAATAACTGCTTATGTGCAAATGATTATAGAAAATTTTCCTTCATCAGATTCTAGATTAGCTGAAATATGGGCGTTGCAAAAAGAAGACCCAATCTGCAAATTACTGATTAAATTTTCAAGAGATGGTTGGCCAGGGAAAAATGAAGTGCCAGAAGAGTGTTTAAAATACTGGGAACATCGGCCTTCAATTTCTACACAAAATGATTTGTTGATGAAAGATGCGAGAATTATTATACCTTTGAAATTACGTGAAGAAATATTAAATAGAATACATGATGGTCACCTTGAGATAACAAAGTGCGGAGCTAGAACTCGTGAGTCTGTTTGGTGGCCAGGATTATCGTCAGAAATTGAGAATTTAGTCTCAAACTGTCAGAAGTGTATTCAGCAACAAAAATATTTCAAAGAGCCTTTACTGCCACCAGAATTCCCAAACAGACCTTGGCAAACAGTCGGAGTTGACCTTCTCAAAGCTAGTGGTAACTGGCATCTTATAATGACGGATTACTATTCTAGATATATTGAGGTGGCAAAATTAGATCATCTTAGAAGATGTAAGCAGCCGGAACGAAATTTCTCTGTGCATTTCATATATATTATAGGTAGTTAAATTTATATATATCTTTCATAATCGCGATAACCAAATTATAGAACTCTCAGGGAACTATGGGTAGGTCTACGTCACCCTCTGGATTTTGTAAGAAACTCTGCACACCTTCCATAGCTATAGCATATACATTCTGTAGTATATACTCTCTGCATATAACGTATATCCTCTAGTTTTTTACTATACCACTGAGAACGTTCCCGCATAGCATCAAAATCCATTCAGTAGAACTTTAAATAAAAGGTAATCTTTCATAATCGGGTCCACATAGTTTTAAAACTCCTGTAGCTATCACTAAGCAACGTAGAACTATTTTTTTTACATTAAAACACTTCTAAAACAAATTACCTAACTAACAGTGTAAGTTCTACAAAATTCTGTTCAGTAGAACCTGAGTTATAGCCAATCGAATGAAAATAAGTATTTGCGTTATAGTATAAGATGATGAGTAAAAATGTAAGTGCTGGTATTTACGATTTTAAAAATTCACAGTTAGGGTTGAAATAAATGGCGCAATAAGTATGGTATTGGTATAACGAAAAAGTACCAATTTTTAAAAAATTTAGCTTTCGAGGCGTTTGTAATTTTTTTCTAACTCATATGACTGTTTTAATTAATTAACCAAAAGAATTGATTAACAAAATTACTCAATTTAAATTTTTTCGTTGCTATAGTAACGGATGTATTTTTAGAATTTACCATTCGAAAATTTGAGGTTTTGGCGCCAAAGACACCGCCAAATTAGAAAAATAGGAAATATCTCTCGAACTATTGGACTTAAAAGAATTTAGTTAGTACCATTCGATTCAGCATACAAAAATACACCAAAATATGTTATCAGTTGAAAAATAACTATAAAATCAGATTTTTAAGGAATTTTTTTAAAGTTCGTTCTCTTTTTTACCCATCTTAGGGGTGGAATTTTGGAAAATCCTTTCTTAGCGGCACTCTATGCCATAAGAAGTATTTTTACGCCGATTTTCAAGATTTTAGGTTCAGCAGTTTTGGCTGCGCGTTGATTAATACAAAATCCAGACTTTCTTTTATATATATAGATTAAAATAAATATTTAAAGAATTATTATTTTTTTCTCGCTAAAACTTTTAACTTTTTTTTTCTCGCTTTTTCGCATTTTTAATGTCCGCTTCTGAAATGTATTATTAGCCATCTTAAGGCAATGGTTGAAAATCTACTTTACGACTTTAAATTAAATGAAAATAACGTACGATGTTTTTTTTTCTTTTGACGTTAACAGAATTTATCTCAATGTTCCAGTCAAGAGTCGAATTTGTGTTTCTAAAATAAACGGATTCCTGAAGCTTGTGTGAGTTCGTATTTCGTGAAATTTTCTTGAAAACTACAATCATTTTTTCACTTTTTATTCAAATATACGTTAATTTCAATTTAAAAATGATTTCAAACAATGACCTAATAATCCTTGTCATTTTCCCTTTTCTCTCTTTTATCCACAAAAATGGAGCAATTTTAGTTTCCATCATTACAGAAATAACGTAAAAATTTATATCTCGAAAACTAAACAAATTTTAAAATTTTACGACTACGTTTAACATCCTCGGACTCATGCGGATAACTGGCGTTAATTTGATCACAGTAGTGTGATTATGACAGTTTGGCGTCACGCGGCACGCTCTCGAGGTCAAATGAAGGTCATTCGGAAGTTTATTATCTTACAGTACGACGTGGATAAGCGCGTTTTGGAGCGGAAGTTAGACCGGAAGTGTTGTTAGATAGTGATATTTTAGCGGATGTGTGAATGGATAAGGTTTTTTGCGAATGATCGTGTTAGAGTACGCTGATAGTTAGGGCGCGAAGATTTATTTTGAAAATAATTTTTTTTCTTTCTTTTTTTTAAAAAGTTAAAAAATTTGTTAAGATTTTTTTTTTCCAAGAAATAGAAAATTTTTCTTTTAAGATTTTTTTTTTTTTCAAGAGATAGAAAATTTTTCTTTTAAAAATTTTTGAGAATTTATTTTTTTTTTTTTTTCGTGTGATAGAAAAACTTTTTTCTTAAAAAAATTTTTACGAATTTAATTTTTTTTTTTCGCGTGGTAGAAAAAACTTTGTAGAATTTATTTTTCTTTCAAAATTAGCAAGACATGGAAAATTTTTTCTTTTTAAAATTTTATTTTACGAACTTAATTTTGAATTTGGACTCGTTAGAAAATGTGTTGTTCGAAATTTGTTTTTAACTCGAGTAATGTTGGTTGAATTATTTTTACCTGAACGCTAACATCAAATTCGAACACGGTAAGTTTGTGAAATGATCCTTCTTTCAGAAAAATGGTCCCATTTTAAAATGTCTCTTGTGAAATTCTGTTAAGTGGTTTTCTTTGCATGCTTTTGTTAGTCTAGCATGTTTAACAAATCTGTAGTCATGCAACAACAATTGCTGAGTTATTTTCGTGAATTTTTGTCTGGAATGAATGTGAGAAGATTTTTTTTCACTTAAAATTTTCTGAAGTGTGTTGTTCGAGAAGTTGTTATGTGTAGAAAAACCTATTTTATCATTTTGGTATAAATTTTTGGAGGAAATGTACTATAACATGACGATATATATCAGGGAAATGAATGAGCGAGACTTGGAAAATGTCGCGATTTGCTTAAAATTTTCTTTTGTGTGTCCTCCCAGAAGGGATGTTAGAGTTTCGCATAGAGTGTTGCCACCGAATAAAGATTAATATAGTGTTGCCACTGAATAAAGAGAAATGTATATAACGAAATAAAATTGAAAGATGTCGGCATTCAATAAAGCGAAATGTATATGACGAAATAAAATTAAAAGATGTTGCCACCAAATAAAGATAAATATATGCAAAGAAATAAAAGGTAATGTTACGAATTAAGAAAAATAAAGTATTGCCATTGGAAAAATGAGAGATAATAAAATAAAATAAACATTTAAGTTCTTTTTAACAACACATAAGCAAAACAAATGTAAAATTTGCTTTTAAAAGTAAGTACGTAAATTAAAATAATAATAATAATAATGATAATAATAACATTGAAAAAATAATAAAGTAAACGTTCAAATGAAAAATAAATAAAGAAAGTTTGTCTTTTGACTCAGCGGTTAGTATATATTAGACAAAGTGGGAGAAAATTCAAAGCTTCAATTTTTCAGAAAATTAACTTGATTTTTGGACGATTTAAGCACAATGTTTGTATGAGAGATTTTTTCTTGCAAAGGAACTATTTGACGTTTCTTTCATAAAACGGTAGTTTAACAATTATATCGATATTCATCAATTTAACCTAGTTTTTCTGAATAAACACTTAAATAAAAATAAGTTTAAAAATTCCTTTTCTACAATTGATGTGGAATGATATTGACTCCCGATACTGTATGAAAATTCTTTCACCTACTCCCCGTTACTTAATTAGCATATCATCTTATACATATTGAAACTTAGTTAAGTTTTAAACATTGTGATTATCATGCTAGAAGAAAATTAATTAATTCAACGATTATTTAACGGAAAATGTAAGACATAAAATATTTAAGAGAATTGTAACAGTGAATTTATCTAACGAGTTATACCTACATTTACCTAAATATATCTTATTCTACATGATTGTGTGAGGAAATACCCAAGTTTAACGTTATACATATAACATAGTTGAAATAGTTTCGATCAAGTAAATTTTTTGACTCGTTGAACCCTATATTATAAACTTATTTGAATTACGCAATATTCACCCACTTAAACATTTTCTGAAGAAATTTTCATATAATAGCTTTGAAATTTCTCTAAATTTCAGTAAGAATTGAGATTTGTTTGAACACGTTACCTGGTGTAATTCTCATGCCTTTCAAAGATCTTATCTAATCTTGCTTAACTCATTGAATAATCTATGTTTGCAGATAACCATGTTCGGACTTGCTTAAGTTTATCTTTTCGAGAGAATGTTGTCCCGATGATAATTTTAAAAGTTATCATTTAACTATTGATTAGCAATGGTTGAATAATTGTAAAAGCCATGCACTGCTTTATTATTTAACACTGATAACACTGAATCGCGTTTAATGAAACATATAATTCTTCCATTATGTTTGCACATGTTTCAAACGTTATTATTCACATAAAATCATATACGTTTTTATTTTTTTGGAATTTTCCTAATGGCAAAGACATATAAAAAAATTATGACATTAGACGTGTCAGCAATTAAATTTAACTTGGTTACAACGAAGGGAACGAATATTTTTTCCAACTGGATTAAAACAATGTATTAACTTGGTTATTTTTTTTTACTCGAAGAAATATTTGAAAGATCTGAAATTGTTCTAATTATTTGTAGAAATTATTTTTCTCCCAAATTTGAAAAATTTATGCATGCTGAAAAATATTGAAAAACTTGAAAATATTTACATCACTTGTAGAAGACTTGATTTTTTTCCCTCGTGTTGAGATGAAATTATGAAATTGTTTGCAACAAGCTTCATTTATTTATGATGTACCCTTGAAAATTTCTACAACTATGAAAATTTTCACACCGCTGAAAAATATTGAAAGACTTGAAATCGTTTTCATGTCTCGATGAAATTATTTTCTCACAATTAAGCACTTGAACAATAATTGAAAAAGTTTTTGTATTAACACCTTTGAAAGGAGGTTGTTTTATAATTTTCTTTGCAGCAAGGATTTTGTAGGAAAAACGATGATGGTCCTTGGCTTCATTCATTATCATGATTGGAAAAAAAGATGATAGTTCTTCGTTTCATCCATTTTCATGAATGGAAAAACGATGATAGTCCTTGGTTTCATTCACTATCATGATTGGAAAAACGATGACAGTCCTTTATTTCTTAAAATTCTTGAAAAATGTTTGAAAGATATGATTTCTTGATAACTGAGTCTTGATAGTTTGATGAAGTGCCACCAACTCCCTCGTATTTGAATAAAGCACCAAACAACGAAGAAAAAGAATGTTATTAAAAATAATTTTTTCGTTATTGTCCCCTTTTTGCAGAAGTCATTTTTAAGACTTTATTTTAAAAGATGGGTACATGATTGAGAATACTTGCAAGAAATAACGATGAGAGTTTGTTAATGAGAGATCATTGTTAGTTGATGAAAACTCATTCTTGAAAAATTTCTTGTCTGATAGTTTTGAAAAATATTTGATAAATATTTGCTTGAAAGGAAGAACGATGAAAGTGCTTGGATCGTTCATGAGAACTTATTCTTGAAAAATGTGGATTCTTGCCCAATATCAGGTATGAAACCCGGTTCGCTTGGGCAACCCAGCAGGTAGGGAGCCTGATCATCGGTTAGAAAGAACTTATACTTGATTTTGAATCTTTGAAGAAGTACCTTTCATTCGCTGGATTCACACAGAAATTACATCGCGTCAAAAGAAGAATTCCCATTGGTAAAAAAAGGGAGAGAATTGAAAAACAGTTTAAATTTTTAAGTGATTTTTTTTAATAGTTTCATGAATTTATAACTATGAATTTAACAACATTTCCGCGAATGAAATTTTAAACACTTGCTATGCATATTGCAGGGTATAGACATATATTTAATTTCAACGACATTTAAAAACCTTTCGAAGGAAAGATATTTTAGCATAGGGTGTTGCCACCAAATAAAGCGAAATATATTACCTTTCAAATTCCTCCCTTCACGTATTATGTAAGTGGAAGCTTTATTTTTACGTTTTACATATAAAGAGAAAAATTAAACATACCTTAAACAGCTTGATTTAAATGCGTCTGCATTCATCACACGTTCGACGTGAAATAAGAAAAAAAAAGATGGTGGATTTCTTATCCGTTAACAGAATATCACGTGTCATCGTTATATCGTGCGATTGGTGAATAGCAGAACCATGTGATTCGATATCAGTGAACGATAACATTTCCTAGTTTAACGGGTATCACAATGTTCTTATCGTATTTCGACAGAATCGTCCTACCTCTTATCTTCACCTTGTGTAATCCTGTATTTGTTACCTTCCCTGAAATGTAAATGTTATTTTCGAGAATTGTTACAGATGAAAGTTATTATTTCATCATTATTTAATTAGTATTTAGATAGTTAAAACCACCAATAGCTAAATGTAATTAGAACATTAATTGATTTTTATCACGATTACCCGAATCTTAGATCGCATCAAGGGTTAAGATTCTACTGCCATGAGTAGTGTTGAGACGAAAATTTGAACTTAGTTAATATATATTATCACTCTCGCTTACCGAAGAAAACACTCTCGTTTGCGTTTCTTGTGTGCGCAACGAAAAATTAGTTTATCTGATGTAAAGTGTAAAAAGTTGAAGCAAGCTGATATACTTAATGATTTTAAAACTCTGATGTTTTATCCTGGTGCGCTATATCGCTTGAGCATATGATTGACAATCGGGGAATGCAGGAGATTTAATTTTATTTTTTCATTCTAAATGTTTCATCGAACTTTCGGAAGAAAATGTAGCACATCACATTAAACGAGTATTTTTTAAGAAAAGTAAATTTTCTTTGAAGAAATCGATTTCATACAAGGAAAATCCCTGAAAACAATACACGGTCACTTTGTCTCGACCCAGCAGGAATTGAACCTACAAACTTAGGCCCAGGCATTTCAATATATGACAAGACATAATGATTTTAGAAGCTATGCTATTTTTAGCGATCGATTATCCACATGAGGGATTTGAGATCGAGGAGAGATGGCATTCGTGAGGGTCGTTCTAAAGAAAGCTAACTCGGATTTTTGCAAGGTTACAAGAAAATCACGGTTATCTCTGCTTATCATGTTACTTTTACATATCAAACTTAAAGAACACCATTTTAAAATCTTGGTTCTACCCAATTTATCTCTTTTACTCAACTTAACTTTGCTATTTTTACAGAAAATTATTTTTGCTGTTTGACCAAAAATTATTTAAACAATTTAACTTCCTCATTTTCAGAGGTATCTAACATACTATTAGTTATCAACTGTTATGTACACATCCTACAAAAGCAATGTCTTTTAAAATACTAAAGCAATTTAAATATACATTGAAGGAAATTTTCAAACATCATTTAAAACAACAACAAACTCGAAGTTAAGAGGTGAACGAAAAAAAAAAAATATATATATATAAGACAAAAAAAATAGAAAAGAAGAATTTGAATTATTAACAGAAAAATTTTACAAATGAACCAAAATGTATTAACTTTGTTAAAAGATTTTTCCCAAGTTTTCAAAAAGCTTTTGAATATTTACAACTTAAAAAAAAATTTGTATTCTCAAGCTAACAAATAAAAATAACCATTGAATGATACAAATAACGTTTTGGTAATCAAATTTTGAGAGTCCTTGTTTTCTAAGAAGGTTTGTTTAATTTCTTTTAAGCTCATAAAAATCGCAGGAGTTGAACTCATGCTTGGAAGAAAGAACGATGAAAGTCCTAAAGTTTTTGAAAAATATATGAATTGCACACTTGCTTCGTAAAAAGAATGATGATAATCTTCGGTTTGTTAGAAGATTTGCTTGATTTCTTAAATGTTTTTGGTAAATACACGGTTTAAACACATGCATGAAAGGAAGGACGATGATAGTCCTTGGATAATTCATGAGAACTAATTTAAAAATATATCTTAGTTAACAAAACAAAGTTTGAGAAAATTAAGTTTAAAAAAAATTAAGATAAGAAGAAAAGAATAAGTTTCGAAAAAAAAAATGAAGTAGAGGAAAAAAAAACTTAAGAAAAAAAATTACATTAAGAAAAATATTATTAGGTTGAACGTTTGTAAAATTTGATCGATTTCTGTTTTAACTCATGAATGAATTAATCCTACCATTCAATTGTTTATCCTGCTAACCACATTTTTATTCATCACCTAACCAACCAAACAACTTCTTACCACACCAAATGATTATTTATAGTATTAAGCCTTTATTTCAATACAAGTGCAGAAACTAAACCAATGACATGATCGAAAAATAAGTGACTATCATATAGAATTTGTTTTAACTTGAAGTAGACAAACATTTTTGAAAAAATAAACTTAGATTCAGAAACTCATTTAACATAGAGTTCGAATGAAAATTTGCAAAGTTTGTTCATTTCCCGCGAAAACTCACTTATGCATTTTTAGACATATGTAAAAATCACCAGAATGTTATATTTAAATTAATTAAATTCTCACTATTTCACATTAGTTTGCAATATAAGTAACTTGAAATATTTCTTTGCTAACTAGGGTTAACACTATTTCGACTTAAAAATTTCTTTTGCAGATTTTCTATGATAAACCTTTTACCATTTTCACTTCAACTTGGTTTCATGAAATATATCTGCAGAACTTTAATTTTTACTCTGTTAGTTTATTATTTCAATTTTTCGTTGAATAGTTCCATTATTATTTTTAATAAATAATTACATACTATAACAATTTAATTTTAAAACACTGAAATTCTAACATCTAACTTATTTAAAATCATAAAATATTCAACACTTACCTAAAACACCAGCTAACTCAAAAGACGTGCGTCTCACACAACGACTTGGAATGAAATGACAGAATGTTATCAGGGAGACCGGATGTCACGTGAATACTTCCTGCCGTTTGATTGGATGATAGCGCACTCACGTGATTCCTTATCAGTGACGTCATCACCTAGATAAGAACAAGTAGATAAACAGCTTTCGCGGCATTTTTTCAATGTTTTCGAGTGAGTGGACATGCATGCTTGTCTCTGATATCTATGTCTTGTCTAAACTTGTCCAAACTTGTCTAAAACTGTTTGTACTTGTCTAAACTTGTTGTTGCTTCTTTATTACCTAGTTTATTTTTAATTACTATGCTAGATTAGATTATTGAAACAATTAATTACTAATAATAATTATATGATTTCCGTTAATTAATAATTATATTATTTAAAAAAATTATTCCTGTTTGAGAAAACATGAAAGAAAGATGGATGAATGGCTTTGCATATTTTCTGAGAACTTAGTCAAACAAAATCTGATTTCTCATATATTTATATTTTTGTTAGATTAGATAATTGAAACAAACAACTGCTAATTGTAATTAAATTATTTTCGTTAATTAATAATCATATTAATTACAATAATAATTGATTTATATATGAATTAATTCATAATACATAGTATCGATTTTAGAAATAACTTAAATTTCTTTTGCAAGCGAAAAAGAATACTTCAAATCTGTACGTGTGTTAGAAAATTCTTATGTGTGGAAACTAGAAAGGAAGAACGATGACAACTGTTGGATATTTCAAGCAAACACTAATCATACATTATTCAAGAGTTAAAAGAAATTAGATTTTTCATGAGTGAGTTTTCAAGACGTATCCAACAGTTGTCATCGTTCTTCCTTTCTAGTTTCCACACATAAGAATTTTCTAACACACGTACAGATTTGAAGTATTTTTTTTCGCTTGCAAAAGAAATTTAAGTTATTTCTAAAATCGATACTATGTATTATGAATTAATTCATATATAAATCAATTATTATTGTAATTAATATGATTATTAATCAACGAAAATAATTTAATTACAATTAGCAGTTGTTTGTTTCAATTATCTAATCTAACAAAAATATAAATATATGAGAAATCAGATTTTGTTTGACTAAGTTCTCAGAAAATATGCAAAGCCATTCATCCATCTTTCTTTCATGTTTTCTCAAACAGGAATAATTTTTTAAAATAATATAATTATTAATTAACGGAAATCATATAATTATTATTAGTAATTAATTGTTTCAATAATCTAATCTAGCATAGTAATTAAAAATAAACTAGGTAATAAAGAAGCAACAACAAGTTTAGACAAGTACAAACAGTTTTAGACAAGTTTGGACAAGTTTAGACAAGACATAGATATCAGAGACAAGCATGCATGTCCACTCACTCGAAAACATTGATAAAAATGCCGCGAAAGCTGTTTATCTACTTGTTCTTATCTAGGTGATGACGTCACTGATAAGGAATCACGTGAGTGCGCTATCATCCAATCAAACGGCAGGAAGTATTCACGTGACATCCGGTCTCCCTGATAACATTCTGTCATTTCATTCCAAGTCGTTGTGTGAGACGCACGTCTTTTGAGTTAGCTGGTGTTTTAGGTAAGTGTTGAATATTTTATGATTTTAACCCTAGATCTACTGGGAATTTTATTCAAGTTTTAATAAAACGTTCTACACCAGAATTTTTATTTAAAACTATTTAACTTATTTATTTACCTTATTTTTGTCTGGTTTATATACTTAGTTTATTTTAAAGAAATTTCTGGTTTGAATGAATATTTTGTATGTACCTGTCGGGTCCAATGGACCCGTCTGGTAGACGGAGGGTTAAATAAGTTAGATGTTAGAATTTCAGTGTTTTAAAATTAAATTGTTATAGTATGTAATTATTTATTAAAAATAATAATGGAACTATTCAACGAAAAATTGAAATAATAAACTAACAGAGTAAAAATTAAAGTTCTGCAGATATATTTCATGAAACCAAGTTGAAGTGAAAATGGTAAAAGGTTTATCATAGAAAATCAGCAAAAGAAATTTTTAAGTCGAAATAGTGTTAACCCTAGTTAGCAAAGAAATATTTCAAGTTACTTATATTGCAAACTAATGTGAAATAGTGAGAATTTAATTAATTTAAATATAACATTCTGGTGATTTTTACATATGTCTAAAAATGCATAAGTGAGTTTTCGCGGGAAATGAACAAACTTTGAAAATTTTCATTCGAACTCTATGTTAAATGAGTTTCTGAATCTAAGTTTATTTTTTCAAAAATGTTTGTCTACTTCAAGTTAAAACAAATTCTATATGATAGTCACTTATTTTTCGATCATGTCATCGGTTTAGTTTCTGCACTTGTATTGAAATAAAGGCTTAATACGTAGGCATAATCGTTAATAAAGGCATAATCGTTTGGTGTGGTAAGAAGTTGTTTGGTTGGTTAGGTGATGAATAAACATGTGGTTAGCAGGGTAAACAATTGAATGGTAGGATTAATTCATTCATGAGTTAAAACAGAAATAGATCAAATTTTACAAACGTTCAACCTAATAATATTTTTCTTAACGTAATTTTTTCCTCTACTTCATTTTTTCTTTTTTCGAAACTTATTTTTTTCTTCTTATCTTAAATTTTTTTTTAAACTTAATTTTCTCAAACTTTGTTTTGTTAACTAAGATATATTTTTAAATTAGTTCTCATGAATTATCCAAGGACTATCATCGTCCTTCCTTTCATGCATGTGTTTAAACCGTGTATTTACCAAAAACATTTAAGAAATCAAGCAAATCTTCTAACAAACCGAAGATTATCATCATTCTTTTTTCGAAGCAAGTGTGCAATTCATATATTTTTCAAAAACTTTAGGACTTTCATCGTTCTTTCTTCCAAGCATGAGTTCAACTCCTCCGATTTTTATGAGCTTAAAAGAAATTAAACAAACCTTCTTAGAAAACAAGGACTCTCAAAATTTGATTACCAAAACGTTATTTGTATCATTCAATGGTTATTTTTATTTGTTAGCTTGAGAATACAAATTTTTTTTTAAGTTCTAAATATTCAAAAGCTTTTTGAAAACCTGGGAAAAATCTTTTAACAAAGTTAATACATTTTTGTTCATTTGTAAAATTTTTCTGTTAATAATTCAAATTCTTCTTTTCTATTTATTTTGTCTTATATATATATATTTTTTTTTCGTCAACCTCTTAACTTCGAGTTTGTTGTTATTTTAAATGATGTTTGAAAATTTCCTTCAATGTATGTTTAAAATTGCTTTAGTATTTTAAAAGACATTGCTTTTGTAGGATGTGTACATAACAGTTGATAACTAATAGTATGTTAGATAACTCTGAAAATGAGGAAGTTAAATTGTTTAAATAATTTTTGGTCAAACAGCAAAAATAATTTTCTGTAAAAATAGCAAAGTTAAGTTGAGTAAAAGAGATAAATTGGGTAGAACCAAGATTTTAAAATGGTGTTCTTTAAGTTTGATATGTAAAAGTAACATGGTAAGCAGAGATAACCGTGATTTTCTTGTAACCTTGCAAAAATCCGAGTTAGCTTTCTTTAGAACGACCCTCACGAATGCCATCTCTCCTCGATCTCAAATCCCTCATGTGGATAATCGATCGCTAAAAATAGCATAGCTTCTAAAATCATTATGTCTTGTCATATATTGAAATGCCTGGGCCTAAGTTTGTAGGTTCAATTCCTGCTGGGTCGAGACAAAGTGACCGTGTATTGTTTTCAGGGATTTTCCTTTTATGAAATCGATTTCTTCAAAGAAAATTTACTTATCTTAAAAAATACTCGTTTAATGTGATGTGCTACATTTTCTTCCGAAAGTTCGATGAAACATTTAAAATGAAAAAAATAAAATTAAATCTCCTGCATTCCCCGATTGTCAATCATATGCTCAAGCGATATAGCGCACCAGGATAAAACATCAGAGTTTTAAAATCATTAAGTATATCAGCTTGCTTCAACTTTTTACACTTTACATCAGATAAACTAATTTTTCGTTGCGCACACAAGAAACGCAAACGAGAGTGTTGTCTTCGGTAAGCGAGAGTGATAATATATATTAACTAAGTTCAAATTTTCGTCTCAACACTACTCATGGCAGTAGAATCTTAACCCTTGATGCGATCTAAGATTCGGGTAATCGTGATAAAAATCAATTAATGTTCTAATTACATTTAGCTATTGGTGGTTTTAACTATCTAAGTACTAATTAAATAATGATGAAATAATAACTTTCATCTGTAACAATTCTCGAAAATAACATTTACATTTCAGGGAAGGTAACAAATACAGGATTACACAAGGTGAAGATAAGAGGTAGGACGATTCTGTCGAAATACGATAAGAACATTGTGATACCCGTTAAACTAGGGAATGTTATCGTTCACTGATATCGAATCACATGGTTCTGCTATTCACCAATCGCACGATATAACGATGACACGTGATATTCTGTTAACGGATAAGAAATCCACCATCTTTTTTTTCTTATTTCACGTCGAACGTGTGATGAATGCAGACGCATTTAAATCAAGCTGTTTAAGGTATGTTTAATTTTTCTCTTTATATGTAAAACGTAAAAATAAAGCTTCCACTTACATAATACGTGAAGGGAGGAATTTGAAAGGTAATATATTTCGCTTTATTTGGTGGCAACACCCTATGCTAAAATATCTTTCCTTCGAAAGGTTTTTAAATGTCGTTGAAATTAAATATATGTCTATACCCTGCAATATGCATAGCAAGTGTTTAAAATTTCATTCGCGGAAATGTTGTTAAATTCATAGTTATTATTATTCATGAAACTATTAAAAAAAATCACTTAAAAATTTAAACTGTTTTTCAATTCTCTCCCTTTTTTACCAATGGGAATTCTTCTTTTGACGCGATGTAATTTCTGTGTGAATCCAGCGAATGAAAGGTACTTCTTCAAAGATTCAAAATCAAGTATAAGTTCTTTCTAACCGATGATCAGGCTCCCTACCTGCTGGGTTGCCCAAGCGGACCGGGTTTCATACCTGATATTGGGCAAGAAACCACATTTTTCAAGAATAAGTTCTCATGAACGATCCAAGCACTTTCATCGTTCTTCCTTTCAAGCAAATATTTATCAAATATTTTTCAAAACTATCAGACAAGAAATTTTTCAAGAATGAGTTTTCATAAACTAACAATGATCTCTCATTAACAAACTCTCATCGTTATTTCTTGCAAGTATTCTCAATCATGTACCCATCTTTTAAAATAAAGTCTTAAAAATGACTTCTGCAAAAAGGGGACAGTAACGAAAAAATTATTTTTAATAACATTCTTTTTCTTCTTTGTTTGGTGCTTTATTCAAATACGAGGGAGTTGGTGGCACTTCATCACACTATCAAGACTCAGTTATCAAGAAATCATATCTTTCAAACATTTTTCAAGAATTTTAAGAAGTAAAGGACTGTCATCGTTTTTCCAATCATGATAGTGAATGAAACCAAGGACTATCATCGTTTTTCCATTCATGAAAATGGATGAAACGAAGAACTATCATCTTTTTTTCCAATCATGATAATGAATGAAGCCAAGGACCATCATCGTTTTTCCTACAAAATCCTTGCTGCAAAGAAAATTATAAAACAACCTCCTTTCAAAGGTGTTAATACAAAAACTTTTTCCATTATTGTTCAAGTGCTTAATTGTGAGAAAATAATTTCATCCAGACAGCATCATTTCAGCATCATTTCATATCAAGGACTAACGAAATATGAAATTTCATCAAAATCAGTGCATTAGTTCTTGTGATAGAGCTATTGCGAAAATCGTGAAAAATGCAGCACAGTAGCGCCACCTGTTGAGCGATTTACACCAAAAACTAATCAGCATCAATTTGTATTAGGGACTAACTGTATATAAATTTTTATTAAATTCCGTGCATTAGTTCTTGAGATAGAGCGCCCACAAAATTTGTGTCACATACACACAGACAGACAGACAGACAGACTCACAGACAGACATTTTGTAAAAACGTGTTTTTTGGAATCTCTGACCCCTAAAACGTGTAAATCCGTCGAAAACCGGAATTCGAAAATTTTCATGAATCCAATACTTTCGTCTTGTAAAGATAGAAGAAAGTAAAAATATTCGTTCCCTTCGTTGTAACCAAGTTAAATTTAATTGCTGACACGTCTAATGTCATAATTTTTTTATATGTCTTTGCCATTAGGAAAATTCCAAAAAAATAAAAACGTATATGATTTTGTGTGAATAATAACGTTTGAAACATGTGCAAACATAATGGAAGAATTATATATTTCATTAAACGCGATTCAGTGTTATCAGTGTTAAATAATAAAGCAGTGCATGGCTTTTACAATTATTCAACCATTGCTAATCAATAGTTAAATGATAACTTTTAAAATTATCATCGGGACAACATTCTCTCGAAAAGATAAACTTAAGCAAGTCCGAACATGGTTATCTGCAAACATAGATTATTCAATGAGTTAAGCAAGATTAGATAAGATCTTTGAAAGGCATGAGAATTACACCAGGTAACGTGTTCAAACAAATCTCAATTCTTACTGAAATTGAGAGAAATTTCAAAGCTATTATATGAAAATTTCTTCAGAAAATGTTTAAGTGGGTGAATATTGCGTAATTCAAATAAGTTTATAATATAGGGTACAACGAGTCAAAAAATTTACTTGATCGAAACTATTTCAACTATATGTATAACGTTAAACTTGGGTATTTCCTCACACAATCATGTAGAATAAGATATATTTAGGTAAATGTAGGTATAACTCGTTAGATAAATTCACTGTTACAATTCTCTTAAATATTTTATGTCTTACATTTTCCGTTAAATAATCGTTGAATTAATTAATTTTCTTCTAGCATGATAATCACAATGTTTAAAACTTAACTAAGTTTCAATATGTATAAGATGATATGCTAATTAAGTAACGGGGAGTAGGTGAAAGAATTTTCATACAGTATCGGGAGTCAATATCATTCCACATCAATTGTGGAAAAGGAATTTTTAAACTTATTTTTATTTAAGTGTTTATTCAGAAAAACTAGGTTAAATTGATGAATATCGATATAATTGTTAAACTACCGTTTTATGAAAGAAACGTCAAATAGTTCCTTTGCAAGAAAAAATCTCTCATACAAACATTGTGCTTAAATCGTCCAAAAATCAAGTTAATTTTCTGAAAAATTGAAGCTTTGAATTTTCTCCCACTTTGTCTAATATATACTAACCGCTGAGTCAAAAGACAAACTTTATTTATTTTTCATTTGAACGTTTTCTTTATTATTTTTTCAATGTTATTATTATTATTATTATTATTATTATTATTATTTTAATTTACGTACTTACTTTTAAAAGCAAATTTTACATTTCTTTTGCTTATGTGTTGTTAAAAAGAACTTAAATGTTTATTTTATTTTATTATCTCTCATTTTTCCAATGGCAATACTTTATTTTTCTTAATTCGTAACATTACCTTTTATTTCTTTGCATATATTTATCTTTATTTGGTGGCAACATCTTTTAATTTTATTTCGTCATATACATTTCGCTTTATTGAATGCCGACATCTTTCAATTTTATTTCGTTATATACATTTCTCTTTATTCAGTGGCAACACTATATTAATCTTTATTCGGTGGCAACACTCTATGCGAAACTCTAACATCCCTTCTGGGAGGACACACAAAAGAAAATTTTAAGCAAATCGCGACATTTTCTAAGTCTCGCTAATTCATTTCCCTGATATATATCGTCATGTTATAGTACATTTCCTCCAAAAATTTATACCAAAATGATAAAATAGGTTTTTCTACACATAACTTCTCGAACAACACACTTCAGAAAATTTTAAGTGGAAAAAAAAAATCTTCTCACATTCATTCCAGACAAAAATTCACGAAAATAACTCAGCAATTGTTGTTGCATGACTACAGATTTGTTAAACATGCTAGACTAACAAAAGCATGCAAAGAAAACCACTTAACAGAATTTCACAAGAGACATTTTAAAATGGGACCATTTTTCTGAAAGAAGGAGCATTTCACAAACTTACCGTGTTCGAATTTGATGTTAGCGTTCAGGGAAAAATAATTCAACCAACATTACTCGAGTTAAAAACAAATTTCGAACAACACATTTTCTAACGAGTCCAAATTCAAAATTAAGTTCGTAAAATAAAATTTTAAAAAGAAAAAATTTTCCATGTCTTGCTAATTTTAAAAGAAAAATTTTTAAGAAAGAAAAATAAATTCTACAAAGTTTTTTCTACCACGCGAAAAAAAAAAAAAATTAAATTCGTAAAAATTTTTTTAAGAAAAAAGTTTTTCTATCACACGAAAAAAAAAAAAAAAATCTCAAAAATGTTTAAAAGAAAAATTTGCCATCTCTTGGAAAAAAAAAAAAAAAAATTCTTAAAAGAAAAATTTTCTATTTCTTGAAAAAAAAAAAAAAAATCTTAACAAATTTTTTAACTTTTTAAAAAAAAAGAAAGAAAAAAATTATTTTCAAAATAAATCTTTGCGCCCTAACTATCAGCGTACTCTAACACGATCATTCGCAAAAAACCTTATCCATTCACACATCCGCTAAAATATCACTATCTAACAACACTTCCGGTCAAACTTCCGCTCCAAAACGCGCTTATCCACGTCGTACTGTAAGATAATAAACTTCCGAATGACCTTTATTTGACCTCGAGAGCGTGCCGCGTGACGCCAAACTGTCATAATCACACTACTGATCACCCACATTCCATATTCTAGGAGAAACAGCTGTGAAATACAAATGGACAGTCACTTTTTAATATAATAGATTGATGAAGTTTTAATTTCGCTATAAAAAATTAGTCAGGGACAATGGCGGATCTAAGGGGGGGGCGAAGGGGCGATCGCCCCCCCCCCCCTTGGGCTAATAAAGGGTTTGTAAAGCGACATTATGCATCCTCACGGGAAATGACTTGGGGCGGAGCTCGAGCCCGGCGCGACCCGACCCGGGTCGCGCCACTTTAAATCCACGAGACTCAGACTGGGTCAGGTCTTTTCTCTTTTAGAGTCGGGTCGTGCACTGATCTTAATTTTTTCTGCAGATTCGGGTCGGACCAGACTTCTTTTTCCTCCAGATTGAGCCTGGCCTGGACTTCATTTTTCCTAAAGGTCTGCAATGGCCAAAAGTTACAGTTCGGTGTTCGACCCGGAATAAAAGCTAAGCATTCGGTCCATGTCAGCCCTTATGATAAGCATTATTTGCCCGACCATGACCCGTGCACTCCTCTAAATTCTTCTCGCGCCAGTTTAAATTCACGAGACTCGGGCTGGATCAGGTCTTTTCTCTTTTAGAGTCGGGTCGAGCCCTGATCTTAATTTTTTTTGCAGATTCGTGACGGGTTAGACTTCTTTTTCCTCGAGATCGAGCCTGCCCTGGACTTCATTTTTCCTAGAGGTCTGCACTGGCCAAAATTTCCAGGTCGGGGCTCGGCCCAGAATAAAAGCTAAACATTCGGTCCGTGTCAGCCCGTATGATAAGCATTATTGTCCCGACCACGACCCGAGCACTCCTATAAATTCTTCCTCCCGAGCCCAAGTTGGTCCGACCCGACCCGGGTTGCGCCAGTTTAAATCCACGAGACTCGGGCTGGGTCAGGTCTTTTCTCTGTTAGAGTCGGGTCGTGCCCGGATCTTAATTTTTTCTGCAGATTCGGGTCGGGCCAGACTTCTTTTTCCTCCAGATCGACCCTGACCTGGATTTCATTTTTCCTAGAGGTCTGCACTGGCCAAATTTCCAGGTCGGGGCTCGGCCCGGAATAAAAGCTAAACATTCGGTCCAAGTCAGCCCATATGATAGGCAGCCTAAGAGAGACTGCTCAGGGCCGGCTAGGCCTGCCCCTTAGAGCTTAACGTCTCTCCCGGTATGTTCCCCGACACGTTGAGGCTCGTTAGTGAGTACAGCCCTGTCCGGCCGTATGCAGACGGACAAACACAAAATGCTCAAGGGGGGACGCTCACCCGCTAAGGGCGTCTATGCACCACCGACCACAGAACCCAGAATTTATTTTAAAAAGGACAAAGTGGGATTACAAAAATTAGACGAATGCCTTCCCGCCAGGAAAACGCCTACTCGCGACAGAGTGCGGGAGTATGAGAACATTTAAAGTAAAAATAAAATAAAATAAATAATAATAATAATAATAATAAACATCACTGATCCTGGCCGCCGGGGTAGGAACCCCTCTCACGACAAGGGCGGCAGGAAGGGAAAAGAATGGAATGCGTGGCACAAGTAAGATGGCACGAGCAAATACTCAAGCGTCCATTGTAGATGTAATGATTTGCGTGGCACAAATAAGATGGCACGAGCAAATACTCAGCGTCCATTGGAGATGTAATGTTTTGTGTGGCACAAGTAAGATGGCACGAGCAGATACTCAAGCGTCCATTGGAGATGTATCTCTTGATAGAATGGTCAGAAGCACGAGCAGAGGCTCTTGCGATCGTAGGAAACCACACATTGATGAGTAAGAGAATTTAATTGGAGCCTACAAAGAGGACTGGATTCTGGTGCTGTTTGAAGATTGAAATGGTGACAGTGAGACTGGATAAGCAGAACCAGGGCTTAAGTTAAGTTTGTTAAGTATGTAAGGAAATTGTGAATGTGTTTTAATTTGTTGAGTAGGAGGGTGCGGGAAAGGACGTTTTGGAGCCAGTTGACTGGCAGTATGTCTGGACGCCTCAAGTGCCAGCGTTGCGTGAGAGTACAACTGTAGTACGGGTGACTTATAGTGCCATCTTCACCGCAGACGCAAGTGGCAGTGGATCTTATTTTGAAGCGGTCCAGATATGCCATGAAAGGGCCATGTCCTGTTAAGAAGCTAGTGGTGTAGGGTGTTAAGTTATATAGTGCGAGAGAAACTTTAGGAATTAGCTTATATGTGTGCCTGCCCTTTTTTGAAGTATCCCAGTGCTCCTGCCATCGCGTCAGTATCCTTGCTCTAAGGACCCTTTTGACGTATGACTGGGGCACTGGGAGGTGTGTGTCTATTGTTTCTTTCTGTGTGGCCTTCTTCGCTAGGTTGTCTGCTAGTTCATTGCCAAAGATACCTTTGTGAGCCGAGACGTGACCTAGTGAGATACGATGTAGGAGATTCTTAAGTTTTAGTTTGATTTGCAGTACTAGAGGATGTTTTGTCCTGTGTGTCTGTATTGCCTGCAGGCCAGAGAGGCAGTCACTGTAGATGATAATACTATTGCTAGAGTGGGATTCCACCCACTCTAATGCGTTTAGTATTGCGAACAGCTCCGCTTGGAATACGGAGTTATTATCATCTAGCCTTGCAGACCACTGATGGACCACCACCGTGCCCTCCGTGACGCAATAGGCTGCGCCCACGCCAGTCTCTGTGCCTGAACCATCAGTGAAGAGTGTGGTGCTAAGGGCAGGTGTGTAGCTGTTGCGTGTTGTGTTTACTTGAAAATGTGAAGTCTCCTCAGCGGGGTGGAGCTGCCAGCTCCTGACTTTGTATTGCAATGTTGTGTTTGGAAAAAGAGAATCTATTACTGTGTCACGTTTTAGCTGTAGGATTGAGGATTTGGCGTGTTCGTATTCTAGTTGAAGTGTGATGGGTGGATAAGCATTATTGGCCCGACCACGACCCGTGCACTCCTATAAATTCTTCCTCCCGAGCCCAAGTGGATCCGACCCGACCCGGGTTGCGCCAGTTTAAATCCACGAGACTCGGGCTGGGTCAGGTCTTTTCTCTTTTAGAACCAGGTCGTGCCCTGATCTTAATTTTTTCTGCAGATTCGGGTTGGGCCAGTCTTCTATTTCCTCCAGATCGACCCTGACCTGGATTTCATTTTTCCTAGAGGCCTGCACTGGCCAAAATTTCCAGGTCGGGGCTCGGCCCGGAATAAAAGCTAATACATTTGGTCCGTTTCAGCCCGTATGATAAGCATTATTGGCCCGACCACGACCTGTGCACTCCTCTAAATTCTTCCTCCCGAGCCCAAGTTGATCTGCAATCTTACTTATTTGTCATTCGTAAAAATTGTATTTGTTTTGTACATTTGTTTAGAGAAATCTTTAGAAATTTAATTTGATTTGATAAGTTACAGAGATGCATTTTTTAAAATTTTTCTTTTTTACTTTGTAGAGCTTTAAAATTATGATTTTTTTTATCAACCGTTTCTTTTATTCTAAACTGATTATCTTACTGGATTTTTATTTGAATGTGATTGTCTAAGTCATATTTTTACGTAGTGTTTACGTACATAATTGCCTAAATAGTCATCGTTATAGTAATTAATATTGTTGTTTTTCTGTATTCATGAATTTCGAACATAATCTGAAAATAAAATATGAGCATAAGCAAGTGTACTTTATGAATAATTTTAATTGCAAAATGCAGGCAGGGCTGGAGTTGATTTTTTAGCTTTTATAACGGGCGGGGCGAATAGTTATATTTTTTTATGTGGGTTGGACCTGTGCTTGGGCCTGATAACTTCAGCCCAGGTAAACCTCTAACTGACATATCGAAGCCAGCTTAACTTTTTTTTAAATGCTTAATTTTAGCCATCATCCCATAAGTGCTGAATATACTGGGTGTCCTAAAATGGACTGACTGATTTTAAAATTCAATAAATTGCAAATGGTGACAGATATCAAAAAAAATATTTGCAGGAGGGTTATAGAAGTCGGGAACAGGGGTGATTATGTTCCAAATTTTCCGAAAATTTAACCCTCTCGCTGCGCAACCCGCGATTTCCACGGCCAACGTAAAAGTGGCAAAATTTGCGCAACCCGCAATTTCCGCCTCAAATCTTTTTTTATGATCTAATTCTATTACAAAAAAAACCTGTTTCACAAAGATTTTGGGACATATTTTACCCTAAAATGTGTGCAGATTTGAAATGTGTAATAAAAAATACGCGAATTTTTTTTAACCTATTTTGATTAAAAAAAAAAAATAATAATGATAATAATAATAATAATACGCAGCTCCAGGGTTAAGGCATTCGGCTCCAAAAATTTAGAAAATTCACCTATCCGAAAATTCGGACATACAAATAATCGCAAATTTTGATAAATGGTCTCCATAAAAAATCTATTTCGTCAATTGTTCGCAGAAAATAACTTCAATTTCGCCGAATGATCACAGAAAAAACGCGAATTTGTCAGGGAGCCACGGAAAACATGCGAAATTCTTCAAATGATCACAGAAAACGCGAATTTCTTCAAAAGGCAACGGAAAAGAACTCGAATTTCGTTAAAGGATCGCGGAGTAAAAGCAAATTTTTTCAAATAGCCGCGAAAAAAAACCCCGCGAATTTCGTCAAAGGATCGTGGAGAAAAGACGAATTCCTTCATAGAATCGTGGGGAAAAAATGAATTTAGTCAAAGAATCGCTTTAAAAACGCGAATTTAGTCAAAGGATCGCTGAAAAAAACGCGAATTTTGTAGAAGGGTCACGGAAAAAAACGCGAATTTTACCAAAGGTCTGCAAAATTACACTAATTTCGTCAAAGGGTTGCAGAAGAAACGCAAAATTCATCAAAGGGTCGAAGACTAGCGAATTTCATCAAAGAGTCGTGGGACAAATGCAGTGGTCTCTTTAGAAGACAACACACTTACATACGTTTATTATTATAGGAATAATTTTTAACTTGAAATAATATACTGAACTAATTTTTGAAAAAAAAAAAACAAACAAGTTAACCCAAACCCAGCTTGCAGGAATCTACACTCAGCCTGAAATCGATCCGAATCCGAAACAGCTAACCCAACCTGCAACAAAAATAATTAGTGCCAGAAGGGAATCCCCCCATCTGCTGTAACCTGTCAGAACATTTTCTTTGAATTTCAGATTTTTTTCTTCTTTTTTATTCTATCCCTGATAATTTTTTTAACTGCGATTCTTGATTTTAGTTTAAAATAGCAACGAAGATGGTGCTGGAAGCAAGAGGTGCTAAATCGGTTCCCGGAGGAGGTAGGCTTAGCGACCATTGTTTACAGCGCCATCTATCGGTGCTATTATACAGTAAAATCATGAATCACAGTAAAAAATCTCATGACATCTTACATAACTCTCCTGCAAGATTTTTTTAAATAGCCGTCACCATTCGAAAAGTACTAAATTTTAAAATCCATTTAAGGACACCCGGTATGTCTACAAATAAGTTTCAAAGCATTCTTTACTGAATTACAACTCTCCTTAGATATAAAGAGACAAGCAGTCTTATACCAAATTAGTATTTTTTATATAATTCTGGAGATTAAAAAGTATTCCTAATTAATTATTTTGACGTGTCTGTTATGAAGATTTTACTGCATATAGTTTTTATCTTCAAAAGTACTTAGACTTTATTTAAAAAAAAAACGGGTCAACCCGAACCCTTCTCGCAAGTCGCAGTAGTGAAAACCCAATCCGAAACTGACCCAAACCGGATATAAAGTATATCAATCTGCCCCAAACCCAACGCGCTAGGCGCAGCTAAAAAGTATTAGTCAACCCGACCTGTAGCAGAAAAGTAGAAGTCAACCGGGCCCAAACCCGACCCGCATCTAAAAAGTAGAAGTTAACCCGGCCCATAGCAAAAAAGTAGAAGTTAACCCGACCCACAGCAAAAAATAGAAATCAAACAGACCCAAACGCGACCCACAGCAAAAAAGTATAAGTTAATCCAACCAGCAGCAAAAAATAGAAGTGAACCGGACCCAAAGCAAAAAGTAGAAGTAACACGTCCCGCAGTGAAAAAATTAGCCCCGACCCGCGCATCAGATTGGAGTTTCCAAATTTCTAAAATCGCCCCCCCCTTGAGGACTCTCCAGATCCGCCCTTGGTCAGGGACAAATGCTGAATTATTTATATTATTTTAAGTGCAAATGGCTTATTCTGTAATGGAGCCTGTACTCATTGAATATAGATTAAAAAACATTATTCTTGAAAATTATTTAAAAAGACATAATAAATAAATCAATTAAGATAAAGTTTTCAAGAAAATTGCATTTGAAAGTAGATTTTTTTCCCTATATAACGGGTGTAAAAATTGAAGATGCGCGATGTTTAGAAATTCAAAAAATTGCAGTAGCAAAGATTGCAAATCCGACATTTAATCATCAAGCGTTGCCATTCTCAAAATGACGTCAGCCGTACGCACGGACATATTTTTCCTTTATAATATAGATAGATTTTCAAACGTGAAGTTCCGTTTGTCAGCTAAAACTTTGCATGTGCAAATGTATTCTTTTGGCTTGAGGGTCTAATTTCAGTACCGCGAAGTACAAATTCCAGAAACTGATGTCTTTTAGATGTATTCGTGTAAAAATATATAGTTTTATCAAAGAAAAGGATTGTTTTCTTTTAAATATGGCACTTAGTGAAGCATTACGCCCAGTGTCTCAAATTCGGTATCAGCCGAATGAAAATATATTGTAACATTAGCTTTATGAGCGAAAATGTTTTTTAAATAGTGACGTCATTTTGATTTTCTGTTCAGACTTAAAATAAAGTTATTTTTAATTGTAATGAGTAAATGGTATCAATAAGGATAAATAAACCCCAATATTTCTTTTTTTCTGCAACAGTGGATATAATACGATTACTACCATTTTGATGAAATTTCAAAAAACCTTTTCAAATTAAATTAAAAATATAAAAGTGAAAATATTTAGAAAAATAGCTAGTGCGAGGACATCTACAAATGAACTGCTTTCATTTAAAAAAAGAATTATTAGCAAAATTGGTACAGTAGAAAGCTCAAGGAAGATGTCTAAAAAAGCTATCTTGTGTTTTCAATATATAGATTATTTTTTCTCTTTTACTACAGTTGCCTAGCAACTCTATTTCATACAAATTACATTTAAAAGCACATATTTTTCCCAATTCGGTTCTAAAAATTTAAATTGTTCGACTATATATATGTTAAATTCGTGCTTTTTTATATATTATTCTTTCATTTATTTATTGATGAAGCTTTAATTTCGTTGTAGAAAATTAGCGGGAGAGAAATTCTGAACTTTTTTTTATGTGCAAATTGTTTATTAATATTTCGCAATGGAGCCGGCACGGCAAAATCATTTAATTGATAAATAACAACGAAATAAAGCCAAAACTCACTGGGTTTTATAACAGGCGATATTCTTGACATAGCACGTATTTTAATTTCAATTTTTTTTCGGTTTTTATGAGAAAATGGCAACAAAAAGATGCAACAATCTACTATTTTCATTCCCCCCCCCCCCCCTTTAGTTTCAACAGAAATGGAGTACTTAAGCTGCCACGATTACAAAAAAAGTAATAAAAACTACAAAAAAATTAATATCTTAAAATTAAATTGAGATACAGCTTTCAAACAAATTGCATTTAAAAGAGTATTTTTTTCGTTATACGGCGGTGTAAAAATTTAAAATGTGCGATGTTTAGAAGTATAAAAATTTGCAGTAGAGAAAATTACAAAACCAAAATTTTATTTCAAATTTCAAAGTGTTGCCATTCGCAAAATGACGTATGCGTTACGCACAGATATGTTTGTCCTTTATAATATAGATTGTCCAAACCACTTAGTAAAGTTAAAAACAGAAGACATATTCTGAAAGATCATACTCTTACATCCCAAATGCCACAATCAATAAAAAAATATATCACAGTTAACCCCTTGAAAAAAAAATTTCAAAAAGGGTCGTTTTTCCGAAAAGCATTTTTCTTCCTTGCAACGTTTCCCCAGAATGCAATTTTAGAGGTTCCGACAAACCAAAAATATGTTCTTAAAGCTGAAACCTTCTAAAAATGAAGGTGCAAGCAGTTTTAAAATACAGTATGACTTCAAAAATACGGCATTAAAACTACCTTTTCCCTTCCTTTTTCTTTTACACTTTCAAGTTATGGTCAAAGAAAAACAGCAATTCCTCATGAATTAAAAACTTCAAGATAGAAAGTAAAAGCGGAAAAAAAGAACATTTGACTTTTTCATTTGTCAGAGGCCATTATTTTCTGAACAAATTTTCTGGGAGCTGCACGGTTCCTTAGCAACGGGAACAACTTTGAGGACAACTTTGGCGAACGCATGGCGCAATATATAACCGGAACGAATTTTCGACAACGGCGACATCATTAGGAAAAATTTTTCAGGCTTTCAAATTTCCCATGAAAAGGCCGAAATTCATGAGCTGATGGACACTTAAAATCTGAAAATACATTAAGTCTAAAAGGGATATAGATGGTTGGCTAAGAATTGGCGAAAATGCATCAACAACGAACAATTTAACGAACAGCGAGATCGCTAACGCTGTGCTAAATAGAACCACCGATAATGGTAGTATCAGCTCAGAAGACAAGGATGAACAACCGGCAGTACGAAAGGTGTCACTGAAAGAATGATAAATTTCACTGGCGAAATAATATATGCTTTAGAGAAACAAGACTGTATTTCTGAAGTAGAATTTCTTCATTTGTATAAAATACAAAAACTTGTTAAAGAAGGGCCAAAAAATTGAAGCACACAAATTTAACATCAATGTTTCCAGAATTACAAGAGAAGATATAATTTTACTGTTTAGTAGATTGTTTTCTTTCCTTCAAAAATCCGGCCTAGTCTCGGTCCCGATGATGCCGGATTTTTGAAGATATGAATTTTAACCCTTTCAAATATGCTGGCGAAAGCAGGTCACTTCGCGCCTAACAGAGAATATATTTTCTACACTAAAAGTAATTAAGCGTCAGCATTTTATTGCAATCTTGTACCGCAATCACCTACATTACATCACCTACAAAAATTTTGAAATGTTCAGACGGGTAGAAACATTTTTTACAAAATAAAATATGTAAAAACCTGAGTGTTTCGTCGCGGCTTCGCTCACTTTTGGTGCACACAGACTCCGAAATTAAAATACCAAATAGCATATACTTTCAATTCAGTATTTTTTCATTTAAAAATAAAAATTCCGATAAAATGGAGTCTTAAGATATAAAATCATACAAATTTGAGGTTTATTTAAAGGTCATTCATCACGGGCGCCAGGCAAGTATTATAATAATACATTATATAAGAGGAAATACTGTGTGTGTCCGTGTATGTAAATTTTACCTTAACAAGTTGGAAATTGCTCGTCAAACGTGGCAAATGAGGTGCGTTCGTACTATAACTAGTTTTATAATTATTTTTTGCACCCCATATTGTACTGAATGTATATTTTTTTGCGCTTCATAAGTGCATAGTCTGTAACATCATTAAAATGCACTTGCAATATTTTTTCCCCCATTCCCGTAATGTAACGGAAAACTTTTGACTGTCCCTGTCATTAAACTTTACATCCGATTTTCATAAAATTTCAAATGGCTCAACAAAATTTTGCAACAATTATATATTTAAAATTTCAGACCATTCGGAAGGCTGTAACATCATTAAAATTCACTTGCAATAATTTTTCCCATTGGCCGTAATGTAAGGAAAAACTTTTGACTGTCCCTGTAATTAAAGTATACATCCGACTTTCATAAAATTTGAAATGGCTCGACAAAATTTTGCAACAATCATATATTTAAAATTTCAGACCATTCGGTTGGGTAGTTTTTGCTCTGTTATATGCGGACGGACAGACAGACAGACGGACTGAACGGCGACTATAGGTGCTACGTATTTATATAATTACGAAAGTACCTAAAAATGGCTCTCACGATTCGATTCTACTTTTGTAGTTCATAATAAGTGAGAAAATCCTAATACAGTTTAAATGACAACCTTTTCTTAATGTGCACATTGTGTGATCTTAATGTGTGTGATGGCTTGTTTTAACAGTGTCTTCATATTAGCTGAGCTCGTATTAACAAAGTTCGACTGTATTTACACGTGGCTTTTTGTGCGAGAATATCAACAATTATTGATGTTGAGGATATATAGACAAATCTGAGAGATAAAAAATCCCAGCCGGCTCGGCCTACAGGCAGAGATAAATTCCGAAGGAAGTACTAATTTCACCAACAAAAAATAAACCAAGATTAGAGATAAACCCAGTTTAGCAATTTTATCTGGTCGCTTTAATTTCATTTTTCTGTAAGAACTGGTTTTATCAGAATCATGTTAATATGATATTTTTTTCTTCAACCCCTATTTTTGTTTAATTTGTTTTTGCGGCAAGAGTTGGTTCTATTAAAAACTTGTCAATAAAAAAGTTGTAAATAATTGTAAGATTTATAATAAATTTAAGCAGATTTGATATCTTGTGAATTGACGAAGTTTTGATTTTTTTTCCTTCTTCAAACACCGCCCTTTGTTTTCTCCCCCCCCCCCCCCCCAGGGGCGCGCCGACCCAGTGTGCACCGCACACAGTCGCCAGAATAGTAAAGGCGCCAAATAGTTTAGGCGAGGCTGAAAGTTTGAAAAACTTTTATCCAATTTAAATTTATTAAAGCGGTATTCAAAATCGAAAGTGTGTCATTTCTGGTGACACATTTATGAGTTCATTTTTACTTTTAAGATATATGAAATTTGTAGATGCTCGTCAGCGGCGTAGCTTTAGGGTAGGGGGGGGGGGGGTCTCAAACCGAAGGGCGCCATGGTGTCGAAAAGTCACGGTCGTCGTAAGGCGCCACGGAAGGCTTAAGGGCGCCGTCATGCGCCTAAAATAAATTTAAAAAAAGCGCTAGAAGCATAAAAAAAATCGGAAGGGCGACCGCGAATGCCCCTTTTGACATCCCTACTCTAGATCAGACCTGTCCAACTTTCTCTCTATTCTAAAAAAAAGTAACTACCGCTGTCACCGCCGCCGCCGGTTTTGATTTTTTTGTGACCGGAGGCCTTTCTTCGTTAATATTAACAAACATAATGCATACAAAAATATGAAAATCGGTGGTTTTATACAGAAATGTTTGATAAACACGCTGATGCAGACAGTTTTCAAATCGAAGAATTATTTTAAGAGTTATTTAATGCTAAAGTTGGACAAAATCGTTCCACTAAAAAAGTTTTATAGCAGCAAAAACTATACATGTCAGTGTAATCATTTTTAGATCATTTTATGAGTTAGAATTTGCCGGAGTGCAGATTGCATTAATTTTTTTTATTTTGACTCATTTTTTCAGGTTTTATTTCTATTTTAAATTCAAATTTTCAGCATTTCTAGAGATATTTTTTACAGATTTCAGAAAATTGTACTAATTTAAACTGTTGCCAACTGTATAAAAAGCGCAAGCAATAATGTTTGCTTCAAATTAAAAATTTATTTACACGTGACTATTATAAACAGGAAAAGAAACTTTCAAATTAGAATTAAATAATTACGTATAAAAAGCAGGAACTTATTAAAAATTACGTCATAAAAAGTACACACGTGAATTTTAAAAGAGAAAGGATATTGTAAAATAATAAATTCATTAACATGCGTTAGAAGTCTTAGGAGAAATTACGTCATATTTACGTCACATTATAGTTATTACATAAAATGAACACAAAATAATATTGCAAAAAAGTTTAAATTTAGAAATTGCGCTAGACATTTATTTGATATTTTGAGAATTAATTTAAAATGTCATTTAAAAGAACTTTCTTTTCGTTTTGTTAAAAAATACCAGGAGACAAAGACTCTCTTTACTTAATTCCTTTTATATTAGCTTATTTTGAAATGTAGGTACACGTGTATACGTCATCAAGTTATTTTTATTTCGACGTTTTATTTGTGTTTTTATTAATGTTGTACGAATTTATTTGTTCTTTCGTTATTTAAAATAAAAATTATATCAATTTGTATAATTTGGCGAGTAGTTTGGCGATTTATATAATTTGGCGAAATTGGTCGACAGGATAATCAAGTAGTACCGCAGCGGATTTGGCGTTAAAATTCCCCAATCAAAGAGACATGAATAGAAATTCGTTTATAGGGAGATCGCCACTGTTTTTTAAATTATAATTCAATCTTTCGAAATCTTTTTAAAGCCGATCAAATTAGCGTGCATTTAGAGTCTGCGGTGTCTTTACGGGGGTTGGCGAGCGTAGCTCGTAGGGGGCCGAGCCCCCTAGTTCAGAAAACAGGGCGCACTGCAGCTGGGGGCAAACATGGAAGGCTTCATTATTCAAATAATTGAAAATATATAACACTTCTATCTTACTGTAGTATTGGTAGTGATACACATACTGACGACATAAAAACGAGTAGTATATTAAATGGCACAATGGTAAAGCAGCATAAGACCCCAGGTTATGCACGGTTCCCATGTAAAAGTAAATTGCCGAAAAAAGCACAAATCATTCACAGCAATCACAAAAATAATAAATAAATAAAACAGGATGGAGCTCAAAATGCAATGCATTAAAAAAATATTAAAAATTATTAGTATTCTTACCGGGTGTCCCAAAAAGGACTGACTGATTTTAAAATTCAATAACTTGCAAACGGTGACAGATATTTAAAAAATTCTTGCAGGAGGGTTATGCATAAGGTCAAAAGTTTTATTACAGTGATTTTCAATTTTAGTTCGATTTACAAACAATAGATGGCGCTGTAAGCAATAGTCGCTAAATTCAGGCTCGATTTTTGGTACTTCGTGGCCCGGATAATACATTTCCATCTCCTTTTTCTGCATGGAAAAAAGATAAAGGACCGAAAATCGAGGCTGTATTTAGCGACTATTGCTTACAGCGCCATCTATTGTTTGTAAATCGAACTAAAATTGAAAATCACTGTAATAAAACTTTTGACCTTATGCATAACCCTCCTGCAAGAATTTTTTAAATATCTGTCACCGTTTGCAAGTTATTGAATTTTAAAATCAGTCAGTCCTTTTTGGGACACCCGGTACATGCAGAGTATGATAGCTTTGAGTCGATTGATAATTAAATTAAGTACACATTAATAAAAAAGAAAGGAACGCATTATTTAGAAAAGAAACTTACAAAATGAATTTTAATAACATCAATATGAATAACAGAACAGCCATTGCATCTCGATAACATTTTCTATCAGATACTACAAGTTTAGTTGTCTTTACTAATGACCAACTCATCAATGCATAATGTCATAAGTTCACGTGAGACAAAATATGAATTAACATAAAACAAAAACTATATTTCAACACTTTCCCTTGTTAATTACATATTTAGTCTTTAGCCTGATAATCCCATTTGATCACACAATATCAGTAATCGAGTTTTGGCTAACGGCTTGGTCATAATATCTGCAATCTGTTTCTCAGTAGAAATTTGTTCTACAACTAACTTGCCTTCTAACACCTTCTCACGAACGAAGAAATGCTTTATTTCTATATGTTTTGTTCTCTTGTGATATTCTGGATTATGGGCAAGTTTTACAGCTGCACTATTGTCTACTTGAAGAATAGGTATTTCTTTTAGTTTTACTATTCCTTCATACAATCTTCTGAGCCAAATAATTTCTTTAGTTGTTTCAGATGCTGCTATAACTTCAGCCTCTGTTGTTGAAGTAGCCACGATGGTTTGTCTTTGACTGCGCCACGAGATTGCACCTCCAGCATATATTATCACTGACCCAGATGTTGATCTTCCAGTTTTTATGCATCCTCCAAAATCTGCATCACTGTAACACTTTAATATTCTATTTGAATTTGTTGCGCGATAAGTAATACCAAAATTTCTTGTTTTTGATATGTAGCGAAAAACTCTCTTTACTCTCACTACATCTTCAGCAGATGGGTGTTCTAGCGTTCTTGATAAAACTCCTACGCTGTAAGCTAGATCTGGTCTCGTTCCTACCATTAGGTACATTAGAGCTCCAACTACTTGTCTATACGGAAAAATAACTTTCTTAGATTCTTCAGTATTTTGCGATCTTGATTCTTTTAACATTGGTGTTGCTACTGGCTTGCAATTTTCAAATCCAAATCTCTTAAGAATTTTCTTGGCATATCCTTTTTGACTAATAGTAATATCTCCGTTTTTCTGATATTCAATTTCAAGCCCTAGAAAACAAGAAGCTTTTCCAGTAACTATCTTGAATCTGGCTTTTAACTTTTCAATGAAGATTTCGCACTCTTGTTGATAATTTGCAGCAATTAATCCATCATCTACGTACAATGCTATAATTAACTTTTTGCCATTCTTCTCTCGAATGTATAGACATGGATCGGCATCACTCACTTTGAAATCAAGTTTTAATAAAAATTGGCCAAAACACTTATTCCAACAACGTGGAGCTTGTTTTAAACCATACAAACTTCGCTTGAGCTTGCATACTCTCTTTGTGCCGTCCTCATATCCTTCTGGTTGTTGCATGTAGATTGTTTCTTCTAATTCTCCATACAAAAATGCTGTAGATACATCAAATTGTGATAAATACATTTTTTCTTCTGCTGCTATACTCAATACGGCTCGTACTGTTTCTAATTTTGCTACTGGACTAAAAGTTTCAGTATAATCAATGCCTTGACGTTGACTATAACCTTTTATAACAAGCCTGGCTTTATACTTGTTAATACTGCCATCTGGATTTGTTTTGATTCTATAAACCCATTTGCATGGTATAGCTTTGGCACCTTCTGGTAAATTGACTAATTCCCAGGTCTCATTTTCTTTTAAAGATTTTATTTCATTTTCCATAACTTTCTTCCAATTAGAACTTTCTTTGCTGTTGATTGCTTCTATGTATGTTTCAGGATTTTCATTTTCATAAATTAATGACTCAGCTTCCATTATATAATCATCAAACCGTGCAGGCTTTCGAATCTTGTCACGTTCTCTCAATTGCATATCATGCGATGGTTTAACTTCTTCATCACTATCAAAATCGCTGTCACTTAAATCATCTTGCTTTTCATCTTCTTCAAGTTGTTCATCTTCATACTTTCCCTGATTAGAAAGATCACTTGTATTTTCTTGTTTATTGTCGTTGAATGGTAAATGAACTGAATTATCGCATTTTTTCAATTTTTCATGAAAAATGACATCTCTAGAAAAAATCATCCTGTTTTCTTCTTTAATCCAAATTCTGTAACGCTCATCAGAATCGTAGCCTACAAGATAACCTTTGATAGCTTTCTTCTCCATTTTTCTTCGCTTTTGTACAGGAATATGAGCATAACATGTAGAACCTATTACACGTAAATGCTTTACTCTAGGTTTCTTCTTGATCCACAATTCATAAGGACTAACTGCCTCTACTGAAGATTTTCCCGTTCTGTTTAGGATATATATCGCAGAAGATACTAGTTCGGCCCACATTGCATCCGGAAAACTAATTTCAGGATTCGAATATTTGAATGTTCTTGCCATTTCAACAATTGTTCTGTTCTCTCTTTCACTTGATCCATTCTGTTGTGGCGTAAAAGGTGCGGTAGGTCTTTTTGTAATTCCTTCTTCACGTAGAATTGCTTCAATTTCTTTATTGTCAAATTCTCCTCCATTATCGCTCAAAAATTCTTTAATTTTGTGCCCCATAGTTTTGGCATGAGCAAGCATATGTTTTAACATATTATTAACTTCTGACTTCTCTCTTATGATGTAACCATACCTAAACTTTGTGAAGCTATCTTTAAATACAACTAAGTATCGTTTCTTCTGAAAAGATTCAGGAAACGGGCCACAGATATCAGCCGAAATAAGTTCACCTGGTTCTGTTGCTTTCTTTCTGTTTCCAAAAGGTAAGCGATGTGCTTTTCCATAAATGCATGATTCACATAACTTATTTTCCAGTTGAACTTTGATTCCTAACTCTTTTTTAAGCTTTTGTTTGATATGACATTTATCTTGATGACCCCATCTTTCATGATAAAGTTGTAATAAAGAATCGTTTTTCTCAGTATTGTTTATTTCTAAAATTTGCTTTGGCATGATTGGCTCAATTATTGCCTTAAACAAAGATCCAGATACATTGCGTGTTCCATACAGTACCACTAGGTTATTTATCTTTAACCAACATTCAGTAGATGTCGATCGAAATTCACTGTCTTGATTTCTGTCTTTAGCAGCCAACACTGAAAATAAATTTTTGTTGACTTCGGGTACATACCAGACATCCTTCAGCTGAATTTCTTGACACTTTCCTCCAGCAAAAGATTTAAAACGAATAGTTCCTTTTCCGATTGCAGCCAATCTTTCTTTTCCAGCAGCCTTAATGCTACAAGGACTAAGAAATTGCGTGAAATCAGTAAAATACTCTGAACAGTTCGTAATGTGTTGAGTTGCTCCATTATCAATCCAAAAAGTTGTTGAATCTGCTTCCGAAGTATACGTTTCGACAGAAATAGACATCGCTGCGCCATTGGCGGTTTTCTTTATATCTTTAGTATAACTACTTGGCGACTTTTTGGCTGGTTTTCCATCGGAAATCCATTTTCTACAATTTCTTACCCAGTGACCTTGACGGTTACAGTAGTTACAAATGTCAGCTCTATATGACTTCTTGATAAATTTCGAATTTTTATCTTTATTCTGTTTTTCTAATCTTGAAGCTGCTAGTGCTTCCTGAACAGCAATATTGCCGTTTTCAACTTTGATGAAATTTCTCTCAAACATACAAAGTTGCTCTGTTAATTCATCAAATGTTTTGTCTTCATTTTTAGACAACAACATCCAGCTAGACTTAAAGGTTTCAAATTTGCGTGGTAAAATTTGCAATACTTTACAAACTAACATTAAATCAGGTAACTTATTTTCACCAATATCTTTAAGTCCATTATTTAATTCACTCCAAATGGTTCTTAACTTAGCTATGTGAGTTGATACATCATCACCTAATGCCCAGTTAAATGCGAAAAATTCTGTACATATCTTAAATAACTGATCTTTTGACGTTGCTTCAAAATGATGCTTTAAGGCTTCCCACATTTCATATGCTGTTTCTTTATCCATAATCTTTTGATAAACTACATCAGTTACGGTACTTGCTATCACGGATTTTACGTAACTGTTAGCTTTACGATACAAATCAGAACTCACTTTATGTTCCTTGATTTCTCTATCATCAGCAGTGCTACTTAATGGTTCAGGTTTCTTTAATTTACCATCTATAACATCAAGTGCTCCTTCGTGATAATCAAGTAAATCTCTAATCTTGCGTTTCCATATTGGCCAGTCTACTACACCAGTCAATAACTTAACTTGCTTTGTTAAATCCATTTCTTCTTAAACTTTAATGCGATTTCAAAATCTTTTAATGATAATCTTCTCTACTAAAATAAACTAATGTTTTACTTCACTTGCTATGAGCAAAACCTAACTTATTTATATCTAATTCTAATCAATCAGACTTGAGCTAACTAGCGCAATTCAAAGCGAGCTGAAAAGCCCATAACCTATTAAAAAAATATTAGTATTCTTACATGCAGAGTATGATAGCTTTGAGTCGATTGATAATTAAATTAAGTACACATTAATAAGAAAGAAAGGAACGCATTATTTAGAAAAGAAACTTACGAAATGAATTTTAATAACATCAATATGAATAACAGAACAGCCATTGCATCTCGATAACATTTTCTATCAGATACTACAAGTTTAGTTGTCTTTACTAATGACCAACTCATCAATGCATAATGTCATAAGTTCACGTGAGACAAAATATGAATTAACATAAAACAAAAACTATATTTCAACAATGCACGGTTCCCATGTAAAAGTAAATTGCTGAAAAAAGCACAAATCATTCACAGCAATCACAAAAATAATAAATAAATAAAACAGGATGGAGCTCAAAATGCAATGCATTAAAAAAAAAAGAAATGAAAAACGCCATTCGATTCCAACCCAATTTAATAGCCATGCATTGTAACATTGCATAACATTGTATGCTTTTATGCATAAAAATGAGCCCATGAGCATGTAAGGAAGTTTCATGTCATTTACAGTAGGGAAGCATGTTTTTGAGAACAACCTCAAAATGAATTACGTTTTAGTGAAATTTTAATTGAATATTTTATAGATTTGCTTGTAACAAATTATAATAGATCAAGCGCTAGTTTTACTCGCGTACAGAGATTTCATACAATAAATTTATTAATTTCTAACTACAATCTTACAAAATATAGTTGTTAAACGAATAATAAGACTTTGCAAATAACTCGGAATTATTTTATTAAATATTTTTTCAATAATTGAATTCAATTGGAATGAAAAACGCTGACTATTTATCATTGTGATCTGTTTTACCTAAAACAAAGGCCTTGTACAAAGTTTAATATTGCCATTGTGCCAAGTACGCTTTGAAAGGAGGTTACAAAGTTGCATGGCCACTTTGGTCTGTGCCACGTTTTTTTTAGATAGGTTTTTAATTAATATCTCAGCTAATTACCGACAATTCTTTTGGAAAATCTTTATCGACAGTCCTTGGATGATTTCGCGTCGATAGGTACCTCGAACTCTCCTCAACTCCCCCGCTGAGCGCCAGCAAGCTAAAGTTTATGTATAAAGGAAAACTGCGATTTTCTGAAAAATTGTATGACCTAAGGACAATCTCTATAGTTTTCCTGAAAGGTTTAAATAAATTCCTACTACTTCTAATTTTTTCGTAATTTTATTTTCAGTAGATTTGGAAAAAGTAGGGGAGACATAATTTTGCCATACATTTTCGACGAATTTCTGAAAATATAATTGTATCTATTATTGTATATGTTTTTGAGTTCTGCGTTACGAGGTTTTTCAAACGACACCCGCGCCCCCCCCCCCCACCCATTTTGTCTTAAATACGTACCCGTTCACTGTGTGAAAATGGGGGAAAAGCTGCTAATTGTTGAGATTTGTTATGTAAATGTTTTTCTTATTTTTTGGAAAATTGTATGGGGTAGTAATGAACAAATTAAAACTTTAAAATGACCTCTACTGATAAAAAAAAATGAGTTAAGAGGAGAGGAGTGAGTGCTTAGTAATGTCCAGGCCAAAATGTTTAAAACAATATGTCACATGAAAAAATTAATTTTCGCCCCCACGAGGGGAATGCCACCTAATAGTCTGGGGTAAAGTCCTGCATCGGGTCGGGTTACCCGCTTTTACCCGAACCCGACCCGCACTCGGCGCTATATTTTCGCGTTGCGGGTCGGGTCGGGTTGACTTTAACTATTTTTGTTACGGGTCGGGTTTGGGTTGACCCGATTTTTTAAAAGAATGTGGAAAATATTTTTTCACGTTAAAAGCCTATATAAAAACGCAGATCAAAGTTTCACAAAAGCAAAATGCGTGCCTGTCTGTTTTGTCTTTAGTCGTCCTTTCACGAGTCTTCGAAATAACAAATTGCATTATATTTTTATCGTATTTTAAAAATGCAATACGCAGCAAAACGCTAAATGGTCCTTCCTGTCTATCACAGTAGTTGCAAAGTTAGAATATCAAGACTTATAGAACATTAGCAATGAGCGATCTGTTTTGCAATGATTAAAAATGAATTTAACATTTGGAGATTCAAATTTTAAATCTCCACAATTCCTAAACTACTTGACTAAATGCCTTTCTGTTTAGTTTTCTTAAGTAAAATTTAATGACAAAGCCAAATATGATGTAAAATTATAGCGTTTGTATTGAAAATTTCAGAGTTCGGTACAATTTTAGAAGTATGAAGATGAGCCTTAAGATTTTTTTTTATATAACTTGAAACAATACATAACTTCCTATCGAATGTTTATTTAATTGTTTTCAGGAAAAATTTGGTGAGTAAAATGCATGAGGTCATTATTTCATTTGACCGACTGCACCTTAAAACCGTCAGATACAAATGATATTTATTTATGAAATTGGCCATCATATGAAATTAGAGAGCACTCATCTTAGACTGATGTAGTTATTTGCAGAGAAAAAGAGTATCAGGGAAAGAAAAAGTCTTCTGGGGAAAAATTAGAGAATGTGTCCCCTTTAATTGGAGAACTACCATCGTATTATAGTATTACCGTGGTAGTGCTTGAAGTGACCTATTTAGTACTAATATACATTAGCTGAATCAGTATTGCACATATATTAAGTGCACCTGTTACACAAATTTAATTAAAATTGTTTTTTTTTTAAATAAAATTCTTCTGAATTAATACATTATTTTTTTTTTTACTCTTCATTATAATAAAAAAGGAGACATTTAAATTCAATATTTCAATGTAAAATGTTGAGGTTCTTTAAAATATAAGAGTTGAAAGAAGTCTAAAGTTCTAAATTTTCATTCTTTTTCAGCAATCCATTATAAATTTTTTCACAGCTATATTTAACTGAAAAATAAATACCCTGAAAAATACCCAAAGTGGTTATTTTACATCACTGGGTGCACCAGGACAGGTTTTCGACTATCCTCACAAAAATTTTGAGCCTCGTATGAGCCGTAGATTCTGCTAGCCATCGCACACAGACAGAGCAAAACTTTGTTTTATTAGTATTTTTACTTTCTTCTATCTTTACAAGAAGAAAGTATTAGATTCGTGAAAATTTTCGACATTCGGTTTTCGACGGATTTATACATTTTAGAATGTTCTGAACACGATTTGATGGTTTTTAGAAAATGTCTGTCTGTCACTCTGCGAGTCTGTATGTGACAAAAATTTTGTAGGCGCTCTATCTCAAGAACTAATGCACGGAATTTCACAAAACTTTAGATTCAGTTAGACCTTAATATAAACTAGTTCTGATTAGTTTTTGGTGAAAATCGCCCACAGATGGCGCTGCTATGTGGCATTTTTACCGATTTCAGCAATAGCTATATCTCAAGAACTACAGCACGGATTTTTATAAAACTTTAGATACAGTTAGTCCAGGATATAGTTAGCTGTTCATTAGTTTTTGGTGAAAATCGCCCAACAGGTGACGCTGCTATGCTGCATTATTCTTGATTATCGCAATAGCTGTAACTCAAGAGAAAATGCACAAATTTGCATCAAACTTCAGATTTGAATAGTCCCTGATATAAATTAATGCCGTTTAATTTTTGGTGTAAATCTCCCAATAGGTGGCACTGCTGTGCTGAATTTTTCACGATTTCTGCAATAGCTGTATCTTAAGAACAAATGCATGAATTTTCATCAAGCTTCAGATTCAGTTAGTCCCTAATATAAACTGGTGCTAATTAGTTTTTGGTGTAAATCGCTCAACTGGTGGCGCTGCTATGTGGGATTGTTTACGATTTCCGCAATAGCTCTATCTTAAAAACGAATGAACGGATTTTCATCAAACTTCAGATTCAGTTAGACGTTAACATAAGTTGTTGATTATTAGATTTTGGTGTAAATATACCTATCCGGTGGCGCTGATATGCTACATTTTGCATGGTTTACACGATTTTAGCGATAGTCCTATCTCAAGAACTAATGCACAAAATTTCATGTCTTTAGAATCCTCATGATGGGCATAGATTGCCATTTAATTTTGGCTCTGTACTAGAGAATTTTGAAATATTAACATGTTTGATATAGAAGAAAGTTTTGGGATTGGCATATCAGACTAGTTAATTTAGAACTTGGGTTCATTGCACGAAAATTGGGAATTCGAAAAATAAAAAAGTCTGACAGAGAAGGAAGGGTTAAGAGTGTGACAAGGTAAAGATATACGCTTAGCTTCTTAGCAATGTAAACGTCAAAATGAATATGCATTTTTCATAACAATTGTTATATAGCCAGCATAAGGGTTCTATATTTGTTTATATAAAATCAAATGTTCCGGGACTGGAACATTTTCGAATGCACCCCTGATTATAATCTACGTGTGGTAATTGTTTAAGGCGCATCTTAATTGGCGTTACATTATTTTAAAAGAAATAAAAGTACTATAACAAGCTCCGATTTAATACGGACAACATTGATTTCAGAAAAAAAATTTCTACTTTTATGTGTATTTACCGTATTACGAGCACTCCTTTCTTTGTGTCTTAGTGCTACCATGGATTAATTCAACACAGCTATATTTCCAAATTAAAGTTTATTTGAACTGTTTTAATTTTTAAGTATAAATATAAATAAAGATCAGATCTTAAAAATTCCGGGAGTAATGGGGGTAAAAGAAGCTGGTTTACGTAGGAGGTATGCCATTTGTGGGGAGGGGAAGCAACCAGCTGAAACACCCACTTTTTAGGGATGTCGTATAGCTGTTGCATAGCTGCCAACATTCCTTATTTTTAAAGTCAAACAACAATATTTTAAGCCAGGAATTTAATTTAATAAATGAAATAAAAAAGAACCCTGTAGAAACAAGACACATTTCATTAAATAAATTTTCTGGTTCAAATTCTTTTATTTGATCTGTGGAAAACCACCGGAAGGTTGACTTGGCAGCTATGCATTTATACTCATTGAAATTTTTTTTTTTGTGTGTGTGTGTGTGGGGGGGGTGTTTAGGAATATGGGGCGCCAATTGAAGTTCTGCACACAGGCGCCGGATACTTCTGGCGCACCCCTGCCCCCCCCCCCCACCTGATAAGGGTTGGCCCTATTAAAACTTGTCAATATAAAAGTTGTAGATAGTATTAAGATTTATAACAAGTTTAAGTGAATTTGATATCTTGAGCATTGGCATGGTTAAAAATATTTTCCTCCATAGAACTATTTTTATCGCCTCTTGAGCTAATTTTTAATTTTATCAAAGGTCTGTGATGCAAAAATTTTTGACCCTTTTCCTAGAAATAATAATAAATTTAAACTGGTTTGATATTTATTATGATTAAGAAGTTATGGGTTCAGTTTTTACAATACCCTCCCTCTCTCCACCCCTTTAATCTAATTTTGCAAATTAACGAACTTAACAGAGATTTTCTGCCCCTTGATTTTACGTATCAGTTTGGAAGAGATTAGTGCAGAATTATGGAAGTTATCATGTTCATAAAAAAGTGATGTATACAGATCATAGAAACTCGACAGAGTTTCTCGCCAAGCAAAAGAAACAACAGTGCAATGAACCGTAAATGAAAGGAATTTCCGCCAATTAATGCCAAACGATTTTGTAAAATTTTTTTAGTACTCTGTCTAGTTTATATTTTCCGGACTGACCAAAATGGGATTTTGACACATCTATAGCTCGAGAACTATTTATGACAGAAACAAAATTCTTGTTCCTAGGGAATGGGGCGTGCCACGTGACTCAGAAAATGAAAGTAAAGTTGAATCCGGCGAATAGGTTTTTAGTAAATGCGATTTTAAAAGAGCTGTTTTTTGCACTTTTTAAATTCTTGTTCCGACCAAATCTCTTGACAGGGCTACAGCAATGTGTAATTATCGGATTTTTACGCGATTTACGGCATTTGAACTGTTTTTATGAGTAGTTCAAACCTTTGAAAGTTTCGTGTAAAAATATTAATTAGTTTTTGATTTATACCAGTTTAAAGTAATTTACTCCTATATTTCAGCGTGGCGTACGTAATAATATCACTACTTATATTTCCATGTAAGCTCAGCGTGGCGTACGTAATAAGTAAGGTCATTGTGCCTAAATGAGACGCGATTCCCCATAGTTTTGTCACATTTAGGGTATACAGTGAAACCTCTCTGTGCGACCACCTCCATTAAGCGACCACCTCCCTGAACGACCATTTTTCATGGAACGAAATTTATTCCCATAGGCTCAATACTAATTTTACCTCCATTCAGAGACCATCCCAGTAGAACTCCCTCCATGTGCGACCCATTTCTTTTGAAGAAAATAAAACAAATTCCGCTTTTTCCTGGTCGCTTGAAGAAGGTTTTATTAGAAAAATAATTCCGGAGGGCGCATTATTCATCAAACTTCTAAACTAAGTTTAGAAATTTTTTTTATTACAATAACATTTAAGTGTTTAAACACCTTTGTGCCTTTTTAGGCAACGAATTTAACTCTGATGACAAATTAAGAATGACGGTCAATAAATTCCCCTGCCCTATTCTGTCAGGAAACTCTCAAAGAAATAGATAAAATAATGAAATTGTCATTATTTGTTCCCGTCCAAAAAAAAAAACCCCATTTATTTACGGAATTTTGAAAGGACTTGGTAATAAAAGTTATAAAAGATAAAACGGTAAAATCAAAGCAAATGTATTCATTTTTTAAACTCTGCAGTAGTTAATTTATCTAATTAACATTTGTTCTTATACTTAAATTTGCATACTTTTCCCTAATGCAGGGCTCCCAAATGGTCCGCCAACTGAATACCAATATTTTTTTAGAAAAATTTTCTTTTTAGATTATTCTTACAAACCGCCTCGAAATCACATTTGAAAGTTAATTCTAGCTCAAACCTACCCTAAAATTTTCTGTTAAAATTTATTGATATTCAGTTGGTGGACCATTTCGGAGCCCTGCTACTGTGAAAAATAAATTTTAGTAACATTAGTTGTTACCTTTTTTCAACAGTTAAAATCTATATTTAAACATGACTTCCATTAAGAGAACGTGGTCTCTTTAGGGAGGTTTTACTGTATTTGGAATTTTATTATATAAACATACTGTAAGAACTTTACTAATTACCCCTAAAGACTATTTATTCACGAACTATTAATTCGGGAGGAGATCCCCCTAGGGTCTTCTGGACTTTACCACGCTAAGAGAAATCTCATAAACTCATCGTTCATCTCTGAACAAAGCTATGGCGCTGCCGAGTCTGCAAATATGAATGGAACTGGCAGTACAATTTCGTTCCGGCGCTAACTTAACATTCCATTCAATTGCACAGAGAGCAGGTGTTTCAGCCGTCGAGTAAGTGAGCGGTGGCAACGGCTGAGGGGAAGAAAAGACGATTTCTCCTAGGGCGGCGAGCTTCAGCCTTCGAGAAATAGGCGGTGGCATCGGCTAAGAGGGAAAAAGACTAGTTTTCCCTAGGACCGGGAGTTTCAGCCTTGGAGAGAGGCGAGGTGGCAACGCGGGAGGAAGAGAGAAGGAGTTGAGAAGTGAGAGAGCGAGGACGCTGGCGAGGAGGTCTTGCGGGACCTAGTGGTGAATGAGCGAAGCGAGGAGATGAGATAGATGGTCGTCCGATCAGTCTTTTCTCCGATTGAAGCACTATATCTGTGGAAGCAGCCCGTTGATGGAACTTTTTATCCTGTTAAAAAGACGAGAACCCAAGACTAATATTATTTAAGTTGTATATACTCTTATTTAATCTAGAGATCAATGTAAATAAAGGACTTAGATTTTAGTAACTTACGCTACCATAGACTCTTGTCCAGTGATATCTAAGCCCCTACAGTGGTGGCAGCGGTGGGATTCGAACCCACGCCTCCGAAGAGACTGGTGAATATAATCTATCACAGTTCATCAAAAAACAGGAAGGGCCGCAACCAGGCCACAAGTTAGAAAGGAGACCTTGATCCCCAGACCAGAGTCTTCGGCAAATCCAGCAGAGATTCCAGAGCCAAGGCAATCCGACGCCGTGCAAGAGGTTCCGGAGAGCTGAAATCGACAGACAGAGATTAGAAAGGAGACCTTGATCCCCAGACCAGAGTCTTCGGCAAATCCAGCAGGGATTCCAGAGCCAAGGCATTCCGACGCCGTGCAAGAGACGTAAGACGTTCCGGAGATCCGAAATCGACAGACGGAGGGTAGAAAGGAGACCTTGATCCCCAGAGCAGAGTCTTCGGCGAATCCAGCAAGGATTCCAGACCCAAGGCAATCTGACGCCGTGCAAGAGACGAGAGACACCCTAATGCAGGGAAGTCGAGCCCGCCGGATGGTTTAGCCTACAGATGACCGGAGCTGTACCAGTCTAAGACGGAAGTCAGAAGAGCAGTCAACAATATCTCAGGTTAGCACTCTTTATTTGATTCATTACAGAGGTTTAATCGAAATAGTATAGTTAATAACAAACATGTTTTTTTTTTAATCATTGTATATTTAATAGAGTTTAGGAAGTAAGGAATTTGATAATAACATTTTGTGAAATTTTTCCAACTGGATTCTAAGAAATTTAAGTAAATATTAATTTTCTAAAGTTCCTTAAAATTGTTTTAAATAAGCATTACTTGTACTAAAGGTTAATAATTCAGTGAGGATAATTTAAATTGCTTATGAGAGGTGGCGCATCGTTGGATGCACTGAATGCAAATAATTTAAATTCTGTTTTGTATGTGAATTTTATTCAGAATATATGTTTTCAAAATTTAAGAGACTTTCTGAGCAATTTACTTAAAAGAAATGATACCAAAGAATACATAAATTTATATGTGAAAACTTGGTTGGTTAATGATAAGGCTGTTTATCATATTAATATTATTGAAATTGTTGTGATATTTTTTATGTCGCGAGAGTTTGTGATTATCCACAACTAGGGAAATATTTAGAGGCTTCGAAGTTGATAATTGCATGATTGGCATAGCATTTTTTATAACTGTTAATTAGTAGGAAACATGTCAGTGTTTGCAGGTAAGAAAAAGTGCGATCTAAAAGAGTTAGCTATTGAATTCGGCGCGAGCATAGAAGAGTCGGATAATATAGCCAAAATTATTAAAAAACTCGAAGAAGCAGAGGACTATGACGAAACTTTAGCACTAGTCCAGCTAAAAATCTTAGAGAAAGATAGGGTTGAGAGAGAAAATGAAGAAAGGTTAGAACGAGAGCGGAATAGGGCCTTTGAGAGGGAAGAAAAGGCTAAGGCTTTGGAGCGGGAGCATGAATTGTCGAGAATTAGGTTAGAACGGGAACCAGATGAGTTTAGTTTAGCTTCTAGCCAAAATGAGAGAGAGCCGAAAATATCTTTAAAATCAGTCCTGCCCAAATTCGACTCCGATAAGTTCGAAATATCCATCTATCTCAATTTATTCGAAAGACAAGCGCAGAAAGCCCAAATCGAGAAAAGTCGATGGGTTACACATTTACTAGGATTGTTGGCGACGGAACTGGGGGAGCTTATCTTGAGAGAACCACCCGCATGTTCCGACGATTTTGATCATGTAAAAAAGATGTTACTAGAAAGGTTCCAGCTTTCGGCAGAAGACTTTCGACTAAAATTTGTTACGACACAAAAGCCCGAAAACAAAACGTGGAAATATTACGTATATGAGGCTCCCAATTACTTTGATCAATGGTTAAGCGGTTTAGGAGTGGGAAATTTCGACCAACTGATGAGAGAGCTAATAATCACAGATCAGTTAAAAAGAAAGGTTAATCCGGAAACGAAGCATCATTTCATTGATGTTTGGGACACGATAATCACTCCATTTGAGTTGGCAAAGAAATTAGATGCGTATGATTCAGCTAGGAAAACTATGAAACGGCTAGGGCCCTCGAAACTTCAAAACCTTTCCCAACCTCTAGAGCGAAATAAATTTGCGGAGCAATCAAAAACGGATAGTAGAACGGAAGAGAGTAGGACAAACTGGAGGGATAAAGACAACTCGAGAAACAGAAATGAAATATTCGATAAAAAGAAAGAGATTACATGTTTTTTGTGTAGGAAAACCGGCTCTATTAACTCACGAGTACTGTTTCCAGGACTATTATAATTAAACTTCAAACATTCAGAATGTCTAGCAATAGTTCTAGAGCTCAGAATGAAAGAAAATTTCACCGGTATTCATAGCTTAACTGGAAATTACAAGTTTAACTGTGAAAATTGAAAAATATAGTGGTATGCGCGATCGCTAACAGCAGTTAAGAGTTAATAAAGAGTTGAAATACATAAAATTGAAAGATAAATAACTTATTATTGAACTACTAAATAAATTTTATTTAATACTAATTTAAATCAAAAAATATTAACTGAGATGCATAATCTTAAATAAATTATAATTAAATATATCACATTTCAATATTCATACTTTGCAACAGATCCATCAAGTTTGAATTGTTTATCGCGGGCGGCGCAGCACCGTTCTGTTTGCCAATTTTACACTGCTATATCAGCCAAGAAATGATGTAAGATGTATGACTTACCATTACGGACCAGCTACTTGGTTTTTAACAATAAGTCCGAGTGAATGGAACTAGAATGATCTTGCTACTTTTATTATAGAAATGAATCCTTTAGTGAAAAATATACATAAAAAAAGTAAAAGTGAGTGAATTGCATTTGATCCGGTTTCCGCATCGCGATTCATTGACAACAAATTTCAATCAATCATAGATTTTATACTATCACCAGATGCTCCATAATGGTTTTGAATTAAAATGTTATCCGTTTGAAGAGAAATAATTTTCATTTTACTAAATGGATTGTTTTAAACTTCATATAATTATCAAAAAGTAAAACAAATAAAAAGATTTTATAATATTTTATTTGACCTTTAATGTTCTCTTCAATTGTAAAATGGAAATCTTTTTTTAAAGTTTCAAATATTGGACTTCACAAAGGGAACAAGCAAAAAATATTGCTTGTTAGTTCGCACATTTTATCATCTCTAAAAAATAAATGATTTCTTCTAAGATTTGTAAGGGTCGATAAAATGGTTCTGAATTATTTTTAAAAAGTCCATCATTATGTCTTACTAGATATATTACACTTTTGAAAAGTTTATAGCATCACTATTTGATTATTCTTTTACTTCTATAATCTTTTGTTTATCTTTTCTTTTCTGAATTAAAATGGAATATGTATAATGCAAATGAAATACCTTACAAAAAGAAGTGATATCTAATCAAAAACAACTCGTTGTAAATGATCCCGCCAAGCCACAAACCTAAAACGTCAGTCATAAAAAGAAGTGATATCACATAAAAAGAAGCGATATAGAAGTGCCTACTACGAGTGCAGTGTAAAAATCTATCACTACTCATAATGTTTCCAAAGGACTCGGAGTGAGGTACAGTATGTGAAAACTGCTTGGCGACCTGCAGGCGTATATTTAATATATGCAGTACCTACATCAATTTCGAAAAATTGTGAAAGTCGAAAAAATTAATTTTAAATTCTCATTATATAAGTCTTATTATTTGTAGGAGGAAGATCTGTAATGAAACAGAAAAATTTGTAAGGCAAGCAGAAAATAGTATGTAATTGTGGTTATCATCGATTTTTACAATCATACTTTTCAATATTTTAAACATAATGTTTAATTACATAAATACGTTTAATAATACACTGTTTCAAAATTAAAGGGAAAACTGGTAAAATGAATCCTGTTTATGACAGAATTATTTCTTAAACGTAAAATGTCATGTTTCCGGCATAAGGAATATTATATAATACTATTGTAACAAAGCCTTACTAGAACAGATTTTTCCCCTGTCATGTGCAATTCCGTTAACGCAGGCTTTACTGCAATATATATTAGTTTAGTTAACGTCTATTATTAGGTGCATTATTAGTAATATTCATGATAATTATTTTTTATTATTATTTCAGAAACTCAAAATGTTTATTAAATTTTTACTTAGAAAATCCTCCGCGTAAAAGTGGTCTTTCTTGTTCAAATGATGGTAAATAAAATCAACAAATCGATCCTATGATGTTAAATAAGAATGGGCATGTAAACACCAAAAGCTTTAACTTTTCACAGTTTAATGGGATCAGTAATTAAAGAAGAAAATTGTTAAACAACTAGTCATATGTAAGTGCAGGAAGAACAAACATTATAAAAGCTTGCAGGTCGCCAAGCAGTTTTCACATACTGTACCTCACTCCGAGTCCTTTGGAAACATTATGAGTAGTGATAGATTTCTACACGGCACTCGTAGTAGGCACTTCTATATCGCTTCTTTTTATCATATCACTTCTTTTTATGACTGACGTTTTAGGTTTGTGGCTTGGCGGGATCATTTACAACGAGTTGTTTTTGATTAGATAAATAGATGCATAAAGTTTTGAACTGGGGGCTGCTTTGGGTTCTAGGGATCATGATCGGCGCAGATGCAAAACGTTTTCGGAAATTCCAACATAGGAGTGAATTTAATAGGTAGTATTTCTTGAAATCTACCCAAATGTTGATTTTATTTACACTTTTTTACTAAAAGTGAGTGAACCAGTTTCCACAGCTCGCTCACTTTCAGAGACTTCATCTCTTTTAGTCAAAAAAGTGACTTTTTGTAAAAATAGTGACAAGTTTTTAAAAAAGTGACTAAAAGTGAGAAAAGTGACTAACTTGCATCCCTGTAAACGTAATTAATTAAATTTACAAGGGGAGAGGTCATCTTTCACCGATTGGGGGAGCATTATTTTCTCCGATTCTAAGGACCTAATTTGAACGGGATTTGGTTCATTCAACGTAGATTACAACTACAGCTACTTTCTGTATTATGAAATTTTATCTTAGAATTCAGTTACCAACATTTTATAACATTAATGATGCAGTCTTTTTTTGGATTCTATGGGCTTGATTACTACGAGGTTTGGCTCATTCAACTTGGTTTTCGATTGTCCCCGGCACGTGCGGAGCACTTTCGGTACATGCTGCCTTAGGTAGCGTGGACCCAGGTTACAGTTTCGTTCGGAAAGAAGTTTGTTGGGAACACACTAGATGTTGCGGAAGGCAATGGGTGCCTCCGAAATTAGGTTCATTTAAAAGAATTTCAAAAGATATAAAATCATACAAACTTGAGTTTTGTTTAAGGTTATTATTTACAGACCCCGGGCAAGTCTGCTAGTCTATAGTAATAAAAGAAAGCTTCACCCTGTGTGTCTGTGCGATGGCTAGCAAAATCTACCGCACGTAGAAGTCCGAACATTTGGGTGAGGATACTCTAAGCCAGTTCCTGATGCACCTGAGGGTCAGATTTTTAATATTTTAAGACCCGGGTCCCCCGAGCCCTTCATGTTTTTATGCCCTACATTTTTAATAACTTGCCTCTTTTTTATCCGATTTCCTTCGTTTTGTGGGGCCTTTCGCCATTTAGTTATCCCCCTCCTGAGCCTGACTCATGCCTTCAGATGTCGCAACAGGATCATGTAGATCTCTAGTATATATTGCCAATTTGAACCCCCTGTCGGGGATACCACTCCATCAGGCAAATTCTGGCACTGCCCCTGATGAGTAAGTACAGTCGTGGAAAAAAAAAAAAAAAAAGTGAACACCCCTTACTAACTCTGCAACTAATTATAGTAGAAAAAATTTACAGGTGCCAAAGAATTGGAAATAAAGTCTACTTTTAAATGATGTATATAAAATTTGCTTAGGGGGCATCTACAAATCAAAACCAGACCAAACTTTTTTTTTTCAATGGCAACACCCAATTTGGACAATTTATTTTAAATCTTCGGTTCAAACTATGCTTAGAAATGAAATTTCAAATCATTTGGATTAGGGATGCACCGAATATCAAACTATTCGGTATACCGAATATCGAAATATTCGGCCAACCGAATACTTAAAAAAACTTTTAAAACCTTATACCACTTATACATTTAACAGTCAACTTATAAAGATATTCAGAATAATTAGAAACAGAATCATATATTTAAATAAAAGAGAATGTTTTTACATTATTTATCTGCTGTTTGTTAAGTATTATTTAAGAAAATTAACCAATCACGAGGATTTTCATAGGAATTAATTATGTACAAATGCAAGTTCCTGAACATTGTCCAGTAAATAATCTGTTTCTTGCTAAGATTTTAAGAAAAACATTTACAATCTCTGATTGAAAATGATCGCCCACCCCAGACACCGATCTAGGATGTATTTAAAAACTTCCTTGCTTAATAAAAGGGAGTAGAACAGTTATTCTTGCTGAGTTAGCACCATATAAAATTTGAATAGATTGTATTATTTATTTACTTTAGTCTCTTCCTGACAAACAAATAATATATAATCCTGTACAATTTCTCTGATTTTAAAATGTTTGTTTTAGAATTTAAGAAAATTTTATTCCTGTTTTAATTCACAGAAGAAGCCATAAAATTTAAAATTATACTAATTAAAAAAGTTTTATAACTATCCTCTTCTTAAATAACTAAAAACAGATTTTTTTCAGCATAAAGTTTACTTGAAAAAAGCTCTTGATTATCAAAATGATAGTTTCTGTTTTAAATATTATGTAAAACTGTTTTAAAATTTAACATTTTAATACCTTTAAACTTTGAAATATAAAATTATTCGACAACCGAATATTCGGTATGTGGTATTACTAATAATGTGCCGTGATATGAAAGGTAAATTTAAATTTGAAGTTCTTTTTAGTTACATGCGTTGTGTAATGTTTGCAATAAAACCCTCTGTTCTTTGAGGTCAGCAAAAATAGAAATAAATGAAACTTCTTACTTGGATCGTGTCGTCTGTAAAATAAATGAAGAGGAGACTTATAAGCATAAATCAATCCTTTATTTTCATCTTGAGAAGAGAAGATAAGGCTTCCCGTTGGTCACCGTTCATAAATTAATTCTTGCCAATAAAAGCATCTACTCCACTTGAAGATAGATATTTCTTAATTAATCATAATTAATCATTTAACATCAGATAAATCAAATTTAGTAAGAGAAACGTAATTAAAAACTTTTCCACGGTATCAAGAAATAATTTAACAGGAGTTGTTAAAATCGCAGACATCGTTTACGCAAAAGCTTTTCACCGGATTCCACATTCATCGGTAGACAGACCGATGGGAGCCCGCAGCCCCGCGATCTTTTTAAAACGAAACTATGTCATGACAGCAACACCAACAAAACAGATTCTGATTTAAAATTAACGGAATTTTTAATTTATAGTACGAATACGGGGACTTCAAAAGTTACTGAAAGAAAAGATTTAAATCTATTAGAGAATTTAAAATATTAGGTAATGTCTTAATAAACAAATCCGAAAGAAAACATTTAAAAAGCTTATTTTTTATTTGCTCCACGCACGGCGAATAGACACACCTCCGAAAGATAAATATCCATTCAATGCATATGCCGTGAGAGGGTTGCTCCGATGACGTCATCACAATCCTACAAAGTTCAAAGGAGAAGCATCCTATGCCAGGCGCTGCGAAACGTCAGCGAACTTCCTGATGTACGGTCGAAACGAATCGCCCGCGCAAAAATAAATATGAATTTAAGTTTAAAGAACATTGATGTATAAGGCCAAAAGAAATAAAACAGTAACATAATTTAAACACTGTGAGATTTCATCTCACAATACCCCCATTTACTGAGTAAAATTTTGGCAGAGCAAGTGATGTAAAAGGTAAAATGAAATGAACCTTTTACAGAAACGGATGACAAAATCTTAAATGCCAAAGACAGAGAAAAAAAAATCAAAGTTAAAATATTAAAGTAAAGCCAAAAGTTAAACTGCTGCAAATAAAAATTAGTGGTGACCAAAAGGGAAGTGGGAAGAAAAAGAAAATACATCAAAAGTATACATAGTATATTCAAAAAGTATACATAAAAAATGCCAAATCTTTCTATTTATGACAATTGCAGTATGATGTCATAAACTTATCTTCAAAAATAATACTTAAGTACAAATGCTAAAGAAAATGAATTAGCATATATAAAATCCCATGTATTACTTAAGTAAAAATGCTAAACAAAATCAGAATTAGCATATATATAATGAGAATTCGCATATATAAAATGAGAATTAGCATATATAAAATGAGCTCATTATCAAACATTTATTTAAATTGGTATACCATATAAGAAAAGTTGCACTTTACAAGCAACAAAGATCAAAATAACTTCAGTATTTGATCACAGCCTAGGGCTTATAACTCATAAAATAGAGCATTTATTTGCAGTTACTCTAAATATAAACTGGCCATGCATAACAATTTCTTTAGTAAAATTTTCATAATACAAAATTAATCATTTTTTTAATTCAATTTAATTTAGTACTAAATATGTAACTTCAAACAACCAGCTGTATTCCACATGAACAAGTGGCCAAATTGTGCACTAAATGACCTCTCACATGTAAAACACAGGTAGTTAAGGTAGTTGCAACAATATATATAAGAGAGACATGTCTAAAAGGAATTAAAGTGTTTTACTGCATAGGCGTAACCAGGGGGGGGTGCCCTGGGTGCCCGGGCACCCCCCCGCTTGCGCAGACTCAAGCACAATTATTTACAAAAAATCGAAATCTACAAAAGAAAAAAGAAGTGAAAGCAGAGTTCAGTTAGTTTAACAAATTAGTTCAATTCACAAAACTAACAGCCTAAGTTTTGAACTGTGATAAAAAAAAAAAGAATTCCACGTTCTTTTTTTTTTAATTATGTTCTTTATCTTTTTTAAAACTAGAATATTTACAACAATCTGTATTAGTCATATTAAGTCAAAAAAGAGGTTTTATAATCCCACTTTGACGTCTTTTTTCTTGTGGGAGATTTTTTTTTTAACACCGTTCTTACTATTGCATGTTTCTGCAATTTCATGAGAAATTAAAGCAAGTTCTTGACGAGGATAGAAACATAAATTATTTGTCTCTTTGATTGCGCAGTCTGAAGTCTAGAAAGAAGCAAAAAAATTTGAAAGGGAATGCAAATGTGAAACAGTAGTTGCAAAATGCGATTAGCTGGGGGAAAGGTGGGGGTTCACAGACCCTGCCTCCTTTGAAAATGAGAAATAATAGCACAGAACATTAAAATTAATCTGGAGTTGATTGGTTGGTTGAATTTCGTGTTTCGCGACCATATTTTGACATTCATAGAAGGAATATGGTTGCAGTTGCAATCTTTCAAGTCAATATAGTCATTTTTTTCCTCTGAAAATTTTTATGCGATTTTTGGAGTTTCTTCTCGTTTTGCAGAGTTCTTTTGAAACTAGGAAAAGGACCCGGTTTTAATCTTTTAGCCCAGTGCAGTAAATTTTGACAAAATTCGCGCTTTTATTCTGCGATCATTTCATGATATTTACAATTTTTCCCAAAATCATTTGACGAAATTCACATCTTTCTACGCGATCTTTTGTCGAAAAGCGCACTTTTCACCACGAACATTTGACAAAATTCGTGTTTTTCACCGCGAACCTTTGACGAAATTCGCATTTTTTACCGCGATATTTTGACGAAATTGGGATTTCTTTAGCACGATCCTTCGATGAAATTCGTGTTTTATTTACACGATCTTTTGACGATATTCGCATTTTCTTTCTGCGATCCTTTAACGAAATTCTCGTTTTCACCGGGATCCTTTGACGAATTGTTTTTGGCGATCTATTCACAAAATTTATTTTTTTACAGGGGTCATTTGTCGAAATTCGCGATAGTTTTGCGCGACCGATCGGGAAAATTCTCGATATCTTTCCGTACCATTTATCAAAATCTTCTACTCTTTTCCGCGACTTTTTGACGAAATTTGCAACATTTACTCGTCAATCATTTATCGTAATTCGTGATTTTTTTGCGCAATCTTTGACAAAATTTGCGATTTCTTTTTGCACTCTTTTATCGAAATTCACGATATTTTTCACAATCGTTTGAAGAAATTCCCAAATTTTTTCCGGGACCGAGTCACGAATTGATTTTGAGAAGTTCCACAAAAGAAATAAAAATAGCGGACTTCAAAAAAATTTTTTGAACTCACTTAAGATTCACAAATCTGTGAAAGAATTTTGAGGGCGGATTTACTACTCAGCATTTTTTATTATGCGAGACTTTTTCTTTTCTGTGCACAAATAGCGCGAACTCGCACGCTATTTCAAACTCTGCCCGTCAAAGAAAACTTCATTACTAGTGGCGTTTCGCTGGTTGCTTTTTTAGAATAAAAGAAATCTAGGATTTGAAGGGGGGGAGAGACAGCCTTCGGCAACGTACCCTCGACCAAGCTACGATCACTTCCGTCTCGAAACAAACGAATCCTGAATTATCGCGATTTTTTTTTGTTTGTTTGTTTCGAGCCAAATTAAATTTTCAGCTTTCTTATAAGAACTGATTTGACATTCTTCCATTTCGAATTTAATCACGGCAATTGCAAAAATTACCGGAGTTCGTTTTCTTTTTAAAAAAAAAAGTCTAATAATCACCTCAAAGTGCAAAAAAACCCGCTAAAAATCGCATTAAAAATTCGGAAAAGATTAAAAAACAACAGGGAACGAAATTAATTGGCTAAAATATTTAAACCTAATTCCTTTTAGGAACGCGAAAAAAACCCTCTAAAAATAGCATTAAAAAATTGTTACAAATTGAAAAATCGCTGTAAGAATCTCGAAAAAACTTTATTGAAAAGACAAAGTTTACTGGATAAAATATATAAATCGGATTGTTTTTAACTAATCTGAAAAAATTCGCATAAAAAATTAATTGAAAAAATTCCAGAAATTGTCTTCGATATGCATGATTTCAGGCAAACAGGTACTTTCCTGTCAAATCTTGCGGCTGTGAGGACTGCATTGTTTTTTCAGAGTTCAGCGCACGCGCGTACACACACACACCCAGTGACAGACAAGCACCTATCTTTATTATTACAGTCGCATCATGATAATATAATTTTTACTGCCTAGACAAAAATTTAGTGTATACAGTAGACGCTCGATATTGCGAACCTCTTTTTTACGAATTCTTTGTTTTTACGAACTGATGTACTAGTCTCGACCAGCATCCTATTGAACTAATGTTATTCCCATTTACGAACTTTCGATTTTACGAACGCATTATAGTATGAGTCCACTCGAGTTCGTAAGATCGAGCGTCTACTGTGTTATCATGATCTGCTTTACCTAATACATTGGACACATTCTGAGGTAAAAAGAAGAATTATTAATGAATATTGTAATTATTTATAATAGTATAATAATTATTTATATGCACTTTCCTCCAAAATTTCTTGGGTCCCCCCACTCCCGGTGATCCCTAAGAAGTCATCGAGTCACATTCTGAAAAACTTCCGTGAGTATGTACTGGTGTACACCATGTATTATCTGAGATTTAATTTCATTTATAAGGCTTTGACCTAGATAATGTTAGGTCTCATGCAATGCCCCTGTGCCTATAGAAGTTTCCAGCATAATTAAAGGCCTTTTTTAATCTTTATAAGAAGTTAGAGTTGCAAAAGGTTTTACACTTGTGACCACACTTAGTCACTGTCTTATTTCACTGCTGCAAGGAGATTTACATATCTTTTTTTTAACCATTAGATTTAGTTTTGATATTTTGATCCCTTTCTCGCGCAAACAAAAATCGCATTTGAACCCTTTTTAAAAGAAATACCATACAATTATAAATTCTAAGAGGAAAACCTGTCTAAAACGGAAATTCGACCGGTTTCTTGGGGTTCCGTTTTAGCAGGTTTTACTTTATAAGATATTGTTTGTATCCAACATATTCAGGTTAAAAAGTCTGGGCACCCCCCCGTTCAAAAGGCTGGTTACGCCTATGTACTGTTGAATCATATATACTCTTACCACTTTTCATTAGCCCTGAAAATATGTATTGCAAAAGCAATATATCAACAAACACCAATACTTTTTGTATTATTTACCCATCAAAAATTTTCAAAGTATATACTATTCTTTAAAATATGAGACATCACTTAATACAATTTTAAATATGTATAAAGATAAACTCATAAATTTATAGACAAACAGAGAAACCATGGTTTTAAGAATAAGTAGGTACTTGGTTGAGTGGGTGGGGATCCCCAGAAAAAATAAATGCTTTCATATACAATGAAAGAAAATTGACACTATCATGGGAAATTTAAATTTTTAAGTGTACCATAATATAAATATTATAAATCATTTACATAAAATATTTCATGCAGAAAAATCAAGAGAATTATGTAAAAAAATATACCATTATCTACAATCATAGAACAATATACACTGTGACTACTCATGTTTTACTCAAGATTTCAGGTGGCTTGGCTTTTCCCTAAACAAGGCTCCTGACACCTTGTGCAAAAAGAAAAAAATAACTATATACACTAAATAGCACAATATACCATCCCATAACTGCAAAAACAACAGCAATGTCCTTCTTTACAGACCCTTGATTCCTTAGCGTTATAAACACAATTTAAAGTTTGCATGAAAAATAAATAAATGTTATCAGAATGTTCAAAAACACGCTGAAAGTTTTGGTACACAAAAAGACATTAGTTATGTCTATTGTTGCAAAGGTGTAAACATTGTGTTTACCATGTAGAAACAAACACATATCTCTAGATGATACACACAAAAAGGCAACATCAACTTAACAGTTGAATAGACATTATACAGGAACATTGGACGAGAACTTTTTTTGGCAACACAACATCTGTGTGCTTCACTTCTTTTGAAGCTAATCATTAACTTTCAGTAATCACTATTTTCGGACACACTAAAAGGACGAATTATAGAGGACTGAAGTAGACAAAATGATGTTGTATTTGGTGAAAAATCGATAATGTAATGAAGATTCACACACACATCTTGGGTAAGCAAATGAGACATAAGTAGATAGGTGATGATATCAATAAGCACTTTTTCTTTAAACTTCTTAGTAATTTTGAAGATTCATAAGGAACACTTCTATATCAAAAGGCGCTCTTAAATAGTTACTAAGAACTGTGCTTTTCTTTTCTTTTTGTGTAATCTTGTTTAGAAATTGATTTGATGCTTAAAAAATTTTTAATTTCTTCATTAATAATAAATCTTCAGAATTCATTCAATTAATTACTTGTGTAAAAATATGAGGCATATGACAACATAAAAATTTAGAGACTTTGGGTATATTCACAAATGAAAACAAAGGCACAATAAAATTTTTGAAATATGGGGAATTTAGACAGAAAATAAATTGATCTTGAGAATTCCTGAATCAAAATACAACTCTTGTAACTGCAGGTATATGTAAGAACACATACAAAATCATTATTGAAAGTACTTGATTTTATAATATTTCATAAATTTTCTTGATTTAGCAAAAAAAATTTTTTGCAAAAATAGCAACACTGACTTATAGGAGCAGACAAGTCCACCAATCCACTTAGTAAGGATAATTTACGTCTCACAAGAGAAAAAGCAAACCAACAACACTTCCATAATCAGGTCTTGTGACAGCTGTTACTTGAGAAAACATCTGAGATTACTCATAAATCTTATTTTAGCTTTAGAGACAAACATCGAAGATATTGAATTGAATCAGACATTGTAAGGATAGAATGACTCAAACACGACATGACTCTTCTTCAATAGTTACTTCAGCGTTGAAAATGAAGCAAAAATTTTAAAGTTATTGTTATAAAACAATGAGTTGAGCAGGTAAGTACAGTATTAATATATTTATCTTCTACCGTAAAACAAGGAAAATACTAGAGAAGAGGTCAGCACAAATGGATACAACTCATCAGTGAATGGCCAACTTCAACAGGTAAGAAACTTGAAAATGAAGCAAAGTTTTTTTGCAGGTGAGTATTTTTTTTTTTTTTTTTTTTTTTTTTAACAGGTTGGAAGAGAACTCTTAGAGCAGCATATGTAGAGAGACAGTCTTTAAATATGAGAAACAGCAGTGACACACAGTTAAAATTATTGCAGAGAAACACTGACATTTTATGAGGACTTATTTTAAAAGCTGTATAAAAACATAAGATTTTTTTAAAAATAGATGATGTAAAATAATTTCAAGAATATAACTGCAACAGGAATGAAGTAGCCCCATGCCTACTTCTTCTCAAGAGAAAAAAAATAATGCTGCTTTCATTCTTTTTCTGAGAGCAACATGAGAATCTTGTCTGTTGAAAACTGTCATAGTCTGCACATACGATGAAGTGGAAAGGTCTTGATGTCAAAATTACAACTTGCCATAAGAATATATTTAAAAAAATGAAGCAACAAGAATTTTTCAAATATAAAAAAATTTTGTCAGCTGAGAGTGCTTTTAGAAACAACATGAGAACAGTTGTATAATAAATGTGAAAATATTCTTAAATGCATACATTCTTAATTTGTAAATTCCAGATTATCTTTGCACTAAGCCAAACTGTATGATTATAATAGAACATCACAGTCCAGATGGCATAAAAATAAATCTGAACAAACTCTTGTATTCAAATTATTGCTAAACAAAATATCTTGATTTGAAATTTGTAGAATAGAAGTATAGAAATCTCTAAGAATGTTATATAGGATATTTACAACTAATAACTTCTGTGAAGAATTTCAGCTTCAGAATAATAAGTATGACATAAGAATAAAATTTCTCAGCACAAATAATCATGATTTCAAAAATAATGCTTCTTATAAATATATATAGAATTTGCAAATTTGTTGCAATTTAATAATGCCATAAAAATTTAATTTAAAAACGCAAAGTCATAGCCTCTTAAAATATGTTCTTGAGAACAATTTTATTATTTCAAATTCATTAGAATTTTTCTTGAGAAGAGAAGATAAGGCTTCCTGTTGGTCACCGTTCATAAATTAATTCTTGCCAATAAAAGCATCTACTCCACTTGAAGATAGATATTTCTTAATTAATCATAATTAATCATTTCACATTAGATAAATCAAATTTAGTAAGAGAAACGTAATTAAAAACTTTTCCACGGTATCAAGAAATAATTTAACAGGAGTTGTTAAAATCGCAGACATCGTTTACGCAAAAGCTTTTCACCGGATTCCAGATTCATCGGTAGACAGACCGATGGGAGCCCGCAGCCCCGCGATCTTTATGTCATGACAGCAACACCAACAAAACAGATTCTGATTTAAAATTAACAGAATTTTTAATTTATAGTAAGAATACAGGGACTTCAAAAGTTACTGAAAGAAAAGATTTAAATCTATTAGAGAATTTAAAATATTAGGTAATGTCTTAATAAACAAATCCGAAAGAAAACATTTAAAAAGCTTATTTTTTATTTGCTCCACGAACGGCGAATAGACACACCTCCGAAAGATAAATATCCATTCAATGCATATGCCGTGAGAGGCTTGCTCCGATGACGTCATCACAATCGTACAAAGTTCAAAGGAGAAGCATTCTATGCCAGGCGCAGCCGAATGTCAGCGAACTTGCCGATCTGCGGTTGAAACGAAATTGCCCGCGCAAAAATAAATATGGATTTAAGCTTAAAGAACATCGATGTATAAGGCCAAAAGAAATAAAACAGTAACATAATTTAAACACTGTGAGATTTCATCTCACACGGTATTCGGCCGAATATTAGGTGGTTAGCCTGTAGGCCAAATATTCGGCATTCGGTGCATCCCTAATTTGGATAAGTTTTTGAATTATAAGCATTCAAAATTTAGAGCTTCTAATAAAATTACATTTTCATATTTTTATTAATATCTCCAGAATCCTAATGTGATAATTTTTTTGTTTGATTATAATACTAAAAAGCCCAAAAAAATACACTGAATTTGTAATTAAAAAAATTTTATAATATGAATTATGAAATTAATATTCGACAAAAATATAAATTGCAACCTACAATTTTTTTGATAGATTTAGATTTATTATGTCCTGCTTTATGCAATTTCTCAATTTCAAATTTTTGTTCCAAGTAGTTTTTGAATGAGTAAAAAAACGTCAAAATGATGGTTTAAGAATGATGGTCTATGAATCCCAGAAAAGCATAATTTGAAAAAAATATATTCTACTCCTTTTAATGAAACATTTGGGCTGGCAATAGTCGACACAAATTAAGCAAGTGAGATGTTTACATTGGCAAGAAATAATACATTAATAGAAGTGACATAGCCATTCTGTAGCATTTCAACAATCGAGTACCGAACTTCAATTTGGATACAGCCCCTAAAATAGGCTCATTTTAAATAATTAATTTCTCGGAAACTAATCATACGAATTTCATGAAAATTTGGATTTCGGCTAATTGAGAGGTGTTGAATCTATTTATGGTGTCAAACTTTGGTATTGCTATTGAAAAAAAAAAAAAGTTTTTGGTTAGTTTTGATATCTAAATGGGCCCCTAAGCAAATTTTATATACATCATTTAAAAGTACTTTATTTTCCATCGTTTGGTACCAGTAATTTTCTTCTACAATAATTTGTTGCAGAGTTAGTAGGGGGTGTTTACTTTTTTTTTTCCACGATTGTACATTGTTCAAACAATAAAACACTTAAAAAGTATTACAGTTTAACATTTTATTATGATAAAAATTATTATTCACAGAAATTATTCATGAAAGATACAATAAACTGAATTTCAGCTATATATATACAGCAAATGCTTTAAGAATAGAAATATTTACACAATATGTAAAATTGTAGTCTTTTAAAATTTAAATTCTTTATATTTTTTAGGAGGCTTTGCACTGTCTAATTGTTGTTTCTTCCTCTTATTTTTTTGTCTAGCTGCATGTTCTGCAACCATATCACTTAAGTCTTCTTTTTCTAATTGAGACTGCTGTTCTCGCATAGTCTGCTCATAACGTGCAGCCATAGCAGCACTGTCCATTTCTAACTCACTAGGGTCTAATGCAACTTCAATTCCTTGTGGAGGGACAGATGTCGTCCCAGGAATCTTTAACTTACTAGCTGGGATAGCAGCAGCTAAGTCATATGTATGCGTTGATCCCATCATAGCAGCTCCAACACGCTCATTTTTCTTTTCAGGAAGAATGGTGTACAATGCAGGAGTTTCACCACCTTCCTTTTCAGCTTCAATTTTACGTTTACGCAACTCAATCATATCAGGTGTCTCCATACCAGCTGGAATAGAACTGAATCCACTGGGAGTGATGAGACCTTCAGCAGGTGTGACTAAACCAGTTTCATCTTCTTGCTTTTCTTCTTCCTCTTCCTCCTCTTCTTCATCTTCTTCCTCCTCTTCTTCTGAAGATTCTGATTCAAGCTCACCCCACAAAGTATGGTCAATTTCTTCTTCTTGAATATTTGGCTGGTTTTCAGCAATCTGTGTCCCAAATACATCACCATATAAAGGACGACCAGTTTCATCAACTGGAGGCTTACCCCAACCACCAGCATGATAACCAAATGAGCAGCTATCAGGAATAGGTGCATTTAAGCCAGGTATTTTCAAATTAGGATACGATGGAGGGGGGCCATATCGCTGCATAGCAATAAGCCAAGGCGGAGGACATTTATTAGCATTTGGGCCAGTAGGCATTCCAAGAGCTGTTCTCAAATCATCACTGAGATCACCTGGTTTCTTCTCTTTTAATCTAGTTTCAAATTCTTTTCCTTCATAATAAAGATCTCCATGGATTGTCATTCTTGGCTTGGTTTGCCATTTGAAAAAAGCATCATGTAGTTTTTGATAATCAATATCTATTTTTCCTAATTTTGGCCTAACTCTCTCTCTCATTTTTGCTTTCATAGTTTTCTGATCTTCCTTTTCTTGTAAAGCCTGTCTCATTTCCATAATGCCAGTTCTTTTTATGAAGTCAGGTAACTCAAATGCTGGTTTTTCAATGCCACGCTTTCCTTGCAAGTATTTTCGCTTGAAACACCAATGTCTAGGTACAGGGACAGTATTCCGAGAGGCTTTTAAATGCAATAATAAAACAGGATCTTTTGCAGTTACATCATGCATTTCCACAAGCTCTGGACGACAAACCTTCTGTTTCAACTCAGCAACAGTCATCCTACTTAATTTCTTCAATTTTCGTTTTGACAATTTTGGTTTATCCTCTTCTTTTTTATCTTCATCTTGATCTTCGTCATCATCATTCAGATCAATAGGTTTTTTTCTGAAAGCCATAGCATTTAAAATTTCTTCTTTACTGGCATCTTTTGATGCATCTGTAGATATTTCATCTTTCTCTTTTTCACCTTCTGTTAATTTGAACTTTTCAAATATTTTCATAAACTGGGCATACATTGGATCAGTAATATCAATAACTTCTTGAACATATTCAATATCAATATCTAGACTAGTCTCTTTAGGCTTTACACTTTCTGATCGCTTATGAATTTCGTTTTTAGCCTGAATTTTGTTATGTTGCTTCTTCTTCTTTTTCTTTTTACGTCGTCTGCTTTTAGAATTTTTTTTATTTTTATCTTCTTCATCACCATATTCATCCTCATCAATTGAAACTAATGTCACAACATTAGTTTTTGCAGAACTAGAAGTTTTGTCCTCAGTAGCTGGAACTGGCTGTACAACTGCATCTGGATCAATACCTAACTGTTGAGCTCTTTCAGTTTTTAAAGCTAAAACTTTTTCTAATGCCTGTGGAAGTTTAATTTCTGCAGAACTATCTTCACTAGTATCCATTTTTTCCGATACATCATTATTTGTTAGATCATTAGTTGGAGTAACAGAATTTGTTTCCTGGCCTAATTGAGTAATAAAAGGTTGCACAGGAGCTGCAGGTGCAGATATGTTAATAGGAACAGACAAAGGAAACCCAGCTGGTGGTGTGGGAATCATCGAGTTAGGAGGAGGCGGAGGGATATTTGACATTAAAACAGCTGGAGGAGGAGGAGGTATAATATTCATGGCAGAAGGTAAGGCAACATATGAACCTGTATTCATATCTGGCTGAGAGCTGAAATCTGTTTCATTTTCCTGCAAGTGATAAACTTGTTGATCATTATTTTGTTGTTCTAACTCTTCTTCCATTAGTCTTTGCTGTTCCTCTAGAACTCTTTTCTGCTCTTCTGCCTGAAGCCTCTTCTTATGCTCCTCCTGAGCACGTTTCATCTGTTCTTCAACAAGCCACCGTTCTTGTTCTTTTTGCATTTCTGCTTCTTCTGCCATTCTTCTTTCAGCTGCTGCAGCTTTTCTCTCTTTTTCCAATCGCTGCCTCTCTTCTTCAGACTTTTTTTCTTGTGCTAACCGCTGCCTTTCTTCTGCAGCCTTCCTTTCTTGCTCTAAACGCTGTCTTTCTTCTGCAGCTTTCCTTTCTTGTTCTAAACGCTGCCTTTCTTCAGTAGCTTTTTTTTCTTTTACCAATCGTTGTCTCTCCTCCTCAGCTTTCTTTTCTCGTTCTAAACGAAGTCTCTCTTCTTCAGCTTTTTTTTCTCTTTCGAGACGAAGCCTCTCTTCTTCCTTTCTTTCACATTCCAGACGTCTCTCTTCATCTGCTTTTCGTTCTCGTTCTAAAGATAGTCTTTCCACTTCAGCTTTTCTCGCTTTTTCTAACTGCAGCTTTTCTTCTTCTGCTTTTTGCTGCAACCATTGTCTTTCTTTATCTGCCTTCGCTCCAGCAAAATGTTTTTCTTCCTCAATTAACTTTTCCCGTTTCACCTCTTCTTCATTACTCATTTCAACATCAGCAACATAATCACTAAATGATTCAATCTTGTTATCTGATGATTCATATGACTCCTCATGTTTTTCTGAACTTTCAACTTTAATAGAACTATCACCACCTGAAAGAAATGCATATTTTAAAAGAAAATTAAATAAACTTTACAACAAAATAAGAAATCTTATGTGACTTATAAGAACTACTAAAAATAGTGCAATATGGGAGAAAGATTAAAAAAGCTCATTTAAAGATTATGTCGACATGAATTCCAGAAATGACCTTATTATTTTACGAACAGGGACCGCGCTAAGAAATTAAGACTATTAGCCAACACATTAGCCAAATTTATCTATTATTTGCCAAAAGTATATATGCATATATTATATTATATATACATATATATATGATATAGATATGTATCATATGGATAACATGTATAGATATATCATATATACAGGGTGTTTCACTACTAGACCGACAAACTTTGGGGGGGGGGGGTAATAGTAGACACAAAGACAAACATTATTAAATTGGAAACCATGGGGTACAAATGTCTTCTGTAGGAGCTAGGGGCCATTAAAGTTTAAGGTCCAAAACTTCAAACGATGATAAAAAAAAAATGGAAAAAAGGGTTGATTCGTTTGAGGTTTTCGCAAAAATCATTCTTTATATCCCGATTTTAATAAAATTATTTCTAAAGGTTACGTTCAAAAATTGTCGATAGAGGGGGCACTTTAGACTTTAGAGTAATGAACAACTACTTTTTACCGTTATTTTTGGTATGGGGTTAAAATTATTCTAAAGTTTAGACTTTAACTTAAATTTCAAGCCCAAAACCGAAAACATTGGGATCGGGTAACTAGCAAAAATTGAATTGTGAACAGAGGGGGGGAGGGGGGGGGAGAGATTTTAAATGCTCATAAACATTGAAGAAACTAATAAATTTTGTTGCGATTTGCGTGTAGGTCATTCTCTTGGTAATTATTTTATTCAAAATGACGTACAGCTTTGGTGTCCTCATTTTTTCATAGAGGGCGCTTCCGACACATCTCCGACATTTCAATGACATTACTTTTGGGTGTTTCACTACCAGAACAACATGCTTCCAGGAAGTGTTAGGGATGCAAAGACAACTCGGAATCACATAGGAATGTAACGTTGAAAATGTCTTTTTTGTGAATTACAATTAAAAGCAACAGAAAGAAGCAGAGAAACAGCAACAACTTAATGTGACAGAAAACAGTTTATTTAAAGGTTTTACTACAAAATGTGTTCGAAATTACAACCAGTAGTAGTCCAGTAAGCTTGACAGCGGCGTCGCATGGAATTTCGCAAGCTCTGGAAGATTCCTGGCATCTCTGATAGCTTTCTGTCAGCTACAGAAATACGAGCCGCAAGGTCTTCGTAGTGCCATCTATCATCGCTGTCAAACTTGCCGGACTACTTCTGGTTGTAATTTCGAACACCTTTTGTAGTAAAATCTTTAACCCATTAATGCCGGTTGGTACAAAAATCTACCAAACCGAATTCATTTTATTATTAATCACTGGATGGCACTATCTCTCAAACAATGATGCATTTGACATCTTAAATAATCACAAATAAGTATAAAAATAGAACTCCTGTATTTTTGTGGAAAATGTGCGTAGTAGTAGGCGTAAAAACTGAGTGAATACGAAATGATCCAGCATGCCTCTACCTTCAAAAAGAAAAGATAAATTACGCATATTTTTTTGAATTTTTAATAATTTTTTTAAAATGGAATCACAATTGTAATAGTGTACTTTATACAATTATGCTATTTAAAGTTAGTTTTACTTTTGTTTTATTTCGGATATTCACGTTTATTTTTAATGGTAGAAAATTGTACCAACCGGCATATATATAGTCTCAATCTTAGGTTGACGAGAAAATAAAAAAATAAACCTTCATTTCACTGGCCCCACCTCATACTGATTTTGAAAATTAATCAACACCATTCGTTTGTGCTGGTTTCTCCCGCAAAAATTTTCGTTTGTGCCACTTCTGTTCCCTCGTTATAACGAACAAAATGGGGCGGGGCCAGTGAAACGACAGCCCCGGCTAATCTTTTCAGATCTTCTCAGATCAGCTAATCTTTTTAAAGTTGCACAAATGACCCCTTTCCATGTTTTTTTTTGCCTATACTGCTGACTCAATGTCCCATCTGGGGGCTTGCTGCACTCTTCCTGCCCTTTGATTTACAAAATAGCACCCTCCTTGCCCCTCATCCAAAAAATCAGCACCCTTCTTGCCCCTTTCCCAAAAAATTAGCTCTTACTCTTTTTTTTTTGTATTAAAAAAATTATTTGCATAGTAAAAACTTCCTCATTGCTGACTTGAAAAGAATTCCCTGAATTTAAATATTAAAAGTGGCTTTAAATAAGAGTTTGGTGAAACTTTGATGTAGTTTGATGAAAATCCATGCATTATTAGTTCTTGAGATAAAGCTATTGCAAAAAGTGAGATAAATGCAACACAACAGTGCCGCTTGGGCGATATACACCAAAAAATAATCAGCACCAGTTTATATCAAGGTTTAACTGAATCTAAATTTTTATTCAAGTCCGTACATTAGTTCTTGAGATAACAGTTACTGCTGAAATCGCGAAAAATGCAGCATAACAGCACTACCTGTTGGGCGATATGCACCAAAATTCAATAAGCAACAACTTAACTTGTAACTGAATCTGAAGTTTTATTAAAATCTGTGCATTAGTTCTTGAGATAAAGCTATTGCAATAATTGAGATAAATGCAGCATAGTAGTGCCACCTGTTAGGCAGTATACACCAAAAACTTAATCAGCACCAGTTTACATCAAGGTCTAACTCAATCTAAAGTTTTGTGAAATTCTGTGCATTAGTTCTTGAGATAGAGCACCGGCAATTTTTTTTTCACATACAGACAGTCATTTTCTAAAAACTATCAAATTGTCTTTAGGACCTTTTTAAAACGTATAAATTCATCATGAACTGAAAGTCGAAATTTTTCACGAATTCAATACTTTTTTCTTGTAAAGATAGAAGAAAGTACAAATACATATTTTTTTATTTCCATGAATATAGTTGATTTGAATTTTTTATATAAAGACATACCTATAATTATGTACTATGTATGTTGCCTACTAGGTTCTATGTTAGTAAAGTATTTCAATGTGCTGAAATACATTTTTATTTTACTTCAGATGTGTATGTAATGGCTTTTATACATTAATATTTTTCAAAATTAACTGAAATGACTTAAATTTATTAAATGTATATGTTGTTTAAATTTTTAAATTATATCTGAAAATTGAAAAAACCCACTTTATGGGTTTTTCAGTGGGTTTTTTCAAGTGGGCCCATTCTGAAAAAACCCCCCGGGTTTTTTCGAACTGGGCCCAGCTTTGCGAACCCTGTCAGATAGTAAAAACATTTTTTTTAAAATGTAATTATAGGTTTGTTTATTGCATATACAATAGGTTGCATTCATTTTTTCAAACAAATAATGAAGATTTAATTAAAAAAAAATAAGTTTTTGGCTGAGCAAACAAGCTAGGGACAGTCAAAAAACTACTTTTCCAGACAAGATTTGTTATTTTTTTAGCATTGAAATTCATCAGACATTTAAAATAAATGGCACATTGTACAGAAAACAGTACATAAGTTAGGATATTAATGTCTTTTTGTCTAAATAATTAAACAAATATAAAAAAAAAAGCACCAAAGTCCAGGGACGGGGTTTTGGCAAATTTTTTGAAAATGACCTATATAGATCGCGAAAAAAGCTAATTTCGTCAAAGAATCGCGCAGAAACCCAAATTTCGTCAAGTGATTGCGGGAAAAACGCAGATATCGTGAATGGATCGCAGAAAAAACGCAAATATCGTCAATAGATCGCAAAAAACAAACGCGAATTTCGTCAAAGAATCGCGAAAAAAACCGAGAATTTCGTCAAAAGATCACGTAAAAGCGCACATTTCGTCAAAAGGTTACACAAAAACGTAAATTTCGTCGAAGGATCGCGAAAAAAATCCCAAATATCGTGAATGGATCGCAGAAAAAGTGCAAATATCGTCAATAGATCGCAAAAAAACGCAAATATTGTCAATAGATCGCGAAAAAATGCAAATATTGTCAATAGATCGTGAAAAAAAAAGAAAATATCATCAATAGATCGCAAAAAAATAAGAATTTTGTTAAAAGATCGTGAAAAAAACCGCACATTTCATCAAAGGATCATAGAAAAACCCGTATTTTGTCAAAGGATCGCTAAAAAACCCGAATTTCGTCAAAGAATCATGAAAAAAAAAAAAAAGTAGAATATCATCAATAAATCGAGGAAAAACGCAAAATATCGTCAGTGGATCGTGGAAGAAACGCAAAATATCGTCAATGGATCGCGAAAAAACACGAATTTCGTCAATAGATCACAGAAAAAACCCGAATTTTGTCAAAGAATCGCGTAAAAAAGATATTTTCGTCAAAGAATCACGTAAAAAAGATAATTTCGTCAAAGAATCACGTAAAAAAGATAATTTCGTCAAAGAATCACGTAAAAAAGATAATTTCGTCAAAGAATTGCAAAAACGAACGCGAATTTTGTCAAAAGATCGCGAAAAAAAAACACACATTTTGTCAATCAAAGGATCGTGGAAGAAACAAAAACATCGCCAATAGATCGCGGAAAAATGTGTATCATGTAAAAAATGCATAATTAGCCCCAGGAGAGACCCCCCCCCCCTCCCTTTACATTTCAGAAAGTTTGCTGTAAATTTCAGTTTTTTTTTTTTAATTTTGAAAAGTACGTAAGTATAGTGGACTTATGTAGTTAGCTATATAAGCATGTTACATATAACTTAATTTAAAATTTAAAATAGATTGGAAATTAGTATCTCAAGTTTATTCAAAACAATATGAATTAAAATATTTTTATTTATTACATAAATTACTTATTTACTCTAAATTTATATATTTTTAAATTAAATATTCAGTGACATAAATGTACTTACTGGCGACTAAAGAAATTATTCTCACTAGCCAGTAACTGGCTACTAAAAAAAATCAACTTACCAACCAGTGGCCACTAAGAAAAATTCCTTATTTTCATCTTTACATGGGGGTGACCAAAAAGGGTACAACATATGTTCCACTTATGGCCACATGATTTATTATAGAAGGAATTTTAGTCATTTAATAAATTTAAGAAAATCTGGATAAAACAAAATCAAATTAGTTTTGTTTTATATAGTAATGCTTCAATAATAAAAAAAAAGCAAGGTTAATGGCATAATTCTATGAAAGAGATTTTGTTATTCTCTGTCTAATAGATAATTCACTTTAGAAAGAAGGACACTGTGCTAGTCACCAAAGAATGACATTGCTAAAGAAAATATAGTATTGTGTTCAGCATTGATAAAACAAAAGGGGAGGTGATATGTAATGTTTAGATATGATAAATAACCTAAAACATCATTTTTGAAAGATTTTACAACTTATAAATTAAAAAGTTCAATAAAATTATAGCATGATTTAATTGCTTGTATTTTTCCTAAAGAAATGAAGAAGTTCCATAATTTTTACAAGATTCCAGGGACATGGATTTAGAAATACTAAATATTATGAAAATCTTTACTAGAGATATCTAAATACAAGTAAGAATGTATTTTACATTATTTAAAAAGAACAGGATTCATTTTACAAAGTTTAAAAAAAGACAGAATTTTGTGCTCTTAAAAAATGGCCTAGAGGGAACATTGCTCTAAGATAGGAAGTAAAATTAAGGCCATTCAAAAAGTAATGCCAGCACTACAAGCTAGCAAAGTTTTGGAGTAACCCGTTCTGCCTTACATCACAAGTTTGCAGGACGGACACCACTTTTCTCTAATAATGTTGAATCTCAAGTAGTAGATCTAGGCACTAGGAATTGAAGTTAAAAATCAATTAGAAAAGGAGATTTTAGATATTGTCAGAATACTATTTCCAGTAAATATGGAACAAATTTAAGATTCTGTTCAGATAATTGTAGCTGGCGAGATAGAAACCACATTTCACGATGAAAGACCAGGCATGAAATGGTAATGATTCCCTTATGAAATCACACCCTAAAATAACTTGCAAAGAAGCAGGATACATAAATAAGGCACAAGCTAATATAAATCAAAAGATGATTTGATTTCAAGAAATATAACTCTTTGATGAAAATCAAACCAAAATCAGAAAATGCTTTCAAGAAATAACGCTTTGATGAAGATTCAAGTGTCCTAAACAAGCCACAATCCATGGATAATTATAAAACTGATTAAATAGTTAATCTTTATGTCCTATAGGCACTGTTGTCCCTTTTATGAATCAAATTTAAATATATTTTTTGTTTTTTAATTGAAATTTTCAGTTAAAATCAACTTAAGTATGTTTTACTTGATGTTTTTTTAAATCCGGGTTGGACGGTATTTACCGTCTGATGGTTTTTACCGGTTATTACCATGGTTTTTACTGTCTTTGGAAAAACATGTTTTTACCGTGGTTTTTACCAAATTTGAAAAACTTATGAGTTTGACTGTTTTTTGTCACTTTTATGAAAATTTGTCTTTCAATTTTTCATTTTCCCAAGGGTGAAAATTTTCGGGGTATTTTACACCACTATTTCCATTCAACAATATTCACCTAATTTAGTTTCTGATTAGGTAATTAAAAGAATGTTATATGAAAATAGCGGTTTTTAAGGAACATAAAAAGCCCGGAAGACATTCATCCATGTTTACTAGCTACAAGAATTCAAAATTTTAAAGGTATAATTGCACATTTATCATTATTAAAACCTAATGCTTATTATAACTATCATTATTATGAGAATGCACATGACAATATTTATTATATCTATATTATAAAGGACAAACATATCTGTGTGTAACGCATACGTCATTTTGCGAATGGCAACACTTTGAAATTTGAAATAAAATTTTGGTTTTGCAATTTTCTCTACTGCAAATTTTTAAACTTCTAAACATCGTACATTTTAAATTTTTACACTGTCGTATAAGGAAAAAAATGCTCTTTTAAATGCAATTTGTTTGAAAGCTGTATCTCAATTTATTTTTAAGATATTAATTTTTTTGTAGTTTTTAATACCATTTTTCTAATCGTGGCAATAAAAGTATCCCATTTCTATTGAAAGTCATTGAAAGTAAACGGAAAATAGGAGATACTGTATCTTTTTGTTGCCATTTCTCATAAAGTCTGAAAAAAAGGTTGAAATTAAAATATGGGTTATGTCAAGAATATTGTCTGCTATTCCGTGATAATGACGTCATATGCACACTTTTCTATAGACGAAGTTTAAGAGTGGATTGTAAAAGTGGATTGTTTTAGCGGATGCAAATGACGTCATTTTATAAAAAAGCGTGTATTTTAATTCTTAAACCTGAATTATGTTTTGTAGAAGTGCGTCATTTTCACAGCCCAGCTGCTTTGAAATTCTTCACAGGTGAAAATGCTTCACTTTTGAAAATAATGTAATCGAAATCGCACACTGATAAAATGCAATGCTTTACAAAATTTAGAGTGTCTTTATAAAAGAGAGGTGACATGCAAATAGTAGCGATTTATATTACAGAAATTGATGATTCTCGCCTGGATGGATTTGCTTCGCCGAGTCAGAGAAGCAAACAAATAATTCGTGGTTTAAAATAATATCGTTAATATAACGATGATATATCGTTAATATAACGTTCGAATAAATAATTTTGCATGTGTACTGATACTAAGTTTCAGACACTAGGCGAAATGCTTATTTAAGTGAATATAAAGTCGTATTTAAAAGAAAACTATTATTTTCTTAGATAAAACTAAACATTTTAACACAAATGCGTGTAAAAAACATAAATTACGGAAATTTTTACTCTCCGGAATTGAGATTAGAATCCCAAGTAAAGAGTGCGTCTGTTCACATAAAAGATGTTGCTGACAATCATAACTTCAAGTCATAACTTGAGTTAAAATGATTTTTAAATGATAAAAAAAAAAAAAAAAAAAATTTTAAATGATGAATATGGTTATGAGAAGTGCGTATGCAAATTTTGAGAAGGTGAAAATTGCTGTTTTTCATTCCGGAATACCAAGCATAAGAGCTTCAGTTGATAACCACATCGTAATAACTGATCTTTATTATATTTTACTGATTAAGTATCTATATTATGAAGAACAAACGTATCTGTGCATAACGCTGGCATCATTTTGCAAATGGCAACACTTCATGATCAAATTTCGGTCTTGAAATTTTCGCTACTGCAATTTTTTAATCTTCTGACCATCGTAAATTTTCAATTTTCGTCGCATAGGGAAAAAAATTTACTTTCAAATGCAATTTGTTTAAAAACTGTATTCATTGATTGATGTATTATATTTTCTAAAATAATTTTTAAACATGATTTTTTTTAAGATTATCTTATCACGTGCTGGTTTCAATACATAATAATAATAAACATTTTGCACATAAAGCCACAAACATTTTTCAGCATTTTTTTCTGACTATTTTTGCATAACGAAATTAATTCTTCCTTTATAAACAAATAAAAGAATCATATTAAAAAACCCACCAAATCTAACATATTTGTGAAGACAAATTAACGAAATTAATACTTATTTTATAAACAATAAAAGAATAATATTGAAAAAACACAAATCTAACATATTTGTAATCGTACAATTTAAATTTTTAGATTTTTTTTTTTTTCAAATGGAATTGGTTTGCAAAGTTCATCTCAGTTTACTGATTGTCTATGGTTTTAAAAACAGCTTTAAAGCATGAAATATTTTTTAATTTATCTATATCGCGCGGATCTCGATTACGAAAGATTAATCCGTTTGCCCTTAAAACAAATTAAAGAGTTCATAATTTTCTTACGGTTAATATCCATTAAAAAAACTTCTGTATGAATAAATAAATAAAATAATATAAATAAAACACAAATTTACCAGACATGTATAAGCTCTGAAATTATCAGAATATAAAAGGATGCCATAAGTAGCAAAATCTTGGCAAATAACTCTTAGCATGCGGCTAATAAGAAAACATCCCTTTTGATAAATTTCAAAAATTTATTTGATTCTATAATTCGTATTTTCATTATGAAAAAGGCTTTTTTAATGTAAGTTGTCAATCTAAAAAACTTATTAGTTTTCAATTAAAAGAAATGTTTTCACCTATATTCTTTTACCCGGAAAGCCCGGGTACGACCCCCTAGTTTATCTTAATGGAGACTAGTTTACTAATTTTTACTGAAAGGAAATGGAAAATTATAAGCACACTTTTATCACATATTTTCTGAGTAACCATTATTTAAATAATTATGCTTAACTTTTTATTTTCATTTTAACAAACATGGTGAACAACTCTTTCTCTCAAAAAAAATCTCCTTTCCTAAATTGATTATTACAGTATGCATAAATATGCATAGACGATAACTTTAAGATTTATGTTATAGAAAAAAAATTAAGATTTAAATCCGTTTCTTGTCATTGCAATAATCTGAATACTAGCAGGCCCGCGATGTATTTATAGATTTAAAGGTAAACATTTTCGCTCTGAAAAGATAGTTTTGTCCTTATGGGTATACAAACTTTATTTAACTTTCAAATTATGTTTCTCAATATTGATAACAATCCTCAAACCCATTATAGTTCATAAGAAGACTCCAAATTACATACCGTTTCATATCTGACTATTCAATCGTATATTTTAGATATATTTTACGATTAAAACCTATAAATCAATAAAATGCTATGTTATATACCACTAATGTTTTATTCCACAATATTCCTTAATCATTTTAATAAAAACCAAATGCTTACAATATTAATTATCACATAATATAGTTTGTACAAATGTTAGTACAGAGTCTATACCTTTGAATCCTTTTAGAATTTTATAAAAAGCTTTGTAGCTTTCTTTACACCCTAGTCTATTTCTTAATTTACTGTGGATATGTGAAAAGCTAAAAAAAAATTAGCTCTATGGATGAAGAACTATAAGGTATGGAGTGGAGATTCATCATTAAATGTCTGAATTCAGGATTCATTTCTTTGTTATTTAATGCTTTCCACCGAACTTTGGCTCTTACATCTTTTGTTTTAAAGAAGCTTCTTGGAAACGGTTGTCCTCAGCGGTGTAGTCGCAAAAAAACAAAGGGTAAACGCTCTAAGCAGAGGGTATATGCTCATGGCCGAGTATATATACTAGTGATGTAACGAATAGTGATTTGGCCGAATAGCCGAATACCGAATATTCGGCCAAGTTTTAGGCCGAATACCGAATATTCGGCTGCCGAATACTGACTTTAATATAAATGACTTTTATTTTAATTGTTTAATTTTTTTTTCAATTTTAAAATAAAAAATTAAATTAAGGACTAATTGAAATTAATTTTTTGTTTGAGTTTTCAAAAATCATAACAGCTGAATGTATTTTTTGTTATACTTTAAATGTCTTAAAAAATACTTTAAAGATAACATATGACTTTTAAAAATGTAAATAATAATTTAATTCATAATTTTTTATTTAATCCATAGATAGTTCTAGTAATTTATATATATATACTATCTAAAATAGAACTCATTACCTCTGTAAAAATAAAACTTTTTTTATTTTAGTAAAATCCTTTCACCCCCTAAAAGTAAGAACTTGCATGTGTCCTCTGTCTTTTTATATCCTTTTTCATGCAACTTAAACTTAGTAAATTTACACTCTGTATGTCAAAAAAAAAAAAGAAAGGTTATTTTCTTAAAATATAATTATTCATTCCATTAAAATATTATATATTCTTTTCTGCTACCAAGATATACTTTTCTCTTTTCTTTCTCTGAAAATTAACAAGCCCCTCATAATACTTCCTCCACCCCATATTTCAGAATGAGATCTTTTTCTTATAATAATTAATGTATTTAGGTATAATTTTTTAATATTGTTTGTCGAAAATATTTAAAATCATATTTCGTTTTGATTTTCTGGAACATATCTAACCAGGGTTGCAAAAAAGCCGGCTAAAATTAAAAAAAGCCACGCTGGTGGCTTTTATTGGTTTTAACTGGCTTTTTTTGGCCAAAATTGGCCTTTTTTGGCCAAAATTGGCTTTTATACAATGAAGCATTTTAATTATATATGACACATTTTTATGTGTTTTTTAATTTGTTTTAAAGACATTTAGTTGAGGTAGAAATCAATATAACCCAATATTTATCAATAATGAAGACATTAATATTGGAATAAAAGGTCATACCAATTGCTTTGTCTAGTTTACAGGTTTACACTGACCTTAACAATCTTTTTTTTTTTAATTTTTATTGCTTTATATAATTAAAAGGGACAATGGTTGCTTAGTTATACATTTTATTAACTAATTTTAAGGGATATTAATAATACAAGTATTATTTTATTTCTCATAAACATTTATTTAAAATTGCACATAAAGTCATTTAATAAAAACATCATTTTTCTCTATTAAAGCAGTAATTATGAATAACATATGCATTAATTTATATGCACTATTTTAAATAGTAAGTAGCTTTTCAAAATTCTAATTCAACAAGTTTAATTTGGAGAATTTTTTTTTAATTGTTCTCTTTATTTTATGCACTTACATGTACTAAAACTTCCTCAAATGTTATATCCTTTCTAATTTCTCTTTCAACATTGTTCATTCTACTATTTTAATCTGTCCATATGGACATATCTGGAATAAGTTACATAACAGCTTAGTAGCAGAAAGACTTTTTACATATATCATTTTTATAAGTATTTTTTATATAATGATTGCTTATTTACTTATTATTGCTCAAGTATTATATAAGATAATTTCAGTTATTAAATACATATAAGCTATTTAGCTTTAATCAATTTTAAAAGTAAATATCAGATGTAAGAATGTTTCTATTTTAATGAGTGACATTTTCTTATTCTTTCATATAAACTTTAAAATGTGTGGTATGTGTAGAGCCATGATAAAGAATTCCAAACCAATACTTTAGAGTCTTAATTTAATGTATTCTTCTGAATATTCATAATTTTTTTTCAGACATAATGCTTTCACAGTTGCATTCTAGCAGTTATAAGGTCTTATTTATTTGACAAAATTTAATAGAAGTTAATATTTTTTTCATAGAAAATATTTATAAGTGTATTAAAAATAAATTAATCCAAAGTTTATATGAATTATCTATAAACCACCTTTTTGAAAAATAAAAGCCGGCTTTTTTCAATTAAAGCCGGCTTTTTTTAAGCGGCTAAAACCAAAAAAAGCCGGCCGGCTTTTTTTGGCCTGGCTAAAAGCCGGCAACCCTGTATCTAACCAATTATCTTAAAATATTCGGCCAAATATGCCACTATTCGGCTACAGGTGTTCGGTCAAATGTCCCACTATTCGGCCACAGGTATTCGGCCGAATATCTGTTCAATATTCAGCTGGCCGAATATTCGGCAAAAGGGCCGAATACCGAATAGTGGCCGAATATTCGTTACATCCCTAGTATATACTATAGCTTTCTTGAGAAACAGATGGTATACGGTGTTTCTTTAAAAAATCCAGAAGGTATACGGCGTATACTCCCCTATACCTTCCACTACATCCCTGGTTGTTCTTCAACTTCATATGCCAAGAGGAGTGAAAGAGAATTTGGCATGAAATCTATGAGCCATTCCCTTTCCATTTCATTTTGTGTTTCACTTAATAGATCTTAATTTTTGTGCATTGGATCTGTCATACATGCTAAAAGGTGAAAGGGGTCTAAAACCAAATCTGTTTTTTAACAAGATCTTTATATGGAATTAATTCAGAACAATGCACTAATTTCAGCCATCCAGAACAAGCATCTGCTCTGACGAATATTTAAGGCTTTGGCTACTTGTAGCTGTTGAAATAGATCCTTCACTTGTTTAAATAAATTAGTCATTCACTAATCTTTGAATTCTAATATCAATATCTTTTTCATGATTTTTGCAAATGTCAAGCAATGCAGGACAATTCTTATAAAAGCGGAGGTACATTTTATATGGTTATTCCATCATACTTCACTTAGCAACTGGTGTTTCGCTTATCAGATGATGATTTCGGAAATACTTCTGTATATCAACATGTTTAGTAATGGATATTGGAGCTTTATTTTCTGCCAGTAAGTTCATCCAATGTGCTGTACATCCATAAACAATCATATTAGAGTACAAGTGAAATGGAAAACCTGCCTTGCGAAACCAATACTGAACATCTGTTGTTCTATTTATCAGGGTCGGTAAGTTTTTAACATAGGTGGAAAAAACCCAATTAAAACCGTCCTGGCAAAAATAGGCTGTTCATTTAATTTTTTTTCCCCAGAAAAAGAGAAAAAAATATTTCATGAAAGAAAAAAGAAACTTAATAGGTTAAAAAATCAATTTTCTAAAAATTTTTTTGAACTCTTAAGTTAAATACGTATAATTACGCATTTTATGAAAGAATACTAACTTTTATAACAAAATTATAAATGAAAAAAATATCAATTTTATATAAATGAATAGAAAACATGATTATTTATTCGTTTATACAATTATTAATGATTATTCACATAATAGAACTGTGGAGGCTCTAAATGAGTAAAGCATTTATGTTTATATGTGTTATAAATTCAAATAAACAAAATTATATTTGAAATTCAATTTTTTAATATAAAATTATATTTAAAGCAGAACACTATTAAATTTCAAATAATTCAGAGATATCTCCTCCACAACCTAATTTTTGCTGTTTTAGCATAGCATCCCACCTATTTTATAAAGATTTAAAGTATGCAAAAATATTTAATTATATTTATTAACCCATTTGTGCCTGAATTTTTGTTTTCTCAAATTTGTTGGTAAAATCACTTTAAAATGTTGCAAAATGAACTGGAAAAATACTAAAAAAAATTAAGCTTAATTTTTTTTAAATTATTTGATAAAATGTAAAAGAACTAAATATGAGTATTTCTAGTAGAATAATATGCATAATTATATATTTTGCCTATATTTATATTTAAAATGTTTTAAAATTGTATATTATGTACTATAATTAGTATTTTAATGAACTACAAAAAATATATATATTTATTTCTTTGCAGAGACTAATAATGTTATAACTATTATTAATAATAAAATAAGAATAATCGTATTGCAGACTTAATAACAATTTCATAAATATCTTTGAAAGGAGATTGCATAAATGTCTCCTAAATTTCTAACAAAAATATGTGCCCATTTGTGCTTAGAACCCTATATTTTGTACATTACAAAAATGCTTAAAAAATAGGCTTGAACATTTAATTTCGCAATTAAAAAAAAATATGTATTTCAAAAAAGTCCACAAGCTAAGATTATAACTTGCGATTTTGGGTCCATGATAGAAAAAATACAAATAAACTTACTTTTTACATTTCGCCCTCTTGAAAAATTAAAAATCTATAAACACCGAAAAAAGCCTTAATTTAAGCAAATAAATATCCACCTTGTGCTGTCATCTCTCGGTTAGATAAAGACATTTATAAATAATGATTTCATGCTATAAAGAAGAAGAAAATTATACAAATGCATTAAAATTTGAAACGTCCCAAAAATGGGACGCTAGGCATAAATTGGTTAATTGGCATATTAAATGATATGTTATTAAATTTAATTGTTTATACCATTATTATCCTTATTAGCTTATAGATTTTATTACACATTAAAGACAAATAACAATTTGCCATTTTTGCCGTTTTTTTCCATTTTTGCCCTGGTTTTTTCCAGTTTCTGCCACTGTCCTGGCAAAAATACCTTTTTGCCGGCAAAAATGCCAACCCTGCTATTTATAGATGGGGAATACAAAATATGGTAAAATGTATATGATTAAAGTACTATATCAGCAGCTTTAGAGAATTAATTCTTTATTTCCCAATCTCTTTATATATATATATATGGGCTGTTTAATAGCCTCTGCTTATTAACCAGGAGAAGACCCTTTAATTGCCTTCGAGGAGGACTTAAAGGAATCGACTGGGAGCGGAGACTTAATGTCCAATCCGCACCTTCCACCGGTACAGCCTGTTAGTACCCTTGCCTAGTGCATGGGGAACGAACGCGGATGGGCTTCCTCCAACCCGCTTGGCCAGCGTGGAGGAATTTGGCCACCTACCCCCCTTATTTTACCATGAATTCACAAAATAAATCACAGTCCTTAATTCCCGGCGGTCTGAATGTTCCAGGTTACGGCAGCGATCAGAAAGACATGAAGACAGAGGGTGCTAAGAATAACCGGGCTTGGCTAGGCTGCCATAAGTTGATGACCTTGGCTACATATAATGGACGATCCCTATCTTCGGAAAATCGTTTACAGGAAACTTGAAAAAGAATTAGAAAGAATCAACTGGGACATCCTAGGATTATGTGAAGTAAGAAGAAAAGGAGAAGAGAAGATAGATCTTGCCAGCGGACATGTATTATACTACAGAGGCACAGAAGATGGAAGAACAAGCGGTGTAGGATTTCCGATTCATAAAAGGTGGAAGAATCACATCGTAGAATATGATAGTGCATCAGATAGAGTTGCAAGGTTAGTAATACAGGTGTCCAGAAAATACAAGTTGCAAATTACCCAAGTTTATGCACCAACATTAAGCTATACTGATGAAGAAGTTGAGGATTTCTATGAAGAAGTAGCTTCAATGCATCAAAAGGGAAAATGCTACATAAAATTAATAATGGGAGACTGGAATGCTAGAATTGGGGAAAAAGAGAAAGGTGAGTTATCAGTAGGAAATCATGGATATGGGGTGCGAAATGAAAGAGGAAACAGATTGATTGAGTTTGCAGAATGGGAACAGTTGTATATCATGAATTCATTTTTCAAGAAAAAGCCACAAAGAAAATGGACATGGCGTTGTGCAAATGGCTCAACAAGTGAAATCGACTACATCTTAACAAACAAAAAGCATCTTATTCAGGATTGCAGCGTTCTCAATAACTTCAATACAGGAAGTGATCACAGGTTGGTTAGATGCAAACTGCTGTTAAATACTAAAGTGGAAAGAATGAAGCTTTTGCAACACTCAAAGAAATCAATCGATATAATAAATCTCCAGAAACATAAAGAAGAATTCCATTTGGAACTTAAAAACCGTTTCCAAGTACTTCAATCAAATTTAGAAGAAGAGCAAGATGTTACAGTAGTGAACAAGAAACTAACCAGTACTCTACAAGATATTGCAAAGAAGATAGCCGGCGATGCACAAGTAAAGCAGACAAAGGAAATATCAGAAGAAACAAGAAGATTGATGAAGAAACGCAGAGAATTTAAAATGAAGAAAAACAATCCTAAATCAAGAGTTGAATATGCTGAATTATGTAAAACAGTAAGAAAATGTGTTACAGAAGATTTAACTCTGATCTTGTCAAGAAAATTCTAGAAGATAACAAAAGTTTAAAATCAGCTAGGCGAAAACTTTGTGTTGGAAGAAAAGGTATTTTTGCACTAAAGAGGGCAGATGGAACAATCACCAAAATCAATAAAGAAATAGTACACATTGTCGAAAAATTCTATAACGATTTATATAAATGTGAAGATCAGAGGGAAATCAACTTATGTGATCCACGAGAAAACTTAACAGAAACCGATGCCATAATCCCAGTGATGACAGACGAAGTTTCACAAGCCATTAAATTTATGAAAAAGGGTAAATGCCCCGGAGAAGATGGAATTACAATCGACCTTATCAAAGAAGCAGGAGAAGAATTTGCAAAAATGCTATCCTTACTGTTTTCCAAATGTCTCCAGAAGTCAGATGTACCAGAAGATTGGAATAATGCTGTGATGGTGCTACTTTACAAAAAAGGAGAGAAGGAAAACATTAAAAACTACCGTCCAATCAGCTTACTGTCAGTGATTTATAAAATTTTCACCAAAGTTTTAACGACAAGACTTGAATCAGCTCTGGACTCAGCTCAACCTAGAGAACAAGCAGGATTTCGAAGTGGATTCAGCACAATGGATCATATCCAAACGGTAAGGGAACTCATAGAAAAACATAAGGAATATAATTTACCTCTTTGCCTTGCCTTTATTGATTATGAAAAAGCATTTGATTCGGTCTACACATCAGCAGTAGTAGAATCTCTGGAGGACATTGGTATAGACAAACCTTACATCAATATTATAAAGAAGATTTACAAGAAAGCAACAGCAACCATCCGCTTGGACAAAGGAAAAGCAAAGATCAAGCTTGGAAGAGGGGTAAGACAAGGAGACACCATTTCGCCTAAGCTTTTTACTGCTGTCTTAGAAAATATTTTCAAGAAGCTGGATTGGGAAAACAAAGGGATTAGAATAAATGGGGAATATTTAAGTCATCTCCGATTCGCTGACGACATTTTAATTTTCAGTAACAGTCCTGAAGAATTGGAAAATATGCTAAAAGATTTGGCAGAAGCTAGCATTAATGTGGGATTAAAAATAAATTTGGAAAAGACTAAGGTGATGTTCAATTCATTTGCATCAAAAAAGAAAATCGTCTACAACAACACTGAAATTAAAGAAGTGCAAAGTTATGTGTACCTTGGGCAAGAAATATCATCTGATAATAGTATCATGAATGAAATCAATAGAAGAATAAGAAATGGATGGAGTGCTTTTGGGAAGAACAATATTATTCTGAAGAGTAGCATGCCCCTGTGTTTGAAAAGAAAGGTATTTAACCAATGTGTTTTGCCTGTCCTAACTTATGGAGCAGAAACATGGACGCTAACAAAACGGATGGTACAAAGATTACAAACAACACAGAGAAGTATGGAAAGATGTATGCTAGGTATAACTAGAAGAGACAGAAAAAGAATAACATGGATAAGAAGTCAGACGAAAGTTTTTGACATCATTGAAAGAATTAAACGGCTAAAATGGAAATGGGCTGGGCACATCGCAAGAAGACAAGACAATAGATGGAGCATAAACACCCTACAGTGGTATCCCAGAGATGTAAAACGGCCAAGAAGACGACCTCAAGTAAGATGGAGTGATGAAATCAGAAAAGTAGCCGGTGTAAATTGGATGACTAAAGCACTAGACAGGAAACATTGGAAAAATCTGGGGGAGACCTACATCCAGCAGTGGATTGAAAACGGTTGATGATGATGATGATGATGATATATATATGCATCAGTTTCATGAAAATACAGCTTCAATTCAATAGTATTTAAATACAGTGTAATGACTAGTAGAGTTTATTGTATCCTAATGTTTTTACCATGTCCTGGTAAAAACCAGTTTTTACCGGTAAAAAGCCAACCCTGTTTTAAATTCATAAAGAAATTTGCAAAATTCTCTTAATACAGCAAACAAATATATGTGTGGTAAAATAGATGTTGCATAAAAATGCTTTTTTTTTTTACTTATTATCAATTAAAATGTTTGTTAAACTACATGATATTGCATGGCCAAAACTGGTGCATAGACAGTGCTGTTGTTGGGTGGGAACGGCGTTCCCAGAAATACTTGGTTTGTTACTGAAAAAAAAAATATATTACACACGAGCACAAACTTTTCTTTCAAAGCGAAGTGATAATTATTGTTATTTATTATAACGATAATTATTAAGTTTATCGATACTGGAGATGAGCCTAGAGAGCTAAATCCTCTCCAGACTATGAAAGCTATACCCATTTCAACGTCTGAATGCGAAAGAGTATTCAGCTGTAGGAATGAACACATCATGACCGATGGGAGAAATTCACTCCTGATTGAAAAATTCTGTTGACTTATATTCATAAGAATATAGAACCTCCCTTAAAATAATCTCATTATCGTTCTTTAGAGATGGGCAAAACTGGTGTAAAGGTGGCCAAAACTGGTACAAATTGGTATAAATTACTTGATGAGTTATTACTCACAATCTAAAATATTCTGTAGAAAGCCATTATAGTTAACAGAAAGACAATTAAATTTACTAAATGATGTTATTATGATTTAATATGCTTCAATCGATCAATAACTGTAGAATTTCTATTTCAAATTTTCTCTAAAGGTGGCCAAAACTGGAGCATCTACCCTATACAGTAGACTCCCTTAAATCTGCGACCCTAAAATCCGCGTATTTTTTTCAGATGTAAACAATGAAATTTACAGTTAAGTTGCAGGAACAAAATTCAAGATGGCGCCGAAATCAGCGACTACCGTAGTGTTTTTTTTACTACACTTTTTGTTAATCATTCTCTTTTGGCTATTACAGCTTGTTTATTACTAAATAAATTTACATTACTTTTGATTTTGATATAAATTAGCAGGGTTCGTTGATATATATCAATCGATATATATCTTGATATATATCATGATATATATCCGATATTTATTTTGAAAATATCAAGATGTGCGCTATTTTCAATATTTTTCTATATTTGATATTTATTTTCAAAATATCACTGTGCAAGATATTTTTGATATTTTCAGTCAAAACAAATGCAAATGAAATTTCTAACTGTTGTTGACTGTGTTGTTCAGTAAATCATGAATTTTTGTCTCTGATAGTGACTTTTTTAGCTGAAGAAGAAAACAAATATCTTTTCAAAGCTTTATGTTTGAATTTTTTATTTTTAACTGTGGATTATGAGGGACATAAGTCAGAACAGACACTGAATAATAAACTGTCTAATTTAAATACTCAGTTATATATATATATACAGCTTCATTAAAAAAGAATATGTTCTGGTATTTAGTTTTGTTTAAACTGTACAGCATGTTAGGGATTTAAAAAATGTTAAAAATTTTCAGTTAAAACAATATGTATTTAAAATTTTGTTTTATGAATTTGATTTCTTGATAACTGATACTAAATCCCACAGCTTTTTTTTTTTTTAAATGTAAGTACGTAAGTCAAATTGTTTCAGTTTTCAGTTAGTTCATCTTCAATTTTGTTAAGTAAAAAAAAAAAAAAGTGTGTTTAGTATATTGTTTTAAGTTTTCATGTTAAGTGCAATATGTTTTAGTTTCTAATGTAATATTATGCTTGAGAATATTTATTATCAGCAAAGTTGACTATTTTGAATATATCGGATATATATCAAAATATCGGATATTTTTGATATTTTCGAAAATATCATGATATTTACGAACCCTGTAAATTAGTATATATCTATATCTAAACTTCCAGGGTTCGAAATGGAAAAATCCACGAGCCGGAACGCTATTTTAAAATTATTTTTCGCAGAATTTTTTTTTAAAATTATAGACAAATTGATTTCTAAACATACAAAGCAGTATAAGAAAAGCATTCAAGACTCTAAATAACAATGAAAAAAGTTACAGTGACTGCAATAAGCTATATATACTGATAATAGCATTAACACTGTTCTCCTTGCTATCACTAGATGGCAGCATAGGACTTTTGGAATCGAATTTAATCGATTTCATTCGTAATAATTTAATATTTTTCTAATTTTTATTAATTACTTACTTTTAAACTAATAAATTATTTTATTATTTGAATGTTTCACTTTATTGTAACCATTCATTATAATTTCCCTTGCTTAACTACCAATGAAATTAATGTTTCAAAAATGTAAACAAATCAATGACCAGAAATCTGCAAAATTCTAAAATCCGCACAACCTCTGGTCCCAAGCTGTGCGGATTTGAGGGAGTGTACTGTATATATAAAATCCTAATGAAACGAATTTATGAAACGGCTGAAATGTAACGATTCTTTGAATCGACTTATTAAACAACTGATTATGTTTCACGGCGATTTCTCCTAAAATTGGAATACTTTGCGATGAAATTAACACCAAAAATCAATATTGATCCGCAGATTTCAAAACTTATTAGAATTTTTAAATTCGAATTAGTTTTCGAAATATTAATTTTTTTCTAATTTTGCATACATTTTTCTAATGATGGCAACTCAAATTTTAATCAAACAGATATTTTTTTTTTCAGATTTTAGAAAAGGTTACTATTTTAAACTAATTTGGCGAGAAGTTTGGCCTCCCTTAAATGTATGCCAAGAAATGTATCATGTTACTTTTATTCATAATTCAATTTGTATTTCATTATCATTTTATTTAATACAAACAGAAACATTTAAAATAAATGGCTTTCACTTCTTTATTTTTTTTAAACGAAATGAAAAGAAAAATATTAGGCACAGATGTCATATACGCACCGGGGTACCTAATTGGTGCCAAAATGGCATTATTTTGGGTGACATGGTAACCCAGCTATTGTTGTTTATTTAATAATAAGTATTTATTTACTTTATTTTCTTTTTTTAAATTACATAAATTGTTTTGTTCTATAGTTAATTATTTTTTTTTTTGGTTATTTTCCTTTAAAAACAAAAAATAATAGAACATAATTAAAAAATACAGTACTACTTAGTTATTCCATCGACCTATTTCGCCAAATTATATAAATCGCCAAACCACTTGCCAAATTATACAAATTGACATAATTTTTATTTTAAATAACGAAAGAACAAAGAAAATAGTATAACATTAATAAATATACAAATAAAACGTCGAAATAAAAATCACTTGATGACGTAAAGACGTGTAACTTGCTTAATGTCAAGTGAATGTGACATTTATCAACTATTATTGGCATTTAATCTTATAGTTTGGTGATAGATTTTTGTTCGATAGGATAACTAAGTAGTACCAAAAATACATATGTAACTGGTATTCGAAAACGAGGATTTCGCCAAATTTTCGTAAAAAAATCACGTCAAACCAGGTGCGTATATGGCATCTGGCCAAATATTAAATGATGTAACAAATGATGACATTTAATTTCAACTTCAAAGCAATGTTTTAATTTACCGCTCAAAAAAATAAAAAAAATGCTAACTGGCGAGTTGAAAAATAGTTATTGGTGAGATTTGCACCCGGCTAGCATAACAGTACCAAGAATTCTTTGCGACAATCAGGGTTGGAAAAAAACCGGGTTTTTTTGTAAAAAACAAAAACAAAAAAAAAAACTGGTTTATTTGGTTTAAACCGGGTTTTTTTAAATATAATTTCCTATTGCATAGAGATGCATATCTGTTGATAAAATAAACATTTTTGGATATTATATAAGTAATATAACTTTTGAAAATAATTAAATTAAATAATTACAGTCAATTATATAGAAAATTGAAATAATTTCTAATTTAAACATTATTAGTAACAGCTATGTCTTATGTTCAAAGTAAACTGCTCTACACAGTGAAACATTGATACTTTGAAAATCGTATGAAGAATCCTTTGATTAATAATATAATAATCAATCAATAAACATTTGATGCAGTTTCATGAATATAATATATTATTCTGTGGTTGTTGTTATTATTATTTTTTTAATATCCAAATACTTCTGGTTATTTTGTTTTCTGAGTGATAATGCCAAGTGTCTAAGTCAACATTTTTGGCCATTAGATTCAGCAACTAACAGAAAAGATTGATTAGTATTATTGAAATGCTATAACTAGCACTCAATTTTTGCAAGCTGTGTTATTCAATTTGATATCTTAAGTTACTCTTTTAAATTCTTTAAGGATAATCTTCCCCAATCCAGAAAATTTTCTTTTACAACTTAACCAAAATCTTAAAGATCATTGTATTTTGTTTTTAACTGCTGTAAATAATCTGCATTTTTTGAATGAAAATATTTTATGCTAAATATTGAATATTATTTATCCATTTTATCTTTTCTAATTCCACATGTTTTAAGAAAAATCTTTAGGGTACCAGATATGTTCATCAGCACATGCTAATTTTCATTCTACATGCATAGAAACATGACCTAAGCTCATTATGTCTCATGTTGACTGCTGAGATGAAGTGTTAAAAGTAGAAATTACTTCTACCTATGGGTACCAGATATGTTCATCAGCACATGCTAATTTTCATTCTACATGCATAGAAACATGACCTAGGCTCATTATGTCTCATGTTAACTGTTGAGATGAAGTGTTAAAAGTAGAAATTACTTCTATCTATAATTTAAAACAATTAAATTACAAAAAGAGAAAATATTATATTAGATTTTTTCTAAAAAAACCCAAGGGGTTTTTTTGACAAAAAAACCAATTGGTTTAAACCATGGTTAAAACCACTTGGTTTAAACTGTGCCAACCCTGGCGACAATGCTTTTATGTAGCATTATTCGAAAAAAAAAAAAAAAAATTGATTTTTTTAATCGAAATGGAAAACTTTTGCCACAGATGCCACATACGGTCCCATATTGACGCTATTTTTTTTCTGATGCCAATGTCATATACGCAACGGGTACTTAACTCGCGCCATAGTATCGTTATTTTGCTTGATTTGATAAGCTGGATGTTGTTGTTTATGCTGTTGATCTTTTCCCCAAATTAGCGTCGGAAAAAAATCACGCCAATATGGGGCCGTATATGATATCTGTGCCAAACTTTCATATGAAAAGCGAAGGGATCAGAGCGTATTTATTTATGGCAGTTACATGACTTGGACTATTATGATATAGATGAAATGATGGCGATAGAATAATATTTGGCGACTTATCAGCTGTACCTGGCAAATATTAAAGTACCAAAATGGCACCAGGAATATAAAAAGCGAAGTGGTTCGCCCGGAACTCTTGATGATAGTCACATGACTTAGGCTATTGTTATAGAAATTGTTTTAAAATACCGGGGGTAAAAGATGCTGTACACTTAATTCCTTTTATTTTTAGCTTCTTTTCAAACGTTTAACCGATCCTCTTTAATCAAACACGAAAACAACCATTGGATGTCTTAACAGCAACTGATTCGGCCTTAAATTTTTTAAATGAAAGGAAATTGAATGGAAACCCGTTTACAGGGAGATCTGCACAGCTTTTTCAGTATAATTCAATCTTCTATAATATTTTTTAAACCGATCAGATTAGCATGTTTTTAGATTCTGTGGTGTCTGAACGGGGGTTGGCGAGCGTAGCTTGCAGGGGCAGAGCCCCCTAGTAACAATATAACACTGTTGCCCGGCTAACCAAAAAGTACCTTTTTTCTCTTAAGCTGTTGTCATCAGCTGTTTGTGAATAGCCGGCTTAGCAGGACGCAAGTTCCCTCCGCCAATGGATATACTGCTAAACAACTAATCAATGCACAATAGGTATCTTAAGTTCACGTGAGAACCAGGGTTGTAGTGGGTAGCTGCCCGGGTACCCGCCCAGCTATCCACACGGGCTGATTTTTTTTAAATCAAGGGTCGTATAGTGGGTAGCTACCCGGGTACCCACTCGGGCTGGGTTTTTTACAACCCTGCGTGAGACAGAATATGAATTAACATAAAAGCAAAAACTTCATTTTAACTGTGCAGGACGATATATTCAAAATATTTATAAAAGATGTAGTGTGAATGTACAGACCCATGGCTGCTGATGAGAATAGCACACTAATGGACAAATGGGGTGGTGTTTTCTTCAACTGACAAGAAAAATATGGAATCTAAGGAATGTTGTAGTTGTAATGAAACCAGAAAGTATATATGCTAAAGTCATGAACATCATGCCTAGATTATACACAATAGCTTTATTTGAGAAACAGAGAGTATACAGAGCTTCTTAAAATAATCCAGAAGGTATACTGTGTATACCCTCCACTTCACCCACTGCATCTAAGCACTTTGGGAGCTAAGTGGAGAAAAAAAAAAAAAATCCTGTGTTTTAACAATTTGTTTTAAAAATGCATTATTGTTTTGTTTGGATGGACATCTTGAATGAGCATGCGCTTCCATGTACTGTCGCTTGGAGTGGCAAAACATGAAAACTCACCAAATTTGGGCGATTTTTCGAAATTGCGCCAATTAGTGGGGAATTCTAAAATTTCATTGTACAGTGGTTAACAAAAAATACGTTTTTATGAATATAGACTAGTGTTGGGTAACTCATACATGAAGCACCTCATTTGTCCCATACACCATGACAATTTATCCCAATACCTCAAATTTCAGATACCTCCGAAATTTTGTCATGTTTGCGTCTTTTTGAAGCGGCGAGACGCGAGAGCTGTTTCGTTTCAGGAATATAAATGAATGTGTGTGTGCTGTGTCGTCATTTGTTTGCTGGGGAAAGAGTCTGAGTCCAACAGGATTGCGGCCTACGTTTGAAAAAGCTTAAGCTATGGAAAAAGGTGAAAATGAAAGGAAAGAATGTAGCAAGATTAGAGATGTAAATTTTCCGGAAAAGTTGAAGTGGCAGAAAAAAACCGCGTTTTTTTCAGTTTTTTTCTGGAAAAATTGGAAAACTTGGAAAAATTGATTTCCTATAAATGTTTCTCAAAAATAAGTTATATTTTCTTAAAAAGTATACAATAAACTTTTTCAATATTTATGCACATTAAAAAAAAATTATTTTCTCTACATGTGAATATGTTATTAAAAAAAAGAGAGAAAAAGCCAGCTTTTAAAAGTTTATCCTTTCAGTCTCAGAATTCTGACAGTAGCTTTTCTTGCTTAATTTAACACTAGTGTTTGTAATACATCATGTGTCTGTTAAATAATTTTTCAGTAGCACTTTATTGTATTGTACATCTCATCTACATAGTACTGGTTTTCAAATACATAAAGGATGCCAGTGTAAAAGAAACAAATTATAGTAGTTCTGGTATTATTATAAATACTATTATCATTTTCAAATCTTCCGTTGTTTAAAAATTGGTATTCTTTTAAAATATTACTCCACCCCCCACCTTACAGTTATAATTTTCATTTCCTGTATATGTGGTTTTGGTACAGCTTTACAGACTAAACTCAAACTGGCCGATTCCATGCGGAGATTCACACACGTAACGCAGGCTTTAATTTGCATTTATTCAATTATTTATTAAATTTTAATGTTAATTCTGATTTTAGGTGGTATGGTAAATAAGTTATTAACATATTTTTTAGTTTAAATGTGTGTAAGTAAAACTAACAGAAATATATCATTTAATTTCATACTCAAAATGTGCTTTTTTTCTGAAGTAGAAAAAAAGCACATTTTGAGTAATGAAATTAAATGATATACTTCTGCGAGTTTTATTGCCACACATTTAAATTTAAAAATATGGTAATAACTTATTTACTATGCGACTTAAAATCAGAATTAACATTAAAATTTAATAAATAATTGAATAAATGCAAATTAAAGCCTGCGTTGCGTGTGTGACACTCTCCACGGAATCGCCCAACTATGTTTTAGTAAGATTTGGATCCTTAATATTGAAAGCGGTATTTTTTTTTTTTAATGAAACTTTTAAAACAGGTGGATTTTTCCATATGTTTGAAAACTGTTTTCAACTAGATTTTTCACAGAGATTTGCTTACATTTTCTTTGCAAAGTTTGTATGGATTTATATTTTTTGAAAATACATTTTAGACAAATCTAAGAATCTATATTTCAAAAAAGAAAAAAAATGATATTTTAACTACATGTTATTATGAAAACAAATTTTTTTAACAATAGTGAAAAATTACAGTCATGCGAATAAAAATAAAAGCATTTTTCAAATTTTACATTAAAATTTCCATCTTACCATTTTCATTTATTGGTATAATATTGAAATACTTTTGCGCATGAATTTTCATTTTTAAGGAGAGAAGTTGCATTTAATTATCTTACCAGGGATTTGCTTGGATTTTTTTTTTTTTTTCACGACCAAGCAAAAACACGATCGTGTTTTTGCGAAATTGTGAATTTTTATAAAAACTTGTGAACTTGTAAAAAATGTGAATGAAATGTAAAAAATGTACTTGGAATTTTGTAAATTTGTCATATTTAAGTTCTTATTTAGGCATTATTGAGATAGTCCTTTGTACATATAAACAGCTAGATAATAGATTCATTGGTTATTGCAGTTATTATACAACAGTTTTTAATTCTAAAATCATTACGTTTGTGAAGAATCTAATTTGGAGATTGTAAAAGAATTCTGAAGTGTATTTTTAAGAGAAAGAATTTCGTTAAAGGTCATATGTAAGGAGAAAAAATTGAAGGATCCTTTAAAGCTGTTCTCAAATCCAAAAAGGGCAACTTTGTGACGCAAGTTTTAATTTATTTTTGTTCGGAAATGCATGAAACTAGCAGGTGGGTCATTCCATGTCAAATCACCCAGGGCATGGCACCCACCATCACCAATTTTGATAAAAGTCAGTGAATTTGCAGAGTTTTTAATGCTGATTCCAAAAATGTCAATCATATTGAAATTGATCAAACGGTTTGTCAGATATGAGCTTTTAAATGTCTTCCAAGATGGCCGATTTGCCGCCATTTTGAATGGCACATGTGACAACATAAAGGTCTATAACTTCTTTCAGGTTTAAGCTAGAACTTTCAAATTTTTTTTGTTCTGTTCAGAATAAAGTAAACTTTCATCTAAACAGATTTTTGTGCAATTTATTCCATTAAAATGCTGTCAGAAAATGACTTTTTGCCATTTTTTTAATTAAAAAAAGGTATAACTTCAATGTCCGATTTCCCCCATTGTTCCCCCTTCAATTTTCATCTAATTGCATAAATAGACAGCTCAAAGTGTGTTTTCATGCCTGATAAAAAAATTTTAATGGGCAGTTTGTAGGTTTTTTGTTTAAAGAAGAATTTCAATTTTACCGACTTCCATAAGTAACGGAAAGTACCAGAAGTATCATACATATTTACATCTAAAAGTTTGGTAAGGTTTTATCGTTCATAAACACATACATATTTTTAATGTGGCTAAAAAGAAGGGGAATGCCTCAGGAATTATAAATAGGAATGCTAATAATGAATTCCTGCAAGACATAGAAGTATTTTCATGACAAATTGAAATCTATTGCAAGGTTTCAGTAAATTTTAAATAAGATATTTTCGAAAATATCAAAAATATCCGATATTTTGATATATATCCGATATTTTCGATATATATCCGATATTTTCAAAGCAGCCAACTTACTGCTGATAATAAATGTTTTCGAGCATAATATAGATTAGAAACTAAAATATATTACACTTAACATGAAAACTTAAAGAATATTCTAAAACTGCATTTTCTTTTTTTTTTCACTTAGAACAAAATTGAAGATGAAATAATTGAAAACAGTAACAATTTGATTTATAAACTTATAAAAAAACTAACTATAGGATTCAGTGTCAAGATCAAGTAAAAAAAAAATCAGATATTTTAAAACAAAACTTTAAATACAAAAAAAGTTTTTTTAATTGAAAAATTTTAACATAAATGTAAGTATAAGATGTTTTATTTCATATTTCCTAACATGCTGTATAGTTCAAACTCAACTGAACCAAAACTTGAGAAAAGATTCTTTTCTAATGAAGCTGTATATAATTGCTTATTTAAATTAGTAGTTTATCTTTCAATGGTTGTTCTGAATTAATTATGTCCCACATAATTATTAGTTCAACATTTAAAAAAAAAATGTTTCAACTCTAAAGTTTGAAAAATATATTTGTTTTCTTTTCTGGCTAAAAAAAGTCACATCCAGAAGAGACAAGTTTTTTTATCTACAGATTCACAGTCAATAACAGTTGAAAATTTATTTCGTTTACACTGAAATATTACGAATTACGACTGAAAATATCAAAAATATCTTGCACACATTCAAATTATGAAAATAAATATCAAATGCAGAAAATATGAAACATCTTGATCTATTGAAAATAAATATCAAGTAATATGAAAATATCAAAAATCTTGATATTTTGAAAATAAATACTGGATATATATCCATTGATATATATCAACGAATCCTGGCTGTATATAAATGATTATCAGAATTACATTTTATCTTTCAATGGCTGTTCTGAATTAACTGTATAATGTAATTATTAGTTCTACATTTAAACATAAAAGTTTGAAACATAAAGCTTGCAAAAGATTTGTTTTCTTCTTTTCCTAAAAAAGTCACTGTCAGAGGCAAAAGTTCATGATCTACAGAATGACACAGTCAATAACATGTGGAAATTTCATTTACACTTGCTTTGAATGTGAAAAATATCAAAATTTCCTTGCACGGTGATATTTTGAAGATAAATATCAAATATACAAAATATCAAACATCCTGATATTTTGAAAATAAATGTCAAGAATTTGAAAATATCGAAAATATCAAAAATCTTGATATTTTAAAAATAAATATCGGATATATATCAAGATATATATCATGATATATATCCATTGATATATATCAACGAACCCTGCCAATTTTGATAAAAGTCAGTGAATTTGCAGAGTTTTTAATGCTGATTCCAAAAATGTCAATCATATTGAAATTGATCAAACGGTTTGTCAGATATGAGCTTTTAAATGTCTTCCAAGATGGCCGATTTGCCGCCATTTTGAATGGCACATGTGACAACATAAAGGTCTATAACTTCTTTCAGGTTTAAGCTAGAACTTTCAAATTTTTTTTGTTCTGTTCAGAATAAAGTAAACTTTCATCTAAACAGATTTTTGTGCAATTTATTCCATTAAAATGCTGTCAGAAAATGACTTTTTGCCATTTTTTTAATTAAAAAAAGGTATAACTTCAATGTCCGATTTCCCCCATTGTTCCCCCTTCAATTTTCATCTAATTGCATAAATAGACAGCTCAAAGTGTGTTTTCATGCCTGATAAAAAAATTTTAATGGGCAGTTTGTAGGTTTTTTGTTTAAAGAAGAATTTCAATTTTACCGACTTCCATAAGTAACGGAAAGTACCAGAAGTATCATACATATTTACATCTAAAAGTTTGGTAAGGTTTTATCGTTCATAAACACATACATATTTTTAATGTGGCTAAAAAGAAGGGGAATGCCTCAGGAATTATAAATAGGAATGCTAATAATGAATTCCTGCAAGACATAGAAGTATTTTCATGACAAATTGAAATCTATTGCAAGGTTTCAGTAAATTTTAAATAAAAAAAATGATGGAAAAATTTCTACAAATTGTCACATTTTATAGCAAAATCATACTTGCATATTATGCAAAATGATAAAATTACAATTGTTAACTAAATACAATATGTAAAAATTATCGTACTTCAAAATTATACAAAATAACATTTAGCACATACACAGTAAAAATACTATTAAAAATATATCTACATTCAAAATAAATATAATTAGTTAAAAAATTAACTTTGTTGTATTAATATTGCAGCTCAAAGTGTGTTTTGATACCTGTTAAAAAATTTTTAATGGGCGATTTAAAATTTAGTTCAAAATAAAAAAAATTATATACTTTATTTCACTTTGGTTTATTTTTTAAATGTAAATAACATTAAAGCTGTAATTATTGTTGAATTATAAATCAAAAATTGCTGTCCAAAATATGAAATTTCTAATTAATTAATTGCTAAAATTATCTGATTGGGTTAATTTATTACCAGAACTTTCCAGAAGACAGAATTTTAACCAATAATATCACTTTGGTTTGCCAGAAGGGGTTTTTTCAACCAACCAGATAGATGTACTTACCAGAAAGCAGGGTTGCAAAAAAGCCGGCTAAAATTAAAAAAAGCCACACTGGTGGCTTTTATTGGTTTTAACCGGCTTTTATTGGCCAAAATTGGCCTTTTTTGGCCAAAATTGGCTTGTATACAGTGAAGCATTTTAACTATAGACTACACATTTTAAAGTGTTTTTAATTAGTTTTAATGACATTTTTAACTGGTTTAGAATATAAGTAACCCAATTTCTCAATAATGAAGCCATAATACTGGGGAGGGGAAGGGGGGAATTAGATGGAGCTGCTAGAATTTTTAAGTGAGAATTGGAAATATGTCAGCTAAATTTTAAAAGAGTCATACCAACTGCTTTATCTGGTTTACACTGTCCTTTTACCCCGACTCCCCCTTTTTTATGCCATTTTTACTGCTTTATAAAATTAAAGAGGACAATGATTACTAAGTTACATGATTTATTACTTAAGGAATATTAAGAGCTATTAATATACATACAAGTCTTTATTTCTCATTAACATTTAAAATTATACATAATCACAATAAAAACAACATTTCTTACTATTAAAAACAATATAAGGAACAGCATATGCATGAATATGCACACTTTTAAATAGCAACAAATTTTTCAAAATTTTATTTAGAGAACGTATTTTTGTTTCTATTGTTTAATTGCTCGATTTATTTTTATACACTTATGTACCAAACTCTCCTTAAACATTATACCCTTACTAATTAATTTCTTTTTTAATATTTATAAGATAATCCTTCGTTCTCTCCATACGGACTCTTAAGAATGTTTCTGTCTCGACGGGCCTCATTTTGTTATTGTTTAATGAAATGTAATCTTTAAAATGTGTAGCATATGTGAGGCTATGTAATAGGAATTTTAAAACACCAGTTTAAAGTCTAATTTATATTCTTTTCAATAGTATATATATATTTATTAGATATAATGCCTTTACTGTTGCCTTGTAGCAGTTATAAAGATTTATTTGACAAAATTTAATAGAAATTTGTAATTCTTTTAGTAGAAAATATTTATAAGTGTATAAAAAAATAATGAATCCATATTTAACACAAATTAACTGTAAACCAACCTTTAATAATTAAAGCCGGCTTTTTTTAAGTGGCTAAAACCAAAAAAAGCCGGCCGGCTTTTTTTGGCCTGGCTAAAAGCCGGCAACCCTGCCAGAAAGAGATTTTCAACAAATCTGACTAAAATTACTTTTCAGAAGATTTTTTCAACCAACCAGATTAAGCAGAATTTTACAACTTGTTATGTTAAAAAAGTTGTCTGTTATAAAAGATTAAAGTTTCTCTTTTGATCTTATAACTATATATGATGCTGCTTTGTTGTATTAAGTTAGATGTTTTCTTATGGGTAAACAAAAAATGTACAATATTAGTTTAAATATTAATAATCCAAATTGTGATTTAAATAATCCTCAAGCTATCCACCATCGCAATGAGTTATCCATAAAAAATAAAGAACTTCTTGCATTAAGATGCAATTTAGAGGATAGCGAAAACTCAACAATATGCTTTGCTCACAGAGAACACTTTCTGCATATGTAAGTTCAGCAAAAAAAATGTTTTCATTTATTTAATCTTCATCCTAACAAGACCAAGAAAAGTATCCTTACATGTGATAAGTGTGGATCAAGCTAAGAATTACAGGCATAAGCTACATAATGATGCCATATTATGGATCCACAGAAAACTTATTAATAAGTGGAAAAAGAATAAATACTGATGAAAATTTTTCTGTTTGTTCATCTTTTGATAGGAATATTAAAGAGACTTTGCATGTTCCATCTCTTAAAAATTATGTAGCATGTATGCATGAATGGAATTGGTATATAGGCTTAGTGTCAAAAGTCCACAAAAAAGAAGGCGATGCAACTGTTAAATTCATGCATCCACAATGGCCCATCACCTTCGTATTATTGGACAGAAAATGACAGTTGTATTGTGCCTTTCAGTCATATCTTTTGTGCATGTGACAATTGGTACATACTACAAATGGTAGAATATATAAAATTTGTGATGCATTTAGTGCTTTAATAAGCACCAAGTGGGCAAAACATAAAATTAGAAGGAAGTAAAATCTAAATATAAAGAGAACAAATTTTATTAATTATCTTTATTTTTAATTGTTATTGATGTAGACATGTTTTCAATAGCATTTTTACTGTGTATGTGCTAAATGTTATTTTGCATAATTTTACCTACGATAATATTTACTTAATATGTATATATTTTTTAATTATATTTTGTATTATATACAAGTATGATTTTGCTATAAAATGTGACTATTTGTAGAATTTTTCCCATTATTTCTTTTTTACTTATAATTTACTGAAACTTTGCAATAGATTTCAATTTGTTAGGAAAATACTTCTATGTCTTGCAGGAATTCATTATTAGCATTCCTATGGGATTCTCCTTCTTTATAGCCATATTAAAAAATATGTATATGTTTATGTAAGATAAAGCCTTATCAAACTTTTAGATGTAAATATGTATGGTATTTTTGGTAATAAAAGAAATATAAACATTATCTTGTACTTCCCATTACTTATGGAAGGTCAGTAAAATTGAAATCCTTCTTTAAACAAAACACCTGCGAACTGCCCATTAAAATTTTCTTATCAGGCATCAAAACACACTTTGAGCTGCCTATTTATGCAATTAGATGAAAATTGAAGGGGGAACAATGGGGGAAATCAGCCATTAAAGTTATGCCCTTTTTTTTATTTAAAAAATGACAAAAAGCCATTTTCTGACAGCATTTTAATGGAATAAATTGCACAAAAATCTGCTTAGACGAAAGTTTACTTTATTCTGAATAGAACAAAAAAAAATTTGAAAGTTCTAGCTTAAACCTGAAAGAAGTTGGACCTTCATGTTGTCACATGTGCCATTCAAAATGGTGGCAAATCGGCCATCTTGGAAGACATTTAATGGCTCATATCTGACAAACCGTTTGATCAATTTCAATATGATTGACATTTTTGAAATCAGCATTAAAAATTCTACAAATAGACCAAAGTTTATGAAAATTGAAGATGGTGGGTGTCATTTTTAGGAAATTCTGGGTGATTTGACATGGAATGACACAGGTGTTATTGTTCTAAAACTATGTAATCAACTGGTTTTTTTCATTTTTTTGCAAACGCAATAGATATTTCAGAAAATAGTGTCAAAGTGGTCGTTTTGAACAAATTTTTATGCGAAAGAAAAACCGGTCAAGAATGGGTGAAAAAAGTGTTTGTCAAGTGATCAAAATCGCCTATAACTCAATAGGTAATTTATTGATCAAAAAATGGAAAACACAGGTCGATTCCAAATCGCTTACATGGTCAGGTTTTCCAATATTATATCTTTCCATTAAAAAAATGAATTTGTAAATGTGTCAAAACATTTTGCACTTGTTGAGCAGAGCAGTTAAGAACACCCTTAAGAGACTCAATATCTTTCTAAAGAGATCCCTGCATATAGATAAGATTTTCCATGTTAAGGTTTTCATAAGGGACACTAAACATGAAAAAAATATATAAATAAAAGTATCAGAATGTAGCAATTATAAAATTTTGACTACATTATTTTATAAATGAAATTTTAATTTTTCCAATTTGGAAAAATTGAAAAATAGCCCTTCGGAAAAAAACTGAAAAAAACCGTTTTTTTTCCCAACTTTTCCGGCTTTTTTCCGAGCATTCCCATCTCTAAGCAAGATAAAAACTGAGACGAATTTGGGGAGGGATAAAGGGCTTTGGTTCTGATGGGAAGAAAAGAAAAGAGCTATTTTCTTCTCTTTCTTTTAATATTATTGAATTCATACTTCCCAACTTGTGCTTATGCTGGTCATTATGTATATGTCATTTAAAATAGGAAAGGATTTGACATTGAGTCACTTAAAGAGTAGAAAGGAAAACTGTTCCAACCAGCCATGAGCCATCCTTTTAAAAAATGTCACGTCTTTTTTATGCGGAAAGAGGCTCATTTAGAGGTCTGCACGGGTCGGGATTTCGAGGTCCAGGTCCGACCCCAACGAAAACTATCTTGGTCTGGCCCGGCCGGTATAAATCATAACGGTTCGGCCCAAGTCCCGCCCTGCACGTTTATATTTTCGCAGTTCACGGCTCAGAATGTGCAGAAATAAGTAAAAACAGACTAGGCACATACTTATGGGATAATTTTACAGTATATTTTAAAATTACGATGTGTTTGCAAGGCAGAAAACACATAATAGCAAAATTAATGATTGCTCAGATTCTTAGATGTTCCAGTATTAAAAGAAAAATTCATTAAAAAATTAATGTAGTTTTGAATAAAAAAAAAAAAGAGGGTTAAAAAGATAACTTTTGAAGCTGTATAATAAAAAGTAGATTTATAAAAGTATTTCAAAGGGGGCATTTGCCCCGGGCACCAGAACGAAAGGCGAAGGGGGGGGGGGGGGGTATGAATATTTTATTTGTCGTTTCACCCAAAAATGTTTACATGCATACATGAAATACAGAGGAACTTGTAAGCTAATGGTAAACCTATGTGAGTGTTAAATCTTTTCAAATTTGTAAGAGTAAAATTTTTAAGTTTTAAGGTTTTTTTTTGCATAGGGTACCTCCGGTTGAAAACTTTTATTACGTGTGAGGACGGGGGGTTAGAGGTCTGCACGGGCCGACATTTCCAGGCCCGGGCCGACTCATAGAAAAAAATCAGCCCGGCCCCTTAGAAAAAATAATATTGGCCCGCCCCGATAAAAAAAATAAAAGTTCGGCCCGAGCCCGGCCCGTCCCGGAAAAAAGTTAAAATCTCGGGCCGGGCCCGGCCCGAGTGAACTTCTGCAAAACATTGATTTTTACGTCGAATTGGTTAAAAATTTGTCTGATACGAGGAGTTCTGACCAAAAATATTTATCTTAACTTTTTTTTCATGTTTATAATCTTTATTTTTATAGACGTGCAGCAGGCTGCGATATTTATTTTTTTAATGAATCTCTGTTTCTTGTATGTAAATGTTTCAGTTATCATTAATATTGTTAATCCATATTCCATGTATAGAAGTGTTAAAAATCGGAAAAAATGCTATACAGTAAAATCTTCTAAGATGGAATTGCATAGAAAAGAAAAAAAAAATGCGTTATAGACGAGTTCTCTTCTTAGCAAGTGTAAATGTATTATATATTCTTTTCTTACTTATTAGTATATTAATTTTGCATGGATCAACACGTTTTTCAGTTTAAAACTAGGTTCCGTCATAGGCAGGTTCCTTTTCACACATTTTACTGTATTTTAATTTACTTATATTTTAATATGCGTAGAAATCTACTATTCTTTAAAAATAATAAATTTTAATGCTAGTTTAATGCTATAAATATATGTTATATTATAATGTAATAAAGTTTAATGTAGAATAATGGCGATTCAAAAATGTATGCATTTTTTGCAAAAACTTTTGGGCCATGCTTAATTTAACTGACCTTTAAATGGACCAGGCCACGCTGAGACAATGATTTTCATACGGGCTGGCTCAAAAGTAGGACTGAAAATTTTGGGCCATGAAGACTAGGAATGAAACCAGGCCCGACTCTGTACAGAAAAATTAAGTTAGGCCGGGCTCAGGGCCACGGGCCGGCCCCTGCAGATCTCTACGGGGGGTGGCGCAAAAACTCATGTTTGCCCCGGTATAAAAAAAGGCTAGTTTTGGCCCTGGGTACACACTTCATTTTCAGTTCTGAATATGCTACAGTAAACTTTAATAGCGTTTGTAAGTTGCATGACAATCTGACTATATTTACGCAAGTTAGATCACGCAAAGACGAGCAGAAAGACAGACAAAGCGAGTTCATAAACACTTTTAAATTATATTGGAAAGTGTTAAAAAAGCTCTATTTTTTTAATATGACAAAGAAATTATACAAAAAAGGCCAAAAGTATGCAGAAAGTATGGGTTGTTCTCTACAATACTTGCAAATTTGGCCAGCAGTCTGACTTGAATGATGCATATGTAAATTTTCATAAAAATTAGATAAATGGTAAGAAATCAGTCAATTATTGAAGATTTTAATAGCAACAGAAATTGTTTTAAAAATTTGACTTAACAAAAAAAATAAAATAAAAATTTGTGGAAAAAATAAAATAAAAAATGTGAGGGAATGACAAGTGAGGGAATGATGAAATAAGACATTTTTACTAGTTGTAGGGGAAAAATGCAAAATTATGAAGAAATCCAAACTGTTTCCTTTAAGAGAAACACTTAATATATAATGTATGATAAAATTAAAATTTTTGATATTTACAAAAAAATTAATATTCTGTGTGAGGGAATGACTGCTAATAAAAACGCTTCCGGATATACTGACTAAAAAAAAATTCTGTAAAATTAACAAAATCTTACACCACCAATTTATGTTGCTGGACTGACAAGTGCTCAAAATAGCTTCTTCTCTGTGAAGGATGCTAGACTGCTACTGCTCATTAGTGGTAGATATTTGAGATAATAGCAATGTGTGAGGGAATGATGGTCTAACATGGGGAAACATATAATTGATTGAGTAGACTATATAATAATAGTAAAAATTAATATTTTTATTATTTTTTGTAATGTACCAAATAAGAACATCATTTTGCTTAGGGTATTTTTAATTATTTTTATTTCTGGATGGAAAGAAATAGGCAATAAAGCATGGTAGTACATGTGGGGGAAAGGTGAGGGAATGATGTTTGCATGATATATATTATATTTTTAAATACTAAATTTATTTATTTTTAAATTTTACTTTCTGCCCCTAATAAACTATGTTTAGATCTTCTAATAAAAATAAATAAAAATGTAATAAAATTAAGAGCATTTATATGGCTGGGAAGCACTTTTTGCACTATTGCAGAGAATAACCCGTATAATATCTAAAAACTATATTATTTAGTGTTCATATTTAGCATAGTATTTTTTTTATTTAATTTAATTTATTTTTTTAAGTGTACGCCGTAGTGATCAAAACGTTAAGCAACCAGAACCAGTGACTCTTTCTACTCTTGAAATCCAAATCTCCCAATGAGAGAAGAAAGGATTTGGAATTATATTATTTAAATTTCATGTTATTTTCAAGGAGATCTTGAATGGATCTAAGAACATGCTTTTACATGTAAAATAACAATTTTCCTGTTATAGCTTCTTAAAATTTTATTTATTTTCCGTGTATAAGCTTTCATATATTTTTTATGTGAAATCCGTCAATACGCTTGAGCACTTTATCAATTATTTCTATATAAATTTATTCTTAAATAAAATGGAAGAAAGGAAGTCAATTTAACCTCACACACACACACCAAAAGAAAACTTTAAAATGTGAACTTAAATGATCGAAATGAAAGCAAAATAATTATTTTGCAACGAGAAAAATAATTTTGAATTGTGCGGAAAGATGCAGGGCTGAACCTTAACAGAACGCGCGCCCTGAGCAATCGCCCCATACCCGTCTGCTCGATAGCTGCGCCAGTCCTGTGGTTACAAGCCCCTCACAACCATCCAAACACGTACTATGCTATGCCTCCCTAGCATACAAAATTTTAAAATTCTTATTAAGAAAAAAAAATCTGCATTTTTTATTTCGCAATAAAAAATAAATAACTAAACATTCCTTTTAAACCCGCTACGTCACAGCACACAGGGAATCTTAAAAATGCTTTTATTTTTTTTAACTATTATTTTTATTATTTATTTATTTATTATTAGCATTATTTTTTTTTGGGGGGGGGGGGGGGGGGTAAATTGTCCTATTTATTACTCTGTCGGAATAATAAATAAACGATCAAATCACAACTTCGTGTGAAACCAAAGGTTATCGAAAAAGATAAAAATTTTCTTTTTCATTAGATATATTAATAATAATAAGCATTTTGTTTTTTTGTAAATGTAATTTTTCAGAAGAATAATAGCAAGCAAAAATATGCATTATAATTTGCAGCTTTTGTACATAACTTTTTAAAAGAATTACTATAATTCCTCACTGAGGTTTTCCATTTCTAAAGTCCTGCTTCTTGTTCAGTATATGCTGAACAATTCAATTTTACATTCTTTGTAATCCAATTATTTTCAAAAGTACTTTAAATTCTTTACAACTACAATGATTTATTTCTACGGATTACTATTACTGGGGGGGGGGGGGGGATGAGTACTTTTGTTAATCAGGTAAACAGCCCGTTACTTCATTCATTCACTGTCCAGCTCTACTAATTCTATTTATGTTTTCCGAAAAACTATATACTTCTATTTATCAACATGACAGTAACACTAAAGTACCCACTCCCCTAACGTCTGACTTCACATTGTCAGGACAGTGGGGAAGCAGAAAGCCAGTACTTCCATCCCAGCTCAATTGTAGTTCCTGCGTTTTAACTCCTCACTACCTCATTCAATTAAGGCATGACATTGTCATGACAAAAATGTTTCAGAGGTACCTCATACAAACGTCCGAAATTTCTCGTGTCCTACCCAACACTAATATAGACAAGATACTGAAATAATGCAATATTACAAGGCTATGAAAGATCTGTTGAAGAAAACAGTGCAATAACTGTACAATTTCATTGAATATCATAGATAACTTTTCTATAACTTTAAGGAGGGGGAGAAACAAAATTTATATGCAGAACGGAAATCAGTATAACTCATAACAAATTTAACTAAACTGCTATTTACGAGAGATTTAAATTTCCAAGATCTTTCTTGATTAATTGGTACATAAGCCGGTTTTATTATAAACAATGTATTATATTTAAAAAAAAAATCACAGATATTTACCATTGGCCTCAGTCTCTATAGCTTCGCGAAGTCTTTTAACTAAATCTGCTTTTAAACCAGAAGTTGAAAGCCCGCGAGTAGACAAATGCTCGCGTAAATCAACAACACGAAGCTTATTTAAGGATTCTGGATCTAGGTCCGCCATTTTTCTGACTGGGACTCTGGACAAGTAAACTGCGATCGTGTCAGATTAGTGATTGGAGAATAACAGTGATCGAGTAGTAGTGTTAGTAGCATGAAGTAGTGTGGTGATTGACTAACCCTGGCGACACTTCTGCTCATTTTACATGTTAACTGCACCTGTGACCAATAACAAGTATTTGTTTATATTTTTCTCATATTTTCAGTTATCTTCAGTTGTAAGTTGCGATTGAAGCAGATTTGTTAATGATAATTTTTATAAGTAATATATTTTTAATTTATCTGGTGTAAAATGTTAATCATTTCAATCTTTTTATGTCGTATTTATAATTGTTGCATGATAAATGGGTATATGGTATAATTCCCTGAATGTCTGATGGACATGTTGAATACTTTAGTTATTTGATTTCTTTTGTAAAAAAATTTTATCGCAGCGACTTTTTTTTACAATTGTATATATTATTGATTCACATAAATAATGTATTTCTTTTATTTTCTATCTATGATTAAGTGTACTTTAATGAAATATGTTTGAATGTATTCCACTGACCTTGAGTACCTTTCCGGTCTAATGCTCCTCATTTGTATTGCACAGTAAGAAATGAACTATTGTATATGATAGTTGAAGCAAAAGGAACTAAGAAGTACATCTTTTAAAATACAAGCACATATTTACCGATTTTCGAAACGATACAAAAATTTACCGATTCAATGATTCTAGTGAAAATCGCCCAGTCTTGAATTGTGTCATTTTAGGAACAGATGTCGCAGACGCTGTGCTTTTTTTTAAAGTGCTATTTTGAGGAGAAAATTACGCTTATAGTGTGCGAAATCAGTATATTATTTTTGTTTTATTTAGGGTGAACTACCCAGTAATTGACCATTTAGTGAAAGTTTCTTCGCATTTTTTTTTTTCTGTGCTAAATTTAAGGAGATATTTCTTGAAACTTTTTTTTAAAAGCAACAATCACTTATAAGGATCTGTGGCTGCACGCGCCAAATGTTTGGCTGCCACATGAATTCTGGCTCCCCTGCAAGTGCCAACGATTTTCTCCTCATGGCAAACCTGCCGCGACCAGATCGAGCGTGTTAGAAGTTGGAAGCGCATTCACTCTTGTACCTGCTTGCACGCTGCTCAGAGCTCGTGCCTTTTGTCACGCGTATAACTTAAACGATTTTTGATTTGTTAATATTTAAATAAATGGTAGTGTTTAACTGATCTAGTATTTCTTATCACTCAATAACACGAGCAGCCATAATGGTGACCCGAGAAAGTCATGCAAGATTTCTGAGGAGCATTAGATAGTTTCTTCGGCCGGACCACGTGCTACGCCGTAACGGAAAGGAGGTAAGATGCATGTTTCATTTCTCCTCTGGTTTGGTTAGGAGTAATGTTCCCATTGCAAAATTAATGCCCTTTATTATTTTTTTTCATTTTGTTTAAGTATTAATTGCTAGTAATTTAATAGAATTTAACCTTTTGGGGGACAGTATGCCAGACGACATAATTAATACCGCTAGTAATGCCCAAGTTGCCAAATTAGGTGTAAAGTTACTGCCGTTGTGGAAAACTAATATTAAACTTTGGTTCGCTCAAGCAGAAAGCAATTTTGCACTATCGGGTATTACTGTCGATGCCACAAAATACAACAATATCATTGCAGCGATCGATCCAGAAACATTGTCTGCAGTGTCCGACATTTTATTAAACCCTCCACCAAACGACAAATACAAGACACTAAAAGACAGGTTAATTCAAGAATTTTCCGAATCTAAAAATAAACAGATCCGGAAATTGTTATCAGAATTACAGTTAGGGGATGAAAAACCTTCCCACTTGTTAAGAAAAATGCAGCAGCTAGCCAAAAATTCAATTACTGATGATTTTTTAAAGTCGTTGTGGTTTCAAAGGCTCCCTGCAGATATGCAAAGTATTTTGGCCGTAAGTTCTGAATCCCTTGAAAACTTAGCGAAAATGGCAGACAAAATTGCCGAAGTACGATCGGACTCGGGAAATGTATACGCGATCGGCGAATCATCACTCAGTAAATCGGCACTTACTGTCGAGTCTCAACAAAACGAAATATCCGCACTCCGCACGGAAATTGCTGCGTTATGTCAAAAAGTAGAAAGATTGTCGCGATCGCGTTCGAGAGACCGATCACGTGGGCGATATTTCAAATCGCCGCACCGGCAATTCGGCTCTGATGAATTTTGTTATTGCCATCAAACATACGGAAAAAAAGCGCATAAATGTAGGGAACCATGTAAATATAAAGAAAATCCAGAAAACTAGAGTAAGCTATCGACATGCAAGTTTTGGCGACCTCAACGCCGGTAGCCCCTAAATCTTGTCGCCTATATGTTTTTGATAAAAGATCGCATTTAAAATTTTTAGTCGATTCCGGATCTGATATTTCGTGTATTCCACCCCCTAAAAATTCTAAAAAATTGCATCCAGACCCCTTACAATTATTTGCTGCAAATAACACAAAAATTTCTACATATGGCTCAAAATTAATGAATGTCGACCTCGGTTTAAGGTGTAGTTTTGATCGGAAATTTTTAATAGCTAGTTTACCTATGCCAATTATTGGAGCCGATTTTCTAGAAAATTTTGGTCTTCTGATTGACCTTAAACGGCATAAGCTTATTGATAGTATCACAAAACTTTCACAAGTTGGGATATTTGCACATTCGTCCCAGGACAGTTCTATCAAACTCATTTCAGGCAATTCTGATTATCACAAAATTTTATCAGAATATCCCAACCTTACAAAAAATTACCTCAAAACATGAACCAGTGCCGCATAACACTGTTCATTATATTGAAACTACTGGCCCACCGGTTCATAGTAAGCCACGACGATTAAACCCTAAACTTTACGAAGCAGTTAAAAAAGAATTTCAATACATGATTGATCAGGGAATATGTAGACCCTCTAAATCTCCATGGTCTTTGCCAATACATGTGGTTACTAAAAGTGGTGGTAGTATCAGCCCAGTTGGAGATTATAGAAGATTAAATTCATGTACTACACCAGACAGGTATCTAATCCCCATATTTAGGATTTTTCAAATGCACTTTATGGAAAACTAATATTTTCTAAAATTGATATTGTTAGAGCTTATTTCCATATCCCTGTACATCCTGACCACATACCCAAAACAGCAGTCTGTACACCATTTGGCCTTTTTTAGTTCCCTTTTTAAAATTTTGGATTATGTAACGCGGCACAAATGTTCCAAAGATTTATGAATGAGATTCTGGGAGATTTACCTTTTTGTTTTGTCTATTTAGACGACGTATTCATTTTTAGTCAAGATGAAGCTGAACATAAAGTCCATTTACGTATGCTATTCGAAAGATTAGACGCATATGGACCAGGGTCGGACTGGGTCAGTGTAAAGGGCGCAGACCTTGGATTTTCAGAGGGCGCAAAAAATTTAACGAACTCAAGTCAATTTTACTTGTTTGTGTTGTATCTGGATTGACAAGGATTAACACACTTGCATAGCACCAAGTAAATGAAAATGGCTTAAATTATATCTTTAACTCTAGACAAAAGACTTCGTTATATTCTCCGTGCATGTTTAAAGTTCCATCAATCCTACACAATACTACGCAATTTTTTTTAAACACATCATATAACATCTAAAAGCTCCATCAAATTGAACACAGTAGTAGATTACTGATATCAAAACTAGAACTTTCTTAATTTCTTCAATCGATAGACACCTTGCAGAAAAAAAAAATGATCGCCCCTACCAGTTTTCATGAAAATCGCTGTATAAAAAAGACATAGGATTCCAATTGATTAGGAATGATATTTACTATTAAATGATTTTCATAAATTTTGCTTTGGAGGCTGTCTACATATTAAAAAATACACGAACATTCATTTTTCAAATGGTAACATCCACTTTTGACACCCTGTTTGAGTTCCTTGCTAGCTAAGAAAGAGATATAGCTTATATGCTTTTCTTAAATCTTAATACGGTTATAAAACAAAATGTGTTAGGGATTTATCCTTAAATTTCGGAAAATAAATTGAAGATCTTACAAGAAAAAGAACCAAAAACTCTCAATTAGTCCCCAGTAAAATTTTACAGGAATAATAATTTTATTAAAAACTTACTTTACATTAAACAAAATTCTACAAAATATTTCTGGTAAGTTTCTACGATTTTTTTTTGGCTGATTTGATAACGGAATACGGCCCCCTTAAATTATGGAAAGGAAAAAAATTCTCTATATCTCGAAAACTAATTATTCAAATGAGCTGTACGCATGAATGCTTTTAACAATTGTGGTTTGCTCATAATATATATATATATTTAATATGACTTTGTTAATTTTTTAATTAAGAAAAGTTTTTGAATCGGAAAAAAGTCTGGAATAAGTTTGGGTCTATTCACTATATCACTAATGAATTAATAAAGAGTCAATCGGATAGTTTTTATGAAGTTAAAAAATAAGTTTCTGAAATGGATTTTTCTTTAAAAACCTCAAATTCAAACCCTTCTAACCCTATCAAGATTTAAGATAATGTATATAAACTATGCCTTTTTCCGGGCTGTCTCGATCCATAAGAAACTCAAATAAAGTGTCAAAAATGGGTGTTATTGCTTGAAAATTAAAAGTTGGTACAATCCTTAATAAGTATACGACTTCGGTCGGTTGGTTGGTTGATTTTTGACGGCCGATTATCTACTCTAGGGATATATGCCCCAGGGTGGGAGTGTTCTCTGTGGGGGTCTTTCTAAGGGAACCTAACCCGTATTTACGCATGGAAATCCATGGCTCGAAGAAAACCATGAAAACTCCGCATGATTAGGCCGAGGGGCGCGATTGGGTTCGAACCCAGCATCTCCCGTCTACCAGCTTCGAGAGCAGAACCTCTCAGCCACTGGTGGGGCTATACGACTTCGGAAACATAATTTATACATAATAATAACTAGTAGATATTATTTTCAGTCAATTGGTACCTACATATATTTTTACGATTATTTTTAGCAGAATTTGTAAGTTGTAAGCCACATTTTTTCCCACTCTCACCATTGATGCACTAAGGATCCTTAGAAAAGTTAGCACGATTTTTTGCACCAAGCGCCAAATAGAGTTGCTGCGGTGCTGCTAAGGGCTTCAACCTATTTTTTAATATATTTCTTTAAAGTAATATGAATTAGTTATCAAGCCAGTTTAAAATGTCATAAATTCAATTTCTGTTACAATCTGAGAGAAATTACTTTTTATTATCTACCGTTTTATTAATATTATTAACCAAGTAACATTTTTAAATGTGGTATCTGCAGATATCTCCTTCAACACACACAAGAAACATTGAGTATGCAAACTTCGTTTAAAAAATATTTATGTAAAACAAAAATGTACTTTCGTTTGGAAATAGAAATTTTGAAAACTAAATCTCGGGCTTCTTTTGTTCTTTTATAAAAGTACCACGTATTATAGGGCATTGGAATGCTGAAATATAAGGCTATTTGAATGTGAAAATAATACTTGCTTGTGAAATTAATTGGTATTTTTTATTCTTAAAAAATTACTATTATGCATTCATAAAGAGCTGAATTGATATCACGTTGTGGAAAGGTTTCTACAGAAAAAATACACCCTAAAAAATTTCTTTGTTAGTCTAAAATCGCTAAAACAATTTAGTAATTTTACTATTCTCAGCACACTGTCCCCATGATTTTCAAAACTTTTATCATTGTTAGAGGTCAAGGGAAATATTTAAGTTTCCGTACTTGAGTGTAGTGCCCCAGGGTTTGTATTCATGCAGGATACATAGCCAGTATTTTATAACCGACTTCAAAAAAAGGAGGAGGTTCTCATTTCGACGCATATATATATATTTTATGTATTTTCACTGATTACTCCTAAACTATGCGCGAGATTACTATCCGAAAATGATGGCAGATTTTGTGAATGAAAAACCGCTGTCCGCGAGAACCCAAAGCTTGCAGGATAGCAATCCAAAAGTATCATCAACTTTGTATTCCCGAAAAGAAAGATCTTGTTTTCCAATCAAAAACAAAATCCATACAAAAAGTTTTTTGCCTTCTGATAGTCTCTTTTTTTTCTGTCAAGTTGCTTTCAAAAAGCACGATTATATGTGCAATCAGGGGCAGCTATAAGGAAAGGGGGCGCAGAGTACTCAAAGAAAAGGACTGAAAATTTGCAAAATACTGGTTAAAATCTAAAAGATATCATTTAAAGAAGCGATTAAAAAAATTTCGTCCAGGGCGCAATGGCTACTAAAGCACTCGTTGGGTGCATATTTTCTCCTTCAATTGCATGCAAAGATGTCCGTTTTGGTTTCCGTCCTGAAATTGCTACCATATACTTTTATTTGTGATAATAAAGAAATACCTCTCTTGTGCTATCAATTAATTGATGATTATCCCTAAACGAATTCTCGAAATTTAGTACACTAATCAGAATGTATGTATACAACAAGTGAAAATATATTGGAGCGGCTTAGGCACTTAGGAGCACGACGTTTTCCCTGGGCGAGGGCGCACCGGCCCTCGGGCCGGCAGGCCAGTCCGAGCCTGATATGGACTTACAATTAATGCTTCAAAAACCTTATTCGGCGTCCCAGAAATTTCATTTTTAGGCCACCTTGTTTCACAGTGAGGTACAAAACCCCTCCCTGATAAGGTCGCACCCATATTAAATTACCCACAACCTCAAACTATAAAAGATCTCCAAAGATTTCTTGGATTTTTGAATTTCTTTCGTTGGTTTTCGCAAACATAGTTAAACATCAAACTGTCCTTAGCAACTATTTAAAAGGCGCCAAGAAAAATGACAAAACAGAAATTGAGTGGTCGGATGAAACAGAGAGGGAATTTAAAAAATGTAAAGAATTACTTGTAAATGCAACCCTGTTGGCACATCAGAAACCAGATGCTAATTTAGTTTTGCAAGTAGATGCTTCTGATTTCGCAATCAGGGGAGCCTTGTCACATTTGGTCGACAACGAATTGCAGCCCCTTGCGTTTTTTTCTCGCAAACTTACCCAAGCTGAACGTGCTTACAGTGCATACGATAGAGAGCTACTTGCAGCATATGCTAGCATTAAACATTTTCGACACATGCTCGAAGCAAGGTGCTTCACACTCTTTACTGATCACAAGCCTTTAACATTTGCTTTCCAGCAACACACAGATAAACATTCACCAAGGCAGTCTAGACAGTTGGATTTTATATCCCAGTTCACAACAGATATCCAACATATAAAAGGATCGGAAAATGTCACTGCAGACACTCTTTCTAGGATTGCTACAATAACCATGCCAAATCCTATCGACTTCAATGAAATTTCACAATTACAAATAGATGACCCTGAATTGCAAGATTTAATAGACAAACCGCAAAGTTTAGAACTTAAGAAAGTTACCTTGCCTGGTCATGTAACCCCAATCTATTGTGATTTTTCTACTGGTATTGCTAAGACCGTACATTCCTAGTTCTCTCTGCAAACAAATTTTTTTTCAGTTGCATAATTTGTCACATACAGGAATCAGGAGCACAACTAAATTGGTAAGATCTAGATTTATTTAGCCATCCGTTAACAAAGATTGTGCAACTTGGGCAAGGCAATGTGTCCCTTGCCAGAAAGCTAAAGTAAACAGGCATACTAAAACCCCATTGGGTTCATTCCCTAAACAATCTAAGAGATTTGATCATGTACATCTTGACCTTGTTGGCCCTCTTCCACCTTTCCAAGGCAACTCCTATTGTCTCACAATGATAGACAGATTTACATGATGGCCAGAAGCTGTGGCTATCCCTGATATATATACTGTGGCCACAGTCTTTTATAATCAATGGATCACGAGGTTCGGTTGCCCTTCCCATATCACAACAGACCAGGGAAGGCAGTTCGAAAGTCTGCTGTTTCAGTCGTTATCCCATTTCCTGAGAATAAAAAGAATTAGATCCTCTCCGTGCCACCCCCAAGCGAATGGAATGGTCGAGGAATTCCACTGCCCACTTAAAGCCGCCTTGAAGGCACATAGCAACAGCACTGAACAGTGGACTGCAGCATTGCCCACCATCCTACTGGGTTTCCGCACAGTGTTTAGAGAAGACATTCAGGACACAACAGCAGACTTGGTCTATGGAACAAGCCTTCGGCTCCCAGGAGAATTCTTTGTCCCAACTGCAACAGATTCCTCACCTCAACAGTTTGTTGAAGATTTGAAACTGCACTTTAGGGACATTCGTCCCACACCTGCATCTAGGCACGGGCCAGGCAAATTTTTGTTCATCCCCATCTAAAAGACTGTTCCCATGTGTTTGTTCGGCATGATGGGGTGAAAAAACTGCTGCAAAACCCATATGATGGACCTTTCAAAGTTCTGGAAAAGAACGAAAAAACTTTTATAATCGACTTCAATGGGCGTAAGTCCACCATCTCAATAGACAGGGTTAAGCCAGCTTTTTTAACATCGGACATTCCTGTTGATAAAGACTGTGTTCTCTCCAAACACCCTGCAAAACCTGAAATCCGGACGACACAACCCACAGTTACGCGGTCGGGACGGACTGTACGTTTCCCGGCACGTTTAATAGACTGAGAAGGATAACATTGCGGGGGGAGTGTGTGGCTACACGTGCCAAATGTTTGGCTGCCACATGAATTCTGGCTCCCCTGCAAGCGCCAACGATTTCCTCCTCATGGCAAACCTGCCGCAACCAGATCGAGCGTGTTGGAAGTTGGAAGTGCATTCACTCTTGTACCTGCTTGCACGCTGCTCAGAGCTCGTGCCTTTTGTCATGCGTATAACTTAAACGATTTTTGATTTGTTAATATTTAAATAAATGGTAGTGTTTAACTGATCTAGTATTTCTTATCACTGAATAACACAAGCAGCCATAGATCAATAATAAATAAACATTTTTTGTCTACTTTTTTGCAATTTTATTTTATTTAATATAATAGTTGTCAAGTGAGATTTTGCCAGTAATTGACCACTTAATGTTAGAAAATGACCATCACTGTGTCAGTAATTGACCACTCTGAAGTTGAATTGATAAACCTTCTTAAAATTAATCATATGAAAAAATAGGGAAGTTTGCCAAGTTTTATTCTACAGAAACTAGATGTCTAGCTTCCTGGACAGCCAGAAAAAAATTGGGGAAATTTCAAATTTCTAAAAAAAAAAAAAAAAAAAAAAAAAAGCTGACGAATTTGAAATGTCTGACAAATTTTTTAGAAAAAGAATTTCAATCATAAAGCCAAGGATTTTTAAATTGCCGTAGTAGCAAGTAGCTGTGCTCTTTATAAGGACTGTTCGAACCTCTTATAGATTTTTTTTTTTTTTTTTGCTTATCCTCTTTTACTCTTTCCTTGGCAATTATTAAGGTTTTTGGTATGTAACACCACACAATCTCGACACCTGAAAAATTGTTGCCACCTGGCTAACCGAAAAGCACCAATTGTTTTTATTGGCATGGAAAACCTAGAAAAGTAAAGGAAATTCATCACTGAACTTGGCTAGTCAGTCACTCTGTATGGAAAATATATTGTGCTGTCCTCTAAAAAAAAACCCACTTTTTGAATTTTTCTCTATATAAAATTTAATAAAAAATACAAAACAATTTGAAGTAGCTACATTTTCACAGCTTGTTTTGACTAAGATTTTAATGTACAGTATTTTTGATTCTGTCAATATATTACAAAATGGCAGTCAATTAAAGAAGAATTTGAAAAAAACCCACCTTTTCCTAAAAATAACTCATGTTACCTAAAAAAAACCCACATGTAAAACCACTTCTAGAAACCAAAATATTAGATGGTAAAGTATTTTTTTCATTATTAATTATTTTTAAAACAATTCTGCAAAAAAAAGTTTTTTTTTTCAGTTTTTTTGCAATCAAATCCAAAGGGGCAACTTAATCACATATGTTTTAATTAATCCTTGTTCAGATAGTAGAAACACCTGAAATTGGCACTGTGTTATTCAGAAACGACAGAAATGTTCCAATTTTTGGTAAACATAAAAGATCTTTCAGAAAATAATTTCAAAGTTGCCGTTTTGAACCAAATTTCCGGACAGAAGGCGAAAAACCAGTCGTCATGGGACCCAAAATAGCCTGTAACTTGATAAGTATTAGTAATTTATCAAAAACATAAAACTCATTTCGATTCCAAATCGCTTAGTCAGCTCTGTTAATTTTGTAACTTTATGTCTAAAAATGAGTAAATGTGTCAGAAAGTTTCGTCCTTGTTGAACAGTGAACTTGAGAATCGCCTAATAAAATTTGCATAAAAAAGCAAAATAATGATTAGAATAAAATAAGCTTGTAAACATTAAAACAATGTATGATATAAAAGTAAAAGGATACCTTTGTGCACATAAAAAAAAGTAGATGGGTTTTATTTTTGCAAAAAACAAAGGGAGGGAGGGAGGGAGGTATGACATAACTTGTACAAATTCTTAGAAATGCAAAGTATGCATTAAATTTGCAGAATTTATTGCTTTTTTTCCCCCTTTAATTAATATTTTAAAGCAAAAATGTATGCTCCACCATTTATTTATATATATAAAAGTGGGTTTTTTTTAGTTCTCTCATGGGTTTTTTTAGCTCTGTTTTCACATCGTCACAAACTGAGCCAAACATAATATAATCAGCTGAAAATAGTATACATTTTATTCACATATTAATGGTTTAACATAAAAACTTAGGTACATCATTGTAATGTGTCGTATTATAACAAGAAAAACTGTGAAAATGAAGCTCTTTTTTTGCTAGAATTCTATATTATTAGCTTATTTAAAAAAAAAACTAAATAAACACTTCTAAAGTAATTTTAAATAATTTTATTATTGTAAATGGCATATAGAAACAGGACAAAAAGAAAATTTTACTTCAGTGAAACTTTTTGGATGAAGTTCTAGGGTGGGTTTTTTTTAGGATACATTTTCCTGTGGGTTTTTTTAGAGGACAGCCCTATAGATGTACATTCTATATATGAGCACATCATGATCTGCATTTAAAAAACTAGTCAAGAGATTTTTTGTAAAAAAAATTAAAACTGTTTCTGAACAGAAAACATATTAGTGAATTTCCACAATGTTTTGTAAGATTGAAATTAGTGGTAAAACATGATATTTATATGTAAATATAGACAAGAAAAGAATAGTTACTATTTCGAAATTTATTTATAAAAAAAAAATTCATTAATTATTAAAGTTAACACAAAAATGAAACTTAATCCTCATCTGTTTCACCAAAACAACTGACACACATGAAGTCAAACTTCTTTGTCACTCTGTCATCCAATGCAAATTGTTGCCTGTGTCTCGTAGACGCACATTTTAGTATGATAGGGCTCATACCAGATTTCTTTAATTCCTATCATATCTTCTTCCATCCAGATTTCTTCACATGCCTTTCACACCCAATCATTTATCAGACTTTGCTTATATGTAGAAGTCTTTATTGCTGCTTTTTCACCTTTTTTTTTTTGTTGTTTTGTTTTCTTTAATTTTTTAACTTGCCTTACTTCCTGTCTTCTTTCTTCTGTTTCTCTTCTTTACTTTAACAATAATTTAGTCATGCTTTAAAGCAGCCATGTTCAACCTGCAGGCCACATATGGCCAGGGGCATCACCATGGGGTGGGGGGGGGAAGCCTCCCCCCCAATATTTGTGAAGTTGGGAAATTTGAGCTTAGAGTTGGGAAATTCTGGATTTTTGAGGCATTATGAAATTTTTATTGTTTTGGTGATTATGTTTCTGACTGAGTACTGTAACAGTAAGCAAGTTAAATTATCAAAAGAAATACAAAAGGAAATCAGCCACACTCAATCTATCATTGTATTTTTCAGTTCTACAAAAATATTATACATCTACCAGACCTAAATTTCTCTACTCCTAGCCACCAACAGCTGACTATCCACTTCCTTTATTTCCTTCAAAACTTTGTTCCTTTCTCAAAAATGTCACCCTTCCTCCCTTTCCCCTCCCAAAAGAGAATCCAGCTATTTTAATCCAAAGGGATTGCAGCTTCTTTTGAAAATTGGAGATCACTTTTAGCACAACACCCAGTAGCAAAAACAGTGCAGCACGGAAGCGGGCGCTGCAGATTATTTTAAACCTTGCAGATTAATCCACCAACTTAAAAATAAATGCTGGGCTTAAAATATAGCTGAAATTTGCTTTAAGTCTCTAGATTTATGGTATTTGTTGTATCCTTATATTATATATATTCTTTATAAATAGAAATTTTGCTTACTTTAAGTGTTTCTGTTATTTCTTATGACAGTAGGCGTATTGGGTTGCAGATAAATTTTTGTTTGCTGCAGACTGACGCAGAAAATTCTGCTTCTGGGGCACCACAGATAGGAATGTAGTCACCTACTTGAAACACAGCTGGGCAAGAAGATTTGATGAGTTTTCACAAATTGCACTAATTTTGTGATTTTGGGGCAATATTTTACTCATTCTCGTGATTTTTTGCTCTGAAAATTAGTTAACCCTTTGCTGTCAAGACAAAAGCATTATATGAGCAAATGTGAATATAAGAAGTCGTTAGTTTAGATAAATTTACCACATTTTACCTTTATTTGTGTGTGGAAATATATATATGTCCTGTTCATTTATATTTATAGGTGTTTATGAAATTTTAAATCAAAAGTCCAGTATTGTGTGTTTAAAGCTGTTCTAAAAAATGACTATAAATCTTAGCACGAAAGAACCCTTCATAATAGGAAAAGAGTTTTCCTGCAAGATTTTGGAGCATCTAAAAATCCATTCGAGGATGAAAAAGGTAAAAAAGTGGATGATTTGAATTTGGAACAGAAATATGACCATGAAAGCAGTCCATCAACTGAAGAAAAAAATCGACATACAGGTTGACATAAACACTGACAGGTTGCACTTGAATAAAATTTCGAAGAAATAAAGATTTTCTTATAGACAAGTTCATAAACAATTATGAATATTAGGATGTGATTGAAGAAGCTGACTTCTGAAAGCACCGTGGGAAAACGATTTCACCAAATGGAATAGATAAAAACAATAGCATAGCAATGGACATTGATACACATAAGTTTTACAGGGAAGAGTTATAAGAAATACAAGAAAATATCGGCAATTTAGTAATGGGCTTAAATGACAATGTTTCCTATATCAGGAGAATATTGCACCAATACATTCCATATTTAAATTACAATTGTGCAAGGCAAATTTGAGTATCACTAACTTAGAAAAGTTAATAATGTTTCCACCTGGATATGAGAAACTGGATGTACATGACTTGCAGAGTCAAATAGAAATAAACCAAATCCCAACTCACTTAACAAACTTTTTACTCATGCCATTAAATTCAAAGACTATTTAGGTCACACTGTCAAACTATATACTCGTACCTTAACATTGACAGCAGCTTATCTTTTTGGCGTTGCATCTAATGAAAGAATCTTTAGTCAAATAAAAATTTTAAAAATATATATTGCAAGCTACAATGAGGTCTGACAGACTTGACAGCCTAATGCTTTTAAAATGTGAAAGTGAAATAGTGGATTTTATTAAACTGGATGATGTTAGGTTAGCTTCTTTGAAGACCAAAAGAATTGATGTTAAATGAAAACAATTTGGATGTGCCAATCCCAAAACCTTATTATATCGCATACATGTTAATACTTCAAAATCTGCAATCCCAATGTTAAAATTAAATAACAATTCTATGCCCATAATAATGAATTCTAAAGGTTTAATTATGTGCATTTAATTTATAATTTGTTTAATTGTGTGCATTTAAAAAGGAGATAGAAGCATCGCATTTTTCAAACAAATCATTGAATTTCGACACCCATGCTCTTAGATGTCTGCAACCAAAATTCCAAACCCAAAGAGCTCAAAAATTATACCTTTGGACAGTATACACCCGAGCCCAATAAGGAAGTGTAACCGAATATGAAGTTTGACTAAATTTCCGTGCATTAGTTTTTCAGATGTAGCTAACGCGAAAATCGTGAAAAATGCTGCACAGCAGTACCACAGATATATACAAAAACCTAATAAGCACTAAATTATGTCAAGGTTTAGCAGAATATGAAAATTGATCAAATTCTGTGCAACAGTTTTTGAGATATAACTATCGCTAAAATCATGTAAATCGTGAAAAATACAGCATAGCAGCGCCACCTTTTGGGTAATTTACACCAAAAACTAATCAGCATTAATTTTTATCAAGGTATAACTGAATCTAAAGTTTTATAAAATTCCGCGAATTAGTTCTTGAGATAAAGCACCCACAAAATTTGTGTCACATTCACACAGACATTTTCTAAAAACAGTCAAATCATGTTCAGGACCTTCTAAAACCAGTTGTAGAATTTTTTTGCAAATTCAATAATTTCGTCTTGTGAAGACAGAAGAAAGTAAAACACGTGTTTTTTTTTTTTTTTTTAATTAAACGAATACAGTCACCTCTCACTTATGCGCCTCTCCGTTATACGCTAATTTTGTAAGGTATCGCCACGAGGAATAGGAAAATAATGCTATAGATCTTTCACTTACAAGTGCAACTTTGAATTCTCTCTCTCAGTTATATGCGGAAATAACAGCGCAATTCACAAACTCTGAGATAAGTGCGAAACTTTTTTTTATCCATAAAGAATTTTATTTAAGTGTCAATGTCAAAAGACCATTCCACAATGTCCCTGAGAGGGTGGAGAGGGTGTTACAATGCGATTTTTTACCCTCTCTACTCACTTCTAATGGTTTCTTCTTTTCTTTTTCTTTTTTTTTTATCAAGCCAAGCGTGTGTTCCTTTCTCTCGTTGCCTTTACTGTAGCATCTGGATTTGTTTTCAATAAAAATGAGCAAAAGAAAGTTAACAATTGCGTTCAAAATGGAAATTATACAAGCAGTAGAAAATGACGCTTAACTATCAAAAATAAGTTTGGTTTGAAAATTCGATTTGCCAGAATCAACGCTCAGAATGATTTTGAAGAACAACGACTCGATCAAAAAAATAAACAGTGAATACTCTACACAAGCGAAGAAACGATCAAGAATTCAGAACGAAAAATTTGAGGTTTTAAAAACCTCTTTAAGTCTGTAGTTCAGAGAAATGTGAGCTTCTAATTTACACATTAGCGGGGAGTTATTCAAAGAAAAGGCATTATTTTATCATAAAAAATGGGAATAGAAAATTTTACGGCTTCTCGAGGATGGCTAGAAAAACTTAAGAAAAGACACGGTTTAACCAATTATGAGTGGTGAAAGCGCAGCCGTTTCAGATTCAATTGTTAATGAATGGATCGCAGACTTTCCAAATTTAATTAAAAACTTTGATGTTAAGAACATTTTTAACTATTATGAAACAGGCTTGTTTTATCGTCATTTGTCAAACAAAACGCTCGATTTTAAGGGAGAAACATGCTATGCTGGCAAACATAGCACAGAAAGAGTGATTGTGCGTTTATGTTACAATGCAGACAGATCAGAAAAGTTACCGCCAATAGTGATTATAAATCCAAGAAACCACAGTGTTTAAAAAATATGAAGAAACTGCCATGTTCGTATGCAAGTAGCGCCAAGGAATGGATGATATCGAACATTTATTTAGACTTTTTGACGGAATTTGATATGAAGATGGCTAAAAAATAGAAAAGTTCTGCGATTTATGGATGAGTGTCCCGCTCATTCTTCAGATCTCTCATTTCTGACACATACACGAGTTATATTTTCCCCTGAAAACTATACTAGCAGACTCCAACCATTAGATCTCGGAAGAATAATTATAGTTAAAGCACAGTATAGGAATGATTTGGTGCAAAGAATGTTTATATCCCTAGAAAAAGGAATTCAAGAAAATTTGGATTCCGGATGCTATGCATATGTTTGTTTTCTCTTGGAATAACATAACAGTCACAAAATTTTCTAACTGCTTTAGAAAAACGTTTTCTATTCATTCAAGTGATGCTGTAGCTATTCCATTACAGGAAATAGAAAACAACTGCAAGGATTTTACATACACGAAGAAGAATGGAGTAGCATAAGCCATGATTCTCTTTCTTTTCACGATTTCGTCCATTTTGAAGAAAACTTTATATCAACGGCAGCAAGAGTTACTGAAACTGTTTTTGATGACGTGGCAGCTGAAAAAGAAGGATCAGATTATGATAATGATGAAACTGATACTGTAAGTTTCCCATGTTATGCTAATGCTTTAGGAGCCCTGGACACTTTGAGACGTTACCTTCAAAATGCTGGTGTAGCATCAAACGCAATGGCGCACTTTAATGCATTAGAAAAGTACAAATATTCGTTGTACAAACGCAGCCTATAAAAAAAAAAAAAAACTAGCAATGACGACTTCTTAATAAAGGAATAATTGGCATTTTTTTAATGTAAATATATCTTTTTTGTAAAAGAAACTTTGACATTTATTGTATTCTTCGAAACTAAATTTTATAGTAAGTGTAAGGAATTTTTTATGTACACTATACTAATTTTACACCCCTTTTATTTTATAAAATGTTATTAATCATAATTCTTTTATTTTAAAATATTTTTCTTTCCCATAACGTGTATAAAGAATTATCACATACAACATCCTCTCGTTTATGTGCGATTTTAAATCAATCCCTTAAACGCGTATAAGTGAGAGGTAACTGTAATTAGAATTTTTATGTTTCTAGTTTCAAAATTTTTCTTTGGAGAGGAATTTTTTATACATAACCCCTTGGGGACGAGCGGCACGTATACGTGCCACTTGAAGCGCTCAGAATCCTTGTTTTTTCTCACCAGTAAAATTTTACTGTAAAATTTGCCTTATTTAATCAGCGCATTATGTTATTTATATTGGTATTTATTATGTTTTATTATTATACAACTGCAGTTAATTAGGGTTGAACTTTGTCATGGATAAAATTAGCATAAAAAACATTTTATATTGCAATTTTAACAGCATACTTCCACAACAATTGTCATAGAAATCTACCACAAACTATGCTTGGAGCTGATGGTGGGTAAAACTTTTTTTATAAGATTTGTGTGACAAACCCTAATGATATTTAGAGCCTCACTATACTAATTTTGTTATCTTTACATTTTAATTACACTTTTCTTGCATTATTATTATATAAATGTGTTATGACCCTCTTAACATAACAAACGTGTGCTTGCTTGATCAGTAATTGACCAAGCATATTTAGTTATTAACCATTCTGGTCAACTACTGAAAGAACTCATTTTTTAAATAAAAAATTGGTGAATATTGCTTTCATAATAGAAATCTATGTATTTTTTAAAGTATCAAAAGGAATGGATGCAAACAAGCAAAAAGTCAGTAGTTGACCATTTTGGTCAATTACTGAATGCTTTCAACATTCACACATCTAGTAGTTGACCACCCCCCTTAACGTCATTTAATTTATGAATTTAATATTAAATGCATAATGATTAACTTGAAACAAACAAAAATGAACTACACACCTCATTTGATGAACCAATGGAACTAAATTAAACTTGATGCTGCAAGATTAATAAAACAACTCACAAAACAACACTACTATTACAGAATGTATTCACTTTTGATATTGTTAGAAGGTGCATTTTATTTAATTTTTTACATTCAATCAGAATGTAGATAGCAAAAGTAATTTTTTCCTATGCAATTCATTAGATGTTAGATATTTTTATTCAGCATTCATAAATACTTTATCAACACATTGATTCTTGTTTTTAACCCATAAATGTGTTTTTGGTCAATTACTGGAAGTTCACCCTATTATAAAAAACAGTTTATTGTAAACACACAACTTTATTGTAAAATACTATGGTTTGGTGATATATATGAATGGTTATATATCTTGATATATATCCAATATTTGTTTTCCAAATATCATGATTTTTAATATTTTCGATATTTTCATATATTTGATATTTATTTACGAAATATCATATGATATTTGTATGTTTTCAGTATAAATAAACAATAAGTGTAAAATAATTTTTTAATTGTGTTGTTCTGTAGATAAAAAATTTTGGCTGAATCCCAAAACAGCCGAGACACTTGGCATCGTTCAATTTGGTGAGGCGATAAATGGATCTTTGTTGTTACCAGTTCATTTCGTAAATTCTTTCCACGCCTACAGTGGTCTGATCTTGAATTTGGATTGGTTGATTTCTTGTGTATTGGATGGTTATGCCTACCTTTGACAACTCAACTCCGCATGTTTTGTAATTTGTGTACAACGAGGTGTAGAAGGAAGACGTTTTGTAATTGTAAAATAGGGATGCACCGGATATTGATTTTGCCGGATATCCGAAGCTCCTTTTCCTGCCGGATTCGGATATCCGGCACTAGATATGTTTTTAGTTATATGGTGAATTATTTCTTTATATAACGCCATCTCAGAACAATAAATTACAAACATGTTTCATACATCATTAAAACATTTTAAATGTATTGAAATATAATTTACAAAAACTATATCTCTTTGAACATCAGGGCTTGAAATTCAAGTTTTCCCCAGAAGGGGAGCTTCCCAGCCAACATTTAAAAATACAGGGGAGTTGAATTGTTAGAAAGGAGAAGAAAAAAAATCTTTAAACCCCGTTATTTTTTATGTGCCACTTAAAGAATTACATTTATACAGACATGACAAAATACCTTTGAAATAATTTAAATTAACAACTCAAGATAATTTATTATCAAAAATGTTTATTTTTATTAAAACAAAGGAACAGAATCAAGTTTTATATATACCATGTCTATTTTTCAACTTTCAACTAACGTTATGGACAATTAACAATTGGGTTGCTAAATGAATTTCTTAATTTAGAATTTATTCCATTTTGTTTGCATGTTTTAGCCTCTTTCACAAGTTACACTTTTGACAAACAGCACAGACCAACTTTTATAACTTTAGAAATTATCGGAAACGCATGGTTATGCTCTGTTAAAAAATTTTAGAAAACTTTGCAAAATTTGATGTGCATTATTTTTTAACTTACTTGCATGAATAATGCATATCGGTGATTCTATTGTCAATATCCTACGGTGATTGTATGTCACTTCTGAACAAACTTGTTTTATTATATCCTTAATGGAATTATAGTCAAAACTGTAATCCCTGGTATTTTCGTTAAAATTGAACTATGGAATTTTAAATGCATTCAACATGTCCAAAAACACTTCAATGTAGGGGAAGACGGGGTACAATGAAACATTACTTGTAAAATCAATTAAATTTGTCATAGAGAGTTGCAGTTTATATATCATGGAAGACGGTAGTATTCCGAGTGACGCAGCCTTAAGCCTAAAATCGTATCGTATCGTATCGTAGAATTCATAGATGGCGGAACTCATATATACAGCTAACTCGACATCAAAGAAAATGCGAAAAGCCGCCTGTTAATAACTCAGAAAATATAGGTCCTATTGTTCTGATTTTTTTAAAACAGTCTTATATCTGCAGTCTAATCCTATTCTGAATTTTTTACAATTCTACGTGCAGTATATTTTCAGATCTGTAAATCCATTTTGAAAGCAATTTCGATGGTGTAAGTTTGTCTTTTTTTTTTCTCTGAAACGGTTTAGATTTTTTTTAAAAACATTAATATATAAAATGAATCTGTTTTTAATGAAGTGGATAATACTAACCTAGTATCTAGGAAAACTCTTAATTTTTATATAATCCGCATGAAAAATTGGACTTCTTAGGATCGCGGATTACATGTTATTCTATGGGCTAGCAGACAGAACGTTGCACATCGGTTTTGCGCGGTTTAGGTCACAGTTAAAAATCTGAATATTGGCAATAAATCTTTTTTTAAACTACAAAAACAGTTTATTATGTGCTTTAAAATACTTAGATTGATTTTTTAAAATAGAGCAGTATTTTGTAATTATATGTATTTTATTTCATTGTTATTCATAGTAAGTAAACATTTTTTAAGAAAATATTTCACATTTTTAAAAAAATTCTGATATCGAAATTCGATATTTATCGAAAATTCTCGTATCGAAAGGAAAATTCATCGCGTTCGCCATAAGACTTCGCCATGTATCACTACGCGATACGCGAAGTTGACTGAAGAAATAAGAAATATCAAAGATCTTGAAATGGTATTCCAAGGGGAGAAAGTGAGTACAATTTCTAATTATCCAGACAGCATTCTTTGCAACCGATCCTTTCTAATTAGTATAATGTTCTGAATTGTTTTTATTTTCAACAATACTTATAACTGTTTCCCTTACAAAATAACGTTCATGTGTGGCATAGGTATTTCTTGTGATATGTGAGTATAGATTACTAATTTAATTTTGTGTTTTGAGTTTTCTTTTAAAGAAATTAAACAAAATCTTTCATTTTTAAAGAACGCACAGTTTAAATAAAAGGTATGACGAAATCAAAATTAAGATTTCCAATTCCGTTTATAAAATGATTCATTTGCGAATCGTTTCTAATAACATTATAAGCGAAAATTGACTTAAAATGACATCTTTTTCGAAATATGGGTATCTTTCGTTTATTTTTTTCTTATATAACTCTTTTCAGCTTCAAAAATTAAAGCATCGTAGTATTTTATTTTTATAAAATTAAACCTAAAGGGAAAAAAAAAATTCTTATTGCTGTTTATCTCTGTAATAAAAGAAAAACAGAAGGAAAAAAAAAAAAAAAACCTGAAGCATTTCTTTTAGGCTAATTGATTACAGGCATGAGTGCAAGACCTTCAGTCCCAGGACTGATTTCAGTCTTGGACATATTTTTTACTTTTTAGTAAATTCTACTTTATGTACTTAAATTATCACGATTAGCTCAAAATGAACCATTTTATCCTGACTGGTAGTTTTGAGTTCCTAAAAGTAAAATTTTTCATCATGATATTTTTCCTTCTTTAGTAATTAAAGTTTATAGATAAATAAGATAAAACAGCTTTTTTGCAAAAGTTAGATACTTGTTTTTATTTAATTTTAAAGTTAATATGCTTAAAAGAAAGCTTTAAATAATTTACTTTTAAAAAATATAAAAGTAGCCAGCTCCCTTATATGGTATTTGTGGTAATGAAGTATTATTGTAAATAAGGACAATTCAGAACATGTTACTATTTAGAAAAGATTGGTTTCACAAAATTTCATTAGCAGCTGCATTGTAGCTGTCATGATAATTAGACTTTGTATAAACTAATAAAGTGATTACCCAGTAACCATTTCAATTAATATATTAATCTGACTCGCATCTTAAATTAAATATTAAGTTTTTATTCTGCTTTCATTAAACCATTCACTATTCTTTAACATTTTGCATATTCCGACTACAAAAACTCTTTTTATCAATTCCACCTGTACACTGGAGGGTTGCCGTGCCACTTACAGAGTAGCGCGTTTATCGCCTCGTTGTGCAATAGCATTTGAAAGATCACCACACTAACATAAAAAAGTAGCAATAAAAGAAAATCAAAATTAATCAGTTGATTGTAAAAAACCCGCTCCATTCTCGGTCGGGGTAGGAACATCACAAGAAAAAAAAACCCTCGCGAAATTTGACAGCATGTCAGGGAGGGTGGGGGGGGGGGGGGGGGGGGAATCCAAAAATTCATCAAAATAGTTGTAACTTTTCTTATAAATATGTTACATATAACATACGGTAGTAATAATCGGTATATCTGATGAAAATACAAATAATTTTTTAAAATGAAATATTTAATGATTTTTTTATCCCTATTACTGTATTGGATTAATAGTAGTTTAAGAGCTATAATTTTATATTCTAAAATCATTAAAACCACTCTGCAAGCAGTTCTTGTTCAATCACAAAAGCCTGCCACTAAAAAATTTTAATGCAGAAGATGTAATGTATTTCTCAGATATAAACAATGAATTTTGCAGTTAAGAAGCACATGTATTTTACAAATATTGCTATTTCTTGGAACACTAAATATGATAAATTATCGCCTTTAACACATTATTTTGGAGTAATGAAAACATTGTTATTATATTAAAATTTTTTGTAAATGGGTGTTATAATCAGTAGCAGCTCATGACAGGTTTTTCTTGCAGCACTAAAATACATGCTTTCCAAAGTTTTTTTTTTTTTTTTAACATTGCCATCTTTATTTTTTTCCACTGTCTTTATTTACCTCAGAAGTGGTTAAGATTTTTTTATATTGTAAATCCTAAAGGTTATAATAGCAAAAAAGCATCTTTAAGCCCTTGGGGATGAGCGACCGGTATACTTGGCCACTTAAGGTGTTCAGAATCCTTCATTATTCTCACCACTTATTTTTAATTGTAAAGTTTACCTTCTTTAATCGAAGCATTTCTGTGATTCAATTACAAAAAATTTTCTTTTTTAAAAAACCTGTAGTAATAGGTTAAAAATTAACCAAAGGGCTCTTGTCGCGAAGTGGTTAAACATCTTGAATTACAGTGAACTTTAATAACCCTTGGCTTTAATTGCCAGTACTCTTCCAATTGAGCTATCTGTACGACATTCCAGCCAACACAATATTCGCTCAGAACAACTATTATCATGACATCAATTGATTGTGTGAAAAATAATTAAAAGTGTATATGGTTATATATTTTATTATTAAGCAACAGACTTTGCAGATCCGTTTTTCTAAAAAGCTTTAAAGATTGAAATCTCTAGGCTGGAGTGGGAAAGTGGTAATTTTGAGGAATAGGAGGATAATTTATATAGAAGAATTTTCTGTATAAAAATAACGATTTAAATTTTTTTAATGCTGGGGAGTAGGGGGAGGGAGGCGAGGTGAAATGTACAGTCGTGGAAAAAAAAAGTAAACACCCTCTACTAATTCCTCAGCAAATTATTATCGTAGACGAAAGTTATTGGTACCGAACGATTGGAAATAAAGTCTATTTTTAAATGATGTATATAAAATTTGCTTAGGGGACCATCTACATATTAAAACAAATCCAAACTTCATTTTTTTAATGGCAATACCCAATTTTAACGAGATATTTCAAATCTTCGGTTCAAACTATGCCTAGGCACCAAATCTCAAGTCATTTGAATGATAAGTTTTTTTTTATTATAAACATTCAAAATTGAGTGCTTCTAATGTTAAATTACATTTTCTTATTTTTATTTATGTCTCCTGAAATTATGCTCCTAATGTGCTAATTTTTTGTGTAGCAGTAATACTAATATACCCAAACATAAATACGTTGAATTTGCAATTTTTATAATTTTATGATATTAATGATATTTTATGATATGAATTAGGAAATTAATATTCGAAAAATTATGAATTGTAACCTACAATTTTTTTTGATGGATTTAGATTTATTAAGTCCTGCTTTATGGAAATGCAAAATTTCACATTTTTCTTCCAAATAGTTTTCAAATTATGCTTAAAAAACGCCAAAATGATGGTTTAAAAGGCCGTCTATGATAGAAGTGACTAGATATTTTGAAATGTCTTACGGTGTCCTGTAATCTAGCAGACTTCATTGACTGCTTGAGTGACGCTTAAGGTGCTTTGATCAAGAAGGGGGCTCTCTCGGTTAACAATCGAGTACCGAACTTCAATTTGGATACAGCCCTTAAAATAAGCTTGTTTTAAAATAATTAATTTCTCGGAAACTTATAGTACGAATTGCATAAAAATTTGTTTTTAGGCTAACTAAATGGTGTAGAATTCATTTATGCTGTAAGAATTGTGTACTGCTATTGAAAAAAAAAACAAAGTTATGGTTCGTTTTAATATGTAGATGACCCCTTGAGCAAATTTTATATACATCATTTAAAAGTAGACTTTATTTCCAATCGTTCGGTACCAGTAACTTTCTTCTACGGTAATTTGTTGAGGAGTTAGTGGGGAGTGTTTACTTTTTTTTTTCCATGACTGTACATTACGGAAGTTAGTGCTTATTTATTTATTTATGTTAGTGAGCAACAAATGTTGCAGATTTTTTTTTTTTTCAAACTAATTTTTGAAAGATTTTACTATTTAGGTAAGCTGGAGAGGTGGGTGCAAAAGCAGAAGTGGAATCTTCGGAGCTCAGGGGATTATTTTATATGATTTATTATTATTGTTAATAAAGAATTTTAAATAGGGATGGTGAAAGATTATTTTATATAAAATTAAAGAATGTTTAATTTTTTTGCACTATTAATGAGAAAAGGGAGAAGCAGAAATTTGTAGTTTTGGATTTAATATAAATGTATGTAATTACTTTTATAAGTGAGCGATGATTGTTATATATACAAGGGGTGATCAAATGAAAAGGTACGAAACGACGTAAAAACGTAACAGTTAAATATTTGCATATTCCGCCATGGGAGAACGTAGCGAGACATCTCGGGATGCGATTGGAGTCTCTGACTGAGATCGGAGCATACGCGGGTGCCCGCATGCGCAGTAGAGAGCAGAGGCTCTTATCAAAAGCGGCGTCCAAATGATGCGGCAGTCCGTATGAGGACAGGATGGCGTTCGCTTTGCAAAATTCGACGATGGAGGAGCAGAGAGGTGTTATCCGATTTGTGACAGCGGAAGGTGAGAAACCGGCAGCTATTCATCGCCGGATGGTGACAGTTTACGGTGAGAAATGTGTCTCTGATAAGTCTGTCAGAAAATGGAGTGCCCATTTTCGTGCAGGCCGTGAGAGTCTGAGTGATGACCCGAGACCAGTTCAAGTGGGAGACGTTGGACCATCCGCCCTACAGTCCGGACATGTCGCCTGCTTATTTCCATGTGTTTGGTCCACTGTAGAAACACCTGAAAGGAAAGCCCTTCAACTCGGACGACGTACTCAAGGACACTGTGAAGGACTGGGTCTCGTCACGGCCACAGGAATTCTGGGAAGAAGGAATCCTGCGGCTTGTTCATCAGTGGGATAGTTGTGCTTAGGCCTATGTTGAATATTTTGAATAAAGTCTACATTTGTACCCACCGTGTCGTTTCGTACCTTTTCATTTGATCACCCTTTGTATATAAAGGTTTAAAGAGTAATATTTCTTGCTATTTTTCTTAACAAAGTAAAATTTTTATATAGTAAAATTTAACATAGCTTTTTATATCTCTGAAACAAACCAACAGAAATACCCTCTAAACATGCATGTTGTACATTACTTCCATATCTTACCAAAGAGTTCTTATAAAAATCTCATTGTACGGTGCTCTTTAAAATTGAAGTATGGTCATCCTTTTTTGCGGGGAGGGAGGGGGGAGAGATTGAAGGTGAATGGAAATCCTGACTATGAATTCTTTGTATTGGTCTTTAATTTTTTTGTGTGTTTATTGTTTTATTTATTTTTTCAATAACCTCAAAAAAGTAATGATATCAATACAAAAACCCTTAGCGGGTTAAAAGTTTGTGACGCAGCACTTTATCTTATGCTCTAAGAATTTTAAATATGGAACTTAAAAATAATGATATCAAATTTTGAGTGACGCTATGCTATTAATTATAATCTCTCTATATATTATTTATTTCATCTTTTTATTTTTTTATAATCGCATGTGCAAAAATTATATTCAATTAAAAAAAATGTATAAAAGTTTATTCATTGATGCTTTAACATTTACACCTTTCATAAATTCCAAGTATGAGTTTTAAAAGATATGATATCAAAATTTTAGTGACGCTTTGATGTGGCTTTAAACGATTTGTTTTAAAATTAAATTTAAATTATTTTTGTTTTGGCTAAGATATATTCACACATCTAAATAATAGTTTTAATTTTCCAATATACTTTAAATATGTCACTTTCACTGAATTTATATAATGCATTTAAATGCATTTATTTGAATAAATTGATTTATCCTTTGTCCAATGCTATTAAAAATTTAAAATAAGATTTACGTAAATAATTTTTTTGCGTCATTGTATCCAAACTAAGTGAAATGTATTCAAATGGATACTATGAGGCAAAAAAAAATTATTTACGTAAATCTTATTTTAAATTTTTAATAGCATTGGACAAAGGATAAATCAATTTATTCAAATAAATGCATTTAAATGCATTATATAAATTCAGTGAAAGTGACATATTTAAAGTATATTGGAAAATTAAAACTATTATTTAGATGTGTGAATATATCTTAGCCAAAACAAAAATAATTTAAATTTAATTTTAAAACAAATCGTTTAAAGCCACATCAAAGCGTCACTAAAATTTTGATATCATATCTTTTAAAACTCATACTTGGAATTTATGAAAGGTGTAAATGTTAAAGCATCAATGAATAAACTTTTATACATTTTTTTTAATTGAATATAATTTTTGCACATGCGATTATAAAAAAATAAAAAGATGAAATAAATAATATATAGAGAGATTATAATTAATAGCATAGCGTCACTCAAAATTTGATATCATTATTTTTAAGTTCCATATTTAAAATTCTTAGAGCATAAGATAAAGTGCTGCGTCACAAACTTTTAACCCGCTAAGGGTTTTTGTATTGATATGTTATACAACTATATGTTCCGATTACTGATGTGATTTGGATACATTCACACTTCTACAACAGTAGCAATAGACGATTATCCCTTTTACACCATTGAAAGTAACTTTCTTTACTAAAAGTAATTTTATTTCTTTTTCCTTGTTGTTATATGTAATAATTATTTTTTCTATATATTGTTATCTTTGGGTTGTTGTCTTCATACCTCCAAAACCAAACTAAAAAAAATAAATATTAGAAGTTTGAAAATAAATTTTTATTTAGTAACCTCAGTGCGGGGTACGATGAAACACTTGCAGACGGGGTACAATGAAACATGTTTTATTATAGTAATAAAAGTAGTAAATAGAATATATTAGAAGTAATAGTAGGAAAACAGAAAAAACTAACCAGGTCAGTAAAAAATGATCTTGTTAAGCAATTAAAAAATAGAAAGAGAAAAAAAACTAAGAAGGGATTGTTTTGAAAACAAACTCTGCCTGCTACAGACTCTGATGAAGATCCAGATTTTTTTCCAGGCCCAGCTGGTCATCAAGGTACTAAGAATGAGATATCCACACACAACATGTATGGCACAAGCAGCATCCATATAAATGGAAACATAAGGAAATATATACCGTTGGAGAAATCATACATTTAAATGAAGTCAAATGTGAAGTACTTGATATAAAAAGACTCCAACCTAGTTTTAATTTTTTTTTTTTTTTTTTTTTTTTTAGAAACTTACATTAAAAAAAAACTTATTGTGTTGAAACTACCACCCCATATTCCCTCAGGAGCAACTGAAATATAAGCAGAAATGCTAATTTTTGAAACTGTCTTGAGCCAATTTAATATAAAATGAAAGGTATTTCTTAAACTAATAGAATTTTCTTATTTTTCATCTTAGACTATAATATTTTTATCAAGTTCCTTATTAATCAAGTTTTGTTTTTGTATTTATCTCATTTTTCATAAAATGAACTATACTGGGTGAAAATTGCTTCCATCATTTGGAGTGTTTCATTGTACCCCAGTATGTGTTTCATTGTACCCCGGCATACTGAGTACAATGAAACACTGTAAGACATTTATTTTTTGTTATTTTTCAAGCATAAAGATATTGTTTAGAACCTAATAAAATTTATTTAGATGGGGAAAATACAAGGGTAAAAATATGCATTAATTATATTTTTGTGCATGCAAAATTGTGCATAGGAAAAAAAAATTAGTAAATTTTGTTTCATTGTACCCCGTCTTCCCCTATATATTGTCATCATTTCTGTCCACAATTCCAATGACATCAGTTTCTGCCGACTGCAACTGTGTTTCAAAGACTAGCAACTCAACCTTAGGCCATAACTTATGTAAAAATGTTACTAATGTTTTAATTTTAATTCACTTTCATTCACTCCCATCAAGAATCTAACCAGTAGTCAACTTTCTTCATATCCACAAGTTTTAAATTTTCAACAACTTCTGCTCCATCAGTCAGTCCTTCAATCAAAAACTGTATCAACCTTTTCCTGTAATGTCTCTTAATTTTCTCAAGGAGCCGTTCTCTGCTCCAGAAGCTAATGTGTAGTTTGGCAATATTTCATTATTCAAATCTGTTTCATTGCAATTATAGATTGGGGGGGGGGGGGGAGGAGGGGAGAAGGCTGAGTAGTGGCATCTGGTAGGGTAAATAAGAAAGCTTCCCATTTATCTGAATATTCTTATGGAACCCCAGTCAACAAAAATGTTTTGGTCCCATGCTTTTCAGATAACCGGAGTTTTACTGTACTTGAATGATTAATGAATAAATGTTATGCTTATATTGAATTTTTTTTCAATCTATTGAGTATGAATTAATAATATTAAATAAACTCCTTGTGAATCCTTCCTATTTATTTATTTACTTTTGTTAAGAAATACTTTATTTTTGTAAGATTTTAAGAAACATTTATTTCCTCAAAGTAATTTCTTTTGTTAAGGGGACATTCCAGTGAAACTGGTTTTCCCTTCTCAAATCATGAAATTCTATATTAACCCATGGGAAATTTTAGCAAAAACAAAAAACCATACATTAGTCATAAATTATAAAACACTTTCTAACACTATCATAATATTGTTACCAAATAAATTTTTTTTTTCATTCACATCACACAGTTAAACATTTAAGGGGACCCTTCACTAACTTGAAAATGGCCATTTGGTAATGTTAAACCAATGGGCAGGGTTTTTTCTATTTGTTTAAATTTGAAAAGTTTTAAAAGATTCTTTTTGCATAAGATAGCTAAGCTCGATCTTTCATACGGCTGTTTTTTACTTTTTCGATTTCGGTTGTAGATTTTTTTGCATGGAATTGCAATGCATTGGAATTTTAAATCCATATCTAAAGTTTGAAAAGGAAATAGTCAATTGATTTCTTCTATTACACGATAAAAGGTTGATTTTAAAAGTCATGTCCTAATTTCTGTGAATTGCAAAAATCAACTAGTTTGTTATTTCTAAACATGTTTTTTTAAGTTCACCAATTTTTCTTTCTTCATCTGTGCCACAAGTGTAATCTCATTTTGTTTAGTGCTGACTATTGGCCAATTTGGCAGGGCTCCTCAGTCTCCGGTGGCCATTACTGCCCTTTTAGTTATTTCCTATTTTGGGCACAGGGAAAAAATATCGCAAAACACATAAATCGGTCATAAAAAAAATATCGCCGATTTCGTCAATTATGGTGAAAATAAATAACAAAATTTGTCGACCGGTCGCAAGAAGAAAACTGAAGTTCATGGGAAATCGGCAGCGGGAAAATATCACAAAATTCGTCAATCGATCATGGAAAAATATCGTGAAATTTGCCAGTCCGTCACGAGTAAATATCGTGAAATTCCTCAGCTGGTCGCAGAGAAAAAACGTAAAATTTTTCAATCGGATGCAAAAAAACAATCGTTATTTTCATCAGTATGTCGCAAGAACAAACAGGGAAATTTGCCAATCGTTCACAGAATAAAATTGCTATATTTGTCAATTGATCTCGAGAAAAAAAAATTATGAAATTCACCGATCGTTCTCTAGAAAAAATCGTGGAATTCGTCAGTCGGTCATGGAGAAAAAGCACAAAATTTTTCAGTCAGATGCGGAAAAACAACTATGAATTTTGTCAATCTGTCATAAGAACCTGTGAAATCTGCTAATTGATAGTAGAAAATATCAAGAAATTTGTCGGTTGGTCCTAAGACTTGATCGTTGTTTTACAAAGAAACATTTTCGGAAAATGATTTTTTGGAAACAGGTTTCGCCCGCCCACAAGAGGGCATGATAAATAGGACACAATAATAATCTTTAGGGCACGAATACTGCCATCCCGTCTCGAAATTCAAGCCCTGTATCTGCCATTCAAGCCCTGTAATGTATATTAATAATATTGCATAAAAAATGTAACTTAAACATTAAAATATTATGTTTATTTGTACAATGAAATACTGATAATTGCTACTGGATTTGGATATGGAATTGACTATAATTGCTGATAATTGCTAATAATTCATTAATTTGTACAATGAAATGCTGATAATTTGTATAGTAAATTTTAACCAATTAATATGCATATAATTGTAGAGTATTTTCACAAAGAAATACTACATACTTTCATTTTATAATTTAAACATAAAATATCTACTAATATACCCATGATTAAAGAGTTATTTTCTCCAAACATAGGTTTAATTGATGCCCTTTTTCTGTTTTAATTATTTAATATTGTTTTTGCTCTAAGTCACGTTTAGTTTTATTTTAAGTTAAATTATTTTGATATTTATAAGTAAAAAGAAAATTACTTTTAATTTTAAATATTTATAAGGAAGTTACAAAAATAACTAGTTGGATTTGCCAATCCCAAAACTTTCTTCTATCTCATACATCTTAATATTTCAAAAAGTAGTTCCAAATGTTATCATACTTTAATATTATTAGTTCAATATTATACCACCTTTGATTTTGATCTAAAATTTCTGCTCCAGTCAATTAATCAGAATAAGTTAATCTCGATCATGATATTTATTAACACGTTCACGCCGGCGCGGTGGGTCACACTCGACTGACTCAGAGCTGGCAAGTCTCCGGCCTTTTGGATACCAGTATTTTAATACAGAAAATGTTGTTTTATTTAATTAGAACAATTGGGTGATTTAAAGGAACAACATTTTCTCTAAAATAACAGTGGTATGCAAAAAGCCGGAGACTTGACAACTCTGAGACAGTCGAGTGTGACCCTCTGTGCCAGCATGAACGTGTTAAAATCAATAATTTTTTCGTTATTCTGTTGTACATCAGCTGTTTGTGAATAGCCAGCTTAGCAGGATGCGAAGTTCCCTTCGCTTCATGAGCCGCCAATATACACCACAAAAAAAAACTGCGAAAAATTGAGAAAATTTTATGAAAATCTCTGTTACAGTGCCACTTTCTGGTGGAATATTTCCAAATGCAAGGAGAAACTGCTGGCCATAGCCAAAAATATACACACAAAATTGGTTCAATTCTATGCTTAGCTTCATACACTTTTCGATGGTAAAATAATGAAAATAACTCACAAATCCGTATTATAGCACCCCCTTCCAGCAGAATATTTTCAAATTGAAGGAGGACCTGCTGGCCATAGCCAAAAACATACCCCCAAAAATTGGTTCAATTCTATGCATAACTTCATACACTTTTCGATGGAACAAGAATGAAAGTGCCACAAAAACCGCTATTATGGCGCCCCATTTTGGCGAAGTATTTCCAATTTAAAGGAGAACCTGCTGGACATAGCCAAAAACAAATACAAAAAATTTTAATAAACCACTCATACTACAATATATATTAAAACACACATACACACATAAATAACGCCTGCATTCAACAGTTAAAGGTATATATAAATATTATACAGACATACAAACAATAAATACAATAAACCCAACTGGAGTGAAACATCGGCCGGAGTAGCTCAGTGGTTAGAGCAGCAGTCTTGTATACTGTGGTCCCGGGTTCGATTCCTGACTCTGGCTAATTTTTCACTCCAGTTGGGTTTATTGTATTTATTGTTTGTATGTCTGTATAATATTTATATATACCTTTAAACAAAAAATTTTGTTCAATTATATGGATAACTTCATACACTTTTCGGTGGTACAATAATGAAAATGGCACAAAAATCGCGATTACGTGGCCCCCCTCCTTCCAGTGGAATGTTTACATATTGAAGGAGTCTGACCTCTAAAACATCTAAATCCATCGAAAACCGGAAATCGAAAAAATTTCTATTAAAATACTTTCTTCTATAAAATGTCCTGTTTAACTGTTAAACTTAAAAAAAGAAAGAAAATTAATAAAGTCATACTTTAATAAACAACTTCAAATTTTATTTTGCATTCTGAAAGTAAAGGTACAATTTTCTGAAAGAAGTAAACATAAATTCTTAAATTTATTATAAAGAGTTCAAATATCAATGTTAGGAAAGCTGGCAATTCTTTAAACTTTTGAGAATTACCTTTTACTCATGTATAGTGAACTTACTTTCATATTTTGCATTATAAACAAAATTGTTCGGCATTCTTTGGGGTCAAACTATTTCTGTTATCCTTATATATTCACTTCGCTGCACTTTGCCGGATATCCGGCAGAGAAGTCGGATATCCGGTGATTGTGATCCGGATATCCGACGGTATTTCGGATATTGAAAAATCAGCCGGATATCCGTTGCATCCCTATTGTAAAATTAAATGACAGTAAGGCAAACGTTTGATATTGTTAATATTTTTTGCTGTTTTTAGTTGTAAAATTTGAAAGGTAAAGTACCTGCAGACTTAGATAAAATGTAAAACTGTCTGTGAACTCAAATAATTTCTTAAAAACTTTCTGCAAAAAAACGCTGCGCCCCTCCTGAGTCCTATATCACCGCTAACAGCAAAAATGAAAAGTTATATGCGAGCGGAGGGCCACTAAGCAACACCACTAAAAGAAAAATATTAATTTGCAAGCATTATTAAAACTCAATCAAAAAATGTTGTATTGAATGGTATGCTTAATACAGAAAAATACATATGAAAAATTAAAAAAATATATATCTATTAAAATGTGAAATATTTTAATCATTAATTTATGTAAAGATATCAATTTATGATTGCTCAACAAAACTGTTATTTTATTAATCCATAAAATAACTGAAATATGAATAAATGAAATGTTAAAATAAAAAAGTTATTAGTCCATGAATGGAAGAGATGAACTCTTACTCATCAGTTTATCCACTGTTTTTGAGACAAACCCTTCCTTAATATTGTGACTCTTTCTTAAAAATTTAAAAAACTTTTTTTTCCCCTCCAGTTGAAAAATAGTCTGCAGACCTTCTCAAGAGTGTGCGACGCGCATTGCATTGATTCTCCGCCCAGTGTCTTGATTTTTTTTTTTTTTTTTGTAAATAAAGAAATTTGTAAAAAAAACCCATCAAAACTGTCTGCAAACTTTCAAAATTTTCTGCGAACGGCGTTCGCGTGTTTATATTATCTGACTCTGAGTACCTGTGTAATTTAGTTTGAAATTGTGAGTATTTGTTCATTTTTTTTTTTGCTGGAAAGTTAAATGAAGTTTATCAACGACTAGAAATTTACGAAATTATGGCAATTCAACATTTTATAGAGTTGGTTTTCAAGAAAGGAGATGTTTATTAAGGTATGTTAATAATTTTATGGATTTTTTATTATAGTGTTTTATATTAGCCGTTTATTGTATATTTCTCATGTATGCTGACCTTATGAGTTTTGTACATTTTGATATTGCTACACAGCATGAACTGCTGAATTTTGATATTGCTACACAGTGAGAACTGCTGAATTTTGATATTGCTATGCAGCGAGAACTGCTGAATACAGTGATGTTTTTTTTTTTTCGGTTAATGAACGCAAAGCGTTCATACATGTTCACTGATTGCCGCTTTAACGAGTTTCCTGCATTTTTCAGATTGCTGCAGAACTAGGTTGCTGTATTCAGTGATATATATTATTTTTTTATGAACGTGAAGCGTTCATACTTCTTTAAATTAGAAATGAATTGTTCAATGTTTACTCTAATATAGGCAAGTACTTACAATATTAAATGACGCCATGATTTTCTCTGAAAGTTGTTGAGAAATGAAAATTTTAATCATTAAATTGTTACTCTGATTTGAAAAGGTACTTTAAAAATTTCACATTTTCAATAAACTTATGTTGAAATCGTTTGTTTTATTTTGAATCTCATAAAAATCAGCTTTCCTGTGTTTTCTAATACGTCGTTATTTATAAATGTTGTATTTCCCATGATTCCAGGGTGATGACGTAGTAAAAAACAGCCTGGAAGCATTTAGGAAAGTGGACCAATCACGTTAGTTTTCAGGTTGCCACATTTTAGATTGGCGTATGTGGGGTATTTGGCGCTTGTCAGAAAAGTCGCCAAATGGGGTGTCTCGGCTCGGCTGTTCTGGGAATCTGCCAAAATTTTTGCTTCGGCAGGATTATGAGGCATAATATTTACTTAGAACAGCTATTGAAACATAAACTGTCTGATTTAGAATATTGTTTTATTAGTTTTCATACTAAGTGCAGTATGTTTCAGTTTCTAATTTCTGTTGAGTCTGGAAATATTTAGTACATATAATTTTACCTTGATCATAAATTTCAGTTATAGCATTGAGATATTACAAATGTTCTTTTTTTATTTATTAGGCATGGTGCTTTTCTGCATTTTGATAAATACACACTATGTTGAATATGAATTTTTATGAGAACAGCGAAGACCTGCAGAGAAAGTTTGAATGGCATAATACGTGGAAGTGGCATCACAAGTAAGTACTACACAGGGTTTTCCCAAGTGGGCCTGCCCGAAAAAATCCAGGCAGTTTTTTTCGGGTAGGCTCACTTGAAAAAACCCATTGTAGGTTTTTTCCAAATTTTCTTGTGCTTTCACATCTGTATCATTATTTAATCTAAGTAAAATAGTGAACATAATTTTTACAAAAGTTTATTAAAAGTAATTTGTTTGATTTTAATTAAAGAATATTTTTAATTAATCAATTCTGATGATGAAAGTATTGAAGAGTGTAAACATGAGAGATATTGTTTACTGAATAGCTGATTCTTAGGAAGAAATTAAATCTACAACACTGAATAAATCATGGTTGAAATTTTTACCTAAAGTGGATTGAGAATCTTAATGACGAGGATGGTGAAAGGTTTAGTGAAGGAAATACCTGGCTGTGAAAATTGTAGTGCAGATGACATTAAAGAATGGTTAAACAATGATGAAATGCTAGAAATACAGTGGAACCCGGTTAAGACGCTCACGGTTAATACGCGATCCCGCTTAATACGCGGATTTTTTCCGATCCCTTGAACATCGCCCATAAGGCTAATGCAAAAATATCACGTTTAATACGCGAACGGTTATTACGCGATCCCGCTTAATACGCGATAGATTTTTGTTTCTTTGAGGAAAAATATCACGCTTAAGACGCGAATTCATTGGTAAAGATGCGAATTCCTTATCTCTTCTCGAATGTTGTCAATTTCGCGGATTTTTTTTTTATTCAGGTAAAAACATTGTTTCCTAATAGTATTATTTACTTTATTTAATAACAAATTAAAGCGAAAATTCCTAATCGGAAATAGTGGTACATATATTTGAATATTTGTACCGCTATATTAGCAAAAACGCAATTCTTCTTTGATCCCGCCTCCTAATATTCTAGTTTCTCGTTTCGTGTATATTTAAACTTTAGTAGAGAGATATGGACGGTATTACTCAGATACGTCATAAAAATTATTATGATTAGAGATGACCCTGCCTGTTGTTAGTGAGATTTTAAATGCACGTTATATCGCTGCCATGTATTATAATGCATATTATAGGCAACAAAAATGAAACTCGGAAAGATTAACCTAATACGACTGTGGTTGGTTGGCTCTTTTATGTTTTCTTTACTTTTTGCAATGCTAACAATATTTCCTACACAAAGATTAATAAGGATAGTTTTTTTCTTATGGTTAAAGGGACAGATTATAACGATACTCGTTATTATAATTACTAAATGTGATTTTAAAAACTGTGTTGTGCTTCAAGATTTTATATTTTCCTTTCTATTAAAGAAAATAAGTCTAGTAGGAAAATTATTTTTGTTTTATTTTTGATTGCAATGTATTAATCGACCATAAAGCCATTTATGAATCCATATTAATTTTCTATTATTATTCCATTCGGTTCTATAAAAAGAAACGATGAGTCGAAATCGGATACAATTAAATTTTAATCTAAATATGCGTAAAAGAAACTACTTTTGACCGTAAACATATAAATGAAAGTTCCGATGTTCATTTAGATGATTAGATATGTAAATAATCCCATTTCCTGTAACATTATACAAATCACGTTTAATACGCGATCCCGCTTAATACGCGACTTTTGTCCACTCCCTTGAAACGCGTCTTAACCGGGTTCCACTGTAACTGAATCGACTAATTGTAGAAATGATAGAAGATGAGGAGGAATGTGTAATGATACAGAAGAAAACAACTCTCTGCCATTTGAAAAAAAAATCTCTCATAGTGAAGGTTCTGTATCTTTAGAACTCACTTTAAAATATGTAGAACAGCAAAATGCAGCCACCCTTGCTGATGTTATGCTTTTTAAGCGTTGGTATCACCGGCAGGGGGGGGCCAAATTTGTAATACGTATTAGAGGTCCGCATGAGTTGGGCCGGAGTCTAAAAGTTTGAATGGACCGAAATTCCGTGACTGGGCTCGACCCAATTTGTACAAAATAAATTAATGGCCGGCCGGTATAAAAGTTAAAAGTTCGGCTTGACCCCGGCCCGTAGAAAAAAAATATTGTAGCCCGAAAAAAAGTTAAAATCCCGGCCCGGCCCAACTGAATTTCTATAAAACATGAATTTTTGCGTCAGTATGGTTAAAAATTGTTTTGCATGAGGAGTTCTGATCAAAAATAATCATTTTAGCTTTTTTTCATGTTTATAATCTTCATTTTTAAAGAAGTGCTCTAGACTGTGATATTTATTTTTTTTAATGAATATCTATTTGCATGTAAATGCTTAAGTTATCATTAATATCGTTAATCCATATTCCATGTACTGGCGACTTAAAAATCTGAAAAATGCTACACAGTAAAATCTTCTAAGATGTAATCACATAGAAAAGAAAAAGAATTCGTTATAGTCAAGTTGCCTTCTTAGCAAGTGTTAATATTTTCCATTCTTTTTTCACGTACTATTATATTCATTTTGCATGGATCAATGCATTTTTCTGTTTAAGACAGGATTCTGTCATAGGCAGGTTCTTTTTCACAGGTTTTATTGTATTTAAATCTTATTTCCTAGAAATCTATTATTATTTAAATATAATAAATTTTAAAGATTAATTGTAGAAAAATGGCGATTTAAACATATAAAAATATACGCATTTTTTGCAAAAATTTTTGACCGGGCCAAATTTTACTTATTTTTGCCCGGACCAGTCCGTGCCAAACTCGAGTCAATGATTTTCATACGGGCTGGGATTATTTATTTTGGTGCAGCATATCTTTTATGGGATTTTGCAAATAAAGCCTCATACAGCCAATCAGCCATGCGGGCTGAGTCGCAACTGGGACTGAAAATTTCGGCCCGTGAAGTCCCAGGAAGAATGAAGCCTGGCCTGAAAAGAGTGAAGACCAGGCTTGGCCCCTGCAGACCCATACCGTATCCTATCCAGAAACCTGAGCTCGGTGAAATTTTCTTTCGTTAAACTTGGATCGGGCTTAATTTTATCTGAAGACTCACACTGAATTTTATTTTTTGAAAGTTCGGTCGGGCCTGAGTTTTATTCTTTGCATGGCAGGTATTAACAGGGCCTTATGCATTTTTTCTGTAGATTTTGGCCGGATTAGGACTGTATTTTATTCTTTTCTGTCCATGTCTGATGTGACTTTTTTTTCCATTTGTGATGTCGTAGTAACGTAGCGTCATACATTTATTAGTGAAGAAAATGAACGATAAACAATGTTTCTTTTTCTTTCTTTCTTCTTTTTTTGCATTTTCTAAATAAAGGGTGGAATATGTTGGGAAAAAATTCTTTAAAACCTCATTTGTTTAGGTACTCATTCATTTATAAAAATACTTGCTAAACACTTTTCAGTAAAAAGATCAAAGTGAGCAGGTGGTTTTTCGCATGTCTTATCTCTTCTTGAACCTTTTTTCATATATGCTCCTAATAAAAATTGCAGTCAATCGAATAAACATTGAACAGAAGTAGAAGTGTACATGAGTTCTAGACAAAATATAAGGTATTCCGTACATCCAGCCGTTGTGACGACTTATTACTGCTGCTGACTTGTGGTTGAATTCTCTCATCTCAGACTAAGCAATAAAATTTTCATTAGAGTAAACTCGTTAAAATTTGTTGTAAATTGTGTATGGTGAAAAAGAAGAACGTTTAGTATCCCGCGTATTGGTTCCGCAGGACGGGTGTTGGAATCTCTGAAACTCCGAAATCCTGGTAACACTAAGTTCACACTAGAATAATTCATGCGATTCATAGGTTTTTGGCAATTCGAGTTGCTGAGATTTTCACAAACAGTTTGACCCAGGGCCTGATTATCAAAGGGGCACATGGGGCATGTGCCCCAGGGTCCACATTTTTAAGGGGGCCCAAAATGCATTTTTCTACTCTCTTAAGATACAAATTAATGCAAATTTCCATTTATAGTTTACTGAAAAAGTTATAGTTTACCATTCAAGCAAACTAAACTATGCCTGTGTTCTTTGTTAATGACAATAAAATGCAATAAAATTTTGAAATCCAGAGTAGAATGGATATTACATCAAACATGTTTCATCCCATCCTTTAGATGTACAGTTTTACTCCTCTAAATAGCATATAGTGCAGAAGATTTTACTTTCCCATAATTTTTTAAAGCATTTTCACATATGTCTATAATGCATTCTTAAAAAAAAAAAAAACAACAACAACAAAAAAAAAACTATGGTTTAAATTTTGATCTGCACATAAAGCTGCTAGTCATATTTACCGGGTGTCCCAAAAATCACTGATGGTTTTTAAAATTCAATAACTTCCAAACTGTGGCAGACATTGAAAAAATTCTTGCAGGAGGGTTATGTATGATGTCAGGAGTTTTTGTACTGTGATTCTTGATTTTAGTTTGAATTTCAAACAATAGATGGCGCTGAGGGCAATAGGCGCTCAGTCCAGACTCGATTTTTGGTACTTCGGGATGCATTCAATACATTTTAATCTCCTTTTTTCGCATGGAAGAAGAGAGAGGTCGAAAAATCGAGCCTAGATTTATCGGTTATTGCTTGCAGCACCATCTATCGATGCTATTTGTAACTAAAACTGAGAATCACAGCATAAAAACTCCTGACTTATTACATAACACTCCTGCAAGAATTTTTTTAATATCTGTCATCGTTTGCAAATTATTGAATTTTAAAATCCATCAGTCATTTTTGGGACACCCGGTATAATGTAATTTTCTTGAGAAAGGGGGCCCCAACGCAGTGTCCCCGGGTTCCAGTTACAATTGATCAGGCCCTGGTTTGACCACAAGTGTGTGTCAGATAAAAATAAATGCATATTTGTACATAATATGAATGAGTATATATTAAATTTATTGCATGATAAATAAAAAATATACAAAAAGTGTGATAATAGATTATCCTTTCTTTAAGAACAATTTTTTTTCCTTTCGAAATAAGAAAAATATTACCAACTTTTCGTTTTCAATACACACAAAAACACAGGCATTGCATTTGTAATAGTTTATGCACATACATATACACATGTTACATGTGTGGAGATTGGGAGGTATCCTCTATTCAAAGGTACATACGCAGTGTTGAATTCAGACACTTTTCTCAGAGGGGGGGGGGGGGGGAATTGAACTTTTTTACCATTGAAAACACAAAATCTCAAATCTTCCGGGAGGGGGACAACTCATTGCTCCGGGGGGTATGTCCCCCCACTCACCACCCCCTGAATTCAACACTGTGCAAGCGTACAAATACGTAAGTGTTAGGAATTGAAAAAGTGTTCGCTAAATAGATATGTCTGTTATTCGGGAGTGTCCATTATGGAGGTCTTATTGTACATAGAATTTTAACCGAAAAATATTTTGGACATTCTTTTGAATTAGCAGGTGAACCCTAACCTGATCCGCAAGAGCTAAAACCAACCTGAACCCGAGACAATTTAAGTCAGCCCAACCCGACCTGCAACTAAAAATATACACGAGGCATAGTTTATGCAGGATTCTACTAGAGTTCTGCACGGTCTAGAATTTCCAGTCCCGAACATGCCAGAAAATCTCTGTGATTTGAAGAAATTTTTCTATTATTTTAAGAAATTTCTGTCTTCTGGACAAAGAAATTTTGGGCTTAGGTTTGTGATTTTTAAGTATTTCTAGATAAAAGGGATTTATAAATTCTGTTTCTAATATGAAAAAGCACTAAGCAACACAGTTGCCGGAACACCCGTGTAATTTGACGAGCATGCTGCTTTAGGTGTGAGTATTTCAGGTAACTGGTGTGGTTTCTGTTTGTTTTTGTTTTTTTGGGGGGGTGGGTGGGGAATTGGAGGGGCGGGAAATTACCAAATCGAAGCGCAAATTTTACTGCTTTAACGAAATATAATCAAGAGCAAAATTAGTTCCAATTCACAGATTATTTTGAGAACATAGAGTCCTGCGCGGATTTGGTTATTGTTTTTTTATTTATCCTGGTCGGGGTACCGAACCAGGGTCTGAAACAGGTCTAAAATTGGGTAGCGGAGTTTAAACAGATAGCGAGGCATAGACCTTAAATAAAATTAAATGACAAGGTTGTTGGCATAGGTGTGTAACGATAGATTAAGACATAGAAGAAACAGTATTTAAGTTTTTATGAAACTAACGTTTATTTGTCAGAAAAAAACAAACTAAAAATAAAACAAGTATATAACTAATAAAAATCAAAGTAATTAGTGACAATGACAAGGCCAACACTTTAGTTTGTTGCAATATATATATATATATAGATGTAGACGTAGGCCAGTTTCTCAATTGGTACAATAATACAATAAATATAAATATATTGATATTTCTACTCACTGTTATGAAGCAGAACATCGTATCGTTGAAGGCACTTCCTGAAAACGTAGCACTAAACTTATACACATCCTTGGAAAAATAAGTGCTGACGGCGTTAAACAATGTGCGATGACAACGAATTATTCGATGCATTTTCTTTAAAACAGTTAAAATGTAACAGGTCCATCAAATGAGTAGATATCACAGCTTTGAAGAAAAACAAAAAGAGACACCGGGTACAACTTGAAGAAAAAATGGAAGGGTTCACGAAACATTGCACTATATAAAGTCATCCAACTATTAACCTTTCGTATATTCATGAAATAAAACAAGTGCCGACAAACTTTCAATATGAACTAACATTCCTGACATCATTTCTTAAACTGCATACAAAACAAAATAAAACGGAACTGAAGGAACACGAACAGAAAAAATAAGCCAGCAACGCAAGCCACACAGATAGATAGATAGATACAACATGCAGAGATTAATGTCCCTTTAAATATCTTCCAGCCGGCACTTCTTCAAAACACATGTTCGACGGAGTTGAGCAGGGCCGTGCGAAGAGAAAAGTGCGCCCGGGGCAGCGTGTCAATTTGGCGCCCCCCCCCCCCCCCCCCCCTCCCTCCTTCAAAATTGATAAAGGACAGAAACAGAAATAAATTATATTGAATAAATAGTTTGCGTTTATTTTGGAACTTTAAAAGATTTAATTTTAATCCAGAAATTCCAAACAACTAAATAACAGAAAAGAAAATTGCACTTATTTGTTAATGAGATCATGATACTTTGCGACAGATTTTTCTTAAACTTTCTCACATATTTTTCTAGCCATTTTTAGTTGTTGTTATTCTTTATGCTGCAGAAAATGGGTAAAAATCGCTAAAGGCCATGTTGAAAACAAGTCGTTTCTTCAACCGATAAGTACTAAAAAAGCAAAACAAACAAAAAACCTGCAGAACATAATGTAAAAGATAAAAATACAATGTTTTAATTAACATAAAATAATATAATATCAGGCAAATACATTTACTTCCATTTTATTTTTCTTGCGTTTAGGGTAGCAAAATCGTTTATTATTTTATGTGTAAAGATTGCGTTACACTGAATTTTAAAAAAAAGTAAACTCAGGTTGCTTAATCACTCGACTCCTAGTAGATCTTAAGTAGTTTTTTACTATTTTATTGTTACTGGAATATTTATAAATTACTACGCTGTCTCAATGTTTTTGTAATTCCTTGTTCTCCCTAAGTTTAAAATTATGGAGCAACTGAAGAATTTCTAAATGATCCATTTTATAAAAGTTCTTATCTAATGATAGAAATAATGCTTTCGCATTTAAAACCTCGCTTAACAATTCAAGTCCATTCAAGCCAGCAATCCAGGCAATATTAACTTAACAGATTTTCGGTTGATTTTAGATTCGCACCAGCCAGAAACTCAAATTCTTGTTATACATTTCTCTGTTTCGTAAACCTCCTGATCAGTTGCACGGTTATAGTGTCTCTATGTAACACAAAATCCTTCACTTTCATATAAATTTCCACTTTCATCAGGATAGACCGGGAGCCGGCAGCACAGACGCATGGTTCGTATGGATACCGTTATTTTTCCAGGAAAACTACCAGTATTTTTTTTATAGAAAAAGAAATCTAGGTTAAACGCGCAAAATTTTGCCTTCTTTTAAGAAGAGATTTTCTATAAGATAATACGGGTGCCGAAAAATTTTCTGATCTGCAAATTCAAGGAGGCGTACGAACCATGAGACAACCACCTCATCGAGTTGGAGGCTGAAATTCCAGAATTAGCTAAAACTCGATTCCCATATTAAAACGCAATCCGTCTGCCAAGTCCTATCTTGGTGGAAAACACCTAAAAACCCAATTTTACCGGTGGACTCGTAGGTTTACCATTGTGTTTTCCTGTTCCCAGTCCGCCATGTTTTCATACCTTTGGGTGCAGGAAAACGTAATGGTGCAGGAAAACACCTAAAAACCCGCTAAAATCGGGTTTTTAGGTGTTTTCCTCCAAGATAGGACTTGGCAGACCGATTGCGTTTTAATATGGGAAACGAGTTTTAGATAATTCTGGAATTTCAGCCTTCAACTTAATGAGGTGGTTGGCTGTGCTGCCAGCTCTCGGTTTAAGAGCTTCGTAGTCAAAAATGTTCTGTGAATTTTACGTTTTCTGTTTTGTTCAAATAAAGACTCTACATTTACCGACATAACCAAATCTTCACTTTCTTGTTCAAAAATTTCCTCTCTTATTGCCTGAAATGTGTTTTTTAGTGTTTCAATCAGTTTGTTTGCGATTGACAGTTTTTTTTTTTTTTTGTGAGAATAATATTAACTTTTTCTAATTCATTTAAAATGCTGTATCAAACTACTAGGCCGTAAATAAAAGGGAATTTATTTATTTGCTTTATTAAGCCTTTTGCTCCTGAGTAAGTTTACTCATTTTACTTCATTTCTATAAGGTTCTCCAGAGCTTATAAAATCTGTGGCAATTGTTTGTAAACTGCAGATATAGCTCTATTTTTTCATGGCCATATAGAGTATCGCAATGTTTCTTTAAATAAACTGATAAGTGGAACATAAATATATCCCATCTTTCAGTAGAAAAGAAGAAAAAAACAAACACATTTTATGCAGTTCCGGACATTTTGGGCATACACCAGCAGCACGAAATCAAAGTTTAGAGAATGTGCAGAACATGGTAAAAAATAGGCGAATTTATTTACTTCGACAATTGAAGCTTACACAACATTATATTTGGAAGCCATATTTGTATCATATCACAACATTGAGCTCTGTAGGGTTGATATTGGTATTGTTTATGACGGCTGATTATCTACAAGTTGGATATAGTAGGCCAGAGTAGGGTGGGGGTGTCCTCTGTAGGGTCTTTCTAGAGGAACCTAACTCGTATTTACGCAAGGTTCGAAAAAAACTATGGACAATTTCGAACGATTAGACTTATGTATGCGATTGGGTCGAACTCGGCATTTCCCATCTACCATCTTTGAGAACAGAACTTCTCGTGCAGCTGTGAATGTCGATATTGTCGGACATTAGCTTATCTTTCTTTCGCTATTTTTTTTCTTTGACTTGATGTAGCCAAGAAACCTTTCTACGATTCAAAACTTTCCATTTTCGGTGTCATATAATTTGCGTCATTTGTTCTTTGTGAGGTGTACTGGATTTCTAAACTGGACTGTGTTTAAAATTCAATAATTTGCAAATGGTGACAATTACTAAAAAAAATTCTTGCAGGAGAGTTATGTAAGATATCAGAAGTATTTTTACTGCGGTTCTCAGTTTTAGTTCCAAATAGCAGAGATAGGTGGCAAGCAATAATCTATCAATGGAGGTCTAAACTGAAATCCCCTAGCATCATGCAAATGAAGGAGGCTAAATATATAGAGTAGGCCCCTAAAAATAAGACTGTATTGGAGAATAAGACACACTCCATATATTTAACCTTCTCTTTCCGCATCAGAGTTGGGTGATTTTAGTTTTGGCCTTCATTGAGCACATATGGCGCTAGACGTTGTCTTTATAGAGCTTGTGTGGTTATACATTGTTGGCATAATTGTGAATTCAGTATAAACTTGATTGATTTTCACGAATATGATTTAATAAAGTATACTGCAGTAACCTGAATTTACTATAAGCCTATTTAATTTTTCAACAAATCATCGATATTTATGTTGCAATGTGAAATTGTAAAACTGCAGTATAATAATTCAAAAAGTCATTTGTAACGCAAGCGGATAGTGGATTTGGTTCTCCCCTCAGGGTTGCACTATCACTCTAAAGCAGGAACGGCAAACCGTTCACGCATTCACCGAACGGCACGCGTGCCACTTTCGGCACGCGAAAGAATATTTTTGGCACGGTACTGCTATGGCTCTAAATCAAAATAAAGTGAGATTATACAAAATCGTGAACGATTTTCCTAAATTCAATAAAATGTAAATTGAAAAAATTAAATTGCAGCATATTATATTTCAATCTAATTAATTATGGTCTCAAAATTTTTTCGAACTAATATTATATTTAAAAACTATCGATAAGAATTGATTATTAGACATTACTGAATTCCGATGGTAAAATTGTGGCAACTTAGAATTTATTTCAGAGCTTTTCAAAGAAATTGGTGTTTGCTATATTAAGTTTTTCTGCCTAGCTGTTATTTTGAGTCACTGTTTTCACAAATAAATAATATCAAAACTGAAACTGAAAGGACTTGTCAGATAAATCCGGTTCAGTTTGCACTAAAACTAACTAGATATCAAGATGCAACAACAGAAATGAAATTGCATCGTATTAAATTTTTTAAACTGTTTTAAAAAATATTATTTGTTTCCATAATTAGTGTAATACCTACATATATGTTACTCATGTTTTTTAAACCTTAATAAAAAAATTTAAGTAATTTTAAACCATTATTTTTCCACCTACTAAATTTGTTTTTAGTTGGCACGTCATAGTCACGTAAAATGTTTTTTGATCGAATTTGGCACGCGGCAACAAAAAGGTTCTCAAACTCTAAAGCGTAAGCTGAGTTCCCGAGGTAGTCATCCCTGCTTGCAGCACCATCTATAGTTGCTATTTGGAAGTAAAGCCGGGAATCGAGCTATAAAAAAAAGGATTACTGACATTTTACATTACATTCCCGCATTTTTTTTTTTTTTTTTTTTTTTTTTTTTTTTTTTTTTTTACATAGCTGTCACCATTTACAGGTAATCGAATTTTAAAAACAGTCGGTCCATTTTAGGACACTCGGTATATGGGATGCGAACGAACGAAATTGAAAAAATCCTTGCTGTATGAATTTCTTCTACAATCATTTTTCTTACTTCATTGGCAAGAAGGCTCATAATTTCATCCCGAATATATTTCACCATTTATCTTTTTCACTTTCAATAATTTTTCCTTTTGCTCTTTTCAAATTTTCTGTCGATTACATGATTTAATTTTAAACGTCTCTCAACTTCCTTTTAGCGAATGTATGCATTGCTGTATTCTAGAGCATTTTTATGCTCAGGAATTTTAGGATTTAATTTTTTCCACTTGAAAAACCCACAATCTGGATTGGCTAACTTTGGAGGGCGATCATGATAATTGGTGAATAATAAACAGAGAAAATACAATGTAGTGGTTCCCTTATTTAAGTTATCCTATACTAAGCCGCGATCACCGTTAATAATTTCTCCACTAGGTGAAATTTCCTTGAACGTTAGTTTGAAAAATGTTCATCCTTCTACAGCCGCAGATTTCATGTAATCAGCCTTTTCATACTGTGCTGGACCTTGTTTTAACAGCAAAGTAATGACCGAATGACTATAAGAATGATCCCATAGTGGAATCAGAATAGGTTAGCAATTCATATTCACAAAAACTTTTGTATACGATGCAAAAGAGGCCGCAGAGTGCAAAAGTTTAACAAACACTGCAATAAGATTTCACAAAAGCATATTATAAAATCATCAAATCTAAAAAACTCAATAAAAAGTAAATGTGAGCGATGCAATTACTTTGAAATGAAAAATGTACATACTTTCATTGGGAAAAAAATCCCCGATATGCAAATATATACTTTTTTTAACCATTTGGAAAAATGGTTAATGTTCTCGTCAGGGTAGGAAATCAAAAGCATATCTGAACGTTTTCATTGGTTTAATCCGCAATTTATTTGTTATCTGATTGGTCTATACAGTAATCTGTATTTCCCTTTGGTTTCAACAACGATGGATACTTCTGTTGCCACTATGACAAAAAAGTAATAAAAACTACAAAAAAAATAATAAATCAGAAACAAATTGAGATACAGCTTTCAAACAAATTGCATTTAAAAGTACATTTTTTTCTCTATCCGACGGTATAAAAAGTAATATTGTCGGATGTTTAGAAGTTTAAGAATGAAATTTTATTTAAAATTGGTCGTGAGATTTTTTGGAAATCTGATGATAGAAAAGCCTTTTCCCGAACAGCCAATGAAATACTTGGATAATACGCAAGTTTCAGGAAATCTTGCAATTTTTACGTGTAATAACACTATTAATGTTTAATTCATGGCGTACGTAATGTATGACCAGCTCCGTAGAAGTTTAAAAATTTACAGTACCGAAAATTGTAAAACTGAAATTTCTTTTAAAATTTGTCCACGATGGTTCCAGGAATGTTATCGTTTAATCCATGGCGTACGTAATGTAGGATCAACTCGGTGCGATTTTTTATGTCTTAAATTTTAGTCTTTTAAAAAATCCTTTTCTAAATGGTCGTTGTAATTTGTTAAATTGCTGTTTTTTTATTATTATTATTATTTTTTTTTTTTTTTTTTACAAAAAAAATATAGAATACCGAAGAGTGAAAAAAAAAAACGAAATTAGTAGTACAAATTTGGCGCCCCTGAATTTCCGCGCCCGGGGCGACCGCCCCCTTCGCCCCCCCTTTCGCACGGTGCTGGAGTTGAGTAACATATGTGCTGCTGTGCAGAAAAACTATTTCAACTCCGGAATGGGGAAAAAAGCAATACGTAATGTATCCGGGTTGCGAGGAAGAATGAGGTGGAGGAAAAATGATTGAACGTGCAAAGTCCGATAACGTGAATCGATTCTCAATCGAATCATAAAACGAATGATTAAACCACATTATCGGCAAAAAGAAAACAGTGGATTATGAATAGATATTTGAATAAACTGAAAGGAATAAAGATAACCAAACGTAAGTAAAATGTTAGAATGAACTTATTTGAAAAGTAAAAATAAGACATGATTGAAATAAAGTATGTAACTTTAAGAAGGTATAAACGTTAAAGAAAGTAGGGCTAACAGTTGCCCCCCCCCTCGCCCTCATTGGCAATTATACTGGCTAATACTGGAAGCTAATCAAATTGAACAATCATTTCTGATACATAACACTTTTAAACGTTTTAACTTTTCAACAATATAACCATCAAGATTTGACAGTAAAATTAAATAACTATTCCTTTACACAACAATTCAAATAACATTAACAATAATTCAACATAGGTATACACACTTTGAAAACTCATTTTTAAGACAATAATAATAAACTGTAACAAACTTCCCTCATTACTCTGAGGAATTAACTTTTACAAAAACATTATCTCGTAGGATAACAAACGAAACTTGAACTTTCAACTTCTACAGTTCATTAGCAAAAATTAGCATTTTTATCGTGAAAATAAAGTTCTTGATTGTTGGGTTCTTGGATTTACATATACCTCATCATATATATGACTACACTTTACCAATACATGCAAAAAAACTTCGTTTATAAATTTCACTTATGCTAATACGATCAATAGATAACAAAAACTTTAACATTTTAATACACAGTTAAATAATTTAATTCCAATACATTAGACTTTACCAAAAAACCATTCAAATATTAAATCAATTAGCTTATATATATATGGGGGTGAGACTCCATACATAACTCACAACTCACTTTTAGGACAAACACTGACATTTATTGAGACGAATACACAAACAAAAATACAGATATAAACACTCTTCTTGTTCTTTAATTAGCTTAAAGTCTATAATTCAGGACGTCGTTGAATATTTCTCAGATTTTCTTACGTCGTGTAAATATTCAATCTTATTTCACCGTAATATGTTCTGTTCTTTTTTAACAAAAACTCCGCGTCGTAAAAACTCATTTCGTTCTCTTTACTTCTTCTGCATTTCCACTTCACACAGCTTCGTTAAGGCTCGTTTCCTTTTTAATCTCGAAGCGGAAAATACGGGGACACTCAGTCTAATGCAGGTGTTGCTTGCGAAATCTCCACAAGCGGCCGTCCTGACATCTAGAGCTGCCGCAGCGACATGTGGTAAAATAGAATCTGAAAAACAAAAAACAAAAACCAGTAACTGTTCTTAGGGGAAAAGAAAAAAAAAAATTAATCTGCACATCATAGTTGAAGTAGCCTAACATCGTATAGAGATTTCTTTGAAAGCAGTGACTTGTAAAATGTTTATAGGACACAGAAAGAAAAAATTAAAAAAAAAAAAAATTTTTTTTTTTTTTTTTTTTTTTTTTTTTTTTTTTTTTTTTTAAGTTTTAGTTTTTGTCAGGCCAAGGTTTCATGTATTCAGCACAGGAGCTAGTATTTATCGGTCCTTCAGTTGATGAGATTTTCGTTACGTCGTAGGTGTCGTTAGACTTCACTTTGATTACTTTATACGGACCTAAGAATTTAGATTTCAACTTTAAACCTGGTCCTTGCTGGGTTCTCTTAATTGCTACAAGGTCACCAAGCTTGTACTTACGGGGTTTCTTACGTCGTAAATTATAGTGCTTGCGGTTTTCTTGTTGAATTTCCAGAATATTCTTCTTGGCTTCTTTACGGAGCTCTTCTCTGTCTTTCATAAATTGTTCTTCGACTGCACTGTTTAAGAGGTCAATAATTTGTACATCTTCTTTCTGTTTCATTTTTGTACCAAATAATATTTCAAACGGTGTTCTCTTAATGCTTCTTTGGTAAGTTGAATTAATGACTTGTTGAATTTTAGGAACATGTTTAAACCATTTGGTCGGTTCGTCTTTGGACATTTTAGAGATTACAGAAATTATGGTGGAATTAAGTCGCTCTACTTGACCATTGGCACGGGGAAGGCCAGTTGTAACTGTCTCGTGCTTTATATTTTCATCTTGACAATAATCAGCAAATTCTTTGCTTGTAAATGCAGGACCTTTATCGCTAATGATAATGGAAGGATTGCCAAAAGTATGACTTTGTTGTCGTAGTTTTGATATAACTTCGGTAGCAGAAGTACTTTTACATGGATACAACCAGACGAATTTAGTAAATGCGTCTATTAAAGACAAAATATGTTTATAATTTTTGTTGGTTGTTTCAAGAGAGCCTAAATGATCAATGTGGTAGGTTTGGAGAGGAGTCTCTTCTTTAGGTAAGGGATGTAATTCACCTTCTTGTTTGCCACGTTTGCGATTATACAAAAGGCATGTTACACAATTTGCTATAATTTTATCAATTTTATTTGACATATTAGGGATGAGAAATTCTTCGTTAAGGAGTTCTTCACAGCGTTTACGACCAAAATGTCCTTTGTCATGAACGTGTTTAATGACATTTAGCTGCATTTCATCCGGCACAACTATCAGATCGATACTTTTATGATTTTTATAGAGAACGTTATTTTTAAGGAAATAGTTGTCATATGGCTTTGTTTTCAAAATTTCTTTGATGGCCTGTATATGTTCGTCAGTGTTCTGTGATTGTATGATTTTGGTAGTAAAACTATCTTGAATGACCATACATATTGGATTTCTACTTAAAGCGTCGACATGGCGCATGCGTGTACCTTGTCTGTGTTCGATTGTATAGTTATAGTCAGCTAACATTAAAGCCCATCGAGCAATCTTGGTGCAAAGATCTTTTTTATTCATAGTAAGGGCGAATGCGTTGCAATCTGTGACTATCTTGAAAGGAATACCTAGAATGTAAACGCGAAATTTTTTAAGGGCTTCTATGACAGCTAAAACTTCTAATTCATAACTCGAATATTTACGTTCGGCATCTGTGGTTTTTTTGCTCATAAAATAGACAGGGTGAAATTGATTGTCAATAGAAGACTTTTGAAGGAGGACTGCTCCGTAACCGTCAATAGATGCATCACAGTGAACTTCTGTTTCGTTACTAGGGTTATAAATGCTTAAAACAGGACCTGAAGAAAGGATGTGTTTCAGCTGATTAAATGCATTTCGTTGCTGGTCGCCAAAGTGAAATTTAGTGTCCTTTCTAAGAAGATCTGTTAAAGGCTTAGCTATTAAAGAGTAATCTTGAATGAATTTGCGAAAATATGAAGTTAATCCGACAAATGAATGTACATCTTTTATACTTTTGGGTTCTGGGAAATTAAGGACAGCTTTAGTTTTTAAGGGGGATGGGTGCAGTTGACCATTTTTAATGTGGTAACCCAAAAAATCAATTTCTCGTTGTAGAAAGTGGCATTTTTTGAGATTCAGTTCTAAACCATATTCGGATGCAGTTGTAAGGACGCGTTGTAATTTCTGGAGTCCTTCGACTTCGTTTTCAGCTGGTATTATGAAGTCATCCATATAGACAATAAGTACTTTTTCATTAATGAGGTCTCGAAAAACGTTATAAATATATCTTTGAAACACTAACGGTGCATCGCTAAGGCCATAATTCATATATAAGAATTCAAATTGACCAGAATGTGTTACGAAAGAAGTATATTTTCTACTATTTTCTTCTACTTCGACATGAAAAAAAGCATTTTTAAGGTCAAGAGTAGTAAATACTTTTGCAGAATGCAACTGATCAATAATGTCATCAATTACTGGGAGGGGAAAACGTTGTTTATGTGTTTTAGAATTTAACTTCCTATAGTCAACAGACAATCTATATGAACCATCTTTCTTTTTTACTAGGACAATAGGTGATGAAAAATTACTAGTGCTTTTACGAATAATTCCTTTTTCGAGCCACTCAGAAATTTGTTTTTCGACGAAGTTTTTCTCTATTTGCGCCAAGCGCCTGGGAGGACAAGTAACAGGTTCTTCGTTTTCCAGATGAATTGATAATTTAACATCAGTTGTCTTTATTTTTTTAGGAGAATAATTTTGAATAAGTTCTGAAATTTTTGAACGTATTGTTTCATCGGTAATATGAGATAAATCAAGATTAAGATCGTCTAACACATGAGCAATATTAATCAAAAAATTATTGGACGTATCGTCATTTTTCTCGATTTTTTGCATTGAAATATTATTTTCAGAAATTGTTAAAATACTTTGTTGAATGATATCTGTACCAATAATAAGATCAAAAGATATGGAATAATCTGGGACTACATAAACATTAGTTGTATAATTAAAATCATCTATCATAATGTTCGTAGAGAAAAAACCTAGGGGTTTGATTATAGTATTTCCTAATCCAGTTAATGTGATAGTTGAATGTTCAAGGTTCGAAATTGTAGGGAGTTTGCAATAAATACTTTCCTTTAGTAAACTTCTTTCACTACCTGTGTCTACCAATGATGTAACATTTACAGACGAAATAATGACTTGTTTGGTCATGAAAGTGTTCGACGTGACAGTGGAAACATTGGAGGGTTCTGACTTAACTCTAGGCCTCCTTGGTTGATCACATTGAGCCGATTTATGGCCAAAATTCGAACAATTAAAACAACGAGGGCCTTTATCTTTATGTCTGCATTGGCTACTTTTATGATTCGACAAACCACAATTAAAGCAAAAAAGATGCTTTTTGGTCGAAAGGATTTCTCTTTCACTGGCATTTCAGGTTTGACTTTACGAAATTTAGTGTTCTCAAAGTCATGTCGAATTTTGTCATAAATTTTGAGCTTTTGCTTGAATTCTACAATGGATTGGCATCCATATAACATTGATTTTCTGAAAACGGGGTCGGGTATGCCGTTTATGATGTATTGCATTAATGCGGAATCCTCGATTTTACCAAGCGAGCATATTTGTTTCATGATAAGAAAATATTCTTCTATTGATTCATTTTCTTGCAATTTTCATTTATTTAATATATCATGTAACTCAGCAGAATTATAAGTGGTGCTAAATTCTGATATTAAGAGTTGTTTAAGTTTGTCATATGAATTGATATGAAATTCTGTTTGTGTTAATAACTGGGCTTTTCCTCGTAATGATCTTTTACAAAATATGAATTTATGAAAGTCAGATAAATTAAACATATTAGTAACATCCTCAAAATTATTAAACCATACGTGTATATCACTAAAAGAACTACCATCGAAAGCAGGTATTACACTTTCAATATCAGTAAAATTCATAGACGATGGCATAAAACTTTGAACTGGAAATTGCTGTTGTTTGTCAAAATTTGATAATTCAGTGTTATTACTTGAAGTCATATTATTTGAAGGCAGTTCGGGTTCCGAGTCAGTGTCACTTTCAGTTTGTATAATATTATTTTGTAGTAAGGTCAAGTCCGAAAGGTATGTAACTAATCGGGTTGCGAGATCGTTTAAAGATCCCTCATTATCAATACAAAGTAGATTGCACACTGTAATCAGATCATTTAATGAAAAATCAGTTTGAACTTTAGTTATTTTATTTTTGAATTCGGTGCTGTCGGTTTGAAAACCGAAACCAGTAAAATCACGTATTCTCTTTCTATTAGAGCGATCACCGTCAGCATCAAATAGAAATTTATGCAGCAATTTAATTTTATGCGTTCGTTCGTTTTTAAATGCAACTTCCAGTTCAGGTATCTCAACTAACTTCATAATCGAAATAATAATGAACTCACCGTTAGAATAATATCCGGCTTGAATATGTAGGATGAATAACTCTAATTAATCATATTGGTGGGTTAACTGTCACTTCTGACACCAATTTATGGGGGTGAGACTCCATACATAACTCACAACTCACTTTTAGGACGAACACTGACATTTATTGAGACGAATACACAAACAAAAATACAGATATAAACACTCTTCTCGTTCTTTAATTAGCTTAAAGTCTATAATTCAGGACGTCGTTGAATATTTCTCAGATTTTCTTACGTCGTGTAAATATTCAATCTTATTTCACCGTAATACGTTCTGTTCTTTTTTAACAAAAACTCCGCGTCGTAAAAACTCATTTCGTTCTCTTTACTTCTTCTGCATTTCCACTTCACACAGCTTCGTTAAGGCTCGTTTCCTTTTTAATCTCGAAGCGGAAAATACGGGGACACTCAGTCTAATGCAGGTGTTGCTTGCAAAATCTCCACATATATATATACTCAAATTCTTAAGATAGGTATTATATATATGTAATATGCATTGATTAAACCAATATTGAAACGTTTCAGTGAGCTCACTTTGAAATATATATTTGGCCAATTAACGAAAAATTACTATGCATTAAATATGTAACAATTACTGTTTAACATTACACCTGAAAAAATTTGATTTTTTTTTTTAATAGGAAAAGATTGCATAGAAATATAAGATTTAAATTATGATGATATACATATATTACAACTCGATTTCCAAGAGCATGGACGGGACCTATGTGACACTTCCAACAGAAAAACGAGGGACTTACTAAAATAAAAATAACGTGCCCGCGAGAGGCCTTCCTGTGACCGGAACACTCACGAAGGCCGCTACCCCCTGCAGGTCAACTCTGGCAATTACATTTTCACCCCTACGAGACGTTTCACGGGGCTGCTCGTAACCCCAGAGGATGAACCGACATGAGCTCCGATCACATTCCAGCGGGAGTTAAACTGTCCACACCATTGGAAGTGAGGGTAATTAAAAAAAAAAAAAATTATATCATGCAATTAAAAAAATGCTGAAAAGATATTGACATGACATTGATTGAGACATGATGCAAAAAAAAACAAGTGTATAAACATAGTAATTCATAGATACAATAAAGATATACTGATTCTCGTAGGAAACAGCATAAAAAAAGATGCGTTAAACTTTAAGTTTAACATGCAAAAGTTGAAACAAGTATTGAAACTTGAAAATAATACGTAAGTAATATGTAAGTTCAAAGGAGGTTTTTTTTTTAAGACTATAACATTAAGCTGAAAAGATATTTATTTAGCATGAAAAATGACCTCTATGAACTTATGTAAAACATGTTTAATGACAGGTTTTGTGACAATTAACTACTGGAATCTGAATCAGAGAAGTGGAACGAACATCTAAGTTTCTGAACCTCAGCTGCATCGAATTCTTTCATCTGCCTCCAAAGGTCGTCCTTACAAAGTTCAATGGAATAGTACCTTTTATACACATCATTATAATAATGTTCAGATCTAATCCACACATCGTACATTTCTGCTATGGCAAAATAATGGTTCACATCAAAAGATCTTTGGTTAATGAAGTCATATACAAAACAATTATAATCTGCCATTTTTCAATTTAAGATATATTCTATTGTAGATACTAACGCAAGGATTGAAAGAGTCAATGGTAATTATTCAAGTCTATCCTGGGTTCGTACACATATTCGTCTTCTATTTCATAGATGGTAGACTCTGTTATATATGGTAGTGTACTACTATTAGGTTTAGATGAAGATACAGATTGCTGTTCGAACATAGTTGAGATAGATGCGTACGGTGGAGGTCGACCGGGACTTGAGCCGGCGCTTGAATTATGTGACGTCACTACCCCTTGATACTTATCTTTGCCTTTGAAACTGAATAATTTAGGGTCAAATATTATACCATTTTTGTGACAGTAATCTTGTACATCTTGAAGTGATCTTAGCCTATCCATCCCCCCTCACTCATAGCAATAAATATCATTTCTTTTGCCATCAGATCTAGGTTTTACTTTCCTGAGCCACGTAGCAACTCTAAGTACTCTAGAGATTTCATCGCTCTCGTCTTTAGACGGGCTTCCGGAGTGTTCTCATTAAGTACTATATAGCAGAGTGCAATTACTTTAAAAATTAATGAATTCTAACTGTCTTTAATTTCTTAACACAATACCTATTAACTCCCATCTTCTTAGTAGAAAATAAAATGTCTACTTACAAATTTGAAGAGACTTGTAGAAGAAATGAGATAGATGACTCACAATGATACATACTAGAAATGAAGACTTCATTAAATAAAAACTAAGAGCTTTTTATTATTGTGTTCAATTTTACAACATCAACACTAAAGCAAGAACTAGATGACATGAATGAGAAACTCTCTCATTTTATAATGGTTTGCAACCAATCACAACTAGCCAGCACATGCTGGAACTCTTTTGCATAAACAGCAGAAAGTTGAGTAACACTGTGCAACCTTAAAAACATGTCAACAAAGTTTAACTGATACCTTGTTGGTAACCAACCAACCATTCAATCAATTAACTATGAATTTAACTGAAAACCATAAAAACAAAATGTAAACAATATGGATGCCAGCATGCTGTTGAAGTTAAGTGTTAGGGTTAGTTTTGTTAGTAAGTTAGTAGTTTTTATCATTGAAATAAAGTAGAAGGTACCTTTTTAAATAAAACACTTAATACAAGAAATAAAGTTGAAAAATGATGGAAAAAAACTTAATAAAAAGTGTGGTTCTTCCACACGGAGGCAGAGTCTGAAGAGCTAGGTTTAACAGTGTGTTCAGGTGTAGAAGTGGCAGATTTAGAAGGACTATCAGGTTGTAGATCAGTATATGGATCAATTTCAGGTGTTTCAGACGCTATTATATACGTGGGTCCCAAACTGTTTCCATTGCGCTGTTCATCTTTAGAAAAAGGATCATCACCTATTGTATAAGTAAGACCTTGCTCGTTTGGCGTGTACATGTCTTTGGGTATGGTGGCATTTTCACAGAATTTTACATTTATGGTTTCTATAACCTTATTTATGTCTGGAAGCCAAACCCTATATCCCGTAGTAGACATGGCATATCCTACCAAGATACCTTTTCTAGCTTTTGGTTCAAACTTGTGACTTCTTGTTTGTTTGGGAACTCCTACATATGAAACTGTTCCAAAAGGTCGTAAATGTCTTATGGAAGGTTTATTACCATAGTAAGCTTCGAATGGAGTCTTCTTTTGAAAGCCATGGCAAATGCGGTTCATCGTATAAGTGAAATAAAGTATGGCCTCTGGCCAGAATTTAAGGCTTAGTTTAGATTCATTAAGAATGGAACGTGCTCCATCTACTAATGTTTGATTTAGACGTTCTGCGATGCCATTCTGTTCTGGAGAATATGTATTTGTGAACTCGTGTTTAATGCCATTTTCTGAAAAATATTTTTGAAAAGCTTCATTAGCAAACTCTCTTCCGTTATCACTACGTACGTGTTTTACCTTTGTATTGAGAAAACGCTCAGCCCTTTTAACATGATTAGTGAATACTTTATAAACTTGTGTTTTGTCAATTAAAGGATAGACTGACGCTTTTCTCGAATAGTCATCAGTTATGGTAAGAAAATACTTCTCCCCCCCTCTACCAGTTATCTTTGTGGGTCTCCATAAATCGGTATGTAATAGCTCAAGAGGTTTACGAGATCTTATCTGGTTTATAGGTTTGAAAGATGTGCGACGATGTTTATTTAAGCTACATGTTTCACAATGAAAATCTCGATTTTTAACATGAGGTAATCCTCTGACACCATTACATTTAACTGTGTTTTCAATTAATGCGGGGCTAATGTGTCCTAACCTTCTATGCCACATACAAAGGTCATCCTTCTGAACTGTGGATGCCTCAAAGTGTACATGTTTGGTTTTTACATTAGGTTTAGAATTTTTCTTAGTTATATGACTGGTTTTAGGGTGTAACAGATATATACCATTTTCAAGAGTGGCGCGAAACAGAGTATGGTCTTCACGATATGCTTTCACTCTACCCTCACCTCCTTTAAACTTTGCACCTCAGCTGTCTAAACGAGGACCAGAGATAAGGTTTCGTCTTAACTTAGGACAATGCATAACATCCCCAAAAATTACGTCATCACCATTTAATCTTAAACTAACTGTCCCAGTCCCTTTGATAGGAAAGGTTGCACCATCTACCGCAACAGCAAGTTCTTTGTTGAGAAGAGGTTTATATTTAACGTAAAAGTCTCTATCACGGCAAAAATGGTGCGATGCACCGGTGTCGAACACCCACGCATCATCATCACACTTCACATTACTTAGGTTAGATTGTATAAGGTAATTTACCTGTCCTTTGGCTTTCAGCTGAGACTGCCTTTTAAACCTGGGTCTAGCTCCACGTCTGGTTCTGGGATAGTCTGGACTTGGACGTCTGGGAGTACTAGGCCTGGATACTGATGAATCTCTGGAACTGCTAGGTTTGGACACTGTTGAGTCACAGGAACTGGTTTCAAGAGATGATACTGGTTCGGAGACACTAGGCATAGATGATTTACACTGGTGCTTGTAGTGGCCTCTTCTACCGCACTTGTGACAATTTCCCCGGAATCTACGACGATAGCTGGTTTGATTTGGTGTTTGGCTCCTGGAGAAATTCGACTGTAGAGAGGTCTCATTTCGGTAATGTGCACCTAACTTCAAGCGAGATTCTTCAGCAACTAGCTCTGTTAGAATACCATTAAAAACAAATTTGTTTTCTGGCCAGTGTAATATGTTCTGGACCAGATTGTCATATTTCTTCGGTAACCATCTGAGCAATTGAAATGACAAATACACTTCTTTTAAAGGCTCCTTCATTGCAGTTAATTCGTCTGAAATTCTTTGCAGACAAGCCGCATACATATCTATAGACTCATCAGGATCAATTTTACAGGGAATGATTTCCGAAAAAAGTTGCATATGTCTTGCCTTGTTATCAGGTTGAAAATGAGTTCGTAATTTTTTCCACACTGCTTGTGGATCATCAATGTTCTCTATAATATGTCGAAATTCAAGTTCAACATTAAGATAAATTACTGAACGGGCAGTACGAATCCTCGACTGGTAATCATTAGTGGTTGCTGCGTTGCCAGTATCAGGTGCCTTTTCGACTCCTGTCACGATGTCCCAAGCATTTTTGTCAAGAAGCAAATACTTGATGTCAGCCGCCCAATTCCCATAGTTATGGAAATTAAGCTTTGTGATGTTCACCTGAATGTTGGTCATTGTCATAGAATAGAAAGAGGTTAATAGAGAAGACCTCTAAACATTTTTTTTTTTTTCAAAAAACAGTACTTTTAAACTAGAAGAAATAGTACCAAAAATTTTTAAGTTATTGATAATCCAAAAAAAATTTATAAACTCTATCTTTAAGATAAGAATGAAAAAAAAAGTAACTGTGCCCCCCCCAAGTTCAAACACTGTTTGTTGCAATATATATATATATATATAGATGTAGATGTAGGCCAGTATCTCAATTGGTACAATAATACAATAAATATAAATATATTGATATTTCTACTCACTGTTATATGAAGCAGAACATCGTATCGTTGAAGGCACTTCCTGAAAACATAGCACTAAACATATACACATCCTTGGAAAAATAAGTGCTGACGGCGTTAAACAATGTGCGATGACAATGAATTATTCGACGTATTTTCTTTAACACAGTTAAAATGTAACAGGTCCAACAAATGAGTAGATATCACAGCTTTGAAGAAAAACAAAAAGAGACACCGGGTAAAACTTGATGAAAAAATGGAAGGGTTCACAAAACATTGCACTATATAAAGTCATCCAACCATTAACCTTTCGTATAGTCATGAAATAAAACAAGTGCCGACAAACTTTCAATATGAACTAACATTCCTGACATCATTTCTTAAACTGCATACAAAACAAAATAAAACGGAACTGAAGGAACACAAACAGAAAAAATAAGCCAGCAACGCAAGCCACACAGATAGATAGATAGATAGATACAACGTGCAGAGACTAATGTCCCTTTAAATATCTTCCTGCCGGCGCTTCTTCAAAACGCATGTTCAATGGAGTTGAGTAACATACGTGCTGCTGTGCAGAAAAACTATTTCAACTCCAGAACAGGGAAAAAAGCGATACGCAATGTATCCGAGTTGCGAAGAAGAATGAGGTGGAGGAAAAACGATTGAACGTGCAAAGTCCGATAATGTGAATCGATTCTCAGTCGAATCATAAAACGAATGATTAAACCACATTATCGGCAAAAAGAAAACAGTGGATTACGAATAGATATTTGAATAAACTGAAAGGAATAAAGATAACCAAACGTAAGTAAAATGTTAGAATGAACTTATTTGAAAAGTAAAAATAAGAAATGATTGAAATAAAGTATGTAATTTTAAGAAGTTATAAATGTCAAGGAAAGTAGGGCTAACAGTTATACCCGACCCGAAACTGAATTCATTCAATCTGAACCAGTTTTTAAAAAGTAGATGACCTGAACCCGACAAACTTCGACCTAAAACCGACAGGCTTCAATCCGAACCCAATCCCACCCTGAAATAGAGGGGGAAAAACTCCATATTGTAATGCAATAATGGAAAAGTAGTCTACAATTATACCTCTAGTATCAATTATAATTTTTTATGTAGAAAAATCAAAATATCTGTATATGTACTCGTTGATACTGAAATAATACAGTTTTTATTTTAAAATATATTTCGGAGAACCTTTTGAGGAATCGGGTAGAATTAAACCCGTCCGCTAGAAACAAAGTTAATCCGACTCGAAAAATAGAAGTCAATCCGAACTAGGGATTGACCGAAGCAGCAATTTTGACGAATACCGAAGCTTCGGTCGAAGTGTATACCGAAGCTTCAGTATTCAGTAACCGAATACTTGAAAGTTTTTAATACGCATTTTTGAACATATTAGCTTTTTTAATAAGCTTTAATTGAAATTAAATTCTCAATAATTTAATTCAGTTACATTTTTATTCTAAAATCTAATTACGCAAAAAAATTTAATGACTTCTTTCTACTCACAAATTCATTAACCCATCACTTATTTTTTATTATTTTATCACTTGTCAATACCCAAAAATAACCTATGAAAATATTAAACTATACAGGGTATTATTAAGGATAAAAATTGTCAGAAAAACAAAAGTTCATTCAAATAATAAGAAACAATGTTGTCATTAAGCTGGTTTACTGATTGTCTAAGTCTAATTATAAACATATTGAATAGGAATGTTCTCAAAATACAAAAGGTATTATATCAATTTGCACATTTAACTATTTTCTGTCAAATTATTGATAGAATATTTATATTTTGATTAATATTTTAACATTGTGGTGGTGAAGATAAGAAATTTAAGCGATTTTGATATAAGGCTAGTTGGGGCAACTGGGCCATGATTTTACAATGTGATTCTGGAGCCTGGATATAGGTGAAAATTGGCAGTCGCCACTCGCCACGTGACGATTAAAAAATCGGCCATCGATCGCCACCCTAGTAGCCACTCGCCAAGTGGCGATAAAAAATCTGTTATCGATCGCCAAGTGAAATATAGCTTTTTTCATAGAAATATGCATCTCTACTTTGATTACATCTAATTAGCAAACTGCTTAATTTTTTTTCCTACCGGATGCAAGCAGATTACAATGATTTAGCTGTATTTTCAATATTTTGGCCATTGCCCTTCAGTTGGATTATTTTTTTCAAGAAATAGTTTTATTCTGCAAAATATATTCATCAGCTTTGATTTCACATGCAGTTCAAATAATTTATTCCTTTTTTTTCCCCCACTGGATGCAAATGTGTTTTAAGAACATTGCAGTATTTTCAATATTTCGACTCCTGCCACATGTAATGTGTGTAGTATGTTAATAACACATTTACTTATTAAATAAAATCCAAATAACATTTTATTGGGTTCTATTAGATTATTTTTTTTATTGTATACACCTGACTGTTGGAATTTTGATTTATTTATTTTTTATATAAAGAAAGTAATAGTAGTTTAATTGACAATAGTGTTTATGAACATATACAAATAATCTAAAAATATAATCTAAAAAAATCTATATGATAGCAGATTTTGTGGTTTTAAAGTAATTTTCTTGAATTTTGACTGCTTCCCTATTCTTATCATGAATAGTTGGCTGGTATAAAACTGACTTAAAAAAAAATATGTATATATACAACAATTATAGTTTATGTAGATGTCAAGAAAATTTGAAACATTATAGTGGCCACTAACTTTAAAAAGTGGCCACTAATCAAACTGAGTCTACTGGCCACTGGCTACTAACTCAATTTCCCACTTTTCACCTTTAAGCCTGGAGCTTCTGACAATTCAGCTTCAAAAAGCTAATGTTCATTTGAATTAAAGTCTGAACTTCTGTAAATGTGTTCAGTTAGGTTCTCTCTATCAGGCAGAAGTGCTCAAAATTATATTTTAATATTTAAAAATATAAAAATATGCGTATTTCATCTTTCTTTCCTCATGGGTCCAGTTGCCCCATAAAAATGGGATAAGTGGACCAGGAGGGTCTATGTTCCACACACGTTTATTTCTTTTCATATGGGATGTCAGGTCCTGTTTGAAAAAGTGTAAACAACTTTTAAAAAATTAATCCAGGCAGATCATGTAAATTATATATCAACTAAAGAGCGTTGTAAGGGAAACCTTTGCTGTGAATGCGTCTAAAAGAAGCACTAAAAGTGAAAATATTAGATTTATTTATACAAAAATAAAGATGAAAATAATGAATTTTGCTTAGTAGCCACTGGTGTCTTTAATTTGTGTAATTTCCCTTTTAAATTTGTCCGGTTTCAATTTTCAATTTTTTTTTTTTTTCAATCTGGCTTTTGCTAGAGAGTCTTTCATTTGGGACGTGGCTGGGTACCTAAGAATCTTGCTTCCGCAAAAGAGACGGACTAGAGTAGAAGAATAAAGGGCTGCGGACGAAGATGGGCCGCTCACCGCGGCGTTTATAATAATAAGCTAGAAGAAGCAAGGGGTCGTCGGGTAGCTTCATCGCCCCGAGCCCAACCCTTCCCGCTTTTCGGTGTCTTTAATTTGTGTAATTTCCCTTTTAAATTTGTCCGGATTCAATTTTTGAATTTTTTTTTTTTTTTTTCATTCTGGCTTTTGCTTGGACCGTGGCTGGGGACCTAGGTATCTTGCTTCTGCAAAAGAGTCTGAATAAGTGGAAGAATAAAGGGCTGCGGACGAAGATGGGCTGCTCGCCGCGGACGGAACTTATACTTCTAGCGGAAGCAAGATTCTTAGGTTCCCAGCCACGTCCCGAGTGAAAGACTCTCTAGCGAAAGCCAGATTGAAAAAAAAAAAAAAAATCAAAAATTGAAACCGGACAAATTTAAAAGGAAATTTACACAAATTAAAGACACCGAAAAGCCGGAAGGGTTGGGCTCAGGGCGATGAAGCTACCCGACGACCCCTTGCTTCTTCTAGCTTATCATTAGTCTCGGTCGGGGGAGGGCGGGTGGGTCGACCGTTGCGGTGAGCGGCCCATCTTTGTCCGCAGCCCTTTATTCTTCTACTCTAGTTTGTCTCTTTTGCGGAAGCAAGATTCTTAGGTTCCCAGCCACGTCCTGAATGAAAGACTCTCTAGCGAAAGCCAGATTGAAAAAAAAAAAAAAAAATCGAAAACTGAAACTGGACAAATTTAAAAGGGAAATTACACAAATAAAAGACACCGAAAAGCGGGAAGGGTTGGGCTCTTGGCGATGAAGCTACCGAACGACTCCTAGCTACTTCTAGCTTATTATTAGTCTTGGTGGTGGTTGGGGGTGGGCGGGGGGGTCAACCGCCGCGGTGAGCGGCCCATCTTCGTCCACAGCCCTTTATTCTTCTACTCTAGTCCATCTCTTTTGCGGAAGCAAGATTCTTAGGTTCCCAGCCACGTCCCGAATGAAAGACTCTCTAGCAAAAGTCAGATTGAAAAAAAAAAAAAAAAAAAAAAAAAAAAAAAAAAAAAAATCGAAAATTGAAACCGGACAAATTTAAAAGGGAAATTACACAAATAAAAGACACCGAAAAGCGGGAAGGGTTGGGCTTGGGGCGATGAAGCTACCGAACGACTCCTAGCTACTTCTAGCTTATTATTAGTCTCGGGGGTGGTTGGGGGGGTCAACCGCCGCGGTGAGCGGCCCATCTTCGTCCGCAGCCCTTTATTCTTCTACTCTAGCCCGTCTCTTTTGCGGAAGCAAGATTCTTAGGTTCCCAGCCACGTCCTGAATAAAAGACTCTCTAGAAAAAGCCAGATTGAAAAAAAAAAAAAATTGAAAATTTAAACTGGACAAATTTAAAAGGGAAATTGCACAAATTAAAGACACCGAAAAGCGGGAAGGGTTGGGCTCGGGGCGATGAAGCTACCGAACGACTCCTAGCTACTTCTAGCTTATTATTACTAGCTTAGGGAGCGCTAGTGTCGCCAATAAAATCTCTGCGGCATCTGTCCAACCGCGGCGTCTATCCTCACTTTACTATAAATAATATATATATTGCATTAAAGTTCAATTTTTAAAACAAACAAAATTGTTATCATAAATAACATAAGAATCATTAGATTTAACTCTGCTTATAACTATTTTCATCATCAACACATAAAATGATGCTTTAAGTTCCATTTTTAAAATAAAATAGACATTAAGAATTATCCAATTGCATGCATATTGCCAGCATAGTAGAACCTGACTGTCAGTTCCTCAATGGCTTTTGGGAGTTTTAATTTTGCTTGTAGGTGTGCACTCTTGCCCTGGTAATAATTATAAACGCTAGAACTATTTTTTGAGAATCTAAGCTAATTATGGGATCTTTGTTTAGTTTTTTCAACTTGCGATATTTTTTTACTTGAAATAGGATGGAAAAAAAAAACAAATGGGAATTTGATTCCAGCTGCTTATAACTCGAGTTCTGCTGATTAGATTTTGATGGGACTTGCATTATTAGTTAGATTATTTTTCAGGGAAAGTTTTAGTACTTTCTTATCATTCTGCATTTCTTAGTTACAGAATTATGGGAAAAGTTCTATAACCAGGTGAACCCGATTAAGAAAAATTAGTCTTTTTAAAAAGTTCTACAGGACGGGTTTTGATTAGACAAACATAGTTAGACATTGCGTTGTCCATAATGTTTCAGGAATGGTTTTAGTATACTGCATACAGTTCTATACCAAATCCTACTGTAAATGATCGAGTAAAAGAATTATTGGTCTTTAAAAGCCGAAATTTTGTCCAATGCATTAGAAAATATAATAGCACAGTGCCATTTGTATCATTTTCAGCAATATGGATGCACATTCCAGGTAAATTTATTTTCCATATTACTTTAAAACACAGGGTCAAATTCACTGAGAGTTTTCATTTGGAGAAACTGACCAGCATAGCGGGCTTAGTCTGCTAGCAATAAGAAAAATATTTACACTATGAAGTTTTAATAGATGATAGCCCATTACAATTTCAAAAACCCATCTTTTGAAGAGATGCTCCTATTTTTGATTCACTAATTTGCTTGAATAAAATTTTGTAATTTGGTAGAAGACCAGCAGTATAGAGTCAGGTGGTGTAAAATATGTAGGTTTCAAAAATAAATTTATAAAAAATACAAATTGTAACTTTTTGCAACTGTTTTAACAAATTAGTGATTTACAGATAGCATTTATCATTTTTAAACGAATAACAGAATATTTGTTGCTATATCATTATACTTAGCAGCCGTTTTATAGATATGACTTGGTAATGATGAGGAAAACTTTGGATTGTAAGGGTGGCAATAGAGTGGGGTCCGGGAGGGCATATGCCCCCTCGTCGGAGTCAAAATTCAACGTTGTCGGGGAAAATATTTTGAATTTCAGCCCGTTCGGGTTCGGCCGAGTTGGAGCTCTTTTTTTTTTTTTTCTTTTCCCAAGTCAGATTGATTAAACTAATTCTTCTGGTACGAGTCGGTTTCTGACTGAATTTTGATTCTTGTAGGTTGGGTTCAGGCAAATCCGATTTTTCGAAAAAAAATTGTCAAAATTCCTTCAGATAAAAATCTACATGGATGTTGTATAGCATGTTGTACCTACACATGATGGTACATGGATGACTCTTTACATGTTTATTTTTCAATATAAAAGATAAAATTTATACTGAAGTTATGATCATATGTCATTTTTTTATAACTACATTAAATTGTGGATCAATATTTACTGATTGTGGATTTACGGTCGGCTCCGTTTGAAGTACTTCGGGTTTGGTTAAGAATGCGGAATTCGGTTACGAAAATTACTCTGTCGGGGTCGTCTTGGATGGCAAGTAGAGAGCTGCATCGTGTTGGGAAAACTGAACCTGACCAAACTCGATGTCTGGGCCGGATCGGGTTGTGCCTAATCTTTTGTCGTTGCAGGTCGGATTCGAGTCGGATTAACTTCAATTGTTTCAGGTTGGGGTTGGGTGCTGACACTTATGGTTCTTGATTCAAGATGAATCGATCTCTGAAATGAATTTATAAAATTTATTTTAAGATTACAAGCTATATATTTGAATATTAATAAGTACATGTATATTGATTTTTTTTACTTAAAAGTTAAAATTGATACACTAGAGGTATAATTGTAGACTACTATTACATAGTTGCATTATAATATGGATATATATATATAGATATATTCGTTAGATTCAGGTCGAAATGAGGAGGATGAAACTTTTTTGTCGTGTTCAGATCGCACTTCGGGTAAAGTCCTGAATCAGGTTGGGCTAACTAAACCCAACTCGACTGGCGGTTTGAGCCGGATCTGGCTAAAGCGAATATTTTTTTGGAAAGGTTCGGATTAGGGATTGACCGAATACCGAATAGTTGATTCAGTATTCGACGGTTCGGCATATAAACCGAATATTCGGCTTCGGCCGAATAATTGCAGATAAGTATTTTCTTAGAAGTAGAAGAATTCTCTTTTACTTAGCAGTAGAATAGGCTAAACAATGAATTTCAATATTATGTGCATTAGTTCAGAGTTCAGCTATACTACAAAAAACAAGTCAAAAGGCCATTTTTAATTTTAAAAAAGCTTTTTCTTTCCTAAAATAGTCTACATAGGTGTGAAATCAAAACAACTGCCTACAACAGAGAAAAAAAAAAGTAAGGAAGATGCGCATCTTTCTCTTATTATTTAAATATGCACATCAAATAAGTATATCAGAGTTCATATCTGTATATCTAAGGTGTATATTAAAGAAAATACACGCATCAAATAAGTATACTGTTATGCCTATCCTATAGCTTTTATAACCATTATATCAAAATCTCTCAAATTTCTTTTCTTCATCACCACAATGTTAAAACATTATTCAAAATATAAATATTCTATCAATAATTTGACAGAAAATAGTTAAATGTGCAAATTGATATAATACCTTTTGTATTTTGAGAACATTCTTATTCAATATGTTTATAATTAGACTTAGAAAATCAGTAATCAGCTTAATGACAACATTGTTTCTTTGTATTTGAATGAACTTTTGTATTTTTGACAATCCTTATCCTTAATAATAGCCTGTATAGTTTAATACAGTAGAACCTCTTTTATCCGAAACTCTTTTAACCGAAACTCTCGGTTAACCAAAATCCACTTTTAAAGCTTTTTTGCTATCACATTCATTGTGTGCAAGCTATCTTTTCCGAACCACGAGTACAGATAAATATTTGGGATTCCCTTTCTTATTAGAATTCCTTTGAATTTAACTTGACCTCCCGTAAGCTGCGGTGTGGACTAAAACACAGTGGGGGGAGGGAGAACCGGAATGTGGTCTGGTCTGGCAGGTGTTTTTTCTGTTCACCGGAAGATTAATTAAAAGTGTATTGTGGGGGAGTAAACAATGAGAAAAGAATTCAAGAGTGTGCCAAACAATTGTTCTGCTTCTTCACATGCGTCAGCGACGCATGTGAAAGATAATTGTTGAAGTTATTCACTCAAGAATCAGTACTTCGTGATAGAGCTGCAAAGCAAAGCCAATCAAAACTGCAACAAACAAAATTTTGTTTCAAACTCTTGTGAAATATGTAAAAGGTACTTAATTTCAAAATTAAAATTCACGTAATTTATTCTGGTTTCTATTTTGCTATTGCTTTATTTTTATTAAACACTTGTTACCATAATAAGAAATAATGTGTTTATTTGTCCTTAATCTTAAAATTGAAGCATTCTCGATTATCCGAAAATTTCGATTTTCCGAAAGAGGGTCGGTCCCAATTGCTTCGGATAATCGAGGTCTTACTGTACTTTCATAGGTTATTTTTGGGTATTGACTAGTGATAAAAAAATAAGTGATGTGTTAATGAATTTATGAGCGGAGAGAAGTCATTAAATTTTTTTGTGTAATTAGATTTAAGAATAAAAATGTAACTGAATTTAATTATTGAGAATTTAATTTCAATTAAAGCTTATTAAAAAAGCTAATATATGCAAAAATGCGTATTAAAAAGTTTCAAGTATTCGGCAAAATTGCTGCTTCGGTCAATCCCCCAAAAAAATCATTAATTTTTGGCACTAAAGTTAATCATTTACCCCTTTATACTTAACCAATGAACTCCCAAAACTAATCCTAAGTCCCCCCCCCCCCACCCCCCAAAAAAAAAATTCTCGCTAAGTACCGTATTCTTAGAACGGCTTGAAAACAGTAAATGAATCCTATCACATTTCTTTCTTATCCGCGTGCCCGGCTAAATCAGTATGACACAATTCTTTCTTCATTCTCCTGATTTAATCTCGGATTGGCCGAATTGTGGGTGTCCTTTAGATTACGTCAGAGGCTTGAAGAAAGAAGAGATGGGTACAACGTGATGGCACAAGAGATGGGTGCCGTGATTAGTGTGAGGCACATTTACAAACGAAGTTAACCCAACCCCCTTCAGTGATGTCATTGTACTTGGGTCCCCGGGACCCAGGATTTCCAAAAATCTGGGTCCCTTTTTTACAAAAGTGGGTACCCATGAATAATAATTCATATTTTAAAGGAATAAATGAAACTTTTTTATTTGAAAAAAATAAAAATAAACGCATTAATTATTGTTTTAATAATTAATTAAAACCAGTATTATTTGCACTCAAATAAGATATTAAAAAAAAAATATTAAGGCTTTACTTTTTTAAAAGTAAAAATGCAAGATACAATTTTAATTGTAAAATAATGATTATTTGAGAGTAGAAGATACCAAGTTCCACTAACAAGTATCACCAGGGGTGGGGAATTTCTAGAGAATCGTACCAGCCAAGGATTTATTTCACCAGTCAGTAAAATGCAACGTACAGTTGAAAATTTTTATGACAAAATTACGCAACTCAAAAATAGTTGGTTACTATTGCTACAGTGCATTTTCATATATTTTTTCCTATAAAATTAAGAAATATAAACAAGAGATGAAAGTTTAATATAAAGAAGAACTTCATACCATGTTTACATCACAGTAATTGGGAAAGTTGAAAAATATAGCTAACTACTAAATAAAAAAACGTTTTTGGCATACCTCTATAGTTTGCAATTTTCAAAGACTACCTAAAAAGTCACTCACCCTGTCAGAAAATTCATTCGCCAGTGGTGAGTAAAATGATGCATTTTCCCACCCCTGAGTATCACTAATGTTCGCATTTCTTTTAAAAATGGGAAAGATGGGTTTATTGAAAAATATATTTTTGCTGAAAGAAAGAATACTTATGTTAAGTAAAGGGGTACTTTTTGTTAAATGAATGGGTGCTTTCATTACTCTTTCCATTGAATTATTTGTCAGCATAGATCTGTGTTAGAATCAGACATTTTCCTTAGAAGGTCGCATCTGAACCATTAATAAGCAACATATGCCTTCATTTGTTTGTAACATTAATCAATACAAAAACCCTTAACGGGTTAAAAGTTTGTGACGTAGCACTTTATCTTTAGCTCTAAGAATTTTAAATTTGGAACTTAAAAATAATGATATCAAATTTTGAGTGACGCAATGCTATTAATTTACCTATGCATATATATATCAAAATTTATTCATTGATGCTTTATCATTTACATCTCATAAATTCGAATTATGAATTTTAAAAGATATGATATGAAAATTTAAGTGACGCCTTGATGTTGCTTAAAACGATTAGTTTTAAAATTCAATTTAAATTTTCTTTTGGCTAAATACATTTACACATCTAAACAATACTTTTCATTTTCAAATGCACTGTTGAATATATTACTTTCACTGAATCTATATAATGCACTGAATTGTATTCATTTGAATAAATTGATTTATCTTTTGTTTTGCTATCCAAAAATCAAAAGTAAAATTTATGTAAATAGTTTTTTGATCATATTATCCATTTGCATACATTTAACTTAGTTTGGATACAATGACGCAAAAAACTATTTACATAAATTTTACTTTTGATTTTTGGATAGTGTGGCACAAAAGATAAATCAATTTATTCAAATGAATACAATTTAGTGCATTATATAGATTCAGTGAAAGTAATATATTCAACAGTGCATTTGAAAATGAAAAGTATTGTTTAGATGTGTAAATGTATTTAGCCAAAAGAAAATTTAAATTGAATTTTAAAACTAATCGTTTTAAGCAACATCAAGGCATCACTTAAATTTTTTATCTCAACAAAGTTCTAGTTTCTTTTAAAATACACATGAATATTTCCTTTAGTAAAATTTCTGCTAATGTACCTATACCTACTTTTGAATGCCATATATGTGATTATTCTAAGGCATTATGTCTGGACTAACAAGAATCACAATTCATGTAGTGGTTTTACATTGTTCAATAGGTACAAATGATCAAAAAATTGATTGCTAGATCATCAGTAAATTATCTTGTGAAATAATTTGCCATAAGTCTGAGAAGTGTGTTTATGACATCAAAATAAAATAACAATATCATGCTCAGGAGTAGGAAAATGCATCATTTTACTAGCCACTGGTGAGTGAATTTTCTGACAGGATGAGAGAAAATTTTTAGGTAGTTATTGAAAACTGCAAACTATACAGGTATGCCGAAAACGTTTTTTTAATAAGTAGTTAGCTATATTTTTCAACTTTCCTAATTACTGCAATGTAAACATGGTACAAAATTCTATTTTATATTAAACTTTCATCTCTTGTTTATATTTCTCAAGTTTAGAGGAAAGAAATATATGAAAATGCATTACAGTAATCAGTGACCTGGATCTGGAAAATTTTTGATGCTCCAGCTCTGCTCTGAGATAAAATACTGTGGCTCCGGCTCCGGGAACTGCTCCAACTCGGCGCCAACTTCGCACTTCTGAGTTGCAGATTTTAATTTACACATTTAATTTTTTGCTTACAAATTCTTTCTTTACCTTCATTAAAGATCTAACAAAATGCATTTTTCTTCTCAACAAACTTGAAATGCTTGTTCAGAAAATATGACATCTTTTAGCTTTTGTTTTTAAAATAGAAAGTTTGGTGGAATTTTAAACACAAAAATCTTAAATTTCTTCTATGCTTTTCAAATAACCAAAATTGTACGTGTAAACAACAGGCAGTCATATTTGTTTTCAAATAGTGTTGCCACTTAGCTCAAGTAGAAGTGAAGTAGTGTTACCATATTTTTGTGAGAATCTTTAATTTAAAAAAAAAAAAAAAAAAAAAAACTTAAAAAATGATATAATTAAAATACTGAATAATGATGTAATTAAAATATTTTAAACCTGGACATTTAAAAGACTGAAAAAAAAAAAGATTAAAAAAAATAATAAAAAAGTAAAGGAGCCCTGGAGCAGAGTAAATTTTAGAGCTCTAGCTCCAAGGAAAATACAGCTCCGGAGTGCTCCGGCTCCGGGCTACAGTTCCAGCACCAGGTCTCTGACAGTAATAGTAACCAACTATTTTGAGTTGCGTAATTTTGTCATAAAAATTTTTAAACTGTACATTGCATTTTACTGGCTGTTGAAATAAATCCTTGGCTGGTAAGATTTTCTAGAAATTTTCCATCCCTGGTCATAAACATAATAGAAATAACTTATCTAACAGACACTTTTTTATCCAACATTTCAGGTGTCTGACTATGTACAGAGCAATTGAGCTATTTAATTATTTTTTAAATGTATTTTTATTAAGATTATGACTAGAAAATGTGAAAAAAAGCAAAAAAATATTTCCTTCATTGATAAAATTTTCGTTAATGGAGGAATTTATAGTAAAATTTAGTGAAATTTGGCCCAAAATGCTCTAAAGAAAATTTGGTACTTTTCGGTTACCGGGCGCCAGTGTTATATATACATGGATATGTATACAAGGTGATTAAAAAAAGATGGTAAAATTTTTAAGAGGTGATAGTACACACCCAAACAAGCATTTTGTATCAAAGAATGCATGGTTGAAAACTAAACGTAAAAAAGTTAGGGGCGCCAAAAGTTATGTTCTTATACGAGGCAAAAACACACAATGAACGATTAAGTTAAGTTACGAAAACAAATTTAATGGCATTTGATTACAATAAGTGCTCAAAACATTGACCGGCAGCAGCTGTTATGTACGCAGTACAACGGCGAAGAACAGATTGGCGAATTTTCTGAAACACACCAGGCACCACCACGCTCGCCAGATCTTTCATGTCTCGATTTTTTTTTGTGGAGACAGCTAAAGGCTCTTCTGTATGAGACTCCCATTGAATCCGCAGAAGAACTTGTCACCAAGCTTTCGGCTGCTGTAGGGGAAGTTCGCGATATGCCTGGTGTGTTTCAGAAAATTCGCCAATCTGTTCTTCGCCGTTGTACTGCATGCATAACAGCTGCCAGTCAATGTTTTGAGCACTTATTGTAATCAAATGCCATTAAATTTGTTTTCGTAACTTAACTTAATTGTTCATTGTGTGTTTTTGCCTCGTATAAGAATCTAACTTTTTTACGTTTAGTTTTCGACCATGCATTCTGTGATACAAAATGTTTGTTTGGGTGTGTACTATCAGCTCTTAAAATTTTCCCCATCTTTTTTGAATCACCCTGTATACAGATGTATATATATACATCTATATACATATACAAATATGTGCATACACATGTATATATGTGTATATATACAATATATGTATATATACATATAATGTATATATGTGTATATATACAATATATGTATATATACATATAATGTATATATGTGTATATATACAATATATGTATATATACATATATATGTATGTATATCCATGTATTTATAACACTGGCGCCCGGCTAACCGAAAAGTACCGAAAATTTTACTGTATGTTAGTTTCCTTTGTACATTTCATATTTATGACATTGGTGAAGGCAATGCACTAAAATCTAAGAAATGTTTTAAATGTTTCAAAACTTATAGCATATTGCACTTGTTTACATGTTAATTTTCATAAAATTCATCAATGTCATTCCATAAAAACATCCATAAAACAAAAAATATTTATTTTAAATTTAAATCTTTAGTTCATTGCCTTCACAATAGTGTAAACAACATAATATTTTAAATTTCATAGTGATATTCCAATAATTTTCTGAGGAATAATGTTTTGCGTATGGAATTTTCACTGAAAATTACATTATCCAAAAAATGCATTTAAAGTTTAGATTTTTGTTTTACTACAAGAATCTCAGTAATTATACATCTAAACTTCACTGTTTTTATAAGTCACTCATTTCTTTAAAATTACTGACCCTTTTTTTAATCTCTAGAAGGCCATATTTTGCCTCCCCTATCAAAGTTTTTTAACAAAGCAAAGCATGACATTTCACATCAAAGATGCGACCGTTATCACAAACACTATATTCTTCAGTTTTAAGTGACTTGGATTGTTTGTGCCTTATTCAATACCTTTTAATTTCATGTATAATTCAATATTATACAATTTTACAGGTAAATAATAAAAAAACAGAGCTCGTCTTCTGTATCTAGGGTAGTCAGTGATGATTTGGCACCCAGAAGCAGAATTTTCAGTATCAATCTGCAGCAAACCAAAATTTATCTGCGACCCAACAATACTGAACCAAGCTACTATAATAAATACTCACAGTAACCCATAAAATAAGCAAAATTTACATTTTACAAAGAAAATTAATAACAAACACAATAACTCCTAAAACAAAGTAAATTTGTGATTTTTTTTTAAGCTCAATATTTATTTTTAAGCTGGTAGATTGATCTGCAAGGTCTAAAATAATCTGCAGCGCTGCTGCCGTGCTGCACAGTTTCTGCTATGGAGATTTGGTACACGATCACTTTCTACGCCATGTCATTCATATCATTCCACAAAAACACCCATAAGACAAAAAATATTTCTTCTAAATTTAAACCTATTTTAAATTTCATAATGATATTCCAATAACTTTTTGAAAAATCATGTTTTGCGTATGGAATTTTTACCGAAAATAACTTTTCCAAAAAATGCATTTAAAGTTTAGATTTATGCTTTACTACAAGAATTTACAGTACTATACATCCAAACTTCACTGTTTCTACAAGTCATACTCATTTTTTTAAGTACTGACCATTTCTTTGCTTTAGAAGGTCATATCCCCCCCCCCCCCCCAGTGGCGTAGCCAGGATTTCGTTTCGGGGGGGGTCGAAAATTTTTCCTTCAGGTTATATATATAATAAAACCTGTCAAGATGAAATCGTAAATATTGCTGGAAAATTCCGTATTACACAGGTTTTCGTGTTATCAGGTGTATTTGTATAGTATTCTTTTCCGTAGCACTATGGAACATTTCTGTTTAAGACAGAATTCCGTTATAGGCAGGTTCCACTTTTACAAGTTTTGTGTACTTATATAAATATACATATTTATGTCATATGAATAGAATAAAACTTGTCAAAATAGTAATTGTCTATAACAGAATCCTGTCTTTAACCGAAGCGTTACATGGTCTTAATATGAATTGCGATACAATTAAATTTGCTGAAAACCTGTCTGAAAGGGGATTTTCATCGTTCTTTAGTGAAACATAGTGAAGCCTGTGAAAGCGGAATCTTTCTATAACGGAATCCTGTCTCGAACGGAAGAGTTTCAGAATCCCTGCGAAACGAACAATAGATCTTATTGAAGTAGTGTACCTTAGAAGTATAATTAATCACACTTCTTTCTATGGAAGCCTGTCTAAAATGGAGCTTTTTACCAGTCCCTTGCAATCTTGTCTTGACTGTGTATGTATAATAGAAGTATTTCGAGTAACTTTAAGAATTTAGGTATATCCTTATTTAATTTTTTAATTAAAAAAAAAAAGCATGGATAAGAAATGTAAGGCCAATCTCTATAACTGCAACTAATAATACATTGAAGTTACATTAATATTTACCAATGAAAAATATTCACTATGATGTAAAAAGCTGAGCGCATTCTGAAGAGTTAAATTTAATTAACCCATTAGCTGTCATCCACGAGTATACTCGTGGCTTTAATTTATTAATTACTTTGTCACCACAATTTTAGAATTAAAAAATTTGCCTCATTTATTGGCAGAAATTTCACTGTATTAGTAAAGCGAAATTTACCTTTCTGAATTGGTGGTAGCAAACGACTTTTAACAAAAAATTTGAAAAGTCTTACTTTATAGTTTTGGCAGCGAATGGGTTAAATCAACTTTCATATTGCATAACATTTGCCTACAATAAAGTTAGGATCAAGTGGTTAAGTTTAAAACAGCAATTTCCATGTTTAATTTCTTGCCATTGAATTAAGAACTTTTGCTGTAATAGATATTCGATAATGATTTCACATAAGTGTCATATGCATGAGCCGTTCATTCGATACGCCGCGCTGCCTATGGGAGTTTTTGAGATAACCCAGATAGCATGAACATTAGCAGCAAAAAATTTTACCTAAAATTTTGGAAAGAGATGCTATGTAATTTTAATAACAATAGTAAAAATTAATCCACTCTCGCAAATAGCCAAGATAATTTTATTTTTATTTTATGTTTTACAATGTTTTCCATTATGCATGTTGTCTCGTGATATTGTTTACCATGTTATTGTTTTGTTAAATTATATAAAAATTAATCCACGCTCACAAATAACTAATTTAATTTTATGCTTGCAATGTTTTTCATTATGCATCATGTCTCGTGACATTGTTTACGATATTTATTGTTTTTAAATTATGTGAAAATATTTTCTATCGTGAATGATTTTGAAAATGTCGCCGTTGGTGCGACGAAACGATTGTCAATCTTAATAAAGATATTTTATCACTTTTTATAGCATTATTTTACTTAATCCATTAGCAGCAAGTTTGATTTTTTCTGATATTATCTTGCCGTGACAAATTTGAATTGAGAAATTCGCAGCAAATCTCCCGTAAGGTATACCATCACCCACTTGCATGAGTAGTTTGTTCTGAAACTGATGCAAGACTGTCTTTACGAACGAAAGTGACAAAAGCAAAAAATTAATCTGTTGAGATAATAGACAATCATCACATACGCAGAAATTTTATTCCGTAGGCACCCCTTTTTCTAAACGCTATACTTATTAAATACCAAAAAATGCTCGAAATGAAAAGTACAAATATTACCTAAATTTGTTTATGGTGATAAAACCATTGCATGCACCTTCTGACGGCGCTTTCGCATCAATAGACTTCATCAGGTCTATGGACCCCTTCGAAGGGATTAAACTTATAGTGGACATGGAAAGATTACTACTTTGCAGTAAGTTTGCAATATTTTTGATTACTTGTTTGTCGTTAGTTTGCAATAAATTTGATACAGTTATGAATTTAACTTGCACGACAAGTTAGCTGCAAGTTCAAAGTGTGGTGACTTCGGCGTTTGTGTTGTCTTGCTGCAGTCTTGTTATGAACTTTCAGTCTTTACATGCTGAGCTTACTGCAACTTCGCAGGTTTTCAAAGCAAGACTGTTGCAAATTTTCTGCAAACTAAAAATGCTATGTGGGAAGGTTTTAACTTTAAGAAAAATATCTTGCATTTTCAGCTACAGAAACTAGTAATTTAAGAAGCAAACACATCAAATATAGTTCGGGCTGGAAAAAGCAGTTTTGTTACAATTGTCTTATTCAGCCATAATCTTTTGGGTTTCCATGTTTCATGTCTCGCCCCTTTTGACACCATATTCGATCTAATAGTTGCTTCCGATATCTGGTCGTCTTTAAGGAAGTTAAATTTTTGTAATAAGTTTATTTGTGATAGATTAGCACTTTTTTGGAAGTATTAGAATGTGTAAAAATGGTTCATGGTGATTTCTGTTTTTGTACTTCTCAGCCATTTTATTTTAGATGGTTCGAAACTGTTTTAGAACTTTCTCCAAGTTCAGCAGCAAGCTTCGGACGAGTCGGATTTATGCAGCTCTGGGAGGGACACTTAGGAGTTCCGTGGAAGGTGGTAGCTCCATTCTAAACCATTAATAATCATAAAATTCCGAATATTCCGATTGCACCCTTAAACAACTTGACAGGATGATCAAGAACTTCATCTCTGTATATTTCAGCATTCACAGTTGCACTGGTAAAAATATGTCGGTCACTGCGGCCATTCAAAATGATGTCCCTCCATACCATGATTCCACGACCTTTGTATCGATGCCTTTCACGGATGTTTCCAGCCTTATTGCGTGTGATTTTCTCCCTCCATATGGTAACACATCTGCAGTAACTCTCTCAACAAAATCGGGATTCATCGGTAAAGAGAACTCGGCTCCAGTTCATGGTACTCCAATGACGATGATCTCTGCACCACTTTAACCGGGCGTATTTCGCTACCGGAGTTAGTGAGACACAAATCATGGGTTTCCTTGCATGCAGCCTGTCACTCACAGTAAACCAGGATAGTCGAGTTCTTGTTGCTGCAGCAAACTCCCTACAATCTGAATTGACGTCAATTGCCTATTTCTTTTAGCAATCGTTGGCAAATTATAGTCCTGAGAGCCTATTGTGGTGCGTTTTCTACCTTGACCTGGTTGTTTGTGGACATTATACCAGTGTCTTTAAACCGTTTCCGGATTCTTGACATGACGCTTTTGGCTATTTTTAAGTCTTTACAGAACCCTAAGAGTGTCTGTCCTGCTTCCATTCTCCCTATCGCACGCATTTTCTCAAAATCGGTCAAATATCTTCTGGACAACATATTCCACCTACTAGAAGTTAAAGTTTTACCTAATTACACGTACAATCCTTAAAAATAGACTTCAAATTACCCACGTGCGCTCCTTTTCACACGTGAACCGAAAGAACGGGCTGAGGCTGAAAAATTTGCATATATTTCTGTAGCGAATGTTAATCCCATTGCACTTCGTGATAACGTTGACATTGAGTTACCTTTCTGGAAGTTCCCTTAATAGAATTAACATAAAGCACCTTTTTATGGCTATTCTATTAATTTTTCTCGCCAGTATATTTTGAAAGTGGTAACAAATAACCAGTCCAAAAATTAAAGTTACTTTTATTAATTGCAGGCAGCAGATTTAAAGTAATTGTTAATATTGTCCGCTATAAAGTGAACAAAGGCAAGGGTCACGAAACTCAACCAATGTACCGTTATTGCGTTCGTATAAACTCGTTCTTTCCCAAAAGTGTCGACAACAGAACCCCATCGAAGTCCAAGATAAAGAAGTTTTACGTTTAATCTAGTTACAGTAAATTTGTGTAAACGGAATAGCAGGTATACTTGCATAGTTATCCTTTCGTCTCGGGACATTAAAATATTTTTGTTTATGAGAGGATTCCGTGTTTTCAGAAAACCTGCCAATAAGGATTCATAATTGGAACAAGTTTCATTTCAGATAGGTTTCAAACGTTAGCAAGCACAAATACATAGTGTTGTTTTCATCGAACCTTGAATTGTTTTCCTTTGAGATAGGTGATCTTCACATAGATTTATACTCTTCAGAGGTTGTGTTATAGCTGCGATTTCCAACCTGGGGTAGCGTACCCCTGGGGGTACGTGACAGGTCTGCTGGGGGTATGTGAAAATATTATCGGTAATGGCGGAAGTCGCAAAAATGCTAGGAATATCAATGTAATTTGCATCGATTTATTATATGGTTGTGATAAGAAGATTACTAATGAAAATAAGTATGTTTACGTTATCTCCTTGAGTGGAGGGGGGAGGGGGCGTGTTTATGAGAAAGGGGGGTACTCCGAAATGAAAAACCTAAGAAAGGGGTACTTGAAAGAAAAAAGTTTGGGAAGTGCGTACGTTTTAGCAGTTTTAAGGGATACTGTGAAAACGGAAAGTATTTATAACGGAAACCTGCCTAAAACGGAAAAGTTCATAGTCCCGAAGAAAGACATATCTTTGAATTATACCTTCTAAGACGAACACCTCTCTAAAGCGGAATTTTTATACATCCTTTGTGATTCTGTCTTAGCAGGTATCCATGATTCAGTAAACCAGGTCTACTTTCGGGGGGGTCCGGACCCCCTGGACCCCCCCCCCTTGGCTACGCCACTGCCCCCCCCCCCCCCCCCCCCCCTCCGCCCGGTTCTTCAACAAAGCAAAAGATGACGTTTCTCATCAATGTAACCGTTATCAAAAACACAATGTTCTTCAGTTTTAAGAGACTTGGATTGTTTATGGTTTATTCAATACCTTTTAATTTCATGTATAATCCAATATTATGTAATTTTACAGGTAAATAATGAAAAAAAATAGAACTTGTCTTCTGTATCTAGGCCAGTCGGTGCCGATTTGGCATGCAATCACTTTCTACGCCAAGGTTGTCAATCCAAAATTCAGACATGGTACAGGCTCAGCAAAAAAAAAAAAAGCTGAACTTTCACGGCCTCATGGAATTTTGACGAAATTCACATTTTTCCGCAGCGTTCAGATGAAATTTACGCTTTTACTGCAATACATTGACGAAATTAGCATTTTTCCCTGACCACTTGACAAAAATCTCGTTTTTCTGCAATCTTTCGAAGAAATTCGTCTTTTTTTCTCACGATCTTTCGTCAAAACTGTGTTTTTTCTGCAATATTTCGAAGAAATTCACGCATTTACCACGATCTTTCGTCAAAAATAGCATGTTTTCCACGATCTTTTGCCAAAAATCGCGTATTTTCCACGATCTTTTGCCAAAGATTGCGCATTTTCCACGATCTTTCGCAAAAATTTGTGCATTTTGCATGATCTTTTGCAAAAATTCATATTTTCCACGATCTTTTAACAAAATTCACATTTTTTTTATCATCCGACAAAAATCGCATTTTTTTGCGATTCTTTGACGAAATTCACATTCTTTTTTCGCGATCCTTCCACGAATTTCGCGTTTTTTCCAAGACCTTTCAAAGAAATTCGCTATTACACGATCTTTCGCCAAAATTCGCGTATTTTGCACGATCTTTCACCGAAATTCGCATATTTTACAAGATCCTTTGGCAAAATACGCTTTTTTCTGCAATCCTTTGACGAAAATCACATTTTTCCAGCTATCCTTTGGTGGAAGTCGCATTTATTTCCTGCGATCCTTTGAAGAAATTTGCACTTTTCCTGCGATTCTTTGAAGAAATTTGCATTTTCCTGCGATCGGTTGAAGAAATTTGCTCAAATTGCGGTTCATACTTGCGTTTTTGTTGTATTACATCCATTCCCGCTAATCCCCCCCTCTATTAAAAATGTCAACAAATTTTAATGTATATTTGCATCGATCCCAGAGATAATAAAATTCACTGCCGAAAAAGTGGAATTCTGCGTTTTCGCGGAAAAGTAACATGTCTGAAAATTATATGTGTTTGCCAAATTACTTATACATTTATCGACAAGCTTGACAGAGCAGCCCAGAAGTAGAATTACACCCAAAAATAGAATGTTCATGAAATTTCAAGCAAAATTTATATTATTATGTAAAAGTGAATAAAACATACCCTATAAACAAAACAATGCTACCCAGCACATACTTCAGGGGGGGGGGGGGATGCCAAATGAAGATATTGATTGTTTATAGTTTCATACAAAAATGTATGTATATATGAAGTAACAAGATACTCGCAAGCTCATGTTAAACTTATGGGAGCGTTCTTTTCAAATTTGTGAAATTGAAAGTAACTTTTAAAAAAAAATCTGCAACCAAAATCGAAAAAGTAAACACTAACCCAGTTAGAATTCAATCTCAGCTATTCTAAGCAAAAAAAATAATCATTTAAAACTATTAATATGCAAGGGAGAAATTTTTAAATGTACGCTCCCATAGGTTTAACGTCAGCAATTCCAGTTTCTTCTCATGACTAGTGCAGATTCCTAACCTTCAAGTTAATGTTAATCCTATGAGAGCATTGTTTACATATTCCTTGCTAGCAAAAATGCATTTTGACAAGATGATTGTAAAAAACGAACTTTGAAGCAGGATATGAAAAAAAAATCAAAAAAAAAATTATTTAAAGCTTTCTTTTAAGAATATTAACTTTAGAATTAAATAAAAACAAGTATCTTACCTTTGCAAAAAAAGCTATTATATCTCTTATTTACCTATAACCTTTAATTACTAAATAAACAAAAAGAACATGAAGAAAATTTTTACTTTTAGAAGCTCAAAACAACTAGTCGGGATAATATGATTCATTTTGAGCTAATCGTGTGCTCTGAACAAATTATTCACGTGTCTTCCGATTGACATTATAGCAATAGGTCGTTTCCTGCCAGACATAATCTGCAAATATCACAAATTTCCTTTTAAAATAGCATTCTATTCTAATACTACAAAAGAAAAACATGATGTCTCTTTCCCCTTCATTTTGATCTCAATTGGCAATCAAGTAAGTTGAACATACATTGCACATATCATCGGAGTTGAAAATTCATTTGTTTCAAGTTGCGAAATTTTTTAATCCCCCCCCCAATATATATCTGTCGCTACGCACCGAGGAATCGATAAGGAAACGACGAATTTAAACACTAAATCCATCATTATAGCGAATTTCTGCCCGTTAACAAGTAAACAAACAAACGTGGTTTAGGATTAAATTCAACAAAATTCAATCTTATGGATTCAATAAACTATTCAAAACGCGAGCTACACTCATAAACAAGAAATTGAAAATAATTTTTTTGAAAATTGAAAAAAAAAAATTATAAATAACAATTATATTGAATACATATAATTAAAAAAAAATTTCCCCATTTTTAAAAATGAATCTAAATATTTTTTCGACAAAAAGCAGAAATGTGAAATAATAATTTCTTCATAACAAAAGAGAAAGATCGAATATGAATCGAAATTCCATCTAATATATTTACATTTCCATTTAATAATATTTTAAAACACATAATAATTAACATTTTAATATTTAAAAAAAAAAAAAAAGATTTACTGCCTAGATTCAGATTGTTAACTCAACTTAGAATACCTAAAATGACTTTGCAAATTTTGTTTCTAATTATACCCACAGCAGATGGATTAAGACTCCTCCTACATACGAAGTGACGTCAAACATATTCACCAATCACAGACGAGAAAAGTAAAAAAAGTGATTTTTAAAAATAAAACGAGTTTTCCCAGAAAAAAGAAAAGTGTTATTCACCTCATCTTAATCAGATTTATATTATATATCAATTTAAAGAAAATCGTTAGTACCGTTTTCGAGATTTTGAAATTAGGAACTTCTTACATACCATACCAATGCTTTCGCTTTAAAAATGGCTATTTAGATCTCAAAATATACTGTACGTAGAAATGTAAAAATTTCAGTATACGATTAGACTGCAGATATGACTGTTCTAGAAAAATCAGAACAATAGGACCTATATCTGCTGAGTTATTAAAAGGCGGCTTTTCGCGTTTTCTTTGATGTCGAGTTAGTTGTATATATGAGTCCCGCCTTCTACGATACGATACGATTTTACGCTTAAGGCTGCGCCACTTGGAATACTACCGTCTTCCATGATATGCACAGGGCTTGAATTTCAGGGCGGGATGGCGGGATTAGCACCCAAAACTTTGAAATCCCGCCCAAAAGAATATCGTGGGCAGGAGGTTCCCGCCAAAAAAAATTCACCCCTTTCCGAAAAATTTTGCATTTTGAAACTACGGTCAATACCCGCGAATGCCTTGCAAATTTTGTGATTTTTTCGCGCGACCGATTTTTACATTTTGGGCGGTTTTTATTTCGCGATTAATAGAAAAAATTCACGATTTTTTTACCAAGGTCGATTGTCAAGTTTCGCGTTATTTTCGGGGTGATTCTGTTCTAAATGTTCCGAAAATTTAAGGCATTCGGTTCCGAAATTTATCAAAAATAGGTCATCAGTCCGAAAATTCAGACATAAAAAATATAATTGAAAAAATCATGAATTCCGACAAATGGTCGCCGAAAAAATCAATTTCGTCGCGAATAGACGCGAAAAAAAAGCTAATTTCGTCAAAGGTTCGCAAATAAAATGCCAATTTCGTCAGTTATCGCGGAAGTAACGAGACTTTCGACAAAAGAATCGCGGTAAAAATCGCGCGTTTCGTCAAAAGATCGCAGAAAAAACGCAAATTTCACCAAAGGATAGCGAAAAAACACTAATTTCTTCAAAAATCGTGGAAAAACTCAATTTTTGTCGAATAATTGTGGAAAAACGCAAATTTCGTCAAATGATAGCGAAAAAACACAAGTTTCGGGAAAAGATCGCGGGAAAAACGCAAATTTCGTCAGAGGATTGCGAAAAAAAACCCAATTTCCGCCAAAGGATCGCGGGAAAAACGCGCATTTCGTCAAAGAATCACAGGAAAAACGAAAGTTTCGTCAAATGGCCACTAATAAAAAGCGAATTTTGTCAGAGGATCGCGAAAAAACGCGAATTTCGTCAAAGGATCGCGAAAAAAAAAACACGAATTTCCTAAAAATATCGCGAAAAAACGCAAATTTCTTCAAATGATCGTGGAAAAAACGCTAATTTCGACTAAAGATCGCGAAAAAAACGTGAATTTCGTCAAAGGATCGCGAAAAAAACACAGCGGCCTTTAGAAAAAAGCACAAATATAAATATCTATGTTTATTATTTAGTGTTGACTCTAAGCCGCTTTAGCAGGGCGCAGCGCCCGGCGGCCCTTTTTATTTCTTTTTTGCGCCCAGCGGCTCTTTCATACCCTTCCGATGCGCCCTGCTGCCCTTTTTACAACTTCCTGTGCTCCCCGTGGCAATTCAATTAATCCCAGGAAAATATCACAAATTCTACGGTCTCTAAACAAACCAGTTCAAAATATTTATTGTGAACAAGGTACAAGTACAAGTGTGTCCTTTTTGAAAAAAAAAATGCCCTTTTTTAGAATAATGTTCCCTTTTTGAAAAAATGTACCCTTTTTTAGAATAGGGTTCCCTTTTTGAAAAATTCCCGCCCGGCGTCCCTTTTATTCTAGAGTCAACACTAAGCATTAAATCATAAATCTTCCGAATGTGGGAGACATTTCAATGCATTAAGAAGGGAGGAGTGACTTTTCACTGGTCGACCCCCTGAATACATTATCAAAGTATACTGAAATCATCCTGTATTTTTAACAATCTCAAAAAAAAATTATTAAATCCCATTTTATGAATGTTCTACCTATAAGTTTGGCTTGCACACCTGTTTTGTGCTTTGGGTGCTTTGACTAAATTCGCGTTTTTTCCACGATCCTTTGACGAAATTCGCTAGTTTTCGCGAACCTGTTACGAAAATCGTGTTTTTTCCGCGATACTTTGACGAAATGTGATCTTTTTTCGAGATCTATTGACGAAATTCGGCTTTATTCCGCGATTTTTTGACGAAATTCACTTTTTTTTTTTACGAAACATGCTATTTTGTCGCGGCCTTTTTACGAAAATCGCGTTTTTCCGCCATATTTTGATGAAATTTGTGGTTTTTTTTCGCGATTCTTTGACAAAAATCGGCTGTTTTCCGCGATTTTTTGATGAAATTTGCTATTTTTTCAGGATCTTTTGACGAAATACGCTATTTTTTCACCGCCCTTTTACGAAAATCGCGTTTTTTCCGCGATAGTTTTATTAAATTTTCGCTTTTTTTTTTTCGATCTATTTGCGAAAATCGGTATTTTTTCGCGGCCCTTTTATGAAAATCGCGTTTTTTCCGCGCTAATTTGATTAAATTTGCGCTTTTTTGCGATCCTTTGACGAAAATCGGCTTTTATCCCGCGATTTTTTGACGAAATTACACTTCTCGCAGGGCGCGAAGACCTATTTTTTTTTGCGTCCCGTCTCTGATTTTTCGCGTAATTTACGCACTATAGCGCGTCCGTGGCAATCGCTGCCCCTTTCGTACATTTTTCATTCAATCATCGCGATTGGCGAGTGGTTACTATTAAGTTTGGCCAGTGGTGGCAATAAAGTCAATCGCCAGTTTTCAATGTTACTCGCCAATTGGCGAGTGCTAATTTTGTCCTATATTGTGTAATAGAAAAATTTGAACATAAATGTTGTCTGCTTTTTCATTCCTTAACCCATTTGTTCAGTTTAAACTGAACAACAACCAGACTGGAAAAGATTATTTTTAATGCAAGCATAAATATCTATTTATCTTACCGTAAAATACCGTTGATCCGCCCTCCCAAACACAACGGAAAATCGTCAAAAAATCGGAGGGGGGCGCTTACACGGTATTAAAATTGTAGTAATGATATCTGTGGGTGGTGGGGGTGGGGAACTGTAATGGCCGATCGTCCAAAAATATGCATTATTTTAATAAAATGAGAAAAGAAAAACATTTTGAAAAAAAAAAATTATATACAAAATAGTAAAACAGTATAACTTCGCGATTAACGGTGATTTCAAATTATAGAAAATTCTGGATTTCAAAAGTTTTGAAACTGGAATGCGTTTAGATAAATAATAACACTAATATCTGTCATATGATAAATAATCAACACTAATATTTGTCATTAATATGGTAACAGAAAAATAAAAGGAACTTAATAATTTAAAATAATTAAAAAACACTAAGAAATTGCGTTTGAAAATGTCCTAAAATTCTTTCTAAAACTAGTAATATTTTATGCAGTGTCGCCACCTATTGTAAATTAGGGAGATTAAATAACCCCATCTTTTTTTAAATCATCATTTCTTATATATAAAGGCTAAATAAATAATACAAATCACAAAAATAACATGAAAAATAGCAAATGAAACTAATTTTTTAAACAAAAGAAGAAATGTGTTATAATGGGAAATTTAAACCAGACTTACATAGAATTAATTAAAAAATATAACTTTATCACTAGATTAACTCATTTTAAATAGCGATGTATAAAATAAATATTATGTATATCACCTTCAAATATCAAATTAAATCACCAATTCAATACTTAATAATAATAATAATAAAATAAATAATACTAATAAATCGGTTTTCGCGTTATTTCGGCACCATCTACCATAACTTAGAAGAAAGAAAACCAACACGATTTAAAATTAATTCCGAAAGTTACTTAAAAAAAAGGCTGTAAATTGTTATTATCACTATTATTTTATATATTTAGTAATAATAACATATAAGGCTAATAGTATTCTGAAAATATGAATTATACGTATAGATATGAAGTTACATAACTGTACTGAACGGAAATGCCGATCAGTAGTGAAAAGTTCGATGACCTAAATCGATTTTTAATCGAATCTTAAAACTGAATAACTGAACTGCGTTTACGGCTTCCTATAAGGTTTAGGGCGATATGAAAACAAAAGGTAAGTGCAAATACCGAAACGAGATTTGAATAAACTGAAAGAAATAAATGAAATCAAAGGTAAGTAGAATAATAGACTTAGTTCGTCACGCCTTTCTGATCCGTCAGAAAAAAAAAATCACTCGCAAGATAAAATTTTTGATATTGATCTTGACGTGCGCGGCGAAATTTTTTTGCGGGGAGGGCGCTTTCTCGGGATTTCTTGAATTTTCCAATTTGTTTACAAAGTGGGAGGGGGGCGCTTAATTGGGAAGGGCAGATTAACGGGTTTTTACGGTAATTAGACAGTTTGTCTTTCAATGGCTGTTCTAATTTAATATTGCCCCACATGTTTTTTGGTTCTGCAGTTAAAAATTCCACCTCAAACGTATAGCCTGGAAAATATTTTTTGCTTAAAAAAGCCACTGCCAGAGGCAAAAATACTTTATCTACAGAATGACACAATTAATAACAGTTAAAAAATTCATTTACACCTGTTTTGACTGAAAATATAAGAAAGAAATCATAAACAATGATATTTTGAAAATAAATATTTAATGTATTAAAATATCAAAAAACATGATAGTTCAAAAATAAATGTTGAATATGTACCATGATGTATATCCATCCATTGATATATATCACCAAACCCTGGTTACACAACAATGAGAAAAAAATATTCTTAATTTTTTACTTAATTGCTTGCATGTTCAACTACTCAATTATTGTTACTTTCTTATAGAAATTTCTTGCCATCAAAATTTTACTATTTTTAATGAATGCATAATATTATGTACTATTTTTTTATCCTTAATATGAATCCTTATATGAAATTTTATTTAAAAAATTATGTACTAATTTGTAGCATTTTATTTACAGGTATTTTGTTTTTAAATAGTAAAATGACATTGCTGAGTGATAGCTTTTATTCGGCATTTATTTCAGGTATTCCATTTTACATGCATAAATCGCTAAGTATACACTTTTTGGCAATACTTTTTTAGTATTAACTTGTGATTTACTTTAGTTTAATTATTTATTTGTTTTACTAAAATAAAATATTTGTTCGAAATTGTATTGCTGAGGTCATAGTGTCCATATCACTGTCCAATTTTTCCTAGAAAAGCTGTAATATAAAGTACAATTTTTTTCTCATCTAACCTGGGCTTCCTGTTGGAACAATTTTAATAATCCCCCCTTCCCCCATCTTCCCCCTTAACTCAAAGCTGGGCAATTTCTGGCAAAACTGGGTATTTGCATCTACAGGCGATACAAATAAGAAAACCTGCATGTTTTTCTCAGGGGTGCAGAAAATGTTTCAACTCCCAACATTTCCCCCAATCCACATGAAAATTTCCCCAAAATTTTACGGTATGTGATATGTAAATACTGTATTATCGTAGGTACAGAAAATTAATTTTTCCAATATTTCTCAACTTATGCGCGAGTATATATAGCAGGGGTGATTCTGAACGAAAAAAAAAAAATTCTGAAATTCACAGCAAATTTTCTGAAAGGTTACAGCAGAGTAGGAGAAGGGCGGGGTAATCCACTCCCAGCACTATGGGGTTTTTTTTCGCGGCCCTTTGACGTAATTTGTCTTTTCTAGCGATCGTTTGACTTTTACGGTTATTTTGCCTTCCTTTTGTCGAAATTCGTGCTTATTTCGCGATCTTTTGTCGCAATTTGCGGTTCTTTTGTGATTCTTTCACGCTCTTTTGTCAAAATATGCAGTTCTTTCACGCTCTTTTGATGAAATATGCGTTTATTTCGCGATCTTTTGACAAAATATGCGTTTACTTCGCGATCTTTTGACGAAATATGCGTTCATTTCGCAATCTTTTGACGGTTATTTTGCGATCTTGTGACAAAATTCACGTTTTTTCCGTAATTCTTGGACAAAATTCGCGGTATTTTTTTGTCCGAATTTTCAGATTGATGAAGGATTTTTTTTTAAATTTTCGGAACCGTATGCCTTAATTCTTAGGAAAATTCGGAACAGAATCACCCCTGATATACGGTACATATTATTCCAAGATCGATTTTGTGAAGGTCACCGTACGGATCTTTTTATTTGTAGTGAAATTTTTCTATCTCAGGGAATTATGGAATTTGTTGTTAAAATCGAAATCAATTGTATATGTTTCTGCAAAATATCCCCAGGTGGTTAAAATTTTCCCCGATCCTAGATCGCCGGATCGGACATATTCTGCACCCCTGGTTTTTCTCACTAAAATATTCCATAAAGCTTCTGCTTTGATGCACAGTAAATATATTTAGGTTTTCTTTGTTTTTTTATGAAAATGTAACAACTGTCATGTGTACTCTGTGTATTGTGATAACTTTCCAAAGCGACATCTATGCAATTTCACAGTATTTCGGTATAATTGTTCATCTTAAATGGCATAAATAATCCCCATTTACAAAAAACGATCCTGTTTTAAATATATACAGTGGCTTACATACTGTAGTAGCTGATAAAGGTCAGGTAACCAGTCTTGGTGTGGGCTGCCACAGATAATTTTTTTTTCTTTCAACCACCAAAAAAGTGTTCTACCCTGACGAATGTGGATTTCAGTGACACATTTTCAGTCTGCAATGTGATACAAATGATTTAAGCCACCTTCTGTCTCCCTACTGACCGAAGATTTACTTTTATTGGCTTTTCTTTCTAGTAAGTCATAAATATTGAGATGCTTTTTGTACGGACCATCATGCCTGTTAGTCTAAGATAAATAATTCAAACTGGTCTGTTCAAGTTACTAACCTTTTATTTAGGTGGTGAAAAGAGCATTAGGACCTCTAGACATGGCCTGGAGTGGATGGGTGTTCTTTAGTCGCCATATTTATTTAATTATTTTTGTAAAAACCTTCAGGTTACAATTTTTGGTACTTTTCGATTAGCCGGGCGCCAGTGCTATATATACATATTTATATACATACATATGTATATATATACATTTATATTTACATATATATATGTGTGTATGTATACAATATGTGTATATGTATATATATACATGTATATTTACATATATGTATGTATATAAATATGTATATATAACACTGGCGCCCGGCTAACCAAAAAGTACCCAATTTTTAATAAAATACTTTTGGTTAATATCTTTGATTATTGAACCCTGTTGAGATCGCTAACCTTTTCACAAAGGGGAGGTAGTTACCAATCTTTAGTCAAAATATTTGAAAAATAAACACCATCACAGGGAATGTAACGACCGTAACAGAAAATGTAAGGACCACCCCATTAAGATCATTTTTCACAGTGGTTAGTGGGCAATAAAATCAAGAATCCATGACATAAGGTGGCAAAAGGCTTTTTATTCTATGGAGGGATTGTGGCTCTTTGAAATAAAAAAATAAATGTGTCTGTAATCATTAGTGTGTTAGATTGTTGGGGAAAATCATAAAGGGGTCTGAAGGAATTTCATGAAAACGTCCCCTAAAAAGTGATTTCCATTGAGCAAGAAACTATGTGAACCTCCCAATCTTTGCTTTGTCAGCAAGTTAATCATCCTTGAAGGTTAGGAGCCAAAATAAACCCAATATTATATCTTAGAGGAGTTTTTTCACTGTGATAATGCACATGACGGCCTTTACAAAAAGTAGTGACCAAACTGTAGAAATCTCCTAATACCCTTCTCATATGCTCTTAAAGTATTGTATATAAAATTCCTGAAACTAGAGATATTTTTCTACCCATGCCATAACAACCATGGGTTTCAGGTATAAACACAGAAATATTTTTCCCTTACCCAAATGCCACTTTTTATGAAATTGCCTAGCTATTCAACTGTAGATGTGCCATTTAAAAAAATATTTTTATTCTTATATTGCATTTTTTATTTTTTGTTTATGAAATTTGATTTTAAATTATGAAAATTATGTCTTTTATTATTATATATAAAGATAAATGGAAATGTTGTAGCGATAAAATGAAAATAATGGGGAATATTATATCTGTATTGATGCTATCTTCCCATAAAAAGAAACATGGGTTATTATTGTATCTTTAAAAACTGATATCTTTATATATTATTCTTATTTTTATTGACGCCTTTCTTTCCTAAAAGAAAAAAAAAGTAAGTTGAATAGCATGTGTTTAAAAAAAAATTAAGCACTTTTACTACAATTTCTGTGAAACATTTAGATTTAAAAGCTCCAAGTTTGCTATGGAGAACATTTTTAAAGTGTAGGTGGCCAAATTTTAGACAGAATACTGAATATCATCCTTTTTAAAAGTACATGTTGATTATAATTTCTTTTTAAAAAGAAATAAAATTAAACATAAATTAAAATTTGCTATTTTAGTTTAAAAACTTTAAGTGCTTCATGCATTTTTTCGTAATATTTCAAACACCTTTATGCTTATAGAACAACATGACCTTTAAGAAAATTTTAATTTACCAATAAAAATAAATTATCTGTACATACATGTAATTCACGGGGTCAGGTGTGGGTAAAATTAAGCTTTTTTCAGAGAAGGCCCCAAAACCAACCTATTAAATTTATTTCAATGAAACTTTCGATGCATCTAGACACACGGCAGTGTGTCAGCCAAGTTCGCCTGACATAGCCGTGTGTTATTTACACGAACCATTTCGAGCTGTTTTCGTCAAATTTCGATGCTCTACTACTGAAAATCTATGAGACCTACGTACTTGTTATACGAAATGTGTAGTAAGGCCACCCTAATTACCTAAAATCCAAAATTTTATAAATAACGCATAATTAGTTTCCGAGATAATGACATTTGAAAATGTCTGATAATCGATAATTTTATCACTGACTGACTGACTCACTCATCAAAAAGATCTCGTATATCTACTGCAGCTACAGACTTCAAATTTGGTGCAAAGTTCGTTTACACTATAAAACTAAGGAAAAAAATTAAAAAATTGTGAAAATCGATGAATTACCCACCTAGGGGTGCCCATTTTTACTTTAACATTACGTCTATTAGGCGAAATTTTAATTTGCCGTAGGATGGGACGCTGTTCTGTCGCCAAATACCGCCAAGTTTCTTGCCAACATGGCGATATATTGCCAAATTTGGCGACCAAAATTAGTCACCAAAAGTGACGCCACCTTGGCGATATCTGTAATATTTCGCCAAATTTCCATAGACTTCCATTGTAAACCTAGCTACTTACTGGGGGTTTATCTGGGTTTACTTGCTTACAGAAAATCAACAAATTGAGATATTTTAATAATTTTCTAATATTAGCTTAAGGGATTATATTGTTTTTTCAGAAACAATAAAAATTTCGAATCAATACATTTCGTTTCAAAACATGCATTCAATACAGGTGTATTAAAATATAGATTTCTGTCGCAAATTGACAGCCAAATACTTTGTTGGAGGAAATTTAAATTAAAATTGAATGTTGCTTGGGGAATCTAGACACTTGGCAGTGTGTCAGCCAAGTTCCTCTGACATGCTCGTGTGTTATATTACACGAACCATTTCGAGCTGTTTTTGCCAAATTTCAACACTCTACTACCCAAAATCTATTTGACCTACGTACTTGTAATACGAAATACGTATTAAGGCCACCCTAATTACCTAGAATCCAAAATTTTATAAATAACACATAATTAGTTTTTCGAGATAATGACATTTGAAAATATCTGATAGTCGATAATTTTATCATTGACTGACTGACTCACTCACTCATAAAAAAAATCTCATATATCTACTACACCTACAAATTTCAAATTTGGCGCGCAGTTTGTTTACTCTATAAAACTAAGGAATAAAAAAAAATGTGAAAATAGATTAATTACCTATCTGGTGGTGTCCATTTTTACATTAACATTACGTCTATTAGGCGAAATTTTAATTTGCCAAAAGAAGCGCCAAGTGCTGAATCCGAGCAAAACATGCAGCAACTGATTGTTTCCTTAACTGATTGTTCACAAAAATCATGTTTTCAAAAAGTGCATTTAAAGTTTTTATTTCGTAAAATTTATTAGAAATATTCAACCTCCTCAAAAATCTCCCGATTTATACGTTGCACCTTCTTAATTTCAATATAGAAAGGCATTATTTTTCTTTAGGTTACCTAAACTTACATATCCGTTTTTAGGGATTCGTTCATCTGACGAAACCCTATTCGTCTCGCTCCTCTGTCTGTCTGTCTGTCACAGAGCCCGTTCTCAGAAAATATATATGTTGGAAACTTGAAATTTTGCATACTTATAGCTGAATACCCCACATAATACGACAAATCATAAAATTTAAAAAAGTCGTACATTTAACCCTTTGGGCTCTCACATGCGTATTTTAAACAATTCTTTCTAAGTGAGTCCCTAATTAGGTTGGAGGCGTGAAATTTGACATACTTATAGCTGAACACCTCACGTCAAACGACAAATCATAAAATTTTGAAAAAGGTCGTACATTTAACCCTTTGGGCTCCCACATGTGTATTTTAAGCAATTCTTTCTAAATGAGCCCCTATTTAGGTTGGAAACGTGAAATTTTGCATACTTATAGCTGAACACCTCACATCAAATGACAAACCATAAAATTTTGAAAAAGCCGTACATTTAACCCTTTGGGCTCCCACATGTGTATTTTAAACAATTCTTTCTAAGTGAGCCCTTATTTAGGTTAGAGGCGTGGAATTTTGCATACTTATAGCTGAACACCACACATACGACAAATCATAAAATTTTGAAAAAATCGTACATTTAACTCTTTGGGCTCCCACATGCGAATTTTAAGCAATTCTTTCTAACTGAGCCCCTTATTAAATTGGAGATTTGAAATTTTGCATACTTATAGCAGAACACCTAAGGTCAGGCGACAAATCATAAAATCTTGAAAAAGTCTTACATTTAACCCTTTGAGCTACCACATATGTATTTTAAGCAATTCTTTCTAAGAGAGCCCCTAATTAAGTTGGAGACATGAATTTTTGCATACGTATAGCTGAATACCTCAGACCACACGACAAATCATAAAATTTTCCAAAAGTCTTATATTATTTACCTCTCCGGGCTCTAACTGGTGTATTTTATGTAATTTTTCTAACCTTCGACCATTTCACCGGGGAGCACTTTTCTAACTTTTGTCGACACCACTTTGACCATTCTTTCATATTATGCACCATAGCCTTACATATTTTAGTTCCATTTTTTACCACCAGGGGCGCCTACTTATCTCGGGTGATATCGGCCCAATCCCCTCGATTAATATATCTACGGATAGTACATAAAACATAGTTTCGTTCGGATAGAGGTTTGTTTAGAATAGAGTGCGCTCCTGGTTGCGAATGTGGAATTAACAGATTTTTCAAAAGGATAAAGTGTTTTGAAAGGAATATTAAACAAAACCCTCTGTGCGATCTGTGATCACACTTACCCACATGTTTAAATAAAAACTTCTTGTTTGAGAACTGAAATTTAAAAAAAAAAACAGCCATAGCTGCATTTCCAATGATCGTACAAAGAAAACAAAAACAGTTTTGAATAGTTAAATGCTAAGTCTTTCATATGGAACAATAAAAATAATATGTTACATTTGCCGAAAATTGGTTATTTAAACGTGCTGGGATATTTTAAATGGGCAGAGCACGTTGAAAATAAGCAAATTTGCTTGAAATAATGAAAAATAACTCTAAAAATCATTTTATCTTGAAATATTCCTTTAATGAATAAGGCCTGACTCATTTGAAACTAGTCGTATCTGAAGCCGATTAACATTGAGTAAATACTTTCTTCCTTTAATATTCACCTATTATGAAATACTAAAAACACTTAATGTGAAGTTTTTTTTCTCCGAACCTTATCAAATTTTCAATGAACAGGTCGATCTTATTTTTCAAAAACCCGAGTGTCCATTTCGAAAATAGGAAATTTTATAAAAAAAAATTAGAACTCTCAAATGTACGATACAAACTTGAAAAAACCCTGTTTGCAAACGAAATATCCAGTTAATTGTAGTAAAAAATTTCGGCTATAAGAAAAATTTTTATTACTTTTTTTCTCAGTGTTTTAATTATTTTAAATCACTTGAGAAGAATAAAGTTCATTTTTATTTTCAAAGTCATCAGACAAAGAGAATATCTAGTTAATTAAATTTGAAAATCCAGGAGGGGCAATGTCCTTCCTCTGTACTGCCTCTTTGCTGGCACCCATGGATGAATGAAACATAGTGTGGCATAAGCACATAACGTTATTTTTCACTTTCAGTACAAAAAATCAGGCCCAACTGTAGGAAATTTAATTGAAATATTTAATAGGAAAATTTAATATAGGAATTTGATAGGAATTGTTGTTTCAGAAACAATAAAAATTTCGAATCAATACATTTCATTTCAAAACATGCATTCAATATAGCAGTATTAAAATATAGATTTCTGCCGCAAATTGACAGCCAAATAGTTGTTGTAGGAAATTTAAATTAAAATTGAATGTTGCTTGGTGAATAAAATAGTCACATGTAAACGCATTAAAAAGCATTAAGTAAATTGTCTAAATATATTGTAACTTTACAAAAAGTAATGATATCTAACAAAAACATAACTGTGAAAAAAGGGAGCCAAGTTCTGTAAAGACAATGGCAAGAAAAGAAGTGATATCTAAGTGGGTGCCAAGTTCAAATAAAATTCACTCAAACTTACCTACTGAAGTAATATAGCATTTTTTAAATTGTTTAGAAATAAAAATTATTGATAGCATATTAATAATAAATCTAGAACTTGGCAAATTTTCGATAAATGTTATGCCTATCAATTTCATCTCTTAATAAAATGATGATGTTAATATTAACAACAATGTCATTATAAAAAAATTAATATAGTTATTATTATAAACAAATGACTCATGTTAAAGATTTGATAAACCAATAAATACACAAATACACTCCCGCTCGTCTTTGGTTATCACTCTAGCACCCACCCTTCGGAAACCTCAATGCAAACAGACTAAAAGGACTGAGAAAGAGACAGATACCCTTACGCTTGTTCTTGGTCATCCCTCTAGAGACTGCACCCCTTTAACCGTTCAGGGGCTAAGAGCTTTTATTCGTGACATGCTGAAATGATTGAATCACACCAGAATTTAAAAACAAATTTATTTCAAAATGGGTAAAAGCTTCTTTTTACGTATTTAATAAAATTAAACTTTTTAGTTCTGAATTCTAGTGTCAATGTGGCATTTTGCAGTTAAAATTAGGTGGGATATATTTTATCCCGCCACCCTTCAAGGGGAAGGAGCTCACTCAAATGAAGGCTTCCAAACATGAAATAACAAGTTTAGATATAATAATGTCATTTATAAAAATAAATGGCTCGTAGGTAAAAACTTGCCAAGTTCTAGATTTATTATTAATATGCTAAGCTATCAATAATTTTTTTTTCTAAACAATTTAAAAAATGCTATATTACTTCAGTAGGTAAGTTTGAGTGAATTTTATTTGAACTTGGCACCCACTTAGATATCACTTCTTTTCTTGCCATTATCTTTACAGAACTTGGCTCCCTTTTTTCACAGTTATGTTTTTGTTAGTTTTTATATACATTGTATGCATATAGATTAAACATGAAGCATAACCATTCAATTTTGTTCGATTGTTTTCTCACAGATGAATTTAAAAGAGCATGTTTTGAGCACTTTACCTCATGGTGGGGGAAATGGAGATAGTTCTAAAATTACTGTACATTTAAATAAAAAATGTGTAATTATTGTTTTTGAAATAGGAATACACTGAAATAAATGTATCTTAATTATATTTAAAGGTACAAATGCATGAAAAAATGATTTTTTACACATTATTTAATTATAGAAATAATGTCCACAGCTATCAAAATTAGATTCACTTAATATGCAACATATATTGCTGAATCCTACACAATCTTCATCATCAATAGCAGGAAAAGTGTAATGGTCCCCACAGTGGTGACTTAGTCAAATACTTTATGTGATAGAACTCATTAATTTCTATCACTTTGCCGATGAATTTAGCTGATTGACTTTTTGACAGGCACTTAACTTCTATGTATGAACCTTGCTTTATTTCTTTAAAGTCTACTTTTGTATTACCTCCTTCATTTCTTTTACTTTTCATAATTACTCTTATTTTGGATTATGGATGTTCTTCCTTTGTTTTTCTTAAAAGATTTTTTCTTATGGTCAGTTTCCTCCTCGTTTTTTATGTTTGTTATTATTACTTATAACATTGTTTTTTTTTTTTTTTTTCAATCATTTTTCTCTTTCTAAACTAGATTTAAAAAATAAAATTTAAAAAGAAATTGTTTTTCAGTGTTAAAATTACCATCTAGGATTATAAATAATTAGATAATTTTTTTAGTCCTTTTATTATAAAATATAGAGCATTACACATTTACTAAAGTTAACACAGAGATAAACAGCACTTAGCTGAGCCTAACCATACCCCCAATTACCCCACCTCAGAAAACAACTCATAAGAAATAAAATTATACAATTTATTCTTTCCTTTCTGTGTAAAGCTGTTCCTTAGATGTTCCTTTACAAGTCTGAATTAAAATTAATAGCTTTTGCCAGTTAATAATCCTTTTAGAAGCAAGTTCATCAGCAGCTTAAATTAACATACCATATGCAATGGGCATAAACAAGGTAATTTATAAACATTGATCTGTTTGTTACTTAACACTCGTTCAAATTGCTGAAAATCTTCATTTCATGGGGTTTGGAGTCAGGACAATGATCGAGTTTTAGCTTTTTCCACTCATCCACCAGGTTAATACATTCTTCTATTATCTGTTTATAATCATTTTGAGTATACAAATAAATCAGTGAAAGTGCCTGATTTGCTCTTATAGTAAATGCAGCTGTTTCAGCATCAGAAACGGTGGTGCTTTTCTCCAATGCCTTTTTGGATGTTGCAATAATGTCCCAGATTCTCTTTATTAATAGCATATATTTCATGTTGGTGCACTAGCTAAAGTAATTATTTGCACTTAATTTTTCAATGTTAAATGCACCCCTTTTTCTTTTTTGAGAAAAATAAAAGTTAATTTTTTTTTAAAATAGTTTCTTTAAAAAAGTGTTAAAAGTTCCTTATCTCTCTTTACATCTTTTTCCCCTCTTTTTTAAATTTTTCATACAGGTTGGAATCAGTTATCTTCAATTCAATACCTAGGTAATGCCATAGCCATCACATTAAATTTTCTATCGGCCCCTCCTACTAATATGCTCTAGCATTTTAACACTTATAGTAAGGCCAGGTAGTTCTATACTTTTCTTGATCTTCTTGTCAAGAGCTTTCCTATGATACTGCTCTTGAAGATAATGGATTTAATTTTTAAATTTTTTTAAAAATGTATAACATCACAGAAGAAATTGGCCCGTATCATGTGTACGGTTGGTTTCAGATGTGTAGTTCTTATATTTTTCTTGATCCTCATGTCAAGAGCTTTCCAAAGTGACAAAATCCAGAAGTAAAAGTTGAGTATGTTTCCTGGTTAGTCATGCTACTGTGATATTATTAAGATAAAAATCTGTTTAAAATCTTGAATTAAAAAATAAGTTTGAAAGTAGTGAAAAATAAAAAAATATTTCTAAAATTAAAAAATTCAATTGTTTCTGCTTTGATTTTTTTTTTTTTCATTATACTTTATAAATCTATTTATTTTTTAAAAAGTTTGTATGTATTAAAATTACGCCTTTAGTGTTTACTAATCTAAAAAATTGATGTGAAAAGTATATTAAAAAGAAAGCAATTTTTGCTATGCTCAAGCAGTAACAATAATAATAATAATAAAATTTGTTAGTAAAAAAATAAAACGGTGGTTACTTAGAATGTATCTGAAAATTGTATAAAGTGAAATCTCACTTTATACATTTTATGGGCACCCCTCTAAAACAGAACTCCTCATATGGACAATTTTCTGACTTTCCATCTACTAATAACCTATTGTATAGCTGGCCAAAAACGAAAAAAGAGAGTATCCCATATATTTTAATCATCAAATTTTCTCAGCAAAAAACAGAAAAAGCCATTCGACTGAAAAGTTTGTGTTCTTTCAATTTAAATTTCAAAAATAAGCTTAGGAGTCATCTTCATACTTAAATTATGCCGAACTCTAAAATTTACAATACAAACGTCTAATTTTGACAGCATATTTGTAATTTTTTTTTTTTTTGTTTCTTTTTTCGATAAACTTTCCCATCAAATAGTTTAGGAATTGTGAAGGTATAATATTTGAAACTCCTAATTTTCTTTTTAATCATTGCTTAAACACATTGCAATGTCGATGAGTTTTTATAGCAGATCTCAAAAAATACTTGGCAGAATGAGCTATAATTTTGTAATTGTATATTTGAAGCTTCAGGAAATTGCTTTATGTTAAAATTTCATATCTTACAGTTCATATTTTTAATAAAATCGATTTTAAGACATGTATCTTTTTAAAATTAATTTTCGAAAGAACTATGAGTCGTGAGCTATGATTTTTTTTTTTTTCTTTTTGAAAGAAATCAATTTCTAAAATCTTTAAAAATGTTAATCCAGATTTACAGCTCATTCTGCCAAGTAGCTTTTGAGTTATTCTTTAAAACTATCTGCATTTTAGTCTATTTTGCAACAATTGAAAAGGAATTTTACATTAAGAGCTCCAAATTTTAATCCTTCAGAATTCTTAAACTATTTGATCTTATGACTTCCCATTTGACCCTAAGGTAAAATTTACTGAAAAAAAAAACACAAATATGTTGTCAAAATTGGGTGTTCATATTGCAAATTTCAGGGTTTGGTACAATTTCAGCATAAAGATGACCCTCTAAGCTTATTTTTTTTGAAAACATAAATTGAAAGATATAATTTCTAGTCGAATAGCTATTTCTGTTTGTTTCTTGGACAATTTTGTGATTAAAATGTATGGGGTTTCTCTCTCTCTCTCTCTCTTTTTTTTTTTTTTTTTGGTCGAGTTTACACCTTCTTACTAAAATGAACACTCAGTTAACCAGGCAATTTTTACTGTCTTCATACTCTATGTTTTAGTGATGTTTCATTGTATAAAAATAAATCATATGTGCTATCTGTAATATTTTCTGTCCCATTATTTTTTATGTAATTTTTTTTTGCAAATAGATTTTACTTTATTTTATTTTTTTGTTCAATGAAAAATAAGATACTTCCCTTTTGCAAAGGCCTTGGTGTGATTGTAAAAATAGCTTTGGCAGGAGAAGGAATATTTTCACGCGTATTTTCTAGCAACCTATTCACTATTACCTATACACATAAAAAATGTTCAATATTTACACAATTTATTTATTATATACATTTACATTCAGAAGCCATTTAAGTAACGATCAGAAGTATTTTATGTAATATTTGTAATCAGAAATAATTTTTTTAATACTATATAAAAAAGCATAATAGCTCACACAGTTTGTTTACATAGTTGTCTTTATTCATTGGCCTTACCTTAAGTCCAAACTGCACTAATGTCTTTTAAAACAGCACCAAGCCCCTTGTGAAAAGAAATATAAAAAATAATTTTATGATGCTTGCTGTTGCTTATTTCTTATTTGAATATATCTAATACTCTTTGATATTTATATTTTCAGGTCTGCTAGTATTGTAACTGATATTTGGAATGGATTCAATTTTATCAGAATTTGTAGCGCACACATCAGCAGATCCAGGATTAGCTACAGATCTCTTAGATGGTAATACTTTTTTTAAATTATGATTGTTTTCTATTCTGTATTACATTTATATAGTATAATTCCAGCTATATAATATTATTGCATACATAATTGCTGGAAGTGCATTAAGTTTAACTAAATTTTTGCATATTATGTGGCGTTTATAAATTCTATGGATAATATACAGGGCTACTCAAAAGAATTTGTATTACTGCTTATGGGCATGAATTGCTTAAGGATAATTTTTAATTGAGTTATACATTTTCATGTTGAACTATATTTAGTATATTAAGAGAAGTTTGTGGAATATAAATAAAATTGTGTACAGGGCTATATTGAGAACTGAATACATTGCTGTTTGTGCATGGTAAAAGCTGGAAGTGCATTTTTAGTTGCGTTATGCATTTTTTGCCTCAATTAAATTTTAGCTTGATATGTGGTGTGTATAAAAGTCTATAGCTAATATACACATACAGGACTGTACAAAGAATTCAGTGCATTTCTGTCTATTGGCGATAATTGTTAAAGGTGAGTTTTCAACTGTTGATGTATTTTTTGACTGAACTAAATTTTATCATACTATGTAGAATATATACAAATCTATAAATAATATACAAGGCTACACAAAAGAATAGGGTGCCTTTTTGTTTTGTTAAAGAATTCTGGATGTGTTGAAAAGTATTTCAAAGTCTGTGCTTTATAAATATTTTCGTTCTTGTTTAAAATCCATGGTATGTATTTTGTTGAATGTGTGAGTATTAGAAATGATTAATATGCAGTATAGACTTTCAGTAAGCTAGTTATCACACATTTAATGTTTATTGATTGGAATTACTATGAAAATTAAGTGTTTCTGATATGTATATTTTTTTTCTTAAAAGTGAAGTATGATTATCAAGCTTGTGTAGATTTGGTTTCTGTATAATATTTACCCTTTTTTTTTTAAACATTTATCTTTTTTCTTCATAAATTCTACTATAACTTTATATATATGTAGAAATTTAATGCACATTCACTTTGTCGAATAAATGTATTTCTACTGGGTCGGTGTCTAGAAGTAATTAAGTCCAGGCAGATTTTTAACTAAATCTTAAACTTTAATGTTCTTGAATATATAGATGAAAGTATTTACAGATGGGATATTTACAGTTACGTTAAAGATAAAAAATATAGCTGGTGGGGCGACATTCCGCTTAACCCAGGTCCATGACCGAGTATTCGTCGACAGGACGACGTTTCAGCACGTCTGCTCACACGAGCAACCAACAGTCATCTCTCTTTTTCACAATAGTTTTTGTAGGTTCAGCAGTTTTTCGAAGGCTCAGAGGTTGGGGTGGATCGTCCAGAGCCTCATCTAAGAATGTGCTAGTCTTTGCAGTACAGAGTTCTCACCACATATATATAAAAAATGAAGATTTTAACTGGGGGAAGAGGGGGGGCAGGTATTCTACTTGTACAAGTATTGTACTTGTTTAATAAATTTTTAAAACTTTTCACATATTTCGTCAACCGGTTGCAGAAAATAACAAATTTTGTCAATTAGTAGCAGAAAAAAACGTGATTTTGTCTTGCTGGGGTAAGGGGAGTGGATTTGCAAATTTCAATTAGTTGCGGAATAAAATTGCAAATTTTTTCAAACAACCGTTTAAAAAAATATCGTGTATTTTGTTAAGGAGTTTCAATAGCAAAACTTGGAAATCGGCATTTGGCCACGAAAATTGCAATTTATAGTATCCTTCACAGGAATTTAAAAAAATCCTTAAAAAATTCCCTTGCCAACAAAAGTTGCAATAAAGCTTATAGTGTTTGATCTTTCAGCCGACACTCAAAATCATCCCTGAATGAAAAATATACAAAATAAAAATTCTGATTTTATTTACGTAAAAAGGTCTTTATAACATAAAAACTGTCAAGAGATGTTAAAAACCCCAAGTCCTTTCAACTGCTATAAAACAGCCATCATCAGGGGAAAAAAAGATCAGAGGCGTGAATGTTCATCGCTTAAATATCTGTAGATGAGTCTTTTCAAAGGGAAGGAGGAGGAGGGGTGTTGGAAATACTTTAATTATGTTCATTTAGTAATCAAGGTGAACATGACATTCAATAATTATAGTTTAAGCTATATTTTATAATATTAATTATCAATACTGGATCAGAATTTTCATTTCATATATTTTTCATTTAATAATCAAGGTGAACATGATGTTCAATAATTATAGTTTAAGCTATATTTTATAATATCATCCCTGAATATCAGAAATTGTTAAATTTATTTTATTAAAATATGAAATCCAAAAGCATTAGTTTTTAGCCATGAAAAATACTTTTGGGGTGGAGGTGAGTTTATCTATGGAACAAAAAATGGTAGAGAATTGTGTATTCATAAAATGTTCAGAAAGGACTTACATTACAAACATTTTTTCCTACAAACTGCATACAATTATGGTAAGAAGATTATAAAATCCCATCGCCTAAATTTAATGAAGAAAAAATAAGTTAGTAATTTATTTAAGTTTTGTGTAAATTTTAATTTAAAATTTATTGTTTGTTACTGTTAAGCTTTTATAGCAGACAATATTACTGATAAATGATAACATTTTAATAATTTGAATTCTTAATTCAATGTAATTTAGCATAATAGTTATTTTTCTGTAGAACAACCTTGTTTAACTATATACAAAATGAATATCTATAGTTTTTTAAACATACTCCAAGAGGAAAGTATTATTATTATTTAATAACATTTCAGAATGACCTGTTTAACAAAGTAAAAACTACTGCATTAAATATATTCAAGTAACAGTGTTCTTCATGCAAGATTGAGTCGATAATTTTACTAACAATCTGTGATAAGGATTTTTATTTTTTTTTATTTATTTATTTTTTTTTTTTTTACGATAATTTTTCATATAGAAAAAAAAAAAATGTTGGAAGTGTATTTTGTTTTTATAGTGAAAAATAATCTCTTATGGGATTAATTTTTTCTTATGGGTATTTTTGTATGACAAAATCAAAATAAGAAATATTGTTTTCTTAATATTCTACTCTACCATGATTGCTTAGCTTATGCATATATGGTTTTTTAAAGGTATCTTGCCCAACTTTATTTTCTGACTGTACATAGTTTAAGATTTTTTATTACAGTTAATTAGTATCCAAATTAAAAGAATTGTATGATTAAATTAAATATACACATTTGATGTAATTAATCTGTGTTTTGTTGTACATGTGTATATATTAAATAAATTATTTTTCACTTTGAATTCCTGAGTTTTTTTGTTTAGTTTTTTTTTTTCATATAAATGCTATTGTTTTTATGTGTTTGTTTCACAATATGGCCGCTGGATTTTTTGGGTTTAGGAGCCACTGGCTCCTTTCAAAATTTTGGAATCTGCTTTCTTCACATTACAATTTTTTATGAAAGTATTAATTTTTAAAGCTTTTTGCAATATTGGATTGAAATTAAGAGGGTTTTTGAGATGTAGATTTTAGACAAATCTATTTTTAAAAGCCTTGAGTATTGTTTGAAAAGGCTTAAATAAAAAGAAAAGAAGTGTTTCTGTTTGTATTTTTTTTACATAGCATTTCTATGAACTCTTACATTAGGATTTTGAGATTGAGTAGAAATTTTCTTATCTGTAATGCAGATGTCGTCAACCTTTTTACTGCTGTAATTCCATTTGCATTCTGTACATAAACCTCTTCAAGGGCTCACCAGGCCAAAGCAAAAAGGTTTGGCTAATTCATGGATTGACCTGGTATTTTGCGAATTGGGCGAGATTTCTGGCCAAAGTCCAAAATATACTGTTTATTAGGGTTTGGCTTGCCAATTCCCAAAGTGGCCAGAAATCTGTGGCTAATATACGAAGTGATTCAAAGCTATCCAGTCAGTGGCACTGGCATGCACGTGGTAGGAGGGAATGTTCTATGCTGTGACGACAATATTGTATTCATCTGGAGAATTTTCCCACCTCTGTGACTTATTCTGACACAGCAGATTCATTGTATTGTATTCTTCATATTTTTAAGTATTTTACACAAACAGTGTATATGGCTGTTATATATTTTTTTGCCAAAAAAAAAAAGTATTTCATATAAGAAAATTTTCCTTGTCAAAAATTGTTAATTTACAAAAGATAGTTTATAAGTACAATTTTTTAAAATGATTAATCTGATGTGAGGCAAGGGGATTTTCTCTGGAGAAATGTGAAAAATGTGTTATTCATTTAAAAATTTGAGAAACATGGGCTCCTGGAAGGGGTCAGAGGAGAGCAACTTCCCTACCCTGGATAATTTTTTTTTTCCTCTTATGATTTTGAAAACTATAATAATACTTAGTCTTCTCAAATGATATAAAATAATTAAGCACTTAGGTGAAGATTTACTAGTGTGTATCATCTGCCTATCTCTACTAGTATTATAAAGAAGTAAAATTTGTGTGTTTGTTTATTTGTAGGGGGTAATCTCTGGAACTACCAAACTGATTTAAAAAATAATGGTAGCAAATTAAAGATGACAGTCCCTGTTCTAACATAGGCTATATTTTATTTTGATGCCATAACCCCCAAGGGGTGGAGGAACAAAAAACGTTCTAAAGATGTTATTTTTGTGTTACTGAAGGAGTTAGAAACTTAAAATTTAACATGGTAGTTACTTATAAGATATAAATGCTCTTTAAGAACAGTTTCTAAAAAAATTTTAATTAAAAAGGGGGGGAAATGTCCAAAAAGCATTCTAAAAACATTCTAAATTATAATTTCTATGCCATCTTAGGAAATATCAAACCGATTTCAAAAGTAATGGTTGCAAATTGATGGTGACAGTCCTTCCTTCAATATAGGTTATATTTGCCACTACCACCTGGGGGTTGCAGGAGCAAAAAACATTCTAAATTGTGATTTTTATTATACTGAATGAGCTAGAAACTTGAAATAAGAACAGTTGGGGAAAAAAAAATAATTTAAAAGGGGTGGAAATGCGCGAAACGTGTTCTAAAAGCATTCTAAATTACCATTTCTATGCAATCTCAGGAAATATGAAACTGATTTAAAAATAATGGTTGCAAATTGATGGTGACAATTCCTGCTACAACATAGGCTATATTTTATATTGGTGTCACCAGAGTTTCCCCAGGATTTAAAAAAGGGCAGGGTGCTGCCGGTGAGAAAGGGCACTTTTTAGGTGCGTTCCTAATTATATAAATACGTAGCACCTATAGTCGTCGTTCAGTCCATCTGTCTGCATATAACAGAGCAAAAACTACCCAACCGAATGGTCTGAAATTTTAAATATATAATTGTTGCAAAATTTTGTCAAGTCGTTTCAAATTTTATGATAATTGGATGTATAGTTTAATTACAGGGACAGTCAAAAGTTTTGCGTTACATTACGGCCAATAGGAATAAATTATTGCAAGTGCATTTTAATGATGTTACAGCCTTCTGAATGGTCTGAAATTTTAAATATATAATTGTTGTAAAATTTTGTCGAGTCATTTCAAATTGTATGATAATCGGATGTATAGTTTAATTACAGGGAGAGTCAAAAGTTTTCCGTTACATTACGGCCAATGGGAAAAAATTATTTCAAGTGCATTTTATTGATGTTACAGCCTTTCAAACAGAAGGAAATTGATATGCACTTATGATGTGCACTAAAATATACATTCAGTACAATATGCAGTGCAAAAAATATTTATAAAACTAATTACATTACGAACTAAGATCTCATTTGCCACATTTGATGAGCAATTTCCAATTTTGTTTAATAAAGGGCATATTTTGGATTCTTAAGGACATTTTCAGATTCTTAAGGGCATTTTTCAGATTTTTTAGGAAACTTTTCAGATTCTTTAGGGCACTCTTCAGATTCTTTAGGGCACTTTTCTTAAAAGCCCTTTTTTGGTTTTTAAATTCATTGTTTCCATTTTTAAAGCCTTTTAAGACAACACCAAGTCAGTTTTTACTATGCTAGCAAATTTTTTAATGCAAAAAGGAGAGAGGACACTTTTTTCTTTACTTAAAGGCAAGAAGGGTGTTAATTTTTTGGATGAGGTGTGAGAAGGGTGCAAATTCTTTGAATGAGGAGCAAGAGGGGTGCTATTTTGTAAAACAAAGGGCAGGTGGGGTGTAGCACCCTCATGAAACCACATGCAGGAAACTCTGGTGTCACTATCACCTGGGGGTTGCAGAAGCAAAAAACATTCTAAATTGTGATTTTTGTGATACTGAAGTGGCTAACAACTTGAAATTCGGCATGGTAATTACCTATAAGATGTAAATCCTCTAAATTACGATTTCCAGGCAATTGTTAAAAATAGAAACTTGAAATTTGACGTGCTAGGTATTTATAAGATACTAATGCTCTCTAAAAACAGTTTCTAAAAAATTTCAAATTTAAAAGGGTGAAATGAACAAAAAGCGTTCTAAAACTGTTCTAAATTACGATTTTTTTTAAATCTCAGAAAGTATTAAACCAATTTCAAAAGTATTGATTGAAAATTAATGATACCAGTCACTGCTCTAACACAAGCTACATTTTATGTCAGTGCCACTTCCACCAAGGGGTTACAGGAGCAAAAAAAGCTCTACATTTAGATCTTTGTGATCCTGAAGGGGCTAGAAACTTGAAATTTGGCCTGGTAGTTACTTATAATGTATAATTGGTTTTAAGAACAGTTGAAAAAGTTTGAAATTTAAAATAGTGTGAAAATGTGTATAAGCATTCAAAAAACGTTCTAAATTGTGATTTCTATGCAATTGTTAAAGATAGTAAATTGAAATTTGGTTGGTAGATACATAAGATATAAATGATCTCTAAGACAGTTACTAAAAATTTTTCAAAATTTAAAAGGGTGAAATGATTGAAAAGCGTTCTATAGACTTTTTAAATTACAACTTCTATGGATCTAACAAAATATCATGCCGAATTCATTTCAAAAGTAATGGTGGCAAATGGATGGTGACACTCTCTGCTTCAACATAGGCTATATTTTTTGTCGGTGCCGCTACCAAAAGAATGGTGTAGGAGCGAAAAACATTCTAAAATTGTAAATTTTTGTGATATTGAAAGGGCTAGAAACTTTAAATTTGGCATGATATTGACTTATAAGATGTAAATGCTCTCTAAGAACTGTTTCTAAAAAATTCTAAATTTAACCCTTAACCGGAAATGGGAAAATCCTGTTCACAAACAGAACACTTAATATTTTTCCAAATAGTGATCTTAAACATTTAATCTTTAATAGTAATGCACTAACAGGACTAATTTTTTAACAGCATAAAAATAACTTTGAAATGTCTGAGAGAGAAAATATTAAGGGCAGATATGTAAGTGCAAACATCTCACAGACGTACATTTCCAGTTAAGGGTTAAAAATGTGAAATGAGCTATGATGTAAATGCTCTCTAAGAACAGTTTTTAAAAAATCGAAATTTAAAAGGATGGAATAAGCGAAAAGCATTCTAAAAATTTTGTAAATTACGATTTCTATTGTTAAAGATAAAAACTTAAAATTTGGCATGATAGATACTTATAAGATGTAGATTCTCTCTAAGGACAGTTTCTAAAAGATTTGAAATTTAAAGGGGTAAAATGAGAGAAAAGCCTTTTCAAAATTTTCTAAATTACAATTTCTATAGAATCTCAGGAACTACCAAACCAATTTCAAAATTTATGTTGACAAATTCATGGTGACAGTCCCTGTTCCAACATAGGCTATACCAGGGTTGGCGAACCTATGGCACGCATGCCAGAGTTGGCACATAAGACAATTTCTCTGGCGCATGAAAAAATAAATTTTGTAATTATTATACAGGTAACATTATTATTTTTTTCTATTTCTATTATAATCAATAAAATTTTGTTCCATACGGACAGACTATCACAAATAATGCAGTTATTTTTGCATAAATTAACACAAAAAAAAATTCTTTTCCTGAGATGTTAAGCAGCATTTTCGACATTATTTTGACTTTCTATATAATTTTATAAATCTGTATTTCTAAAGTTAGTTTTTTTAGACAGTCATTGCAGTAAGATAGCAAATGGATTCTATTTATATTCATATTTATAAAATTATCAAAATATGAATCAGGTATAAAGCATTCTCCATTGAATGTACAACAGCAAAAGTCTCATCAATAATTTATTGACACATTGTTTAATGAAACTTGTATAACTATAACTAGATGTTGCATTAATAATAAAGTAAAAAAATTACTAAAAATTTTGTATTTTTATTTCCTTATTACAATAAAAATGGTTATATAAATGAATCATATATAAGAAGTAAAATTTCATTTACTTAATGCATAGCTGCCAACTTGTACGGATTTTTCTTACCACTAAAATTTAATAGAAATCTTTGACTTATTCAAACGTTAAAATTGCTTGAATTTCAGGGATTCAATTAGCTAAAATTTACCATAAAATTTTAATGGTATGAAAAATCCGTACAAATTTGCAGCTATGTTAATGGCCAATATACAAACAAATAGCATTTTTATTTTTAATATTTTTTTAAATATTATTTATTAATGTATGAAAGCAATTGATTTTTTAACTAGTATTTTGTATAAACATATAAGCTGCAAAATTATTTTATGTCAGTGGCACATTACACTGTTCATAGATATTGTTGGAGAATTTTTGGCATGTAAAAAGGTTCGCCAATCCTGGGCTATACCATTAGACTTAAAGCTTGGAATATAGCATGATGGTTACTTTTAAGACATAAATGTGTGCTAACGGTTTCTATAAAAATTAAAAAGGTCAAATGAAAACTGAAATGAGCTTAAAAGCTTCAAAATATATTCTAAATTATCATTTATTTAGAATTTGAGTTGTTCTTATCAATTTAATTCTCATTTTCGCCTAATGTAGTGCAATGATGAAGTTAAGTCAAACTGTCGCTTAATTGGTAATTTTTTAATTATTCCTAACAGCGTAAATCTTTCCAATAAAAATAGGCATACAGATACCACTTGGCGTTATTCAACTATTACACAAGCAAAGCCGCGTGTTTTGCTTGTAATGTATAATTGTATACCCTCTTTTTTTTTTATCTCTTATGATTACAGTTCTAGATTTAACTGTATAGGTGATAAACTTTTTTCCAATTTTAATTCTTGAAGATAGAGAAAGCTGAAAAAAAAACTGCCAACTTCTGTCAGATTTTAAAAAAAATAGAAAACTAATATATAAAGTACTGCAACTTATGAGAATTTTCAAAAACAGTCGATAAAATATGTATTCTTCGAATCAGAACTTAATCACATCAATTCAATAAAATATGCAGAACGATTTTTATCCATTCAAAGTAAATCAGAACTCTAATAATTAAAACTCGGATAAATGAAATATGAATAAGTTTATTATAACCAAGAAAAGCCTTGGTTCAGATCACATATAGTGGTGATCACTCGCTTCAGAATTTTTTTACATCTACATTAAAAACAAACTGAAAAATAGTAAAGTAAAATAGGGTTGCAATAATTCTTGGCGATGACTAATTTTCGCCAAGTCAAACAGAAAAAAGGGGGTTTTAATATACTGCCTTCAAACTAAATTTTTATCAAAATTTTCAAACTACATTAATAAGACAATTAAAAGTTAGAACATACTTACAATAATGAGGCATACAAATAACTCTATTTTCACAGGAACAACTACTGAAACTAAAATATACAAAAATATTAGATTAGAAAAGGTTAAAAAATGAAAATAAAAATGAAAATGTAGACAAAATGTTCATTATAGGTGAAAAGCTCAATGTTAGTCCATAATGTCGAGTTCCAGTTTATGTAACAGTTGCACTGGTCTTTTTATCATGCCGGATTAAGTTTGAATTGCACAAGATCTAACTTTCGAATCTCTTCCTAAAAAGAGCTCTGTAATTCTACTGCATTTCCACATGTGCCTTGGAGTTTTATCTTCATTAATCAATACCACATCACCAATTTTGAATTTAGTCGAAGCTTTGACAGGAACTGAAAAATTAGCAGTACAAAGTTCTAGCAAATATTCCTGCCTCCAACGTTTCCAGAAATGATTTAAAACTTGATCTCGATATTTCAATATTTTTTGTTAATGTTACTTTATTCGATTTAGGTTCAGTAACACAGTGAAAGTCTGGTAGAGAATTTATTCGCTTGTCGATCAGGAAATGTGAAGGAGTATGTGGAAGCGGTTCACTGTTTTCTTCATAAACATACGTTAGTGGACGACCATTAATCATAACTTCAATTTCAGTTAAAGTGATTCGTATTTCTTCATATGAGAGACAAGATTATCCAAGAACTTTCTTCAAAGGAGTTTTCACCGAACGTACCATGCATTCCCAAAAACCGCCCCACCAACTGGCTCTTGGAATAATGAATTTCCAAATAATGCTATTTTTATTAAAATATTGTAAAACTTCCTCTTTCGATATTTGGCTCCAAACTTCTCTAAGTAAATTATCAGTTTTGATAAATGTTTTCGCATTATCACTGTAGATTGTTCGACAAATTCCTCTACGAGATATAAACCTTTTAAATGATAAAAGGAAAGTTTCTGTAGTTAAATTGGTACACAGTTCAAGGTGCACAGCTCTAGTGACTGCGCACATGAAAAGAACTATATATGCCTTTTCTTGGCCAGTTTTTGTGATGATATAAATAGGACCTGCAAAATCCACAGCACAGGTATAGAAGGGTGGTATTTCTGTGATACGATCTTTGAGTAATGGTGCAATTTCTTGCTTCCCAGGAGAAGCTTTAAATTTTGTACAAATAAGGCAATGTTTCAGTACAGATTTTATCAATTTTTGTCCTCTAATTATAAAATATTTTTCTCGTAAATGAGCTAAAGTTGTTGCAATTCCATAATGGAAAACCTTTTCATGGGCATTCTGAATCAACAATTTGGTGTAAGCACTCTCATATGGAAGTATAAAAGGATGCTTTTCCCTTTGAGATAATTCTGAAAATTGTAATCTTCCAGAAAATATTAACAAATCATTCTCATCCAATTTTGGATTCAGACTATACAAGGTTGAATCTTTATCGATGGACTTTACCCTTTTCAATAAATCAATTTCACAATTGAAGACAGATAACTGGGTTTGTTTTAACTAATGAAATTCTGCCTTTTCAATTTCTGGAGCTGTGAGCTTACCTGAAATTTTAGTTTTTGATTTGTTGATATTATTTAGAAATCTTAAGATCCAGGCTGTGATGTTAAATAATTTGGAAAGAGAACTAAAATTTTCTAATTTTAACCACGAATCTGGAGGTACAACACCTACTGTACAAGATAATTGAGCAGAACTCAAATTTGATGATTTTCTTTCGTTCAAAATGTTAAATTAAGGGTGCATTCGAAAAAATATTTTTCCACCCCCAACAGCTCGAAATTTTCTGAGACATTTTCAGACTCATTTTTAAAAGTAAAAACATGAAACTTGCTGGGGTGATTTCTGAAGACATGTTTAACATGCCGTGTGATTTCATTTTCAGCTCAATTAATTAGAATTTGATTTTTAAACAATTATTTTCTCAGTATGACCCTTTTTTTCATTCCCAGATCGCCCGCTTCGGAAAATTCGGTTCAAAACGCCAACTTTGACAGCGTTTTTTACAGTATTTTCTGCATTTATCAAAAAATTAAGAAGCACGCACATTATATAGTTTCTAAATAAGAAAATTTCCCAGTTTGATGCGTTTGAGAGCAAAAATGAATTTTAAAATGAATCAGAAAATAAGCAGTTTGGATCGAAATTCACCCTTAAATGGTATCTTTTCAGGTTTTGGCCAACTGTCCTTTGGTAATGACAACCATTCAGGACCGTAATACCAAAATTTATTTTCCAGGAGGTTATGTAAATTCTCGCCTCAAGTAAGAAGATCACTCGGATTATCCTTATCTGGAATATACTTCCATATTTTAGGATCAGTTAAAGATTGTATTTCTACAACCCTATTAGTCACAAAGGGCTTCCTATCCATGGCTGATCCCTTAATCCAATATAGCGTAATTGTGGAATCTGACCAGATATGAATTTCCAAATTTTGAAAATTAAATGCATTTTTAAGATATTTAGACATCCTTGCAGCTATTAATGCCCCCATTAATTCAAGACGAGGAATTGTCAAACATTTAATCGGGGCGACATCATACAGTTAGAAATTACATCCGTGACTAATGCCTCAATAAATATGAAACGCGATTTCTTTTCAATATAGGATAATTTTAATTGCACAACGTCAAATGTTTTTATTTGTGGTTTAACAGCTGCAAAGGAATAAATTTGAAGTTTTTCTTGACGAATAATTCAAGGATTTAATTTTGAAACTAATTGCTTTGTAACAAACGACCTTTGACTTCCCAAGTCATATAAGCATAATGAAAGATCAGAATTTATTCCAGATTCCACATTTACACAAGCTGTATGTAAAATAACCTCCTTAAAGGAATTTTCATTTTCACAGTGAGATATCGAACTAATAACTGAGTCAGCTGATTTGATTTCTTTGGGAACTGTTTTATGAGAATTTTTTAAACAAATCGAAGTGTGATGAAAATTTCCATTGCAAATTTTACAAGGTTCTGAATTAAATTTACATTAGGTCGATATGTGGAATTTTTTGAAACAGGTGAAACAACGTCTCTGTATACGTAATTTTTCCCGTTTTTGAGGAATAGTACACTCTTTACACAATTTTGAATCATGTTCATTATCACAAAATAAACAAACATTTTTTACATTAGTAGTCAATCAGTAGGCTGAAGGAATGTCGCGTTTATAATTGCTAAAATGTTTATAACTGTTATTATATTTATTCTTTTCCTTTTTAGCACTAAAACTATTTTCAGAGCTCTGGAGTGCCATCATAGATTCTCGCGATTGAACTTTGTTTTTAATGAAGGAAAGAAGCTTTTCAACCTCCATTTTTTCACCATCGGTACTTTTACGATTAAAATTAATGCCATTTCAGCAGGAATCAAATTTAATAAAATAGAGCATAGGAGATGACCATAACTTCCTGCTGTAACTCCGAGAGAATTTAAATTTCTAATTTGTATTTCACAGCTATCATACAATTCCCGAAGTTCTCTAACATTAGAAGCATTCTTTACCTGTTTTAAATTTAATAATTTACTCATTTGTGCATTGATGACTAGGCCGTCACGACCGTAGCGAGGTTTTAACAAATCAACTGCAGCTTTAAAGCTTTCCTCCAAAAGCGAAAAACCTGCAACAGCATTATATGCACTACCTCCAAGAAGAGATTTCAAGTAGACAAATTTGTCAACAGGAGTTAAATTAGAATTCTTTTCGATTGCATTAGAATATTGCCCCCAAAATTCTAACCAGGAACTGCTGTCACCAAAAAATTTGTTTATAGTAATCTTCGGTAATTTCATAGATCTCTCTAAATTTCCGTTTTGAGAACCGGATTCATTTTTCATAAAAATTTGAAAAGCGTTATTCTGTTTTTGGGAGTTATGTTCATTTAAGAACTTCGTTATCTTATAACGTGATTCAATTATTTTCTCACTATAGGTTTCAGAACTTTCGATTTCTTTCTGAAAATTGTCGTCAGCAATAACATCTTGGATATCAGAGTTTAATTTTTTTAATTATTCATATTTGTCATTCAATTGATCCTTACAAATATTTAATAAATCAAATTTATTTTCTAATGGTATAGAATCATCTTCAAGAGTTCTGAATATTTTTGTACACAACTTTGTCGTTTGTGTGCGTAAACCTGATCTTTTCTTTTTTAATGTTTTGATATTCGGGGAAGTCGACATATTTATTTTTCAATCAATCAACAATAAAAATAGCTTACTTCAAACCTTCAGAATCAGAAATAATAAAATTCAATCATCAGTCCAGACATCCTGGCACGGGACGACAACATGAGGATTTTCAAAAACAGTCAATAAAATATATATTCTTCGAATCAGAACTTAATCACATCAATTCAATAAAATATGCAGAACGATTTTTATCCATTCAAAGTAAATCAGAACTCTAATAATTAAAACTTGGATAAATGAAATATGAATAAATTTATTATAACCAAGAAAAGCCTTGGTTCAGATCACATATAGCGGTGATCACTCGCTTCAGAATTTTTTTACATCTACATTAAAAACAAACTGAAAAATAGTAAAGTAAAATAGGGTTGCAATAATTCTTGCCGATGACTAATTTTCGCCAAGTCAAACAGAAAAAAAGGGGTTTTAATAACTTATATGAAAGTAAGAAAAAAAATAGTAGCAAGTTTAAAAAAAAAAAAAAAAAAAATGATTATATTTATTGTTATTTCTTTCATTGTGGTTTGATGTCACTACTTTATTTAACGATTGTTGTTAGTGCAAAGACCGCTTGTAAAAGTTTAGTAGTTTAAGTATAGTTTTCTGTCTCTGTTTACTTTACAGCACATGATTGGAATTTACATTCTGCATTATCTGCTTATTATGTTATGAAAGGAATTTTACCTGGAGAAGTGCCTTTATCTGATAGTGAAATATCTGCTGCTGCAAAGAATAACCCTCCTGTTTTTCCCAAGAATGCTTGTGAAAATACAAAGCTTGAAAATTTTACTAGACCTCCTTTGAAGAAACTTGCAGCATTTGACTTAGATGATGGAGGTAATTTCTTTATATTTTTTTCGATAAACATATGATTCAAAGCACGGAATTTTTCTAACAAGTGAAATATGTGAGGTATCTCTTGTTTAATGAATTGTGTTAACATTTGTATTAAAAAAAAAAAAAAACCCTGCTAAATGGAATTTTCTGCCAGTTTTCTTTTTATCGAAAGATGCTTTGCTCCTCTTTGAATCTAAAAATCGTTAATAATCACTACAATCGGTGCCCTATTGGTATAACCTGTGAACTTTACATCAATAAATTATTATTATGACAATCACTTTAATTGTGTTACTCACTATAACAGGTCACTGTCTACTTTATGCCCTTAAGTCTTCAATACAGCGATCAATATGCAAATTGTAAATTAAAACCATTAGTAAAAGCACTTCATACCCATAAATTGTTTATATGGTAATCGCTATAAATTGCACTTATCTGTATTTATATTATAACGTAGGCATATAATTGAAAGAGGGAATGAAATTATATCCAAAACAATAAAATACATTTTTAATTTTATTTCTCCCATATTCGTGCATCATTTTGACTGTTTTATTTATCAACTAATTTCTAATCTTCATTTTCTGTAATCAGTTATTTTTGGTAAATTTATCATATAATATAAAGCACCAAAAGGTTACATATGTAGTTTAGTATAGAGATCTTCAACCTTTCATACTTGGTGGCATCAATTTAAGTTTTGCAGTCGGCCCATAAATCAATGAAACAGATGGACAAGAAGTGTATATATACCTATGTTACAAGACCAGAGACAAGTTGTATATAGGTACTCCTAAAATGGAGGTTCTACAATGACAAGTTGTATATGATCTTTAAAAGTCTAATTTTTTCAAGAGTAACCTTTATTTTTATTCAAAATCTGCAAAATATCCTTAAAAATTCATGATTTTACTCTTCTATTATCTCTTAACCCTGTAACGTTTATAAGTAAACTTATGCATATAATTTTTTTTTATCAAATTCATAGGTTTAAATTTCTGAATGAATAAGGGCAATCCTTGTGTGTGGGACTTCATGAGAAGTGGGTCATACAAAACATGAGAAATTGGGATTTGTAATGTCCATGTCTATATAACAATTAAAAAAGGTCAAAATATTTTCAAGGAAATTACAAGGTGCAAAGTAGTGATGCAACGAATAGCGGTTTGGCCAAATAACCGAATACCGAATATTCGGCCAAGTTACAGCCGAATATTCGGCTTATTCGGCCGCCGAATAATGAACTTATTTTTGCCTAAAGACAAAATATAGTATGCACTATATGCCCAATTCTTGTATATTTCACAATTAAAATGTATTGTTTTCTTTTAAAAAATTATTTATATACAAATTTTTAATTTTTTAAAGCATTATTTTACTCTGAAAAAATATTCGGCTATGTTCGGCCTAAAAATTGCCTCAATAATATGATTCAGACGCCCCCAAAAAACTTCTTAGCAAAAGTTCCTCATCAGGTACTGTCTAGTTACATTTTAATAGATATTATGTGTGTTGTTGTTACATTTTAAAATAATGACAAAATTTTATAAGTACTAAGAAACATAAATTTCAGCTTTCAGATGAATTATTTTCAGAAGCAGGTAACATTTATGAAAAAAAAAAGAAATAGACTATCACCTGAGAATGCTGAATTATTATTATTTCTGCATCACAATCTACGTTTATTGAAAACATTTTGACTGTTTTTTAAGGCATTACAATGCTATTCTTGAAAAAAAATATCTAAAACGTAAATGCATACTAATTAAAAGAATTTAGTATTTACATTTCTTTCATTATTTAATAAGAAATAGTAACAGACTTAAAAAAATCACTTAAATTATATTTAACTTTTAAGCGTATTTTAAGAAATATTTTTTTATGTAACAAGGGTTAAATGTTAAACTACCCATTATGATAAAAAAAAAAAAAAAATTAATTAGTTTGTACAGCTGTATTAAAACAATTTTGAATAGATTAATTTTAAATTTAACAGATTATGTTAGCTTATTAGAGATATTTTTTGTACTTACTGATACAGCATAAAATTTTTTTAACATGATTCCTAAATTAGCCTCTTATATAAAAATGGGTAGATAAAACCCATTTGGAGTATGAAAGTTAATGGAAAAAAAAAAGTGTTAGTTAATTTCAAATAAAAATTTCATTATATATGATGAATATAAATTGTCAAATTAAAAAGTTATACTGTGTAAATATAAAAATATTTATTACAGTATTATTCGGCCAAGGCCGAATAATGGACTTGATATTCGGCTTCGGCCGAATATTCGGCAGACAGGCCGAATGGGCCGAATATTCGGCTTCGGCGGAATATTCGTTGCATCTCTAGTGCAAAGTTGCTGGGGAAAAGACCATATTTTACATTTTTAAAAAGGGCAGGCCACATTTTCCACATCTAAAAAAGACAAGGCACTTAAAAAAAAAAAAAGAAAGAAAAAAAAAAGAAAAAAAAAAGAAAGTCAAATCATGATGCCCTTTGAAAAATGTCTAACAGGAACTAGAGGTCTGCACGGGCCCGGGCTTGGCCCGAGGCCCGTACCCGGCCCGGCGGAATGAAGCAGAATTTCAAAACGGGCCGGGCCGGCAGAATTAGGACAATTTTTTCAACGGGCCGGGCCGGCAAAAAAATTAATCGGGCCTGTCTGCCCGATATAAGAATTTAAGCGAAGCAGATAAAATACGAGCCATTTTCAATGAATGATTTTCTCGAGAAGTATAAATGTGCGTCACGAGCCGATGCGATTTTAACAACATCAATACAGAAATGTAACATGTCCATCGTAGAGATCGGCATCGTACAGTTACAAGATGTCTGATTCCGAGTTTAATTTTTTTTCTGCAGACTCGTGCCGGGACAGAACTGGTCTTAATCGATCTCAGGATGTGTGGAACAGTCATTGTGTTTTGTAGTATTAATAGTGATAATGAACTTCCCTTAACAGTAGCTTTGGAAATATACCTTAAGGTAGTTCTCATATTCACTGCTCAACAATGCGAAGCTTTCAGACACATTTTTTGACAAAATATTTAACTATAAAGGCATAAAATTGAGAGGCCTGCCTATTGAAGGCATTTGGAAACGAATACCTTTTTCCATATTTGATAAATTACTTACAGAGATAACAGAGATTCCTGTCACGTGACTGTACGTTTTTCTCCTTACCTGTGCTATCGCTTCCGCAAATTCCATTCAAAACGCTAACTTTGACAGTATTTTCACAAAGATATATTGCTTTTATCTATGAAAAAAAACGACATTTACATAGCTTCTGAATAAGAATACCTGCCAATCTTACGCGTTTCGAAAAGAAAAGAATTCATAAATGTGTCGAAATGTAGCTCCTTTGGATTTGAGAAGAGCCTTAAAAATGAGAGAAATATTTTCGCAAATATACTTTTTATTATACAGCTTCAAAAGTTATCATGTTTTTAATCCTTTATTCTGAACTACATTAATCTTTTAATGAATCCTTATTTCCATTTTGAAATGTCTGTAAACACGATGACTAAAACACTGTAAGTAATAGTTAATGTTTACTATTGTGTGTTTTCTGTTTTGAAAACATCATAGTAATGTAAAATATACTGTAAAATGTTCCCATAAATATGTATGTAGTATTCATTAAAAGAATTTTAATTGTATATTGAGAAAAAACGGATTTTTTTTTTTTTTTTTTTTTTTTTTTTTTTGTAGAAATTGTGTCGGGCCGGGCCTGCGTTTACTGATTTTTGTACGGGCCGGGCCGAGAACTGTAAAAAAGCAAACGGGCCGGGCCGGGCCAAGATAGCTTTCGTTCGGGCCGGGCCGGGCCCGGGTGTGGAAATTCCGGCCCGTGCAGACCTCTAACAGGAACTCTAACATTAACATCTGTTGAAAGTAGTTCTGAATCAACTGTACACTCAGTAAATGGTACAAATTCGGTCTGTAATAGGTCACAAAATAACTTGCCAGACTCTGTGGATACATTACTTGTATGAAAAATAAATATTTTTTTATTATTTAACATTTGCTTGCATAATTCAGTTATACTCTACTATAATTCCGTTGTAAACTTTTTTTTTCAATTGCAATTACTTTTTTAATAAATATTCTGTGGCATTGTTTTGTATGCTTCTAGGATAATGACCCACTTGCATTATTTCTTGCAGCTAAGAAACTTTCAAGAGGCATATCACGAGCTACTGATAACTTTACCTTAGTTACTCAAGCCAGAAAGGAAGTTGCTGAGGATTTTGACTGTGAGCAATCTTCAAAGTCATCGTCATTGAGATTAGAAACACCTGATTATACATTTTCACTTCCTGATTTTTCTGCATTTTCTGAAAATCTGAGAGATTATTTACAGAGAGATTTGATTGAAACATCAACTCTAGTATCTTTAGAACAAGCAGGTAATTTGAAATAATAAGTACTTTTTTACTTTCTATATTTGATTAATCTTTTTATTCTGATTAAAAAATATGGTTGACTCTGAGAAATCCACACAGCGTGTGATTGAAGATTTAGTTGGTTATAAAATTTGGAAGATTATAAATAATTGTTTTGTCTGCATATTTTCCAATCTAATCGGACTATAAATTAGCAATATTTGCATGAAAGTAAAAATGCAGAAAGGAAATACAGTGCAGGTATAACTTATTTAAAATAGAATTACTTGCAAATTTCATCATTCATTACTGAGTTTTTAAATTTTGGCACAATGGTAATTTACGTTTTGGTTATGATGAATAGTCCTTATCTGTGTTCTACAACTAAATAATATGTCTGGTTTTGAGATAAACTACAAACGATATCATCTGCAGATTCACAGAATAGAAAAACTTTATTAATAAAATTTTGCTTAGGCTAACTCGATTTTTGCTACATTATACTTCTCCAAACACATAGTGTTTTTATTAATGCAGAGTTTGAAACTGTAATTGCTTTACTTTAATAGGATTTGATTGTTCCTTTTCCTTAATAGAAAATATTATTTCAATATACAATGTGTGAAATACATCAAAACTCATAAAACAGTATTCAATTCAAATTATTTGAAAACAACGTTTAAACACACAATAAAATAAGTTGATTTGATCAGACGTATACGTTTCGTGAGTACTAGGACTCGCATCCTCAGTGTAAAAAACTTTAAAAACAATATCCCCCCAACTACATGTACGGTGAAAAAACCAAATACAACTGAAATACAAATTCAAATCAACTTATTTTATTGTGTGTTTAAACGTTGTTTTCAAATAATTTATATTTCCACACAAGTCCTGTACTTACAGTATTCAATTCTTTGGAAAATTAATAACTGGTGAAATTACTACTATGTTAAATTTGTTCACTGAACGTAGATGACAATCATGATTTCCATTGTTTACACCGCAAAATGAATGGCTGATTGTACAGTGGCAGAATTCACAGAGTCAACTGTATGTATACAGTGAATTCTCGATAAGTCGAAGTCTGATAAGTCCAATATTCGTTTAAGTTGAAGTTTACACGAAGTCCCGACCCCTTTATTTACAAATCAATGTTAAACTTTCTCGTTTTGCCAAAGTCTACATCTTTTAAGTCGATTTTTTTTTCAGAAAGAGAAGTAACAGTAATTGGACTAATTTCTTAATTTTTTAGCCACGGCTCAAAAATGCTCACACTTTCTGTTAGATAAAACTTTTCTGCACGCCTCACGGGCTTAGAAGGACGCTATTTTTACTTCCCACCTTGGACAGTGAGAAGAGCCTGCGAGTTTGCAATTTCAGTGGCAATCGTTCCCCCTCCCCCATTCATTTCTCCTTTACGTATTCCCTTTTCTCAACTCTCAGGTGACTTAGTGTATTCTAATTTGTCAAAATTTTCACGCTTTTATGAAAGGATTTTTTTTTCTTTTTTTTTTTTTTCTTTTAAATCTTTCAATTCCATTATTGAGCTTTCTTTCGGGTTCTTTGTTTTAATGTTGAGTCTTGTCATTTTAGTGTTTATTGCTTTCACATCGTGGTACATTTTTAGTTGGGTCTTTTAAAATGTCGAAACAGAAATTAGAAAGTCTTACTTTAGAACAAAAAGTAAATTTGATAAAAGATATTGAAAACAATCCTAATTTAATGAAAAAGATCCTCTGAAATATGGTATCCCTCCCAACACGCTATCTACCATACTGAAAGATAAAGAACGCATTTTCAAAAGACGTAGGTCAACACTGTAAAAAAAACGGCCTGAAAAACGGAAATACTACTGGCAATCTAGACGCCAGTACTATTTCCGTTTTTTTACGGGAATTTTTACCCATAAATTACAGAAAAATTTCCGTTTTTCTGATTAAAAATGGAAATTTTTCTGTAATTTATGGGTAAAAATTCACGTAAAAAAACGGAAATAGTACTGGCATCTAGATTGTCAGTAGTATTTCCGTGTTTTAGTCCATTTTTTTTACAGTGAAGTGTCAACCCAAAGTGCAAAAGAATGAATACGTGTGCCTTCCCAGATATCGAAACAGACCTCGTACAATGATTTACATCTTACAGTACACAGAAGAGTGTAATTCCTTTAAGTGGTACAATGTTACATGAGAATGCTTTGAATTTCACAAAATTATTCAATGTGAAAGGATTCCCTGCAAGCACGGGATGACTGGAAAAATTTAAATCTAGACACAACATTGTGTTTCAGACATTATACGCTGAAGCAAAAGATGTGTCTGATACGCAGTGGGATGAACGGAAGAGTTTCATTACACAAACTTCTTGCAGGCTATAGTGCAGACAACATTTACAATATGAATAAAATGGGAGATTTTTACAAATGTTTTCCTAACAAGACAATGATGTTTGGGGGGTAATCATATTCTGGTGGAAAGTTAAGTAAAGAACGTTTCTATGTGCTTGTCGGAGCAAATGCTTCTGGAACAGAAAAATTACCTTTACTGGTCATCGCTAAATACAAAAATCCTCGCTGTTTCAAACTTAAAAAGTCACTCCCGGTAGAGTACAGATCCAATAACAAGGCTTGGATGGCACTGTTATTATTCGAGGAGTAAATCAGAAATTTGGATGTAGTATTTCATGCAAAAAAGCATAAAATATTGATCTTCGTTGATCCGTTGATTACAGCTCACGATCAACTTTTGAACTTAAAATCTATCAAGTTAGAATTTCTCCATTCTAGCACAACTTCGAAACTACAGCCAGCAGACCAGGGAGTAATTAAAGGTTTAAAACATTCCTACAGAAAAAGGTGGAAGGCAATCGAAGTTGACGAAAAGGAATAAATCAAAAATGTGGTGTGTTAGAAGCAATTAGACTGATTTCAAGTCCCTTGAACAACGATGCGAAACAAATCACTATAAAAAATTGCTTTAGTAGATGTGGCTTCTTTGCAAGCAATGCACACTCATGTGTTGTGAATGGAAATCTACACGATCAAGTTATTTCTGAAGATGACGATAATGAGTTTTTGAATATTAACGAAAATGTCGCAGTTTGCAGAGAAATCAGTGCTTCAGATATAGTTGAAGCAATGAAAAAGGTGGAGAACGATCCTGGGTCTGAGGGTGATGAGGAAGTAAATTGCGTTTCACCTCCAAACAATCAAGAAGCACATGCGGTAATGACGACACTACAGCAGTATCTTGAAAGTAGAGACGGTGTGGACGATTCTCTTTTCCTTTGTTTACATACTTTATGACATGTGAAAGACAAAAAAGTTTCTTCAAACAGTCATCTTTAACAAGTTTTTTCAGAAAACTTGAGTTTGTAAGTACCTTATATGTAGCATTAAATTATATATCTCTTTAGCGCTCATTTTGCCAGACTCCGTTATTACAGTATAATTGCAATTCCTATGTATATGATTGAATTATTTTTCATATATTTTCTGTATATATTTAAGGATTTTTGATAAGTCGAGCTTACGATAACTCGAATATTTTTGCTGGTCCCTTCGAATTCGACTTATCGAGAATTCACTGTATATATATATATATATATATATATGAAAAATTATATGCTTTAAAACTAGATTTTTTTTTGTCTTAATTCTATGATGAGCTTATCAGTACTAATTTTATTTTATTTCGAATGAACTTAAAAAGTCTTTTAAGGCGTCTATCTGTCTACTTTTAACATGTAAGTTTTGGGAGAAAAAACAGATATTTTTTGTATTTTTGGCCTATTATTACAGTACAGGACCTGTACCTTTTTTAAAAAATCTGCAACCAAAATCAAAAAAGTTGAAAACAGTCATATTAAAGATCGTTTAACATTACGGAGCGGGTGTTTTCAAGTGAGTGAAGATTCCCCTTAAAGGTATAATATGATTTTCGATTATACCTCTAGCTTTTTCACAAAATAATGTTTTTAACATTTTCCTGTAATGTTATGAAACATTGTTAACCCCTTCAGGACCGGCATCTTTTACACAAATTTTATTCGGATGGCACCACTTTTTAAGAAAAGTTACCTTTATTTAAACAATCACAAAAATGCTCTAATTAGAGAAATCAAATATTACTTTTCTTTTTTACTGGTGTCTAAAACAAATTCTGTATGCTCTTTTTGAGGGTGCATATCTGCACCCATGGTCCCAAAGGGTTTAAAATGTCCTGAGAGATCAATTTTGGAAATGAACCTTGCGAATTATAGTTAAATTAATTAATATTTTTTTATTAAATTCAAGTTATGAATGTTCATAAATTTGGAAGATTTTTCTGTGTGTTAATTGTTAACTTCTATGACTTTTTAAATAAATGGTTTAAAGTTATGAGAGTGGTTTATTTGATAAAAGAAGTTTCCATCATCATAACAAAATTAATAGCATAAAAAATCTTGATATAAATTGAAGTTTTAATATTTTATATAATGTTGTTTTATTGCTATTTTTATGAATATTTTGAACTATATATACGCACCGAAGAGCCATTACATTCTGACCACCATTTGTCCTCAAAACCACCACACTTGACCTGGTCTCAACTCGACAAAGTTTTATAGGCGGTCTGAGATATCTGGTATCAAGCGCTCACCAACTGGTCCAGAAACTCTCGCATATTCCGAGGTGGTATCGTGGCAGCAAGAATTGGGATTTCCAGGTAGAACCACAAATGTTCTTTTGGAATTACATCAGGTGAATTTGGAGACCAGGACACGACTTGAAACTCACTAGAATACTCCTTGAACCACTCCCTGACGATTCAACCTATATGACATGGTGCATTATCCTGTTGGTAAATGCAATAACCCGCCGGAAACATTGTTGTCATTAATGGATGCACCTGGTCTGCAATGATGTCCAGGTAGCGCACAGATGTCAGGGATTGTTCTATGGGGATTATGGGTTCTAATGTGCTCCATAAAAACATCTCCCACATGATAATATAACCACCACAGGCTTGTCCCCAACCCTGTGCATCCAGGAGCCAGGGTTACCGTTGAAAATCGGCATATTCACACGCGCCCGTCGATGTGATGGACCCGAAAACGTGATTCGTTGGACCATGGAACTTTCTTCCATTATTCTATGGTCCAATTCCGATGTTCATGGGGCCGTTGCAGGCGCTGCTGGTGATGACGTTCTGTCAGTGCAGGAACATGTGATAAGCACTATAAAATAGTGCTTAGGGGTTAAAATGGGTAGCAAAGTTTGTGATAGAGATGTTTCTCGTTGCGGGGGTTGTTCATCTTTTATAAAAGAACTTCGGATATAAAATAAGTAGATGGAAATATCTTTTGAATTATTTTAAATGAAATTTAAGATTTTTCGTAGTGGAGTACGAATGCGCGAACAGCACAATAAACTCAGATCCAGAAGATTCAAACTAATACTTGTAGCGTAATAAGGAAACTTTAATGAAATTTGAAGAGACACATAAGTGCCTTGGGAGTAACCCTGCTGACACACACAATCAAAACTTAATCTTTACATTCTGAGAAGTAGGCAAAGAGTGATAAGTTTCACATTTTCATTCGTAAAGTTTTGGCGATATATAGATATTGGGTAAGACACAGATCTTGCCAAGGGGTGACCGTTACATTGAAATACATGGGGTAGTTTAAATTTAGATGAAAAGCCTAATAGGCGATAATTAGCCAAGCGTTAGTCCGTGAGAAAGTAATAAAGAATCCGAAAGCTGTCAATAGCATTAGAATGAGTGCGGTAAACTGAAAGGCGACTTAAGTTTAAAAGTACATCTGGATATTATTAACTAACTGCTGGTTTAACCAAAGTTTTGACTATCTCTTAGTAAAGGATCGAATTAAAAATCTGACAGAGAGAAATTTTATAGGCAGATGCAACGTTAAAAGAATGACTCTTTCGAAATGAAATGGCTGTGAATAATAGTCTTTTTTTTATTTTATTTACATAGATAAAAGAGCAGAGAGAGAGTTTTCTGGGAACGCTAAAGTAATGTGAAAAGGAAAGTAGATTAATTTAAAACTTAGATATACAAAAAGAAATAGAAAGGGGATTTTTATATTGATAGTTAATATTAAATTTTAACTATCAAGGGATCATATTAATTACATTTAAAGAATAATATATGTGATATCAAACGATATCACAGAGGATATTAAGTTTGCACTGAAGCGTAATGCTGGTTTAAACCCCAAAGAAAATTGATCTATTAAGAATTGTATTAAAATTAAGCTAGATAAACTTCAGCATTTGAAAAGTAAAAGATAATTTCTAAAAACGTGTTGGAGAATAATGACAAATAAATTAAAAGCACAATTAGTTTATTAAACTTAAAAGACACATTAATGTAGAAACAAATTTATAACATCTCTCAAATATCGGCTTGTTAACAAATGAAAAATGGAAAAGACACTTATCTGAAACTTGAATATCATTACAAACGTCATGGCAAATAGTAAAGGTATTTACTTTGAAATATAACATTACTGCATGATATATAAATTACAACATCCATATCATCCCAATAGTGTAGCGAGGGCTTGAAAATATAAGTATGTCCTTTTAAAGACATGGCACAAAAGTCAATTCGTATTTGACATGAAAATCGTCTCTTTTCTCTTACGAAGAAACCATTGAAAAACTGTCGAAAACGTCACTAAAAAGACTGGCATTACTTTACTACGCCCGAGCTTTAAGATGAAAACACTTATATTGAGGACGACATCATCAAAAATGTAGAAAGGTAGTCTCCAGAAATACTGCTGCGTTGACACAATGTCTTGTATATTACAAAGACAACTTTAAACCAGGGTTGGCACGGTTTAAACCAAGTGGTTTTAACCATGGTTTAAACCAATTGGTTTTTTTAGAAAAAATCTAATATAATATTTTCTCTTTTTTGTAATTTAATTGTTTTAAATTATTGATACAAGTAATTTATACTTTTAACACTTCATCCCAGCAGTCAACTTGAAACATAATGAGCCTAGGTCAAGTTTCTATGCATGTAGAATGAAAATTAGCATGTGCTGATGAACATATCTGGTACCCTAAAGATTTTCCTTAAAACATGTGAAATAGAAAAGATAAAATAGATAAATAATATTCAATATTTAGCATAAAATATTTTCATTTAAAAAATGCAGATTATTTACAGCAGTTAATAACAAAATACAATGATCGTTAAGATTTTGGTTAAGTTGTAAAAGAAAATTTCCTGGATTGGGAAAGATTATCTTTAAAGAATTTAAAAGAGTAACTTAAGATATCAAATTGAATAACACAGCTTGCAAAAATTGAGTGCTAATTATAGCATTTCAATAATACCAATCAATCTTTTCTGTTAGTTGCTGAATCTAATGGCCAAAAATGTTGACTTGGACACTTGGAGTTATCACTGAGAAAACAAAATAACCAGAGGTATTTGGATGGATATTAAAAAAATAATAATAACTACCATAGAATAATATATTATATTCATGAAACTGCATCAAATGTTTATTGATTGATTATTTATTATATTATTAATCAAAGGATTCATCATACGATTTTAAAAGGTATCAATGTTTCACTGTGTAGAGCAGTTTACTTTGAACATAAGACATAGCTGTTACTAATAATGTTTAAATTAGAAATGATTTCAATTTTCTATATAAATTGACTGTAATTATTTAATTTAAATATTTTCAAAAGTTATATTACTTATATAATATCCAAAAATGTTTATTTTATCAACAGATATGCATCTGTATGCAATAGGAAATTATATTTTAAAAAACCCGGTTTAAACCAAATAAACCGGTTTTTTTTGGTTTTTTACAAGAAAACCTGTTTTTTTTCCAACCCCGCTTTAAACAATACGCCATTTCAGCTTCTCGGAAAAACAAACTCTCAAATTCAAGATGACTCTCCTCTAAAGCAAATTACTGTTGAAATGGACTATCGTAAAAGCAGATGAATAAAACTATTTAAACAGATGACATTAAACACGTCGAAGCATTATGAAAAAGATATTTCTACCTTCCCAGTACGAAGAGCAAACACAACTGGCCAAGATGACTTGAAAGCACAGCGATTTATTCGAAATGAATGAACCGAAATACGGCATCTACGCATGTCCGTTGAACTCCCAACCGGCTACCATACCAGAAGGAAGCACGTAAAAGCGTAACCATGACAACAATCGCCGATGCTCTGGACATATGACGCCGTCTTGTGTTTACCACGAGAACTACGGCAAAACTATGAGAACTCAAAGCTGTTTTGCACAAATGAAAAAGGGAAATGCACGAAGTCGAAAACTGAATTTAAGAGACTTTAAAGAAAAGATGAAAGTAAGTTTTAAGGAAATAAAGTATTTTGTTAAAATAAATAAATAAATGAAATAAAGATGAAAGTAGGGTAAAGCATAGTAGAAAGGTGACAATGATGAGAACAGAGGCTTTGTAAAGATATCAACATGCTTAGGCTGCTGACTGCGTAGGCCCATATGCAACAGTGCATGCGGAACTGTGTGTTGAGAAACACTGTCTGGTTCGCCGTTGTTGTAGTTGTTGGTGATTTCGGCTGTTGCAACTCTTGGATCGTGACGAATAATGCGTAACAATCTCAGCTCTCCTCTGGAATCAATACGCCACGGGTGACGTGCCACTCGTCAGAGACTTGTCGTTTCACCATCCATACACCACTTTCGGTACGTCCTCACAATGACTGCACATGTACAGTAGGGTGGAACTTAAGTATAGGGTAAAAAAAAAACTTTTTTGTTTTAATGTGTAATAGTGAAAACTTTTTTCCTTTTTGGATGTCTAAACTTTTGGCTGAAAAGGTTTTTTTAAATTAAGTTGTTTTCCGGTTCCTCAAGGAGGTCAAAGTTTTGAAATTTCAGTATAAAGTAACTTAATGTAAACAACGTAGCTGATAGCTCATATCTACTTTTATTTAGCAAATACTATCCAGAAGTCATCACGAGGAGGTGGTTAAATATCGACTTTCACCCTCCTTACCTCTCTTTATTATGGATTAATTCAATTGGATATTCAACCTACTGTCTTTTTAGGCAAACTTTGTCATTATATTGTGGGAATTCAACTTTCCCAAGATTAAGCCATCTTTTGCTTAATATTTAAAGACGGTTGACGCAGCTCGCGGGACAATTTTGACACACATTTCCACTGTTTGAGTATGACAAGGAAAATCTAAAATTCAGGTGTATCCCCTGTTTGTACTTCTTTTAAGTTCTTCATCCGATCAGTCCGTCAAGATAGGATCAATGTTTTTATAGTCTATAATTTCAGTATGTTCGCCATTTTTTCAAGTCGCTTTCCTGCAGGTCCAGAAAATCCTTTTGTACTTGTAGTTTTTCCAGCAAGATGTTGAAATAAGTATCTAAGAAAAATGTTCATTTGCATGTAATAATCAAATTATCCATTATAAAGTTTTTAGGGTATTGCTTCCAATGTTTTAACAACTCCATATTTGCATCCTGCATTAAAGGCGTTTCTGTTTCACCCAATAACTTTCAAACTTGAAATGTCTGTATTATTATTTTGAAAATAAACCAAAATTGCGGTGGCTATATTAATTTAAGAAGAAGATGTCAATGAAATATGACCAATATATTTTTATCCTGGTTTTTGAACTAAGACCAGGTGTTCGTCTTTAATGATTCTTAGTTATACATTTTTACCTCTGCTTCAGTTATCATAAAGTTATCCTTTCTGCCATCAAAATGCTAACCTTCTAAAATTAACTCATTTCGTCTTTCCTGTTCTTTCAAATGCTTCCGTTTCTTTTCTCTTTGTCCTCTTCAAGTCCTTCTTTCAGTTACCTTTTCTTTATTATCATCAGAAATACCCATATCTTCTAAGGTGCCATTTGCAATAATATTTGCATTTCTGTCTAATACTCCGGTTCTTTCACCTTGTTGATTATCAAATTCAGGTTTAGAAAAACAATCGATTGAACTATTTCCTTCCGAACTATTTTTTATAGTTGACGATAATTCAATCAAAACATCATTTGTTTGTTTTAAAATAACTTTTTTCCTTGATATTTCCTTTTCCAGTCTTGCTACACATTTTTTGTAGTTTTTATATCTGTTGATCCTATTGGCATCACCCCATCTCTCTTTGGTCTTTGAGAAAGTGACATTCTTGTTCTGATACACGATAATATTTAGTGCTTTTACACAAAGAAATGTTTTTTGCAGGATTACCTAACATTTTGGAATTTTATATTGGATGTGGGATTATTCTTTCTAATCTTAATATTTTTCTTCAAATTTTGACATTTCTCGCGCTAGTCTCTAATCACTTTTTATGATTTGTGCATCTGAAACCGTTGGAATTGAAAGTCTCAGCAATACACTTTTAATTGCATCATCAACAGCTTTAGATATTTTAGAAATAGTGTGTACCAGATTCCAGCTGTCAGATTTTAAGTTAAATTGAAGCCAAAAATAATGTTTCATAACATCTTCATATGTTCCTCAAAGATGACAATCTAAAGTTAATTGTTTTGGTCCACGAAATACAGGACACTTCAACAATTATCTAGATTTAGGTACGTTAACAGACTTTGTCACTTTTGACACCGAATGTTTATTGAAAAATAATTAAAGAAACTGTTAACACATGTTAAATCGGACTAACTTTTTATGTGTCGCAGCCAAATAAATAAGAGACAATGAAAGCCGATGCCCACGACGCTGGCTTCTACAAAAGTCAAATAAAGTGGGACTAACCACTCTAAGGCACTCAAACTAAATTATTCTCTTTATTACAGAACATTAACACTTAATTAATTTAATTTTTCAAAATATAAATTTAACAATAAGCTTAAAAAACTTTTCATGCAATTATTGGCTTTTTTTCATTTTTTAGGAAAAATCAGGCGCTTTGAGGAACCGGAAAATATCATTTTAAAATCAAAAGAAAAATATTTTCTTTTTATGGAGTTAAAAAGGAAAAAAATAATCACTATTAGAATATAAAATTCGAAACTTCGTTTTTTAGTTCCACCCTAATGTACAGCCCACCAAACACGCTGTTTCCGATATCGACATTTCCAGTCGCCGAGCCATAACGATTTGACCTTTATCAAAGTCTGATAAATCTGCTACTTTTCCCATTAAGTCGCTAATCTCGCTATGTTTTGAATACAATGCATGGCCGCTTTATATACTCCAATATCAGCCGCGCACGTGCCGTGGTTTTGTTTCTGAGCGAGCTCATTGTTATAGATGGAGGGTGGTCATAATGTAATGGCTCTTCGGTATATATAGTATATATATACTCTTTAATGGTACTTACTTTATTAAGAAAAAGATAAATTTTGCTTGATATCCACCATAGGTTAATTTTAGCTGCTCATTTTCTTTTAATTTCATTTTAATTCTCTTAATACAAGATTTATAGCTGCATCTGCGCATTTTTTTTTTTTTTTTTTTTTTTTTTGCATTATTATCATTGTTATTTAATTGTACAATTTGTAACATGTTGTACAATTTGTTTACATCTTGTTGATTAGGTACCATTACTGCTATCATATTAACTCGAAATCTGCACATGTGTGCACTCTTATGGTATAAAGAGCTGAATATTATCATTTTTAGGCCTAATGCCAACAATATTCGAAGAAATAACATATCTTTACTATGAATTATGCTTATGTAGCTCTAGTTTATTTTTACATTTGTGATTTCATTTTAATGGTTTAATTTTATATTTTCTTTTCCTTTGAGTTTCACACATGTTATTTCATTTTGATTATGTATACATGAAAAATTATTGCAGCGATTGACTAAAGAAGGTGTACATGTAAAGTCCCCATTTTAATCAAGATGCATTTTCTGCTTAATTATCGAAATTTTTACGCAGGTTAGCACTCATGTCAAATCTTATACAAACTGAATTAATGCTGGCATAATTCCCCACTGATCAGATATTTACTGTTTCTGGATCAGATATTTGCTGATTTTGGATCAGATATTTGCTGATTCTGGAGAGGATTTATAAAATCAGATTGTATAAATATTTAAAACAGCAGCGTACCATCATTTAAAAGACTGGTCTATAAAAAAGTAGTGCAGTCATTTCTATCTATGTGCCAAATAAATGAAAACATTCACTGTAAGTGTAGAAATCCTGGAGTTTTCTCGATAAAAAAAAGATCACATAATTGCAGCTCAACTTGTTTATTACATAATTGCCGTATATACTCACGTATAAGTCGAGGAATTTCTGACAATTTTTGGCAAGCAAATTTGGGGGGTCGACTTATATGCGAGTCAATTAAAAAAAATAATAATAAAACTTTGAATACTGCAAAATCTGACTTTTTATGTGTATGAATAATAAATTATTACAGAAAATATACAAATAATAATAATTTATCATTAAAAAAATTTTCAATGATTTATTTTTATTTACTTACTACTTTTTCGCATAGGCAAGTGAAATATTTGGTTTGATTTTGTGCAAAATTGAAGTAAAAAGTTAGGGGGTTGACTTATACGCAGGTTTTTGATTTTTTGCAGAATTTGCATTTGAAAGTTAGGGGGTCGACTTATACGCGAGTATATACGGTATTTCTTAAATTAATAGAATACTTTCAAATCACTTTGTAGGAACATTTTATAAGATGTTAGGGGCGAAATTCCATAATTAGAACGTCATTCTTCTCTCGATGTTTTAGTTACGTTTTAACAGGTGAAATCACTGACAAAAAAAAAAATTGTCAGAGCTAGGACAGCAAAGCTTTATAGTCAACATATATTAATACAAATATCTGCATTATATTAAAGCAATTAACCAATGAAAGACACGGAAAGTACGGATTGAACAAATTGTTGTGCTGCGGTTTCTTTTTGGTGCAGAGAACATTCGAGAACAAAACCAGAGAGAGAGATTCAAAGGGAAAATTAAAAGGGAATTTGAAGAGGGAAAAACTTTTACTTGTGCAATGCAAAAATGAAAATAAAGATGCATAAATCCAAGTAGATTATTATACAGAGAAAGAAAATAATGATATTTGAAGAAGAAAACGTAAAATTAAAAGAGAAAAAATTTAGAATATTCTTTAGTTAGATTAAATAATTAAAATACTTTACACATATATAACCAAAGTGGACTATCCCTTATTTTTGTGAAAAATGAGTTTGACGTGTCCAAGCATTGTACGTCATGCTATCTATTGGCCATATAATGAATTTTATTGATTTGAAAACTATGCAAGTGATAGAGCCGGTTTAACAGATGATCCAACATAACTAGAATATAAAGTTACCAGTACAAGAGTGGATCAAATTGCTTGGTCCACTCTGACATTGTCAGTTTTACTACCAAATACTAGGAATAATAATAATGATAGAGGTAAACTATTATTTTTCGCAGTCTCTGGCAATGCTTATGCAATCATATGCTTACTGAATGTGCTTGGTCTCCTCTGGTGTTTCTCCTTTACACAACCATCAAGTAGTAGGACTTCTTATGTAATAGGCTTTGAAGGTTGAAAATCAGTCTCTGAAATTTTTTTTTGAATATTGCACAGTTCTATCCAGTTCGTCTGTTGCTATCAATCATCTGTTTGTTCATTGAGAGTCAGCCAAATTTTTGTTTATTCAAAAAAAAACCCCACTTCAACCAAATTTTTGGTCCACAGGACTGGCATCAGATCATCTTTTAATTAAACAAAAAAAAATTGCTTTAAAAATGATTTAGATGCCATTGGTGAATTTCATTTATATATTGGAATTACTAAGATAACTTGTTACAAATCGAAAGGTAAGATATGAAGGGGATAAAGTGCAGTGGTTGAAATTTTTCTATCTATTCTACGAAAACAAGAACTCGTTTGTAGTGTCTTACAAGTATGGACATGTAGAAGTACATGTTTGTCAGAAATTAGATTTAAGAAAAAGGCAATTGCGATTAAAATGAATAAGCAGTGCCTCTTCTCTACCCTCAAGGACGTTAAATTGCAGCAAATAAGAAGACCCTTCTATCTCTTTTGGATTACAACCCCTCTCATACCACGATTTCTATTAAAAATTTTTAAAACATCGTCAGAAGATTAAGACACAATATGCTAAATGAGAGAAGAAAGCTAATAATTTTCGTTTTATTGCGGAAGGAAATAAAAACTCTTCAACTAAATTTTTGTGCCACAAGACTGGCATCAGGTCATTGCTTCTGATTAAAAAATAAATTAAAAAAAAAGTTTTAAAAGTGATTTAGATGACATTGGTGGATTTCACTTGTATATCAGAATTACTAGGATCACTCGTTACAGATCAAAAACTAAGCAGGGAGTGGTAAAGTGCAGTCGTTGAAAATTTCATATCTATTCTACAAAAACAAGAACTTGTTTGTAGTATCTAACAAGTATGAATGTGTAGAAGTACATGTTTGTCATAAATTAGATCTAAGGAAAGGGCGATTACAATTAAAATTAATAAGCAATGCCTCTTCTCCACCCACAAGGACATTAAATTACTGCAAATAAGAAAGCCCTGCTATCTCTTTTGGATTACAATCCCTCTCGCATCACACTTTCTATAAAAATTTAAAACATCGCCAGACGAAGAAGACATGATATGGTTATTGGAAGAAGAAAGGAAAGAAGAACCTGAAAAATAATATTTATCTCTATTATTAATATCAACATTATTTTTTACTTTCACAATTTTTTCTCCAAATTATAAAAAATCATATTTACATTACCTGTTTTTTGTGAAAAACTTATGTAGGATTGTTCTGTAAAAATTAATAAAAATGTGTTTTATTTAACAATTGTTTTTGTTCTAAGCAGTAGTTTAAAAAAGCCTGAATGGACCAAGCCACATTTTCTCCCAAAGTTCCTAGTATTTGGTAGTGAAACTAATGTATTTTTAAAATCTGTCTTTTCTCAAGGCCTCATACACACACACACACACACATAGATATATGCATATACACATTTATAGCTGTTTTACACGTTGTTTAGTCATATTTCTATCATATAATGCACATCAGAAGTCAATTTAAAAATATTAAAAAAAAAAAAAAAACAGTGGCACTCCGGGAGTGCCAATAGAAGTGAAAACTTCAACAATTACGTGTGTGTTTTTTTAATCGTCGGGAAATGTTTTATGCGTTGAATTGCGTAGCAGCACTAATGAAAGCATCTGGGGACACGGCAGTGCCCCTACCAAGTCTTTAAAGCACAGCCATAAGCATCTTTTTCTGGAAGCAACTCAGGGTATTTTTGACTCCCCAATATCTTTGTGTTGGTGATTCCCAGAAACTTGAAACTTCGTAAATCTAAAGTAATGTGGAAATGGAACTAAATGCTGAAATTTCACGTTTCTATCTTTTTTATTTCAGAAGATATATGAACTTAAACTTTCGCCTTTTCGACACTGATTCACCGATCATCAAAACTCAGAGGTACGTCCTGTATCCCTAGAATCTTGAAATTTGGTATGAAGGTAGTGTTTGGGATACAATAAAAGGGAAAATTTAAAAAATTTGGATAAAAAGTCGAAAAATCAAAAAACCGAGAATTTGGCAGAGATGTGATATACGAACCAGGTTTGGCGCGATTTTTTAACGTCAATTTGGCGAAAGCCCGTTTTCCAATACCAGTTACAATATATATTTTAAAATTATTTTCTATTGTTTTAAAAAGTAAACAACAATAAATAAACGGTAATTTCATTAATAACTATAGAACAAAACAATTGTACAATTTAAAAAAATAAAATAAAAGTAAATGAACAATTTATTAATAAATAAGCAACAGTAGCCGGGTTACCTTGTAAAATAAAGTAACGCCATTTTGCTGTCAATTAGGTACCCAAGTGCGTATCTGACATCTGTGCCCCGTATTTTATCTTCCGTAATCGAAATTCCCGCCAATACTGTTGGTCATTGACCAGACCATCAACACGATAAAATACAGCGTTATCGGTTTTTAGTTACACGAAATAGGTAGGTCACGAATACGGTATAATTCATTTTAACTGACGAAAAACAAAATAATAATTTGTTTTAGCAATACGGCGGGAGAAAAAGTGAGTTTTAGCTTCCTTCTTCTTTTGCGGATTGGGCTGAAGAGGGAAAAGTTCCTGTCATTCACCGCTTGGCGCGCTAGTGTCTATGTGTCAAAATGCTAGCATGTCGGTAACATTACAGTGTCTCGAAATCAGTGGTTTTTCCCCATCTCAAAAAAAGCTTGACGCGCCTAAAGAAGTTTTCACTTCAATAATTTTGAAAATTGGACGGATACCTTAATAAAAATGGACGGAAATTGGACGGATACTTTTTCTCAAGGCCTCATACACACACACACACATATATATATATATACATATACACATTTATAGCTGTTTTACACGTTGTTTAGTCATATTTCTATAATATAATGCACATCAGAAGTCAATTTTAAAATATTTAAAAAAATAATTTTGAAAATTGGACGGATACCTTAAAAAAAGTTATTTCAATGCTTTTTATTAACATAATTGGTTTGAAATTTGATGCATGTACATATTAATTTAATTTTTGTTTCTTCATACCAGGTCGATTAAACTGGTGGTACACACGGGGAATCAGCAAAAAATTATGGCCACTTTCTACTACTGGAGATGGAAACTGCCTTTTACATGCTGCTTCATTAGGTGATTTATTATCACATCTCCCATAATTATGTAGATATACAAAATAAATTTATAAACTGGCAGATTAAAAAAAAAAAAAAAAATCCTCAGTAATAATGAATGTGCTGTTAAATGTTTGTATTGTATACATTTTCTCAGTAATTCAAGTTGCTTTTTCATTTTCTTGTTTAAGTATGTTTTGTAATTCTGATTACTTTGTGTTACTTCATGGCAAACAATCAATTTTGTTTTTGATAGTTATTATACACTGTATTATTACAGTGTATTTTAATATACTGAATAGTAAATAGATCATCAATCATTGCTTAACCCATTACTGGCAGATGTAATCATATGAGCAGAGTAAAAAAGTGAAACAAGAAAGATTAGCAAATGGCGTTAAAAAAAATATTAATTACTTAATTTTATTTATATTAAATGATTTTCCTCCTATTATTGTTAATGAGTTAAAGTTGTACTATATGTACATTTTTATATAATTTTTTCTTTTCTGTTGCATATTCCAAAACAATGGTATTCTTTATCTATTTTCAACTGAATTATTTAGCTTTTTTATGAATACCTTATTGTTTATTGAACTTATTCTTGACCTCATTACAACAAATGTCAAGTTGGCTTTTAAACATTCAATGACTAATTTTAGTTTATTTTTTAAAAATTCAACTGTCACTTGTAATACCATAGCCGCCTTGCTGTATCATGCATGATAGGTGACAAATAAAAGTGTGATATATCCGAGAATATTAAAAAAATCAAGAGAAGTGATAACCTCTAAGTAAATGTTTTATATTTCTGTCACAAATGGTAATTTGTTTATATATTACATTTTTCTTAACCAATTAAGGATATAAAATTATTTTTATTGTAATTGATATTATTATTTGCTCTAATTATGAGCAATCTCAAAATTTTCTGATTAATTTTTTTTAAACGTTTCTTCTTAATTATAATTAACATTAAAATAATATCTTTTACACATAAAAAATAATTCCAAATTAATTCAGTGATAAAATAAATATTTTACAGGTATGTGGGGATTTCATGACAGACTATTGACTCTTAGAAAAGCCCTACATTCATTATTAACAAACAGTACGTACACTGATGCCTTTTATAGGAGGTGGAGATGGCAGACTGCTTTGCAAAATAAAGAGGTAAATAGTTAAATTTGTATGGTTATTTTTCACAAATAAAGAGAAAGTTGTCTTTTTTTTTAATATGAAATATTAGTTAAATAATAACAAAATGAAAAAAATATATATATGCACAAGTTTAATGCATATATTTTTGCTGCCATTCTGAAATATGTTACTATTTGTCTGGCTAATTCACTGGCACAGACAAATGCAGGCTTAGTGGTGGGAATATAGTTCTTGTGAAAGACAGATATTATAAGTTCATGTGTGGCTTGGTTAGTTTAATCATTTGTTTATCACTGTTAGTGTTTCATTGTTTATTTATCCTTAAAAATGTATTCCAAATGCAAAGTCGAATGCACTGGTAATAAATCTAAAAAACAAAAGCCTTCAATTAGTTTAGAAGAACAGATGAAAATAATTCCTATGTATGATTTCAGAAAAACTATATCAGCTGTAGCTCGGGATGTAAATCCACCTACTTAACAGTAAATATAGTGAAGGTTAAAGTTCGCATTGCTGAAAGCATGAAAGGTGCGGTAACGTTGAAGGACACAATAATTGCCTAGAGGAAATAAGGCTCGATTTCAGAGATGGAGAAATTGTTAACTCATTGGATCAAGGATCTGGCACAGAAGAGGATACCGTTAAGTTTTCCCGTTATCCAGGAGAAGGCTGGATCTTTATATAAAGATTTACAAGAGAAGGCCTGTATCACAGATACGGAGACTACATTTAAAGCTTGTGCTGGGTAGTTTGAATGATTCAAGAAACGTACGGTATATTTTTAAAACACAAAGTCACTGATATATTTTGTTTGGAGAAACCAACCAGCTTAGCGCACAAAGCCTGCTAGTTTAGTACTAAAATTCTGTATACTTAGGAGTTACATCTTATAAAAACTGCATCACGAGAATCAAAGATTGAGAGGTAATAATAAAATTAATAAAACATGGACAATAGAAAATAAATGTAATATGTCATATACTCATATTATGGGCCTTATAAAACAACAACAACAAAAAAAATCATTTTTTTCTTCATTTTGTATGGGCTGTTACTTTACCAATTTTTATGGTAAAAATAAGGTGTCTAACACGAATGGAATTTTAAAGTTTTCAAAGTTTACAGTAGCATATGGTTAGTTAAAAAAAAAAAAAAGTCAATATTGTCATTATAGAGAGGTTTATGTTAAAATGCATTATTGTCTTAGTCAAATGTGCTGTAAGTTAGCTCTCATACAAAATCTGCCACGGCTGTGGCAGTTATTGTTATAGATAAGTTTCGCTGTGTTCTCTTTCTTAATGAAATAAAAATCTTTCAGCAAAATAATGCTTACATATTGCAGACTTAAATAACAGCGGTTCAAGCAAAAATTATAGTGAATTTTTTTTAATATTCTGGCATAATAACACCTATATTCAAGTTATTTTCTTCTTCCACTCACTAGTTCAATTAGGATTAAAAAGTAAAGTGAAATTATATATTTTGTGTAATTTATTTTAGTGGAGGATATGCCTTCATAAATATTAGTTTCTCTGTATGGTCCTCATAAAAAAAAAAAAAAAAAAAAAAAAAAAACTTATTAAAAAATATCTTATTTTTTTATACTATTATACATAAATATTTTGTATTTTTGAGTAAATAATTTTTAATTGATTTTCACTTAAAGGCTGGATTGATATTTTGTGAAGAAGAATGGGAAAAGGAGTGGAAAAACCTCATTAAGCTATCTTCTTCTGAACCAAGGCAATCCAGTATTCAAAGGAATTCTAGTGAGCAGCTTAGTAGCTCTAGGTAAATAATTAAATTTATACATGCCTAGTAACACATAATCCATGAATGTATCACATGAAAAATTCATAAGTGATAAAAGTTTTACCCAAAATTTATGTGTCTATCTCAGTTTTTATGTGGCCATCATTTGATAGGGTTGCATTATTAGCTTTTAAGTAAACTAAGTTATGTTCGTACTAATAATTTTTTGAAATAAATTTTTACTTGATTTTCAATATTTATACTAATAAAAGAAAGTGTCTGTTTGTCGACGATGGCTAGGAAAATCTACCACACATAGAAGTCTGAAAAATTTGTATGAAAATAAATAGTCCAAAGCAGGTTCTGATGCACCTGAGGCTCAGATATTTTATTTTGGGATAATTAGCTGAGATATTAAAAATTCATTGACAAAGCATTCTTTTTTTTTTTTTTTTTTTTTCCCTTTGCAAATTGGCAAACGCACTTGACATTTGTGCATGCTCAGTTCTGAGCCTTCTGAAGCTGGCAAGCAGAAGATTTAAAAATGTAAGATTGGCTTTAAAGAAAAACTTTTTCTATATAGACATTGGGCGAACTGCTGAAAATATGTAAAAAGGAAAGGCATATTCTTAAATTTCTTACTTTTACAGTTAACTCTACAATCTGTTCGAAAATTATTAATATTAACCGTATAAATCTTTTTACACATTCTTGTTACACTGGATTTACATCTCCTATTAAATCTCGAAACATTGAGACGAGTAGCAGTATTTTAAAAAGTAAAATAAAATATGTGAAATTTTCGCTTAGAACATGAACATGCAGGTGGCTATAGCTCATGTTTATCCAACTAAATATGCATATTTTTTCATAACAGTTTTACAAAGGATTTCAATACCTTTATATTTATAACCGATAAAACTTTCCAAGATTTCAGACTGTAAAAACTATTTTTTTTTATGTTAAAGGATGCATCGCAAAAGCAAAAAAAGCTAGAAGAAAATCCACTTCTTTTACAACTAGATATCAATATTTTTTCTAGTTAAAATTAATAATGAATTTTTAATCACCACATATCACATTTTTCACAATAAAAAAGCGTGTAAAGTGAGTCTGTGTATAACATAGACTTGGCTAGAATTGTTATTTCGTAGTCTCTACGAAATAACACACTTTTTAAGATGAAAACCCGTCTAAAACGGAATATTTTTCTGGTTCTTTTTAAAATTCATCTTAGTAGGTTTCACTATATTTTGCTAAACTTTCGTAATTAAACTTGATATTTGCTACAAATTTCAGAGGGGGCTGCACCCCATCAGCCCACCTCATAGCCCAGAATATGCCATTGGCTTCTGCAGTGGACACCTTTATCGAGGCTTTTCATTAGATAAATTCATTATGCAGTGTATATTTTTATGGTCATCTGCTTGAGTTTAAAACCTGCTGTGTGAGATCAGACAAGAACCGTGTGTATGTTTTTCATCTATTAAATAAAATTTTGCACATCAGAGAAGTCTTTGCCCTGTAATCGATATGTAATTTAAGTAAAAGTTTTTAACACTGACAGTTTTTAAAAAGTTTTAGTTTATCGCAGTTTTGATGAAGTATTATGGAGTAGTATGACAGTGGAAGAGAGTTGTCGGAGTTTTCTCTTAGTCCTCACAACTTTGAAGAAAATCCTTTGCTATCTATATGCTGCCACAACCGATATGATTACGTGATATCGGTCACGCTCTGAGAGGATTGTTTAAATGAAAACTAACTCATTCCATTAACTAAATTAACAGTTTATTTACACACTATTTACAAAAAACCAAATACTATTTACACTTAAAACTCTGATGTAGGTGATCCGGTTCAACATTAAATTAAATACAGTAATTGCTGGCTGTGTACTGTTAAAACTACGCTATATCACTCTCAATCTACACTTGTTAAATTAGCTTTACCGAAGACTACTCTCAATCTCCCAACACATGGGCTCTAAGCCTAAGCTCTGCGAGCTTTACTCAACCCTATGCTCTATCTAAGAGCTCTACACACTACACAGGAACTAACCTTGCGTCTTGCGCTGCAGCCTTCAACTCACTATCTCCCAGCCAAAGCGACTGCTTCTAGCAATCCCCTGCTTTTTCTGCACTCCTCCTCTTTCCCCAACATAAAAACGGGTTTTCCACTCTGACCCCCAATGTCAGCTCTTTCCCTCCCTGGTGAAACCCTTGTCTCCTTATCTCAGGCAGGCACCTGAATAGCAGGGCAAACCCCTTTCTATTATAACTACTTCCCTTCACCCACTCTGTCTACCTCACCAGCCCAGATTAACTTTTAGATAAGAAAAGAATGTTACTTTGCAATTCTCAGTACACAGATCAATGACATGAATACAATATACAAGTAAAAAGAATAATATATAACGCCAGTTCCAATAGCAGATGTTTCTCAGAACCTGACAAGAGTGTTCTCTGACTATGTGTAAAGTGTGTACAAAAATAAACTGTCTTCGTTCAGATACTTGTGCTGTCAATTATTTATTCTGGAGAAATTCCTCAAATGTAGAGCTGACTGCTTGGAGTTTTTCTCGAAAATCCTTGGTGTTTTATTTCATTAAAACAATAATTTGCAGGTAGTAAATTACCTGTTTTTTTTTTCATTTGTTTTCAAAATGTGTATGCCTTTTCTTTTAAATAGCTGAGTCAACTTTATTGGTTTATTCAACATTCTTTGTCTTAATATAAAAGTTACTACCTTACCTAAAATGTGGATTTTTTTTTGCCAACAACTGTAATTGGGTAATAAATGGTTACCGGGCCAACAATACTATCATACACACACATACATATGTTACAAAAATTAAATTTCAGCACTACATTAAAAATATTTCATATATTTTTCCTATCTAACATTATTTTAATTTTATAATCCGAGTTTATTTAACTCTTTTCCGTCTTAAAAAATATTCCAATCATTCATTTTACTTAATTCATTTATATCTAAATGTGTATAGTAATATTTTATTTCTCTTTTAAATTATCTCCTGCTATTTTAAAAAACACTTCACCTATTATAATTTTTCTTTCAAAGTCTATAATTTTCTTTCAATCTCTTAAATGCTGATGTTAATGCTATTAAAATTATCTGTTCTGCAATTCTCATTTTTTACTATTTTCTTTTTTTTTAATTCTAAAAGTCCTTTTCGAGCACTTTTGAAGAGCAAATTGTTTGTTTTATTTTTCTTCCACAATTAGTAAATAAAATCGATGCTTTTATGTGATTCCATTGGTTTGTTTGCCTCTCTGCATTGCCATAAAATTCCCTTCACCAGTTGGTATTTATTGACAGAAATGAGTTCTGGAGCTAAGATTTTGTGTGTTTGGAGTTGCTTAAAAAGCTGCATATGCCACTAGGAAGCAAGATCATCATAATAACAAGGAAAATCTTAATTACCATCGTTTAATAATGTATATGGTGGAGAGTTACTAAAAGCTGAAGCAGTGAGATGCCATATTTTCTCTTATTCAATAAGATGAATTCATAATTGTTGCAGATGCTTAGTTATGTACGATGTTCTACTGATCTATTAAATATGTTTCCATGAGGGGATAAAGTTCTCCTAGTTTCATGGGAATACACCACAAATTTTGGTCCTGTGTCAAATGTGATAATGATGGCTGCAAAGTTTTTACACGAATAAGCTATTACAAGTTGCACTAGTCAGAACTTCTAAAAAAGGAATGGTGTGATCGTATTGAGTGGAATCTTCGTTGATGGATCAAGAGAGAGAGGAAGCTGTTGTGATTACTCAGAACTTATCTCGTTACACATATATATATAATAAAACTTTTGTGTATATATATTAATTTTCCTTATAGCTTAGAAAATATGTTTTGAATAATTACTAACTGCAATCTTCTTGAAAATACATGCATGTGGCAACTGATTATTAAAAAATTGTTTTTTTTTTAATTTATTAAAAAAAATCTCAGCTAGTAAATATGCTCATATTTATTATTGTTTAAATAGATTATGGTTACAGATATTATAGCTTTTGTATTGCCAAGTAATTAGCTGCCTTTAGTGGCAGGCTTTCTGCCAATATACATACCTTACATTTGAGTTTTACCCTGCAAAGAAGTCAAATTGCTTTTCTTTATATGAATGATCATGTGATCGTTCACTACCATGTACTTTTCTCTTTGCCATCCCCTGTTGATCACTGCTTTTGATAATTAGAATTGATCATTGATCCTAACATAAAAATTTGCCTTATTAATTCATATTTTCTACTATTTATATTTTAAGTTTTGAATAAATTTTTCGACTGTATTCTAAAAATGATGACTGTTAGATTTTTTTCTTATGAAAGAAAATTGTTTATGACTTTTCCTCTTTACTAATCTAACATTATTTAAAATAATTTGCATGAGTTAACCTACAACGTAACCTAAACTCACAAAACATGATTTTATTCAAACCTGAACCAGAATCAATTTAATGAGAAATCAGCCCGAACTCTAAAAGCTTAAATCTGAATCCATCCTGAAACAGAAATGTACACAGCAGAAAACTATGCAATAGATTTCCTTTATAAGTATATCCAGATTGAAATTTTATGTTTTATGTAGTTTAAGTATTATATTCTACGTATTCAAAAAAAGTCTGAATAAACACTCTTATCAAAGTGTTTAATTTTTTTTCTCATTTCAGTGTAAATGTGTGTACATAATGTTCTCACGATAAGGTAAATTAATCGCATTCGCTCTCCAGTTCCATCTAACTTACATGGAAGCAGAGTGCAAAAAAGTTCATTACAATAGAATCTCGAATATGCGAAGTAATTAGGACCGACCCTCTTTCAGAAAATTGAAATTTTCGGATAATCAAGAATGATTCAATTTTAAGAATAAGGACAAATATATGCGCTATTTCTTATTACGGTAACAAGTGCTTAATAAAAATAAAGCAATAGCAAAATAGGAACAATAATAAATTACTTGAATTTTAATTTTAAAACTAAGTACATTTTACATATTACACAAGGGTTTAAAAACAAAGTTTTGTTTGTCGCAGTTTCGATTGCCTTTGCTTTGCAGCTCTATCACGAAGTTTTTTTAATACTATTAGTTCACAAGTATCACGGTCTTCCTGCTGCTCCAGCCATGCCAAACCTTTTGCAAAGCATTCAAAAGCTTCAGAATTGCTAATTTGTTCGTTTTCTTGGCACACATCGTTGTCGTACATTGTTGGCACACATCGGTGTCACACATAGTGAAAAAAAAAGCTTTAAAAATGATTTCGGTTAACTGAGAGTTTCGGTTAAAAGAGTTTCGGATAAAAGAGGTTGTACTGTACTTATTTTCATAAAATTAAATTGCCTAGTTGTAATTACTATTTTGCTTTTGAAAGAAGGTAGAATGATTATTTTAAATTTCCTGAAAATTTCCAAAAAATGTGTCCAACAGTTTCTTTTAATTAATTATTTATACAAACTAAAAATTTATAAGAATAGAGGAATGTTCCTGAAAACTATTAGAAAAATTAGAAAACTGCTCTAATGATATAAAACAAACTTTGGTAGAATTATAATTTTTTATCCTTTGCAACATTGTAAAAAAATTTCTTTTCTGAAAATTGGAGCTTATACAAAAGAATAAAAATAAAAAATTCGCAAAACATAATTTTTTTAAAAAACCCCAATCTAAACTGAATTAAAAAAAAGAAGAAAAATTTCTTTGAGGTGCATAAATTTAGGCATTTTTATCATATATGATATGTTTTTTCATAACTATGCTATTATTTATCCAGCAGTGTTTAAAACTATGTTGTTTGTCTTTTGATCATAATTTTAGTTTCATTTCTTCACATTATTGTTGTTATTGAAGAAGAAAGGTTCTTGTATTGCATTTAGTTAGGATTGTTATCTTTATTATTACAATAAAACTCCATAAACTAAAATTACAGAGACCCCCCCCCCCCCCCAAAAAAAAATAAATAAAATAAATAAATAAATAAATAAATAACAAATAAATTAATAATAATAATCCAATTTAGGCAGATACACCAGCTGTTATTATTGTATAATATTGTTTTTGCCAGGAATGAAAATATTCTGATTTAAGAAGGGTTCCATTATAGATAGACTCTGGTTTTCCTGTTTTAGTATAATTTTTTGGACAGTGTTTTCAAATTTAAAGTAGATACTTATAAAACACAATATAATACAATTAACCTTATGACCATCTGGGGATTTTTCTGTATTTTCATAAGAATGCTTGTAAATCCAAGGATAGATATTTTTTAAATCGCAGTTTAATGCTATAATAGCTTTAATATTCCTTCATTCAATATACTTTTCACAATATGATTTCTGGGAACAGAAAAACCCGGGCCAGTTGTTTAAAAGATTAGACATAAATTTGATGATCTTCAATCTGTAAATAATTAGAATATATTTCAAGAAACTACCGCAATATTTAAAATTTTTCCAAACAGATAAATATGTGTTGAAATTAAAAAATTTTTTTATAAAAAAATAACTAGACAAAAATGAAAACAATCAAATCATAATGAAAAACTGCAATTCTTAATAAAATTAAACCATTTTATTTAATTGTAGAATAAATGTGAGACAAAAAGTGTATTATTTTAAAAATAGCCTATGATTAAATATGTGGCTATAATTTTTTGTTTATTTTGAATTGATAAATTTGTTTCATTGAGTTGGTTTTATACGTGATAGATTTTTTTCTTTTTATTATTCCAGTAATGGAGGACAAAGCAGTGATTGTCAGTCTGAAGTATACGAAAGTTTAGAAGAGCTACATGTGCTTGCCTTGGCACATGTATTGAAACGACCTATAATTGTAATAGCTGATACCGTTCTGAAAGATGTAACTGGGGAACCTTTTGCCCCTATTCCATTTGGTGGAATATATTTGCCACTGGAGTGTCCTTCATCTGAATGTCATCGTTCACCTTTGTGTCTGACTTATGACTCAGCCCATTTTTCTGCTCTTGTTCCTATGGATGAGGAAGGTGACGATTCCTCTAAACTCAAGAGTATGCATTTTATTATAGCTGAATTCAATATTAATAAATGTATTGTTAATTTTATTTAATAGTCATTTTATACTGTTACCATGTTTTAAATTATCTAGATGTGATGATTATGAAAAATGTTTAAGATAAAGATATTTTTACTTTATGAACATGTTTTAAAAAAACTTAATTTTGACTCAGAGTTTCTAAAAAAAGTTTATTATTTGTCTGTTACTCTTTAAATATATACATTTTTTTTTTCTCTATTTAGTAAAAATATTACATACTTTGCCTACTGTTTAGAAATAATAAGAAATCTGCTTCTCATAAGCATTTTATAGAAGCAGGAAAATATTTTGATGTTCAGTTAAAAATAAAAAGTCCCCAAGAATCATATGAAATTGGTTTTTAAATGTAGTTAAAAGAATTATTTTTTATTTGTAGGTAATTCTAATCTATATAAGTTTTTGAAATTACATTCATTAAAAGTTTTTGTGAGTTATATTTCTACATCCTGCACTTGTGCTTGCAATTTATTTTGCATGCATAAATATTGTCACTATCTGACAGAAAGTTAGTGAGGGGAACAAAGAAAAAAAAAAAATCTAATCTAATATACTTTGATAAGCAGAAAATGCTTTATTGTATAAAGATACTGCTACTAAAACTTTGTAAAAATGGAAAAGAAAAGCGGGTGAGGGAAAGGGGAGTTGTTGATATTTAAATTTGTTAAGCACTTGTCGTGTGCCCACCACCCACCCTTAATACAGGTGCATATAAAGTACTTACTTTTTTCTTCTGTAGTTGAGTGCACATTCTACTGATGTTCCGATAATACTATTATAAAATTAATCTAACTTAGCTTTTAACTTATTCCCTGTAAAGATAAAAATATTATCAAAAATTTAAAAAGATATACTTTTATTCAGAATTTTAATAAGCCTGTATCAGAGCTGCCAACCTTCGCAAAATTAAAGTCAGGAGATACTTTGTAATTTAAAGGGAAATTTGAAATGAGTTTATGTAAAGTTATTTTATCATTCATTTAGGAATTAGAAATTGATTAAGATTCCTTCAACAACTTAAATATAATCATTAAATATATATATATTAAAAAATTAAATAAAAGTTGGAAAACAAATTACCTTCATGTATTACACGTACACGTATACATTACACGTAACAACAATATTTCAACAAATATTAAAAAAAAAGACATATATTTCAAATAAAATATTTATTAGAATTTAATTTACAGTATTTACATTCAACTGAAGTTGCAGATTTTGCTTTTATCACCAAAGCATTATCAGATGCAAATACCAGTTTAGTATTGCTACATTGAGCTGATTCAATTTATTGAGTATAAGATTGTAAATATTCAAAGCAATTGAATCTCACTTCATTGATCACCACAGCCAGTGGTGTAGTTGTAAAAAAAGCAGAGGGCATACGCTCTAAGCAGAGGCTATATGCTCAATGCAGAGGGTATACCCTACAGTGTATATACTATAGTTTTTTTGATAAACAGAGGGTATACGGTCTTCCTTAAAGAAATCCAGAAGGTATACAGCATATACCACCGTATACCCTCCACTACATCCCTGACCCACAGCATTATCAGATGCAAATACCACCCAGTTTAGTATTGCTACATTGAGCTGATTCAGTTTGTTGAGTATAAGATTGTAAATATTCAAAGCAATTGAGTCTCAATTCAATGTAGGAATTGCTAGTAAATTATTTACAATCTGTCCATTATTACTTTTAAATGTGTTACAATATAAATGTTTAAAATGTGTTACAATAATTTGATATAGCTGACTTCCTGAGTTGTTTCTACCATCTGAAGCTAAACAAAAAGGGTGATTTTGTAAAGTTGCTATTAATCCAATCGGACTTGTTGACGCTGTTTCTGTAACAATTGCTCTTGTTTTCCTGCAAGTATAACTATAATTTTTGGTGATTTCATGTTTCTGAAATATTTCTCTCAACAGTGATCTAATATGATTGTCATAGCTCAAAGGTAAATTATGCTCCATTAGAAAGGCCATAAATAGACATTCTACTATGGTAACTCCATTTTTGTTCAGAAAAAAAAATTACCTTATTTTTCTCATTTTTAGTGTTTGCTACTACATTATTAATATGCTTTTTCTTTTTCTGGTGTTGATCAATATCATTCCTACTGCCATGAGTTATGTTCGATGTAATAATTTGCTTTGAAGACTTGCAGATACTTTTTTCTCGATTTCCTCTGACAACATGAAAATTATTAATAGTAATCCAAGTTAAAACGTAAGCACATCTCACAATGTTTAATGAAAGTAAATTTGATTCAATAATCTGCTTTGAAGGCTTGCAGCTATTTTTCCTTCTTAATCTCCTTTGACATTGTGAAAATATTTCCATCATCCAAGATAAAACATTAACACATGTTGCGACAACATATATATGGTCAAAATACAAATGCAAAGCTCACCTGTGTCTGTAAACTGAACTACATTCTTGTGTGAACAGTGCATGTGTCTCCATTTTGCATACCCATCAAGTCAAGATTAAAGGAAGCTAGTGAACTGTGCGATGCATTCTTCATGCTATGTGTATGCAATGCATTGCCATCTATTGAGATTGAAAAGAACAATTTTCTGTTTTCAGAAGTACATTTTTATGAATTTTAAAATGCCATTGAAAAATGGGAGAAATTCATGCTTAAATTTAAAAAGGGGAGATCAGGCTAAAAAACATAAGTCTCCCATGAAAATTGGGAGAATTTGCAGTTCTGCTGTATTTAACCATCCACTGAAAAATAACTAAGAGTATTTAACAATAAAGAACAGGGATTCACAATTAATGGTTAGACTCAATACAACTTTATTAAATTATTTAAAAAAAAAAAAAAAAAAAAGGTTTCATGTTTTCCCCCAAATGTCTTTTATAAATGAAATGTTTAAAATATTAGGAAGAAGTTAACCACATAATAAAAATTAAACTTTTTATGCATTGCTTTCTTAGCTATTGGCCTTTTTTTTTTTTTTTTGGAAGTCTTAGTTATCTTGAAAAACTGAACTACATAGGAGAAATATTCTTTTATCTGAGATATCATGGTAATTTGAAATGTACTAGAGCAAAATTAGCCTTAAAAAATTAATTTTCATATGTGTGTCTATATTTTATTTTTTGTATCTTTTTTCGAGTTTTTATAAAGTATGAATAACTTAACTGTGCATGTGTACCAAAATCTAATACCCTGCATTTTGTTTTAATATTTGTGTATTGTGAATTTTCATTCTTTTTTTAGCTGCAATACCTGTTACTGATCCTGAAAACAAATTATTACCTTTACAATTTGCTGTTGATCCTGGACCAGATGTCAGATGGAGTCAAGATGAAGATGATCCATGGGTAATTGCTAGACTGACAATGACTGACAAGGAAAAACTTATATTTTTAAATGAATATCTTGAAATAAAAAATGTTGAAGTTACTTATCAACAACCATCTATTATTGAAAACACATACAAAGAAATGAATGGACATTTAGCTAATGCAAAAAAATATGACCCATATGAATCTGATGATAGTCTGCCTGAAGGTGGAATATCATGTACTGGTGGTAAAAATGGAAAAAGCCGTGCAGCTAGACAGTTGCAATCTGTAGCCAAGCAATTTGGTAGTATTGGTCGAAGTATGAGTAAAAAACTAAAGCACATAGGAAATATAGCTCGAAGAGGGGGTTCTTTCAAAGGTGATCCTTCTGCAAAAAGAACATCTGATAATCTTAAAAATAAAAGAACTTTGAGTGGACTTCCATTACTATCTCGAACTGGGACTGTGGATGCTAGCTTGAACCCTCGACAAGTAGTTGTGGCTCTATTAAACACTGAAAAGAAGCATGAATATCAACAGAAACTAATTGAAAATTATCTTGTGTCTGCTATTAACAGGTTTGAAAATGACAAGGCATCTAAAGATGGTACCATAAAAAAAAGTAATGATACAATATCAAATCTCCAGTGCATCAATCCTGGATGTACTATGTTTAGTGCTCCTTCTACCAGTTATCTATGTTCATCATGTTATACAAAACAGAAGCAACAAGAGTTTGAATTTAATGGTAAAAAGATGCTAGAGAAGTGTACAAATGGATTTTCTGATGGTCCTGTGGTTGTTTCTGGAAAATCAGCTTTTTATACTGAGACAGATAAACATGCACGAGAGTCTCTTGGAAAATTACCACTGGCTAATTTATCTAATGGTTTACCAGAATGTAAAAGTTCTGTGTTCTATGACAAATATCTTTGTGATAATGTTCAAACATACAATAATCCATCTGGCTTTCCAGAACGTAAGGCAGAATCTGTTTCTATAAATTCTCACTCAGTTCTAAAAACTATTGAAGAATCAGCCTCTTCCTAAAACTTTCTTATCAGAAATTCAACTTGTGCCTTTGCTTTTGCTGTAAAGAATTTCATATAAGGAGCTGTGAATCATATTGGAAGTAAAATTGCATATAATGCTTCCTTATTTTATTTATTAAGTAAAAGCAGTTATAAATCAAAATAAAGTAGTTTCAAATACTAGAACCATTCCTCTTACTTTATAATGATATATTTTTCTAATCTGTTGAAATTATTTTTTCAGTATAACTAGGCTAAATCAGCTGTATGATGTTGACTATCAATAAATAATGTTGATTGAGGGTGTAGTAATATATGGTTATATAAATATGTTTATATTTAATTATCTTTCTTTACTAAAATATCATTAATTATTTGCTGCTAAAATTGGTAGTATAAGTAAATTGACTAAATTTTGCAATCTGTGATTAGCAAGTAAGTTAATAAGCTGCAATATATTAAAAATTAGTATGAGTGAAAAAAAATTCTTATTTTTAAGAAAGTTTATCAAAGTATGCATTAATGAACATAAATAAAGCTTTTAAAAAATGTTGTTTTAATTTGAATTCCAAAATGGATACTGGCAATGAAGATAGATATCTAAATGATATGATTAAATTTGTTTTTACTCATAGTTAATATAAAACTTAATTACAAATATATATTTTTTAGTTGCTTTGAATGTTTCTGTCACAGATTTGTTTGAATAAATTTCTAATACATAAGATTAAATAATTGGTGACAAATTATTCTTAAATTTTAAAGTTGATTATATTTATTAAGATTTATATTCAAGAACATGAAAAGTTATTTTTCTAGCCATATTTTTTTAACACTTGTGTTGCAGTCTGTTGTATATGTACTTTTTAAATTTGAGACTAAAAACATATTGTTGCATTGGTTGTAACGAAAGGGATTTTAAATCTTAGAACAATTAATTTTTTTCAATCTATTTTGATAAATAAAATTAATGAAAAGTTAATAAAATTATATAACCTTTTGATCTAATTAGCAATTTGAATTTAGCTATTTTATTCATGAGTGTTGTTGAATGGTGCAAATCATATAAATAACAAAATGTGTCCCTTTATTTTCGTTTTAAATATGTTTGTAAAGTCGCTTTTTCTATTTCTGTCTGTATATTCTCATATATTACCACTTTCTCCCTATAACGAAGTAAAGAGGGATAATATTTGTTATAAACCCATTTTATGCCATAAGTCATAGCTTATTTTCTTGCATAAAAGAATATACGAAAATAAATAAAATTTGTTGGTGAAAGAATTATTATTTCTTTTCACATTAAATGATGATTCACATTCACATTAATTAATGTCAAATTATTTGCTAGAACATTTGCCTCATACTTGCTAAAGAGAATGAACATTTTAGAATAAAGGCTTTATAAGATAGGTTTCCAGTTTCTAGCAAATGCTGTCATTCGCTAACTAGTATTCAGATCCAGACCTACAATTTAGCAGCACATAATATTAACACCAAACTAGATTGGTGGCAATAGCAAATTATTTTTATTATGCATTGAGCTATTTTGTGTAGCTGTATTTTTCCATATTGTTTTTATTTGAGAATTTTTGCGTAATTTTTATTTATTTATTCATTTTTTTTCTGTTAACATTACAACATACAGAAAGAGTATAAGAAAAAGTTAAGTAGAGGACATTGTTCCTGTATTTGAAATTTTCATAGAAATTACTTATTTAAATAGCTTAAATCTGTGGACAAACAAAGATATTTCTTAGAAAAAATAGTTTTGTCTGTAAAACAATTATTTGTTTAGCATTTACAGCTCCTTATTCATTTTATTATATCAGTCTTTTAGAAAGGAATGGATGAAACAAAATAATTCAGTTCAAATGAATAATCAAACTTCATACCATAAAATTAGTTTTGTATAAGCTGCATCAAAACATAATATATTGTAATTCATATTGAAAATATAGGAAGTAATGCATTATTGCTCTCTATTTAACACTGCTTATATAAGAATTTGTTATATTACTAGGTTGTTAATTATCAAGTTTTATGCTCATAAAAGTTGAAACTAAAAATGCATTTGTGTATATATTTCATGTTATTGTTCAAGAATTTTGACTGTTGAATTATTTAATTATATTTGTTTCATTTAGTGATTTCTGTTATATTTTATGTAAACAAATCAACGGATAAGAATGTTAAAGTACATTTATTTTTACATAGTTAACTTAATTACTCTTAAATGTAATTACAAACAGGAATGTTATTATTTTTGTACATTAATTGGATCTGGAATTGTGTATCGAATTAAGAGATCTGAATTTTAGAATTTTTAAGTAGTACTAATACAATGGTCTCTGTTTTCATATTCATTAGGAAGTCCTTTTTGGAATATCCTTCTCCATGACATTATAGCTCTGACCGGCCAATGCCTATTAACCTTCCTTTTTTCGTCTTCCAAAAGTAATATATTTATTTGCATTTTTATCATTTGTATAAATTATTAAAAAGGACTTTGTCAAAAATCAATATTTAATAATTGTACATTCCTACAATTTATTTGTTACTATTTACTTCAGTATAAAAGGATAGAAGAATAAATATTCTGCGCTTGCAACAGAATCTACTTGCTTATTTCACTTTAATGTAAAATTTTACATTTTTTTTTAACATAATAAAAAAAAAAAAAAAAAAAAAAAAGAAAAGAAAAAAAATAATAGTTATATTGTCTTAAAAGCTTTTCTGATGCAAAGTATTTTTTGAACTAGATATTATGAAATTGTTTCTTAAAATAAAATGGCTTTCATTTTTCGAAGACTTTAAATATATTAGTATTTGGATATAGATAATTTTGTTATATATAGAGTTTGGATTATATGCACAAAAACTTTTAAATTAGGCAAAAATATGCATTAATAAGTTTTCATTTACTTCTAATTTTCACAGGAAGTCAGGTGTTTCCTCTACTAATAAATGTACAAGAAAGTGGAACAATAATTAATACTGAATACAAATGTTTTCCTTTATTGGGAAGAATTTATTTTACAATATATAATTATATATTTTTCTGAATTGCACAAAGTGAAATTTCATCTTTGATCATCTATGATGTTTTTAACAAGGAAAAGGTTCTTTCAACATCTACTGATGTAAAAGAACAATATTTTTTGTATTGTACAATATATGATGTGACTTCTTCTGATAAGTCAATTCCCTCTTCGTTGAAGTATCTATTTATTAATTTAAGTTTGTAAAAACGTGAATTTTTTAACTCTTCCTTGAGTTTTCCTCCTACTTTTTGTTCCATTTTCCCCTGTAACAAATAATATATGATCTATAACTTTTTTCTATTTCTCTAATTGCACCATTGAAAGTCTTATCATGCATTTCAAAATTCTTTCCCATCTCATGTAACCTCAAAAAAAAAAAAAAAAAAAAAAAAAAAAAAAAAAAAAAAAAAAAAAAGATTTTTCATTTATAGATAACATTTTTTGAAGATTATCTGGCAAAATATCCTTAGCTATAAAAATTGCACAAGAGTCTGAACTGGCAGATGTGTTAATCTCAATATATATAACATTCTAGTTTCTTTCATAAAATAAAGTTGCATGAATTCAGGTTTCCCATCTTGTTAATACTGTTCTGTTTGTAAGAGAAGGTCAGGATACATTTCCTTATAATTTTTTACATTGGTACTTTAAGAAATATTTTCTTATTGCAAGAAATGGTTCTATTTACTGGCTTGCAGTTTTCTTTGATTTTCCGTTGATGTCATGAAGAGTGTGAAACAAACATATCACACAAATTAAACTAGAATGGAATACTTTTAATGATATTGCAGCTTTTACCATTTATAAAGACACATTACTAATAAATGCAAGAGCTTCTTATTAGACATATTGTTGTCAGACCACAAATTATGCAAAGAATTCTTGATGTACTTACAATTCTGCAGTGGTCAACATTTTAGAGTTCTCTGCAACCAATGAGATGAAGATGAGAATTTTCTATGCTCATTTCCTGCCACAAGTAAGGTACATAATATAGCGACCACATGTGCCATTTTTTTCATCTGCACTTATCCATATAACATTATTTCCGATTTCATTTCTAATCTCATTCATAAGTTCATTATACAATATAATCATATAATTTTTCAAAATGATGATTCATGAAATATAGATTGGTTATTGCAGTATTTCTCCAGAAAGTTTTTCAAATTGGGATTATTCAGTTTGTTTAATGGTATGTTACTCCCAATCATTGCTGGATACAAATCCAAAGTAAAGTAATTTTTTTCTCTAGAATTTTATTTTCCTTTTCTGAGAATGATAGATTTAGCAAATATTTTTGGACTTTTAAAAGGGACACTTCAATTATTCTTTTTTGATATCTGATTTGAGATGGGAATGCTTGGAAAAGTACCACCTTTTTTTTCTGAGGGTGTTATTTTTAATTTTTCCAATAGGGAAAAACTGAAATTTGATTTATAAAGTAATATATTAAAAATTTTATAATGGCTACTAACATTTTTAAAATATTTTTTTCATGTTCAGTGTCCCACATGAAAATGTTAATATGGAAAATAGGATCTGTGAGCAGTTTAGAAAGAACTTCAGTCTTTTAAAGGACCCTTCATAATTTTTTTACCTTAAAACATAAAACCCTTCACAAAATTTGGAAAATGTTTCAAGGACCCTTCACAATTTTTTCACCTTAAAACATGACTCTTTACAAAATTCGGAAAATGTTTCAATCCAAACATCATAAATGTGATGATTTAAAAAAAAAAAAAAAAAAAAAAAAACGTGTCGCATAACAGCTGAAATTACCAATGAGTCTGGACTTCTGACTGCTTCTCGAGGAGCCTGGTACCTATGCCTCACATTCCCAACCATAATAAACTGGAAGCACTAAAGTGGAATTCGATCCATGGCAGTAACAAGAATAAAAATTTAAAAAGAATCAATAAGTCTATTATCTAGCTGTATATATGTACAAAGGATCTTATTAAAAATGTCTAAATAGGAACCTAAATATTATGATAATTTCTATTCTGATTATATTTTTACAAGTCTATACAAAAGTTCACAAAAACAGGATTGTGTGTAAAAAAATCTAATCTAAGCTAAGTAAATGTAACTTCTCTTGTTAAAAATTGAAATTCATGTGCAAAATTATTTTAATAATGCTAATTAATGAAAATGGTAAGATTGAAAGTTAAATATAAAATTTGAAGCATGCATTTATTTTTATTGACATACCCGAAATTTACCATGTAATTAGATGCTAATTGCTGAAATATTTAACTATTATTAGAAAAAAATGATGCTGCCAGATTGTAATTTTTCTTTAAATTCAAAATAGCTACAAATTTTTTTGCCTTTGTTTTTTTTAATCAGGTAATGTCTGTCATTAAATAAAGCTAAGAATATCATTTTGAAATAATGGTACATACTTTAAAATGTAAACAAGAAAGAAAAATCATGCATTAAGCATAGATTATGAAACACTTTCCAACATTTTCTGAATGCTTTAACAAAGCTTCGTTATTTAGGGAAATAAGATAACTAAGTAAACATTTTAGAAAATGCATAAAACATTTGAAAAACTGATTTCAGCAGTTGCTGTCCACAGCCAAATATGTATTCCAATTTTTTTGAACAGCCCTGTATTTGATCTGTAGGTTGCTATATGTATACTATATAATGGGAAAATTTAGTTTAGCACAAAAAAAAACACATAACAGGTTGAAATTTCTCTTTCAGCATTTTATACTAATAAATGGAAACATACTTGAATACTTTTGTATAACCCTTATTACACGCCACTATTTAGCTAAAATTTAATTCAAACTAAAACACTCTTAAAACTACTGAAATCACATTTCCAGAAATTATCATTTATAGACGGCCATGTATCCAATTCTTTGCGTGACCCTGTATATCATTTTATCTATATTCTACAAACATTTCTTAGTAAACAAAATGCAGTTCAGCATAAAAATGCACAACTCATTTAAAAACCACCTTTAAGCAATTTGCACTCATACCCAATAACACTTACGAATTCTTTTGTGTAGCGCTGTATGTGAACAATAGCATTTATACACACCATATAGTATGCATAAATATAGTGAAACATAAAAGTGCATATCATAATTTAAAATGCATTTCCAGCAATCATCGCTAATATACAGTACTTCACATACAATTTAGTATCTGAAATCTTCTGAGTGTCCCTGTAAATGCTATGCACTGTATATTATACATGAAATAAGTTATAGTAAACCTCACCAAGGTATATCAATTTCATTATATGTGAAATAGTTTAACATAATTAAAATACACTGCAAACAATTCCCTCCACCCCTATATCATTATGTAATGGAATTCTTTTGTGTGGCCCTGTAAATGAATAATAACTATTCTTTGAACCGCATGTTCTACAAAATGCATATTTTAGTGCACTCCATAAATGCATATCAGTTTTATTATGTTTGAAAGCGTGTAACGTCATTAAAAATCATTTGAAACGATTTTTTTCCATTGGCCATAATGTAATGGAATATTTTTGACTTGTCCCTGTAAATGAACTAAACATGCTACAAACGTCATTTGAAATAGGGTTCGTGCAAGCATAGATTTCAATAACATCCAAAAATTTCAGGGCAATCCGAGTATATTTGCGAGAGTTAGAGCGCAGAAAGACAGAAAAACAAGTCAGTAACACTTTTCAACTTTGTTGGAAAGTGTTAAAAAATCTCCAACTTAGCAATACTGCAACTAAAATTAGTCGAGTTTGTTTGTGCAAAGTGTATTTTCTGCATCAAACACGAATTGAATTGAATTGAATCAAATATAGGCAAAATGCCAAAGGCTTGGCAGACCACATTGTTGACATGCCTGGTGTACAGTGAACTCCCGTTAGTGATGACTTCCAAGGGAGGCTATGTTTTGTCTACGTTAAACAACGTCTTTTATATGAATTAGAATGTAATGGGGGAAACAAAATTGTCTACATTAACTGGAGATGCATCTTATGCAGAGACACATTAACACAAATTCACTGTATTTTGTTACATGTGACACAATGTATAACTTCACCATCAGATACAAGTTCTTCATTATTTTCATTTATCTGTATTTGAATGAAACAACATTTACCAGATTTTATCCCTTAAGGCTCCTGTCCCTGCCCGCGAAGACACTCACAAGCTAATGCTAATTCTATGGAGAAGGATTTTTCTAATATCTCGTTTGCATTTCGACATTTTTAAATAATTTTTTTTGCATTGGATAGCCGAGGGTCGTCTCTACATCGCATCTTTTTTAGTTTTTCGATTTTGGTCGCAGATATTTTTTATAAAGTTACTTTCACTTTCAAAACCGGTTCTGAAAATGAAAGTGTCATTCTAAAAAATATCTGCAACCAAAATCGAAAAAGTAAAAAAGGTGCGATGTAGAGCCAGATCTCGGCTATCCAATGCAAAAAAAATTATTTAAAAATGTCGAAATGCAAACGAGATATTAGGAAAATCCCTCCCCATACGATTAGCATTAGCTCGTGAGTGTCTTCGCGGGCAGGGACAGGAGCCTTAACCGTCACTTTCACAATCACACATTAAACAATTTTCTGTCTGGGAATTGATAAAGATTTCTGAAATCGTAAATTTATATATATTTTTTCTTTTACCAAATGAAAAGTATACAAAATATGTACGTTTGATGGATTTTATATACATTATGCACTTACATACATTTATAGAAAATATAGCCAAAATATCAAATGCATGTGCTCATATGCAACTGCAATAATAATCCAGACTCTATTTATGTTAATAAAGTGAACACCTCCCTTTTTTCTGCTGTAGTATTATGAATGCACTCATGTTTGAATTTACATATTTAAGCACCCCTCCCTTTTTCTTAGTATTCATGAAAATGTATGTTTTTAGTATTGTCATACTATTAAATTTATGAGTATTGAAATTTATTTTTATTTCCAAATAGCTTCTTCTTTTCCAATTAATACCTTCCTCTTAACTAAGATTTCTTGCTATCTTTTTACAACATAATTGTTCTACCTGGAGAAAGTTTTGTTTTTACATTTCTTGAACTATTTTAGAACTAATATATGACCCCCGTCAAAAATGGTGGAATGTTCATCAGCGTTTCATTTTCATGAGACTTCATATAAACAAACAGAATGAAGATTTTATTATTGAAAGGTTTGTATTGTAGAAAAGTACATTTTAAAAATGACAAATGATTTCTACAAATACAAATGATGAGGATATATTTTTTATTTATTTACTCAGTATTCAATTTCTGAAACACTTCAACAATTGGGCTAAACAAACAGCAATATTTATTGCAACAATAATAATAATTAATTAGCAAAGTGAAACACAATTTCTGAAGATTTCACAAAACATTAAAATTAATATGTTCAAGTTTTTTTTTTTTTTTTTTTTTAAATATATTATTTTTATAAAAATGAATGAATCTCAATAATGAATGGCTGAATTAACCTCTTTCTATTAGGAGTAAATCAAGGCAGCGGTTTTATTCATCATTTAATGAAGCTTTATGTTTTGTTTGTAAATATGGATTTGACACCATCTATTGGCAGTTAATATAAACGAATGAACTTTTTGTGAAAATTGTAGTTTTTTATAGAAAATATGCAGGATGCATTGATTTAATTTAAGATCAATTTTTAAAAACTTCAGCTATGTAACTTTAAAAATTTATTCCGTCTAAATAAAAAACAAAATTATTATTTCTGTCGTAAAATTGTTTTTATCAATTTTTAAAAGCTTAGCTTATATCCAGTTGAAATTTGCTTGCATTGTAAATAAAATTTATATTTCTTATCAAATGTAATTAAAATGTAAGGAATATACAATACAATGTACTACTTATATTAATGCAGATAAAATTTTGATTTTTATCATAGTAATATTTTAACACAACTTTGTAATTAAAATGATAAGCATGAAGAACAGAGATTATTGTATTGGTATTTTCATCAGCAAAACTAAATACTAATAAGTTTGTGTGCATGTCATTTATTGAATGTGTTGTTGGGCCCAAAGTGGTGAGTACTACTGAAAATATTGTGATTATAATCACATCATTAAAATCCTCTATTTTAGAATGTGGCTAAGGTTGTGATGATTTATTTTAATTTTCCTAAAATTTTGTTCTAGTTTTTTATATGCAAATTATGAAATCCAAAACAGTTTTTGCTTGATTGCCATTTATAAAATTCCCATTACGTTTTATGAGTTTGCATTATTTTTCTAATATTGAATATATTTAGTAAATTTATTATATTTTGAATAAACTTATTTATATTTTATTTATTTTTTGGTAATAGAATATTTTGTTGATGTTAATAAATAAATATATATTTTTTCTTCTTTGTATCAATATAATTTAAGCATGCCACAGAAGTTTAACTATAGGTTAAAGTGTGTCATGAAATAAAAAGGTTAAAGAACTTTGTACTAGATTCATATCAATAGTTATCGTCTTCTCAATAAGAGGATCTTTTTTTTCTATAGGTTTGATAGTCATTTAACTACATGATTTCAAGGATGTTTAATAGTTGATAAATGTGATCCTATAATTCTTTAGTTATCAGTTTGGGATGTTAAACCATTAAAACCCTGCAGCCATATAAACAATTTAAATTAGGTAATTTGGGGTGAGAAGACACTGAATCTTAGTTGTTGTTCATTATGACCAGTTAATTTTCGGTACTTCACTGTTATTATTAGGGGTCTTGGCACTTTTTTTTAAAGCTTGGCGCAATTTCGTTTTAAGAAAATCAGATTTTTTGCCGAATAATATAAGCAGCTATGAAAATAAAACTGTCATGTGAAAACTAGTGCCTGTTTATGTATGTATTTTAAAATCTTGCTTCTGATTACCCTTATTAAATAAATTATTCATATTTGTACATAATAACGGATACATGCATTTTGTATATTAAGTAAATTGTATAAATATTGAAAAAAATTGCTTGTATGTATGAAACTGTAACTAGGTGCTGGAAAACACGTGTGTTTTTTATTTCTTTTCTCTAGCAAAGCCAATTTTTAGTATCTCACCAAGGCTTCTATAACAGAGAAGTACCTAATTTTCTAACAGCTTTTTGATATTGATAATAATTATTTATTTCAAGGTAATTTTAATATTTTATTAAAATAAATTATCAAATAGAAATAAGTGTATGTGAGTGCTATTAGACATTGGTTGCTTGTAGCCATATTGCCTACAAGGGCGTATCTTCAAAGAGCACTTTTTGTAGAGAAAATGATCTGAATTCCTACTTTTGTGCAAGGAATATTTAGAAAACATTAGGCAGGTGCTTATAAAAATGTGACTGTGTTAATAAGCTAAAAAGCAAGTGTACAAAATTGTAAAAGACTAATCAAAAATAGCTTATTCATCCAGCTAAATTATAATGGTTTGTTTTTATTAAGGTATTTTCTGTTTTAATCACAAAGACTTCTGTTATCAAAAATATAAAATTTAAATATGGGATAAGCTAAAATACATGTGTTTTAAATTACTTGGTACAGCAAAACAATGAATGTATTTTATGGGGGGAAAAGGGGTTTTAAATTCTGTTAAATTCATTGGCATTCATACTTGAAAGTCAATGTTCAACATGAGCTAAGAAGTCTATGACATGAAAGGTGTGCTGAAAATGTTTTGTCATTTAATGAATATTTTTAAATGTCCAAAAATTAAAGATGTGATATCCTGATCAATGGTGTAGTCAAGGAGAGGATCCATGTGTCTTCCGGACCCCTTCAGAGAAAAAAAGGAAAAAAAAAAACCCTCTTATAAAAATTTTGAAATAATCATTTATATTTTTATATCAATATAGATAAGTTTTTAAAACCAACTTCTTTTAAGCTAAAAATTGTGACATTTTTGTCTATTTGAGCTGTGAAATATCATTTTTTTTTTCTTGAATTAGAACCATTGTATATATCATTATTACAAAAATAGCCTGCAGTTGTATGACTCTTGGATCTTCTATTGCCTATCAAGTCAATCAATCGAATATTCAGAAATATTGAAATTAAAAATTATTCTGAATTTTCACTAACAGAATTAAAAGTTGAATCTTACTTTGAAATGACAAGTGAGCCAAAGAATTATTGAAATCTGTAAATTCATTAGATGTTTTGTTGTCAAAAGATTTTTTTTTTTTTCAGTTATAAGCTATTTATTCAAAAACAAAATGAATAAAGTGGTTGTTTGGATTGAATATATAAACCTATTTGTCTTAAATGTGAATTTGTTACATTTGAAGAGGTTTTTTAAATTTAAAGGGTTAGTAGAAAAATCGTATTGTAATTTTTTTTTCTACTAAAATATTTGCTTATAATAGAATTTTAATACATTTTATTAAAAAATAAATTATTTTAATTTCTTTTTACACAGAGTCTTCTTTATTTGCCGAGTTAAAAATTATTTTTTAAACATCCCTTATAATCATAGGGAATTTCTAGAAAATCTTGCCAGCCAAGGCTTTATTTTACCAGCCAGCAAATTGCAAAGTACAGTTGAAAATTGTTATGACAAAATTTACACAACTGCAAAAATAGTTGGCTTACTATTACTACAATGTTTTCATAATTTTTTTTCCCCTATCCAATTAAGAAATATATACAAGAAAGGAAAGTTTAATATAAAATAGAACTTGTTTACATCACAATAATTTGGAAAGTTACAAAATATAGCTAACTAGTAAAAAAAAAGTTATCAGCATACTTGCCAGTGGTGAGTAAAATGATGCATTTCCCCACTCCTGCTTATAATAAAATAAACATATTTTCATTCAAGTGAAAGATTTTGACCTTCCCTAAAAACAAATGCTGGCTACACCGCTGATTTTGATATGTATGTATATAAGTTTATTATTGTTGACAGTGTAAACAGGAAAAATGCACTGCTGCTAAATCTATCCATTGTTATTCTTGTTGTTTTACACTATACATATTGAGTTAATGTACAAAGTTACAGTGTTGAATCTCAGGAAAAAAACAGCTTTATATTTTTTACCGTAATTGAAAAACTAACAGCTTATAATTACCATATACATAATATATTAGCATGTCTGTTTTACTTTATTGAATTAACAAAAAGGGAAGAAATCGGTATTTTTAAAAATATATTAGGCTAATTGCACAATACTTATCATTTTCATTATTTTTTCTTTTATAAATTCTTTCTGATTCACTTGTATGATCTTAAAAAGTATTTTATTTTTATACTTCTGTGTGACATATTTGATGAATTTGAAGCAACTGATCATCAATATCAATGTAAATTTTATTAGTTCTATATTTAAAAAAAATTGAAAATGCACTTATATCATGAAGTAAAAGAAAAAGAAATATTTTTATATTGTATAATGCTATTCTGAATTTTGTATTCTATCATGTTCCTTAAAAAAATGGATACCATAAATTGAGTTTGCTTTATGATTAAATCAGTAAATTTTAAAACTATTCTTGTAAAGCTTTTTTTTTTTTTCTTCTTTTAACTGTACTGCTAAAAATTTGTGATATTTGCAGCTGATTTTATCTTATTATTTTTAGAAAGCTACAAATTTGTTTGTTATAAAATTCAGACCATATTTCCAAGTTGCCTAAAATTTATTTTCGTCATATACGTTTGGCATGAGTTTATTATTGACTCATAAATAACACTTTATCAAAATGTGATATTATTTACATAATATGAAATATATATTATTTACTTGTTAATTTTGTTTGGTATTTTAATAGTTTATTTGTTGTTAATTATATTACTTTTATTAAATTAAAAGTAATATTTGAAAGTACATTTGTTTTTAGTTGTGTTAAATATAAATTTTATGATTATTGTCAGAAAATATTCCTTCAGTTATTGTACTTTTAAGAAATAAAAGAAGTTTTAGTATGATTTAATATAAGTACAGTTGCTCTTTTGTTGATATTGTTAATCTATAGTATCACACTATGTCTAATTTTCAGGCATGCAAGAGCTTTTTAAAAGCTGAAAATTCTCCTTTAGAAAGCAGTTTGGATATTTTCTGGTTCAATGCAAAGAAAATGTTGGGAGTGTATAGGGAGGAGGTGTGTGTGTGTGTGTGTGTGTGGGGGGGGGGGGGGGTAGAGGGCATTCCAAGGATATTCGAAAAAGGTTGCTGATCTTGGAGTGTTAGTTTGAGATGTAATGCTACCAGCCAAATCAAATATCTTTATTACTTTAAATGCTGTTGCTCACATTTGTTTCTTCTGTCAAATTTACTACCATACTTGAAATTTTGACCATCATTTTTTTTTTTTTTTTTTGCACCTTTTTCATTTGAAATAATTCTTTGTTGCATGACCACCTACAGAGCAAAGTGGACATTTTTTTATTTTAAAATTTCCAGCATGATAACTTCTTGCACTGGAATGACATATCTTAAAATTTTTGCTTTAATCCCTGACAGGGGAGTTTTGTTTGTGTGGTGTTTTATCTGATTTTTTTTTTTTTTCAGTGCAGTTTGTAAAATATATTGGATTTATTTTCTCTGTTAACTCTTTTAATTATTGAGAAATAGAATTAACTAATGGGATCGGTTGACATGCCTGTAAAATCTTTTCATATTGTAAGATTTCCTGGAATGTTTGTGCCTGTTCTACTGCCTTTTAATATTCTCTGATTCCGTCCTCCTTGTTATTGATTTTTAAGTTAATGGAAAAAAACACATTTAGTGGAATTTTTTTTTATCAATTGCATTTCAGTCTATTATTGTATTATATACCGTTAACACATTTAGATGGTGGGAAAAATTATGGATGGATTCTTGGGGTAACAAGATTAAATTGTTAAATTGCACAAATGTAGTCATTTTACAGATGGGGGCAAAAAATGCCCAAAATTCTTTTCTATAAATTTCAGATTATTTGTTTTGTAGACTAAATGATTTTGAGCAAAATATGTTGAAGCTGCACCTGCTAACTTACTGTCCAGAAACCAAAAAACTGTATGTTCACTTCATAATGTCATTTGTGTGCTTTTAGCTAATGCTCTAGCCTGTGTGAAGTAGATATCGACAAAGAAGGGTCCCTCAAAGGTTATAATCTTAAAAGTTAATTTTGATTGTTCATATATAATTTATTTTTATAATTTATTTATTTTTTTCACTTTTAACTATTAATTACAGACCACTAAGTATAATATAATATACAAAGTAGTAAAAAACAAAACAAAAAGCTCAATATCAAAATGAAAAATAAAAAGCACTTTTAAATAAAATTAAGTTTGTACTGTTTGCAAGTTAAAAATATCCTCTTTAATGTTTATTTATTAGAAATATTACCTACTAAATCTGAAAGAAGGTTTAATAAGTACGATACTCTAATAGTAAGTCTAATAAAATGTCTGACTGATTAAATAACGATATGCAGAATAAAACCAATGAAATATGAAGTATGTTCACCAAGGAATAAGCCAATAAAAATAAGAGACAAACTATTCAGAGATCAGTAAAAAAAAAAACTTCATAATCAAACTGAAAAGAAGTAATGTAATATTAATTTAAATAAATTTAGAAAAGATTATCTTAAAAACATAGGAATGTCTTATACTCAGGAGCATAGGTGTATTCAGGTATGTGCAACTGCACATGGGCAACACAATTTTGAAAGTGGTAAAAGATTTGAGGGCGGCAAAGTATTGCTAATAGTAAAAAAATCTTAATATTTTTATTGCTTTTCCTTGTAAAATTCGTGGTAGATCAGCGATTTCACGTTGAGATTGTATGGTAGTATTAATATATCACTTTCATAAAGGTAACTTTCCACGCAATTCAAAGCAAAGATCTGTCCATTGGGAACTACGAACGTCCAAAATCCACAATGGCTGAGAAATAAGACTACTTTACACCAGCTCAGTTTTCAAAAACAGCTTAGAATCTCAAGATCTGTGGATGCAACAAAGTCTGGGTACCAGAACTTGAAACAGAGTACAAATAAGCAATTTCGGGAATTTGGACACACATTCATCACGATTTCCAAATTATAATTTTTACCCTATTTATTACAGAAAATGTGCATTAAGTAGGGCCTTGCAAAGATAGTAGTACACCGTATCTGGGGCAGGACTGTTGTTTTTGCATCCGTACCTTAATCTCACCCTGCCTCGGAAATTTCAAGATGGTTTAAATAGTATAGTTTGAACCTGGTATGTGGACGAGTTCACAGGCTATACAATGAAAGCATGGAGTATCGAAGAATTTGTCATTCTGATTTTCGGATTATCAGGAATCGAAAAAAATAATTGTGCAGATAATCAAAAATTCTAATTTTTAAAATAGGAATTCTTTTCCATTTTCAATCATGTGCTGCTATTCGTTATTTTGTGTTCAGCTTTAAAAATACTTTAATGGTAAAGAATTAAGAATTTTTAGCATAAAATTCTCACCATATCTCCATAAGTTTTTTAACTAGAATTTTCATGACAGATTCTTAATTAAGATTAATAGAGAATGAATCAAAATACTGTCAATATAGTATAAAAACTACAATGTTTAAATACTTTTTGCAATTCAGTGTATTTTATATAGAGATTTTCATAATTATAATGATGCAATTACTGCGAGATTCCTTTTAAATAACGACACTTTTAAGAGATTTCCATGCTAAGCTTTAGATAGTACTAGGAGTATGATGTTGTACAGGTGTAATACGTTTTTTAATTTAATACAAAGGTTATATAACTACTTTAAATATTATATTTAAAGACAGAATATTCTGGAATAATATTTTGATTCTGCAAGTATCACATTGAAATTATAAACAGCTTGATGGTGTGAATGCGAAAATGCTTGTAAAAGTTTGAATACAAACTGAAAAACAATGTACTGCATTAGGAACAATCTCAGAAGATGAAAAATAGTAAAATTAGATGTGTAGCTGAGGGTCTTTAAAAGTTCATAGTATTGAGATAAACATACTCGACATCAGTGTGGTGCTGTAATTTGCAACATTTCTGTTTGGCAAAGCAATGACAAAACTAAGCCAAGGACGTGGCTATTTAAACTGCTGTTAAAATGTCGACATCCTCATCTCGCATCATGTTCTTAACTGCGTTACAGCTCTTTTCCTATTTACAAAGATTCAGCTGTAAAGAAACTTACTGAGATCAGGAATCTGTTCAGTCTTCTACAAATGATGGCATTCAAGGCAATGATGAAATTCAAGGCAAAATTGTGAAATTAAATGTAAGCAATATTTTACGGAATTATCTGAGTTAAATGCAGAATGAGGAAAAGAAATAGACTGTTTTAAAAATGATGATGAGATCTGGAGAAGTATGGAAATATTGTAAAATAATACAAAATCTTCAGAATGGATTGCAGAAGAAAGTTTATATCTGCAAAGAGTATAATTTAAGATTTTTCATTTCTTTCAGATATCACCGAAACTAGAAACTACTTAATTGCTGCAGATAAACTTCAAGCCATTTATGATTCTGACATAGTAGAGCGGAGCTTTAGTGAAGATTGCATCTATTTCAAACAGGGTTGTATTAGTTTTAACCACCCTGGTCAAAATCTGTTTTGACCGCATGGTCAAATTTCACATTAACAGAGAAGAGAAATCAAATTTTTTTTTGTTTAAAAAGATAAATTTAGCATAACATTTGGATGGATATCCCCTGTAAAAAGGGGGTCCTGGGGGGGGGGAGATTTCTAAAATTGCTGAAATACTTGCATAATTATTCTTGTAGTAGATGTATTTTCTGTAATTTCATGCTCCTACCTAAAACGGCTGCTTTAATATGGCCAAATGGTCTAAACTTTTTGATCGTTCTTAAATCACCATAGGGGTGGGGATTTCTAAAATCGCTGATATATGTGTTTAATTATTTTTTTAGTAGATTTTCTGGAATTTCATGCTCCTATCTAAAATGGCTACTAAGATATGGACAGATTAAATTCTAAAATTTTTGACCTCCTGTTTAACCCCCTAAGGGGGAGGAGAATGTCTAAAATCACTAAAATACATGTCTAATTTTTTTAATACAATTATTTTCTGGATTTTCATGCTGCTACCTAAAACGGCAGCTAAAATATGGCCAAATGTTCTAAAAGTTTTTTATCCCCTTAGGAAGAGAATTTCTAAAATTGCTGAAATGTGTTTAATAATTTTTTTAGTAGATTTTTTTTCTGAAATTTCACGTTCCTACCTAAATCGGCTGTGAGATAGGGCGAAATGATCTAAAACTTTCGATAACCCTTTTAACCTGCTTAAGGTGGGGGGTGGGGGGTGGATATAACGGTCCTACCTAAAATGGCTGCTGAGAAATGCCAAATGATCTAAAAGGTTTGACCCCCCCCCCTTTTAACTCCCTTAGGGGGAATGTCTAAAATAGCTGAAATACGTGTTTAATTATTTTTTTACTAGATTTATTTTCTAGAATTTCACACTTCTACCTAAAACAACTGCTATGCCTGTTGTAAAATTTTCGAATCCCCCCCCCCTCTTTTTAATACCCTTAGGGAGGGAATTTCTAAAATCGCTGAAATACGTGTTTAATTATTTTTTAGTAGATTTATATTCTGGAATTTCACACTTCTGCCTAAAACGACTTCTGAGATATGCCAAATGTTTAAAAATTTTCGATCGCCCTTTTAACCCTCTTAGGGGAGGATCTTGTAAGATCGCTGAAATACGTGTTTAATTATTTCTTTATTAGATTTATGTTCTGGAATTTCATTCTCCTTCCTAAAACAGCTGCTGAGACATGCCAAATGTTCTAAAATTTTTAACACCCTTAGGTGGGGATTTTGTAAAATCGCTGAAATACGTGTTTAATTATTTTTTTAGTAGATTTATTTTCTGGAATTTCATGCTCCTACCTAAAATGGCTACTGAGATATGCCAAATGTTCTAAAATGTTTTACACCCCTTAAAATTCAAGACGCATGTCATTGGAACTGTACGGTAAAACAAAAAATTTATGCCATATTTTGTAATGTCATACCCATTGAAGAGAGGTGAAATGATAGCACGAGAAGATGACAAGGATATTGTGGTGCTAAAATGGAAGGATGTTCGCAATGTTAGTACGTTATCAACAAAGCATGCATCTATCATGTCTCCAAGCTCGTGTACCAGAGAAGCACAAATAAAAAAAATAGAAATAAGAAAATTTTGGGAACTTCTCGTTACGAATGGTTGTCCTCGGAAAATGCTATGCCCAACAATAATTGAAATAAAATAAGGAACGTGTCGCACCATTTACAGATTCGTTTTAATCAGCAGGGCAATCCTATAAGAGGGATGTGCACCATATGTTGCCAGAAGAAGAGTCAAACTGCCAAACGCTAAGAAGTGAAGAAAAATGTTAAAAAATACTACGACCTATTGTTCCAATTGTCCAAAATCACTTCAAATGTGTTTAGAGTGTTTTAACGAACACCATGCGACATAGTATAATGTAATGTTATCCTAAATATAAATTAATAAAAAGTATGTATAAAGTAATTATTATGTGTATAGTTTTAGTATTTTTATGTTGTATATCCTATATTTATATTTCAGTGCTTATTTCATTAAATTCCTTTTTAAAAATCCAACTGAAAATCCTGTTTACTTGAACAAGAAGAGCATCACCCATATTTAGGTGACGGGGCCCCCACGGAAGCATACCCATCACCCAGATATGGGTGATGCTGCGATGAACGTGTTACAAAAAAAAAAACTACAGCACCCTGTTTGATATTCCAAACTAAAATTGAATGATTATACATAATTTAAATTAATAAATGTACAATTTGGTGCATTTTTTGCAGAATAAAAGTTGAAATACAGCTGTAATATTCATTGGAAATAGCATACATAGGATAACAGTGCTCCCGTCCCTTGTTGAGGGATCAAAGCCAAAATCAAATCTTCTTGGTTTATATCAATAAGTTTTACGCACATTAAGCTTGTGCAATTGCATACCAAGAGCATGAAGAATACATAATAGCAGTGCCCAGTGTCGGACTGGATCAGGGAAATGGGCGCAGACATTGGTTTTTCAGAGGATGCAAAAATTTTAACAAACTCTAGTGAATTTTACTTGTTTGTGTTGAATATGACTTGACAAGGTTTAGCACATTCGCATAACATCATGAAAATGGAATAATATTATATCTCTGAGTCTAGATAGAAGACTTTGCTATATTCCTTGTGAATTTTTGAAGTTCCATCAAATCCACACAATAAATACGCAATTTTCCAAAAAAAAAAGTCGTAATATTACTCTGAAAAATTCTTAAAAGTTGAACACATATTACCTTGTAGTAGATTGACTGATATGAAGCCTAGAGTTTTTCTGTTTTATTCTTTTGTCAATAGTTACTTTAGGACAGTCCTGGAAAAAAGTGACCACTTCTACTAATTCTCCTGCAAATAACTGTATAAAAATTCATAGATGCTAATTGATTGTGAACAATGTCCACTATTAAATGATATTCATAAAATTTGCTTTGAAGATTGTCTACATGTTAAACAAGAAAGACAAATCATGTGTTAAGCATAGATTATGAAACACTTTCCAACACTTCCTGAATGCTTTAACAAAACTTGGTTATTTAGGGAAATAAGGTAAATAAGATAACTAAGTAAACATTTTATAAAATGCATAAAACATTGGAAAAACTGATTTCAGCAGTTACCGTCCATAGCCAAATATGTATTCCAATTCTTTCGAACAGCCCTGTATTTGATCTGTAGGTTGATAGATAGAATCTATAATGGAAAAATTTAGTTTAGCAAGAAAATGCATAACAGGTTGAAATTTCTCTTTCAGCAATTTATACTAATAGATGGAAACATACTGGAATACTTTTGTACAGCCTGTAGTTTACATATTACGTTTATTATATGCCACTATTTATCTAAAATTTAATTCAAACTAAAACACTCTTAAAACTACTAAAATCACATTTTCAGATATTATCATCCATAGACGTCATGTATCCAATTCTTTGTGTGGCCCTGTATATCATTTTATCTATATTCTACAAACATTTCGTAGTAAACTAAATTCAGTTCAGCGTAAAAATGCATAACTCATTTAAAACCCACCTTTAAGCAATTTACACTGATACTCAGTAACCCTTACGAATTCTTTTCTGTAGCCCTGTATATGAATTATAGCATTTATACACAACATACAGTATGCATAAATATAGTGAAACATTAAAGCGCATATCATAATTAAAAATGCATTTCGAGCAATCATTGTTAATATACAGTAGTTCGGATGCAATATAGTATCTGAAATCTTTTGTGTGTCCCTGTAAATGCTATGCACTTCGTATTATACATGAAATAAGTTATAGTAAACTTCAACGACATATATTAATTTCATTATATATGAAATAGTTTAACATAATTCAAATATGCCGCAAACAATACCCCCTCCCCTTATACCATTATGTAACTGAACTCTTTTGTGTGGCCCTGTAAATGAATAATAACTATTCTTTGCATTGCATATTCTACAGAATGCACATTTTAGTGGACTTCTTAAATGCATATCAATTTTACTATGTTTGAAAGAGTGTAACACCATTAAAAATCATTTGAAACAATTTTTTCCCATTGGTCGTAATGTAACGGAAAACTTTTGACTATCTTTTGTAAATGAACTAAACATGCTACAAACTTCATTTGCAATAGGGATCGTGCTATGGTAGAGGTCACAAACATCCAAAATTTTCAGAACGATCCGAGTATATTTATGAGAGTTAGAGCGCGGGCAGACAAACTGAAGTCATAAACACTTTTCAACTTTGTTAGAAAGTGTTAAAAATGCACAAACGTTGATTTTTCAAATGGTAACACATACTTTTGAGATTCTATTTGTATTCCCTGCATCAAGGCAGCCCTGGAAAAGATACAAGTTATATACTTTTTCTAAAATCTTTGAGTTATAAAAGAAAATGTATTATGGGTTTATCCATAAATTTTCGGAAAATAAAATTAAGATCTTACAAGTAAAAGTAACAAAAATTCTCAATTAGTCACCAGTAAAATTATAAAAGACTTTAAATTTATAATAACTTTCTTTACATAAAAGAAATTCCTATGAAATGTTTCTGGTATGGTTTAAAGATGTTTTTCTGTGTATCCTTTGAAAACATAAGACGGGGTCCTCATAGACTGTCGAAAGATAAAATTTCTGTATATCTCGAAAAATAATTATTTAAATTAGTCGTAAATTTACACACCAATGATTTTGGCGATTGTGGGTTTTTTAATGCAAAAATTAACGTAGGCCATGATTCATAAATTTTTAATTTGAATTTATTAATAATTTTCATATTTAAAAAAATGTTTTTGAATAAAAAAAGTCTGGAATATGTTAAAGCCTACCCAATGCGTTAAAAAAAAAAAAAATTATTCAACCGGTTGATTTTTATGAATACATAAATTAAAGTATGTAAAATGAATATAACAATCATTAAGCATCCTCAAACTTTAAATTCTTCTATTAAGATTTAATATAAAGTGTACAAACTGGCATAGGCGTAGCGTGACCAGAAATTTTGGGGGGACATCAAGGCCGTGCGATATAAAAACGGCGCCCAGAGCGAATTTTCAATTTTGTGCCCCCCCCCAAAAAAAAAAAAAAAAAGAAAAAAAATCTTTCTCTTTGTGATGGGTGTAATAAATTGATAAAGTGCAGAAACATAAATAAATTTTATCGAATAAATATTTTGCATTTATTTTGGAACTTTAAAAGGTTTAATTTTAATTTAGGAATTCAGAACAACTAAATAACATTAATACATGGAAATTATTCCAGAGAGAAACATTCGTCTTGCATACAATATTTCAAATGAAAATCAAATTTCAAAGTAATTGCTTAAAAGGCGCAAAGGCCAACATAGTGAAAAAGATTCCAAGCTGGGACTCGAACCAGGGCCATCAGTATAGCGCACTGACGTTCTACCGACTAAACCACGTGGAACGATACCTAGCTCGGAAAATTTCTCACTATTATATGTTGGCAAGGCTACAAGCGCAGTACAAGATGGAATATTTATCGTGAGTCACCGACCTGGGACAAACACGAAACTTAATTAAATCCAGCATCGATAGAAGTCCCAGGTTGGTGACTCATGATAAATATTCCATCTTGTGCTGTGTTTGTAGCCTTGCCAACATATAATAGTGAGAAATTTTCCGAGCTAGGTATCGTTCCAAGTGGTTTAGTCGGTAGAACGTCAGTGCGCTATACTGATGGCCCGGGTTCGAGTCCCAGCTTGGAATCTTTTTCACTATGTTGGCCTTTGCGCCTTTTAAGCAATTACTTTGAAATTTGATTTTCATTTGAAATATTGTATGCAAGACGAATGTTTCTCTCTGGAATAATTTCCATGTATTAATATAGTTTCTATCTATGCTGGATTTAATTATGTTTCGTGTTAGCCCCAGGTCGGTGGCTCACGATAAATATTCCATCTTGTGCTGCGTTTGTAGCCTTGCCAACATATAATAGTGAGAAATTTTCCGAGCTGTGTATCGTTCCAAGTGGTTTAGTCGGTAGAACGTCAGTGCGCTATACTGATGGCCCGGGTTCGAGTCCCGGCTTGGAATCTTTTTCACTATGTTGGCCTTTGCGCCTTTTAAGCAATTACTTTGAAATTTGAAATTTGATTTTCATTTGAAATAACTAAATAACATAAAAGAAAATTGGACTTATTTGTTAGAGAGTTCGTGATGTTTTGCGACAGGGAAAAAAATGATCAAGAGAGAAAATGAAATTCCCCGAAAAACGATCGGCAGCCAAAAAATGAATAAATAAACAAATAAAACCGCGGTTCGCAGCATAAATTTCGCGCAGAAAAAAATTTATATTTTTTTCTGCCACCACTTGTCCAAATTCACGATATATATTTACCGCGACCGATTGATGGCAGTTACTATTTGTTTCAGAGATCTTTTGACGAAATTCCCGATTCTTTTCCAGATCTTTTGCCAAAATTCGTGATTTTCTTTTCCCGACCGACTTACAAAATTCGTGATTTTTTGCCTGATCATTTGGTTAAATGCTCAATTTTTTTGACCAAATTTGTGCTTTTTGTCCGCGACCATTTGACGAAATTTGCGATTTTTTTTCTTGTGATCGTTAGACGAAATTCACAATTTTTTGTCCCTTCTTTTGACGAAATTTGCGATGATTTTTCCGCGACCGAAAGACGAAAATCGCTATTTGTTCATGCGACCTTTGGTCAAATTTAAGATATTTTTTATGGTTGTTTGAATAGATTCGCGATTTTTTCCTCGACAAATTGCAAAATTTGCGATTTTTTTCTCCAATCGCTTGACGAAAATAGTTATTTCTTTTCGCTGTCTTTTGCTACAATCGTTGAAGGAGATTTCGCAATTTTTCCTATGACCTATTGCAAATTCCCGATTTTTTTGGTGCGATTGTTTCGTGGAACTCACAATTTTTTTTTTTCGGTGATCCTTTGCCAAATTTCGCGTTTTTGTTTCCGGCGATTATTTCACTGAACTCGCGATTTTTTCCCCGCGATCCTTTGTCAAAATTCGCGAAATTTTCTGCGACAAACTGGCGAATTTTTTTCTCCGCCACCACTTCTCGAAATTCGGATATATATTTTTTCCGCGACCGATTGATGATATTCGCTGTTTGTTTCAGATATCATTCCACGAAATTCGCGGTTCTTTTCCACAATAGTTTGTCGAAATTCGTGATTTTCTTTTCAAAACCAACTTACGAAATTCTTGATTATTCGTGCAGTCATTTGTTTAAATTCTCGATTTTTGACCAAATTTGTGTCTTTTCAAGGGTGATTCTGTTCTGAATTTTCCGAAAATTTAAGGCATTCGATTCCGAAAATTAAAAAAATCGGTCGTCAATCCGAAAAATCGGGCATAAAAAATATCGCGGATTTCGGCATATGGTTGTTGAAAAAATCAATTTCGACAATCGTTCACAAAAAAAAATCGCCAATTTCTTCTAAAGATCGCAGATAAAAAATGAATTTCGCCAAAGAATCGCGGAAAAACACGAATTTCTGCAAAGGATAACGAAAAAATGCAAACTTCGTCTAGGGATCGCGAAAAAAACACACATTTCACCAAGGGGGAAAAAAAACGCTAATTTCATCAAACGATCGCAGAAAAACCTGAATTTCGTAAAAGAATCGCGATAAAGAAACGCAAATTTCGTCGAAGGATCGCAGAAAAACGCGAATTTCTCCAAAGGATCGCCGAAAAAACATAATTGCCATCGGGAGATTTCCCTCCTCTGCTGTAACCTTTCAGAAAATTTGCTGTGAATTTCAGATTTACTATTTTTTAAAACTCAGAATCAACCCTGCCGTCTTTTTATCTGTGACCATTTGACGAAATTTGCAATTTTTTTTCTCTTGGACGTTAGACGAAATTCGTAATATTTTGTGCATTCTTTTGACGAAATTTGCGATGATTTTTCCGTGACTGAATGATGGAAATCGCCATTTGTTTCCGCAACCTTTGGTAAAATTCAAGATATTTTACCACAGTCCTTTGAGGAGATTCTCAATTTTTTCGACGACGAATTACCAAATTTCGCATTTTTTTCCTGCAAATCTTTTCATGGAATTCACGAATTTCTTTACGCAATCCTTTTCTGAGTTTCGTGAATTTTTCTACGACCGACTGACGAAAATGATATTCGGTATTTGTTACAGAGATTTTTTGATGAAATTTGCGATATTTTCCCACGATCTTTTGTAGCAATTTGTCTTTTCATTTGTCGACTGACTGAGGAAGTTCAAATCCAAGGAGGTAAAAAGAAGAGAAAAAATCCTTTGTGGGATAAAGGCAGGGGCGACTTTATTAGCCATGGTGCCCTGTGGGAGATTTTTTACTGTGCCACTGCAAATGCTATATTCATTATTTTTCTTTTAAAGGGTTTTACTGAAGCTTTTTACTTTGTGCACTCCTTCGATGGCCGAAACTAGCTATATTTTCATCCGGGGCAAACATGGATTTTGGTGCCCCCTCCTTCCTCCGCAAAGTAAATTTAAAAAGAGAAATTTGCGAAAGTTTCTATTAGCAGACTTATTTTAAAATTTAAAATGTGTAATAGTAAAATACGTAATATTGAAATAATAACCAGTTTTGTCAAATATATATTCATTAAAACCTGTGAAAAAAAAATCGAAAGAAAGAGGAAATAATTCCGCTTTATACAGGTTTCCAGGGTCGGACTGGGTCAGTGTAAAGGGCGCAGACCTTTGATTTTCAGAGGGCGCAAAAATTTTAACGAACTCAAGTCAATTTTACTTGTTTGTGTTGTATCTGGCTTGACAAGGATTAACACACTCGCATAGCACCAAGTAAGTGATAATGGCTTAAATTATGTCTTTAACTCTAGATAAAAGACTTTGTTATATTCTCCGTGCATGTTTAAAGTTCCATCAATCCTACACAATATTACGCAATTTTTTAAAACACATCATATAACATCTAAAAGCTCCAGCAAGTTGAACACAGTAGTAGATTACTGATATCAAGACTAGAGCTTTCTTAATTTCTTCTATCCATAGACACCTTGCAGAAAAAAAAATGATCGCCCCTACGAATTTACCTGAAAATCACTGTATAAAAAAGACAGAGGATTCCAATTGATTAGGAATAATATTTACTATTAAATGATTTTCATAAATTTTGCTTTGGAGGCTGTCAACATATTAAAAAATACACGAACGTTCATTTTTCAAATGGTAACATCCACTTTTGACACCTTGTTTGAGCTCCTTGCTAGCCAGGAAAGAGATATAGCTTATATGCTTTTCTTAAATCTTAATACTTGTGATGTCTGGGAACGTCTAGATTAATTTCTCTTTCGATTCTGTTGACGCCAACGTCACGTGGTATGCGGGCGCGCGCGGAGAGAGGGGTGGATATATTTTTTTTTCAGAGTAAAAGTGATTTTGGAGAAGGGTAGACGAGCCGTGCATGGTTGGCCGGCGTGTTTTTTTTATTTATGAAAACGGAAGTTTATGATTTTAATAATATAGTGAAGTGTAGCTTTTGGGAGTGAAATATAAAGGTGGTGTACATTGCATCTATGTAGAAACTGTATATACTGTATATAGCATGGTGTCATCTGTGTCGTATTTATGTATTCCTATAAATAAACTATAATTTAGTGTTATGAAGAAAACTAGTGGTCATTTTAACGAGGAATACACCACGTGGGATGGTCAGAGGAGCTCGCCGATATTACAATACTGTTATAAAACAAAATGTATTAGGGATTTATCCTTAAATTTCGGAAAATAAATTGAAGATCTTACAAGAAAAAGTACCAAAAACTCGCAATTAGTCCCTAGTAAAATTTTACAGGAATAATAATTTTATTAAAAACTTTCTTTACGTTAAACAAAATTCTACAAAATATTTCTGGTAAGTTTCTACGATATTTTTTGGCTCCTTTGATAACGGAATACGACCCCTTTAAATTATGGAAAGGAAAAAATTCTCTATATCTCGGAAACTAATTATTCAAATGAGCTGTATGCATCAATGCTTTTAACAATTGTGGTTTGTTCATAATATATATATATATTTAATATGACTTTGTTAATTTTCTAATTAAGAAAAGTTTTTGAATCGAAAAAAAAGTCTGCAATAAGTTGGGTCATTCACTATATCACTAATGAATTAATAAAAAATCAATCAGATAGTTTTTATGAAGTTAAAAATTAAGTTTCTGAAATGGATTTATCTTTAACAACCTCAAATTCAAACCCTTCTAACCCTATCAAGATTTAAGATAATGTATATAAACTATGCCTTTTCCTGGGCTGTCTCGATCCAAGAAAATCAAATAAGGTGTCAAAAATGGGTGTTATTGCTTGAAAATTAAAGGTTGGCACAATCCTTAATAAGTATACGACTTCGGAAACATAATTTATGCATAATAATAACTAGTAGATATTATTTTCCATCGATTTGTACCTACATATATTTTTACGATTATTTTTAGCAGAATTTGTAAGTTGTAAACCACATTTTTTCCCACTCTCACTAAGGATCCTTAGAAAAGCTAACACGATTTTTTACACCAAGCGCGGTGCTGCTAAGGGCTTCAACCTATTTTTTTTAATATATTTCTTTAAAGTAATTAGTTATCAAGCCAGTTTAAAATGTCATAAATTCAATTTCTGTTACAATCTGAGAGAAATTACTTTTTACTATCTACCATTTTATTAATATTATTAACCAAGTAGCATTTTTAAATGTGGTATCTGCATAAATCTCCTTCAACACACACAAGAAACATTCAATATGCAAACTTCGTTTAACAAATATTTATGTTTAGAACAAAAATGTACTTTCCGTTTGGAAATAGAAATTTTGAAAACTAAATCTCAGGCTTCTATTGTTCTTTTATAAAAGTACCACGTATTATAGGGCATTGGAAATATAAGGCTATTTGAATGTGAAAATAATTGGTATTTTTTATTCTTAAAAAATTACTATTATGCATACATAAAGAGCTGAATTGATATCAAGTTGTGAAAAGGTTTCTACAGGAAAAGTACACCCTAAAAAATTCCTTTGTTAGTCTAAAATCGCTAAAACAATTTAGTAATTTTACTATTCTCAGCACACTGTTACCATGATTTGCAAAACTTTTATCATTGTTAGAGATCAAGGGAAATATTTAAGTTTCCGTACTTGAGTGAAGTGGCCCAGGGATTGTATTCATGCAGGATACATAGCCAGTATTTTATAACCGACTTCAAAAAAAGGAGGAGGTTCTCATTTCGACGCGTATATATATATATATTATGTATTTTCACTGATTACTCCTAAACTATGCGCGACATTACTATGCGAAAATGATGACAGATTTTGTGATTGAGAAACCGCTGTCCGTGAGATCCCACAGCTTGCAGGATTGCAATCCAAAAGTATCATCAACTTTGTGTTCCATGAAAAGAAAGATCATGTTTTCCAATCAAAAACAAAATCCATACAAAAAGTTTTTTGCCTTCTGATAGTCTCTCTTTTTTTCCTGTCAAGTTTCTTTCAAAAAGCACGATTATATGTGCATTCAGGGGCGGCTATAAGGAAAGGTGCGCAGAGTACTCAAAGAAAAGGACTGAAAATTTGCAAAATACTGGTTAAAATCTAAAAGATATCATTTAAAGAAGTGATTAAAAAAAATTCGTCCAAATTGCAATGGCTACTAAAGCACTCGTTGGGTGCATATTTTCTCTTACAATCGCATGCAAAGATGTCCGTTTCGGTTTCCGTCCTGAAATTGCTACGATATATCTTTAATTGTGATAATAAAGAAATAGCTCTCTTGTGCTATCAATTAATTGATGATTATCCCTAAACGAATTCTTGAAACTTAGTACACTAATCAGAATGTATGTGTACAACAAGTGAAAATATATTGGAGCGGCTTAGGCACTTAGGGGCGCGACGTTCTCCCTGGACGAGGGCGCCTCAGGCCGATGGGCCAGTCCGAGCCTGCAGGTTTCTTCTTACCAGATAAAACTATCAGTATTCTTTCTGTTGGAACCATGCAGTTTTTTTCATTTAAGACACGATTCCATTACAGACAGATTTCATTTTTCCAGATTTTACTGTTGTTGTAGCATTACAAATTATTACACTTGAGGCACTTTAATGTCATAGTGATATGAGTCACATTGTTTTAGGAACTAAAAAAACCAGGATTTACTGTTTGCATAAAAGTGAATTCCAGCATTGTAAAATATCTTCCTGTACTATCTACGCTAGTTTTGTGGAATTATCAATTATACCACTCTTCTTATTTATAGATTGATATGTTTACTACATATTTTCCTCAATCTAATGCTACTTTTCAAATTTATGTGCAACTGAAAACAACAAGAAAATTTTTAAGTTTTTACTTTTCATTTTGTGAATTTTCGACCGCTTAGTTTTTATTGTCCCAGTCAGTCACCTGACCTCGCCCCCACTAAGGTCAGATATGGTGATATGCATGTAAAAATGTAATTATAAGTAAAAGAATGGGGTTATTCATTTGCTATCTTGTATATTGTAGGCGAATCTTTTTATCTATTTGACAATTTTAATGCACTTTACTCAGCTTTTCTTTTTGATTTTTTAACTAAAAAATATTTTTTACACATATTTCACACGCACATATATATATTGTATGAAACGGCAAACCAAGTTTTCATCTGGTGCCCCCTTCGCATGGTGCCCAGGGAACTTGCCTCCTCTGCCCCCTCCTTAGTTTCATCCCTGACTCCTTCTCCCGTTTGTTTTTATTGTTCCAGGCAGCCACCCGACCTTGCCCATATCAAGATGGGGAAAATGAAAGCTGAACTCTTCCCAGGGAGAGAGAGAAAAAAATTGAACAGCCTTCGTGGAATCTTTTCGTCAGAAAAGTCAGAGTCAAACAAAATCTTCATTTGGCGCCCCCTTCGCCTTTCGGTACATTTGGAATTGGAGAAAGAAAATAGCCTAAGAGAACAGCTCTTTTTTCTAATTCAATTGCAGTCTTCTATTATAGATTAATCTTTTTATATATTTGTAAATTTTAATAAATTTGGTTCAAGTTTTCCTTTTGGATTTTCCGTCTGTGAGACATTTTTACGCAAATTCAATGTAAATACATATATATTTTTCTATGTAAAGACAAAAAAAAATCTTCATTTGGCGCCCCCTACGCTTTCTGTTGTGGCGCCCGGGGTGTAGAAGGTTGGGGGGGCACATGCCACCCCGACGCTACGCCTATGCAAACAGGGCTGTCTCGTTCCAAGGAACTCAAATTGTGAAAAATGATGTTATTGCTTGAAAATTCAAAGTTGGTGTAATTTTGAATATGCAGAGAATTTTCAGAACATAATTTATGCATAGCACTATGTAGTAGGCATTATTTACAATCAACTGGTAACTATAGATATTTTGCAATTATTTTTAGCGGGAATTAGTAGAAGGGCGATTCCTTTTCTTTTCATGATTGTAACTTCATACATTAATCTAACTTGATATTATACCTATGATTATATCCATTAATGCAAAAAAAAAAAATTCCTTATCTTCATTAGAAATTTCAGACTTTATTACAAGCCTTATGATATTTATGATTCTTTTAAACCGTCATCGAGCTTTGAGATATGACTTGACTGACTCGAATCCAGGGTTCGTGATTTTTTAAAATAAAAATAATCAGGTTTTTTTTATTTAAATCAGATATTTTTGATTTTAAAAAAAATTTCACGGAGTATTATTGTTTTATGACTTTTCTTTTAGTTTATAAATTATATATACACACACACATGCATGTTATAAGTATTACCAATATATATTACTTTTAAGTTAGCCTGGTGCCAGTGTTATATATACTATATTAAATATATATGCACATATATATATATATGTATGTATATATAATACTGGCACCCGGCTAACCAAAAAGTACCTTAATAATATTACACAATTTACATAAATGATTCAAAGATAAAATTTTAGGCTATGGAAAAATCTTTATTTCACAAAATGCATCAAAAACTACAAATAAGATGTCAAAAAATAATTCAACCTTCAGTATTTTTGTTAAAATAAAAATAACTGCAGCACATAGAAATTTTAAACAAATTTAGAAGCAAACTATGATGTTAATTTTGTTTTGTTAAAGTGCTGGTACAGAAAATCGAGTTTAGCAACTTTATCAGTTGATTTCTAATTTTTGAATGTACCAAACCAATGGCAGAAACTACTGAATTATGCCCTACTAAAGCAGATGAAGCTATTGCAGTAAAAAGCTAGTTGATCATGAATTCTGTAAGTCTTTTAGTATCAACCTTTTCGATAACTGTAACAAATACCTTCCAACATTCTAAAGGGCTGAGATCCACTATATTAGATTCAAACAGAAATTCATTGAATGGTTCAGATTTTGCTCATTAATTAATATAATAGGCATCACCAAAGTAGAGCACACAAAGTCATACAATTTTATTTTACCTCAACTTTCAGGTTTTCTAAATATCAATGAGTGAATATTCCTGCTTAGATTTCCTTACTGTTGCAAGATTATTTTATAATTTGATTCAAATTAAATTTGAAAGCACTTTTTTCTAAACTTTGCATTGTATTTCACTTTTTGACAAAGATTAAGCTTTATCTTTCTAAAAGCTGTTTGATTATCTGTATTATATAAAACTAAATTATATTAAAGTACATTATTATGTTTGTTTATATCTTAAATTTATTTTAAAATAACTTAAAAGAAAAACTGATTTAAATCAATGATTTAAAAAAAATCAATTGACTTAAATCAGGATTAAAATCAAGCTGATTTAAATCAACGAACCTTGCTTAACTCTTTCCTTTTTTATACAATTCATTTTTCATTCAGAAGCAGGGCCCTCACTAAGGGGGGTATGCTGTTACACTTGGCAAATTTGTTTAAAACTTTAATAAAACTATAATACACTTTTTATTTCTGATAGACTTGGCAAAAGTTACAAATCTAATGGGAATATTATTAAACTTTTTACTTATTTGTAAAAAGTATAAAGGGTTATACACCATATACCTTCTGGATTTTTTAAAGAAGCTACGTATAATCCCTATTTCTCAAAAATAGCTATAATGTATATTCTAGCCATGAACGTTCATGACTTTAGTGTATATTGTCCGAGTTTTTTACGGCTGTATATTACATTTTCTAACTGTGGTATTTTGGCAAAATTATAAAACTAGTTGGAAAATACTGTAATTTCACTTGGCAATTTAAGGTTCCCCCCCCCACTAAAAAATCTTAGCGACGGCCTTGTTCAAGAGCAAGCAACACAGATTTGTTGGGATAGCATTAGTCCATTGTTTTCTAGCTTCATTGAGGCTGTCTCTCCGACATTGGCCAAGCATTTGGTTGTTAGTTGGACCAATAGCTAATGTTGCGTCTGAGCCAACAGTTGTCTGATCCTTTGACTAAAAACCTGAGTTGCCATTTGATCAACAGTAAATATTTACTGGCAAAACAGCACTAATAATATTTAAAAAATATACTCATACTAATAATTGATTGTATTTTAATTAGAAACTTCAACTTTTTAATTGATTTTTTAGAAAAAAAAAATCATGCTTTCAGAATTACTGATTAAAACTGCTTATAATTTGGTTTCTTTAGTTTCAGAAATGCATCACCCTTTACCGTTTGTATTTTAACAAATATCTCTAATACTAAATTTTACTTTTATGACTATTGGGTTGCAATAAAATCAGTGCTCAGAGCTCCAACTTCTTACAAAAAGAAAAAAAAAATACATTTCTTAAACTTAATATGAATTAGTTATCAAATCAAATATAATCAGGATTGATGCAATTTCTATTATTTGACAGCAAATGTGTTACTAGAGCCTTTTTTTTTTTTAATTTAGCGAAGTAGCATCTTTAAATGTAGTCTCTACAGGTGTCTGCTTCATCACACATACAGAAATTCAGTATCCAAAAATATTTATATCTAGAACAAAAATGTACTTTCGATGTGGAAATAGAAATTTTGAAAACTTAAAGTTCATGCTTGTTTTGTTGTTTGCAAAAGTACCAAATATTATAGGACAGGGTTGGCGAACATGTGTCACGTTAGCTAATTTTTCTGGAATGTGAAAAATTAAAATTTTTATAATTGTTATACAAATAAAATCCATTTTTTATTTCTGCTATAACCAATAAAATTTTGTTCCATGCGGACAGACCGCAAATAATGCAATTATTTTTTTGCATCAATTAACACATCAGGATATTTTTTTTTCCTGTCATTCTATGCAGTGTTTTTGACATGTATTTTGCCTTTTTATATGAATTTAAAAAGCCATAATTTTCAAATTAATTTTGTTTGACAGTCACTACAATAAAATGGCAAACGGATCTAATTTAGCTATGCATATTTGTAATAATAACAAAATAGTGTGAACCAGATATAAAGCATTTATCATCAAACGTACAACAGAAAAAAATCTCACCAATACATTAGTACATTGTTTAATGCAACTTGGAAAATTATAACCAAGATGTTGCATTTAGTTATAAATTATTAGTTTTAATAGTAGCATAAGTTTAAAATTAATGAAAAAAAAATTGTTCTTTTCCCCCCTTATTACAATACATACCACATAAATGAATCCTATTTAAGAATTAAAAATTCATTCATTTAATGGCTGATTCCTGTATATAGAAAAATTGCATTTTGATTTTTAATATTTTTTAATTATCAATGCATGAAAGCAACTGATTTTATAACCAGTGTTTCATATAAATATTGCACTCTTCGAAATTATTTTTGTGTAAGTTTCGGAATTTACATTGATGATAGATATTGTTTGTGAATTTTCGGCATGCACGCGTGAAAGGTTCACAGAGTCTGTCATAGGAGTATTTGAATGATAAAATATAGGGGTATTTGAATGAGAAAATAACACTTGCTTGGGAAAATAATATTATACTTGCAACATTTGGTATATGGAGGAGAAGGAGGAGTTATCCTATACAAAATGACTTTATGCATCCTTAAAATGCTGAATTGATATTGAACCATAAAAAGGTTTCTACAGAAAAAGTACATATAAAATAGTCTCTTTGGTAGCCTTAAATCACTTCAATAATTAAATTTACTCTTCTCCTCACACCCTTCTCATGATTTGTAAAACTCTTAACACAATTAGAGAGATCTAGGGAAATATTTAAGTTTTATTAAGTTATAAATTTTTATTAAAAAAAACCTACCACAATTTCTGAATAGTAATCATCACTTTATTTAATGATAATTTTACCATGATTCAACAAAATATTTTTTAAATACATACCAGAATTTCCGAATAGTTCTTTAATTACAGAAAGTCTATCATTTAATTATGATAGGATTTTTGAACGAAAAAAAACGCTGGTGCGGATTACTTCAGCTTGTAGGATTGCAATTATTACTTCTAATGTTTGAACAATTCACAAAAAATGCTTTAGAAGATAACATTTTCATGAATTCATAATTCAGTACATAAAGGGTTAATAAGCTAATAAAAATGTCTAAACATTAATTAAGTGACATGGAAATTCCGAACTAAAATATTCACTTCTTTAACTCATTGCTTAAATATTTAACCTTTTAATAAACAAATGAGCTTTTAACAAGTAACTTAAATGCTTTAATAATTTACTTTACTTTCATAGGCTTTTTTTAATAAGGCAACTTAGTTTAATTAATATTGTAAATTTCATTAGTACAGTAGACTCCCTCAAATCAAATCCACAACCCTAAAATGCACACATCATCGCAGATGTAAACAATGGAACCTTCAGTTCAGATGTAGTGGCAAAATAACAGAAATTTTTAGTTTGATATCATTCTCTATGTATTTTAATATGTAATTTTCAATACTATGACGGAACTTGTAGTTTTTCATGAAGGAAGTATAAATTTATTTCTGAAAAAAATCAAGATATTGATGGCATCACTGGTAATTGCAGGCTTTTTATCAAATATATTTATTGGTTATCAAGCGTTTTTGGTTATTAAGACTGGCTAAACCTGAAATAAAACTTCCTTACTTTATGATTTTGATGTGAATTAATAGAGTACCTTCATGGGGAAAGTTTCATTGAATAATTCAAGGAAAATGTATCTTATCTTTATTATGCATATTTAATTATACATTATTATTATTTACTTGACCTTTACTTTTAATAATTTAATCCTTTTTAAAATTATCTTAATTTTTATGATTTTTGTTTATAACTTTACTTAATTATTTTACTATATTGCAAACATTCATTATAATTTTGATTGCATTATTACATTCAAATTAATGTTTAAAAAATGTAAACAAGGCAATGACTAGAAATTCTAGACCCCCTCCCTCCCTTACGATATCATTCGTTGAACATCCCCCCCCCCCCCCCCCGATGTTATCGTTATCAATGTCTGAAAAAATTTTTTACATCTTTTTCTTTCTTTTTATACGCTGTGACACTTGATATACGCATATGATTATACATTTATTTGTCGAACATACTTTACGGATTCCAGAAGACAATAAAATATTAATACGTAAAATAAATTTATATCAAATAACATCTAAAAGAGTTAGTTACTATTTAAAGGTACTTAATAACAGCTTATTGTTACATACTGCATTCAAAAGTAATATTGTCTTATTGCACTTGCCCCCTGCCCGGGTAAGTTAAAAGAAGAACTTATCAACAAAACAGTGGACAACATTCTTTGAATTCTTTACTGGATCACTTCCTACATGTTATGCTCCTGATTTCTCTAACAGCGAATTATATGTGCATAAAGCAGATGAAAAGGAATGCCAAACGTTGAGGTATTCCAAATTTTGGAATGAAAGGATTTTATAAAAATGTAACGGCTTTAATAATAGCTTTGTATTTACATAAAAACATATAAAAATAGTAATAATAAAAAAGTTAACAGATTATGTGGATGTAAAGAAAAAATTACTGAAAAAAAAAACGTTTGGTTGGACTGAAAATAATATCTATATCAAAAAGCAAACCCCCTCCCCCTCAACGATATCAAGTGCCAGACCCCCCACTCCCCCCTAAAGTGATAACCTTATAGATGCACAGCCCCTTAATAGGTATATCATAGGCTTTGCACATATAAATAGTACCGATTGGATTTTATTTTGTATGTTACTTCTTTTTTTGGGTACTTTCCTGTTAGCCGGGTGCCAATGTTATATATACATATACAGTCACACCTCGTTATCCGACATCTGGTTTTCACGTCACTCTAAGGCTGAATCCATATCAACTCAGGCAGGGGGGGTTACCTTCATAGTCTCAGAAGTTTTTGAATTGAACATATGTTAAAATTTAAGACAAAGAAAGATACTTGTATATTTTCATTTTGCCCAAAAAAATTCCTGGCCCGAGATACAGGCCGCCAAAGATGACATCCCCGGCATCCTTTCTCATTCGCGATTTTCAATAAAAATTTTAAAGTGTTCTATCTCTAGAACGGTGCAAGATATTTTGTTGCGGTTTATTTTATTTTAAAGATAATATTCTTCTGTTTAAAATGATATACCCAATTTTGAAAAATGTATTCAACTTTTCTTGTGGCAGCCTTTTGAAAAAAAAAATTTTTTTGTTCAAAAACATTTTTTTTTTTGGAAATGCCAATCCCAAAAATTTTGATTTTTTTTGCTGTTGATCAATACCATTGGGAACTACCTTCACTGCACAGGAGAACTTCCACTTTTGAGTTTAACAAATTTTAGAAACGTTTAAAAAATTCAGAGAAGTTACAGGAACTGTATATATACAGTTCCAGTAAAAGTCACTGAATTTTTGCTTATTTGTATCATATTTGTAAGGATAAGCCTACTATATATCCTAAACAAGTTAGAAATTGCAATATCAAATGTGGCAAATGAGGTGCGTGCGTACTATAACTAGTTTTTATAAATATTCAGATCTTGGTGCAATAAGTTAAACTCTTGGGCAAAAAGGGCATGAATACAAAATTAATTATGGTTCTACATATTAAATTCAGTAATATGGAAGTAATATGAATTCATCTTAAAAGGACTTAATCGCCATGGCAACCTAGAATCATTACCTATCATGGTATATCATTGAATCAATTATGTATTATAGGATTTTTAAATAGAATGAAGAAAACTTTTATTAATGTCTTTTATGTTTTAATTTGATTTTCATAGCATTTGAAGTGATACATACTTTATTTTCAATACCGAGCATAGTAAAACAATCTCAATAACATATATCAATTACACAGCAATACAAATTATATTAATACAAGTTAGAGTTCAGAGAGATGGGCAGACAAATCGAATCCATAAAGACTTTCAACTATGTTGGAAATTGTTAAAAGCACATAAATAGGTCGGAATTTGACTTTTAGAAATTTATGTCAATAGACGGAAGCATACTTGAATACTTTCATACAACCCTGTATTTTACCTGCTATCTTTATATACATGCCACTATTTAGCTAATATTTAATTAAGATTAAAACATCCTTAAAACCAGTGAAATCACACTTCCAGAGATTATCATCCATAGACGGCCATGTATCTAATTCTTTGTGTGGACCTGTATATCATTTTATCTATCTTCTCCAAACATATCTTAGTATACTAAATGTAGTTCAGTGTAAAAATGCATAACTCATTTAAAAATCACCTTTAAGCTACTTTCATTCATACTCAGTAAACCCTTAAGATTTCTTTTGTGTAGCCCTGTATATGATCTACAGCATTTATGCACACAATGTAATATGGAAAAATTTAGTTAAACTTAAAAACTCAAACACAACTAAAAATGCACTTCCAGCAATACCCTTACGATTTCTTTTGTGTAGCCCTGTATATGATCTACAGCCTTTATACACACAACGTAATATGGAAATATTTAATTAAACTTAAAAACTCATATCTCAACTAAAAATGCACCTCTAGCAATCATTGCTAATGTACAGTATTTCCAATAAGGTAAAGTATCCGAAATCTTTTGTGTGTCCCTGTAAACAGTATGCACTTTCTATGACACAGGAAGTAATTTTTTGTAAACCTCTGCAATAAAGTATGTATCACTTCAAATGCTATGAAAATCAAATTAAAACATAAAAGACATTAATAAAAGTTTTCTTCATTCTATTTAAAAATCCTATAATACATAATTGATTCAGTGATATACCATGATAGGTAATGATTCTAGGTTGCCATGGCGATTAAGTCCTTTTAAGATGGATTCATATTACTTCCGTATTACTGAATTTAATATATAGAATTACAATAAATTTTGTATTCATGCCTTTTTGCCCAAGAGTGTAACACTTATTGCACCAAGATCTGAATATTTATAAAACTAGTTAATACTATGCACGCACCTCATTTGCCACATTTGATATTGCAATTTCTAACTTGTTTAGGATATATAGTAGGCTTATCCTTACAAATATGATACAAATAAGCAAAAATGCAGTGACTTTTACTGGAACTGTATATATACAGTTCCTGTAAAATTCTCTGAACTTTTTAAATGTTTCTAAAATTTGTTAAACTCAAAAGTGGAAGTTCTCCTTTACAGTGAAGATAGTTCCCAATGGTATTGATCAACAGCAAAAAAATCAAAATTTTTAGGATTGGCATTTTCGAAAAAAAAATATTTTTTGAAAAAAAATTTTTTTTTTTTAAAGGTTGCCACAAGAAAAGTTGAATACATTTTTCAAAATCTGAATAAATAAACCCACACACTATAAATGATCCACTTAAGCTCCAGATAGACATATCAGTCTATTTGCGGTCTTTTTGATCTGGTCAGGCAGCGCTTGCTTGTGGTTACACAGCGTTTTTCATCCGACTAAAACTGAAGCATTGCATTGCATTGAAATAACCAGAAAATATCTAACATGCATTTCTGAAGCAATGAATACTGATTACAATTCACTGTATAATATTGAAAAAAGAATTGTAGGAAGCACATCTAGGGGTAAGCAGACCTTAACCCCTTCAGGATGAGCATCTTTTACAGAATTTTTAATCTTTTACCACCGGTTTTTCAAAAAGAAATTTTTGCATAATTGAATCGGGAAAAATGCTCAGATTAAATAAGGCAAAATTTACAATAAAAATTTATTGGTGAGAATAATCATGGATTCTGAGCACCTTACGTGGCATGAATACCGGTCGCTCGCCCCCAAGAGGTTAATTCATCAATATTTCATGTAACAATTAAAAAAAAAAAAAAAAAAATCAAAAATTTGATTTTTATTTTCAATTTTGTTTAATAATAATGTTTTATTGCTTAAAACTGAAAGAACAGTTATTTATTTTAAATTGTCTTAAATTAATTAAAAATACGGCTTTTTATAAACATATTTTACTCCAACTTCGGTTACCTCGACACTCCGCTTATGACGACACTTTTTTCTGGTCTGTAGAGTGTCGGGATAACGAGGTTCGACTGTATATAATGTTTTATATTACCCAGCTGTTATAAACTTCTTCGCATTAAAAAATAAAAATTGAGATTATAATGTATATCATGTCGTCACACAGTTCACTGTGCATTTGGCTATTTTTTCTTAATCGGGACCACTGCCAATGGGTGTATTTTAGCAAGTATTGTTTGGTGTAACAGGATTGTTTTGATAGCAACCTTTCGATGGTACTACCGTACTTTACTTTAAACAACATTGTACCCAGCATTGTTCATGTTGAATGTACTTTGCAAATAATGGGGGGAAAAAGGAATAATAAAAATAAAAAATTAGTTGTAAGAAAATTCTACTGTATACTTCATATTGACAAAAGATTTGGTTATAAGAAAAGTCTATTGAAACTGGAAAAAATATATAAAATAAAAACTTCACTATATTACAGATTTTTTTATTAACAGCAGCTAAACAATATCATACATCTAATAATCAGCAAGATTACAACAAGGAAAATTAATTAATTTCGTTCTGAATTTTTTTACTTTCAGCCCGTGATTTTCTAATATGAGCTGACATAATGGGGTACATTACATATAAGGCAGTCGCCATACCTAAAGCAGTTACAGTAAGTAAGTTAAAGTAATTTGTACGGCGGATTCGCATTTTAAATGGAATCGATGTTATAACTCATCAGTCTGGTAATGTCCAAATAAAATGAAAAAGCTGCAACTTTCCAATGGATAACAATCACATTTTCAAACAAAACCACATGGAGAGAGAGGCATATATGTGACTATGGAGCTATAAGACAATAGAAAATACCTTCATAAGTATTAAACTGTTAATTGTCAACCATGAAAATATTAAACATGCTTTTAAATTCAATTTGCCTCTCTGGAAGATAGAAACCAACTGAACTGTACTCTATCTTCATGACTTCATGGTGGCCACAGATAAGTACAAAGTTATATTTGTCATAACCGATTCTTTTTTATCTGCGCTACATTCTTATTTCCGAGCTTATTTCACTGTGATAGAACCTTGACTGTGATGTTGTCGGCAGACGGTAGTTGTCTGACCTTTGTTTTGATAAGATTGGTTGATTGGTTGCATGTTTTATTGGAATTTAGCATGTGATTTTACTTTTTGTCATTTTACTTTTCAATAATGAAATCACAGGTAAGTATGCTATTTTTTTAAGAGTTCTAGATTTCTCTAATTCTACATTTTTCTGTAAAAAAAATAAAAAAATCGTCTTGTAGGAAAATCAGAAGAACCATCACACACCTGTCACTCCCTCTTTGATGTTTACAAATAATGAAACTGAAAAATTGACGTTTGAAGTTTGGGAAAAATAATAAAATATATAGGTATATACACATACCTAATATGAAATGAAAAGCGATTTTCTGTAGTAAAATAGGATATTACAGTTGAGAACTAAATATTCATATATTTTAACTAGATAAATTATTGAAAGGAGTAAGTTGCTCTAATTCATCTTTGATGAAACTAGTGTAAATTGAAAAAAAAAAAAAAAAAATAAATAAATGTGATTAGGTTGAGTTTAAAAGACCATTTAAAATTAAAGGAATATTAATAATTGTTAAGTTTATTATGTCGTTATCAGGATCATTCTAATGCAATCGAATCCAAGCCTTGTAAATTTTCTCATATCCCATGTAAATTAACCTATATTCACTTTTACCTATTTTTTTGTAAGTATTTATTTGCGAGAAGATATATCTTTTGTAGTTATAAAATTCTATAATGAATGACAATAGAAAATAAAAATATAGAAATTTAGCCCATCGAATTGGCCATATAGAAATGGGCCACTAAATGAATTCAATAAAAAAATGTGGAATTAATCTTTTATTCATCAAATATGACAAAATTAATGGTACTTGACATGATATGATCAAAGCATGCTGAAACAGTAAGTAATACACAATGCTTATCAAAATTTATGAACATCAAAAGTGATATTATTGTAGCAGAAAAATGACAAAATAATTAGATTATAAGAAAGCAAGAACATAAAATATACATAAAAATAATAGATAATTACACATTATGATTTAACGAAATTTATATTTTTTAAAATGAATATTAAACAACATGGTTGGAACAGGGTTGGTACTGCGTATTAATTGACTATTTAGTGTAAACTTCTGGTATTATTTATTCTACCCATCAGATTCGGAATATAAACAATTATTCTATTTTATATCAAATGGAAAAATACTGGTAGGTGTGGTTAACAACTGGACAGTTCACCTTAATCATTTATACAATTTAACTTATGTTTCTAATAAATAACTGATATTTCTTAGGGTGAAAATGTGCAAATTATTTTTTAGACATCACTATAAACCTATTCTAACTAGACAGTAATTTAATCTAAATCCATTACAGCCCAGTAGCAGAAACAGTGCAGCACGGAAGCGGGCGCTGCAGATTATTTTAAACCTTGCAGATTAATCCACCAACTTAAAAATAAATGCTGGGCTTAAATAATAGCTGAAATTTGCTTTAAGTCTCTAGATTTATGGTATTTTTTGTATCCTTATATATATTCTTTACAAATGGAAATTTTGCTTACTTTAAGTGTTTCTGTTATTTCTTATGATAGTAGGCTTATTGGGCCGCAGATAAATTTTTGTTTGCTGCAGACTGACGCAGAAAATTCTGCTTCTAGGCATTACAGTCAGTTATGTTTCATATTAAAGAAAAAAAGAAAGAAAAACCATATTTTCGCGGTCAAGGGAAAGGTGGCCCATTCAGTCCCACCTATACTCCTGGAATATATTCAGGTTCTTTTAATACATTAAATTCAAATAACATCTAAATATATCGTAAAATTAGTTTACAGATATGCAAAGACTTGCTAATACACATATCTGCAATGAAATAATAGGTACTTTTTAGCTTATTTATTTTACTGAAAAGGGAAAAAATTTACTTTTCAATCAGATTCTTGACCATCCTACTGTAGTGGGAAAATGGCTTCTCCCAAATAATGGAAAATTTGATGAATTTGGTAAAACAAATAGCTTCATCTATTGGTGGCATCTAAAATAATTTTATGCAAATACTTTTTCATATTTTGTTAATGGCCCATTCATTACCACTCTCCCGTAACTGGCGCCAAAATGGCCTTATTTTTCCTGATATGGTAACCCGGCTATTTTTGTTTATTTATTAATGAATTATTTATTTACTTTTATTTCCTTTTTTTAAATTATATATGAATCGTTTTGTTCTGTATAGAGTCACACGGGGTAATTCCTGGTCAGTGAGTTTCTGGAGTAATTTCTGGTCACAGTCCTTTTTATGTTTTAAGAACACTTCACCAAAATGAAAAAAATCATAGAGGTACTTTGAACTATCTTCTTTAGAATTTATCATTTAATTGTACAATTACTACCTATTTAGTTTGGGGAAAAAAATTGTTTTGCAACTGCTTGCTAAGTTTTTGTAAAATAACATTGGTCTTAGTTATGCACATTTTTACAAATATCTTTGCCACAACTCAAATTTTAAATATTTTTCTTTTCTTTCTTTTTGGTTCAATTACCAACTACTTTAGCTATTAAAAAATAGTCTTGAAATTTTTTATACTATTTTAAATAATTTACAGAAGTTGATTAAATATTGTCCCATGTATCTGGAGTAAATCTTGGTCGCTGGGGTAATTCCTGGTCAATGTTTTTCTCATCATTTAATTCCTTTTTATTGTCATATTTAGTGATTTTAATTGTTGGCAAACCCTTTGAGAATTAACTGTAACCACACTGTTCACCATATTTCAATTAATTGTAGTTCTTAATAAAGTAGAGTCACCCTGGGTAATTCCTCGTTACTGAGTTTCTGAGGTAATTCTTGATCATTTGCACTTTTGTTATAAAAATAGCAATTTCATTGCAAAATTCCAAAATGTTGCATAAAAATATACATAATGCAATAGAGGAACCTAATTATTATGCCAGCGATGCAGCGGATGTGCTATAGTACGTAAATTATGCGAAAAATTGGAGGTGGGATGCGTAATTTTGTCAAAAAATTGCGCAAAAAAGCAAATTTCTTCAAAGGATCACGGAAAAAGCAGGAATTTCATCAAAATATCGCAGAAAAAACACGACTTTCATAAAAGGGCCACGAAAAAATACCATATTTTGTCAAAGGATCGTGAAAAAATAGTGAATTTTGTCAAAAAAAATCGTGGAAGAGAGCCGAATTTTGTCAAAGGATACGAAAAAAGCTCAAATTTCATCAAAATATCGCGGAAAATGTGATTTTCATATGAAAAAATAGCGTATTTCATTAAAGGATTGCAAAAAATAACGAATTTCATTAAAAAATCACTGAAAAAAGCCGAATATCATCAAAGGATCGTAAAAAAAAGGTGCAAATTTCATCAAAATATCGTGAGAAAAATGTGATTTTCGTAAAAGGGCCGCGAAAAAATAGTGTATTTCGTCAAAGGATCGCGAAAAAATAGAATTTCGTCAAAAAATCACAGAAAAAGACTGAATTTCGTCAAAATATTGTGAAACAAATGCGATTTTCGTAACAGGGTTGCAAAAAAGTAGCAGATTTCATCAACGGATTGCAAAAAAATAGCAAATATCGTCAAAGGATCTCGAAGAAATAGCAAATTTCGTCAGAGGATTGCGGATTATATCTTTACTATTATAGATTCCTTCCACATTAAGTTGTCTGTTGTTCTACAACTCAATGCATAATCAGACTTTGCACTAGGCATAAAAAAATTAAACAAGGGGGGGGGGGGAGAGGTGGAAAGTATCCAAACCAAAAAAGATGTGCAAACCAAACTTATAGGTAGAACATTCATAAAATGGGATTTAAATTTTTTGTATGAGATTCTTAAAAATACAGCATGATTTCGGTATACTTTGATAATGTATTCAGGGGGTAGACCAGGGAAAAATGTCCCCCCCCCCCCCTCCTTCTCACTGCATTGAAATGTCTCACACCTTCGGAAGATTTAGAATTTGATGATTATTAATGATTTAGATGTGAATTTCCCTTCCAAGGAAAATGTCCGATTCCAACACAGATGTATTCTTACAAATAATTTAATGGGAAGTGTAATGAAAGCACCCATGCGTTCAGCAAAAAGTACTCCTTTACTTAACAAAAGTATTCTTTTTTTCAGCAAAAATATATTTTTCAATAAACCTGTCTTGCACCTTTTAAAAAGAAATGCGAACATTAGTGATCTTGTACTCTCAAATAAGCATTATTTTACAATTAAAATTGCATCTTGCATTTTTACTTTTAAAAAAGTAATGAAAATTTCTCATAATATTTTTTGTAAATGTCTTATTTGAGTGCAAATGATACTGGTTTTAATTTTAATTCATTATTTAATTATTATTAAAACAATAAATAATGCATTTCATTTATCTTTTCCAAATAAACAAGTTTCATTTATTCCTTTAAAATATGAATTATTATTGATGGGAACCTGCTTTTGTAAAAAAAGGACCCAGACTTTTGGAAATCCTGGGTCCTGGGGACCCAGGATTTTTCAAGTCCAGCGACATCACTGTATGCTGTGTATTATATTAAAGGTCTGTATTGAAAATTTCTTGAAAAAGGAGCCAAAAACTTCAATTGGCCTTAGCAAAATAAAATTGAAAACAAACATTGTTATATTTTTTATGGACCAATAAATTTGCACGGTATTAATAAATCCAGTCACAGTGGATAATGAAGTAATAAATACTGCTTATAAATATTGTAAAAATGCATAAAACTTATTTGGCTAATTAATGTTTTGTAAAATGTGCTTTTGTACATGAGTGAGTCTTTTGATGACAAAATGAGTCTTTTGTACATCAGATAACTTTGTATTTATACCCAAAACACAGTCTATGCTTTATTATTCCACAATTATGAGATGATCAAAACTTTTACAAGATTGATTCTACTTATTTTATTACTCAGTCATAAAAAATTTAACTGTTACTACTTTATTTACATGAAAAAGGATGCTGACCAATAATTACCCCAGAAGTGACCAAGAATTGCCCCATTTTCAGGGTAATTCTTGGTCACTTAAAAATTATAATTATTTTAAGTGCTTATATATTTAAGTAAGCATTTTATTATATAGCCATCGGAGGTGGCTTATTCCACAAAAAAAAATTGGGAACAATACTTTTAATAGTTTTTAAAATAATTGAATGTTGATGCTTTTTGATCAGGAATTACCCCGGATGGCTCTAGTTATTAATTAAACTTTTTTTTTTATTTATTGTTATTTCCTTTTTAAAATATATATGTAACTGGTATTCAAAAACAATGTTTTCGCCAAGTTGGCATCAGAGAAAAATCGTACCAAACCCGGTGTGTATATGACACAGGGTTCCTACACAACTGGAAAACAGGAAAAAGGACAAAAAATCAGAAAAAGTTCAATTTTTTTCTAAAACCTGGAGAAGTCAGTTTTTTTTTTATGTACTATCATGTTAGAGATCTGCATGGGCCGAGCCCGGGCTCCAATCTGTTCGGGCCGGGCCATACTTTTTTCTGAAGGCTCGGGCTGGGTGTAACTTAATTTTTCTGTACAGAGCGGGGTCTGGTTTCATTCCTAGTCTTCATGGCCTAAAATTTTCAGTCCTAGTTTTGAGCCAGCCCGTATGAAAATCATTGTCTCAGCGTGGCCTGGTCCATTTAAAGGTCAGTTAAATTAAGCCTGGCCCAAAAGTTTTTGCAAAAAATGCATACATTTTTGAATCGCTATTATTCTACATTAAACTTTATTACATTATAATATAACATATATTTATAACATTAAACTAACATTAAAATTTATTATTTTTAAAGAATAGTAGATTTCTGCGCATATTAAAATATAACTAAATTAAAATACAGTAAAATGCGTGAAAAGAAACCTGCCTATGACGGAACTTTGCTTTAAACTGAAAAATGTGTTGATCCATGCAAAATTAATATACTAATAAGTAGGGATTGACCGAAGCAGCAAATTTGCTGAATACCGCATACCGAAGCTTCGGTCAAAGTGTACACCGAATATTCGGTATTCGGCAACCGAATACTTAAAAATTTACAATACACATTTTCGCATATATTAGCTTTTTTAATAAATTTTAATTAACATTAAATTCTTAATAATTTAATTCAGTTACATTTTTATTCTTAAATCTAATTACACAAAAAAATTTAATGACCTCTTTCCACTCACAAATTCATTAACCCATCACTTATTTTTTATTATTTTATCACTAGTCAATACCCTAAAGAACCTATGAAAATATTAAACTATACAGGCTATTATTAAGGATAAGAATTGTCAGAAAAACAAAAGTTAATTCAAATGAAAAGAAACAATGTTGTCAAAGCTGATTTACTGATTGTTTAAGTCTAATTATAAACATATTGAATAGGAATGTTTTCAAATACTAAAGGTATTATATCAATATGTACATTTAACTATATTTTCTGTCAAATTACTGATACATATTTATATTTTGATTAATATTTTAACATTGTGGTGATGAAGATAACAAATTTGAGCGATTTTAATTTAATGATTATAAAAGCTATAGGATAGGCATAGGGGCATACTTATTTGATGTGTGTATTTTCTTTAATATACACTAGAGGTCTGCACGGGCCGACATTTCCAGGCCCGAGACCGGCCCGACTCAGAGAAAAAAAAGTTCAGCCCGGTCCGGTAAAAAAGTTAAAAGTTCGGCCCGGGCCCGGCCCAGTATAAAAGTTAAAAGTTTGGCCTGAGCCCGGCTCAGCCCAAAAAAAAGTTATAATCTCGGCTCGAGCCCTTCCCGGCCTGAAAAAAGGTTATAATCTCCGCCCGAGCCCGGCCTAAATGAATTTCTAAAAAACATTGATTTTTACGTCGATTTGGTTAAAAGTTTGTCTCGTATGAGGAGTTCAAGCCAAAAATATTTATCTTAACTTTTCATGTTTATAATCTTCATTTTTATAGAATAAATGCAGGGTGCGATATTTATTTTTTAAATGAATCTCTATTTCTTGTATGTAAATGTTTCAGTTATCATTAATATTGTTAATCCATATTCCATGTATTGAAGTGTTAAATATATGAAAAATGCTATACAATAAAATCTAAGACTGAATTGCATAGAAAAGAAGAAAAAAAATGCGTTACAGACAAGTTTTCTTCTTAGCAAGTGTAAATGTATTATATATTATTTTCTTACATACTAGTATATTAATTTTGCATGGATCAACACGTTTTTCAGTTTAAAACAAGATTCCGTCATAGACAGGTTCTTTTTCACACATTTTACTATATTTTAATAAGTGTAGAAATCTACTATTCTTTAAAAGGAATGAATTTGAATGTTTAATTGTAGAATAATGGCAATTTAAAAATGTATGCATTTTTTGACAAAAAATTTGTGCCAAGCCTAATTTTACTGACCTTTGAACGGACTAGGCCACGCCGAGACAATGATTTTCATACGGGCTGGGTGAAAATTAGGAATGAAAATTTTGGGTCATGAAGATTAGGAATGAAACCAGTACCTGGATGTGTGGAGAAAAAATAAGTTAGGCCCGGCCCGAACCTCAGGAAAAAAGTAAGGCCCGAACCTGGCCCGGCCCGAGATTTCAGAAAAAAGTAAGGCCCGGCTCGAGTGCCGTGAAAGAAAATAGGGGGCTTCGGGCCACGGGCCGGCCCATGCAGATCTCTGATATACACCTTAGATATACAGAGACGAACTCTGATATACTTATTTGATGTGTATATTAAAGAAAATACACATTAAACAAATTTAAATTAAGAAAACTAATGTAGAAATAATTAAAATTAAATGATAAGGGAAAGATGACCATCTTCCTTATATTTTTCTCTCTATTGTAGACAGTTGTTTTGATTTCACCGCTATGTAGACTATTTTAGAAAGGAAAAGTTTTTTTTTAAATTAAAAATGGCCTTTGACTTGGTTTTTTGTAGTGCAGCTGAACTCTGAACTCATGCACATAATATTAGAACTCATTGTTTAGCCTATTTTACTTCTAAGCAAAAGAGAATTCTTTTACTTTTAAAAAAATACTTATCCACAATTATTCGGCCGAATATTCGGTTTACATGCCGAACCACCGAATACCGAATCGACTATTCGGTATTCGGTCAATCCCTACTAATAAGTAAGAAAAGAATATATAATACATTTACACTTGCTAAGAAGAGAACTCGTCTATAACGCATTTTTTTTCTTTTCTATGCAATTCCATCTTAGAAGATTTTACTGTATAGCATTTTTCTGATTTTTAACACTTCTAGTGTTCACTCTAGGAAAAAAAAGGGCAGGGTGCTAGCCACAAAAAGGGCACAGTTGAAGCTGAAAGAGGGCACTTTTTTCAGCGGAAAAGGGCATTGTTTCTTCAGAAAATGTAGGGCCGAAACTAGCCTTTTTTGCACCCGGGGCAAACATGGATTTTGGTGCCCCCCCCCCCCTCCTCCGCAAAGTATATATTTACAAAGAAAATTTTATTAATTTTCTAATAGCCAACATATTTTAAAATTTAAATTATGTAATCATAAAATATGTAATACTGAACTACTTTAATCTACTTTGTCAAATATTGATTCATTAAAATCTTGAAAACGGAATAGAAAAGAATATATAATACATTTACACTTGCTAAGAAGAGAACTCGTCTATAACGCATTTTTTTTCTTTTCTATGCAATTCCATCTTAGAAGATTTTACTGTATAGCATTTTTCTGATTTTTAACACTTCTAGTGTTCACTCTAGGAAAAAAAAGGGCAGGGTGCTAGCCACAAAAAGGGCACAGTTGAAGCTGAAAGAGGGCACTTTTTTCAGCGGAAAAGGGCATTGTTTCTTCAGAAAATGTAGGGCCGAAACTAGCCTTTTTTGCACCCGGGGCAAACATGGATTTTGGTGCCCCCCCCCCCTCCTCCGCAAAGTATATATTTACAAAGAAAATTTTATTAATTTTCTAATAGCCAACATATTTTAAAATTTAAATTATGTAATCATAAAATATGTAATACTGAACTACTTTAATCTACTTTGTCAAATATTGATTCATTAAAATCTTGAAAACGGAATTGAAAAAAATTCCGCTTTATACAGCATCCTTATGCCATATCCTTAGATTCTACTGTGCTTTGGCATACCCAGCAGGGCCGAAACTAGCCTTTCTTGCGCCCGGGGGAAACATGAATTTTGGCGCCCTCACCCTTTCTTCCTCAAAGTATATTTACAAAAAGAATTTTACTAATTTTATAATAGCCGACTTATTTTAAAATTTAAAATATGTAATCATAAAATATGTAATACTGAACTACGTAAATTGAATGTGGCGTTTGTTGCAATTATAGTTCGTTCACATAAAAGATTTCGCATGTATTACCGGCTATTTACAGTGTTTGCTTATACAGTAGAGTTCCGATTATCCGAGTCCCACTTAACCGAGTTTCCGCTTTAACCGAGTTATTTTCTTCTGATGGCCTGGTGGCATTCATTATTATGAAACAGCCATTATAAATGAAGTGTCATCTTCACCTAACATTTCATTTATAATGGCTGTTTCATAATAATGAAAGCCACCAGGCCATCAGAAGAAAATGATCGATTCCAAAGGTATAATAATCTTTCATTTGGCGCCCCTTGGCTCTGGCGCCCGGGGCACATGCCCTCTCTGCCCCCCCTTAGTTTCGGCCCTGTACCCCAGACAGGACGATTTTAACAAAATAGTGCTAAACATGGACGTGAGAAAAATCAACAACTGGCGCCTGGGGTACATGCCTCCTCTGCCACCCCCTTCCCCCCAGTTTCGACCCTGAGAAAATGTAGATCTTCGAAACTGATATAAGAATTATACATTACTACAAACTCATCATTGTTTATGCGCACATTTAGTAACAGATTATATATATATATATTTTTTCTTAAATTGATATTTCAAAGATCTAGGTAAGTAATTTTGTTTCAAATAGAAAAACTAAAAAATTAGTCCCATAAACTAGCAGTTTTAAGGATAAAGCAGAGATTTTAAGGGGTAGTAAAATTTAGATGGGTGACCAATTAATTATTATTACAATAAATCACCAAATATAACTTAAAGATCATAAGCTTTTGTGAGCTGTGAAGGTGGGGGCAAAGAGACAAAAGCGATTTTTTTTTTTGGGGGGGGGGTGAGGGAGGAGGTTGATTATATCATGAATTATTTATCGTTAGTAAAATTTTAACAATTAGGACAGAAAAAATAAAAGCCTTTAAATTTGGTATGTTTGATAAGAAAGAGAAGCAGAATTTAGATGATTGGTTATTTATTGTCACAATGAAGTGACAGAGTTGCAAATAAAAAAAATTAGAGTTTTAAATATTTTAACCTTCGAAGAAGGAGGGAGGCGGGGGAAGAAGAGCTAGATTAGATTGGATGATTGATTATTTATACTTTACATTTATTACAATACTTTATATTTATACTTTATTTATAATTTTTTTTTTTACTTTATACTTAAAATTTACAATTAGAATAGAAAAAATTATAATATTCTAAGAGTTCAAATTCTTTTATAATAAAATAACAAACAAAACAGAAAAAGTAATAAAGTAAATAATTTTAAATATTTAACTGAACTGTGGGGCTGATTAACCCTTTATGCACCAATGGTACTTTAAAGTACCATTAAAATAACTTGTTGTAAAATTAATGTAATAAATCGATTAATAGTAATATCGCAGTAAGAAGTGGGGGGGGGGGGGGAGATTTTTCACTGGTCTACATACTGAATACATTATTAAAGTACACTGAAATCATGCTGTAGTTTTAAGAATCTCATTTAAAAAAAACTAAATCCCATTTTATGAATGTTCTACCGATAAGTTTGGTTTGCACATCTTTTTTGGTGCATTGGAGGCTTTGACGAAATTCGCGTTTTTCCGCGATCCTTTGACGAAATTCGCTATTTTTCGCGAACCTGTTACGAAAATCGTGTTTTTTATGCTATACTTTGACGAAATGTGATCTTTTTTTCGAGATCCTTTGACAAAATTCGGCTTTATTCCGCGATTCTTTGACGAAATTCACAAATTTTTCGCGATCTTTTGTCGAAATACGCTATTTTTTCGCGGCCCTTTTACGAAAATCTCGTTTTTTCTGCGATATTTTTATGAAATTTGCGCTTTTTTCGCGATCCTTCGCCAAAAATCGACTTTTTTCCCGCGATTTTTTGATGAAATTCGCTATTTTTTCGCGATCCTTTGACAATTACGCTATTTTTTCGCGGCCCTTTTACGACAATCGCGTTTTTTCCGCGATATTTTGATGAAATTTGCGCTTTTTTGCGATCCTTCGACAAAAATCGGATTTTTTTACCTGCGATTTGTTGATGAAATTCGATATTTTTTCGCGATTTTTTGATGAAATTCGCTATTTTTTCGCGACCCTTTGAAGAAATACGCTATTTTTTCGCGGCCCTTTTACGAGAATCGCATTTTTTCCGCAATATTTTGATGAAATTTGCGCTTTTTTTTGCGATCCTTTGACGAAAATCGGCTTTTTTTCCGTGATTTTTTGACGAAATTATGCGTCCCACGGACACGTAATAACTATTTTTTTGCGTCCCGTCTCCGATTTTTCGCGTGATTTACGAGCTATAGCGCGTCCGTGGCATCGCTTAAAGCGATCGCTGAGAACGACTCCAGGCACATTTGACTATTTTTGAAATATGAAGGGCGCAGTTTGCCGACTTAAAAAACGGCAGGGCGCGTTTTACCGATTTTAAAAGGGGCAGGGCGCTGCGCCCTTAAAAAATGGCCTAGCGGGAATACTAAACACTTCTATACATGGAATATGGATTAACAATATTAACCCAGTAGCAGAATTTTCTGTATCAATCTGCAGCACCAGTATCACAAGCCAAAATTTATCTGCAACTCCTAACGATGCGGAACCAAACTTAGGAAGCAAAATTTGCCGATAGATAACAATAATATACACAAAACCATACAAAAAAAAAAAAAAAAAAAAAAAAAAAGAACTGCAGTTCAGTTAATGTATATACTAAGATAAAGGTATATTAAATTTACATAAAATTAACAAACTCGGTTTAATCTTTAAAAAAACATTTATTGTGTTACTTAATGAAAACATGGTAAGCAATTGTCTGAATCACTAATGATTCTGCTAACTACTTTTGAAGTAACAGATTGTTTAAAAGCAACTTTTGTAGAAACGTGCTTAAAATGTTGGAAGTATGACATACCATACTTCTCAACCAATGCAGCTTTCAAAAATTTGCGCATGTGCTTAAATCAACTTTCAGGGCCATTCAGCATAATAAACACACGCATATCAGATGTGCCAATATCCTCAAGAAAACCATCATCACCTCTTGGTCTTTTTAGCAACACATTAACAATTATAGAGTCCCAACTTTTACATATGACCTCAGACAAAGGGATGGAAATGGCAAACATGAAAACCTTTAAAATAAGTTCAGTTTTGATAAATGAATCAGATTAAATCTAGTGGGAAAAGACTAGGGTTTATACAGCTGAGAGCTAAGACTAAGAAAATGTATGCAAAAGAAAAAGAAAAATACTTATGTAAAGCCAAAATTTGTTTGTCTTTACTAAATTATTAACTGTAATTAAACGATTGAAAATGGTTTGAAGTTTTTTACTTAGTTACATAATACCTTTTGAATAATATACATATATTTTTTAAACCTATTAAACATATTAGAATATCAGTTAAGTTGCATGAAGCACAACATTCAAGGCTTTTAACATGCACATAAAAAGCATTGAGCTTGAAGCAATATTTCTGTTATAGTCAATATTTTGTGATTAGGCCTAAAGTGCGACTTTTATATGAAGAAATTAAATATAGTTTACTTTTACTTCATTGTAAAAATACAAATAGATTCTCATATTTTAATATTTCTCAAGAAAAGATAAATACCCCCCCCCCCCCTCCGCCCCCCAACACACACATGCGCGCGCCCCATAACCCAGCGAATTATTTATACCCGACTCGCAGAAAAAAAGATTCGGCCCGGCCCATGCAAAAAAAATATTGGCCAGACCTGGTGAAAAAGTTAAAAGTTCGGCCCGGCCCAGCCCGTAGAAAAAAAATTATTGGCCCAACCCGGTATAACATCTAAAAGTTCGGCCTGGCCCGAAAAAAAGTTAAAATCTCGGCCCGGCCCGAGTGAATTTCTGTGAAACATTGATTTTTACGCCGATTTGGTTAAAAATTTGTCTCGTACGAGTTCAGGCCGAAAATATTTATTTTTAATTTTCTTTTCATGTTTATATAATCTTCATTTTTATAGAAGTGCCGCGAGGTGCGATATTTATTTTATTAATGAATCTCTATTTCTTGTATGTAAATGTTTCAGTTATCATTAATATTTTGTTAATCCATATTCCATGTATTGAAGTGTTAAAAATCTGAAAAATGCTATACAGTAAAATCTAAGACGGAATCGCATAGAAAAGAAAAAAAAATGCGTTATAGACAAGTTCCCTTCTTAGCAAGTGTAAATGTATTATATATTCTTTTCTTACGTAGTAGTTTATTAATTTTGCATGGATCAACACGTTTTTCAGTTTAAAACAAGATTCCGTAATAGGCAGGTTCTTTTTCACACATTTTACTGTATTTTAATTTAGCTATATGTTAATAAGCATAGAAATCTACTATTCTTTAAAAAGAATGAATTTGAATGTTTGATTGCAGAATAATGGCGATTTAAAAATGTACGCATTTTTTGAAAAATAAAAATTGTGCCAAGCCTAATTTTAACTGACCTTTAAACGGACCAAACCACGCCGAGACAATGATTTTCATACGGGCTGGGTCAAAACTAGGAATAAAAATTTTGAGCCGTGAAGATTAGGAATGAAACCAGTACCGGCTCTGCGCAAAAAAAATAAGTTACGCCCGGCCCGAGCCTTCAGAAAAATGTATGGACAACCCGGCCCGGCCCTAGTGCCATGAATGAAAATAGGCCCGAGCCCGGCCCGTGCAGATCTCTAATCGGAAGCTTTCTTAAACAAATCCATTACATTTTTATTTTTAAGTGATTTAAATCTCACTTTCAAGCCGGGATGGATACGCTGAGAATGTGTTTTTAAATTTTTTAGTAACATTGATTCGTTGCAATGCAAACATGATACTTTTTCAGTCTGCGAAGCCATATTTTTAGTAGCAAAAATCAACAGCTTTTAAATTCAAAGCACGGGCGTAAGATTGCAATGAAAAAATTTAGCAATAGAAACGAAATGCTAGGGTCAAAGATCAACATCATGCAGAGAGTAAGGAGTACTACGTCACGAAGATAGAAGAAACTGGCCCACTAAAGGTTGAAAACCAATCATCTACTCCAGTCAGAATGAAGGGCGTGTTAGTATCACCGCGATCTTGTTTATTGACACTTTTGTCTCTTACAGGAAAGGAGTCTTTCATTCATAGGGTTTGTGTGAAGAGGGAGATAATTTACGGCAGAAAGAAGAAAAAGTAAAATAATTTGGAGACCAGATTTTTTTTTTTTTTTTTTTTTCGCATTTTTCATTTTTGTGCCACTTGATCGTACGGTACATGAAAAAAAAAAAATTCTTTTTTTTTTCTTTTTTTCCAAGTTGGAAATTAATCTGCAAGATCTAAAATGAATCTGCAGCGCTCGCTTCCGTGCTGCACGGTTTCTGCTACCGGGAATATTAATGATAACTGAAACATTTAGATACAAGAAATAGACATTCATTAAAAAAAAAAATATTGCAGCCTGCTGCACGTCTATAAAAATAAAGATTATAAACATGAAAAAAAAGTTAAGATAAATATTTTTGGTCAGAACTCCTCGTACGAGACAAATTTTTAACCAATTCAACGTAAAAATCAATGTTTTGTAGAAGTTCACTCGGGCTGGGCGGGGCCCGGGCCGAGATTTTAACTTTTTTCCAGGTCGAACTTTTAATTTTTTTATCGGGCCGGGCCGATTTTTTTCTCTATGAGTCGGGCCGTGCCCGGGCCTGGAAATGTCGGCCCGTGCAGACCTCTATATCATGTGTCAAGATTTTCCGAGGTCCATCTGCAAGAAAGTTCAGATTTTACACTTGCAAGTAGAATTTTCACTAAATTCTCATTTTAATAAAGATGTTTTAGCTTTACAAATTTGTTGCCAAATATACATTACTTCCGCGAAAGAAATGTTGAGCCTTGTTAAGGTGGCTAGGATGAGATATCATGAAAATTTAAATAAGAAAAAGAAAGAAAATAATGAAGCGGGCAAAAAACAAAAGCTGCACCTGAAATTAAAATGTTAAAAGACAAAAAATTTAAACTTGCACAAGAAACTGCTTCTAAAACAGTACAATTAAATGACATGATAGCAGAACTGTCTAAAAAAATTTGAATTCTTAATATGTGTAAATTCAGGTAAGGTATATAGATAAAAAAAGTTACTTTGAATCCGAGTTGTATTTTAGTTTTGTTTTTTTTAATCATTTTTTTATATTTTAAATATGAAATGATATAAATTTTTAGTTTTATAAGTTATTTTCATTTTCAGAGGTAAGTTTAATCATTAAGATCTGGAATTGTAATTCATATGTTTAAAAATGTCGTTAATTGTGGCCAGGAAATTGTAGGAAATATGGTCTGGGTCTGGAAAACCTTTAAAAGTCAGGGAATTTTGTTTTTCAAATAGAGTATGAATGTGTTAAAATGTTAACTTTAAAAAAATTGTACGATTTTTAAATTCGAAATCTGCAATGGCCACGGTTGTTGAAATATGGCCCCTTTTAAAATTTTAGATTTGGCAACCACATCTGTGTCATCTTGTTCAGGAAATATAAAAAAATCACCAGTGCTCGACTTTGTTAGAAACTTTCTTTTGAATTCTCCTCTTGCCTCCATGCAGTAATTTGTCCATTGAATTCAACCACATTGTTTTTTTTTTTTTGCATATATCACTTTAACCCACTTGCCTGGTAAAATTTTGGATAGTTTCATCTTATCAGAAGTTGTGCAAGTAAGGTGTGTAATTGAGAATGATGGGGATCTTTTTTTCTTATTTAGGAGATCTTTTTTTTTATTATTTGTTTGGTTGGGGCATTACATTTTCCTTCTTTTCTAAATGATCGATTTCTTCTTGTAAGAGATGTTTTGCCACTTCATCCTGTGTCAAAATTTTACCAGCTTTACACTACACTCGTTATTTAAGTATTGTGCGGCAGCGCAATACTTATTTATTTCCAGTGTCACTTCTCAATGTTAATTTAACATGGAAAAGCCTATGGAGATCATAACTTTTTCATTTTTTCTTCCCACCTTTTTGTCCCTGATGCCACTCATTTTTTATTCTTTACTAATTCTTATGATATTATAGATTTAAAGTATAAAAACGTTTGCCTAACGTCAGGGTCAAAACGAATGGTAAAATGCCTTTGCATATGGGTGAATTATAAACCAGAGAGAAAAATGAACCAATTTTTTTTTTGCATTATTCAAATATTTTTCTTGATAATTCCAATTTTCGCTTTTTTCATTGAAAATCAACGGACATTTTTCATTGAAAATCAACGGACATTTTTCATAAAAAATGTAACATTTTTACTTCATTGTTGCAAAAATTTCAAAAGCCGTAATAATAATTTATTTCTTTTTAGTTGAAAGATTTTCACGTGAAATATTAAATTGAGCTAGTTTTTTTTTTTTTTTTCAAAAATTAAAAAGGTGAATATGGCGTCATAGTGGAAATAAAAATGGTATTTTCAGAATAAGTTTTTGCTTTGGTCAAGTTTATATTTTAGTAAAAAGTTTCTAATGGATAGCTATTTTTACGCAGGTAGCGAACTTAGTGGGGAATTACATAACTTAAATTTTAAAATGCATTTTTTTTTTTCCGCGATGAGAACTATTTATACCCCAAGTTAAACTTAGGTAATAATTTTCTGATGCGTTTACTTCACCCCTTGGGAGAGAATAAAGTTTAAAAATTTAAGTAAAACTTTTATTTTTTACTGTATCACAGCTATAATATTGTTAAATATTAGCAGTAAGGATTCAACACAATTTACATTTACATTCATAGCATTCCTGAGTGGGAAATAGGGTATCTAAATTTAAGTGAAGTTAATTTTTTATGTTTTGATTATAGATTTTTTACGTTCAGATTGGAAGTTTTTGTCCAAACTACCGCAACCTGCATTACTACAGTGGTGAAACATTTTGAATTACACATTGGTAAAATGCATCCCACATTGTGATGCAATACTGCATACATCAAAGCCTGGTGATGATGCTCTCTATTAATTTTGAAATGCGTTCGTCTGAGTGCTGTAGTTATTAAAAAACTTGACATATTAAACAAAAACATAATTTGAAGAACAAATTAAAAAAACAATTTATTTCCTACATTGTTTAAGCCCGAGAAGGGACAGATATTAAGTTATTTCATTCAATTAGTTCTACATTTAATGTTAAATTTTTGTAACAAATTAGTTAAGCCAATTGAAGATTAAAAAATAAAAATAAAATTCATACAATATGATACTTAAAACACCCTTAAAAATTAGATTCCGTTCAAATCAAATCGAAATAAATCTTAGACTTCTTCCATTTTTAATTGAAAACATTTGTATTGCAGATTTTGTATTATGTTTATGACAATTGTGCATAAAATGATAGATGCATGCAAAATACAAAACTTAAAAAACAGTCTAAGATTTATTTCGATTTGATTTGAACGGAATCTAATTTTTTAGGGTGTTTTAAGTATCATATTGTATGAATTTTATTTTTTTTTTTTAATCTTCAATTGGCTTAACTAATTTGTTACAAAAATTTAACATTAAATGTAGAACTAATTGAATGAAATAACTTAATATCTGTCCCTTCTCGGGCTTAAACAATGTAGGAAATAAATTTTGTTTTGTTAATTTGTTCTTCAAATTATGTTTTTGTTTAATGTCTTATATTTTCTAATGCACTTTTCATGCCATATGACTGAGAAGGAAAAATTGCTGAAGATTACACAGAAGCAAACAAATGCTGAGTTATTTATATTGTTTTAAGTGCAAATGGCTTAATCTTTTGTAATCGGTTTACACAATGTTTTTGAGATAGATTTTTAAAAATTCATCGTTAAACAACATAAAAGATCAGTAAATTGAGGTATAGTTTTCAAACAAATTCCATTTGAAAACATATTTTTATTTCTTTATGACAGTGTAAAAATTCAAATTGTGTGATGTTTAGAAGCTAAAAAAGTTGCGATTTTATAGTACGATTTTAAAACGATTTTACATAAAACAGCTATTAATAAAATATAAGTGCTGTAAGTATAATTTTGCAATTAATTTTCAGCTGTGAAATGAACTGAAAAATTAATTACATGTGTTCATCTATGCTGGGCTTTATCTCATCTCATGTTCGCCACAGGGTTGTGTGCTGATCAGGGTTCATAAGGTCTATTGTCGCCCGACATGCCAGGAGCATGTAAAATTTTCAATCGGGCATGTATTATTTTTATCAACATGCCTGAACGGGCATGTATTTTTGATCACATTTGAGATGCAATAGTGAGGATTTGAGATGCTATCTGTGATCAGTGAAAGTTAGAAAAGACATCCAATATAGCTATCTGCAGCTATAACCAGTGGTGGGATTCAAATAATATAACAACCGGTTCGCTGCCCGAATGATTTTTGATGCATTAACATGAACGGAAAATGAAGCATCACATATAGATTATGAAACACTTTTCATTATTATGTGTTATGCATTATATGTGTGTCCATTATTATGCACTGTTAAAAAACTTATCTTTTAGTATAGTGAAAAAAAAAAAAAAAAACTGGAAACATGTTTCTCTATAAAAGGACGTAGTATTTATTTAATAAATATTCGGAAATCCTGAAACACTGATCAAAATTTCTATCAGAAAATACATCCAATCAGTATTATTATACAATAAGGATAATACAAAAATAGCAGAAATTTAAGCCTAACCCATATCCACAATCTAAAGTTGCAATCAGTTAGATATTAAAGACACTACCTGTAGGAAGATTAAATAAGAAGTAAAAAATGTTGCTGAAGTCTCGAATTTCATGAGAATACCAATTCACTGAATGTTAAGCATTACATCCTCGCTTTGATGATAAATTCTTGTAATTTCTTCAAAGTTAATCTCAATCAGATCTTGATTTCTGGATTTTTTAATGCATGTTTATGTTAGTTTTTTTCACCAATGTCGCAAATTTCACCGAGGTATTCAACAATGTCATCTTCTATAATTATTCCAAAGTGTCTCTAAAATTATTCTTGCAGTAGCAATAATTCACATGGGGAGAAGATGTATCTGGAAATTTTATATCAATATTAAAATTTAGTTCAGTTTAAAAACATGCAATAACTTTTAAAAACTTTTCATACAACATACCCATGGATGGATGGCCAATGAAATGCATCAGCTCACTACATTTTCGGATTGAAACCAGCTAAAATAAATTTGAATTATTTTGGGTATCCTGTACTGAAATTATTTTCAGTACAGGATACCAAAATATTTTATATAAATAATAAATATTTTTATATAAATAATAAATATTTTTATATAAATAATAAATACCCAAAATACTTCATATTTATGATGTGGAAAAGTTTAAAAAGGTATTAAAAAAGGTAATATATTATTTCATATTGTTATTATTTAAATTAAACAATATAAGATGTAGAAAGAACTAGCTTATAGTATGGAAAGGAGTTTTAAAATATTAAATAACTTGTGTTATTGAGATGTTAACATGTAGTTTCATGATAAGCGTCCTCATTTTCAATTTTCTTTGTCTTTGCTCGAACATTATCTGGTGTGCGCTTCTTTCTTAATATACATTCATTATAAAAGTTGAAACTTGTTCTTTTAGAGGTTGTCAGGCCAATTAGATTAATCGTCATTTTGTTTGATATATTAGAAATAGTTGACTTCTCTGACCGTAATATGTTTATCTTTGAAAGCCCTATTTCCATTTCTGCTGATCTTGCAGTAATAGTTCTAACAGCATTTTTAGCCTTTTGAATACTAATACTTTCAAAATCTCAGTAGTTATATAAAAATATTAAAATACGGTAAAAAAAAAATCCTCAATAATCATTAATATTAATTATACGTGTCATTAAATATAAATAATAGCTCTTCAGTTGATTTCCATGGAAATATTGCTTCTCCAATATTCTATTAATCTGACGGAGAAAAAATTGGTTTATTCCTATATCCATATTGACGACAACTTGGTTTTAAATATTCAGAATTCAGTAGCCTGCCATTTTTTTTTAATTCGTTAAGTTGTTTTTTAAAAAACATGTCTCTGAGCTCACTAAAACATTTTTGATCTTCTAAAAATTTTATATTTTTTTCAATTTTCCCAAGTAATAAAACCCTCATCGGCTTTCTTTTGTATATATGCTTTTTTCTCCCGAAACATTTCAAACGTTGTAATAAATGTTATTATAAGTTTTCACACTTTATGATGCTTAGCCTTCTTGATCGCAGGTTTTTGAAAAACGAGCAATTTCATTTAAAATATAGAGTCATCAAGGCAATATCAGTTATAAAATATCTAGGACATCCCTTCTTATCACCAACCAAGAGCTAATTCCTAAATCGTTAAATTTAGAAATATTTCAAATGCTGTTCTTCATCACATTAGAAACTGTTTTTACTTTAGAAAAAACAAAGTTACAAAATTTAAATTTTTATTAGGTCATTTGGGCGCTATAACATATTTAGTAAAACTTTATCATGCTATAACAAGTGAGACAAAGTTTTGCACAACCAAAACTTCTTAATTATGATATTTATAATTTTTTTAATTTTTTCCATTTCTTGGTACAAAAGTCAGGTCAGACAACACTGGAAATTCGTAAAATACAAACAATCGTGACTCGGCAAGTTTAGATCATACAATGTTTTTTCATTTATTAGAGCATGGAAAATGTTTTTCTAAGTATAACTTATAAGGACTCGGGGATCTTATAAAAATTTAAAATTTGTTATATCTACAAAAATAACTACTTTGATTTAAATGACTTCTAAGATATGAAGAACAATTCTTTAAAAAAAATTGAAGGTGGAAGTATACCACTAAATCTATCATCTTAACTATTAGCTATTGATCAGCGATAACAGGGAACATTCAGTATACTTTCAAAAGAAGCAGCCAAAGCAAAGTAACTTTTATTCGAATACAAGTAGTTATTGTAATATTGAGTAAGCATGCTATGTAACTAGGATTAGCCTAAAACGCCGATTTAAATCCCCAAATTCTTCAAAATTGAATTAAAAATATATATATATTTGCTTCTTACAGGACTGATGAAGAAAAAAAATTTTTTTTTTTTTTTTTTTTTTTTTTTCAAGCAAATAAAACATTTTATCAAATGAAACAAATCAGAACATGCCACAGTGTTATATTAATAAAACGCTGTTGTGGAAATAAACATTCAAAGAAAGCAAATTAATGTAAATGCGATTTTCACATTTGAAGTATCATTTTAACAACCGGTTCGCCGAACTCAACACAAATTAACAACCAGTTCTACCGAACTGGTGCGAACCGGCTGAATCTCACCACTGGCTATAACTCAAACAAGATATCATCAATACTATGCTTTTATTGGTTGAAATAATAGTTCTTTTTTTCGTCTAGTACGTCTGCATGTGAAAGGGGATTTAGCAGAGCGAAAACGAGGCCAGGTGCAAGAACTTTTGCAAGGCCCTTCACTTGTAAACTAGTTAACCCCCCCCCCCCCCTCCTGAATTCCTGCCAATTTTGCCAATTTAGCTGGGGTTTTTAATCAATCTACTAGAAATTTCCAATAGTATTTCTTGATATTAATGATATGCATTATGTGATGAAATAAAGTGGAGATAACTGTTAGATTCTGATAGATATTTGAATAAAAAGAATCTGCCAAATTTGTAACACTACTTTCTACAACACAATCGCCTTTTAAAAAAGTTATATGACATAAACAGAAATGCAAAATGATTATGCATTTTTTTGGGGGGGGGGGAGGGGTACTATGTTTTCAGTAGAAGTTTATACAAACTCGGGTCAATTTTCTTTCATAACACTCAGACTGAGCTGGAACTATTCTTTTTTCAGCTGATTTGGGACTCGCCAGGAATTTATTTTTGCAGTGCCGTCTTAGAATGTTTTTTTTTGGTAAATTAGTAATATTGTACATTTGTTAAAAAGAGAGAGAATTTAATCAACAAATCACCGCAGAGAGATGCATAAGTTACTGTTCAACTCGGAATTGTGTAAAGAGTTGAATGAGGTTTAAGTTCGAGTTTGCTAATGTTAATTCACGTGACAAACATTTATTTATCATCTTCTCAAAAACCATCTGATTGATTTTTTAATTTAATACATAGATGCAAAGATATGTCAGACATTCTTTTTCAATTAAAAAAAGAATTAAATTATGAAAATTATTAATAAATAATTAATGATAAAATAATTTCAATTATGCAAACCACAATTGTAATAAATGCATGGTTATGTAAGTGTATAACTCATTCCAGTCATTAGTTTTTGAGATGTAGATAAATTTTACTCTTCAAATAGGAAAAAAAAATATGGTACTCTCTTACATATAGCGAGTTTGTTTTACACTTAAAAATTCTGTATAATTTTTCTGGTAACTAATTGAATGACCCTGATACATCTCCTTATAACATGAATTTATTTTTCTAAATTTCTGGATAACTTCCTGATACGTTTTTTTTTTTTTTTTTTTTTGAAAAGTAGTAACCAATATTTTTTTCTGTCTGCCTTCATTAAAAACAAAACTAAAATGCAGTGTCAAAAGTGGGTGCTACCATTTCAAAACTTAAAGTTGGCATATTTTTTAATTTTTAGACAACCTTTATTTCAAAATCCGTATTCATATTCGGAAAGTAGACAAAATTCTGAGTTGAAAGCTAATTCTCACATCTCTCCGTGACAATTTAGCCATTAAAAAGCATGAGATGTCCTCTTACTCTCTTTCTTTTTTGACAACTGTACATTTGTTAACGGAATCTTTAGAATCTTATTTTGGGTTAATATATTAAAGAGAAATATTTTTAAAAATCTACTTTTGTTTATTTTACAGAGCTGCAGAATTATAACTTTTTAAATCAACTTTTTCTTAGATTCTAAACAATTTAATTTTAATAGGTCTTCATTTGAATGTAATTGTTTTATGTGATCATTAACATTGTTATTCCGTATACCATGACTTGAGGACCACAATCTGAAAAAAGTCTGTGCTTTAAAAATGTTTCCTTAAGTATATATGGTCTATTTTTTTAAAGAATTTTAATTGTAGGATAACACCGGTTAATAAAATTCAGAATTTTTCTAGTAATTGAATTCCATCAAGGCAGATTTTGTTTTTTGCTCTGCTGAGGGTTGCATCGAACTTTTATTTTTCACACCGAGCCTGAATAGCTTTTTCTGCACCAGGCTGGATCTGGGTCTCAAAATTTAGGCCCATGCGGACATCTAATAAATTTATGTTACATTCATGAGCATGTGATTAGTGATCAGCCGAGAGTGACAGTCAATGAAAATTATGCAAATTCAAGAAATTTTTAAAACAATTTTGGGAGGGAAATTGTTAATTCCTTTCTGATAATTTCAACAGAAACATAAATAAAAAATACCGGCTAAAATGTTTATGTAAACTTACTATGGCGGTATATATATTACATCCCTCGGACCGATAGTAGCACGCCATTATTGAATATTTCTATATTGGTTTTGTGCTATTAATTATTTACAAAGAGTAAAAAAATAGTAAATTTCTCTTGAAGTTTTATAGAAGTGTATGGCAAATATTTGTTTTGAAAAAGTGCAATGAATAAAATTAGATAAAAGTCGCCAGTTGCAGCAATTTCTATTCAAAAATAAATTCGTAGTCAAAGGATTAATCGATTCAATTACTCAATCAATCCACTTCGTATTATGGCAATAACGAACGTGATAAAGATGAAAATTTGAACCCTATAAACTCTATTGTACCTTTGATCATAACCTATTTAAAGGATTTGACTCAATTAGCAAATATTAAATGCGTAAATATTTTATGTTTTAATAAGATAATTTAAAAGTAGAAAGAAAATCTGAGTTGAATATTTCCCAATTTTTTTTTTTCGCAGACTCTTTCAAAACTTAATCTTTTGTAGTTTTTGGAGACTTTTAATTTAGTTTGGGAGTATGGGGGCGGAGATTCAGCTCCCTGCCCCAACCCCTCGTGTTTACGCAATAGGCCATACGTATGCATGTGGACAAGAACATTGATATTTGTATTAAAAAAAAAAGAGAGAAACTTGATTACACAAGAAGGAAAGAAAATCTGTGTTGTTACATTGCAAATAGTCAGTAAAGTAATAGCGAGCAGTTTGTCAGAATCATCATTGCCAACAATCTCTTAATTAAAATTCAGCAACCTCCCCCAATAGTTATGTGCCTAATCCTGCCTAGGCTAGAGTATAACAATGCCAAGAGATTGAACATAAGCTAGAAATAGTCTATTCTCGTCTGGAACGTCCAGAACGTGCAACGAATATTATTTGGTAAAACACTTTACATTCTATAAATAAGCATGCTTACTACACATATATATATTTATTATGAAATAAATAACTCACAACAAAATGAAAAATAAAATTTTAGCTATTTTGTATTATTTTTTTTTCTTTCAGGCGCGAGACCCTGTGCGGCTGCACCTGTCGCACACCCCTAAGGATGGCTCTGGGCTTTAGTGGTATGAGTCAAGTTAAAACCTCCCTTTGTTGCAGCGTCTTGACGGCAGTGGTGTAGTCATAAAAAAAACAGAGGGTATACGTTCTAAGCAGAGGGTATATGCTCAAGGCAGAGGGTATACCAGGGATGGCGAACCTATGGCACATGTGCCGAACTTGGCACATAAGAAAACTTCTCTGGCACGCGAAAAAACTTAGACTATATTCAGTTTATGGAGAATTATCCATTTTTTTTTTTTTTTTTTTTTTTTAAGTATAGTTTTGTGTAACATGTATATAATTTACTTTAAAATAATCCGTTACTTTTGAATGATTTAAGGTATTATAAATTTGAATGAAAGAATCTTGTAGCATCATTTTCTTGCCAAACCATTCAACATAATGATTTTTCAATTTATTTTGCTTCATTATCAAACTTCAAAGGTTTTAATTTTGAAAATTGAATTTCAAGATATTAATATATATCTAATTGACACGCTTTCTGCTTCAGATTAAGTTTATTTTATTTAGGTTTAGGGTTTCAAGTTATTTTAGGTTTTATTACATTTATGTTTTAGTTTTGAAAATTTAATTTTAATTGTTAGTGTAAATAATCATATATCTATTGAATCTGCTTCTATCTAAAGAACTAAAAAGGATCTGACTCGGAAGTAATACAATAAAAGAAAAACTCTTTTATAGAGTACTAGCAAACCCCGCGGCTTTGCTCGCGTAATATTTGAAATATACCAAGTGATATTTATATGTCTAATTTTTATTAAAAAGTACTAATTAAATTTTTATTTTATTAAAAGGTAATATTTTATTTTATTAAAAGTACTTATTACTTTTAGGAAAAATAAAAAAAAAATACTATTTAAAACACAGTTTGATTAAACATGATTGTTACACTGCATAAGGCAGAAATGAGACTTAAATTAATAAAACGAAATAAAACTAAATAAATAATAATTTAGAAAATATTTTGAAACTTTTATGCTTAATTAATACGCTCATTTCAGTATTCATTTGAAGTTTTGAATTTTTTAGAAACCATCTTCTTACATCTTAAAATTAACCATCATGTCAAATTACAAGTCCTACCACCTCTCTCAACATAAAGGGCTATGTTGAAATAAGAGCTGTCACCATTAATTTGCCAACATTAATTTTGAAATTGGTTTGTTATTTCCTAATATTCCACAGAAACGTAATTTAGAAAGATTTTAAAGGCCTTTTTTAGAACGTTTGTTGTTCCTGTGAACCCCAGATGGCAGAATCATCGGCAGAAAATATAGCCTGTGTAGGATCAGAGACTGTTACCATTGATTCGCAACTATTACTTTATATTTGGTTTATATTCCCTGAAATTGCATAGAAATCGTAATTTAGGACTTTTTTAGAATGCTTTTCGCACCTCCCCTTCACTTCACCCCTTTTTAATTCGAATTTATTTTCGACAGTCCTTCGAGGGCATTTATATTTTATAAGTAACTACCATGTCATATTTAAAGTTTCTAGCCTTTTCAGTATCACATAAATCGTAATTTAGAAAGTTTTTAGCTACTGCAACCCTCTGGTGGTAGTGTCACAGACATAAAATATAGTTTATGTTTGAGCAGGTTCTATCACCAACAATTTGTCATCATTATTCTTTTAATCGGTTTGATATGTAATAAGATTACATAAAAATTGTAATTTATAACGCTTTTTGCTCACTTCATCTTTTTAAATTTGAAATTTTCTTTCGACAGTTCTTAGAAAGCAGTTCCATCTTGTAAGTAAATACCATGCCATACTTCAAAGTGTTAGACCCTTCAGTTATGCAAAAAACGCAAATTAGAACATGTTTTGCTTTTGCAACCCTCAGATGGTATGACAGCAACATAAAATATAACCTATGCAGGGATTGTCACCATTGATTTGCAACCATTACTTTTGAAATAGCTTTGGAATTTCCTGAGATTGAGTAGAAATCGCAATTTAGAACGTTTTTAGAACGCTTTTCGCGCAATTTCACCCCTTTTTAAATTTCCAATTTTTTCGAAACTGTTCTTAAAGATCATTTATATGTAATAAATACGTAACTTGCCTAATTTTAAGTTTTTAGCCCCTACCGATCACAAAAATCGAAATGTGGAACGATTTTTTGCTCCTGCAACGTTTAGGTGATAGTGATACCGACTGAAAATAGCGTCTATGTTAGAGCAGAGGCTGTCAGCATGAAATTCTTACCATTACTTTTGAAATCAGTTTGATTCTTCCTCAGATATTGGTGACAAATCGGAATTTAGAAAGTTTTTAGAACGCTTTTCGCTTATTTTGCTCCTGCATCTGCTCTGGGGTAGTGGAAACAGATATAAAATATAGCCTATCTTGGAGCAAGATCTGTCCCCATCATTTTTACACCATTATATTTGAAATCGGTTCCGTATTTCCTGAGATTGCTAGAAATCGCAATTTAGAACGTTTTTTACAACGCTTTTTGCGCATTTTGACCCCCCCCCCCTGTTAAATGTCGAAGTTTTTAGGAAATGTCCTTACAGATTATTGATATCTTATAACTAACTACCATTCTAAATTTCACGAGTAAAGGCCCTTCCGTCAAGCAAAAACCGCTATTTAGAACGTTTTTCTCCTGCACCCCCTTTGGGGTAGTGGCAACGACATAAAACATAGCCTATGTTGGAGCAAGGGTTTTCACCCTCATTTTGACGCCATTATTTTTTTAATCGGTTTGGTATTTCCTGAGATTGTGTAGAAATCACCATTTCACCATTTAGAACGTTTTTTAGAACGCTTTTCGCGCATTTTCACCCCTTTTAAATTTCGAATTGTTTAAGAACTGTTCTTAGAAATCCTTTATATCTAATATGTAGCTGATACTTCAAATTTCATATTTCTAGGCCCTTCAGTAACACATAAATTGCATTTTTAGAACGTTTTTTGCTCCTACACCCCTTTGGGGTAGTGGCACCGACATAAAACATACCCTATCTTGGAGCAAACGTTGTCACTATCATTTTGACACCAATATTTTTTAAATCGGTTTGGTATTTCTGAGATTATGTAGAAAATACCATTTAGAACGTTTTTTAGGACGCATTTTGTGCATTTTCACCCCTTTTAAATTTCGAATTGTTTAAGAACTGTTCTTAGACATCATTTATATCTTATAAGTAACTAATATTCCAAATTTCATATTTCTAGGCCCTTCAGTAACGCAAAAATCGCATTTTTAGAACGTTTTTTGCTCCTACACCCCCTTTGGGGTAGTGGCACCGACATAAAACATAGCCTATCTTGGAGCAAACGTTGTCACTATCATTTTGACTCTAATATTTTTTAAATCGGTTTGATATTTCCTGAGATTGTGTAGAAACTACCATTTAGAACGTTTTTAGAACGCTTTTTGTGCATTTTCACCCCTTTTAAATTTCGAATTGTTTAAGAACTGTTCCTAGACATCATTTATATCTTATAAGTAACTAATATTCAAAATTTCATATTTCTAGGCCCTTCAGTAACGCTAAAATCGCATTTTTAGAACGTTTTTTGCTCCTACACCCACTGTGGGGTAGTGACACCGACATAAAACATAGCCTATCTTGGAGCAAGCGTTGTCACCATCATTATGACACCAATATTATTTAAATCGGTTTGTTATTTCCTGAGATTGTATAGAAACTACCATTTAGAACGTTTTTTAGAACGCTTTTTGCGCATTTTCACCCCTTTTAAATTTCGAATTGTTTAAGAACTGTTCTTAGACATCATTTATATCTTATAAGTAACTAATATTCAAAATTTCATATTTCTAGGCCCTTCAGTAACGCTAAAATCGCATTTTTAGAACGTTTTTTGCTCCTACACCCCCTTTGGGGTAGTGGCACCGACATAAGATATAGCCTATGTTCTAAGTTGGACTAACACCATCATTTTGATACCATTACTTTTGGAATCGGTTCGGTAGTTCCAGAGCTTACCTCCGACAAATAAACAATTTTTTCCTCTTTATAATAGGAGTATAGATTAATATGGAATTTGATGCGACATGGCTATATTTTTGAGTAAATACAGCGTAATAAATAACTTAGGAATCAAATTTAGTATAACTGTAAAAATATTTAAGTAAACATTCTATAAACATTAATTATTGCATTTTATCTACATTAACATGTTCCTGGTACGTTAGAATTTTGGTACATAATAATTTTGAAATTTTTGGCACGCATACTCAAAAAGGTTCGCCATCCTTGCCCTAGTGTATATATACTATACCTTTCTTGAGAAACAGAGGATATACGGTGTTCCTTAAAAAAATTCAGAGGGTATACGGCGTATACCTTCCGCTCCATCCCTGCTTGACGGTAACTATAAATGACTTAAGGCGAATAAGTATTGATGGCCTTGACCTGACACTTGTCCTATTATCTCTCAGTGGCTATTGGACACTAGCAATCAACTGCCAAAGGTACACAGCACATTAGTGGACATTCTCTGCACTAGCAATCGAATGTAGAGAATATAACTTATAAAATAATAAAACAATGTTTAATTAATTTTGTGACTTAATTTTTATTTATTAAATGAGAATCATTTATTAAAAAAAATTGAGTCATAAGAGTTTTATATTTCCTTGAATTAAAAAGAAAATTCAGTGTATCCTTTATTGTTTTATAGATTGTTATATTTAGTAGCTTTAAAATTACAGCTATGGAATTTAGAAGTACAAAAAGTCGGGCATGTAAACTTTTTATTTGGACATCTATTATTTTCTTACTGATGCCCGACTAGGCATGTAAAATTTTACTAGCCCTGGTGATCATTAAGACTTCTCGATCTTGTGCTGCCTTACCGACATTTATGAGTGAGAGATGTCAGGCTGGGTATCGTCCTCGTAGCTTAATGGTAGAGCATTGGAACATTATTCCAAGGATCCGGGTTTGATTCCCGGCTTAGACATTTTTCACTCTATTGGTTTACGCAGTGTGAAAATTTTCATGTATTTAATATTATAAGCACTAAGTTTAAATAGTCGGACCAGTGGTATAGCCAGGATTTCTTTTTGTGAGGGGTCCAGAATTTTCCTTCAGGTTATATATATACAGATCTGTCAACTGCTACGAAAAAATCATAGTTGCTACGATTTGGACCTATAAACTACGATGCTACGAAAATCGGTCTTAAACTACGATTTTTTTGCAAAAAAACACAAACGCATCTTTTGCTTCTAGTTGCGATTTTTATCCCGCGCAGCCTATTTTTCAGGAGGATTCGGTTACGAAATTTCCAAAATTTCAAAGTATCCATTTCCGAAAGTTTTAAAAAATTGGCCATTAGTCCGAAAATTCGGACATTAAAAAATGCTCATGGGAAAAAAAAAATCTGGGCTGCAAAACAAACTTCTTAACATAAAATACTATGCATGAATATTAACCACAAGTGAATCATGTTTCTGTAAATATTTATACAGGAAGGCCTTTCCTTAGAAACAAGGGTGGCATTTTAAGAATTTCTGGATGGGGAGGGATGTTCTTTGAGAGGCAAGGTTTGAAATAGTGTGCAAAATCTCACGATTTGCAATAAACTATCGCAAATTTCGACAAATGACCGTGCAAAAAAAAATCAATTTCGTCAATTAATCGCAGAAGAAAATAAATTTTGTCAAAGGATCGTGGTAAATATGTGAATTTTGTCAAAATATCGCAGAAAGAAAACGCCAGTTTCGTCAAAAGATCAGTAAGAAAATGCAAATTTCATCGAAAGATCAGTCAGAAAACACAAATTTCACCGAAAGATCGCAGGAAGAAAACACAAATTTCACCGACAGATCGCAGAAAGAAAACCCTAATTTCGTCAAAGGATCGTGGTAAAAAACGCAAAATTCGTCAAAGGATCGAGGTAAAAAATGCAAATTTCGGCAAAAGTTCGTGGTAAAAAGTGTGGATTTCACCAAAGAATCGTGATAGGAAAATGTGAATTACGATTATGGGAAATAAATTGTGAATATCCTGAAATGATTGCAGGAAAAAAATTGTGAATTTCGTCAAAATTTACTGCACTGGACTAAAAAAATTCGAACCAGGCTCCTTTTACAAATTTAAAAAAACGCTACGAAACGAGAAGAAACTCTGAAAATCGCATAAAAATTTTAAGAGCAAAAATTTTACTATATTGAGTTGAAAGACTGAAACCTTATTCCTTTTAAGAATGTCAAAAGATGACTGCGAAACACAAAAAAACAACCAACCAACCTCCAGATTAATTTTATTTTTGTGTGCTACGATTTCTCATTTTCAAAGGTTGGCAGGTCTGTATATATATATATATATCAAAACCTCATATATATAACTACCAAAATCTGCCAAGATGTGACTTAGCAGACCAGTTGCATTTTAATATATTAATTGAGTTCTAACTAATCTTAGATTTTCAGCCATGAACTTGATGAGATAAAGGCTTGTACAGCTACTGTCTGGTCTATTACAATCGTCAAAAACAGCCATAATTCTTCTTGGTTTTTCTGTTTCATCTTTCTCCATTTTTGATACCATATTCTGCCTCAATAGTTGCAACCGGTATCTGGTTGACTTTAAGGATTTGTGATGGATTAGCTTAGCACTTTTTTGGAAGTATTAGGTAGTGTAAAAATTAATGGTGGTTTCTGTTATTTTACCTTTCAATCAATGTATTTTAGATTGTTCAAAACAGTTTTAAAGCATTCTCCAAGTACAGTAAGCAGTAAGCTCCAAAGCGATATAAGTAAGCGTCCTATCTTAAATGAAAGAAGTAACCGCAAGATTAAAAGCGAGGTCACATCAATCAAGGTCACGCGCCACGTAGCGGATGGAGTGTGAACTACAGGTAAATACCTAACTGTTTTTTCACTCACACCACTAAAATTATAAAGTTTCTTTCATCTTGATTAATAAATGAAATCGATTTGACAAGGCGTAGAGAACCTCGTGGTGTCAAGTGCATATGGATGCCTCTCTTGCTACGCCATTATTTTGCAATAAATGTGGCAAAACAAAATTTACTTCCATGAGTTCCTAAAGATTTAGAAAATATGCACCGCACTAAAAGCCGGCGTATGTGGATTATCACTCCTTCCGCAAGATGGCGCAAGTGTGTTAATTTACGCCAGATTCCAGCATTAAGTTTGCACGCTTACTTATATCGCTTTGAGTAAGCTCTTGTACTTTGGTGTGTGGATTAGCTTCAACTTATGCTTTTGATTTCTCATTGTTAAAGACAGAATGTCACCACGCCCTTCTCCGTATGCAAAACTCGTAATGCCACCATGAAATTTCTATAAGCAATGTTAAACTGGGCGTTCACAAGTTGTAATTGGGATCAAAGGTAATGTTGAATTCAGACATTTTTCTCTGCAGCTCTGGAAGGGACACTTTGACGTCTGGAGAGGAAGTAGCACTACTAAATCATTAATAAGCATAAAATTCCAAATCTTCTGCGGTGGGGGGGGGACCATGTTGATGTTCCGGGAGGAAGCTCCCCCTGAATTCGATGCTGTGGTGTAATTAATGTAAAAACCGTTTCCTGTGTTTTTCGTATCATTTTCAATTTGTAGAAAATATACGAATTTTTCCACAGTTCTGCAACTGGCTTAAATATCCCGTACATTGGCAAAAAACAAAATTATAACACTAAAGTTAATTAAGTTTAGGAAATTATAACACTAATTATAGCAGATAGAAATCTACTCTTCAAAATAATAAACATCAACGTAATATAATAAAACAACGTCGAACGCGTGGACCTCCCTCCCCCTGGCTACGCCACGGAGTGAGACATCTAATTTAAAATAACAATAAAAGCCGACTGATCTGTTTTTTTTTAGAAAAAGGTTGGTTTTTTACTGAAGTAACCCTAATTATAGAAAACTGTCGAAAATCACAATCCATTATTTTTTCTGAAGAATTTTATAATCTAAGCCAAAGTCAGCATTGTTCATAATCATACCTTTGTTCTTTGATGAAATTTTTAGAATATTATCCGTGCTTTATAGGACTTCTATTTTATAATTTCTGCATATTATTATTAGAATCTTCCTAAATTTATGATTAAAAATAATAGTAATAAACTGCTTATGGAACCCCTTGTAATGTTGTCTACCTAAAACCATAAGGCCGGAAGGGGGTGGGGGGTTGAGTTGTTGTAAAAGAACTCAGACTGTGGCTAGGATACTGAATTGCATTGATAGATTTTTCTGCTTTAATTTAGATTGTAAATTTGTATGGCTATACTTATATATGATGTTCTTCTTATTATATACTTAGTATAATAGTGTCAAAAAAATGTTGTAAGCTATTTTTTATCTGTATATAAGCTGATATTTATTGTTTAAGCACTTTGTATGTATGAGAATTTCCTGATCATTAATGTGTTTTCTTGATTTATTCTAGAAATGGCTGACATTGCAAGTGTTAAAAAGAATAATCAAAGCCATCACATTCCCACTGATCTGTTGAATGATCTCAGCAGGTATTGTTAAAGTGCACTTTTACACTCTTTTATTTAATTTAACTTGATTCATCTGTGGAAAGAAGGAATTTTGCCATGCATTGCTGTGGCTAAGTCTGGTTAAGTGGATAAAAAAAGAGAAAGCACATGTTTCTAACATGTTTAATTTCACAGTGCGTGAGGGTATATAATATTTTTTGTTCTTCCATTGTCTGTGTAGATATAGAGATTGCCTGTTTTGCCGATTCTAGAACATGAAGCATATAATTGTCCATGTGATAAGCAATCCGTGTCTAGATCTAAACCACAGAATTCTAAAGATTGGCCTTAAGCTTTATTGATGGAGATTGCAAACGCCAATCAAATTGGTAATTGCAATCTCTTAAATTGAAATGACACATCCATTGAAATCAAAGGAATGCAAGGAATGTGGACATCTTCACCTTTGAAAGATCCTGTCAAGATTGTTACTTATATGATGTTGCTCATTATTTTTTTACTGCTAGCCGCGTGCTCTTGCAAAGCTTTGGCTGGTAGATAAATTGCAATATCATAATTGGCACGCCGATTGCCAATTGCAGTATGTGCAGTGGCATCCCTTGCAGATCGAGTGAATTTAAAAATTCTATTGGATAATTAACTGCTTCATCTGCTTTCACAACAGTGTCGACAGACTTGTATGTGACTGCCTCGCTTTGAATGTTATACTGAGTAATGTTGTTAAGTTAGTAGACGTCTTTGTTCTCTTGGCCACAAAAATACCTTGTTCCCTCTGCCAATTGTGATTCTTATAATTGGTTTGAATATTGGGAAATACTTTTTCAACTAGTTCTTCTTTTGACGTCACTAAATTGCAGAAGTTATGAAGCAATGAAATTTGTCCTGAGGTCAGATCAAGAGCCTCCAACGATGTTTTGTGCACCATTATGCATTCATCCCAAACAATAAGTTTGCATTTCTGCAATACTTTTCCCATGCCAGATGCTTTGGAAGTTTTGCATGTGAGAGTTTCTATGAATTGCATGTTCAATGGCAATTTCAAAGCGGAATGAGCAGATCTTCCACCTGGTAGCAATGTCGCGGCTATTTCGGATGACGCAAGAGCTAAACCTATGTCATTTTGGGATTGAATTGCTGCCAGAATCAATCTAATAAGGAACATTTTAGCAGTTCCTCCCAGTGCATCTAAGAAGATTTCTCCAACCCTGTTTTTGACAGGTTGCATTATTTGACCGTAAATGCCTTTTTGCTCAAGCGTTGTCTTAAAAATATTTGATTGCACATACAACAAAAGATCACCCATGTTGTAATTTTGTTCACGATGCAATTCTACATGAAAAGAAGCAGCTGCCAATTCGGTGATGGCATTCCCAATTGATTGAGAACTTTATCCGTGATTACTCAGCACAAATCTCCAACCATTATCAACGCTTCGTCCGAAAATTCGGACATACAAAAAATTTAGTGAATTTCGGCAAATGGTTGACAGAAAAAATCAATTTCGTCAATTATTGGCTGAAATAAACGTAAACTTTGTTAAAAGATCGCAGAAAAATGCAAATTTCATTAAAGAATCACATAAAAAACACGATTTTCGTCAAAGAATTGTGCAAAAAAACACGATTTTCGTTAAAGGAACATGGGGAGGGAATGCAAATTTTGTCAAAAGATTGTGAAAAACTGCAATTTTCATCAAAAGATCGCGGAAAAAACACGATTTTGTCAAAAGACCACGAAAAAAATGCAAATTTCTTCAACAGATCGCTGAAAATACGCAAATTTTGACAAATAATCGCATAAAACTCGCAAATTTCGTCAAAAGATCCCAGAGAAGACACAAATTTTGTCAAATGATCGCAGAGAAAACGCGAATTTTGTCAAATGATCGCAGAGAAAACGCGAATTTTGTCAAATGATCACGAAAAAATGCAAATTTAGTCAAAGGATCGCATAAAAAACACAAATTTCGTCAAAATTCACGAAAAAACGCTTATTTCATCAATAGATCCCAAAAAAGAAGCAATTTTTCCCAAAGGATCGCAGGAAAAATGCAACTACCATCAAAGGATCGCAAAAAAAAACATTTGAATTTCGTCGAAGGATTGTCGGAAAAATAGCATAATTAGTGCACAAAGGGATTTCCCCGCCCCTTCCTCTGCTATAACCTTTCATAAAATTTGCTGTGAATTTCAATTTTTTTTTTTTTTTTTTACTCAGAATCACCCCTGCTATAAGGGATAAAACAAATGTCATTCATTTTATATAAATTTATTACAAAAAATCATCTATACTATTAAAATCTGTGCGTGTATGTTTGTAACCACAAAAACTCGGAAACCAAAGGGGGCAGGGCTACGAAATTTGGCACATAGGTTACTGGTATGAAGCCCATGAACGATTGGGGCAAAAAATTCGAAAATTTTAAATAGATTTTTTTCTATTTTATTTTCTATTTTTGACGAATTTTTGCCTTTTTTTATGTTCAATCCGTAATCGCGCGAGTTCAAACCAGTTCTAAATGTTTACTGCAATGTGAGATATACATATTACGTAGGCCACGTTGCAATAGTAAGAAGATATAGCGGGTATTACGATAATTCTTTTACCTCGCATGCAAATAATTAGAGATTATTTAATTGCGCTTAATTATTATCTTATTTTAAAAATAAAGAAAACTTTTTATCACGAACATCAACAAAACTTTTTATTCTATTTATTCCCTTATTCCAAAGATATCATATTATAACGTCTGCTGCCATAGCAACATAATAAATTAAATTATATTAAAAAAAAATGCACAGTAGTAGAAAAATATTTTTCGAGATATACTTATTACGTACGCTACGCTTAAATGAATGATATGTTTCGGCACCAGAGGCAATGTGGCGACTTCTTGAGAAGCCCATGCAGGACAAGTCCTATGTTATTATTAGATTGCCGGTGCATCTGCAAGACATGCAATCTGTGTATTTTAGGGAAGCAGAGAAACATGAAGCTTTTGAAAGAGCAAGAAATAAAGACACAACGCTCACTGCTTGGTTTCTACTTAACATTTCTGATCCTTGAGCAAACATCTATCTCTATACAGAAATTCCAAAGCACTTTGTATGGAAATTCAATGTGTGACAAAGGCGTGTTACATTAGATGGCTTCATAGTATCAGGATGTATTCTGTAAATCCAAAGGCTATTGAGCGATTCCATCTTCGTATGCTGCTTTGTCATGTTCCCGACACCAAGTCTTTCAAGGAGTTGAGGACGTATGAGAAAACTGTCCATGAAACATTCAAGGGTGCATGCCATGCTACAAATTTGTTAGAAGATGATGATGAATGGCAGCATTGTTTAATAGAAGCATGTGGTTTTGAAATGCCGCTCAAACTGAGACAACTGTTTTCGTTCATAATTGTCTTTGGCAATTCAATTATGGGAACAGTTTAAGTCAGAACTCTCAGAAGATTTTACTCGCTATCTGCCGCTACAGGGGAGTAGAAACAGAGCCCTTCAAGACATAGCCAATCATCTACGCATACACAACGTGACTTGCGATGTCTATGATTTACAAGAAGAAAAAGCAGAGGGAAAAGATTGTTAAACATGATAAATCCGGAACAACATATAATTTTTGATGCTGCCATTGAAAGTATTCAAAATGATTATGCTACTGTCGCTAAGGTTTTCTTTTTCAATGCTTTTGCGGGATCAGGAAAAACGTTCCTATTTAATACTTTGCTGCATTACGTCAGAGGAATGGGACATACTGTTATTCCCGTTGCATAGACAGGCATCACATCGATACTCTTGCAAGCTGGAAGAACTGCACATTCTCAGTTTAAAATACCAGTCCCCATATTGGATAATTCAGCTTCAAAAATTTGGCAAAATACATCTGAAGGAAGATTACTGAAAATGGCTAAGCTCATTATATGGGATGAATGTACCATGGCACCTATTCATGCTGTTGATAGACTTCTGCGAGATTCAGATGGCAATGATACATGCAAACAAAACACTCATTTTTGAAAGTTGTATCAAGAATTCTTCTCTCTGGTCAACATTTTGACAGTTCAATCTGGTTACAAATATGTGAACGGATCCGGGGGGGAACTTGATTTCGTGGAATGGCTCATTCACCTGGGGGAAAGTCGGTTGACTAATGATTATGAACTCGGAGAAGATATTATTGAAATACCTCCAGAATGCTTAGTGCAGTATTCTATAGTGGATGATATTTTTGGTTCATCTGAAATTGATCTTGATCAACTTTCGGAAAGAGCCATTTTGTGTCCCAAGAATGAGGATTCTTTGATATTGAATGAGGATTCTTAGAGATTGAATGAGGAGATTTTATGAAAAGTACCTGGTGAAGTCAAAACGTATTTTAGTGCTGATACAATACTTTGTGATGAAGAAGAACAAAACAATTTGCAAATGGATTTCATCAATAGTTTAACACCTTCTGGAATGCCACCACATCAGTTAAATCTTAAAGTTGGCGTTAATGTTATGTTGCTTAGAAACATGAATCCGTCCAGTGGTCTCTGTAATGGAACACGTTTAATAGTCAGAAGGTTGTCGCAAAATGTTACAGATGCAGAAGTTTTGAAAGGACATAGGAGATGCACCCGTGTTTTCATACTGATGATCCTGCTTACACCGTCTTATACCAGTTTACCTTTCCAGTTACGCACCGTCAATTTCCACTTAGGATGGCCTTTGCTATGACTATCAATAAATCTCAGGGTCAAACCTTGAAAAAAGCTGGAATCTATTTGTCCCATTCATATTTTTCACATGGGATATTGTATGTAGCCTTTTCAAGAGCAACTTCTAGAGGATGTGTACAGGGGTGCGCCAGCACTATCCAGCGCCTGTGTGCAGAACTTTAGTAGGCGCCCTAACACTCACCTCCCCCCCCCCCCCCGGTTTCCTCAGAAAATAAAACTTCATAAAAATGAATGAGAATATATTAATGCGTAGCTGCTATCCTTCTGAAGTTTTTTCCTACGTCAAATAAAGTTTTTTGAACCAGAAAATTTTTTAATAAAATGTTTCTTGTTTCAATAGGGGTTCGTATTTTATTTAATTTATTAAATAAAATTTCTGGTTCCAAATATATTTAAATTACTTGAAAAATAGGGAAGATTGGTAAGCTACGTAATAAATAAAAGTTAAAACACAGTAAAGCCTGTGAAAATGGAACCTGTCTGTATCAGAATCCTGCATTAATCCTTTAACTTCGGCTCTCGCTTTGCGATTAAGTTGAAAGTACTCAGTGTGTCTACGATCTTTTTGCTTTAGTACACATGTTTTAAAATAGAAATATTTGATTTATACAATGGCAGAAAATTTAAGATTGAATAACACAGTTTATTTTTCGAAAACTGTGTTGTTAAAACATAAAAAATGAATGAATCCTGCTAAACGGTTTTTTACCGCAACATTTTCAAAGGGTTAAAAGGAAAATTTCCACTATCTCGAAGAAAATAATACAACAAAATAACAATATATTGCATTTATACTTATAAAAGAAAGTTGTTTGTCCCCTCTAATTTGCAGATCTATATTAATAAAAGAAGAACGTTTGTCTTTACTCTACATGTGTCCCCCTACAAGACCCTACAAGAAAATCTACCGCACATACAGGTCTGAAAATTTGGATTAGGATAGACGATGGAAGGTCCGAAATCACCTGCGGCTTAGATTTTTCATTTTTTAAAAAAATAATTAGCAGAAATATTAATTAAAAGAAATAATAATCATCGCAAAATGGCGAGCTTTCTTTCTTCAAAACGATCATGCCTGTGCATTTCCCCAGACATTAAGCGGTCCTTCATGTAAGCGTAGCGTTCGATGTTTATTGCATTTTGGAATTGCGAAACCGGATTCCTGTAGAGTTACAAAAAAATAAAAAGTAAGGAAGAAAATCGTCTTACCTTTCCGATTCCAACAGTATCTTTCATTACTATTTCAAAAAACCTATTTATTTGGCCGCAATTCGAGTCAGTTTTCAAATCTTTCCGTTTTTCTAAAGTTTCAAACTTTAAAAAACAAAAAACCTATTAATGTATTCTCGGTATTTTCCCCGTTCTAACGATATCTCTGGTGTGAAAAAATATAAATATTTACTATTAAAAAAACTCTTGAAGCGATTTAAGGGATTCGCCAGAGATGTTTTTTCTCTCGATGCAAGGGTCAAGTTTTCTCAAGATATCGTTTCCCGTTGAGAGATATCTGCATTGGATATCATTTCGCATTTTAGAAAAGTGAGGGGATGGTGCGCATTTTATATAATTTATGTTTTACCAAGAATTTTTAGTCATAACTGAAAGATTAAATACAAATTCAAGGTTCGCTTGAAAAATCAGACCAGAGCGTGGACAGCACCCATGGTGTACGCTACCGAAGGCAGCGGGGCCCTCAACTCGAGCTTCCTTTGGATGGATTTTCATTTTAAAATGAAAAATCATACAAATTCGAGGTTGTACCCTTTCGAAGGTAGTGCTGCTGACAATAGTTTGTTTGGAAAGATTTCCGTTTAAAAATATAAAATCAAAACAAGTACGTTACATGTCCAGCATATGCTGCTGAAGACATTTTGTCCCCCCACCACCACCACCACCACCACCACCCCCCTTTGTCCCCATCATTTCTTGATTCGTTTGGAAAAAATATAAAATTATTCAACATTTGATTTTAGGCATATTTAAGGTTATTATCATTGGCCCACGCAATGCCGGTCGGGTCGGGTCGGTTACTAGGGCATAAAGTGCACAGGAATTTAAAATTCCTTTTCCATAAATCTATATTTTTCCATTCATATTAGAGCTATCATTGTAACTCCTAACTTATTTATGTCTGAAATGAGCTTTTTTTGCCATTCCAGTCTCTGTAGCATCTAAGGTTATATGTAATGCTAATAAGTGTTCATATTTCAATACTTCAAATTTTATGTTCTGAATTGAAATGAACAAATCTTACAATCATCATAGTTAGTTATCCAGCATGTAATTAGACACGAGCATACGCAGGGGTTGCAGCTACATGCCGCCCCTCTCAATCTTTGAAAAAGCAAGAATTTTTGGACATTTGTGACCAAATTTAGACTATTTTCACCATACCCCCTACCTTAACAAACTCCTCCCCCCCATGATGTCCAGAGTACAAGATAGTATAGATCAGGGTTGGCAAACCTTTTTTTAGTCGCATGCCATTTTTTTTTTTTTTTTTTAAACATTTTAAATGACCTTGACGTGCCAACTAAAAAACAAATTTAGTGAATTGAAAAATAATGAATGAAAACTACTTAAAAATTACATGGGTAACAAGTATTACATTGTAACAATTATAGAAACAGTTATATTTTAGAAATAAATTAAACTAGTCGGATATACTAGTCCCAAAACTTTCTTCTATCTCATGCATGTTAAAACTTGAAAATTAGCTATCACACTAACAATATTAAACGGCAATCTATGCCCATCATGAGGATTCTATAGATATGAAATTCCGTGCATTAGTTCTTGAGATATGGCTATCTACGAAATCGTGTAAATGCAGCAAAATTCAGCCTAGCAGCCTCACCTATTGGGTGCTTTACACCAAAACCTATGTTAAACAAAACTACCAAGCAACCACTTACGTCAAAGTCTAACTGAATCTGAAGTTTGGGGAAAATCCGTGCATTAGTTTTTGAGTGTTAACATCTAACTAAATCTGAAGTTAGATGAAAATTCGTGCATTAGTTTTTGAGATAGAGCTATTGCAGGAATCGTGCAAAATGCAGCACAGCAACGCCACCTGTTGAGCGATTTACACCAACACGTAATCCGCATCAAGTCATATCAAGGACTAACTAAATCTGAAGTTTGATGAAAATCCGTGCATTAGTTCTTGAGATAGAGCCATTGCAGAAATCGTAAAAAATGCAGCGTATCAGCGCCACCTGTTGAGCGATTTGCACCAACACGTAATCTGCATATCAAGGACTAACTAAATCTGAAGATTGATGAAAATCCGTACATTAGTTCTTGAGATAGAGCCATTTCGGAAATCATAAAAAATGCAGCATAGCAGCGCCACCTGTTGAGCGATTTGCACCAAAAACTAATCAGCATCAATTTGTATCAGGGACTAACTGAATATGAATTTTTATTAAATTCCGTGCATTAGTTCTTGAGATAGAGTGCCCACAAAATTTGTGTTACACACAGACACACAGACAGACTCACAGACAGACATTTTGTAAAAACATGTTTTTCGGGTTCTCTGACCTCTAAAACGTGTAAATCCGTCGAAAACCGTAATTCGGAAATTTTCATGAATCCAATACTTTCTTCTTGTAAAGATAGAAGAAAGTAAAAAAGAACGTGATTCTCTTGTATATTGGATGAAAAATAATTAGTATCTTGTCATGCTCAATTTTAACAGAATGCAAACTAAATTGGATTTATCTGGCAACTGCTTTCCATTTGACTTTTTATAATATTCATTTGTAAAAATAATGACTCATAGGTATAAATAGTAGAAAAAATTATTAAAATGAAAAAGGCAGTTTATTTAAATAGTCCTGAAATTAATTTCCAATTTGCCATAATTTACCATCGATACTTTTATTAATATATAATAATCTTTTCCGTCTGACAGTTTTAAAATATTTTCTTTGTTTGATATTTTTTCGAAACCCTATTGAAAAAGATTAGAATTCTTCAATTTCCAATTAATCAAATCAGAAAATCTAAGTTCGTTCATTTTGCGCAAAATCACTGTATCGTGATTTAGAGATACAATCAATGCCGCGCAGTGTCAAAATTATTCTTTCGCGTGCCAAAGGTTAGCCGACCCTGGTATAGATAAAAAGTATTTGTTCTGCTTGAAGGTCTGTGGTCCGAAAAAACACAATTTTTGTCCAATACATAATAGTTTAGACAGAAGTGATCATTTGTAGAAGCGCTAAAAAAAAACTTTGCTTCGCCCGCTTAAAGTATAGACTTTACTCTATGAATGCGAAAATCACACTGTTAAACCCACACAACAGAATAACAAAACCTTTGCGAATGGCTGAGGTTTTATTTTTACCAATTAAAATTTGTCCCATAGCTGATGCCAGTTTCCCTAATCTAATGCCTGTCCCGCAGACTTCATGGTGGCACCCTTTGAAGGTTTTATTGGCGTCCATTCAAATGTTTCCTCTTACAAGCTATTTTTAAAATTAAAAATCCATTTTAAAAGATGCTTTCTGTAAAATCAATAAAATTTGAATGGAATTATTTTCATTGTTACGAGTGACCGTTATTTAGTGTTAATCACTTAATGTTATTAATTTGTTATTTAGTGATTAAGTTTTCTGTACCCTTCACTTACAAAACATTTTAGATAGCTTGCTTCTTTGAAAAAACTAATTCTTACTTTACTGTGATTTATATTATTTCTGTAAATTATTTTCAAATAGAGTTACTGAGTCGTAAGCTATCAACGTTGAGATGTATGTGCATTCTATAAGACTCTTGTGACGCATATGTCTACCACCATTCATGGCTTGATTACCGCAGGGGACACTTTTACTAGTATTTCCGAATAGTAATTTTCATATTATTTATGACAGAAATTCTGCAGCTAGGCAACGACTGCTATTTAAAAATAAAAAACAGGCGGAATTTAGCCCCTGTGGTAATAAAATTGTACTATGCTCTACCACAAATGCAGTGAGATAATAGTGTTGTATGTTTTCAGCCATGTGAATTATGGCGCCTTTCATTGTTTGCAACTACATGAAGTTTCCCTCTATTTATTGAAAGGTTGTACAGGTCTGCGTCTTAACTACTTTTTAGGAGACTCAGAAGTAGAATGAAAGTAAATAAATTAAAAAAAAAGAATTGAATATTTATAAGTAAGTTTATCGCAGGTAAATCTACAAAACATAATTCAGATGTCAAGAAAATATTATACATTTTGGTATAATTAAATTAAGGGTTTGCTCCTCAACTGAAAATATTTGGCACCTGCGTGCGCTGCACACTTCGCACACTGGGTCGGCGCGCCCCTGGATGTGTACGTGTTTGGGTCAAGGACAAACCAAAACAAGGAAAGCTTTTTTCACAGTCTCATAAGACATTCACATAAAACATTGTCTTCCGTGAAGTTTTATGTTAAGTCGCAACTATTTTGCTGTATTGTAAAAAACAAACAAACAAACAAAAACGAGTCTACTGCACTTTAACATAGATGATGTGGAACCTCATGGATGACGTGGAAAACAATGCAAATATTTTTTATTTTAAAAGAATTTTTTTCAAGTTTTTCAGGTTTTTTTGTAATGATGTTGTACATTTTATTCTTTCTTACAAATTTTTGTATGGTTGTGTAAATATCGACTTTATAACTGATTTCCTAAACTTTAATTTGGTTGTGTAAATACTCACTAAAAAACGAGTCTACCGCAATTTACCTCATTGGTGACGTGGAAAACGTTGCAAAGATTTTTCATTTTAAAATAATTTTTTCCATTTTTTTGCAGTCTCGATGTAAATTTCATTTTTTCTTACAAATGGTTGTTTGGTTGTGTAAATATTGACTTTATAACCGATTTTTATATTCCCAACTTTGTTTGTGTAAATACTTACTTTTATTGGTTTTTTAATACACACCTGATTTTTTGTGTACATACATGTTTCATATTGGTTGTGTAATTACTGATTTTTAACAGCTATAACACATTTTTATATTCATAAATTTAAATTTGATTGTACCGATTTTTATTTTTAATTTTGGATTTAGAATTAAATTCATGAACACTCGTCTGTAGAACGGGTTAAACAGCTAGTTTATATTTAAAAAAATAAAAGTAAATTAAATAACTTTTATTTCAGTTATGTTTGTATTGATAAATGCAAATGCTATAAGGGGTGATGATTCAGAAAATAATCATAAAAAATATAGCTTGAAAAAAAAATTGCGTACAACTCCTGAAACTAATATTTTACTCCTGAAGAGTGTTAAAAATTCCTGAAATAGTCAGGAGTGAACTTTAAGTAGTTTACTTATGATATAGTCTTATGTTGACGTCTGTGATACATATTACATATGTATGTGTATTAAAACATGTGTAGGTATATTTACTTATAAATAAAAATTCCTATATTTTCTTGAAAAAATTTCTATATTTCCTATAATATTTTTGAAGAAAGTCACTTCTAGGCTTGGCTAAGTGAACAACAGCTGGATTTTGTTCATGTATGGGAAACGAAAGAATTCACAATACAGCTTCAGTGCTGCTTATGTATCTTCCAGCTGGATACTGTGCAATTTCATTCATATGTATGACATTCATATGCATTCCTTTCACTTCTTTCTGGTTGCACGCCAAAAACTGCCTTGTCTCTGCATTTATTCACGTTTTTAGAAATGTACTTGATCGATTTGACGGAGTTACAGTTTTCCACGTTCATGTGCGCTTTGTATGTTTTTGATGGCAAAGGCAAATATGGAACAACCCACCGGTTATCTACTTTGATATCACTGTTTCACATTTGTATGGTTGCTAATTTACCGTCATCTTCTGCTGATCAGCTTCTGTACAAAGGATATCCATCTTTTCCAGCATGCATTCAATTCATCATTGCCTTCACTGATGAAATACATTTGTAGGTTTATGATGGCCATCTGGGAATGGAAGTAAGGAACCGACTTTGTGATAAATTTGTCCTTTTACTTTGAAAGTTGGCATGATTTGAGCTGTTACGATTTATGCAATGAACTATGTCATTTGGAAGCATGAGTTCTATTTCCTAATGTTAGATTGGAAAGTCTTTGATTCGGTGGTATATCCCACAAGCAAAGTTTTTAATGACTCTGGTGGTTCTACAAGTTAGACAGTTTAAATTTTTCCGGCGGTACAACACATTCCTATCGTTTCTCCATTAAATTTCAGAGTTTGCAATAAGGACACATTTCAGTCATAGTGCCGATAAAAACATGCCGGCTAACACTATAATCATCAGCTAGGTTGTACCAGAACACGAGGCAATTGTAATCGCATAATAGCTGAGCACAGAGTCGTGTTTGGTGCTGATCTGCTGTTTCTCATTCATGTCTTTCAGCCACTCACTGCCTGTTGCGTTCATTCTGTTGGGAACAAAGCAGATCTGCAGCTGCAGAATGCACTCACAGTGCATCCTCAAGTCTGGCGGCACATCGCTCTGATGCTTTCTCGGCACCATTCTTTGTCTGTTTCACTTGTTTGCTTTTGCCCCTTCTTTCTCAGTTTTATTTGCAATTAATCGTTGCACTGCTTCCGCTCTGTCAGTACGATGACCTAAGTTTCATCTTCTGCGATTAATTATTTGGACGAACTAAAGACAGTCAATTGCAGTGAAACAAAACAAAGAATGTATAATAAAAGCATATAAGATTGCAAAAATTATATTAAAAAGAAAAGTGCTGAGTTAAACTGATGGCATTGAGCTCACAGGCTATTCATACTAATTGTGTATTATACTCTTATTTCAAAGAATAATGTCCCTTAAAAAATAAATTAAGAGGTGATTTCCCCCCTTTATACTTAACCAATGTACCTCCAAATCTAATCAAGTAAGCACCTTATCAAAATACACTTATATACCAAATTTGAAGCAAATTGAATAATTTTGCATTAAAAACCCATTTATCTAAAATTAAGTGGGGATTAGCCCCGTTCCCTCCTTTATACTTAATCAACGAACCCCCAAAACTAATTAGGGAAGTGCCTTATCAGAATGGACCTAGTCACAAAATTTGAAGCAAATTGGATAATTATACATGAAAAACCCTTTATCTAAATTAAGGTGGGGGGAATTAGCCCTCGTTCCCCCTTTACACTTATCCTATAAAACTCCAAAACTAATCAGGGAAGCACCTTATCAGAATGAACCTATTTACAAAATTTGAAGCAAATTGGATAATTCTGCATGAAAAACCGATTTATCTAAACTAAGGGTGGGGATTAGCCTCCAGTTATTCCCCTTTATACTTAACCAGTGAACCCTCAAAATTAATCACGGAAGTGCCTTATTAGAATGAACCTATTCCTATTTACAAAACTTGAAGCAAATCGGATATTTCTATCAAAAGTTATCGCGTTACGTACATATATACATAATTACATACATACATACAGAACCTGTGAACTAAAAGGGAAAAACATGAACTAAAAAACAAAGAAAAATCAAAAAACATAAAAAATACTGACGAAATAATTCAACAATGTTCTCCCCCGCAAGGGGCAAAGTGAGGGGAGGGGAGAAGGGAGTTGCATAATACGAAAGAGTGGTCAAAGGGCTTTCTAACAATATACCACATAACGGGTGTTGAAAAAAAATTATAAAACTGCCCCTGGATGGAGAAAAATTGGCGAGATGGGGAAGTGAGGTTCATAATTGGTATATTAAAACATGCGCTATTAAATGCAACGCAATCCGTGAATTTTAAAACAATCAATGAAGAACTTTCGGAGCTTTAAGATTTTATACAAATGAACATTTGCATTTTTATGTCATAGAAATATGCCTCCCCAGGGATGCCGCGGACGCGCTATAGCGCGTAACTTACGCGAAAAATCGGAGACGGGGCGCAAAAAAATAGCTCTTACGCGTCCCGTGGGACGCGTAATTTCGTCAAAAAATCACGGGGAAAAAGCCGATTTTCGTCAACGAATCATGAAAAGAGTGCAAATCTCATCAAAATATCGCGCAAAAACAGCGATTTTCGTAAAAGGACCGTGAAAAAATAGCGTATTTCGTCAAAGGATCGCGAAAAAAAGCGAATTTCGTCAAAAAATCGCAGAAATAAGCGCAAATTTCATCAAAATATTGCGAAAAAATAGCGGATTGCGTCAAAAAATCGCGAAAAAAAGCCAAATTTTGTCAAAGGATCGCGAAAAAAGAGCAAATTTCATCAAAATATCGCGTAAAAAAAGCCGATTTTCGTCAAAGGATCGCGAAAAAATAGCATATTTCGTCAAAGGATCCCCCAAATAGCGTAAAAAAGCCGATTTTCGTCAAAGGATCGCGAAAAAAGCACAAATTTCATCAAAACATCGCGGAAAAAACGCTATTTTCGTAAAAGGGCTGAGACAAAATAGTGTATTTCGTCGAAATATCGCAAAAAATAGCGAATTTCGTCAAAAAATCGCGGAATACAGCCGAATTTTGTCAAAGTATCATGGAAAAAGCATGATTTTCGTGACAGGCACGCGAAAAAATAGCGAATTTCGACAAAAGGATCGCGGAAAAAACGCGAATTTTGTCAAAGTAACGCGGAAAAAATTTGAATTTAGTCAAAGCTCCAAAAAAGATGTGCAAACTAAACTTATAGGCAGAAAATTCATAAAATGGGATTTAATTTTTTTTAATGAGATTCCTAAAAATACAGCATGATTTCAGTGTACTTTGATAATGTATTCAGTAGGTGGACCAGTGAAAATCCCCCCCCCCCCTCCTTCTTACTGCATTGAAATGTCTCCCACCTTAAGAACATTTAGGATTTGATGCTTATTAATGATTTAGATGTAAATTTCCCTTCCAAGGAAAATGTCTGATTCCAACACAGATCCATGCCGACAAATAATTCAATGGGAAGTATAATGAAAGCACCCATTCATTCAACAAAAAGTACATCTTTACTTAACATAAGTATTCTTTTTTTCAGCAAAAATATCTTTTTCAATAAAACCGTCTTGCCCCTTTTTAAAAGAAATGCGAACGTTAGTGATACTTGTTATAAGTTGAACTTGGTATCTTCTACTCTTAAATAAACATTATTTTACAATTAAAATTGTATTTTGCATTTTTACTTTTAAAAAAGTAAAGAAAATTTCTCTTAATATTTTTTAAAAATATCTTATTTGATTGCAAATAATACTGGTTTTAATTCATTATTTAATTATTATTAAAACAGTGATTAATGCATTTCATTTATCTTTTCCAAATAAACAAGTTTCATTTATTCCTTTAAAATATAAATTATTATTGATGGGGACCCGCTTTTGTAAAAAAGGAACCCACATTTTTGGAAATCCTGGATCCCGGGGACCCAGGTTTTTTCAAGTACAGCGGCATCACTGCTCCCGGAAGGAAAGTGGGGGGAAAGAGGGAGGGGAGGTGTATAATATAAAAGAGTGGTCAAAGCGCTTCCTAATGATATATTACATGGTGGGGTCGGAAAAAATTTTAAAAGTGCCCTCTGGTGGGGGTTGTCGCAAATTGGGGTAGGGAGGAGCGAGGTTCATAATAGGTATATAGTAACATGTTCATATTCGAATGCAACTCAATACGTGAATTTCAAAGCAATCAGTGAAGAACTTTCGGAGATTAGTGATTTTGTACAAACAAACATTTACATTTTTATTTATATAGATTATGAATCAATAACTTCATTTTAGGGCACAAGGGATAAATCAACAAATATTTTTTATGGTTACAACTGTATATGAGTTACCATTGGAATTAATTATGTGCCAAATCATGCTTAGATATTTTAAGCAAAGCCTTTCTTCTTTTCTGTTGCATTATCTTATAAAAGAAACAGAGCAAAAATTATTATTAAAAAAATTAATTTAACAGTTCACTCTTTCTATCAAACATAAATCAAAGTGGTGAGCTTTCCATAATCAGGGCCGCTGCCTAATTATGGAAATCAGATGGGACATATTGTAATGGAAATTTGTTGGAACAACATTAATTGTAGTCATGAAATTAGATGTGATTTTTAAGATAAGCATTGAATGCTTATAAAAGAAAGTTAAAAAAAAAAAAAAAAAAAAAAAACCTTACTCAATTTTTCCATTAGACGAAGACCACTTATAATTTTGCACGAAATGTGATAAACTTTTTATTTCACTTTGACAAGTATAGTAACCCGATTATTAAACGCATGTTGATAGTTAGTGCCGTAATCGCTTCTTATTTGAATCTCTGGTAAAATCAGTCTTTTAAACAGAATTAAATCATAATCACTTTCCTGATATTAGAATCAGTAGCTATGTTGGGCGTGATACATTTAAACAGCATTTTCTGTATTAGACAGGGTGTCTAGCTACCTGGATAACCTAAAAAATTCAGGGAAATTTACAATTCCTGAGGAAAGGTCAGGGAAATTTGAAAACTGAGAAAGAGTTACAAAAATTTGAAACTTCCAAAAAAAAATTTCTTTTTGTAAAACTAAAGAATTGAAATTTCAGCACTAGGAAAATCTAATTTGTCTCTTTATAAGTACTGTAAAGTGTATTTCAACCTGTGTTGCAAATAATTTTGTCTACCCCTTTTCAATTTTTCCTTGTAACTCGGAAATTTTTAACTCGAGCTTCACTGAATCTTTGTACTGAAAGTTATAGGATTGATTAGATGTTTCAGTCTGTTATCTTTGTTTTGGAACTGAATATTTGTTAGCTTAATTTATTAAATATTTATTGTTTGTAGTTTGTATTAAAATATGTCGAAGCAATGTGTAAATGTATTTAACTGTGACTAGTGTGATACAGAATTTCATCCTGATTGGACAAAATGGATAGAACCTGATGCTAAAAGTGTGTATATTTAGCATATAAAATGTTAACAATTTGTAAATTTTGCAAGTATATGTTTAACTATTCAGTAGTTGTTGCTTCAACATCAGTTGTGAAAGTTCCACTCTCAAATTCACAACTTTTAAGAGTTTTTTTTATGTAACATCACAAAATCTCGGTACCTGGAAATTTTTCCCCAGAACCTGGAAAAGTCAGGAAAATTTGTTCCTGATCTTGAATAGACACTCTGGTTAGAGTTGCAAAACATAAAATGCACCAATAAAATAATAGTAATTGAACTATGATAGATTTTATATAAAGTGTATCAAAAATGATGAGACAAACTTTAAAGGATGGGAGAACACACTACAGCAAGCATATTTTGTATAGGGAACTGGAGTTGCAATAAATTTGTTCAGTTAAAAAACACAAGATGTTTCACTTCAAGCCAAACCAAAATTCTTGTTCCCAATTTTGACAATAACGAAGCATTTCTAAAGAAATTTTCAATAGACTTTATGTACTTTATGCCAAAATGTAACAATATCATTAGAACTGATAGAAGGTATCATCATCCATATCCAAACATTCTGAATTAGATGCTCTATATTTCAGAATATCGTTTACATTACATATGGTATCTTAAACTGAATTATTGTGCACTTCCAGCACTTTTCTGATATTGTATTTTGCTTAAAACAAAGTAAATATCTTGAAAACTTTGTTACAATATCTTCTTTATTGTTAAGGGAAGATTTGCCTACAGAAGGCCGGAAAAGGGATGTTTTTTAACATTTTTTTTTCTGGAACAGGAATGAAGATTACCAGAATCAGAGTCATCTGCAGTCAATTTTCGTTAAGGATTATGAAAGTTGATAAGATTGTCTGGAGCAAAAGTGGTCCAAGCTCCAATAAATTATGTTTCCTTCAATAATAATAATAATTTTAAAAAAGCAAGATCGGTTTAATAGTTTTTTTTTGTTCTGATCCTGTGCTGTTTGAAAAAAAGTCATTTTGGGTAAAATAAGTTTATAGTTTTATGCCATCTATATAATGGTTTTGAAACAAACTCATAGTATGGCACCTGTAGTGCCCCCTATATAACATCAGGATAAAATTTCAAGCAGGAGTTGAAGCAGACAGTTAAAATCTCCCAAGTGTTCAGGCGGTCCAAAACAGGGAAGGGTGCCTGACGATCCCTTATTCTGTAAAGGGGATAGCCTAATCACCCCGATTATGGAGGTAGAAAACAAAAAGAAATACAAAGAAATTATAATTTGAAAACATTAGAAATCTGCCTCATTTGCAGATTGTATATTATTTCTCCATTTTTATGCAAAAATTAATTTGCTTAAAATAACAGATGCATGTCAAAGGATATTAACTGGAAACTAACGATGATTGAAAAGGGGAAAAAATTATTTAAGACCTTTTTTTTTAATGGTGAATTTTGACAACTTCATCCTTATTTGTTCACACCTTTCAATATTAAAATCTTCCTGCTATTTGTTTGTATGAAGTCTTATGAAAATAAAACAAAGATCAACATTCTGCCATTTTTGACGGAGGTTATGTACTAGTACCTTATATTTTTGACTGAATAAATGAATTGCGAAATGGTTACATTTACAAAAATTGTTAATTGTAGCATACTCTGTTATTCCTTAAAATTTGCCCTGACTTTTTGTATGTTTTTACAGTATATTTGTAAATATTTTATTTCTTCTTAATGGTACCTATGGCAGATATCATGATAAGAAAAAAATTCCCTTTTCTACAAGATTTGTTTCATTTGTAATAAATTTGAAAAATGTTGACTAAACTAAATTAAACTCAGTGGCTATACAATCCATGAAGGATTGGTACTCATTTTATCGACCCGATAAAAATTGGGTCGATAAAATGAAAAATGTTGAATAAAAAAAAAAATTTTAATACATCTTTCATCCCAAAAAACAGCTTATAAAACTATATACAGTATGGAACCATTTATCCGGAAACCAGTTAACCGGAAAACCAGTTATCCGGAATGATATTTCTGATAGACTGATTTCAGAATCTTTGCAGAAAAAGATATCACACACTGCCAGTTTGACATAGGCTCTGATTAACAATTGTATAATTTGATGACATCTAGTATTTGAAATAAAAACATATTTATTGTATTTGAAATGTTTTAATTTTCATGCAGAGGAAACAGAAGAATTTTTGTTCCTAAGGGATTCCCATAATTTTCCTTTTTAAAACTCTGGATAACTTTTGATCTTTCTTGCATTGATATCCAAGTAATCTAATAATTTAATATCAGAAATAATGCCACAACCACATATATTCCACAAAACTTATCAAATGGATGCTGCTTTCATACACAACCAGTTAACCGGAAAAACCAGTTATCCAGAATACATCTGACCCCAAGCATTCCGGATAAATGGTTCTGTACTGTAATTAAATCTTTATAAATTTACTCCAATATTTAAGTTTTTCATGCATGAAAATGTATGAAAATATTTCATATAATAATGTGAAGTTATCTTTGATTGTCATTACTGCAATTTCAATACTTCGTATCTCCATAGAGCAGTTGGAATAACAGAAAATGGCTTACAAGTTATTGACAGTATATACAGATGTCCTACCTTTCTAAATCTCATTTGAAAACTTTTTTTCCTCTTTTTTTGTGTTGTTACAAACAGTCGAAAATGCTGATTTTTGAAATTTTTTCCAACTTTGTTATAATTCTCAGAGGAAAGAATTCACCGGACATACTTGGAAGTACATAACAAATATGAAAATGCATAGTGTTTTCTATTTCCTGTCAGAAGATATAAATTTTCAAAAACTGGCATACATAAATCAAAGATTACATACATCATCAAAGATACATAAATCAAAGATTTGAAATTTCAGTGCTAGGAAAATCTAATTTGTCTCTTTATAAATACTGTAAAGAGTATTTCAACCTGTGTTGCAAATAATTTTGTCTACCCCTTTTCAATCTTTCCTTGTAACTCAGATAATTTTCAACTCGAGCTTCACTGAAACTTTGTACTGAAAGTTATAGGATTGATTACTAGATGTTTCAGTCTGTTTACTTATCTTTGTTTTGGAACTGAACATTTGTTAGCTTAATTTATTGAATATTTATTGTTTGTATTAAAATATGTCGAAGCAATGTGTATTTAACTGTGACTAGTGTGATACAGAAAATTGAGTACATTAAATTATTTTGAATAATATTTCAGTATAATTTAATGTACTCAATTTTTTAAAAATGCTGATAAATCCATGCCAATTATGTGGTGTAATAGAAAAAATGTGTATTATGTGGTGTAATAGAAAAAAATGTGTAGATTTCAGATCTTTTTTGTTAAATCTCTATTAATTCAAAAAATGTGCAAGATTTTAACCTTTGAGTTTTGTAAAAACTAGGGTGTCAACGATTTTAATTAAATGATTTAAAACAGTGATTAAATTATCATTTTAATCAAATGATTTTAAAAAAAATCATTGATTAAAATCATAAATTTTCTAAATGTTTAAAATTACATAAAAAAAGTATTAAAATCTAAGATGAACATAATTTGTAAAGTTTCTATAAGTATTTTGTCTTATGAATAAACAACAACAAAAAAAGCTTTAAATACAGGGTTCGCACAGACTCCTTAGACTCCTTGGAAACTCCTTAGAAATTAAAACATTCCCAAGTAGTACTTAGAACTACTTAGACAAGCAAGCCACTACTTAGAAACTCCTTATATTGTATTGCGACTTCGAACGCAAGCGATATTGCTGCCGAGGAAAAAAAAATCGTGATTGAAAAACATACGGTAAATCCTTTATGCACTTCATTCATCTGAAGCACAACATTGATTGGGTAGGGTAATCTTAATAGCAGGGCTCCCACTTGGTTCGTAAAGTCCGTTTTTTAACACTGTTAACCGGCCTTTATTTTAAATTTTATCGATGTTTGGCATTTAGACAAGAATCTCGGAAAAATCGCATTTTTCGCAAATATATTCTAAAAAATACCGTCAAATTTCGTCAATCGATCGCGGAAAAAATTCGTAAATTTTGTCAAAGGATCCTGAAAAAAGCGAATTTCTCCAACAGATCGCGGGAAAACTCGGATTTCTTAAAAAGACGCGAATTTCTTAAAAGACAGCGAAAAAACGCGAATTCACTCAAAGGATCACGAAAAAACACGAATTTCATTAAAGATCGAGAAAAAAGCAGATTTCCTCAAAAGATCGCGAAAAACACGCGAACTTCCTCAAAAGATCGCGAATTTCCTCAAAGGATCGCAAAAAACACACGGTTTCCATCAAAAGATCGCGAAAAAAGGTTAGTTTCGTCAAACGATCGAAATAAAACGCGAATTCCATAAGAAGATCGCGAATTTCCCCAGAAGATAGCGAAAAACACGTGAATTTTGTCAAAGGATCGCGAAAAACACGTGAATTTCGTCAAAGGATCGCGAAAAACACGTGAATTTCGTCAAAGCATCGCGAAAAACATGCGAATTTCGTCAAAGGATCGCGAAAAACACGCGAATTTTGCCAAATAATCGCGAAAAACACGCGAATTTCGTCAATGGATCACGAAAAATACGCAAATTTCGTCAAAGAATCGCGAAAAACACGTGGTTTCCATCAAAAGATCGCGAAAAAGAGTCAGATTAGTTAAACAATCGAAATAAAACGCGAATTCCATTAAAAGATCGCGAAAAAAGCGAATTTTCCCCCGAAGGTCGCGAAAAAGATGCGAATTCGTCAAAATTTCACCTTCAAAGAAAGCGATTACCGCTGTTCTAAAAGAATAAATTCAAAACGTTATATTTTTTCTTGTATGTTGCATTTAGCATTCTTTTTTTTTTTTGCCTTTTAAAATTTTCTTTAAGATGTATCATTATGTGATATACATAATAACTGTTTGGGGTGTGACTAATCTCTATTTATATGACCTAGGGGTGATTCTAGTCCGAATTTTCCGAAAATGTAAGGCATTAATTTCTGGAAATTTTAAAAAATAGGTCACCAATCCGAAAATTCAGACCTATGGTCGCCGAAAAGAATAAATTTTGTCAATCGTTTGCAGAAAAATTGCCAATTTCGTCAAAGGATCGCGGGGAAAACGCAAATTTCGTCAAATAATCGCGAAAACCCCGCAAATTTCGTCGAAAGATCGCGAAAAAGGCCCACAAATTTCATCGAAAGATCGCGAAAACCCAAAAATTTCGCCAAAAGATCGCGAAAAAACTGCAAATTTCGCAAAAAAACCACATTTCTTCAAAAAAGCACGTAAAAACTCACAAATTTCGTCGAAAGATCGCGAAAACACAAAAATTTCGTCAAAAGATCGCGAAAAAACGGCAAATTTTGTCAAAAGATCGCGAAAAAACCTCAAATTTCGTCAAAAGAGCGCGTAAAAACTCACAAATTTTGTCAAAAGATCACGGGAAAACCCACAAATTCCGTCAAAAGATCGCGAAAAAACCCACAAATTTCGTCAAAGAGCCACCAAGAAAACGCGTAGCTAGTATCGGGAGTGGATTCCCCCTCTGGTGTAACTTTTCAGATTTGCTCTGAATTTCATAAATTTTTTTTTTACTCAGAATCACTCCTGTGATAAGACCATTGGTCACTGCATAAAAAAGTAGATTGCCAATTTTGTATTTAAACTTATGAAATCAATAAGCAATATATTGTGAATACAGTGCAATTTCATCACTAAAATTTGTTTTTGAAATGTTTTTCTCTCCAAATTGGGCATTAAAAATTGGAGTGTGCATACCACATAACGATGCAGCACATAAAAACATCGACCAAAAAATAAATAAATAAATAAATAAATAAATAAATGGCAAATCCTTAAAATTTTTTGGACTCCTTGGATTTTTTGGGTACTCCTTGGATTTTTTCTTCACAACTCTGTATGAACCCTGTAAATAATTTTTTTTAAGCTTAGACTTGTAAAAATTAAGTATAGTAAGTTAGTAAAAAGCAAGTTTTTATCTGGCATAAAAGCATTTTATTTTTAAATGATATTTAAATCTAATTTGCAATGTCATAATTTCCTTCAACTAATCACATTATTCATTCTTTTATATAAAATAAGCATAGCAAGTATATTAAATGTCTGCAAATAAAAGAATAACTAGCCAGTATGTTATTTCCCCATTCTACTTTTGATATAATAAATTTATAGAAATTAGAGTTTAAAATAAATGAAAGAATGACAACTTCTCAACTACTATTATAAAACACCAAAGAATTAATTGGTATAAAAATGTTAGTGCAGAAAGAGTTTCTTTTGGTAGAGGTTGAATAAATGTTTTTATTTTTATTTCCTTATTTGTGAACTCATATATATACTAAATAAAGATATTAGTTAGAGATTGAAAAGGCAACAACCCCCCCCCCCCTCCTTTTTTTTTTTAAATATTCCCTTCTGAGTGTTAATAAAACTGCTATTTAATATTTTCAGGATTTCAGATATAACTGGGTATTTTTGTATTTACTCTGTATGGGTGTAACTCATTTTCATATTTTTTTTTGGTTAGCATACACATACATGTGCATAAGTTTAGATTTAGATGATTAACAGTGATGCAAAACGAGCTGAAGATGATATTTATTTGTTTTCTTATTTGTGCTACTAACTAATGAAATTACACTTATCTGCAATTTTTATTAATTCTGTAAATACTTACTGTGTATATTATTAATTATTATTTTAATAATTAATGTATAAAAATGTATATTATTTTCCTAATTAGAGAGTTGATTGTTTAATAATTATATTTTGCTTCTCAATGTCTATTTCCTAATATTTGCATATGTCTTAAGTCTTAGTTAACTTTGTTGCCAATATTTTGGCTTTGTGTGAAGCAGCATTTGTCTAATGGAAAAGTGCTTTTTTCACTTTTATACTTTATATAGAATTATAATTTTATTATTTTTTTTTAGTATGAAAGATTATAATTATATCTAATCTAACTTTTTAAACAAATTCTCTTATTCTTTTTGTTATAGTCGATTCATTATTAATGTGCCTGAAGAAGAGCGTGTTGACCTTATTCGTGTATGTTTTCAAATAGAACTAGCTCATTGGTTTTATTTAGATTTTTATTGTGAGGAAGATCCAAACCTACCAAAGTGCTTATTAAAAGATTTCATTCGCATTAGTATCCTTTATTTTTGATAATATATTCAATTGCTTTAATTAAAGATGTATGCTTTATAGTACAGTAACCCCTTGATATTATATCAGTAGCCCCTTGATATTGTATCACTCTTTTATGTGTCTCATCAATAAAAGCTCTATGCAAACTCTACTTTTAAGTAATTTTATGTAATGTCAGTTACAATAAGTATAATTCTGTGTCATTAATTTTATTAAGAAAATTGCAATATGTATATAAACTAAAGTTTTTGGAGACAGCTGTAAAACATTTACTTGTAGGTTATTACCTTTCATAATTTTCTGATTCCCTCGATGTAATTTGCATTCGGGGTATGTCATACTTTTTTCTTGTCTCCCAACAGCCATTGTATAATGAGGGGCTTATGATGTTATTATGCTATATCTCATATGGGCTCATTATGCTCTAATGAGTATTGCTTTTTTTCATCTATTATTTTATTATCATTTTACTATTATTATTTTTGCATTTGTTATAGAAGTCATTTTTAATTTTTGTTTTTCTAAACTGTAAATTGAACAGAAATTTATTTTCTAACAAAAAGCCCATGTTAATACTGGTTACTTGTTCTGCAAAATGTAAAATAAAATACATTAAGATTAAGATACACATTACTAAAAGTATGATATTTTGTTCGTATTTTTTTTTCTAATATTAGGATTTGCAGTATGAAATTTTCAAAGATTGAGCATGTGTCGAATAATGAGAAATGATTTTAAAATACCTTCTAGATGACTAAAAATGGGACCTTGAAATCAGTTAATTACATTGTTAGTGAGGAATTATGTAAACTGTATTTGTCAGACAGCAGTATTGATTAACAAAAGCACTTGTCTGAATATTTTAAAAATCATTCTTTTAGCTTTCTGTTATTGCTTCCAAATCATGGTGGGGATTTTTCACAACCATGTATGCAGTTGTGGGATTCAAATAATTTAACAATCGATTCGCTGTCCGAATGATTTTAGCTGTACAAAAACGAAAGAAAAATGAAACATCACACATAGATTATGAAACCCTTTCCAATATTATAAGAACATAGTTAAAAAAAACTTTGATCCTTTGGTACAGAGAAAAGAATCCTGAAACATGTTACCCTATAAAAGGACGTTAATAAATATTCGGCAATCATGAAACCCTGATCATAATTTCTATCAAAAATACATCAAAACAATCAGGGCTTAATTTCTAACAAAATAAGTACCAGAGCCCTAATATTCTTCAATACTAACAACCGTAGCGTGCTTCCCCCCCCCCCCCATTTCCCCATCACTCCAATCTGCATATTTATATTTCATACATTATTTGCAAAATTTAAAGCATTTTTTTTTCTTTAGCAAAATAAAAATTATAAATATATTTATCTGCATATACTTAGTTGTCAACTATTTCCGTTTTTAGTTATCATTCCTTCCGAATAGAAATATTAGTTTAATTTTAATGTTAATTAATTGAATAATTCAGAGATTAAATATGATAAGGATTACGATTCGTAAATAATTTAATACAAAAGAGGAATAGTTCGCAGTTGTGCATTTTTATAAAAAAAAATGAATGAAACTTATAGAAATTAATATTTATATGCTGAAGGATGGAACAGCGTTTTTCAATTTCCTATAAAATATGCTTACCTTAAACTGTAATCAATTCCTTCTGCATAACAATCTTTCGTGGTTAGTTCCTGAAAATCATATTAGGTGAAAATTTTGACACCGTTATGGGAAGGATTTGATGCTTTTATAGAAAAAGAGGTAACACTGCTCGATTGCTTTCTATCAAAATAACGAAACAAGACAATTATATGTACTTACAAATGTAACTTGTAAACTTTGTAAATCTGCAGACCAGAGCCTTAGCATGGACATCGTTCATGTTACAAGATAAACAGAAAAATCACTAACATGATTTTTATACTCGTACAAAATAGAAGACTAAAAACCTCAAACAAACAAAGCCTTAAACGGATGCCCATTGACTAAAAACAGAAAATATTCTTTTCAGGTTCGATGTCGAAATAAAAAAATAAAATAAACCAGCCAATTAAATCTATCGTAATGTCACAAAAGAAAATTGAACTGTAAGCAAATTCATTGTTCAGTCTCTTGATTGGCATGGTATCTACACGTCGCCGCCATCAATACCAGACATCAATTTTCGAATAGAATAGAAAAATACGATTCCTGTTTCCCTTTATTCTGACCAAAATAGCATTAAAATGATTTGAAATAAAATAGAATATGTAATTTTTAAGGAGGATTTTTTCCCCTATACATGAATAAATAAAATTTTGAATATAATTCAGATTGAGCTTGACCCAGCCCAAGCCCAAATACGGATATAAAAATTGAGTTGAAACATCTCCTTGCGTCATGTATAAGTTTTTTGATTAAAAAGAATGCAAATGCTTGGAGATGGGAAGGAAAAGAAAGGGGAATTTAGGCTTCGGTTTTTCGGAAGCGCTATTGGACCGAGCTTCGGAGCCCTGTATTTATGAGTTCCTGTGAATTCCGACCAATATTTAAATATTTACTAAAAACCGAAAATTGCCGGGGCTAAGCTCCAGTGGGCTCCGGCACAAATTAAACCCTGAATATAATACAATGTAAAATTAGCAGAAATGTAAGTTTAAGAATTAACCCATGTTCATGACCTAAAGTTGTATATAGCATATTTAGAAAAATATTATCCATGCTGTAGCTAGTGAGACAAATTTTTGCACAACCAAAACTTTTTGGGTTATGACATTTAGAAATTTTAGGAATTTTTACCATTTCTTAGTACAAATAAAAACAGGTCAGAAAATGCTGGAAATTCGTAAAATACAAAGTATCATGATTCGGCAAGTTTAGATCATACAATGTCTTTTCATTTGTTAGAGCTGGGAAAATAGTTTTCTAAATATAATTTATAGGACTCATGGAACTTATCAAAATTTTGGATTTGTTACATTTATGAAAATAACTACTTTCATTTAAATAAAGGGCTATGCATATATAAAGTTATCATTTTAGGGGGGACGGGGGGTCTGGCACATGATATCGTAAGATATCTCTAGGGGGAGAGGGGTTTTGTCTTTTGATATCGATATCATTTTTAATACAACCCAAATTTTCTCATTTTAACTTTGTTTTTAAATCAAAATAGTATGTTATTTTCTTTTAGTCTATTATCTATGTTTATGAAAATATAAAGATATTATTAAAATCCTTAAAATTATGATTATAAAACTATATATTTAATTCCAAAATATGGAATACATTAACGATTTGGCATTTCTATTTGTCTGTCATATGTGTATGCATATATAATACGCTGCTCGGGAAACCATATGTGAAGTATGTTTGAAATGATACTTGTGCTTACTAGTAAACAAAAGAGAAAGACAGTTTTCCGCCTATTTTTTTTAATAAGAAGTTCTGTCTCTCCCCCTCCCCCCGTGCGGGGGCAAGTGCAAAAAGGTATTATTACTGTTGAATGCTTTATGTTACAAAAATATGCTATTAAATACTTTTAAATAGTAACTATTTCTTTTATTAATTATTTTATTTCTCTACTATTTCTTTAAGTTATTTCATATATAAAGTGATATTTTATTAACTTCTCTTGAATTAGTAAAGTATGCAAAAAGTAAATGTAACCCTATTTATATATCACTCCAAAAAAAAAGAAAAAAAATCCCCCCAAAAAAATGTTGGACATTGATAACGATATCATTACCGGGGTGGGGGGGTTCAAAATTACCAAAAAGTTGATAACGTTATATATGCGCAGCCCCTAACTTCTAAGATATGAAGAACAATATAAAAAATGTGCAGTTGGAAGTATATATCTAAATCTGACAATTTAAGTATTAGCTATAGATCAGTGATAACAGGGAACATTCCATGTCAAAGCAAAGTACCGTTTATTCAAATAATAGCGTTGCCCAGGCCGGGGATGAGTGACCCTTAAATTAACCTGAAATTTGTATGATTTTATATCTTTAAATCTATTTTATCTGAATTTATATTTTTAAATGAAAGAATATTGAAAGTATATGTTATTTGGTACTTTACTTTCTGTGCAATTTGATTTCTGGAGTCTATGCGCACTGAAAGAGAGCGAAACCGCAAAGAAACACTCAAGTTTTCACTTATTTCGTCAAAATTTCACACATTTTATTTTGTAAAAAATATTTCTACCTGTCCGAATGTTTCAAATTTTTTGCAGATGATATGAAATCTGATCTATTGAGAATATCAATTTGAGATACTTGTAAAAGATTGTGTTCAAATGCAGTCGTTTAATTACTTTTAGGGTAGGACAATATCGTCTCCGTGAGGCGCGAAATGACCTGCATTTGTCGGTGTATTTGTAAGAGTTAAAATTCCTATTTTTTAAAACCGATTGTCCCATCGATAAGAAAGTGGTTTCAGATTTACGAACATATTATTGGTTTGTCAGTACCTCTAAAATTTCGCCCTAAAGGAGCGAAACCCCGACAAAACACTCAGATTTTTGCTGATTTCGCCGAAATTTTCACACATTTTGCAAGAAATATTTCAAACGTTTCAAGGTCTTTGTAGGTGATGTAAATCTGGTCTATTGAGATGCTCTAAAAAGATTGTGTTAAAATACGTCATGTTTAGATATTTTTAGCGTAGAAACAATATCATCTTCGGGAGGTGCGAAGTGACCTGCGTTTACAGGTTTATTTGAAAGGGTTAAAATTCATATTTGTTTTAAACCAATTGCACCATCAATTAGAAGAGGGTTTCACTTTAAGAACATATTTTTGGCTTGTCGGTACCTCCAAAATTGTGCCCTGGAGGGAAAAAAGCTTTTTGGAAAAACGACACCTTTTGAAAATTGTTTTTCAAGTGGTTAACTGCGATATTTTTTTTAATTGATTGCGGCATTTGAGACGTAGATCTTCCAGAATGTGTCTTTTCATCTTTAACTTTACTAAGCGGTTTGGCCGATGTAGTTAATAAGTAATGACAAAATACCCCCAAAATTTCTTCTTTTCACTCTTCATTTTCAACTGATGTGTAAATAAGGCTTCTGTGCGTGCACTAGAGTTTTTTCTTTCTTGCAAGGACTGAGCTGGGTTTTTGATGAGAGTGAGTTGCGATTTTTAATTAATAACTCAACTAATCATTAGAATTTTAAAATTCTGTGTCTCGTGCATCAGGAGACATTTTGAGCTAGCCTCACAAAAATTTTCAGTCTTGTACGTGCTGTAAATTTTGCTAGCCATCGCACACACACAGACAGAGCAAAACTTTCTTTTGTTAAGTAGTTAGTGTAATTTTTAATAACCTTGCCATATAACTAGGATTAGCCTAGGGCTGTTAATTCAAATACCAAAATTCTTCAAAATTTTGTTTTTTTAAGTTGAATTTTCTCTTAGAGGTTTAATGAAGAAAAAATATATTATTATTCTAAAGCAGTGGTTCCCAACGTGGGGCGTACGCCCCACAGGGGGGCAATTTGGCTTTCCAGGGGGCAATTTGAGAATTCTGGCTTTTAAGGGGGGCAATTTGAGAATTCTGCGAAATTTGGACATTCGCTCTTACGATCCTGAAATTATATGCTATTTAATTTTTAATATTTTTCATTTTAAATGAGTGAAAGCAAAAGTAACAAATAATTTAAAAAATAATTTAGCAATATAAATTTTCTGCTCTTTTATTTTAATTCCTTCAAATTGACTCACTACAATAAAGTCAAGGCGCTATGAGAGACACATCACATTTGATCAACCAGTTAAAACGCATCTTATTAGAGGTGTTTATGTTAGGATTCCAGAGTGAATATCTTAATTTGGGGGGCTTCCGTGGCCGACACCACACTGCTAATCGCTTGAGAATGTAGGAGGCTTGCGGGTTCGAATCCTGCTGGCTCCGTTGCACACTTTTTGTGGAGCTCCCGGATGTAAAAATTCTCTGTGTTGTAAATTTCATTGTGCTATCTCGTCCCTGTATATCGACGATGACTTATAAGCGGGCCTTGGGGTCAAACACACAAGTCTGATGTATGTGTTCAATAAAAACAAAAACAAAAAAAATCTTAATTTGGCTGATAGTAAGCAATAGAATATTTTTATCAGTTCTGGAGAAGAATTACTGTCACAGTTCTGAAGGTATGCCTCGTCGTTCCGGGCGTGTACGTTTTCTGGCTGCAAATATATGTTCCATGACTTATTTGGCGGTTTTCTGTGAATTGATTTAGATTGATTTGCGTTTCGATTTATAATTATTATTTAAATGGTTTAACTATTGGAAATAGAGAATTTTCAAAAATTTATTTAATATTTCGTTTTCTAAATATTAATTTAAATATAACAGTTATTTAAAATAAGGTTTGAGAGCTGCATAATAGCATTTTATATTCGTTAATTGTTTAATGCATGTTAATTTTTGTATGAGGCCATAAATATATTTTTTAATGAGTTTAACTCAGAGCAATGACTATATGAAAATATTTCAATCAAAAATTCTGTTTTTAAGTATATTTTCTATGATATTCTAATGATTTCTAATTCTGTGGTTTCAAAAATTTTGAAACTTAAATTTATGGTTCTGCATGATGTTCAAAAATTCTTATTCCATATACATTTTCGACTTTAAAAATTTAAAAAGAGCTAAACTTTTACTTCTTATTAAATGCTTTTCTAAAAATTCAGAATTTATTCTTTGTATTGCTAATGAAAAAAAAAAAAAAAAATCTGAGTGTTGAATAAAATTTGTGTTGTTTTGAAATAATACGGTTCAGTCAATACAGCCATTCTCACAATTACTTTCTTATTTTGAACCAAAGTACACTGTGGAATATATCAGACCTGTTACTGCCTATGAAAATTTCTATCTTTTACTAATATTTTTGAATATTCAATAAAGTTGACAAATCTAGTACCTTATATCATAGAAACTTGACAGAGTTTCTCGCCAAGCAAAAGAAACAACAGTGCAATGAACCGTAAATGAAAGGAATTTCCGCCAATTGATGCCAAACGATTTTGCAAGATTTTTTTAGTACTCTGTCTAGTTTATATTTTCCGGACTGACCAAAACGGGATTTTGACACATCTATAGCTCGATTACTATTTATAATAAAAAGAAAATTCTTCATTCTATGGAATGGGGCGTGCCACGTGACTCAGAAAACGAAAGTAAAGTGGAATCCGGCGAATAGGTTTTTAGTAAATGCGATTTTAAAAGTGCTGTTTTTTGCACTTTTTAAATTCTTGTTCCGACCAAATCTGTTGACAGGGCTACAGCAATGTGTAATTATCGGATTTTTACGCGCTTTACGACATTTGAACTGTTTTTATGAGTAGTTCAAACCTTTGAAAGTTTCATGTAAAAATATTAATTAGTTTTTGATTTATACCAGTTTAAAGTAATTTATTCGTATATTTCACGTGGCGTACGTAATAATATCTGTACTTATATTTCCATGCGAGCTGCGTGGCGTGCATAATGTGTAAGGTCATTGTGCCTAAATGTGACACGATTCCGATAGTTTTGTCGCATTTAGGGTATACAATGAAACCTCTCTGTGCGACCACCTCCATTAAACAACCACCTCCCTGAACGACCATTTTTTCATGGAACGAAATTTATTCCCATAGACTCAATACTAATTTTACCTCCCTTCAGGGACCATCCCAGTAGAACTTCCTCCATGAGCGACCCATTTCTTTGAAGAAAATAGAACAAATTCAGTTTTTTCCTGGTCGCTTGAAGAATGTTTTATTAGAAAAACAATTCCAGAGAGCGCATTATTCATCAAACTTCTAAACTAAGTTTAGAAATTTTTTTTATTCTGATAACTTTTAAGTGTTTAAACACCTTTGTGCCTTTTTAGGCAATGAATTTAACTCTGATGACAAATTAAAGAATAACGGTCAATAAACTCCCAGCCCTATTCTGTCAGGAGACTCTCAAAGAAATAGATAAATTAGTGAAATCGTCATTATTTATTCCCGTCCAGAAAAAAAAAAAAAAAAAATGCATTTATTTACTGAACTTCGAAAGGATTTGGTAACAAAAGTCATAAAAGATAAAACGGTAAAATCAAAGCAAATGCATATTTTTAAAACTCTGCAGTAGTTAATTTATCTAATTAACATTTGTTCTTATACTTAAATTTTCATATTTTTCCCTAATGTGAAAAATAAATTTTAGTAACATTAGTTGTTACCTTTTTTCAACAGTTAAAATCTAGATTTAAATATGACCTCCATTAAGAGAACGTGGTCTCTTTAGGGAGGTTTTACTGTATTTGGCATTTTATTATATAAATATATATTTTATTAAGCAGCAAATTACTAAATACTGTAGCTATAGTTTAAAACTAACTTGCTTTGTATAAATTTAATAATTATCTGTTGTATAAAACCACAGCATACAATTGTCCGTCGCATTTCGGTAATTTTTGTTGCATTTACGGCAGTTAAAACCTGAATGAGATGTCCATAGCCCTAAATGTAATAAAGCATTTTACACATGAGAATTCATCTGAAAAAGTTTATTTAACCCTTAACAGCTGTTGCAGAAAATTGTCATATAACAATTGTGAGCAGTCTGCGAAACCATTCGATTGAAAGATGAATAAAAGTCGCGATTAATCTTAAAATACTGATTTTGCACTAAACTGTTTGTAGAGTAATATTTCTAATAAAATCTTGCTTTTCAAACATCTCAAACAGTTGTACTTGGACTCCAAATGAAGCAAAATTTTACTGTATCGATAGTTAAACTGGAAATTACAAGTAAAACTGTGAAAATTAAAAAAAAAAAAAGCTCTCACAGCAGTTGAGGGTTAATTGCAATTATTTTTTGGAATTACTTAACCCTTAACTGCTGTGACAGGAATTGTCGCATAACTACTGCATGTGTTCTCTGAGACCGTTTGATTAAAAGATGAATGAAAGGCTTTAGAAAACTCACAGGTACTGTTTCTGTACTAAACTAGTACAAGACTATTATAATTAAACTTCAAACATTCAGAATGTCTAGCAATAGTTGTAGAGCTCATAATGAAAGAAAATTTCGCCAGTATTCATAACTTAACTGGAAATTACAAGTTTAACTGCGAAAATTGAAAAATGTAGGGGTCTGCAAGATCGCTAACAGCAGTTAAGGGTTAATATAGAGTTGAAATACATAAAATTGAAAGATAAATAGCTTATTATTGAACTACCAAATAAATTTTATTTAATATCAAATAAATAATAAAACTTTAACTGAGATGCACAATTTTACACTGCTAATATGCAAAAGCTATAAGTTGTTATTTGAATGTTGCGTATAATGCTTTGTTCCTAATATAAATAATTATCATCCCTCCTTCCCACAGAGCTATGGCTATAACTACAATTAAATAATTGTCACGAAAAACTTCGTTTAAAATTCGCGGAATTCGCGCGTGAATATTAACTCATAATTTCTACACTAGTACGATTTGGGTTTCCGTAACTTCAACTCCGCATAATTTTGCTCACGATCTAGTGATAATGAAATATAACAACATGATTCATGTACGGAATTTAATAAGAAATCAAAATGAGATATTGGATTTATCAAAAGTCTTACATTGTTAATGAAAAATACGAATTAATTAAAACATGTTTTAAATAGCACCAACATTTTGGTCGGTGCGAATTCGCATTAGTGTGGAGTTTACGGGTTAAAAGGATATTTACAAGATATTTATAATATTGTTAACCAGAATATTTATTACGTATAACTTTATTATAAAATGTCACATGATAAATACATCAGCCTTTTAAATAGATAAAAACGTACAATATTTCTAATAATTCTGATTAAGCCAAAGAGAAGCAATGTGCCTGCCCCCCCCGCCCCCTCTCATGCACATACACACACATTCCTCTTCATTTTTCTTGCACTTTAAAAAAATTTAACATTTTCTGTACCTAAAAACACGTATATGGAAACAAATACTCATTTAGATAATTAGTTTTATTTATTTTTTTATCGTTTTCTAATTTGAAGGTAGAAAATGTCAATTGTAATAAGTAAAAAGTGAAAACAGAATTAAGATATCAGATTTAAAATAAAAAGTGCTGACAAAAAGTATGGTCTCCTAAACCAGCGCATAACTCAATTGCATCATGTTTTAATCAGATACAGCATTTAAACTATCGAATCGTATAATGTTGGCAAAATTAACTTACTTAACCGCATTAAAATAAACATTATTTAAGAGTTTCCAATTTACACAAGATTTTCCTGAATTTCCATCATATAAAATTATTGCAAATTCCAAAATCATGTGTCTATATTTTGTTACTGGAACATATACCGCGTTTCTTATACCTTTTTTTAAATTAAAATTTTTAAATCAGCGTATTTTTCTATTTCGATCATCTTAAAATACATATTTAAGCATCTGGTTAAAGAAAAAACATTAATGGAGGATTATTCTGACTCAACACAGCTTAATTAACCCGTTTGGGACCATGGGTGCATATATGCACCCTCAAAAAGTGATTAAAACGATTGAGTTTGAAACCAGTAAAAAAGAAAAATAAAATTTACTTTATTTAATTACGACATTTTTGTGATTTATAAAGTTAAGTCAAATAATTAACAAAAAGTTGTACCAAACGAATAAAATTCGTGTAAAAGATGCCGGTCCTGAATGGGTTATAAATAATATTTGCTTTAAACATCATTTTAATACAATATATGAAAAATACCATATAAACTTACCTAGTTAATCTCCTAAATGTGTCTATGCATTAACAGCAATCTCTATGTCGCTATTAAGTACTTGCATAAAACAGTCTCTAAAATGCGTAGACTATTTTAAATTGCAATCTGAAAACTGGTAGTCTTTTCTTAAGTTTAACTATTCATAAAATTGAAACCGACAACGTGGTTCTTGATGTTCATAAGGTTATTTGAACTTCAAAGTTAAAAAAGAAAACCTGTGAGCCAATTTTGGGAATTTTTGTCGCATTTGCGAAACACGGGAGCGCAATAAAATGAACGATGTCTATTTGATTGAAGATTTATTTTTTTTTTAAAGTTTTAAATGCAGAAAAATGTTTCGGGTTCTGTTCATTAAGATCGGATGCCTCATTACACAGCATTTATTTATAATTCTTGAATTAAGATTTTAAGTAAAAGAACATTATCGCATTTAGGTGTCATCACATTTAGGCGTCCTTATATCTAACATTAACAACGTCCTTATATCTATCTTGACCTTATATCTAACATTGTAGTAAACATTTAAAACAGGTTAGAACTCACGCGATTACTTGTTGAACATAAAAAGGCAAATATTTGTCAAAAACATAAAAAAATCAATTTAATTTTTTTAATTTTTTGGCCCCAATCGTTCATGAGCTCACAAGCAACCCGTGTTCCAAATTTCGTAGCCCTGCGCCCTGTGAGTTTGTGAGGTTAAATTGATAGATACGCGCACGGATTCTAATAGGGTAGATGTTATTGCATTTTACCCAGTTAAGCTCCGTATTGTAAGGCGGCATTGAGGCATTTACGGTTCATTTACATGGTCACTTAGAAGATCTTGATTACACTACAACCGATGGATATTTACTGAGTAATGAATTTGTGTTTATGTTGTTTTAATGAATTTGTACTAATTCAATCTCTAAAAAATTTTATCAAGCTACTTGAAAGTTGAATATGAATTCAATTTGTTTATCTAAAAGCTCAACAATCCAGGTTTCTACTTTATGAAAGATGTTTCTATTATCAGGGCTCCCAAATGGTCCCCCTTTTCCCCCCAAAGTCCCCTTTTTAAAAAAAGGTCCCCTTTAGTCCCCTTTTATGCATTTTGGTCCCCCTAGTCCCCTTTTCAGTGACTGAAAAAAATCAACGCAAAATCAAAAGAATTCTAAAAATCGCTAAAAGCTCAAAAATCGTAGAGGACAAAATTTGTTACAGTGGGCTAAAGTGTTGTAACTGGAATTCTTCCACGAATGTTAAAAAATGACCTTTGAATACGGACACATTTTAAGAAACTCATTAAGAAATCTCATTAAAATCCTAAAAACTAAAAAATCGCAGAACACAAAAGTTACTATGTTAAGCTACTGCCTTGACCAGTCTTCAAAGACCGAGCATTTGTGTGCTCCCCCCCAAAAAAATGTCAAATGGAGAGAAGCATTGAATTAGGAGGAGACAAAAGATTCAAACTAAAAAAAAAAATGAATTTAAAGCTCACAACTCTGAATCATTTAAAAGGAAATGGATAGAGTAAAATGCCTTTTTGCATATTTTTAATTATTGGAATGCAATTTCTTTCAAGCAAGACGATATACCTCTACAGAAAACTTTCGGTTGAATCAAGAATTGAAAAATTTCTTCCTTTCTCATTATTTATTTTTCCTACCATTTAAAATTGCTTAACAGTGTGATTTATAACTGAAAACAATGCTACAATACATATTTAAACATCCAAATTATCATAACATGTTTTCTTTGGCTTAAAGACTTCTTAACTTCTTTCCTTGAATTCCTGAAAAATGAAAAAATGTCCTGAAATATGGTAACATGTCCTGAAATTTTGCGAGTTTTGTACTATAGCACAAACAGTCATGATTTTTCCGTGAATATATATATATATTTGTTTTTTTGCGGAATTGCACAAAATCAGTACTTTGGAATTAATAGGTGCTTTAGAGTCAGAAAATAGTGAAACGTTTTGTAATCTGATGATGAAAAACTCACAAATTTCGTCAAGTGATCGCACACACACACACACAAAAAAAAAAAATCGGGAATTTGTCAGTCCGACAGGAAGGAAAATTGCAAATTTTGTTAATTGGTTGGTGAAAAAAATTGCAATAGTCTTCAACCAATTTCTTAAAAAATCGGGAATGTCGTCTGTCATTAGCTGAAATTCGTGAATTTCGGCAAACAATTGTGGGGGAAAAAATACGAATTTCGACAAATGATCCTGGGGAAAAAAATCTCGAATTTCGGCAAACGTTCCCGAGAAAAAAAATCTCGAATTTCAGCAAACGATCGCGTAAAAAAATTCTCGAGTTTCAGCAATCGTTCACGGGAAAAAAATGTCGAACTTTGGCTAGTGATTGCAGAAAAAAATCTCAAACTTCGACAACTGATTGTGGGAAAAAAAAGTAGCATGCGGGTAAATGTGTCCTGAAATTGTCCTCAAATATTGGAAAAAGTATGTCCTGAAATATCATCTAGGACCAGTACTACCCCCGTATTTATTACCCAGGGCCGGTGCAACCATCGGTCAAACGGAGCGAGTGCCCAGGAATGCCCCTGTAGAATTCGAAATAACGTTTCCTTGGTATATTTTTTATCTGCATTTGTTTTTAAATGTTTTTTCATGATAAAGAAAAAAGTGAGTATTAACTTTATTTCTTACAGGCAAAGTTGATATAATTTTCGGGGAATGTATAGATTTGGTGAAAGTAACTGTGAACGTAAAAATTAAATATTTAAAGTATTGTAAATTATAGAAGATTTTTCAAAGTCGAAAATAATTATGCCTATCACATGTGAAATTAGTGGTATTTTGGTACATTTATTATCTATGTTATATGAGGGTGTGAGTTTCAAAACTCGCCTTATCAAAAATTGAGTTGTCTCAATAAATTTATTCTTGCATTGAAAAAACACAACAGTCTGCAAAAAAAAACTAGTTTTATCTTGTATTTCAGCCCTTGTAAAATCTTGATCTACAGTGAAAACCAATGGACGCAGTTAGAGGTTTTTTGCGATTTCCCCAGATTTGATTTTCTGGATAAGGTGCGTTTTGAAACTCATGTCGTCATATATTATTCTATGATGTATACAATTTAAAAGTAAATTTTATTAGATCAGTATGACAGTATACGTTAGATCCTATTAACTCCTTTGCCAGGGCCCTGTGCAATATTGCACTGGCCCTGCTAACTGCTTATTACCTTATAAAAAGCAAAATCCTTTTTTATGTTCTTGGAAACAATACGAAATTGTCAGAATTCTCATTATTATATATTATTATTTATTCTCATTATATTCAGAATTTGTTCATTTTATATAGACTGATTTTATAATGCTGTTTACTTATCTTATTTAATCAATCACGAAAACAGCCATTAAATGTCTGAACAGCAGCTGATTATACATTAAAATCCCTCAGTAAAGTGGAAATGAATGGAAATTTGTTTACAGTGAGATCATCACTGGTTGTTTAATTATTATTCAAATCTTCCATAATCTTTTTAAAGTGGATCAAATTAGCATGTTTTTTGAGTCTGCAGTGTCTGAACGGTATTTGTCGAGTGTAGCTCGTAGGGGACAGAGCCGCCTAGTTTATCAGAAGAAAGTATTGGAATCATGAAAATAATTTCCATTTTTTGATAGATTTATATGTTTTAGGTTGACCTGAATACGATTTGACTATTTTTAAAAATCTCTCTCCATTTGTGATATGAAATTTGTAGCTACTCTATCTCACAGGCATGAAAGAGTTCCTCCTAAAGGAGGAATTCCACCTTTTTAAAAGCAAATTTGGACATTCTGTGGATTGATGCAAAAATGCAAAGAAAATATTACAAGCATATGGGAGGGGGGAGGTCTAGAAAACTTAGACATTTTATCTGCTGAAATCCTTGGAGTTAGTTCCCGAATTGCTGTACTATCAAATCAAAGACGAGCTTTTATTATAAGCATCTGAGTCATGTAAATTAAGTTCTTTAACTAGGGAAATGAAGTTTCCAAAAGGTGCTTTTTGGAATAGAATATTTTATTCTATTTATAAAACACATCTGGGTAATTTCAGTGATGTATTTTTGGAAATGTATTTCTGAAGTAAAGATCAATTTGGTATGCATATATTTAGCATGGAGATTTTTTTTTTAAAGTAAAGTCTTAAACAGTCAAATCATTCAAAATACTACATTCATTTTGAAAAATTAATCTCTGTACTTCACATAAGTTCATCAGATACATTTGGATGAATTTATACATTTGTTATTTATTTATTTATTTTCTTTTAATACTTTCTAAGTTACAAAAAGAAAATAACAATCATATGTGCAGTTATAATTAATTTTATTGTATGAATAACTATTAAAATGTGTCTAAATTGTACGAGTTTGGCGTTATTGTATAGAGGGAAAAAATTTACCACCTTTTTTCTCATTTCCCACTTTCATGCCTGATCTCAAAACTAAAGCATGAAATTTCATCAAATGCCATATTTAATTAGACTTTAGCACAAATAGGTGCTGATTAGGTTTTGGTGTATACGGGCCAACAGGTGGCATTGCTATGTTACATTTTTCACAATTTACATGATAATTATACCTTAGTATACCTTAGTATACCTTACCTTTGTTAGGGTAAAATTCCACCAAACTTCACATTCATTTAATCCTTGGCATAAATTCGTAACTGATTAGATTTTGCTGTATTTCATGACAGGTGACAGGCACTACTGGATTGCAATTTTAAGTACTTCTGTGAAAGCCAGAATGCGGCATGTTTGGGATTAAATTTCACCAGATTTGATACGTAAGATGATTATTTATAACTGATGATTCAATATTGGTTTTGATCACTCCCCACGGGGCTTTGTCATACTAGACGTTTTCCGATGAACATTATAGCTTATCCTAGCTTCTGTTGTGTAGAAAGAAACTAAATTTTATGTTTGAGGAAAATAATAATATATATATTAATCTAATTTTAAATTTTAATATCCAACAGGAGTCATTATTATGCTGTGCTCTTTTTATTCACTAATCACTGTTATTTTTTACCTATAAAGAGAAATATCAAGGTGAATGCCGAAATATTGAATACTTTTATATTCTTGCAGTAGGATATTTAAATGTGTTTCTATAAAGCTGTGTACATTGATTAATGACATCTCATAAAGATAACCATCTAACATATTTTCTGGAGTAATTTAAAAAATTTACTTGCATATTTAGGAAAATTGGTGCAATGTTTTTACTCATGATCCTTTTTTAGTCTACTTTTTGAATAAAAATGCCCCCCCCCCCCCCCCAAAGTCCTCTTTTTAAATAAAAATGGTCCCCTAAAGTTCCCTTTTTAAATAAAAATGGTCCCCCAAAGTTCCCTTTTTAAATAAAAATGGTCCCCCAAAGTTCCCTTTTTAAATAAAAATGGTCCCCCAAAGTCCCCTTTTTAAATAAAAATGGTCCCCTTTCCCCCCTTTTGAGGACTAAAATGTGTTGGGAGCCCTGTATTATCCACTTTAGTAAAAATGCTTCTAGATTTTAGCACACACCCTTTTAAAATTCCAATACTATGGGTATTTTTGCACACAAAATTTAAATAACAATTAAATGAAATTTTATTTTGCCCGAAATCTGAATGATTTTGGATGAAAGTTCTGCGCACAATAATCATCGCGGAATGTCTGGCTGATATTTGAGGAGAAACTAGATTATAAAAGTGGCCAGTGGACCTCCATTATGGAAAGGTTCTAGGTGAACACCGACTACGTTGGAACCACAGAACGTGTTCAGAAAGATAATGTAAGCACTTTAGTGAATCACAGAGTACTTATAGTCATGAAAACAATTCGACAGAACTTTAAAATTACTGTCTATCATATTGAAATAAGCGGGTAAATGTTCTCTTCTGTATTGTTTTTATACTAAAACGTACATATACTCAAATATTTTTTTCAACATTCCAAACTTTGCAATTTATTCAATTTAAAGAAAGGTAATACAGTCAGTCTGGTTTTTTATTACACAATTTTTTTTTTTCATTTTTTTTTTTTTTTTACAATCCTTTTATATCAAATGAATTTTTGGCAGTTTTATTGAAATTTTTTCGTTTTACTTTTCATTTAACCCTTTCAGGGGCAAAGCATTTTTGATTAAAGAATGTTCAAGTAATTAATTCGCACCGCAATTAACAAAAAAAATTATTTGAAAATAATCAACAGCTTTTTTCAAGAATAATATGAAATCGAAACTGTACTAAAAATTTACTGGTGCCATTTGGCAATTTAGGCATTAAAATTAACCGTTTGCAAACTGCAAACGGCCCCTCAAAGTGTTAAAAAGATTAATAACAGGATGTATTAAACTAATCGACTCTTATATTGGACTTGGTAATTAAAGAATGCTATTAATATGCCAATAGCTTTTAGTTAATTTTTAATCAGAATATAAAGCTACTTAAAAATTTACAAGTACGACAGAAATTAGGGAAAGTCATTTTATAACGATGAAATATCGAATTCTGAACTTTTATTGAAATGAATGTAATTTATCGGATGAATTATCCGAAATATATGAGAAAATACATGGAAAGCATACGACTTAGTATGTCCTGTTAGTCACGTAAAAAAAAAAAAAAAAAAAAAAAAAAAAGAATAGGAATTTAGAAAGTACATGCATTGGAAATTCAGAAAATCCAACATCTGTTAGAGCTTATGAAAATATTTAAAAAGAAAAAAGTAAAAGTTTAATCAAATAATCTGAGTTTCTGCCGCGCTTATAGGAGGGACGTTGGATTTCCTGAAATAAAAAAACTGATTTTATTTAAAAATTACTTCAAGCACGCCCTGTGATAAAACAAATGATCATTATTCAGTCTGTTGCGTAAAATGATGTGAATTTTGAGAATATAAAGGCAGTTTTTGAAAAGTTATTAGGATAAATTCCTTGCTGAGTTAATTAATGAATCACCATATAGCTTATTGAACAACAGCAAAAAATATTTCCTGTTACTTTGACAGATTTAATCATATCTAAAAAATAAATGATTTCTTCTGAGATTTGTAAGGATCGATAAAATGGTTTTGAATTATTTTAAAAAAAGTCCAACATTATGTCTTACTAGATATGCATATTACACTTTTGAAAAGTTTATAGCATCACTATTAAATTATTTTTTTGCTTCTATCATCTTTCGTTTATCTTCTTTTTCTGAATTAAAATGGAATATGTATAATGCAAATGAAATACCTTACAAAAAGAAGTGATATCTAATCAAAAACAACTCATTGTAAATGATACCGCCAAGCCACAAACCTAAAACGTCAGTCATAAAAAGAAGTGATATCACATAAAAAGAAGCGATATAGAAGTGCATACTACGAGTGCCGTGTAAAAATCTATCACTACTCATAATGTTTCCAAAGGACTCGGAGTGAGGTACAGTATGTAATAACTGCTTGGCGACCTGCAAATATATGCAGTACCTATATCAATTTCGAAAAATTGTGGAATTCGAAAAAATTAATTTTAAATTCTTAGTTTATCACTCTTATTGCCGAAACGTCAGTGAAGGCTTACTGTGGAGACACGAAAAGTTTTGATTTCCGTTTGTCTGTCTGTCTGTTCCGCGATAACTGCCGCAAAAAGCACCCGATCAGCTTGAAATTAATTGGGCATATTCGTGAGATACCCGGACGTAGCTGTATAGTTTTTGGTTAAATTTGGTTCATTCGTTCGGAAAATATGGAAGATTTTATTTTTCTTTATAATGCTTTTCTACGGCAAGTCAGACGATTTTCAAATTTCGATTAGTTGAAAGAAAATGGCACGTTTGATTAATGGATTTAAATGTCAAATCATGGATACTAAAATTCCAAATAAGGGTTTTAAATTATTCCTATTATATTGAAGTTTTATCAATATATCTATCAGATTTTTTTATTTACGTGTATAATGTTTTGAGGACATTTATACATGTATTCCAATAATATAAAGAATTTTTAAATTAATTTTCTTGTTTTACATGATACATATTTCTTTTTTTTTCTCCTTTTCTTCGTTGCCTAGCGACTGTTATTCGCAGCCTATCATTGCTTCAAATATGAATGAAGTTAGTAAATTACGTTAATTTGTTGCATGTACTATTAAAAGGCTATCACAAAAAATATTTTATCGCGCCAAATCGATGCAATTTATGCAATTAACAGTGGGCACGATAGTGAATTATTTTCCAGTAGATTTATAGATCTCCGGATATGCATATTTTGGGGGGCTTTTAATATGTTATTGCTATCGCATGGATTAGGATGTTTAAACTAATGTTTAACCATGCTATTAGTGAAAAAAAAGTACAGTTAAAGGCATGTAAATCCTTTTTAACACTTTCCAACATGGATGAAAAGTATTTATGACTTCAGTTTTTCTATCTGTCGCCTGCCGTGTTTCTCTACGTGCTCTAACTCGCGTAAATATAGCCGGGATTGCATGTAATTGATATACGTTATTGAGGTTTGCCAAAGTATGTTTGGTATTAAAAATTTAGAGTGTAGCATTCATAGCTTAATTACAGGGGCCCTCAAAACTATTCCGTTACATTATAGTCTTTGGGAAAAATCGTCTGCGGTGTATTTTAATAATGTTACACAATTTTAAACGTAATGAAATTTATATACTTTATTAAGGTGCACTAGAACCTGGTTACTATAAAATATGTTATGTGTAGCACTTACAGCATGCGTACAGGGAACTCAAAAGTATTCATAATATTACAATCTTTGAAGAAAATCCTTTTGTGGCGTTTTTTAATGATGTTACTATGTTACAAAATAATAAAATTGATATGTATTTTTGAAACATTTTTGTAGTATATGGGGTGCAAAGCATATTTTTTTTCAGGGTCACACAAAAGTGGTCGATTAAAATGTGGTCTACGGTGGGAAAAAAACTCTTCACAGCTTACTTTAACAAATTAAAGACGGGAAACGAGAATTCTCGTTTTTATTCAGAATACGTCATTGGCTAAGGGAGTGACTTCTACCTTACAGAAAAGACATTTATATTGTGTTGTCCATATTTTTTATAGATTGTAAGACATTATATATTACATCCGTACATTGAAAGATATTTACTGCTGCATAAACATGAGAAACATATTTCAGAAACCAATTTCCGAGACACTTTCAGAAGAGGGAGGAGCTTCTACTGTTTTTAAACCCAGATTTAATTAAATTGCCTGTCGTCAGTGTGTTAATTGTGTTGCACTAATTCAAACATTATGAAATTAAATTACATTACTGTGGTTGACTACAAGAAGCTTGAATATGATTTGTGTCGTATTTATCGTTCATTTATAGGGTCACATAAAAAATTTCGGATACAGTTCTGGTCTATTAGGGATGATTGCTGAAGAGCATTTTCGATTATGGTGTGCGTCTTAACGTTAAGTAAATTTGTGCTTAATAAGTAGTGCTTAAATATTGTATAGACCATGTACAGGGATACACAAATGAATTCGTAAGTATAAATGAAAATGAGCGCGCGCAAATTGCTTTAATGTTTTTTTTTTTTTTTTTTTTTGAGTTATGTATTTCCCAGCCCAATTACATTTAGTATACTAACAAATGTTTGCAGAATTTAAATAGAACCATATACAGGACTCCACAGAAACTGGATATATGGTGCACACTATGCATACTAATCCCCGGAAATGTGATATGAGCAGTTTTAAGAGGGTTTTTTGTCTGCATTAAATTTAAATGTTATAGACGACGCGTAAAAATCTTCACGTAATATACAGGGCTGTAGAAAATAATTCATGTACGTTTCCGTCTATTGGTAGAATTTACTAAAAGACATTAACACAATTAATTGATAATTACAAAATGTAAATTAAATTACACTACGAAGGGGTTCAGGGGGGCAGAGCCCCCCTCAAGAAATCTACTTTATTATCTAAAAATTACCAGAATAAGTAGCTCATGAGATTTTCAGAATACCATTACATAACAAGGGGTTTAATTTAACGCTTCTAATGTCAGAAACCTTCGAAATATTTTTTCGCTTTGTAAATGTTTATGTAATTTCAAAACTTTAAATTTCGTTTTTTGTAGAAAGATTAATATTACTCAAAGGGCGCTAAACACAATGAATTGTAGAGCTGACGTTGAGGTTCCTGATCTGCAGATTTACTAGTAAATATTTGTAGGTTATGACAGAATTATTCCTTAAATGTAAAATTTCGTGTTTCCAACATAAGGAATATTATATAATACCATTGTAACAGAAGCCTTACTAGAACAGATTTTACCCCCGGCCATGTGCAATTCCGTTTACGCAGGCTTTACTGCAATATATCTCAGTTTAGTTAACGTGAATTATTAGGTGTATTGTTAGTAATATTCATATGACCATTATTTTATATTATTATTTCACAAACTGAAAATCTTTATTACATGTTTACTTAGAAAATCCTTCCTGTAAAAGTGGTATTTCTTGTTCAAATAATGGTAAATAAAATCAACAAATCGGTCCCATGATGTTAAATAAGAATGGGCATGTAAACACCACAAGCTTCAACTTTTCCCAATTTAATGGGATCAGTAATTCAAGAATAAAATTGTTAAACAAATAGTCATATGTAAGTGCAGGAAGAACAAACATTATACAAGTCTGCAGGTCGCCAAGCAGTTTTCACATACTGTACCTCACTCCGAGTCCTTTGGAAACATTATGAGTAGTGATAGATTTTTACACGACACTCGTAGTATGCACTTCTATATCGCTTCTTTTTATGTGATATCACTTCTTTTTATGACTGACGTTTTAGGTTTGTGGCTTGGCGGTATCATTTACAATGAGTTGTTTTTGATTAGATACAATCTGTCTGCAGGGTCATTCCACACGAATTCAACCAATGGGTGTTGCAGCATAGTCACGGATTTTTTTTTCATTTTTTTTTTGTAGACAGACATAGTAGTGAAACCCTCAAATCTGAAATTTAAAACTAATTTGCGCAATATTCACTGAGATATACCCTTTTAAAAAATGGTCATTTTTACCAAATGGCGGCCATCTTGGATGCTATCCCAATGTCTATAAATGTCCATAACTTGACAACTAATGATTCAAATTTTATATTTCTGGTACCAATTTAAAGCTATTTATATAAAGAATGCATATATGATATTAAAACAATTGTAAATTTTTATTTTAATACTGTTTATTACATTTAAACAGAAAATATCACCCTCAAAAAATGACTTACTGTAATGGGCCATAAAAAAATGACCCATCATAAATTTTTTTCAAACTTGCTAAAAACATTGCTCCATATGTATACTTTAAACAGAAAAAAAATTGGAGAGGTAAAATTTTTCTTTAAGGGGACAAGGGACCTTAAAATCCTTTAAAATATTTTTTTTTATTTTTTGTAAATTTCACCTAAATATTATATAAGGGTACATTATATGCATTATGGCATGCATTTATCACAAAAAAATTAAAAAAAAAATTTTTTTGAGAAAAAATAGAATTTTACGTGTCGTCTTAGAAATCTTCGAAATGCCCCCTGCGTCTTCCATATGAATGAAAATCTCCAATATTTTTTATAAAAGTTTGTTTTATATATATAAATAAAATAGAGCATCGAATTTTAAATATTTGAATTTAAAGGTAAAAAAAATACAAAATTAAAAATTTTGAATTTTTTTCGAAAAAATTTCAAAAATTTTCAATTTTTCAATTTTTTTTAACTTTTAAATTCAAATATATAAAATTTGATGCTCTATTTTATTTATATATATAAAACAAACTTTTATAAAAAATATTGGGGATTTTCATTGATATGGGATGCGCAGGGGGCATTTCGAAGATTTCTAAGACGACGCGTAAAATTCCATTTTTTTTTCTCAAAAATAAATTTACTTTTTATTTTTTTTTGTGCTAAATGCATGCCATAATGCATATAATGGACCCCTGAATAATATTTAAGATAAAATTTACAAAAAATTTTAAAAAAATTAAAATTTTTGAAATTTTTTCGAAAAAATTTAAAAATTTTTAATTTTTTTTATTTTTTTACCTTTAAATTCAAATATATAAAATTCGATGCTCTGTTTTATTTATATATATAAATCAAACTTTTATAAAAAATATTGGGGATTTTCATTGATATGGGACACACAGGGGGCATTTCGAAGATTTCTAAGACGATGCGTAAAATTCCATTTTTTTCTCAAAAATAAAATTTTTTAAAAATTTTTTTGTGATAAATGCATGCCATAATGCATATAATGTACCTTTGAATAATATTTCAGATAAAATTTACAAAAAATAAAGAAAAAATTGAAAAATTTTGAAATTTTGAAATTTTTTCGAAAAAATTTCAAAATTTTTCAAAAAAAATTTTTTTTACCTTTAAATTCAAATATATAAAATTCGATGCTCTATTTTGTTTATATATATAAACCAAACTGTTATAAAAAATATTGGGGATTTTCATTGATATGGAAGACGCAGGGGACATTTCGAAGATTTCTAAGATTTCGCGTAAAATTCCATTTTTTTCTCAAAAATAATTTTTTTTTAAATTTTTTTTTGTGATAAATGCATGCCATAATGCATATAATGTACCCTTGAATAATATTTAAGGTGAAATTTACAAAAAATAAAATAAATTATTTTAAGGTCCCTTGTCCCCTTAAAGAAAAATAGCTTCTTACACATAGGATGTCATTTACCTAACAGTGACTATCTTAAAACACGTAAGTATCTTTGGTTTAACAAATAATGGTTAAAAATATTTTTTTCTGGCATATGAATTAATGTATGAGCATCAATATATAAATAATTCAATTTAGAAATACAATCAGCAGTTAATTATACTAAAAACACATACATATTAAAATAACAGTAAATTTTCATTTCAATACTTTTTATTTCATATAAAATGATAATATGTATAATTCTCAAAAAAATATACATAATGGAAAATATTTAGAAGGAAAAAGAGCCATAAAACGTATTTTTTTGTAATATGGCAGAAATACTAGCTGTAAATCAGTTGAATTCAAATAAAAGATTAAAAATTAATATTAATGAGTTGATTGAGTTGACATTAGTTATTCAATTCACTGCCAATTTCAATTTAAATGAACAAATCTTGACAAAATGAGTACACAAATCTTGTGTGATACAAATGTACAACAAAAACATCAAATATGTATAAAAGTAAGACTTAGATAAAACTTATATGAAACATATTTACATAAAATAAGAACAGGATACTTACATGGATATAACTTTATAATATATTGTTTAAAGGAACTTGATAATATGTTGTTGAAAATTGCCAAGGATTTAATCTGTCTTGAAGTTTAAGAATAAGAGTTGAATTGCTGTATGCTCCTCTGGAGCAACAGTATATGTTCTTCCTGTAGCAGTCATTGGGGTAGACACTACTTTCATTATATGCTCATATGGAATCCAACAAACATCTGAAGATTTTGGCCATGAATATGATGAACTAGGACCATGAGGATGCATGAACATAATTTTATAGTCATTGAATTCCTCGCAGTAATCTAAAATCTTACCAATCCACCAATTAACATCATATACACATGCAACATATTGTTCACTTTTAAATGTTTGTGGTTTGTCGGTTTCACTAAATCTCACAGTAGCAATAAAATTTGTTGAGGAGCCTGATACCCTGGAAACCAGTATTTGGCCTTTATTTATTGGCACAAAGCTGTGATTAACCCTTGTTCCTACGATTGTATCTGCCTTTGCATACCTATCTGCTAACTGATTATTGGCAATTTCAATTTCAGATTTTGTTATAAAAAAACTTTCAATTCCTTTAACATATTCTTTTGCAAATGTATACAGATCAAATGCATTTAAGATACCATCTTTGAATGGACGCTGAAGACTTGCTTTGGTGGCCATGCATTTTAATGGTGCCACCTATTCCATCACAAGCTCCTTTTCCGTGGCAAGAGGCAAAAAAATGCCATTCAGCTTTCACACCATGGTCTTCTTCATGATGGCAGAGATTAATAAAATTTTTATAATTTTTGTATTGGGCTGATGATCCACCACTAAAATATTTTATGTATTTAATCTGTGGAATTTGTGAAATTAAATAATTGACAATTACTTTTTGAAAAGCCCAAAATGTAGTAGTGTCATGAACTAAATGCTTGCTTATTGCACACATAGGAATAGATTTCACAGTATCAGTGATACTGTCCCTTATATAAGCAAGAAAAGGGTGAACTGTAACCTGTTCTTTTTGCCAATGGATATTTTGAATAGCATCTTGCACAATGCAAGTATAGTTTTCAGAAAAATCAGCTGAAATAATAGCAGTTTCTGTATTCAATTCATCCTTTGTTTTCTTGAAATATAAACTTTGTGATTTTGCAAAAAAAGTGGTGTGAACATAAAGCAAGGAGTTTTGTAATTAAATCATCAACAAATTCATCAACAGGCATAATCACTTTTTTAAATTCTGCTCCATTAGTCTTTACCCACTGTTTATAAATAATATCATTACTCATTTCCAATTCATCTAAACCCATTAAATCTTTCTTTAAAATTTCAGGAGATGGACATTTATCACACCTGTGCAACATGCATTCTTCAGATTCAATGCAACAAACAAGTTTTTTTAGCAGTGATATGTAGTCATTGATATGAATAGCATGAAGCATAAGTTTAATATTTTGATGGTATACACACACACACAGACAGAATGAATACCTTTGCTTTCAGCAGTAACACATTCTCTTGGATGTAGTGAGCAAAACTTAGACAATCCAATTTTTAAGTCATGTTGTTCTTTAAATGCAATGATGTAAATACATGCATACAGCAGAATTTTTCTATAAAGTCACATACAAATGTAAAACTTTTTAAGTGAGCAATTTTTAAAGTAAGAAATAGAAATTTAGGTATAAAAATTGAATTTCTTGCATGGAAAAAGTTTTGAATAGATTCCACATATACACATGCAGTAAAATCTCATTTATATATATTGCATTTAAAGGTTTTTCACAATTATACATTATATTCTTTATTTATTTTCTTATTTTCTTCAGTGTTAAATTTTTTCAATTATACATTTTTAGCAATGACTTTTTTTTTTTTTTGGGGGGGGGGGGGGGGGAGGGGAGCAATTGGAGGGTGGTCCTACAAAAAACTTATGAGATTATATTTCATTATAGTTTTACATTAATTCAGGGATTAAAAAATATTTAGTTTTGGCCATTATTTCTTAAATCAGGGATATTTACATGTTTTAAGATAGTCACTGCTTAGTAAGTGACATCCTATGTGTAAAAAGCTATTTTTTTTAAACGAAAAATTTTACCTCTCCAATTTTTTTTCTATTTAAAGTACACATATGGATGTTTTTAGCAAGTTTGAAAAAAAATTATGATGGGTCATTTTTTTTATGGCCCATTATAGTAAGTCATTTTTTGAGGGTGATATTTTCAGTTTGAATGTAATAAACAGTATTAAAATAAAAAATTACTATTGTTTTAATATCATATATGCATTCTTTATATAAATAGCTTTAAATTGGTACCAGAAATATAAAATTTGAGTCATTAGTTGTCAAGTTATGGACATTTATAGACATAGGGATAGCATCCAAGATGGCCGCCATTTGGTAAAATTGATCAATTTTCAAAAGGCCATATCTCAGTCAATACTGCACAAATTATCTTAAAATTTTAGATTTGATGGTTTCACTACTACATCTGTCTAAAATAAAAATTTTTAAAAAATCTGTGACTATGGTGCAACAACTTTTCTTTAAATTGGTTGATTTCACATGGAATGACCCTGCAGTCAACATGAAGCACAAGGATGTCATTAATTTTATTCTCTTTATCTCGAATCTTACAATTTGAATTTATTTGATCATACATTTATTAATGCTATTTTTTTACTGTCAGCAATTAAAATGATAAAAGCATGATCGAAAAAGCTTCAATTAAAGTAATTTTCATGTATCTCAATTCGCTATTAAATATTTCAAAATCTAATTTGCTTTTTACTATTGCTGCATATTATTATTATTATTAATGATTTTTTCTTGCGTACTTTTCTTTCTTTATGCTCTTTTTTTTACTTGTTTAAATTTTTCTATTGCATTTTAAAGGGAATAAGACTTCACTTTTTATATAATAAGAATTATTTGTCACAGAGATGGGAGGGGGGGGGGGAGGCATGAGGGTTTTAGAGATGATTTGGTGGGGCATGCCCAAAAAAGGTTGGGAAACACTGTTCTAAAGGAAATATTATTTTATTAAATGAAATTAATCAAGACTTATCACAGAGTTATGCCTAGAAAACAGTGTTGTGCAGATAAACATTTCAAGAAAGCAAATGCAATTTTTGCATTCGAAGTATCATTTTAACAGCCGGTTCGCCGAACTCAACACAAATTAACAACTGGTGCAAACCGGCTGAATCCCACCACTGCATGTATGGTATTTAGTTTTATATTCATTTTTTATTTTAGTTACACAGCATGCAATGATTTAACTATTGGCATTTTCCTGACTATTATAAAGTTTTAACAAAATATTGTTAGATTTATTTCACTGAATTTTTTAAACAAAAATTAGAATCTACATGTCATAGGCTAATTGAGGTATCCGGCTCTTTGCAAAGAGCCAGTTTAATTGGAGAATATTCTACTTTCTTTCGATCAGCCTGATATCTTTCAGGCTTATTGCAAAAGAGCCTATGCAGCTTTAGTCTAATTGGAAAACGACCATTTGTTTTTTAACCAGACTTTTTTTCTTCTTCTTTTTTTTTCAGACTCATTGCAGTGAGCCAATGCAGTTTTGGGCTAAATAGAAAATGACCACCTGTTTGCTCAAACAGCCTAGTTTCATCCCCCGGAGCAGAATATGTTTAAAAGTGTGATGTATGTCGCAGAACAACAGACTTCTCTGCAGAGCATTTCAAATTCTCATTTTCAAGAAAATTCACCATTCAATCGAAGGAAAAATCATGAAATTGGTCATTCAATGGCAGGAAAAGAAAAATCTCAAAATTCTTTAATCATTCATTTAAAAAGATTGCAAAATTCATCAATTGGTTGTGAGAAAAACTCGCGTAATTCATCAGTCAATCATGGAGAACAAATTGTGAAATTCTTCAACCTGTTGTGGAAAAACATACAAAATTCGATAAACAGTCGCGGAAAAACAAATTCTCATTTTTGGGCAATCAGTCGCAGGTAATGAAATCATGAAATTCATCAGTGCATTCCCAGAAGAAACTGCAAAAAAAAAAAATCACGATTTTCTCTAATCGGTTGCGAGAAAAAGCATCAAAATTTGCTTTACAGTACAAGGAAAATATCATGAAATTTGCAAATCGGTTGCAGTTAAAAAAATTGTGAAACTCATCAGTGGATTGTCAGAGGAAACTGCGAAATTCGTCAATCAGTAGTGGAAAAAAACTCATGATTTTCTCCAATCGGTCTCAAGAAAAAGCCACAAAAATTTGTTTATTGGTACAAGAAAAATATTGCGAAATTTTAAAATTGGTTACAGGTTATAATAAAAAATTAAATGACAAACAAAATATTTTGAAAAATCAAGTGAAATTTCGTTATTTATAAAATATTTATCAAAAATCTAAATTTTAATTAGTATAAAAACATCTTCAAATGGGAATTGAATATGTATATTTAATCAAATTTGTATTCATATATTAGATATGAAGGTGAACAGTGAAATTTTCTTCATGACATTTGTGATTAAATTAATTTCAGTTTTTGCTTTTCTCTTATTTTAATCATATTAAAATTATCAAATGAAAAGCATTTTATTTTATATAGTAAGTTTTTTTCATGGTATACTCAGTTGTGCTTGAATAAATTAAATAGTTAAAATGTTATTTTAAAAAACAATGCCATAAAATGCAAAGAATAAGGAATACACTATTTTTAATGAAAAACACAATGAAATGAAAGCAATGGTATTAATGCAGATAAATATTAAAATTGATAGATTGGTTCCTTTTTCCTAAAATATTTCTATTTTGTGTAAAAAAAAAAAATGTATATACTTAAATTATGTTGTGTGAGAAAATAGGTTTAAAACATTGATTTGCTGCTTTCAAGATCTGTTTGTACTTAAATAGCTGCTATCATACAATTTGTCTTTCAAAATTAACAAATGCTTCTATTCTCCTACACTTTAAGGCAAAGTTGTAGTGGAGGGTACACAAAGGTATACTCTGTGTACCTTCTGGATTTTTTAAGAAGCTTGTATACCCTCTGTTTCTCAAATAAAGCTACAGTGTATACTTTCTGGTGTATGACCTTTATTAATAGCATTTACCCCCTTGGTTTTTTACAACAACAACATTGCATTAAGGTAGTATCGTGATATATCACCAATATCAATATTAACCACTTCACCGGAAGCAGGTATAAAGAAACAGTGCTTTTACCCCCAACTTATCTTGTTGCAAATGTTGAAGTGGTTAACTTAGCGATATATTGCAATATTAAATTGCTGTTATTGTCCAGCCCTAATTTTCACGCTATGTTTGATGACATTCCCCCACTTCTCTTTTCGATCTATGAATTTCAGATGATATTTGCCCATATGATTTTCACTTATTGAATAGCCCCCACACTTTATGAATTTCACTTACTGCTAATTCTGTTCCTGTAGGCATTTCAACTTCTGTCGAGTGAACATTGATTCTAACTTTGAAGGGCATCTAGACTAATATAATTTCTCTTAATTAGCATAATTCAAATTTTTAAACAGTTTTTATATTTTTTAAAAATGGGATTTTATTTTATAATTATCCTGTAAACTTATTTCTTAATATTTGTTGATAAAGTCCATTTTCTTTGTGGTTTTAATTCTGTCAATTATAATAATTGCTCATTTATTTATTTTGTAAATGAATAGTGTTATATGTTTGTTCATAACTGAAATGCAGTATTTGGACACATTCCTTTTCTTCAAAAATATTCAGTAGAAGTTGATTCTGTTATTGCAAATTGGAAGGAATATAAAATGGCTGTACCTACTTATGGCGCTATCCTTTTAGATAAAGAAATGAAAAATGTGAGTATGTATTTGAATGTTTCAAATTTATCTTTATCTTACATTCATTATTTTTTCTTTTATTATTCCATTCCAGCATGAACTTTCCCTCCCTAATGTTTAATTTAGTAAATTTCAGATAAGACTACATCTGTGACATTCCAATAATTTACTACTTAATATCTCTTACATACTGCTTTAACAGTATGATAAATCATTTAACATAACTACCGGGTGTCCCAAAAAGGACTGACTGATTTTAAAATTCAATAACTTGCAAACGGTGACAGATATTTAAAAAATTCTTGCAGGAGGGTTATGCATAAGGTCAAAAGTTTTTTTACAGTGATTTTCAATTTTAGTTCGAATTACAAACAATAGATGGCACTGCGATCAATAGACGCTGAATTCAGGCTCGATTTTTGGTACTTCGTGGCCCGGATAATACATTTCCATCTCCTTTTTCAGCATGGAACAAGAGAAAGGACCAGAAATCGAGCCTGTATTTAGCAACTATTGCTTACAGCGCCATCTATTGTTTGTAATTCGAACTAAAATCGAAAATCACTGTAATAAAACTTTTGACCTTATGCATAACCCTCCTACAAGAATTTTTTAAATATCTGTCACCGTTTGCAAGTTATTGAATTTTAAAATAAGTCAGTCCTTTTTGGGACACCCGGTATAAAGTAAACATGTTTTCTATTGTCATTTAAAAATACATCTGCATTTTTATTGATAAGACTGAACATGATTTCAATTGTGTCAAGATGACACCATTTTTGCTAACTTCACATTATAACTATGCTAAGATTAAGGACCTTGAATTGTAAAAAAATTAATGCAGTTTAACCAGTACACAATCTTAGGGCCACATTATCATAGTAGTGGATACAGCAATCACCTTTAGCTTTCTTATAATATTGAACTTTACAAATACATTAATATTTATTATAAACAGACTTGTATAAAGCCAAAAACTTTCTGCGTACGCAAATATTGGGTCAAAAACTTTCTGCAAATTAATTTAATGTTTAATAAAATAACGTGTTATATTATTTTAACGATAATAATTAAAAACTGTGGTTTTAAAGTAATTACCAAATTAAAATTAATTGATAAAAATAAAAAAAATTACCTATTACCTAAAATATAAGTTAAAAAAATAATAAAGTTAAAAATCCATGATAAGAAAAGGTGAATTCTTATCAATTATTACTTTCTTCTATCTTTACAAGAAGAAAGTATTGGATTCATGAAAATTTTCGAATTCTGGTTTTCGACGGATTTACACGTTTTAGGGGTCAGAGATTCCAAAAAACATGTTTTTACAAAATGTCTGTCTGTGACTCTGTGAGTCTGTCTGTCTGTCTGTGTGTATGTGACACAAATTTTGTGGGCGCTCTATCTCAAGAACTAATGCACGGAATTCAATAAAAATTGATATTCAGTTAGTGCCTAATACAAATTGATGCTGATTAGTTTTTGGTGTAAATCGCTCAACAGGTGGCGCTGCAATGCTGCATTTTTCACGATTTTCGCAATAGCTCTATCTCAAGAACTAATGCACGGATTTTGATCAAACTTCAGATTTAGTTAGTCCTTGATATGAATTGATGATGATTACGTTTTGGTGTAAATCGCCCAACAGGTGGCGCTGTTATAATGAATTTTGCAGGATTTACACGATTTCCCCAATAGCTCTATCTTAAGAACTAACGCACGGATTTTCATCAAACTTCAGATTAAGTTAGTCCTTGATATGACTTGCTACTGATTAGGTGTTGGTGTAAATCGCCTAACAGGTGGCGCTTCTCTGCTGCCTTTTCCACAATTGCCTCAATAGCTCTATCAATAGAACTAATGGACCAATTTTCATCTAACTTCAGATTTAGTTGTATGTTGACACAAGTTGTTGTTAATTAGGTTTTGGTGTTAATCACCCAATAGGTGGCGCCGCTATGCAGAAATTTTCACGATTTTCGCTATTGCTCTATCTCAAAAACTAATGTACGGATTTTCTCCAAACTTCAGATTCAGTCAGACGTTGACATAAATTGTTGCTGATTAGGATTTGGTATAAATCACCCAATAGGTGGCGCTGCTAGGCAGCACTTTGCTGAATTTAGACGATTTCAGCGATAGTTATATCTCAAGAACTAATGCACGGAATTTCATATCATTAGAATCCTCATGAGATGCATAGATTGCCATTTAATTTTGGCAGTGTGATAGCGAATTTTGAAGTACTAACATGTATGAGATAGAAGAAAGTTCTGGGATTGGTACATCCGACTAGTTATGTCAATGCATTTAGAAACAGCCCAATCCTTAATATTGTAACCTCTTCGCACAAAATGCCAACCACTCTGTTCACAGAATAATAATAAACTCCTAAAAATTAAAATGATCGCTATCTTGAAAATATTTTCACATTTGAAAGAAAAATTACTCAGAAAAAATTTCTCTACATATTTTGCTAACTCTAGGCATTCTAAACGACAATTGGATACAGATTGCAATAATGAAAAATTAGCAGCAGGAAGGGAAAAAAGTCTGTTTATTTGGCTTTAAAAAATATTATTTTAGAGCAGTAATTTTAACTAATCAAAGAAAAGCCTATGAATACAACATACAGGACTCCCACTCGATTTTTGTAGTAAAAAATGGTAAAAGGGGACCATTTTTTTTTTTTTTTAAGGGACCAAAAAATACCGTATATTTTGCATAAAAAGGAACCTTTAGGGACGTACATTCAGCAAATCACAAAATAAAATAAACAAAATCTCCTCAACCATTTCACGAAATTAGCATGTTTTTCGCGATTTTTTGACAAAATTCACATGATTTCACGATCTCTTACCAAAATTTGAGTGATTTTGTGATCTTTTACCGAAATTCGAGTGCCTTTCACTATCTTTTGAAGAAATTTGCTTATTTTTCGCAATCTTTTGTCTATGTTCACTTATTTTTGCACGATCTGTTGACGAAATTCGCGTATTTTTGTGAACTTTTGATGAAATTCGTGTATTTTTTGCGATCTTTTGAGAAAATTTGAGTGTTTTTCGCAATCCTTTGACTAAATTCGCATATTTTGGGGGATCTTTAAGCAAAATTCGCGGCCTGTGGACGAAATTAGCTTATTTTTCGCGATCTTTGGACGAAATTTGCGTTTTTCACGATCTTCTGATAAAACGTGCGATCTTTTTAAAGAAATTTACAGGTTTTTTTTTTTCTATCTTTTGACCTCATATTGTTCGTTTTATCACGAAACTAGCGAATCTTTGAGAAAATTTAAGTTTTTTTTCGCGATTTTTTGACGGAATTCATGTATTTTTCGCGATCTTTTGACGAAATTCGCGTTTTTTCAGCGATCTTTTCACGAAATTTGTGTTTTTTTCGCGATCCTTTGACGGAATTCACGCTTTTTCCACGGCCCTTTGACGAATTTTGTGTTTCTTTCGCGAAACTTTGACGAAATTATTTTTTTCTGTGATTATTTTACGAAATTTGCGTTTTTTCGCGATCCTTTGACAAAATTCGGGCTTTTTCCGTTATGCTTTTACGAAATTCCTTTTTTTTTCCCCCGCACTCCTTTGACGAAATTTGCGTTTTTTCTGAGCTTTCTTTGATGAAATTATCTTTTTTTTTTTTTCAGTATCTTTTGAAGAAATTCGCGTTTTTTTCTGCGGTCCTTTGACGAAATTTGCATTTTTTCCGTGATGCTTTGACGAAAGGGGTGGTTTTTTTCTGTGAACGATTGACAAAATTGTTTTTTTGGGCGACCATTTGTTGAAATTCGCAATATTTTTTAGTGATTTTTTTTATGCTTGAATTTTCGGGCTGATGTCCGATTTTTTAAAATTTTCGGAAAATTCGGAACAGAATCACCCCTGGCAAACAATAAATAAATCGAAAAAAAAATTTTTTTTCAAAGAAATTTTCTGCAAAGTTTGGAATTTTGAGGGAAATTTTTCGCCTGCTCGTGTGCGTCTATATTATACAACTCTGATTATAAATAATATAAAAATTCCTAACTATTGAAGTTCAAAGAACTAATTGTCAAGAAAGACACACCATTTAGTCACCTAATTACTTTATCAATTCAAGACATTAAAACAGATGGCAAAATGTACAGGAAAATTGCTTTTGAGAGAAATTTAATTATACTACATCCGCTGAAGGGATTTCCCGTGCTCCTGTAAGTCTAATTGATGTCCTTACTATTTTTCAAACAAAATTATTTTGAAAATGTCAATAAAACCAAATTTCATTTCAGTGATTAAATAAATAAATAAACAAATTAAATCATTTGAAATTTGGTTGGCAAAGAGATCAAATTATTGGGTGTGCGCATACCCCATGGACCCATATAAGTTGGTGCCACTGTGCATGTGCAAAGAGCCAGTGTTACCTAATGCCTGAAAACACATTTTTCCAGAGATAAAACCCTGACATCTTGATTTGTAGACTTCCAAATCTCCTAATGCTAGAATCTCTTTCGAGAAACTCAGTACAAATATATTTATAAAAACTGCTCATTTATTAGTACGAGGTGGATCCCGTCGAATTTCGACGAAAGAAAATGTTTACAAAGGAGCTGTTGCATCAAATTTATAATACATTTACAGCAATTAAATAATTAGAATAAAAAATCCATTTTACACTTGTTAGTTTAACTCTCCAAAGACTTATTTTAACCTAAGAGTAATTAAATACTTTTTTCATAAACTTCTACTGTTAAAATTATTGCAAAATTAAACTTTATTCATATGCGTAATAAGTAACATATAATCGAGATAAGTAATTTTGATTAAGTTATCAATTATTGCTTGGTATTACGGAATGAAAAATCAGCAAAAATGATTTCACCTTGACATAATCATAGAATTTTTCCCCCTTTAAATCTAAACCGAATCAAGTCATTTTCCACGTTTCACATCCATATTAACCATTTAAAAACATTTTAAAGAGCAATAGGTTATTAATAAATATATTTTCAAGCTTGAAGTCACGTTTGTCAACTATTAAAACTTCCATGTGAAAATTCCCACTCGTGATTTGAAGTCTTAGTATAATTTCTGTACCTGTGCGTAAAAATTCCAGAATTTTATAATTTTTAGACGTATTCAAGAGGAAATATCTCTTTTTATCAAATAAAATTATCGTTTTCTTTTAAATATGATGTCATTTTCAGTCGCTGAAATATTTTGCCTATTGTCTCAAACTCAATATCAGCGGAATGAAAAAAATATTTTTAATTGTAATGAAAAAATGGCATCAGTAAGAATATAATTAATAAAGATAACCACTTTTAACAGAAATGAAGTACTTCAGTTGCCACAATTAGGTATTAAAAACTGTAAAAAAATTAATATCTCAAAAATAAATTGAGATACAGCTTTCAAACAAATTGCATTTAAAAGTAAATTTTTTTCTGTATAAGACGGTGTAAAAATTTAAAATGTGGGATATTTAGAAGTTTAAAAATTTGCAGTAGCGAAAATTGCAAAACCAAAATTTCATTTCAAATTTCAAAGTGTTGCCATTCGCAGAATGACGTATGCGTTACACACAGATATGTTTGTCCTTTATAATATAGATAGGATTTTAGCCCCAAACAATTTATGCAGACCTAATTTTGAAAGAGCTATAAAAATAATATAATTAAAAAAAAAATAAAATGTTTATGTCTATACATGTAATTTAATTTTTATGATGATTGTGTGTAATATTTAGGGTGTCAACGATTTTAATCAGTTGATTTAAATCAGTGATTAAAATCATGATTTTAATCAACTGATTTTAAAAAAAAAATCATTGATTTAAATCAAAAATTTTCTAAATGTTTAAAATGTCAAAAAAAGTATTAAAATCTAAAATAAACATAATTTGAAAGTTTCTATAGGTATTTTGACTTATGAATAAACAAAAAAAGAACTTTAAATAATTGTTTCTAAGCTTAATTCATGAGTATTGTAAAAAATTAAAAACAGTTGAGTTTATAAAAAGCATTGTTTTTAAGTTTTTATCCAAATTAAAGCAGTTTCATTTAAAAATGATATTTAAATCTAATATAATTTGCAATGTTATAAATTCTTTTAGGTAATCAATTTATGCATTATTTTATATAAAATTACAAATAGCAAGTGTAATACATTTCTACAAGTAAAAGAATAAATAGTAATTAACAGCAATCTCAAGTTGAAGAAGAATGAAAGAATGACATCTTTTCAAAGCTAAATTTAAGTGAATGCATAAGAGAAAAAGAAATAATTGGTATAAAAAATGCTAAGCTCAGCAAGAGCTTCTTCGGTATAGGTCGAATAAATGTTTTTAACTTTGTAACTCATATATACTAAATAAAAAATAATAATTAGGGATTGAAAAGGCAGCAAAATGCTAATTAATGCAAAATGCTAATTCACTCTGAGAGGTAATAGTGCTGTTACTTAAATATTTTGAGGATTTCAGGTATAAGTGACTAACTTATATTTATCCTATATGAATGGGTTTTAACTCATTTTCATGATTCTTTTGGTTATAGACATACATGTGTGTAAGTTTAGATTTTGGTGGTTTACAGTAATTTTCCTAAATACAAATGCAAAACGAGCTGCAAATAATATTTGTTAGTTTTGTTATTTGTGTTACTAACTAATGAAATTACTTATTTGCAGTTTTTATTAATCCTGTAATTACACTATTTCTTCTAGGATTTTTTTTTAATGGTGCTGCACCATGCCCCTTTTGAAATTGGCAAAATGCACTGTGCCTTAAAAAAAAAGTTGAAATTCACCTGTAGTTATAGCCAGAGATTTCTTGTAAAAAACTTCCTTATTCAACAATATTTCTAAATTCATGTGGCCAAGATCTTGCAAAAATATGGAATTTATTTCTTTAGAAAATACAGGATATTATTAAAATATGTTATTTAATTGTTTTTTTCAATTTGTTATTCATAAGATTATTAAAAATTAGGGACACTTTATTTCTCATACTAAAAATTATTCTTTTTTTTTTTTTTTTTTTTTTTTTTTCTTATATCATTACTAAACACATTAGACATTATTAACATATTTCCTCATGAAATAGTACCCCTTTTTTGGAACTAGCATCCTGTTCCTTTTTCTTTCTAAAATGAATACTACATTATTATCATTTTAATAATTAAGGCTTAAAAATGTATAATATGTTCCTAATTAGAGAGTTAATTGTTTAATAATTATTAATTTGAAGTAGTATTAATTATTTAATATTAAATGCAGTTAATAATTTTAATAAATATTAAATATCATTAGTATTTATAAAGTTTTACATAATTATTACAATATTAATGTATATGACATTATTATATAATACTACCTAATGAAACTACTAATTTGCAGTTTTTATAATTTCTGTAATTACTAACTAATAATTATAATTTTACTAGCCACCTTCGTCTGCTACGCTGGTCGGATTTTCTAAAGAAATCTTGAATCAAACAAAATATATCTGTGAATTTGATCATGCGTTTTAAAGCAATATGGACATTTACCTGGTGTATCCAACCGAATTGCTGAAAGCAATATGAATGTCATTACGCTATTATATCTTTTAATGAGTCATACAAAACTTAGACTGTTAAGGACCAATTTCTTAGTTGATCTGTTAGTGTAGGATTTGGTAAAGAACAATAGAACAATATGTAATATACTAAAAGCATTCATAAAAAATTATCAATGCAAGTCTCATCAGAATCTGTTAATTGGACCTATTCAAAAGGCTGATCGTTCATAATAATTGGGTGCGGCTGATTCTAGAATTTTTATCTATAATTCTACAATCAAGCAACCTAACAACCAAGCAACAGCAAATGATATGTGCTTTATACTAAAACATTCACTGAAAAATTAACTAACCGATCAAGTTGCATCAATTCCACTTAGCAGAATCTTTTAAACTGGAAAATATACCGAAACCTTCCCTAAAAATGATCTAATTAACAGTTTAAATCCCATAAAAATTCATTCAGTGGAACCTTTAAAAAAAGTAAATCTTTCAAAATTGGGTTCATCTGATTTAGAACTTTCCCCATTAATATTTAACTAAGCAACGTAGAACGTTATGTTTTATACTAACATCTTTTCTGAAAAATTATCTAACTAACAATGTAAGTGCCGTCAAAATCTATTCAGCAGAATTCAAGATATAAGCGGCTGGAAAGAAATTTCTCTTTGCATTATATATATATTGAGATAGTTAAATATAACTTTCATAATCGCGTTAACCTGATTATAGAACTCTCTGGGAGGTAGGGGTAGGTATATACTGCATCACTTCTGAATTTTTTAAGGAACTCAGCTCAACTTCCATAACTATAGCATATATATACTCTCTAGTATACCCTATCTCTTGTAGCGTATATCTTCCAATTTTCTTTACTGTACCACTGAGAACTTTTTTCCGCATAGCTCCGTAACTAAACATCACAGAATGATATGATAAATATTGAAAAAATCCCTGAAATATTATCTAACTTACTGTGCATTTAATTAGTTGACTTGAAATCTTTCATAATCGAGTTCACCTAATTTTAGAACATCCTTAGCAACTTAGAATGATGGTTTTTACATTAAACCATTTATAAACCAAATTTACTATTTAACAGTGTAAGTTCTACAAATTGCTGTTCAGTAGAATCTGAGTTATAGTCATATTTACAATATTTATTGCTCATTAAACCTTTTTTCTTTACATTTGAAATGAAATCAGTAACTGTTTTGGTATTTCCCTGTTATGCCAACACCATTGTCACCAAGCGTAATAGTTGGCACAAAAATGAAATGATGCATTTGAAAAAAAAATAATTTTGTTGATAAAAAAATGAGCATTTAAAAAATATAACTTTTGAAAATTACAGACTTTGATCTAGCATTTTTTTAAATCAATAAAAATAATGGTACTACTTGGTTATCTCGTCGACCAAAAATCTATTGCCAAACTATAAGATTAAATGCCAATAATAGTTGGATCGTAAATGTCACATTCACTTGACTTTAAGCAAGTTACACGTATTTACGTCATCAAGTGATTTTTATTTCGACGTTTTAAATGTATTTTTATTAATGTTATACTAATTTATTTGTTCTTTCGTTATTTAAAATAAAAATTATGTCAGTTTGTATAATTTGGCGAAATTGGTCGACGGGTACCAAAATAAATACTTAAAATATAAGAATAAATAAATATTTTGCAAGTAATAAAATATAGTGAATTTAAACTGCAGTGTTGAACTTGTAAATGTCTTTTACTACTGAAGCATGGCATACGTAATACGCATATCTCACATTGCAGTAAACATTTCATTCTTTCAATGAAGACATTCATGGTTTTTTGAACAAAACATTTTTATATGTATAATTCCTAACTTCTGAAATAATTTATTGTAGCTTCCTCATCATCAGCTAACTGCGAAATGGTAAAATCTATATCAGTATCAGTAATGAATATTTTCTATTAAAAAAATAACAAATTAAAAAGTTTTGCGAGATTATGATGGAATAAAATAAATTCCATCATTAAAAATTCCTGCATAAAAATATTCCCGTTCAATAATTAGCAAATGTTAATGTGTGGCACGGTTTGCAATAAAAATCGTTTGTACGATTAGGGTTGAAATAAATGGCGCGATACCATACATTTTGGCATGGTATCGCGACGAAAATTAGAACGAAAAAGTACCACAGTTTTTTTTTAGTTTTAGTTTTTGAGGCGTTTGAATTTTTTTTTCTAATTGACGAAGTTGTTTTTATTTAACTGAAAGGATTGGTTAAAAAATTATTCAATTTGAATTTTTCCCTTGCTATAGTAACAGAATGAAAAGAATGAGTTTTTAGAAATTATCACTTGAAAAATTCAGGTTTTGGCGCCAAATATAGTGCCAAATTAGAAAAATATGAAATATCTCTCGAACTATTAGGCTTAAAAGAATTTAGTTAGTACCATTCGATTCAGCATACAGAAATACACCAAAATATGCTATCAGTTGAAAAATAACTATAAAATCAGATTTTTAAGGAATTTTTTTAAAGTTCATTCTCTTTTTTACCCCCCTTAGGGGTGGAATTTTGCAAAATCCTTTCTTAGTGGCACTCTATATCATAAGAAGTATTTTTACCTCGATTTTCAAGATTTTAGGTTCAGTAATTTTGGCTGTGCGTTGATTAATACAAAATCCAGACTTTCTTTATATATATAGATTAATTAAAGTGTCAAAACATAGATTATGTTAGCAATTAGTGGTTTAATTGTTTTGGAAACCTAAAACTCTTGGTAGCTATTCAGTATTTGAACGCTGGGAAAAAAATCATAAAAATCCGATTTAAATCAAAAACCCTAGTAATATTGTAGGTATCACTTAGTTATCCCGTCGACCAAAAATCTATCGCCAAACTATAACTATAAATGCCACTAATGGCTGATCGTAAATGTCACATTCACTTGACTTTAAGCAAGTTACATGTGTGTACGTCATCAAATGATTTTTATTACAAAGTGACCAAATTATCGAGAACTAAAACGCAAAGTCTTCAAAACCGACATGTAGTCAGGAGGCGATGCTTGAAAGGTGATCTGCCTTGCGGACAAGAAGTCATATCTGCCAACCCCGGAAAATGAGATCGCCAGGACGAAATATAGTCGAGTTAGGACTTTCGGCGAAAGTTCGGCCAAGGATTATTTGTTGTTTGGGTAACATATGTAAAAAAGATTGATCTTGGTATTTTGCCAAAAGTTACATCTAAATCATTTTTTATCATTAAGGAAGCAACTAAAGATAAAACATTCTTGATAAAATTAAATTTTTTTCTGTCATTGTCAAAAATACTTTTACCATTTTTGAAGTTATACCAGAGTGATAAACCAATGATTCCATTTTTTGCCACTGATTTATTGAAACTTATCAGTGATTGCATTCTTCATTTTAAGGTTTTGAAACCTGAAAATCAGATACAGAAAATTGATGCATTATGCAAATTTGATTTTGACGACCCAAACATGTACAATGACAAAAGTAAAGTATATTTAGGTTTTGCTGCAGAGCAAATTATAAAAGAAAAGAGGAAAAAAGCAGAAATCACAGAAAATGATATATTTTCATTGAGACAAGATTGTTTAAAGTGTATTTTAACAATGATTAAACATTTAATGAAAAAATGTTCTGTTTGTTACTCGATAGTGAGAAATGCAATTGGTATTGACCCACGAATGATGGCTGGGCATCTCGAAACGCCAAGAGAAAAAATGAAAAGAATCTTAGGAGCACTATCTCAAAACAAGCACGTTTTAGAAAAAAAATTGTGATGAGAATTTGCTACTTTATGCTGATTTTTATTGCAATGTTATCAAGCCAAATTCATTCACTTTTACTTCATTTGACCCAAGTAATGGATCCTTGGATGCATTTCTTCAGCCTTACTTTTCTGGAAACAAATATGAAAAGGTTCTGGAAGGTTATTAAAATTATGCTTATTCTCTCCTATGGACAAGCATCTGTCGAAAGGGGCTTCTCAGTTAATAAAGCTCTTGAAGTAGAAAATTTGAAAGAGAAATCTTACATTTCTCAGCGTGTCATTCATGAATATATCAAGCAGTCTGGGGAAATTCATAATTTAAATATTACAAAAGAAATCAGAATAGCTCCTTCATCCGCTCGCTCAAAATACATGCAACATTTGGAAAAGAAAAGAAATGAAGCTCACACCGAAACAGAACAGCTGAAACGAAAATCTTTAGAAGAGGAAATAACCTTTTTGAAACAAAAAAAGATTTTTCTTGAAAAGGACATGCGAAATATGAATGCAGAAGCTGACCATTTGGATAATAAAGCTGAAACATCTAAGAACATAGACTTGTTTATGAGATCGCATGAACTAAGAAAAAACGTCAAAGACAAGGGAATTTACATTAATAGCCTAGATTTAAAATTGTCAGAAAAAATTTCAGAATTAAAGAAACTTTAATTGTGCTTCTTGTTTTATAATTTCTTTTCATAAAATTATTAATGATATTTTCAATTTAGTTTTTTTTTTTTTTTTTTTTTGTGTGTGTGTGTAAAGTTTTATTTCTCTAAATACACTAACTAATACTGACTTTTTAAAATATAAGCACATAAGAAGTATTTAAAATTAAAGTACGAATTCAAACATGTGTATTGTTAGTCATTACTTATTTAATCTTTAGGTGCTTGAATTTTTTTTTCTTTGGTCCTTGAAAGTCCTTAAAAGTCCTTGAATTTCAGGAGATGAAATGAGTACAAACCCTGAGACAAAGATTAAAATCTTAGAATGAACAATGTTGAAAGAAAAATTAGGAAGGATATAACATTTGAGGAAATTTTAGTACATGAAAGTGCATAAAATAAACAGAACAATTAAAAAAAAAGTTCTCCAAATAAAACTTGTTGAATTAGAATGTTGAAAAGCTAGTTGCTGTTTAAAATAGTGCATATTTATGCATAAATTAATGCATTATATTATTCATAATACTGTTTTAATAGACAGAAATGACGTTTTCATTAAATGACTTTGTGTGATTTTAAATAAATGTTTATGAGAAATAAAATAAGACTTGCATATTAATATCCCTTAAAGTTAGTTAATAAAATATATAACTAAGCAACCATTGTCCTTTTTAATTATATAAATCAGTAAAAATGAAAAAAACGGGTGTTAAGGTCAGTGTAAACCAGAGAAAGCAATTGGTATATGACCTTTTATTCCAATATTAATGTCTTCATTATTGAAAAACTGGGTTATATTGATTTCTACCTCAATTAAATGTCTTTAAAACTAATTAAAAAACACATAAAAATGTGTCATTTATAATTAAAATGCTTCACTGTATAAAAGCCAATTTTGGCCAAAAAAAGCCGGTTAAAACCAATAAAAGTCACCGGCATGGCTTTTTTAAATTTTAGCCAGCTTTTTTGCAACCCTGATGTAAACGGCTATGAAAATAGACTTTTATGCTTCTTTCTATGTGTATTTATACAAGTATATATAAACATTTTATTTATATATAAAAATTGCTTTTGTATCAGAGACAGTCAATAAGTTGCTAGAAAATATGCATGAAAGTTTTCCTTCCCTCACCAAGCCCATTATCTCTATCTCGCCAAGACCTCTATACTGAAAAAGTACCTATTCTTTAATATAATTATACGATATCAATGAATGTAATACAGTATCTCTTAAATCTGTGAAACAAAATTCAAGATGGTGCTGAAATCAGCAGTCATCGCAATGTTTTTTAATTTTTTGTTATTCATGCTCTTTTGGCTATTACACATGATTAATTGCTAAATAAAATTACGTTACATTAGATTTTGATGTGAATTAGCGTGCCTATTACAAAACTCACCATATTTTAGGTCCTGTACAATATTCACAAGTGTAAACTGTAACCGAATTGTTTGTTTATTATTCTTGCATTCATTTCCCCATGTTTCAGTATTTATTCTTTCAATATTACTTGCGCATTTTAGTATGTAATTCTGGTTAATATGACCGAAATCAAGCTTTTTCGCAAAGAAAATATGAATTTATTTCCAAAAATAATAGAGATGGCGATCTGTGGCGATTGCAATCTTCTTTTCTAAGAAACTTTTTTAATTAATCAAGCTTTTTTGTTTATTAAATCTGGGTCAACAAGACATAAAATTTTCCTATTTTACGATTCTGGTGTAAATTATTTTTTTTATCTAAGATAAAAATATGGCACAACATTAGCTTTCACTCAACATCTGCAACTGTAACTGTTGAAGTCGCATTGTTTATATTTACTTTTTTTCCTTCATTTCTTCAGTATTCAGTTTTGGTTTTAATCTGTAATTATTTTTATTTTTTCATGATTTCATACATAATTCTGGCTAATATGGCTGATACGAATATTTTTAATGAAAACGACAGTAAATGAAAACATGTTAGTTTGACAATAATTAAAAAAGTAGAGATCACAAAAAAGCTTGATTCTGATTCATCTACTCGGTTTTTTTGGCACAATTGTATAGAATAAACCATAGAACGGTGTATGACATAAAAAACAAAAAAATTTTTTTTAAATTTCTATATGAACAGTGACAGCAATGCTGGTATTGTAGAGAGAAAAACAATGTATATTTAATATTTTAATTTTTTATTATTTTACATAATTATTTTATGTAATTATTAATTAATTAATTATTTTAATATTTCACTTAATTACTTTAATATTTTACTTTATCGTAATCATTCATTATAAGTTACCAATGCATTACATTGAAATTATTGCTTAAAAAATGCAAACAAAACAATGACCAGAAATCCACAAAATTCTAAAATCCACACTACTTCTGGTTTCAAGTTGTGTGGATTTGAGGGAGTCTACTGTATATCTATATCTATGCGCTATCATGTTGTATAGTTATACACACATAAATACTTTTGCCACTGCCTTTAATATGGCAACTATATAATATTAACTTTTTCTGTTTATTTTTCAGAAGAAATTTTTTTATGTTTCATTTTTATTTAAATTTTGATTTAACTATCTATTACTACCTATTTTTATTTATTTCACTAACAATTTTATTTTTAGGTTTTACTAGTTCAAAGTTATGTCTACAAATCAAGCTGGGGATTTCCTAAAGGAAAAGTTAACAAAGATGAATCACCTCATCATTGTGCCATAAGAGAAGTATTTAAAAAATCTCTTATTATTTATTGATGTTTTAATGTTTGAAATTATTCATTTTAGATCAAACATTTTTTACCAAAATACTGTTTCCTATTGTGGCCATTTTTTCAGATTCTAAGATAAAATATCTTTGTCTTTTTTTTGTCTTGTCTTTGAATGGCAATTTTTTTTCTGTTCTTTGTAAAAACATTGATTCAAATTTTGTTTTGTCTAGAGCTGGGCATGTTAAAAAATATAATAAAATTTATTGCAATGAGTGCCATATTACAATAAATACCTACATACAACTTTTACTTTATTACATGTTTGCATGCATTTAATTTCATTTCATTCAGCCATTTTTTTAGATACAATTAGCTTGACCCACAGTGACCCAAAAATGACCCAATAATCGAATTTTCTCGAACATCTGACTTAGCCCACACGTCTTCACATGCCTAGAAATGGTATAATACAAAATTCGTCAAAATTGTTTGAGTCGTTTTTTAGATACAATTAGCTTGATCCACAGTGACCCAAAAAATGACCCACAAATTGAATTTTCTGGAACTTAGCTCAATGGTTTTCTCATGCCCAGAAATGGTATAATACAAAATTTTGTCAAAATCATTTGATTCGTTTTTTAGATACAATTTGCTTGACCCACAGTGACCCAAAATGACCCACTAATCGATTTTTCTCGAACATGTGACTTAGTTCAATGGTCATTACATGTCCAGAAGTGGTATATTACAAAATTTTGTCAAAATGTTTTGAGCCTTTTTTTAGATTCAATTAGCTTGACACCTGACCCATTGTGACCCAAAATGATCTACTAATCAAATTTTCTTGAACATGCGACCTAGCCAGATGGTATTCTCGTGCCCAAAAACAATAGAAAGCAAAATTTCGTCAAAATCGTTAGAGCTGTTTTCTAGATAAACTTAGCTTAACCCACAGTGACCCAAAAATGACCCACTAATCAAATTTTCTCTAACATGTGACTCAGCCCATTGGTCTTCTCTTAATCCAAAACAGTAGATTACAAAATATAGTCAAAATCGTTAAAGCCGTTTTTTTTAATTAAATTATCTTTACCCGAAGTGACCCAAAAATAACCCACTAATTGAAATTTCTCGAACATGTGACCTAGCCCAACAGTCTTCTTGTGCTCAAAAACAGTTAGATACAAAATTTAGTCAAAATCGATTGAGCCGTTTTTTTTAAAATATAATTAGCTTGACTCTGACCCATTATGACCCAAAATGACCCACTAATCGAATTTTCTTGAACATGTGACCTAGCCCAATGGTCTTATCGTGCCTGAAAATGGTAAATTACAAAATTTAGTCAAAATCATTAGAGCCATTTTCAAGATAAAGTTTACATACATACACATATACACAAACATTTTTTGCTTGTATTATAATATAAGATCAGCACTGAATAAATAACTAATTTTGTTTTATGCTTCATATGAATTATTAAATTATTTAAGTAACTAAAGAAATACAAGGCCATTAAATGCGAAAAATTCAGCGTTTATCTTTATTAATTACTAGTAGAATTTCGTTGGTGGAGTTTTTCAAACAAACTTGGATTTAAACAAATCTGGGATTGGGAGTGGCTCCAGTGCCTTTGACAGCGTACATCCATGCAGGCTTTGCCCACTTCTGTCTGGAATCAAGCAAATCTTGAATTATTGATTTCTATCCAAATTTTCATCATTGTTATAGGAACTGATTTGACATTCTTCCAACTTCCATTTAATAATGGAAAAAAAAAATACTGGAGAGTTTTTTTATCATTTGAGAAAAAAATTATCAAAAAATCCCTTCGAAGCACAAAAAAACCTCTCTAAAAATTGGATTAAAAATTCGTCAAAGATTCAAAAATCGCAAAGAACAAAATTCACAAATCAGGTAAAAGATTGAAACTGTATTCTTTATTGCCGCAAAACACGAAAAAACTCTAAAAATCGATTGAAAAATTCTTGAAAAATCGTTGTAAGAATCTCGAATAAACTTTAATGAAAGAGGACAAAGATTACTGTATCAGACTAAAAAACGAAAATCTGATTCCTTTTCACTAATTTGGAAAAATTGTTGCAAAATGTGAAAAATGCTAAAAATCGCATAAAAAACTAAATTAAAAAATCCAAAAATTAACTTTGAGATGCAAAACTTCAGGCATACGGATACATTTCTGCCAAATTTTGTGGCTCTGCGGTGATTATATAATTTTTATCAAACTTTTATAATTGAGTGTACATTATCATGGTCTGCTTAACTTAATATATTCGATGCATTCTGAGGTAAAAATATGAATTATTATCAAAGAGTACTTTTTAGGTACGTTCGTAATTATATAAATACGAAGCACCTATAGTCGTCGTTCAGTCCGTCTGTCTGTCCGTCCGCATATAACAGAGCAAAAACTACCCAACCGAATGGTCTGAAATTTTAAATATATAATTGTTGCAAAATTTTGTCGAGCCATTTTAAATTTTATGAAAATCGGATGTATAGTTTAATTACAGGGACAGTCAGAAGTTTTTCGTTACATTACGGCCAATGGGGAAAAATTATTGCAAGTGCATTTTAATGATGTTACAGCCTTCCGAATGATCTGAAATTTTAAATATATAATTGTTGCAACATTTTATCGACTCATTTCTAATTTTATAAAAATCGGATGCATAGTTTTACAGGGACAGTCAAAAGTTTTCTGTTACATTACGGCCAATGGGAAAAAATTATTGCATGTGCATTTTAATGATGTTACAGCCTTCCGAATGATCTGAAATTTTAAATATATAATTGTTGCTACATTTTGTCGACTTATTTCCAATTTTATAAAAATCGGATGTATAGTTTAATTACAGGGACAGTCAAAAGTTTTCTGTTACATTACGGCCAATTGGAAAAAATTATTTTAAGTGCATTTTAATGATGTTAGAGCCCTTTGAACAGAATGAAATTGATAGGCACTTACGAAGTGCACTAAAACATACATTCAGTACAATATCCGGTGCAAAAAGTATTTATAAAACTAGTTATAGTACGAACACACCTCATTTGCCACGTTTGACGAGCAATTTCCAACTTATATTAATTTACAGTGAAAATTATTGTATTACCAATGTTTATATTGCTTGGCTGAACTCCCCAATGTTGTTTCGAAACGCAAATTTATGGTCCAAAGATGGCTTGCACTTAATTGCAAACCATACACACGCGTACACCTTGGCTACAAGCTCCATCAATATCTTCAGATTTAACATTGGATCCGGAATTCCCACATAGTCTCAAAATTCTGTTGACGGTGGTAACCCATTTGTTATGTGAAAGTCTACCAGGAAATCTATTTGCACGGTCTTCCAAACAACTTCTTTTCTTAATACATAAGATCATTTCCTTCGGGTATTTTTGATCGATACTGAGATCGTCAATAACAGGTTATAATTAATGTTGACAGTCTGTAAAGAAACGATGGGGATGGATTCACACTTGTCCAACATTTTTCCAACAAGCCCATTATAACTGTATGATCCCCTGCTGCATGCGTCTAGCACGGACTGATTTAATAGAACTTTAGATTTTTTTAAACACCTTTAACAGATTTAAATGTTTGTTTTCTTTCTTGAACATTAATTGTTTGTGTACTTTTCACAGATAAAATGTTTGTATTGCACTCTTGCTTCTTGTGTGATGCATTCTATTATACATGTACAAAAGATAATTGGAATTTACGGCAATTTTTTCGAAATTTCGAATGACCGGGACCCTGGAAGATATGTGATTTTAAAAAAACTGTGCAGGCATATTACTACGTACCATATGTAACTTTTCCGTGGTATAACATTTTTATTTTCCAACTTAATGTTTATTTCGATTTGTAAGTTTTACAAGGCATTTTGACAAATTTCGAAAAAATAAGGTGGGGGGGGGGGGGGGGGGGGCGGGAGCAGTGGAAGATAAAACTTGATTTTGAAAAAACTGTGCAGGCATATTACTACGTAACGTACCATACACAACTTTTCCGTCGCATGCCATTTTATTTTCTACTTTTATCTTTATTTCGATTTATAATTTGCACAAGGCATTTTTGACGAGTTTGGTGAAAATTGGGGCACTGGAAGCTAAAACTTGATTTCGAAAAAACTGTGCAGTTTTATTACTCTGGACCATACCCAACTTTTGCATGGTATTACATTTTGATTTTCCGATTTTCGGGTTTTTCACTCCACCCTAGTACACAGTCCATTGTATACATAACTGAGAGTATCAAGTTGCATATGTTTCAATGTAAATTATACTTTTAGGAAAAATGTCCCAAAATCTCATTCTGGTAGTGTCAGTCATAACTTATATGAAATTATTTAGGAAACCCATAATCTGAAATAAACCCACCAACCACTGGTACTATTTCTGGTACTCTTCTATTTACTGCTGCTTCATGTGAAATCCATAGAAGCTGCATTGTGGTGTTACAAAAGGATGAACCCACAAATATGAGAGCTGTAACTTTATCCTGCACAGAGTTGAGTAGATTTAATAAACTTTAGATCCGATGGAAAGGATGAACAAATTTATTAAAAACTTGGATTCTTTAATAAAACACACAACCAAATAATAAAAGGAAAGATTACTATGTTTTAGTTAAAATAAGAGACAAAACCATTTCATAAAATAGCAAATTAAAAATTAAGGGGAACGTAGATGATGAAATCCAGTTCATTTTTCTGGTTCTCCAAAAAGTAACCAGCAGAGGGAACTGACCAACAACAACTGACGATCTTATCTTGAAAACTGCTGGTATCAACTCTGAATGTTGTCAAAACATCAGGCAGCCAATCAGAGCACACGAATACAATGACTGTACCAAGCGAATGTGAGAGATAAATGCACACCGCTTTCAGCCACATTCTGCATTTCTGGAATGAAACAAGTTAGATGGAAGATTGTGTACAGTCATGAATAGTGTCCAGCCAAAATTGCTTCCAACTTTTGGTAAAAATATTTAAATTTCAGATTGGCATAATAGAAGGCCAATATACTGAGAAATCATCAGAAAATTATAAATGAACTATCAAATTAGATAGAATTAAACATGCAAATGTTGTAAAGAATAGAACACAATCTTATTTTTTATTTTATTATATGTTCCTTTCTTTTCATTTTTAATATATTATAGGTTTATTATTATTATTACTATTTAATTTGATTTATCCTTATTTTGCTTTATTTATAAAATTTAATTTTAGTCCTTACATTTTTTAAAAGCTTTTTTAAAATTAATCCCAAAATTCATTTCATTTTGTTAAATTGTTTAGAGGCAGATGTTTTTCAGCAAAAAAGTAAAACTTTTGTTGCCATATTGTAAATTCAGGACCAAATCTCTTACAAAAATCTTGCTATTTCATAGATTTTAATTTAAATTATGGATCTGGTAACATTACTTGGCGTATTTAACAAAAGTACTTTTTTCATATTTAGAATTAATTATGCTTTTAAGAGTATGATGAAACTTACAACAGACAATTCATTTGTGTTTAAAATGAGGATTCTCATTTTGAAATTTAATATTTTTGTTAGGTGTTTGCATAATGATGATTTCTTGAATTTTTCAGTTTTTACTTCATTTACTTTTATCCTTTTGTTAACATGATTTCAGTTAACACGTTAAGCGCCACATCAGCCACTGGTGGCTGACACTGACTTTTCCATTTAAAACGTGTCATTCACTGATGGCTGACATCTAAAATATGATATAAAACTAAAAAATTATACATTGTTTTAAGTAATTATTGAAAATTTATTTAAAATTTACATACCTTTTATTTATTACAGGATTATACTTTCTTAAAAATTACTTAAAACATTGTAAATTTTCCAGCGCTTTAGTGTCAATCACCCAAGTGCTCAACGTGTTAAAGAATGTTTTTGCATAGATAAATATATCGTAAATAATTAAAAAATACATATGTTATATTTCTAGGTTTTAGAAGAGACTGGATTTGACATTAGTCCTCTAATGGATAAAACTGAATATTTAGAACACTATTTTAATGACCAATTAATTAGATTATACATAATTACTGGAGTTCCACCTAATGTAAAGTTTCATCCCAAAACAAGAAAAGAAATTAAAGTGAGTCTAATTTTTTTTATTATCTATTTAATATTTAATTGTAGGCAAAGATTTTATGTTTAACTTCTTTTATTAAAAATTATTTTATTTTTTACCTGAATTGGGAAATATATGTATAAGGTATACACATTTTATCCAACTGTTAGAGAAACATATTGCTGTGTTTCAGTCTTGTAAAAATTTCTGACTTTCAGCCATGATTGTGATGATATATCAAAACCTGCTAATTTGTGTGACCAGATATTTCAACATGAGTGCTGCGTCTTAAAAGTAAATTGTGTACCACTTGAATAACTAAAATTGCGCTTATGTATAAGTCTTTTTAACATTTTGTTGTGAATGTATATAAATTTTCAAGCATAAAAAGTTTATTTATTATTATTATTATTATTATTATTTAAATTAGTATTGATTATTTCAAATAATCTAAATAAGTCAATAAATAAATAAAGTTGTTTAGAACATTAGTTCTTCTGTATTGCATGTTTGAAATTTATTTACTGTATGTATGTGGGAATGATTGAAGCTCAACAACCACATTTGTGTAAACTCAATGACTTGATAAAGTAATTACAGTCACGAGCTTCGTGCAAGCGATATTATGAATCCACGATGCTCAGGAAGAAAGTGCACGATGGTCAAATGGTTACTTCCATAGATTTTGGCCAAAGATATTGGTTGATTTTTGGTGCAATGCTCAGGGAAGCTTACTGTGAAGTATTATTTTTTGGAAGACAAAAACTTGTTATTGTTCATTAATAATAATCTAGTTATATTTTGTTAAATATTCAGTTGTATTGTTGTTTATTAAACCTTATTGTTAATATTTGTATTTGAAGGATCTCTGTTGTGAAATTACATATTATTCGTCATAGTCCCACAACTATTTTGGGGATCCGGCCAGGATTGGGGAAAAAAAAGAGACCAATATTTTATTCCTGGATTTAAAAAAAATATATATATTGAACCAGAAGTAAAGTTTTGTTCAAGCTGTTCAAATGTGATTATAATGAGACATTTTCTCTAACCGGATCTAATAATATTTGTGATATTTATCCCTGTTGGAGCGTTAGCAAATCAAATAATGTCTGTTCTAAAAAAGGCTAGAAAAGCAGATTTGTTAGCCTTATGCAAAGACTTAGTCGTACCTTAGAATCCAAGAATTGTTGACTTGATCAATTTGGTAACTGAATCAGAAGGTTATGAAGAAGATTTTATCAAAGCTCGACTTGATGTCATTGCTGCTGAGAGAGAAGAGAGAAAACAGCAACTGGAAAGGGAAAAGAAGTTAGAAGCAGAGAGAGAAAGAGAAGAAAGGAGATTAGAAGCAGAAAGAGAAGAAAGAAGATTAGAAGCAGAGAAAAGATTAGAAGAAAATAAGTTAGAGATAGAATATGGATTAAGAAAGTTAGAGCTTCAAAGTAATTTGAAAAGTGGAATCGATATTTCTGTGGTGGCTGGTTCACGTAAGCAACCAGATTTGTTTAAAACTATGACACATTTTGACAGAAAGGGTGATATTTGTTAGATTAAAAAAATGAGACTGAAGGTAAATAACAATATTCACATTCAATCACAAAATAAAGATAAGGTAAAGCTCCTTACCTTCTAATTCTGGATCGTCCACTACTAAACTGTAAAGTTTCTTCTTTTATTTCCATTGAAATGCTATAACAATGTTCACTCACTATTTAAATATCCTCAGAGTAATCCTGTAAAAAATCTTGTGAAGGTATGTGTTATTAAAGTGTATTTATATCATTATTTGTACTACAGAAATTTGTATCACCTCTTAATTTTCTAATTATTTTATAATTGTTAAAAGTATACACTCAGGAGCATTCATTTTTGCTCCTTCCTTACTACATACCAAGATACATACTGAAGAAACTATAACTTATACAAAAGGATTATTGATATATGATTAAAAAATAACAAATAAAAACATATCTTGATTATTATGAATAAAATATTTAAAGTCATAAATTGTGTAAATAGTTTTTATATAAGTCACAATAGCAGTCATTTAACTTGAGTGTTTATTTGTTACTTATCCACATATCTCACAAACAGGAAGTAATAAACAAGTGTTTATTTATGACAGCTAAAGTGTTTTTGAATGACAGGAAAAAAAACAGTTTATCTTGATTAATGATAAGTTTATATAATTTTGAAAGAGATTAGCTTGTCAAAAATGATTGATAATGTTTATTTAATTCTGAAAGAGATTAGTTTTTCTAACATGCCCCCTTAATCTCTTCAGATTGATGAGGCAAACAAGTTCATTGAATTTCTGTGATTCACTAATTCAGGTTTGGGGACTGGTTTAGTTAGTGCATCAGCAATCATGTATTTCGATGGACAGTACTTTAATTCAATTATTCCATCTTCTTTGAGTTGTTTTATGGCATGGAAACGAATATCAATATGCTTGCTTCTTTTTGAAAATTTCTCACTTTCAATCATTTTTATACAACTCTGGTTATCTTCATATAAACTGATAGGTTTTCTCTGTGTTAAATCTAGATCTTCCAGAAGTTTCAATAAATAAATAATTTTTTGCCCTGCACTTGCGGCTGAGACATATTCAGCCTCTGCTGATGAAAGAGCTATGCATGACTGTTTTTTAGTAATCCATTGAATTGGATTATTATCTAAGGTAAAAAGATTGCTGCTAGTTGATTTTCTTGTACTGGTATCTCCTGCCCAGTCAGCATCCGCAAAAGCCTTTAAAATCGGTTCTGCTTTTGTGTCAATGCGCAAGTTTAATTCTTTAGTGCAGTTTAAATATCATATTATTCTTTTAGCTGCCATCCAGTCCTTTTGACGTGGGGATTCATTTCTTCTACTCAATATATTCACAGCAGCAGAAATGTCAGGTCTACTGACAGATGCGATATAAAGTAATGAACCTATTGCCTGTCTGTATTTAACAATTTGGCAATAAATTGTCATTATCTTCTAATCTATTAAAATTAGGTTCCATCGGAGTACCGACTGGTTTAGCATCCTCTAAATTAAACTTTTTTACTAGTTCTTCTATTTTACCCCTTTGATTTAATTCGTAACCTTCTGCTGTTTTCTCTATTTTGATTCCTAAATAATAACTTAGTTCTCCTAGATTTTTTAATTCATATTCTTCCTTAAGTTTTTCTATTATATCTTTAATTTCGTCATCTTGTCCTGCAATCAGGATATCATCGACGTAAACAATAATATACGTTTTGCTTTTTCCTTCATTTCTAATATATAAACATGTGTCTGAATTAGACTGTTTAAAATTTAAATCATTTAACGATTTTGTTATCTTAGTGTGCCATGCCCTGGCTGCTTGCTTCAACCCGTAAATGGATTTATTTAAGTGGCATACTTTGTTTTCCTGATTTGGAATAATATAGCCTTCTGGCTGAGTTATGTAAATTTCCTCATCTATGTTTCCATACAAGAAAGCCGTCTTGATATCGACATGATTAATTTTTAATTCGTGGTAAGCTGCCGCTGCTATGAATGATCTAAGTGTCGTATATGAAACAACAGGGGCAAAAGTTTCTTCGTAATCTACGCCATATTTTTGTTAATATCCCTTTGCAACTAATCTCGCTTTGTATTTCTATATTCTTCCTTGATCATCATATTTGGTTTTAAAGATTCTTCTGGATCCGATTATTTTTTTACCTTGTGGTGGATCTACAAGTGTCCATTTTTTGTTTTTATTAAGAGAATTTATCTCTTCTTGTGTCGCATTTAACCATTGCTTTTTTTCTTCTGGGTTTTCAATATTCATTATGTCATGAAAATTTTCTGGTTCTTTTATATGTTCGTGTGTTGTCATGTAAACGAATCTGTCTGGAGGGATTCCTTTATTTGATCTGTCTGACCGCCTTGGTTCTGGTGTTAATTGTTTTGACTCACTTGGTGTGTCTTCAGTGTTTGTCACTTCAATTTCTACTAAGTTTTTGTTCTGTGATTTGTCATTTTCATCGGATTGTTTTCCTCTCAAATTTAACTGTGTTTCTACCTTTTCTTCAGTATTTTTGTTTTCGAGAAATTTAACAGTTCTTGCGATTATTATTTCTTTACCACTTGTGTAGATGCGGTACCCTTTGGAGTAATTGTCGTAACCGACAAAAATACCTTTAACTGCCTTATCATCTAATTTTTGTCGTTTATTTTTGTTAATATATGCAAAGGCTTTACAGCCGAATACTCTTAGGTAATGTAAATTTGGCGGTCATTCATTCCAAAGCTCATACGGGGACTTTTCATTAGCTTTCGTTGGCAAGCAGTTTTGCAGGTGATTCGCCGTACAGATAGCTTCACCCCAGATACTCTTAGGTAATGTAAATTTGGTGGTCATTCATTCCAAAGCTCATACGGGGACTTTTCATTAGCTTTCGTTGGCAAGCGGTTTTGCAGGTGATTCGCCGTACAGATAGCTTCACCCCAGAATTTTTGAGGCAAGTTTGCTTCGCTATCAAAGCTCTCGTCATTTCAATTAAAGTTCAATTTTTGCGTTCGGCTACGCCATTTTGGCTCGGAGAGTACGGAACAGTGTGTTGGTGTTTTATGCCGTTTTTTATGAGATAGTTATCCACTGAATCATTGTTAAATTCCCCTCCATTGTCCCTTTTTGGCTTTTCGCCAAATTTATTACTAACTAAGGCAACAAATTCCTTAAGTTTTCACAAACTTCTGATTTCTTTGATAATAAATACAGAATTGTAAATCTTGAGTAATCATCTATAAATGTTAAGAAATATGTTTTTCCCCCTATTGTTGGTACTTGGAAAGGCCCACATACATCAGAGTGTATCAACGCTAATCGTTTAGTGGCTCTATAATCTGCTAATTTTGGGTAAGGTGCATCTGTTAGCTTTGTTTTGATACAAGTTTCACAAGTTGTGTTATGTTTACAATTATTAATTTGTATTCCTTTCGCTAGGTGTTTTTCTTCGATTTGTTTTATAGATGCAAAATTTTTATGGCCGAATCTTCTGTGCCATAATTCTATGCAATTAATATTGTTGCAGTTGTAAGTTTTATTTACATAGTTTACGTTTGCGCTCTCATTTGCTAATATAATTTCATATAAGTTATTTTTCTTTACTGCTTCTAGGTGGGTTATTACGTTATACGTTAACTTACATTTATGATTTTTAAATAAAATCTCGCATCCATTTTCTGTAGCTTTACTAACAGAAAATAAGTTTGATTCAATATCTGGAACAAATAACACATTTTTTAGTGTTATGTTATGTGTTTCACCATCGGAAGTTACAGTTTTTATTAATGTATTTCCTGATCCATAAGAAACTAATTTGTTTCCGTTTGCAATTACAACATTAGTTTTTTCATTTGATTTAATTTCTGTAAATAAATGTTTATCATTTGTTATATGACTGGAACTGCCACTGTTAACTATCCACGCTTTGTTATTGCGCGGTTTTATTATAAACGCACAATGTTTATTACCTTGTTGACTTTCAGATTCATTGCAATCGGCATTTTTATCCGAATTTGATACATAATCATTTCTTACAGTCTTATCATTTTTTTGGAAAACAAGCGAAGAATTAAAATTTTTCTTGTAGTTTTGTTTATAATTCATATGTGAAGAATTGTTTTGTTTATTTTTATAGTTGTTACTATGCCAACAATCTTTAGTGTTATGGTTTTTTAATTTACAGTTTGAACAGTATTTTTGTTCCTTCTTGTATCCCGCATTACTGAATTTATAACCTGCATTGTTAAATTTCTTTGTAGTTTTAAATGCTCTAGCGGTGTTTTCAGATGGTTCTGAACTATCGCTTCTGCGGTTATATTCATCAATCAATTTACTTTTAATGAAACCAGGTGTCAACTCTTCTTCATTACGGGACTCTAATGCCGTAATTAAAGTATCATACGAAGCTGGTAAGCTACACAGTAACAGCGCTGAAATATGATTATCCTTTATTGTTTCTCCTATGGCAGATAATTTATCAATTAATTCTAGTATGTTTGTGATATGCTTTACCATGTCACCGCCTTCAGGTAATTTTGTGCTATACAACTTGCGTAAAAGGTATAGCTTGCTTGGCAAATTACTGCGTTCATGAATTGCCTTCAGTGTGTTCCATGAATCTTTTGCAGTTTGAATGTTTTTTACGTGGACGATCTGGCTATCCTCAATGCTGAGGTTAATTATAGCCCTTGCCTTCCGGTCCTTTTTGGACCAATCGGCCGTAATTGGGTTTGGTGGTTCATCAGTAATGATCTCAAAGAGATCTTCTTTGATGAGAAGCATCTCAATTTTAAATTTCCAAACATTGTAATTATTAGAGTTGAGCTTCTCAATTATCTGTGCATCTTTTAAAGTTGTCATTTTTGACTTCTATTACCACCTTTTAATTTTCAAATAAACCCTTTAAATCATCATATACTAATATTTAATATTTAAGGAAGGCAGCGCGTCAGTCTCATAATCATTGCTAGATTAAAAAAATGAGACTGAAGGTAAATAACAATATTCACATTCAATCACAAAATAAAGATAAGGTAAAGCTCCTTATCTTCTAATTCTGGATCGTCCACTACTAAACTGCAAAGTTTCTTCTTTTATTTCCATTGAAATGCTATAACAATGTTCACTCACTATTTAAATATCCTCAGAGTAATCCTGTAAAAAATCTTGTGAAGGTATGTGTTATTAAAGTGTATTTATATCATTATTTGTACTGCAGAAATTTGTATCACCTCTTAATTTTCTAATTATTTTATAATTGTTAAAAGTATACACTCAGGAGCATTCATTTTTGCTCCTTCCTTACTACATACCAAGATACACACTGAAAAAACTATAACTTATACAAAAGGATTATTGATATATGATTAAAAAATAACAAATAAAAACATATCTTGATTATTATGAATAAAATATTTAAAGTCATAAATTCTGTAAATAGTTTTTATATAAGTCACAATAGCAGTCATTTAACTTGAGTGTTTATTTGTTTCTTATCCACATATCTCACAAACAGGAAGTAATCTTGTAAAGTAATAAACAAGTGTTTATTTATGACAGCTAAAGTGTTTTTGAATGACAGGAAAAAAACAGTTTATCTTGATTAATGATAAGTTTATATAATTTTGAAAGAGATTAGCTTGTCAAAAATGATTGATAATGTTTATTTAATTCTGAAAGAGATTAGTTTTTCTAACAATATTAGCACCTATTTGGCTCTTTTTGAAAGACAAATTGCTAGGATGAATATTGTGAAAGAAAATTGGGTGATGCATTTACTAAATTTACTACTCCCATTGGAAATCCTACAAATTATAATTAGAGAACCAAATACATTAGCCAATAATTACAATCTCGTAAGAAATTTGTAAGAAATTTACTTTATTTAAGCGTAAGAAATTTACTTTACTTAAGCTAAGAAATTTACTTTACTTAAGCGTTTTAAAAATGGGGGTGGGAAGTAGGGGGCGAGAAGCAGAGATTTTGGGAAGAGGAGATCATTTAGGTGATAGATTTATTTATTGTTACTATAGTGTATTAAATGAGTCAGAAAAGAAATTTAAAATAAAAGAGTTAAAAAGGTTAAACTGTGCATGTTTGGTACTAGGACAGGAGAAAAAGGAGGATCAGTAATTTCGAATGGGATTTAGGTTATTTATTATTTATTGTTACAATAAAATAATAAATAAAGATGAAAAATTAAAAAAAAATAAAGATTTTAAATTTTGTATGCTGAAAGGGGTGGTTAGGGGGAAATTTAGATGATTCCATTTTTTAAAGCGAAAATCTGCCAAAATGCCGAAGATTTGCCCTGTATTTACCTTTTTTTACTTCTAAATCCATACATATATAAAAGAGTTTGTCCTGACTGACTCGCAATCTACTCCGAGCCTCAACTGTTGCACCTAGGCAGGGATGTAGTGGGGGATATACGGGGGTATACGCCGTATACCCTCTGGATTTTTTTAAGGAACACCGTATACCCTCTGTTTCTCAAGAAAGCTATAGTATATGTACGCTAGGGTATACTCTCTGCCTTGAGCGTATACCCTCTGCTTAGAACGTATGCCCTCTGTTTTTTTTACGACTACACCCCTGCACCTAGGACAATGAAATTTGGAACATGTGTTCCTTACATTGTATAGGCCCTGACTAAGGAAGGATTTTTGAAAATTTCCCTTCTAATTCTAAGGGGGTTAAGGGGTTGTCAAAATATTTAGAGCACTTTGCCATATCTCAGCAGCAGTTTTAGGTAGGAGTGTGAAATTCCAGAAAATAAATTTACTAAAAAAATAATTAAACACATATTTCTGCAATTTTAGAAGTTCTCCCCCCCTTTCTCTCCAAGGGGTTAAAGGGAGGTCAACAATTTTAGGGCATTTCACCATATCTCAGCGTCAGTTTTAGGTAGGAGCATGAAATTCAGTATAACTAATCTTCTAAAACATACTTAAACATGTATTTTATCGATTGTGGAAATCCCCCCTAATGTAGATCAAAATTAGCATTTTTACCCAATGGCCACTGGCCAGTACACTGATTTTTTTCACTGGCCACTTTTTTTTTTAACCACTGGCCAGTGACAAAATTACTAACGCTCCATACAAAATTGTGTTTTTTTCTAACTATCAACATTGTAATTTACTAATATCTTTTACTTACCATTAGATAGGATTACATTCAACTGAAAAAAAAACTGGCATTACATCTAACAGAAAAATGCAACCAAGAAATTACTGCAGTCAAAATAAAAGTCAAACAATAAAAAAAAGTTCTTCAAAAAGTGCTATTTTTGACATTAATGTTTATCATTCACATAAGGTCTTCATGACCTAACAGAGTCTTCCCACCAAAATTTTATTGCTGCAGCAGCATCATATTCATTTAATTGAATTTTAGATTGTTAAACCCAACGGTCGGCAACTGGCGAATCGCGGTCCACATCCAGACCGCTGAAGGTCGAATTTTGGACCACCTATAAAGATAATGCATATGAAAAATGTAATACCAACAATACTTGAATATAAAAAGAAGAATTTCGAAACATACACTGCAGTGTTTCTTGATGTGACTTCGAAGTTGTTCAGTCTTGAAAAACGTTTACTTCAAATGAAGATAATTGACTTGCAAGAAGATATTACCTTGCAAATGTATAAAACTGCATCTCCTGAAGAATTTTTGGGTAAACAAGTCTCAGAAAAGTATGAACATTGCAAAAAAACTAGCTATTACTATTAATAGCAATTACTACATTTAGCTCCATATGTGTATGTGAAAGGACATTCTCCAAAATGAATTTTTTAAAAACAAATATTATTCGAGATTAACGGGCGCACACCTTGAGCATTAGCTGTTCACCACGTGAACCAAACTATAAAAAAACTGGCTCAACACCACAAGTGTAATTTTTCGCATTAATGTTTCAACAAATATCTGCCTTTTCTATTTTATTATGTGTATGTAAAAATTTTCAGAATGTATACCTGTATATGTAGTAATTTTTCAGAACGAATACCTGACTTTCTATTTTATAATGTATGTATATGTGTGTAAAAATAACGATTTAAAAGTAATAAGTACTTATATTACTTATGTGTTTTTTTTTTCTCTGGACCTCCATAAAATTTTTCAAAAGTATTTGGACCCCCCTTAAAATTACTTGCCGACCTTAGGTGATTATGCAGCGTGTCTTATAAATTTTTGCCATTTAGAGTGTTTTTCACACTGCTCCACATTCCCTCCACTTCAGCATTACTTAGAGCAATTGTTATCAAAATCACAACAATGTTTGTTAGAATTTTGTTTTCGTTGAATTTAACAGCTTTTAGTTTCTCTAACAAATCAGATAATGATATGGACGGCCGAAAGTGCAATTAACCCCTTCCCCCCCACCAGGAGAGAGAGGTTTATGACCTTTGAATCAATAAAAATTAGTTATCTACTTTCCAGGGGGGATTTCTGAGTTTTTTAAAAAAAATTCTGAAATTCACAGCAAATTATCTGAAAGGTTACAGCAGAGGGGGGGAATCAGCACCCGGCACTAACTATGCATTTTTTCTGCGGCCCTCTGACGAAATTCATGTTTTTCTGATATCATTTAATGAAATTCACATTTTTTCCGCGATCCTTTGGCGAAATTCACATTTTTTCGCTATATTTTGGCAAAATCTGCATATTTTTGCAATCTTTTGACAAAATCGGCATTTTTTTCGCGATTGTTTAACGAAATCTGCATTTTTTTTTTCGCAATATTTTAACAAAATCTGTGATTTTTTTCGTGATTTAACGAAATTTGCATTTTTTTTTTCGTGATCCTTTGACGAAATATGCATTTTTTTCGCGATCTTTTCACGAAATCTGTGTTTTTTATGCGATTTTTTGACGAAATTTGTGGGTTTTTTCACCATTCTTTGAAGAAATCTGCAGGGTTTTTCTTTTCGCAGTTTTTTGACGAAACTTGTGCTTTTTTCCGCGATTTTTTCACGAAATTTCTTTTTTTTTCGCATTCTCTTTTAATGAAATTTCAGTTTTTCCTCTTTGAAGAATTTTGTAGTTCTTTTTTACGATTCTTTGACGAAATTTGCGTTTTTTTTTTTCGTGATTTTTTAACGAAATTCGCATTTTTTACGTGGTTTATTCACAAAATTCACGTATTTTCGCAATCGTTAGAGGAAATTTGCTTTTTTCCCCGTGATTCTTTGACGAAATTAGCGATTTTTTTCAGCGACCATATCGAAATTAGCGATTTGTTTATGTCCGAATTTTTAGACTGATGACCGATATTTTTAAATTTTCCGAATTGAATGCTTTAAATTTTTGGAAAATTCGGGACAGAATCACACCTGCTACTTTCTTTTCTTATGTTCGGGAGAATCGCAGATCAGGAGACCATAAATTCCGAATGAATTTAACCCCTTTCCTCCCTGGCATCGATCTTTCAACCGTCGCGTTTGGCGAGTGAAGACAATAAAGTTAATCATCACATTTTAAGTGCTACTCGACGATTGGCGAGTGCTAATTTTGTGCTATACCCCCCTAAGGGCATTAACTGGGGTTGTCAAAAGTTTTAGGTCATTTGGCCATATCTCAGCAACAGTTTTGGGTAGTAGCGTGAAACTCAGGATAACAAATCTACTAAAAAAATTGTTAAACATATATTTTAGTAATTTTAGAAATCCTCCCCAGCCCCTAAAGTTCATCCTAGCACTTTCTCTCTTCATCTTTAAAGCAGCCTGTGGATCCTGAGAATCCCTTACACCTATTTATCTTGCTAGATACATGAGATATGTTTCACTGGAAGAAATATGATTTGAATAATTGAATCATTTATTTCAAGTTATAATATCATTATTGTAAGTGTAGGATTTCAAGTATTGAGATAAAAAAAAAAAAAAAAAAAAAAAAAAAAAAAAACCTGTTAAAGTTAAAAATTGTTATTTAAAAAATAATAATAATAAAACTCCACTATCTAAAGATTAATTAATAAAGTGATTTATTCATTAAAATTCAGGGGAGGAATTTTTTTTCTTTTTTTCTCTCTTTAGCAGTTATAGGGTTTCTGCACTAAAATTTGTTTTACCTCTGTATTTTAATCTATTTTACTATTTTTATCGTATTATTCAGTTGAGGTTTAGGTAAAAACTAACAAATTTGAACTTTTTATTAAACTTGATTTTATCAGTTATGAAAATTTAAAATAAATTAAAATTTTAAAAATATTATCAGTAACCATGGAAATTCAAACATGTCAAGTAAATTGTATAAAAATAAAGTGAATGAAGTACTTTTTTCAGTGTAGGAAATGATCCCAGAAAAAATATGAACAGATGAAGCATTCTGTAAAATACAAAGTTTGAAAACCTCGAAAATACAAATTTAAGCCTCTAGGTGATGTCGCTTGTAAGGTTTTTGCACTAAACAAATATTTCTATACAGAACATTCATTATTTTAGTGTTTTTTTTTTTTTTTTTTTTGCACTAATTAAATTTTCTATATATCCGCTAGAAAACCAGTGGCAATATTAGCTCATTTTTTAATGTATCGTCAATTATGTGGTTTCGGAAATAAACTGCTGCGGAGTTGGTGGGAAAAATGGACAACTCCGACTCTTTCGCTCAAAAATGGGCCAACTCTGACAATGCAGTCCTGCTTGTAAAATGGACAACTCTGACTCCGGAAATTTTAACACATCCGACTCCAACTCTTTTGCTCCAAAATGTCTCAGACTCTGACCCCGCAGCCCTGGAAATAAATGATTCAATTGTGTTTGTCATTTATTCTGCTGCTCAGAATCTCAATAATAAAAGCAGCATGTTCTCAGACAGTCATTAGCTTAAACAGTTTTAACTTTATAGACATGTAAATTAAGCCTATTGGGAAGAATTTAAACCACTGTTTTCTGTGACTTGCGAAGTTTCCATAATACACAGCAAGTTGTTTTTGTAGGACTATGCAGAAACAAATCATAAATGTTGTAAACAATCGCATCTCACATATTAGGCCTGCTGCTTCTTGCAAGGTAACCAACACTATCAATTTCATTTAAATTTTTCATACCAATTCCTGATATTCTTGAAAACTGGTGAATGCATCCATGCAAACTTCTAAACTTTTGTTGAAGGGAGATGAACAATCAATTTTGTTTTGTGAAACCACAAGATACACAGAGTTTTTCTTTCAAAAATTTCATTCCAACCTATTCACTACTTACAATTAAAGCTGCTGCCTACTGAATAATAAAAAAAGTACCATATAGACCAAGCCTCGCACGGTAGTTTCTTCAGAATTTTTTCTTTTTTTTTTACACTCTTTTATTTAAATTCAACCCTGATTTTGTATATAAAGATGGAATTGTCGATTTTTAAATCATGTCTTGTTATGTTAGACACAAAAATTATGTTCACTGATTTGTTCCCGGTGACAATACAACATTTTAAAAATTTAATTATAAACTAATACATTAATTTAAAGGCATTTTTCGATTACCCCACCACAGGAGATAAACTGCCAAATATTCTCTGTAACATGTAGAATTGTATAAGAGTTGAAACAACAATGGATTTAATAATGTGTCAATAAACACATGCCAAAATATGCAAATGGCTGCCATAAACTGGAACAATGAAACATTTTAAGGGCTAAAACGTAGAAAAGAAATTATAAATAAAATATGAATATAATATTTCACTGTAATTTCACCGTACCTGTTACGGGTTAAGAAAACTATTTTTACTATTTCCTATTTTTCAATAAACGTAGAAAAGTAAAACTTACTATATGCAAAATATCAATAAGTTATGGAGGATGTATTTCTATCTATGGCTTGTGGTTTAAAGGATGGTTGAAAGGGAAAAGGCAGTGAAAATTATGTCATAGTTTTGCAAAAGTGATGACATGTTTCAATTTTAAATATCTTCTTGTTTTTTTTTAAATATAATGTCATTTTTTTCAGGGGTGGGGATATAAAATTTAAATTTTTAATCCCAAAGCATTTATTCAAGAAAATGAATAACATATTTTAAACTTGAAAAGAAAAGAAAACTTTGTATATATCTAAAAATTTGGATGGTTATTTATAAAAATAAATGTTTTTTATAAGAATACAATTATCTCAGGTATATTCTGAGTGCTATTCTCCATGTTTTATAAAGTTTAAATGATTAATCTTCAACAATTGTTGTACTAGTCAACAGCTGGCAGAAAAAATGTGCTATTTTAGGAACTATGTGGTATGTTTGGCAGAAAAATTGTCTTTCTTTAAAAATTGCTGCTAATTTCATGCCAAAGTGTATCGCCATGGCATCAAGCTATAGCAATGTTTGTAACAATATGGTAGTGATTTTAAACATAGCAAAAGTATAAGCCAGGACTGGGGAGTCGGTGGGGAAAAATGGATGACTCTGACTCTGGGAATTTTAACAGATCTGACTCTGACTCTTTCGTTAAAAAATTGGCCTGACTCCAACTCAGACAATGCAGCCCTGCTTGTAAAATGGACGACTCCGACTCCTTCGCTCAAAAATGGACTTGACTCTGACTCTGCATCCCTGGTATAAGCGCAGTTATCTATCAAGAAATATTAGCATAATTATAGAATGTGTATAAAAATATTAGATCACATGAAATAAACATTTTATAAAATCAATTAATTTTATTTGTTCTAGCCAGTTAAAATGAATTTTGCTGTTTTTTTTTTACCTACATAGACATTAATTAGACCTTGATTTAATACAGAAGGCTTAGTGCTGGCTTCAAGATAATTCTTTATCATCTTAAGATAAATAACCGTTAGTATTGGCGAGAATTTTGATTATGAAAGATTAAATATTTAAAAAAAATTGCTTAAACATACCAATTTTTTTTTCCCGAATCAAGACTTAGTTCGTTGTTTTTCTCATAATTGAATAAAGCATATTTCATAAAAATCGTCAGAATTGTTTTCAATTATTACCACCATTTTGACTAATGAGCTTTTGTTAAACATAGAAAACAAGTTTTCTCAAATTAGAGACCCAGCTAAATAGTTTTCTCGTGACTGAATTAGTATAGGCCACAAGTCTTATGAAAATCGCTAGAGCCAATTTCGATATATAGGAGCCTTTTCAGTGCTGAGTTTGTTTTAACCAATGAAAACGAACTTTTCCAAATTCAAGACCTTGCTAGTTTGCTCTCTCGTGGCCCCATTAGTGTAGAAGGTATGTTCCATGTAAATTACACAAGCATTTTTGATTTATAGCAAGCAGAATTTTCTATGCTGAGTTTATTTTACCCTGTCAAAACAAATTTTCTTGAATTTGGGACCCAGTTAGATCTTTTTCTCAGGCTTGATTTAGAATTGGAGGCAAGTCTTGTGAAAATCTGCCTAGTTGCTTACGATATCATCTATAATCAGGAAAATCATTTGCTCATTTAACATATATGATATTAGAAAAAGGCTATATAAGGATTAAGATTTCACATTTCTACCTTTGCAATTATTTCATCTAAAAATTTTGTAATTGGGGATTTGTGCTTTGGAAAAAATTTACAAACTTCAAAAATTTTATGGCAGCATCTGTGAAAATGATTCAGGGATTTACAACCCTCCATTTAAACAAAGAAATGAAAAGCACATATTAATGTTATAGATTTAGAGACATTTTTCTTTTCTTCATTTTATTATTATTTTGTGTTATTGGCCATTTACTCCTTCAGTCTGTAGCAATAACTATTAGATTATTTTCATAAATTTCAAAACATCCAATTGTTTTATGCCTTTACAAAAACTCCCTGAACATAAATGCTGTATTTGATTTGTCATCTTTAGTTGTGAACTAATTTAACATTTAATTAACTTCTCCTGTTTCTTGTGTGCATTACAAATTTCTTTATTTAAAAGCTTAGTGATTTCAACACAAGGCACTTTTCTTTCAGGTTTGAAATCTTCTGCCAAAGCGTGCTTCCGAATACACTGGAACTGAGTTTTCTTTTTTAAGAGTTCCTTCAAAAAATCATTTTATACTTTGTTGTTTATATATATATTTTTTTTTAAACACAAGTGATTGGTTTGGCAAAGTTCTTCCCCCTGTAAGTTGTTACCTAGAACTGACTAATTCCAATCAAAGTATTTAAATGTGTAGTGGCAGTTAAGGAGTTAATAACTGTTTAAAATTCATCGAATCACTAATTCTGATGTGCTTAAAATAGTACTATTTTTTCCTAGAGGCACTGATTGACAATTTGTAATAAATACACCTTTTTTTTTTATCATATACAGTAGTCTCTTCAAATCCACGCAGCTTGGGACCAGAGGTTGTGCTGATTTTAGAATTTTGCAAATTTCTGGTCATTGCTGTGTTTACATTTTTTAAACAGTAATTTGGATGTAATAATTTAATCAAAATTATAATTAATGTTTGCAATATAGGAAAATATTAAAATAATTAAGTAAAGTAATAGACTAAAGTGATAAAAAGTAGGATAATTTGAAAATCGATTAAATTATTAAAATTATAGATCAAGTAAATAATTAATAATGTATAATTAAATATGCATAATGAAGATCAGATACATTTTCCTTGAATTACTCAACAAAGTTTTCCTCATACAGCTACCCTATTAATTCACATCAAAATTATAAAGTAAGGAAGTTTTATTTCAGGTTTAGCCAGTCTTAATATTAAAAAAAGCTTGATTTATACATAAATATATGGTAAAAAGATAGTGATTACCAGTGATATCAGCAATATCTTGATTTTTTTTTTTTCAAAAATAAATTTATACTTTCTTCATGAAAAACTACAAGTTCAGTCATATTATTGAGAATTCCTTATTAAAATACATACAAAATGATATAAAACTAAAAAAGTCTTTAATTTTGGCCTTACATCTGAGCTGAAAGTTTCATTGTTTACATCTGCAATGATGTGCAGATTTTAGGCATTTGCAGATGTTAGGGTTGTGGATTTGAGGGAGTCTACTGTATATATTTATATACACATCTATACTAATAAAAAAACAAATCGCTCTGTCTGTCTGTGTGTGTGTCTGCGATGGCTAGCAAAATCTAAGGCACGTACGAGGCTCAAAATTTTTTCGAGGAAAGTCAAAGGCCTCTTCTGGTGTACCTGAGCTTCAGAATTTTAAATTTCTGATAATTAGTTGAGAAATTAATTAAAAACTCCAAATTAAAAGAATGGAAAGTATTCATAATTCAACAAAAGCATAGATTTTTATCAAACCGCAGAATATTTCTTCAAAAAGTTGAAGAGAGGGCAAGGGGTTAACAGCGCTGCCATGGCAATAAATGTACTGGACTTTTTTATAAAGGGGCTATATCTTAAATTCTACTGGGCCTAAAAACTCAAAAATCATACAGCCGGATGCAGAAAAAATTCCCCTTTCAGAAATTCTAAAAATTATTTTCATATTCATGTAAGTAGTTGAAAAATCCATTTATAAAATCTCTTTTATTTCCGTTCAAAGAAACACTTGATTTTTGAGGAATCTTTCTTAGTGAGAGCAGGTGTTTTGAAAAGCAGACTGGCTGGCGCTGATGGGTAGTGGCATTTATGGACAACCTGTAAAATTTTTCAAATATTGAATTTATAGATTTAATTTTTAAGCATCCGGATATAGAATTTTTTGCTGATTTCAGATACGTAAATTTCTCCACAGTCGCTCAATTTCAACATTAGATATTAATTATTATTTCATTAATTGGATGATTCCTTTTTCTACTCTCAATTTAAAAGCAAGTTTTTCGAAACCACAAATGATTATGCTAGGATTATTTGGGAAAGCCATCAAATTTTTAAAAATACACCATTTAGAAATTTTAAAGTTATGCATCTAGCCCTGTCTTTAAATGCAGTTTAATAATATCTAAATTTTAGAAAAATCGATCTACAAGTTTATGTTTTGTAAAAGATTCGATTTTTAAAAAAGAAAAGAAATGCTGAAATGCGAATTTGTTAAAATTAAGAAAACTCACAAAACGATCGATTTGTAACTTTCAGATAAATTATAACACATAATAAAGATTTTAAAGAGTAGGGGGCATCAAATTTCGGGGGAGAGGGGAATAAATTTTTTTACGGGGGGTGGGGGGGCACGATCAAATATTTAATATTATACTGTTTCCTATCGTTTTAGATGCAGATTTTTGACAGAGCTCTGGGATAAATATTACTTATTTAATATAAAACTTTCAGATAGTTTATAACACATAATATAGATTCTAAAGAGTAGGGGGCATCACATTATGGGGGGGGGGGGCAATAATTTTCTTTATTTTGGCACGATCAAATATTTAAAACTGTACTGTTTTAGATGCAGATTTTTAACAGAACCCTGAGATAATACTTATTTAATATAAAATTTCAAAAGTATACTTACCCCTATTTCGAATAGTAATTTCAACAAACATCGTAAATTCTTGCTAATAAATTTTTTTTAGAGGAGCACAATCAAATATTTAAAATTGTACCATTTTCTATGGTTTTAGATACAGATTTTCGACACAGCCCTGCGATAAATATGACTTATTTAATACTAAATTTCAAAACTGTACTTACAACTATTTTCAAATAGTAGTTTCGGTCAGAAACGGTTTTCTTAAGAATAGAGTTTGCTCCCTAGTGGTGGAATGTGGAACTAAAAGATTCGAGATTGGGCTTTTTTTGCAAAATTTAACAGTGTGTGTGCAGCATGCCTGCCAAACAGTACTGTAGGCAGCGGGTGTTGCAGGTTCATTCGGTTCGAGATTGGGTCTTTTTATAAGATTTTATAGTACAAATTTCAGGTCCATTTTAGAATATTATTATGGGCCCAGGCAACACTGGTTGGCTCAGCTAGTATAGGATAAAATAATTCAGTCGAGCGCACTTATAACGAAGTCACTCAGGGGCAAATATTATATCGTCATAACCAGTATTCGTTGTAAGCAATCGCAGTTTCATTTCAACTAATTATTTAATATATATTTTAAGATGCTTATTAGCTTTTGTCAAAACATTTATTAAGGATATTTTAATAAAAAAAAATTTTAAATTATATTTATTCTGAAATATGATAAAAATTTAAGATGAATCTTTATAGACCGAGAGGTGGCAGCACACAATCACCTGATCGAGTTGGAGGCTGAAATTCCAGAATTAGACTGAACTCGATTCGCATATTAAAATGCAACTGATCTGCCAAGTCATGTAGGTCAAAATTAACATTTTACCCACTGGCCGCTGTCCAGTACACTGATTTTTTTCACTGGCCAGTTTTTTTTAACCACTGGCCAGTAACAAAGTTATGTATGCTCCATACAAAATTGTGTTTTTCTAACTATCAACATTGTAATTTACTAATATATATATTACTTACCATTCGATATGATTACACTCAACTGAAAATTTAAATTTTTATTATTAATTGCAATGAAATAAATTCACAGGAAATTTTCAGAAAGGTTACAGCAGAGAGGGAACCCTACCGCCTCCCCCCTCCCAGGCACTGAGTAATATGTATTTTTCTGCGACCATTTAACGAATTTCACGTTTTTTTCGCGATCTTTTGACAAAATTCACGTTTTTTCGTGACCTTTTGCAAAATCTGCGGTTTTTTTACGATCTTCTGGCAAAATCTGCGTTTTTTCGCGATCTTTTGACGAAATCTGCGTTTTTTCCGCGATCTTTTCACAAAATCTGCGTTTTTTCGTAATCTTTTAACAACATTTGTGGTTTTTCACCATTCTTTGAAAATATTTGCATTTTTTTTCGAGATTTTTTGACGAAATTTGCGTTTTTAGGCGATCTTTTGACGAAAGTTGCGTTTTTTCCGCGATCTTTTCACGAAATTTGCGTTTTTTCCGCGATCTTTTCATGAAATTTGCGTTTTTTCCGCGATCTTTTGACAAAAGTTGCGTTTTTCCGCGATCTTTTGACGCAATTAGCGTTTTTTTCCGCGATTTTTTCACGAAATTTGCGTTTTATCCGCGATCTTTTCACGAATTTTCCGTTTTATCCGCTATCTTTTCCCGAAATTTACATTTTTTCCGCGATCTTTTCCCGAAATTTACGTTTTTTCCGCGATCTTTTCCCGAAATTTGCGTTTTTTCCGCGATACTCTGAAGAATTTTGTGATTCTTTGACGAAATTTGCGTTTGTTCCGGGATCTTTTCACGAAATTTGTGTTTTTTCCGCGATCTTGTCACGAAATTTACGTTTTCTCCGCGATCTTGTCACGAAAGTTGCGTTTTCTCCGAGATCTTGTCACGAAAGTTGTGTTTTTTCCGCGATCTTTTCACATAAGTTGATTTTTTTCCGCGATCTTTTCACATAAGTTGATTTTTTTCCGCGATCTTTTCACGAATTTTGCGTTTTATCCGCGATCTTTTCGCGAAATTCGCGTTTTTTCGCGATCTTTTCACGAGATCTGCGGTTTTCCCGCGATTTTTTTACGAAATTCACGTTTTTTTCCGTGGTCCTTGGACGAAATTTACGTTTTTTCGCGATTCTTTGACGGAATTGGTGATTTTTTTCTGCATACGATTGACAAAATTTATTTTTTTCAGTGACCATATCGAAATTACCGATATTTTTATGTTCAAATTTCGGACTGGTAACTTTTTTTTTCCCGGAACCGAATGCCTTAAATTTTCGGAAAATTCGAGACAAAATCACCCCTGCTACTTTCTTTTCTTACGTTCAGGAGAATCGGCGATCTGGATGCCGTAAATTCCTAACGTATTTCACCCCTTTCCTGCCTGGCATCGATCTTTCAACCAATGCGTTTGGCAAGTGAGGACAATAAAGTTAATCGCCACGTTTTAAGTGTTACTTGACGCCTGGTGAGTGGCGAGTGCTAATTTTGTGCTATACCAAGTCATATCTTGGTGGAAAACATTTGAAAACCCGATTTTAGTGGTTAACTCATTGGTTTACCATTATGTTTTCCTGCACCCAAAAGTATGAAAACATGGAGGACTGGGGGCAGGAAAACACAATGGTAAACATACAAGTCAACCACTAAAATCAGTTTTGGAGGTGTTTTCCACTAAGATATGACTTGGAAAATCAGTTGCATTTTAATATGTGAATCGAGTTTTAACTATTTCTGGAATTTCACCCTCCAACTCAATGAAATGATTGTTTGTGCTGCTGCCTCCCATTCTATTATAATTTCATGTATTTCAACAAGATAGAGCACAAAAAACAAAATTAAAGCATGCCTGCAAAAAATGACACTTTACATGCAGGATTCAGTTAAATAGGGAGAAAATATCCATTATTGTCTTTTCACATTAGAATTTAATATGTACACAGACAAATTCCTCTCCAGTTGTCTAAAGTTTTTCTTGCAATAAACATCATGAGCAGAAAAATATCTGTGGAAGTTTTTGCATATTTTGATTATCAACAAGCTGCTGAAACTTTGCCAGCTGTGTTTCTTTCTTCCTTTATAGTGTTGACTCTAAGCCGTTTTAGCAGGATACAGCACCCAGCGGCCCATTTTATTTCTTTTATGTGCCCGGTGGCCCTTTTTAACCCTTCCAATGCACCTGACAGCTCTTTTTAGCACTTCCTATGTGCCCCTTGGACTTTAACAGTTTCACAGTGCCCAATTGCTCTTCTTTATAATAAAAATCTGCCATTTTCTTTACTTTTATCAGAATTTGCACGAAATTTAAAATTGTGCATATTTTTCCACCAAGTCCCATTTTTAGTGATGTCATAACGAGAATTTCGAGCATGGGAGGTTACCTAATCAGGAATTGGATTAGATTTGGATTCATATTTATCCTGCACAATTTTCCCGGCAAATTTACTTCAACTTTTCAGGCTTCGCATGAACACTCTAGTGAGCGGTACGGTATGCAAATTTTGATTGGTTCTTTGATTTGCATATTAACAGGGTTCGACTGTATTGTGAAATTCGTCAATTGGTAGAGGGGGGGGGGGGAACGTTAAATTCAGCATTCAGTCATGAGAAAAAATAGAAAAATTCTTCAGTTGGTTAAAAAAAACTATGAGTTGCCGAAAAAAAAAAAAATCATAAAATTCGTCAGTTGATGGAGGTGGAGTGGATAGAGAGAATCATGAAATTCAATTAGTCGTGGGAAAATATCACAAATTCTATTAAGGGACTCTAACCAAACCAGTTCAAGATATTTTTTTAGAACTAGGTACAAGTGTGCCTTTTTTTTCTAGAGTCAACACTACTTCACATCATTGTCCGATTCATGACTTTGTGTTGAATTGAGTGATCTTGCAATTTCTTCATTGGGGTCTTTATCCTGTGTAATAACATTTGCATCAATTTTAGCATATTCCATGAGTATTACATCCAATGGAATAATTTTACTTTTACCCATAGATCATTTGCTTCATAATATTGGATTGAATGATACATCAATGTCATTAGTTATTTCAACAGCAAATCCAGCGTGCTTAGCATTTTTTAATTGTTTCTGATTTCACATCATGCCATGCATCATTTAGCATCTTGCAGGCCATTTTGATATCAATAGCTATCCATTTTTCTTTTTCCATTATACTAAGCAGAATGTGGTGCAAAACACGTACTCTATAAGATCTTTATAAGCTGTTAAAATAATCCTGTGATCTATTGGCTGCAATTTTGAAGTTACATTGGGGAGAAATCAACAGATTGTTATGGATTTAAGGTTCTCTCTTAGTCCATGTGAGGTGCAATTGTCGATTAGCAAAAGAATTTTTCTCCCTTTTTTATTCATATCAGCCTCAAAGTCCCTTAGCCATTCTTCAAATAAATCTGATGTCATCCTGATTTTTTGATTGTACAGTATGAAACGAGCAATTCTTTGCACCCTTTAAAATATCGAGGACTTTTTTATTTTCATATATTCATTAGTTTACATTTATCCAGGGTTCGTGATTTTTTTTTATTTTTAAAAGAAAAATCAAATTAATAATCGGATTTTTAAAAAAAATTTAAATCAGATTTTTTTAATAAACCTCACACATTGTAATTTTATACGGCTTCAATTTATGAAATTAAAGTTATATACACAGACAGACACACAGATGCATGCTATATAAATATTACCAATACATATTAATAATATTGCACAATTTACATAAATGATTAAAATTGTAACATTTTAGGTTACGCTTATTGCTAGTCATCATGAAAAATGGAAAATTAAATCTCTGTACTGTCATAAAATCAACAGCCGAGTGCTATACATCTATTGCATCTTTTACATGTACATTTATTTCCATTTGGTTGTTAATGACAACAGCATGCGATTTCCTTTCTGTGTGTTTCTGTGTGAACACCTATCTACATCCCCTATCCCAAAGCAACAGACATCCCACCTAGGCACGCATCTGACTACAATTTTTTATGGAAGGCATTGTTTGAACATTTTGCTTTACTACTGTAATATCCTGACTTGCTTAGAAAAGTGTGAAAAGCACCCTAATAAAAGACGGAAAATCACAGAGACAAATTTCTGAGCATCTGGCTAACTTTAAAACATTTTATACTGTCATACCACTTTTCTGGAAATTTGTGTAAGAAATTTTTGTATGCATGCTTGCCCCAAAACTCCACTTTAACCGATATGTGCAATGAACTTACTTTGTTGTATTCTGTTTCTTTAGCAAAGTTTAAGTATACGATGATCAAGGGGAATTAAATCAAAATGTAATAAGCAATAAATCGTATTAAGTGGTACCATTATAAGCATGCTTGACTGTATTAATTATTAAGAATCCCTAGTTGCTGATTTATTAAATCCTATTACCTGTTTTTAACAAGCCTATTTACGTGATTTTTTCAATATTTTATTTTTCCTAATAAAAAGACAGAAAATAGAAAACAAAATTTAGAAACTTTAAATGTGTTGAAAAACTCTTTTTGGGAGGGGGTGGGGAGGTTCAGCTGATGGGATGAATAACTTTTTTTACAATCCTCTCCCTCCTTTGAAGCATTGTAATATAAGATAGTAATATAAAATCAGATAACACTTTTAATATCCTTCTTCGAATAACTCTTATTTATATAGTTTTTTTTTTTTTTTTTTAATGTTGTTATTGTTTAGTTAAAATTTCCTACATACCTTTTTCACTGTATCATTTTTTCTACTGTTATTTTTAGAGTATTGAATGGTTTCCTGTAAACTCTTTGCCATCTGGAAGAAAAGACCAAGTGTGTAAAACAACTTTAAGGCCAATAAGTTTCTTCATGGTGATACCTTTTGTAAAGTAAATTTATCTTTTTCTCTCTTTACAACTTTATATGTTGTAGTTGTATTATTCTTTTTAAGTGTTGTTTATCATTTTTTTTAAGCATTAATCCTGAGAGTTTTATTTAAAAGCTTTTGACATTATTTGTCAAATAGTTTTGAATTAGATAAATCTGTTAAAAATTTTCTTTCAATTTTTTTTTCCTGCGAAAACCTGGTCAAAAATAAGTCTTTTCCTACTGAGTCTGTTTAACTATCATGCAAAATTTAGCTTAATTTTGCTGCTTTATAATTTAATTTAATTTTTTGTCTTGGTAATCTTATATGAATGCTAACTCTATGTTTTTTTATTTAAGGGAATATTCAAAAAATTTCCAATAATAAAAGCTATATAATTGTACCATCTAAAAGACCATCTTTTGTGAATAATGTAGCAGGGATAGGGGGGGGGGGGAGGAGAGATGACCACCCCAGGAACTAATAATGTAGCAATTGGAATCTTTCATTTTCATAAGAATAGCTGTATTTTTAACACTTTCGGAATTTTAACATAGTTGAAAAGTTTTTATGATTTCGGTTTGTCTGGCCACACTCTAACTCATGTGAATATAATTGGGATTGCCCTGAAATTTTTGTATGTTATTGACGTTTACTCAAGGGTGATTCTGTTCCAAATTTTCTGAAAATTTTGAAAATTTAAAGCATTTGGTTCTGAAAAAAAAAAAAAAAAATCGGTCATCAATTTGAAAATTCAGACATAAAAAATATCGCAGATTTCGACAAATGGTCACCGAAAAAAATCAATTTTGTCAATCATTCACTGAAAAATCGACAATTTCATTAAAGGATCATGAAAAAAACTCAAATTCTGTCAAAGGATCATGATGGAAAAGAAATGCAATTTCATCAAAGGATTGTGAAAAAACTTGAATTTCGTTCAGGGATCACAGAAAAAACAAAATTTGCCAGAGAATTGCAGAAAAAACACAAATTTCATCAAAGAATTGTGGAAAAAAAAATGCAAATTTCGTCAAAGAATCGTGGAAAAAAAATGCAAATTTCGTCAAAGGATTGCGAAAACCCCCTGCAAATTTCATTAAAGGTGCAAATGGCATAGCACATTGTATCAGCAGTAGATGGTGACATACCTAAATTGGCGGTAATTATTTATAAAAGTTGTATTTACGTTACTTCCGGGAACAGTTTCCCAGCACGTGTGTTTATTCAGATAGTATACACTGATGAGCCAAAACATTATGACCATCTACCTAATAACGCATTGTTCCACAATTGGCACGTGAAACAGCTGCAACCCACCTTGGTATGAATACCACAAGTCTTTGGTAGATAGCAGAAGACAGATTGTACCAGATCTTCAAACAGCGATCATGCAAATCCGGGATATTCCAACATAATTGTTTTTCAGCTCTGAGCTAACGTTCGTTGACACCCCAAATTTGTTCTATCGGATTGAGATCAGCTGAGTTAGGTGGCCAGGATGTTAACTGGAATTCAGTATTATGTTCCTGAAACCACTCCAGCACAATTTGAGCCCTGTGACATGGAGCATTCTCTTGATCAAAGATTTCATCTCCATTTGGGAAGACAGATACAATTTAAGGGTGCAACTTGTTCGCAGTGATGTTCAGATAGTCTGCGGCCTTCATGGTCAGTTCTACCACAACCACAAGTCCCAGAGACGTCCATGAGATCGTTCCCCAAAGCATAATATCGCCACAACAGGCCTGTGTATGACCTGCTGTATAAGGGGGAGCAACAGCTCGCCTGAAAGAGGGCGTACCCTGATATGTATATCGACGTGTTGAAGGATGAATGGAGATTCTTCCGATCAGGCGACTCTCTGGCAATGATCCATGGCCCAGTCATGATGTTCCTGGGCATAGTGTAGGTGTAGTTGGTGATTATGCTTGGTCAACAGAGGCACATGAGTGGGACATTTGCTGTGTGGTGTCATATTCAACAGTGTCATCTGAACTGTGTGCTCCAAACCAATTCTGCTATGATCTGTATTGTATTGGGATGTCAGTTGGGATGTCTCATAGGTTTCGATTTTGTTTTATCAGGCGTGAGAGTCTCTGACGTCCTTTTTCTTTGATAACCCATGGACGTCCAACGCCATGGCGTCTACTGAGGGTTTCACCGTCATTCATCCACTTTGCATAAGTACTAACAACTATATGTCACGAACAACACACGAGTCGTACAGTTTCGGAGCCTTCGTTCTGAGCCTTCGGGCCATTGAATTCTGCCCTCTATCAAAGTTGCTTACATCAACGACTTTTCCCATCACAGGCAAAAGTAAGTGCAAAAATAATTCTTCAGACTCCCTAACAGCAGTTAAGTACCATTCCCACCTGATTACTTGCCCTTCACGTGATCCAGGCGAGTTAATTGCAAAATGTGATGATGGTCATAATGTTTTGGCTCTTCAGTGTATATACTGCGGGTTGATGTTGTTTAACACATGTGAATTTGATTTAATCCACTAGACTCAAAGATGTCTAGTTACGGCAGCTATTAAGTACTGCCAGGGGAATGCTGAATTGCATTTAGCTTATTTACGTTAATTTTTTTTCTTCTCTTCAATCAAATTATCCTTTACTCTGCCGGTGTGATAAATATAGCCATAATGATAAATGATATTTGACAACTTTGCACAAATATCTGGTAATATCCTTCTAGTCATTTATGCAAATGTTATACTTTTAATAGTTTTTAAATAAATCTTTTACACCTGTTATTCCAAAAATGTTTTTGAAGAAGAGTTATCAAATACTGTAAAAGCATCTATGTTTTCAAGACTGTAAGCGAGTGTTTTAAATAAATATCGAGCTTAAGTTTCTCAAGTTTCTGTCTTTACTTGTTAAGTAACTCATGGCTTACACCCAATGTTTATTTTACCCATTCTTTAAGTTATCTTATACAGCATCTCTCATACTTCGAATATTTTAATGTCAATATGAGCTACATCAGCCTTAGCTTTCATTGCATATTTAACATTTTATTAGGCTCTGCTTTTGTAAGTTAACATATTAGATAATTGCCTGTCTATTATATTCATCATCAAACAACCTGTTGTTGAAATTCACAACTCTGGAATTTCTGTTGTTTGTTTCCGATGTTTCTGCAGTTGATGAAATAAGAGATTTTTCAACGCCTAATTGATAAAATTCATGATTTTTTTGCACGAGCAATTTAGGAAATTCCCGACTTTCGAATTTTCAGAGATGCTGGTATCTATGGTCTCTGCGGGCCCAGGTTGTGCATCCGTATTTTATTAATAATTTTCTAGCAGGTTTTGCATTTGTTTTGTGAAAAATTCCTATTATTTATTTCTTAAGAAAAATTACTCTTATACATTGAAACCTCCCTAACTTTGATACTTACGGTTTCAGAAAAAAGTTTCCAACTTTGAAAAGTATCCAAAAATATTTTATAATTTCAACTTATAATTTTTGTTTAATTTTTAACTTGCTTCTTGTTTCTAACTTTTAAATGTCTGATAAAACATTTGCTGTTGTATGCTTTTAAGCAGGATAAGGTATATAAAACATCAAGTTTGTGTGATTTGAACTGTAACTCTTTCAGCTAGAAAAGAAAAATGCTTTCCTAGATATAATGCAGTAAATTGATTGACATTATAAACATTGTTTTTTAGGTATGGCATTTATTGCTATTTTCTAGATCAGCGTTTCTTAAACTGTGGTCCGCAGACCCCTGGGGGTCCGCGAGCTTACAGTCGGGGGTCCTCAGGCCCAGTGTTGCTCAGACCTTTTTTATTGGCAAGAATTTCTGTAGCTGTAGTTGAATGCAGAACTAGAACTTCCAATCTAGGACTATTAATAAACATAAAATAAACATCTAAATCTATCGAGGGAGGCATTTCAATGCTTGGGAAAGGAACCTCACTCCCGCTCCTCCGCTCCACCTTCTGAATTCATCTCTGCGCAGCCAAACAATTTTACTGAATATATTTTCCCATCGTTAGCACACTTTACATATGCATTCTGTTTCGCGCTTTCATAGTAGCAATCACGTGACCATACGTTATCTTATAAAGAAATGCGAAAGCAACATGTAAACGGTAGTGAGTGAATTCCTGAAATTGTAATTTTTAAGTGCACTGCTCGTATTTTAATCTCTATTGTTACGTACTTGCATTTTTTTAAATTCATGATATGAATGAGTGGCTAAAGACCGGTAAAATAAACTTAATGGGATCAGATATGGGTTCAGATATAGAGGATGATGATTTAATACATCACAATTTAACAGTGAAAAAAATTACCCCAAAGGAAAAAACGTAAGTATTCTGAAGAATATTTATTTAACATTGAGATTTGCGAGCACCTGTATTAATAAGAAGAACAGCCTGTTTGTGTTATTTGTCCCGATATACTGTCAAATGAATGTATGAAATTAGCAAAACTCCGTAGACATTTATAAACTAAACATGAAGCTTTTTTAAACAAACCAACTGGTTTTTTAAACAAAGTTAAAAGAACTAAAAGCAAGGCAAAAACTAATTGAAAAGACCGTAAATGGTACCATTAATGAAAAAGTTGTTTTTACCTCGTATGGGATATCTTTGATGGTAGCCAAACCTCAAAACCTCATACAATTGCAAAGAATTCAATTCTACCTGCTGCTACAACAATGGTCACAACAATGCTAGGAGAAAAAAAAAGCAAAGGATCTAAATTTAATTTCGTTATCTAATGATACTGTTAAGAATAGTATCACCAACTTACATGAAAATATTGAGAGCCAATTTATTGAACGTGTAAAAATAAGTCCTCATTTTGCATTACAGATAGATGAGAGTTTAGACTTTTCCAATAATGGGTATTTGTTAGCTTTCGTTTTTATAAATTTGGTGATAAGATATATGAAGATTTTTTGTTTTGCAAATCCATTCCATCTCACACAACATATGCAGCGCTAATCCCTGTTTAGATGGTTTCATTGAAGAAAAAGAAATACGTTGGTCAAAATGTGTCGGAATGAGTACAGATGGGGTTCGAGCTAAGAGTGGACCTATTAATGGTTTAATCAGCTTGTTTAAAGGTGAAACATCACATCCAGTTTGGAAACGCTGTTATATTCAATGCTAATCACTGGTCGCAGAAAAATGCCGGAAGATTTAAGCCTACATTCAACGAAGTTGTTTCAGTAGTAAATTATATCAAGTCTTCTCCATTTAATTCTAGACTTTGTAAAATTCTGTGCAAAGAAATTGGGAGTTAACACAAAAAATTATTTTTGCACAAAGAAATTAGGTGGCTGTCACGAGGAAAAGTTTTAAATCGCACTTTTGCACTGTGTGATGAAGTAAAGCTATTTTTATTGGATTCCATTTGAAAGAATGTTTAAATGATTTCTCCTGGTTTATCAAGATGGCATATTTGACAGATATTCTTAGTTTTCTGAATGAACTGAATTTAAGCTTACAAGGAGCATTGGTACATATTTTAAAAGTCCAGGATAACGTAGAAGCAACAATAAAAAAATGATTTGTGGGTAAATCGACTTGAAAAGAATAACTTTGAATCATTCCCAACATTATCCGATTTCTTACAAAGCTTTGGCGTTGCAATTTCCCATGATATTGTTGAAAATTTCATTGTACACCTGAAGAATTTGAATAAAGCTTTCCGAATTTATTTTCCTCCCTCAAAGTCAGAAATTGAGTAAATGAAGAATTCCATTTCATTTCCAAGACATTAGCAAAATGAAATCTTTAACATTATTAGAGTAGGAACAACTTGGGGAATTATCATGCTATGTTTCCATGAAAATTGCTTTCCAAGTGAAAAAATAGCCTTCCAAACTTTTGGTTGTGCATGAGAAATACATATGCAAAAACTAGCAGATAAAGCTATCAAACATTTACCTCCCTTCTGTACAACATATTTATGTCAGAAGACTTTATAAAGCCTTGTTCACATGAAAAATAAATATTGAAATCGATTGAATGTCGAACCGAACTTGCGAATATATGTTTCGAACATTACACCAGACATTTCACATCTCGTAGAAAAACAAAAAAGAAGCATCCTTCTCCTGAGAAATGTATGTTTTAACTTCTTAAAATGTGTGCCATTTTTCTTATTAATGGAACTGATTTTTTTAACAACTAAACATGGAATATCTGTAAAGAAAAATAAATAGGGTCTATACCATTAAAATATTTTTTTTTTTTTATCTTACATTTAAAAAAAATTGTAGGGGGTTCCCGAAATGCATATCAAATCAAAAGGGGTCCGCAAGATATCAAAGTTTAAGAAACGCTGTTCTAGATGAATAAATTTTAACTTCTTGAATCTTGTAAATTAACGGAAAGTCTCTGATGCTTTTTGAGTGTCCAACATTCAGATTAGAAAGGTGTTCAACTTATAGAGGTTTGACATAATGTTAATCTAATAGATACATTCCATTCCCAGAAAAAGAGTCCAACTTAAGGATGTGTACAATTTATAGAAGGGTCCAACTTGAGATACATAATTTAGAAAATATCTTGAAACTTTTATGCTCAAATATGCTCATTACAGTATTTGAAGTTTTGAATTTTTTAGAAACCATCTTCATACATCTTAAAATAAACCATCATGTAAATTCCAAGCTTCTTGACTAACAGTCTACCATCTCTCTCAACATAAAATGCTATGTTGGAATAGGGACTGTCACCATTAATTTGCCAACATTAATTTTGAAATCGGTTTGGTATTTCCTACTATTCCACAGAAATGAAATTTAGAAAGCTTTTAAAGTCCTTTTTTAGAACATTTGTTGTTCCTGCCAACCCCAGGTGGTATAGTCACCAGTATAAAATATATCCTGTGTAGGGTCAGAGACTGTCACCATTGATTCACAACTAATTACTTTTATAATTGGTTTGTATTTCCTGAGATTGCATAGAAATTGTAATTTACCCAAACAGCAAATAATCCTTGGCCGAACTTCTGCCGAAAGTCCTAACTCGGCTATGTGTCGTTCTGGTGATCTCATTTTCTGGGGTCGCAGATACGACTTCTTGTCCGCAAGGCAAATCACCCTTCGAGCATCGCCTCCCGACTACAATTGTGTCGGTTTTGAAGCCTTTGCGTATTACTTTTCGATAATTTGGTCACTTGGTAATCTTTTACCGAGTACATTTCAATATCATATGATCTTTTGCCGATTAGCTAATCATATCGAATGGAAGAATTTGTACGATGCAAAAATAGTATTTACAATGTAAAACAATTCGTTTTAATTCAAAAAATAAATATTGTTAATTGGGAACATTTTCCCCTATAAGATGCAAAAATATTTCCATATCGAGGATGTAACTAATTGTAATAAATCTTGTTTTGTTTAAAGTCAAAATATTGTTGTTAAATAATTTTACAATTAAAATTACAATTAATTTTCTATTGTAAGATACAAATAAAATTACATTTAATTTAAAAATTATGTTCTTGCTTATAAGTGACTCACACTGTTGATATACAAATATTATTGTATCTTACAAAGAATAATTAACTGTAATATTCATCCCAAGATCAGCAATATTTAGAATTTAAATTAAATAAAATGTCTTACCTTTTAAGTAATTACGCCCACTATATGAAAACATTTTTGTATTTTATAGCGGAAAATATTTCCATCTAACAATATTTATTGTTTGAATTAAAACGCACTTTGATACATTTTAATTTGATAACTTTTGCATCGTACAATGTAAAATATTCTCATTTAGCATTGCATCCTAGCTGTGAAAATTCCATCCTTTAAAGCGTCTCATTAAATTTTGGTTATGTATGGAAAAAATTTCTTTTTTTCAATATCTAAATAATTATTTTAATTTAAAGAAAATTTCAGTCATTTTTCTTTTTTACTTTTAAAAGCTATAAAATGAAATATATAACTATCTGGAGAAAAAAAAAAAGAAGTTCAACTTCTTTATAATTTATACAATAACATTATCTGATTTTTTTTTCCAAATAAATTAAATTTTTAATCAGAAATTTCTAATTCGTAACTAAGAAAATACATTTAGAGCAAATATTTTGTTGCTGTAATAGTCTACATTTCAGATATTATCCTGATGTAATTTAAATTTCAGATCTTATAATTTTCAATTTATTTATCCAATAATTATTTTAATTAAAAAAGTTCAATCATTTTTTTTAACTTTTAAAAAGGTATAAAATTAAATTTATCACTATTTGGAAAAAAAAAAGATAATAAACTTATTTATAATTTATACAATACATTATCTGAATTATTTTTAAATAAATTAATTTTTAAATCAGAAATTTCTAATTCACAACTAAGAAACAATCATTTAGAGCAAATAGTTTGTTGTTGTAATAGTTTAAATTTCAGATATTATCCTGAAATAATCTAAATCTCAACAAAAAGTTTTCGGTAAAAAAAAAAAAAAGCGCCAAGTTCTCCTTAATGTTTCGGCCAGAAAAAGTAGTGATATCTGAAGTTCGCACAAGGGCACAAGTTAAAAGCCAAACATCCCAAATCTTTCATTGAAAATGGCTTCCTGCGACTTGGCCGTTAATGCCTTCTACAGCATTTTAAAATTAATGATTGGAAATTTCGCATTTATAAATTATTTAAATATTAAAATTAATATTAGTATGCAAAGAGGCAAATTCACATAAAGACATTATAAGTAAAAGATTTCTGATAAATACCATCAATTTCAACAAACAATAGTTTTGATTACAGATCATTTAGTCCACATGTGGTTTAATTGCCATTTCGTACGGTCTAAAGCTAAATTCATTAACGTAAAACCTAAGAAATAAAAGAAAATTTACTTTCTTCAAATCTCACAATATGTTACATTATATTTTATTATATAATATTGAAATCTTGTGCATTGACGAAAGAGATTTTTTTCTTTTGAACATTTATTATAGTTTGTTTGCATACATTAAGAGGTATTCGATTTATAAACTGTTAAAAGCTGATACTAATTATGTTTTAGCAATTAGGGATATTACCTTCAGAATACAAGTATTTTGTTATAGTTAACTTCTAAGCATTTAAATAGACTGAAGTGGTTTAAATACTTTTTTTAAATGTGTATTTTATTTCTGTACTTGGTGCCACAAAATGCCTAAAATAATCAAAAAATGTAGTTGTCATGTAGCTCCGGGGTTTGTAAATATCATGATATTTTCGAAAATATCAAAAATATCCGATATTTTGATATATATTCGATATTTTCGATATATATCCGATATTTTCAAAATAGTCAACTTTGCTGATAATAAATATTTTCAAGCATAATATACATTAGAAACTAAAACATATTGCACTTAACGTGAAAACTTAAACAATATGCAGTATGGAACCATTTATCCAGAATGATATTTCAAATTAACTTATTTTAGAAAAGAGAGCCATACAGTCTCAGTTTGATATGTATATTGCTTTAAACATTATAACATGCATGATATAACTTGATTCCAACAACTAAGATTTCAAATAGAAGCATATTTAGTTGTATATTGGACATTTTGATTTTTATGCATAGGAAAAAGAAAAGTTTTTATTTCCAAGGTATTTCTAAAAATTGCTTTCTTTTAAACTTTGATTAATGTCTGATTTTGCTTGGACTTGATTCTTTCTGAATAGTCTAATAATTATTTGAGATTAAAACACTGTCGTAGCCACATATATTCTACAAATCTGATCAAATAGATGTTGGTATATTGCCCAACCAGTTATCCGGAATACATCTGACCCCAACCATTCTGAATAAATGGTTCTGTCTAAAAGCACATTTCTTTTCTTTTCTTTTCTTTTTTTTTTTTTTTTACTTAGAACAAAATTGAAGATTAACTAATTGACAGCCGAAACAATTTGCTTTATGCACTTACATTTAAAAAAAGCTATAGGATTCAGTATCAACTATCAAGTATGTTAAACGTTGCATCATGTTACTGTTATTCATAATTTAATTTACTTGCCCATTCTTTCGAAAAGTCGGAAGCTTTTGATAGAGAAATCAAGAACTCTTTACGATCATGGAAGCAAAACATACATTTTGTGTTGTTATGTATTTCATTCTTTCATGACAAATATCTCTTGAGATTAGAATTCCTTCAATTTGGATACAGCCCTTAAAATAAGCTTGTTTTAAAATAATTAATTTCTTGGGAACTTATAGTACGAATTGCATAAAAATTTGTTTTTAGGCTAATTAAATGGTGTAGAATTCATTTATGCTGTAAGAATTGTGTACTGCTATTAAAAAAAACAAAGTTATGGTTCGTTTTAATATGTAGATGACCCCTTAAGCAAATTTTATATACATCATTTAAAAGTAGACTTTATTTCCAATCGTTCGGTACCAGTAACTTTCTTCCACGGTAATTTGTTGAGGAGTTAGTAGGGGGTGTTTACTTTTTTTTTTCCATGATTGTACATTAGGGAAGTTAGTGCTTATTTATTTATTTATGTTAGTGAGCAACAAATGTTGCAGATTTTTTTTTTTTCAAACTAATTTTTGAAAGATTTTATTATTTAGGTAAGCTGGAGAGGTGGGTGCAAAAGCAGAAGTGGAATCTTCGGAGCTCAGGGGATTATTTTATATGATTTATTATTATTGTTAATAAAGAATTTTAAATAGGGATGGTGAAAGATTATTTTATATAAAATTAAGGAATGTTTAATTTTTTTTGCACTAGGAATGAGAAAAGAGAGAAGCAGAAATTTGTAGTTTTGGATTTAATATAAATGTATGTAATTACTTTTATAAGTGAGCGATGATTGTTATATATATATATATAAAGGTTTAAAGAGTAATATTTCTTGCTATTTTTCTTAACAAAGTAATTTTTTTATATAGTAAAATTTAACATAGTTTTTTATATCTCTGAAACAAACCAACAGAAATACCCTCTAAACATGCATGTTGTACATTACTTCCATATCTTACCAAAGAGTTCTTATAAAAATCTCATTGCACAGTGCTCTTTAAAATTGAAGTATGGTCATCCTTTTTTGCGGGGAGGGAGGGGAGAGAGATTGAAGGTGAATTGAAATCCTGACTATGAATTCTTTGTATTGGTCTTAATTTTTTTTTTTTTTTTTGCGTATGTTTATTGTTTTATTTATTTTTTTCAATAACTTCAAAAAAGTAATGATATCAATACAAAAACCCTTAACGGGTTAAAAGTTTGTGACGCAGCACTTTATCTTATGCTCTAAGAATTTTAAATATGGAACTTAAAAATAATTATATCAAATTTTTAGTGACGCTATGCTATTAATTATAATTTCTCTATATATTATTTATTTCATCTTTTTATTTTTTTATAATCGGATGTGCAAAAATTATGTTCAATTTAAAAGAAAATGTATAAAAGTTTATTCATTGATGCTTTAACATTTACACCTCTCATAAATTCCAAGTATGAGTTTTAAAAGATATGATATCAAAATTTTAGTGACGCTTTGATGTGGCTTTAAACGATTTGTTTTAAAATTAAATTTAAATTATTTTTGTTTTGGCTAAGATATAGTCACACATCTAAATAATAGTTTTAATTTTCCAATATACTTTAAATAGTCACTTTCACTGAATTTATATAATGCATTTAAATGTATATATTTGAATATATTGATTTATCCTTTGTCCAATGCTATTAAAAATTTAAAATAAGATTTGCGTAAATAATTTTTTTGCGTCATTGTATCCAAACTAAGTAAAATGTATTCAAATGGATACTATGAGGCAAAAAAATTATTTATGCAAATCTTATTTTAAATTTTTAATAGCATTGGACAAAGGATAAATCAATTTATTCAAATAAATACATTTAAATGCATTACATAAATTCAGTGAAAGTGACATATTTAAAGTATATTGGAAAATTAAGACTATTATTTAGATGTGTGACTATATCTTAGCCAAAACAAAAATAATTTAAATTTAATTTTAAAACAAATTGTTTAAAGCCACATCAAAGCGTCACTAAAATTTTGATATATCTTTTAAAACTCATACTTGGAATTTATGAGAGGTGTAAATGTTAAAGCATCAATGAATAAACTTTTATACATTTTTTTTAAATTGAACATAATTTTTGCACATCCGATTATAAAAAAATAAAAAGATGAAATAAATAATATATAGAGAGATTATAATTAATAGCATAGCGTCACTCAAAATTTGATATCATTATTTTTAAGTTCCATATTTAAAATTCTTAGAGCATAAGATAAAGTGCTGCGTCACAAACTTTTAACCTGTTAAGGGTTTTTGTATTGATAATTTATACAATAACATTATCTGAACTATTTCTAAATAAATTAATTTTTAAATCAGAAATTTCTAATTCATAATTAAGAAAATACATTCAGAAGAAATAGTTTGTTGTTGTAATAGTCTGAATTTCTGATATAATCTAAATTTTAGATCTTATAATTTTCAATTTATTTATCTAATAATAATTTTAATTAAAAAAAAAAATGTTCAGACATTTTTTAAAACTTCTAAAAGGTATAAAATTAATTTTTTTACTTTTTTGGAGGGAAAAAAAAGATTATCAACTTCATTATAATTTATACAATAACTTTACCTGAAGTATTTCTAATTAAATTAATTTTTAAATCAAAAATTTCTAATTCATAACTAAGAAAATACATTTAGAGCAAATAGTTTGTTGTTGTAATAGTCTAAATTTCAGATATTATCTGATGTAATCTAAATTTCAGATATTATCTGATATAATCTAAACTTCAGATCTTATAATTTTTAATTTAGTTATCTAAATCAACAAAACAGCAAATATCTCTAATCATTTTATTCAGTATAATTTTAAGTATGAATGTCTATACGTTATTATTGAAAAAAAAAAAAGAAATAAAGAACAAACAAACGCTTTTAAATTGTTAGTTTACTCTTACATAGCTGCCAACTTTTACGCTTTTTTGCTACCACTAAAATTTTATAGATATTTTCGGCTTGTTTAATCATGAGATTTCGACGATTAAATAAGACAATATTTACTATAAAATTTTCGTGGTAGGAGAAAAGCGTAAAAGTTGGCAGCTATGCTCTTACACTAATTGCCCTGCTATCTGTAAGTTTTTAAGAGATTTAAGTTTACTGATTTGTAAATAATAATGTATTCTCACCAAAGAACATTTCTTGGAAAGTATTTTTTCCCCTTATATTCCTTCGATTGTCCATTTAGAAATGATGTCCTTGAAACGCGAAAACGTGTTTTGAGCGGGAGGGAGATAAGATATTGTAGGGCATTGGACAGTTTATTCACGTGACACACATCCCCTATCACAGGGTTCGCACAGACTCCTTAGACACTCCTTAGAAATGAAAACATTCCCAAGTAGTACTTAGAACTACTTAGATAAGCAAACCACTACTTAGAAACTCCTTATATTCTATTGCGGCTTCGGACGCAAGCGATATTGCTGCCGAGGGGGGAAAAAATCGTGATTGAAAAACGCACGGTAAATCCTTTATGCACGTCATTCATCTGAGGCACAACATTAATTGGGTAGGGTAATCTTAATAGCATGGCTCCCACTAGGTCCGCAAAATCCGTTTTTCGACACTGTTAGCCGACCTTTATTTTAAATTTTATCGATGTTTGGCATTTAGCCAAGAATCTCGAAAAATCGCGTTTTTCGCAAATATGTTCCAAAAAAATACCGTCAAATTTCGTCAATCGATCGCGGGAGAATTTCGTAAATTTTGTCAAAGGATCGTGAAAAATAGCAAATTTCTCCAACAGATCGCAAGACTGATTTCTTAAAAAGACGCGAATTTCTTAAAAGACAGCGAAAAAATGTGAATTTCGTTAAAAATAGAGAAAAAAAGCAGATTTCCTCAAAAGATCGCGAAAAACACACGATTTCCATCAAAAGATCGCGAAAAAAACGTTAGTTTCGTCAAACGATCGAAATAAAACGCGAATTTCCCCAGAAGATTGCGAAAAACACGTGAATTTCCTCAAAAGATCGCGAAAAACACGCTGATTTCCTCAAAGGATCGCGAAAAACACGCGAATTTCCTCAAAGGATCGCGAAAAACACACGATTTCCATCAAAAGATCGCGAAAAAAACGTTAGTTTTGTCAAACGATCGAAATAAAATGCGAATTTCCCCAGAAGATTGCGAAAAACACGTGAATTTCCTCAAAAGAACGCGAAAAACACGCGAATTTCGTCAAAGGATCGCGAAAAACATGCGGTTTTCATGAAAAGATCTCGAAAAAAACCATCAGATTCGTTAAACAATCGAAATAAAACGCGAATTCCATTAAAAGATTGCGAAAAAAAAAACGAATTTCCCCAGAAGGTCGCAGAAAAAAATGCGAATTTCATCATAAGATCGCGAAAAAAATGCGAATTCGTCAAAATTTCACCTTCAAAGAAAGCGATTGCCGCTGTCTAAAAGAATAAATTCAAAACTTGTTATATTTTTTCTTGTATGTTGCATTTAGCATTCCTTTTTTTTTTTTCTTTAAAATTTTCTTTAAGATGTATCCATGTATGTGATATACATAATAAATGCTTGGGGTTTGACTAATCTCTATTTATATGACCTAGGGGCAATTCTTCCGAAAATGTAAGGCATTCATTTCCGAAAATTTTAAAAAATCAGCCACCAATTCGAAAGGTCGGACATATGGTCGCCGAAAAAAATAAAGTTTGTCAATCGTTTGCAGGAAAATCGCCAATTTCGTCAAAGGATCGCGGGAAAAACGCAAATTTCATCAAATAATCGCGAAAACCCCCGCAAATTTCGTCGAGATCGCGAAAAAGCCCACAAGTTTCATCGAAAGATCGCGAAAACCCAAAAATTTCGTCAGAAGATCGCGAAAAAACGGAAAATTTCGTCAGAAAATCATGGAAAAACGGCAAATTTCGTCAAAATATCGCGAAAAAACGGCAAATTTTGTCAAAAGGTCGCGAAAACCCCCCACAAATTTCGTCAAAAAATCGCAAAAAATCGACAAATTTCGTCAAAAGATCGCGATAAAACGCGAATTTCGTCGAAGAGCCACGGAGAAAACGCATAGCTAGTGTCGATAGTGGATTTCCCCTCCTCCCCCTCGCTGGTGTAACTTTTCAGAAGATTTTCTGTGAATTTTAGAATTTTTTTTTTACTCAGAATCACCCCTGTGACACGACCATTGGCCACTGCATAGAAAAGTAGATTCTCAACTTTGTATTTAAACTTACGAAATCAATAAGCAATATATTGTGAATACTGTGCAATTTCAGCACTAACAATTAATAGAGTAAAATTTGTTTTTGAAATATTTTTCTCTCCAAATTGCACATTTAAAAATTGGAGTGAGCATACCACATAATGATGCAGCACATAAAAATATCGACAAAAAAAAAAAAAAAAAAAAGCAAATCCTAAAAATTTTTTTGGACTCCTTGGATTTTTTGGGTACTCCTTGGATTTTTTCTTCCCAACTCTGTATGAACCCTGCTATCATCACTGCAGGGGGTATCTATACAGCAGAAACAAACAATAACACCTCAGTAAAAAGATTCATTTTTCATTACTTTCTGATTGCCGGCCAATTACATGCATAAGAATAAAGCCCGATTAATTGACTTGTAGTAATAATACAATTTCCTGCCGAAGTTTTCCCACGACATTGTCTAGATAAATCGCTAGATTTTGTTCAGACGATATTATGTGAAGCTCTCCATTCGACTACTCATCATTTGCCGACAATTCTGGTATTAGGCCGAAATTTAGCCGATATATCTTGCTACTGGGGTAGGACTTTTTTTAGAATGCTTTACGCTCCTCCCCTTTGCTTCAGCCCTTTTTAATTTCAATCTATTTTCGACAGTTCTTCGAGGGCATTTATATTTTATAAGTAACTAATGTGTCATATTTAAAGTTTCTAACCTCTTCAGCAGAGTTGTATAATATAGACGCACGCGCAAACGCTGTGCGTGGAAAATTTACCGAAAAATTCGGGACTTTGCAGAAAAAAGTTACAAAAACAAAACATACGTTTTTCTTTTTGTATCTTTTTTTAATACCAAAAATTTAAAATATTTCCCAATTTTATATAGGATTTATATATTGTTTGACCACAATTCAAAGTTTAAAGACTCAAAACATTGTTGTGACATCACACACCCTTTTATCGGTTTTCTGTCGGCGGCTGCAGTGACAATTTAGCCTGGCAACGGCTGCTAAATCAAATAATTTCGTAGTGTTATAAGAGTGACTGGCATTTTGTGCGAAGAGATCACAATCTTAAGGATTAGGTTGTTTCTAAATGCATTGACAAAATAATTGAAAAGAATTCACTTTCCTATCATAGATTTTTGCTTTATTATTTTTAAATTAAAATAATTATTCTTTAATTAATATTAATTATTTTTTAATTTAAATAACAATTATTTTAAACTATGATTTTTAGTTCATATCGTCAAAATAATATAACACGTAATTTTATTAAACATTAATTTGCGGAATTTTTTTGACCTAATACTTATGTGCGCGGAAAGTTTTTGTTTTTATACGAGTCTGCTCTTCAGTATCACAGAAATCGCAATTTAGAATGTTTTTTGCTCCTGCAACCCTCTGGTGGTAGTGACACAGACATAAAATATAGCTTATGTTTGAGCAGGTTCTATCTCCAACAATTTGTTACCATTATTTTTTTTAATCGGTTTGGTATTTGATAAGATTGCATAAAAATCGTAATTTAGAACGCTTTTCACTCACTTCATCCTTTTATATTTGGAATTTTCTTTCTGCAGTTCTTAGAAAGCATTTGCATCTTGTAAGTAATTACCATGCCAAATTTCAAAGTGTTAGATCCCTCAGTTGTGCAAAAAATGCAAATTAGAACACGTTTTGCTCTTGCAACCCCCAGATGGTAGTAACAGCAACATAAAATATAGCCTATGTTGGAGCAGGGACTGCCACCATCAATTTGCAACCATTTTTTTAAAAATCAGTTTAATATTTTCTGAGATTGTGTAGAAATCACAATTTAGAATGTTTTTAGGATGCTTTTCGTGCATTTTCACCCTTTTAAATTTCCAATTTTTCAAAACTGTTCTTAAAGATCATTTATAACTGATAAATATGTACCATGCCTAATTTTAAGTTGCTAGCCCCTACCGATCGCAAAAATCACAATTTAGAAAGTTTTTTGCTCCTGCAATCCCCAGGTGGTAGTGACACTGACATAAAATGGCGTCTATGTTGGAGCAGAGGCTGTCAGCATCAATTTCCTACCATTACTTTTGAAATCAGTTTGATGCTTCCTGAGATTGCTCACAAATCGGCATTTAGAACGTTTTTAGAATGCTTTTCATGCATTTTCACCACTTTTAAATTTCAAATTTGTAAAGAAATGTTCTTAGAGATAATTTATATCTAATAAATATATACCATTCCAAATCTCATGAATCTAGATCCTTTCATAACACAAAAATCACATTTTTAGAATGTTTTTTGCTCCTGCACCCCCTTTGGAGCAGTGGAAAGAGACATAAAATATAGCCTATCTTGGAGCAAGAGCCTGTCACCATCATTTTTACACCATTACGTTTGAAATCGGTTCAGTACTTCCTGGGATTGCATAAACATCGCAATTTCACCACTTTTAAATTTTGATTTTTGTAGGAAATGTTCTTAGAGATCCTTGATACCTTATAAGTAACTACCTTTCCAAATTTCATAATTCTAGACCCTTCCATAACACAAAAACCACAATTTAGAATGTTTTTTGCTCCTGCAGCCCCCAGGTGGTAGTGACACTAACATAAAATAGAGCCTATGTTAGAGTAAGGGCTGTCACCATCAATTTACACCCATTACTTTTGAAACCCATTTGATACTTTCTAAAATTGCATAGAAATTACCATTTAGAACGTTTTTTAGAATGCTCTTCGCGCATTATCACCTGTTTTAAATTTCAAATTTTTTAGGAAATGTTTTTAAAGATCATTGATATCTTATATGCAACTACCATTCCAAATTTCATGATTCTAGGCCCTTCCATAACACAAAATCCCCAATTTAGAACATTTTTTGCTCCTGCAGTCTCCAGGTGGTAGATATACAAACATAAAATAGAGCCTATGTTAGAGCAAGGGTTGTCACCATCAATTTACAACCATTACTTTTGAAATCCATTTGATACTTCCTAAAATTGCGTAGAAATCGCCATTTAGAACGTTTTTTAGAACGCTCTTCACGCATTATCACCCCTTTTAAATTTTGAATTTTTTAAGAAGTTTTCTTAGAAATCCTTTATATCTAATAAGTAACTAATATTCCAAATTTCATATTTCTAGGCCCTTCAATAACACAAAAATCACATTTTTAGAACATTTTTTGCTCCTGCACCCCCTTTGGAGTAGTGGCACCGACATAAAATATAGCTAGCTGTCTTGGAGCAAGGGTTTTCATCATTACTTTTTAAATCGGTTTAGTATTTCCTGAGGTTGCATAGAAACCACCATTTAGAACGTTTTTTAGAATGCTTTTTGTGCATTTTCATGTGTAACTACCATTCCAAATTTCATGATTTTAGGCCCTTCCATAACACAAAACCCCAATTTAGAACGTTTTTTGCTCCTGCAGTCCCCAGGTGGTAGATACACAAACATAAAATAGAGCCTATGTTAGAGCAAGGGCTGTCACCATCAATTTATGACCATTACTTTTGAAATCCATTTGATACTTCCTAAAATTGCATAGAAATTGCCATTTAGAACGTTTTTTAGAACGCTCTTTGCGCATTATCATCCCTTTTAAATTTCGAATTTTTTAAGAAGTGCTCTTAGAAATCCTTTATATCTAATAAGTAACTAAAATTCCAAATTTCATATTTCTAGGCCCTTCAGTAGCACAAAAATTGCATTTTTAGAACATTTTTTTGCTCTTGCACCCCCTTTGGAGTAGAGGCACCGACATAAAATATAGCTATCTTGGAGCAAGGGTTTTCACCATTGCTTTTTAAATCAGTTTGGTATTTCCTGAGATTGCATAGAAACCACCATTTAGAACGTTTTTTAGAATGTTTTTTTTTTTTTTTGCATTTTCACCCCTTTTAAATTTTGAATTGTTTAGGAAATGTTCTTAGAGATCATTTATATCTTATAAGTAACTAATTTTCCAAATTTCATATTTTTAGGCCCTTCAGTAACACAAAAATCGCATTTATAGAACGTTTTTTGCTCCTACACCCCCTTTAGAGTAGTGGCATCAACTTAAGATATAGCCTATGTTCGAACGTGAACTAACACAATCATTTTGATACCATTACTTTTGAAATTGGTTCGGTAGTTCCAGAGATTACCTCCTACAAACAAACAAACAAACTTTACTTCTTTCTAATATTAGTATAGATAATTGATTCCTTTTATTTAGACACATCACTTTAGCACGATTTGTCTCGATAAAGTAGCTGCATCAGTTGTCAGGTGTAAAGTTAATGGTATTTTTCAATTTCATTTTTGACACTTTGTTCCAATTAAACGGTATCCCAAATAACCAGAATCTACTGTATTCAGTTTTTCAAAATAATAAATTAGAAAAAATATATATATAAGTATAGAACATGCTAAAAATAAGTAATATTTTCATCTTTAGGTATGAAGTTTTTAAAAAACAGGATAATATTTTTTAAAAAACTTGAAAAAGAGAATATTTTCTTATAGCCTAAATTAAATTATATTGATGAAAAACTAATTATGTGCTACTCCTTGAAAATAAATAAATAAATATGACTTACTTTAAATTACAGATTTGTTTAAAAGTAAACAAAATAATTCTAACATCAGCTTAAACATAGATGTATTTTAAAAGGAAATTTTGTGCATGGTTATTTCAATAAAATAAACAATATTTTAGTATTTAATTAGGATTCCCTATTTTTTAAATACAGTAGACTTGCTTAATGGCCTTCACAGGACTTCGAAAAATAGGATGTTAAATCAAAAGTTACTAATATTCGTTGATTTTAATACAGTTAAAAAAACCTAACATTCTAATGTAACAAAAACTGCTGATTTATAATTTTGTAAAAATTATTTGCGACATTTTGTCTAAACTTTTAGAATTTAAAAAGGCTTAAAAATTATGGAATAATTTTATAAGAATTTACTTAAACATTTTACAAAATTGAAAAATGACTTACACTAGTTAAATAACATTTTTTGAAAAATTATGTTATAATTTTTTGATTGTAATGGAAACTTCTCGAATGCTGGTTTCAAGGCCATTCATTATCTGAAAGTAGTTGTAAGAATTTTTTTCCCTACCAAAAATGTTTTGCAGAATCTTGATGGCTTCTTTTTCTGCTTCTGATGTAGAAGGTGTTTCTGGAACATCGTCAATTTCCTCATCGGAAGAATTATTTGGAATGTCCTGTTCAAGATTAAGAATGCTGCAGACTATGTCACCTTTGGAAAATTTCTTGTCAGTTTTTAACCTATCATCAGCGTCAACATAATCCTCAAATGTGAGTTTTTTGGCTAGACAAAATATTTCCATAATGCTTGTGTTAGATGATTGGAATCTTCAGTTTCAGTTTCAGTGTTCTGTTTTGTGTACTCCTCGGCAGTATGCTCAGTTTCCCAAGTTTGTTCCTTTGAAAATATAGCAGGATGGAATCAAAACTGTGTCCTGAGAAACTACTTGCCAAGCAGCATTTTCCCAATGCCTCTACTAAATTCATTGTATATAAGTTTTGTTTACTTTTAAGCTGAATAGAATGTCATTGACTATTTTATTTTGGCACATTTTTTTAAACACTGTATAACACCTTGATCCATATGCTGTAAAATGAATTAACATTTGGGGGAAGAAAAAAATCTTTAATGCTTTTACATTTTTAATTTCTGGAGGGTGTGTTGTGCAGATATCAATGATTAATAGGATCTTTCTTATTTTGCATTTGTTTGTCTAGCTTCTTGAAACACTCTTCAAAAATTTCCGACGTGATTTATGCTTTCTTATTGGCATTGGAAACTACAGCCAACGTTTTAATTCCTTTGAAACAATGTGGCTTTTCAGAATTTCTGATGACGAGCAGAGGAAGTTTTCTGGTTCCAGATATATTAGCTGCTAGTGGAACAGATAATCTTTGCTTTGACCGTTTCACGACAGAGCTAGCTTCATCTTTAAAAACTGAAGATCTCTCTGGTCAAAACTGTAAAAAGTAACAGTTTCATCAGCATTAAATATGTCATTTTCACTGTATTTATTTAAAAGTTTTTTCAGTGTTGTATCTCTCAAATGACTCACAATTTTGAGATATAGCAGACCTTTCTACACACGTTTTTTGAAGATTAATCCATTTCGCGTCTTGAAAATTTGCAGCCATACATCTGAGGATTTGAAATTTTCATTCACATTTAACATTTCAGAAAATGCTTGAGCATTACCCCATTGACATTAACAATTACCATATTCTTTGATCTCATATTCTTCATCCACTCCCGAGACAAGAGCCCTCTCCAGTTGAAGATATTTAGTCTCTTTGTTAGGTCGTCTATTTGGTAGTATAGATTCTTTTGCTGTCATTATGGTGTCCCATTTTTTTATGATCACGAAAAGGGTGATTTTTTGGATGTTAAACAATTAAGCAATTTTACATTTTGCTATATGATGTTTGTCCATAGTTTCACGCATTTCATCTTCATATCACTGATTATAGATATTTTAGTTACAATAGGATCAATTGAAAAATACTAATACTTAGAATAACGTAAGCACAGACCACAAAGATGATAAAACAATGACAAAATGACTCGGAAAAGATTACATGTCAAGAGATTATTCCATCACCTGATGCACGCATCTGCCTGATACAAGTATGTTTGTGATGATTACTAGCCAGCTAATCGCAAAGTAAAGAGCCCAGTGGGTGTGCACTGCAAAGCTACAGATGAAAGGGAGAGAATTTCTAAGAAATTTAACAGATATTTTGTTAGGTACATTGTCATTCTTAGAGCGTGGATGAGAAGGCGGAGATGGGGGACAGAGCTGGCCAACACCTGAAAGGTTCAGTAAAAGAAAATGTTTGGTTAGATGATTTTCTTTAGATGTAATTTGTTTATGTTTTTGGAAAGGTTGTTAAATCAAGATTCCGATTATTTCTGGTCATTTGTAGGTCATTCAAATGAGTGAGGAAAATCATTGTAAGTATTGAAAATGGTCGGAACTTCATCCAATGTTTGTAAATCGCAAGTCTACTGTACTACAAAATTTATTAATATTACTTTTTGTCCATTCTTGTTATGAGGCCTTATAAAAACATAATAATATGAATGTATCATTACAGCATGTGGTTTTATTTTATCGTATAAATCATTTTCTACATTAACATAATGCATGTCTTTTTTTTTCCCTCTTATCCGTAGGCAGCTAAAAAAATGGATTTCATCAAAGCTAGCTACTTTACAGGATCCTTCACCTGAAATTGTTATTGAATCTGAAAAGTACATTATGCAGCAAAACTTGTTTGCTAAATTATCTCAGGTATAGATATACATACATATGTATGGTATTTATTTTATGACCTTTCTTTTTAAATCAAAAGCCATAATCCAAAAGCAGAGTAGTGGAAGTGCTGTAGTTAAATAAATGATGACATTGGTGATATAGTAACCTATAGTGTAGAGGGTAGATAGACAACAGTAAAGAAACAGTTTTAACTTGTATGAATTACTAAACGTTTATTTAACGAAAAATGAAAAAAATTAGATTTTGAAACATTTAAAACATAAAACAAATTAAACATAAACAAAGTTTAACAATTAAACCAAAAGTTTAGACTGGCAAGACCATTCGGCAGCTATAAACATAAAGGTTAAAATTCCCGGTCGCCACCTGCCACAGGGCGACTAAATGTAAAAAATCGGCGACTTTATGATGTGCATCTGATCGCCAAAGTGGCGATCTTTATTTTTCATGTAATAAATAGTACATGTCAGAAATGCCACTTTTCCGATTTTTTTATATTTTTTAATCGATCAGCGATTTCCGCGGAATCGTAAAAGAAAAAGAAAATCGCGGTGATGTTCACATTGAAGGCATTTGGTTACGAAAATTTAAAAAAATCTGTCATAAATACGAAATTTCGGACATAAAAATATCGCGAATTTCGACAAATGGTCGCCGAAAGAAATCAATTTCGTCAATCATTCCCAAAAAAATCGTCAAAGAATCGCTTGGAAAACGCGAATTTCATAAGAATCTCGAAAAAAGACGCGATTTCCGTCAAAAAATCGCAAATTTCGTGAAAGGAATGCGTAAAAACCGCAAATTTCACCAAAGTGTCGCAAAAAACCGCAATTTTAGTCAAAAGATCGAGAAAAAACGCAAATTTTGTCAAAAGTTCGCGAAAAAAGTGTAAATTTCGTCAAAAGATCGCAAAAAACGGTAAATTTCGTCAAAAGATCGCGAAAAAACCATAAATTTCGTCAAAAAATCGCAAAAAATGCAAATTTCGTCAAAAGATCGCGAAAAAACCACAAATTTCGTCAAAAAATCGCAAAAATGCAAATTTCGTCAAAAGATCGCGAAAAAACGCAAATTTTGTCAAAAGATCTCGAAAAAACGCAATTTATTCAAAAGATCGCGAAAACCCCCGCAAATTTTGTTAAAAAATGCGAAAAAATTGCAAATTTCATCAAACGATCGCGAAAAACCGCAAATTTTGTCAAAAAATAACGAAAAAACCCGCAAATTTCGTTAAAAGATCGCGAAAAAACCGCAAATTTCGTCGAAAGAACCGCAAATTTCGTGTAAAGATCGCGAAAAAACGTAATTTTCGTCAAAGGATCTCGAAAAATCGCAAATTTTGTCAAAAGTTCGCGATAAAACCGCAAATTTCGTCAAACGATCGCGGAATAAAATCGCGAATTTTGTCGAAAGATTGTGGAAATAAAGTCGCGAATTTCGTCGATTGATCGTGGAAAAAATCGCGAATTTCATCAAGAGATCGCATAATAAAATCGTCACTTTCGTCGAATGATCGCGGAAAAAAATTGTGAATTCTGTCGAACGATCGGCGAAAAAATTGAGCATTTTAGCAGGAGATTGCATAAAATAATTGCGAATTTCGTCAAACGGAAAATATTTTAGGCCTGTTTTCAGAAAGAATTCTGATCTTGGGCTACGTAGTGACGTATTGGAGATGTGAACCAATCTTTGACCTCGGTCTTGTACGACATCGTTCGATAAATTCTCTCTTTTTTTTAATGTAATAACTGTTTGTACTGTAATGCTGGGCTTAATGAATCGGAGAGTGGAATTCAATCCAAAGTTTGAATTGAACAAAATTAATTCTGATTCATAAGCTCAAAATTACACTACAGCCGATGACGTAAGTGGTGGACATTGCTAAATGTGTTTTTTAAGAATTATTTTAAATTTATTTAAGATCAAATAAAATTATATTTACTAGTTATCGTAGCTGAAAAAAAATAAAGAAAAGTAAACACTCACCCAAGTACTTGAACACAGAAAGATAATTCACAAATGACGTTTATTTAAACATATATAAAATTTGCTGATTTGAATGCATTCTTACATTATGAATTATGTAAAGATTATCAAAGTGAATGTAAAATTTATTATAATTTTAGACAATTAGAGATATATTGTCATCTAAGAAAAAGCAGAAGTTTACGTAATATTTCTTTTTGTTTTAAGGCCTCCAAAATGAATAAAGTTCAGGAACGTAAAGTCAAACTAGGGATTAAAGTTCAGGAATGTAAAGTTAAACTAGGGATTAAAGTTCAGGAATGTAAAGTTAAACTAGGGATTAAAGTTCAGGAATGTAAAGTCCAACTAGGGTCATAGAAGGACTCTTGTATTTGGAGAACTGGGAACATGCTGTAGACAAACTTCTTTCAGGAATGTAGATTCTATTTCTTTTTATTAAATGCGAATCCGAACCGAATGAAAAGTTACGGATTTGGAAAATTGGAAATAGGATGTTTGAGAACTTCCATCAGGAATGCAGATTTTGACGATTTCAGTTCGTTACATAGGCAATTTACTATTTATCGCATCGACAAAAAAAACAGATAATCAATTCATGTTTTTATAGCAAAGAAGAATCGAAGATTAAAAAAATGTCGATGAGCAGAACAATTCAAGGCTTCCAATTAATGTTCTATGAGATTTACTTAGAAATGCCTCTTGAAGGAAAAAATTATATTTCTTTTAGATGATATATGGCCGCCAAGGCCTAACTGAACGTCGATCTCTTCTCACTGGCTCGCCGAACTCTTCTGCTGCAACAACCGGCTAAAAAAGCATGGCGTCGCAGCCCCCACAAGTTACTTGCTTTAACGGCTCCCTGGTGAAGAATGATGACTTTTCCAGAACCCAGTTTCAAACATGAAAAGCCATTACAGAGCGCGCCAGCCAATTAAAAACGCCTATCCTCCCCGCGCCTGACGTCACACACAACGTGCGTGTTCCAAAAGGAATGTTAAACGATTTAGCAGACGTCCGGTTTTGAACTAAGCGTCTGTTTGGCAAAGGGGAATACCCTTCTTGTTGGAACTTTCAAAATGTCGGAAAGAATGATCTCATGGCGTCGCGCGCCGAAATTAAAAATGAGAAAAGATAGAAAATACATTTTTGCGTATTTCTGCCAAAGTATTTATCACAAGTCACTGAAAATTTTGCAATCGGCTAGAAATAAATATTTCTATCCACATAATATAATTTAAAAGGGAAATATTGATAAATAAAAGATTTCCATTTTTTATATTTTAGACTTAGAAAATTCCGATGTGTTTACACATTCGCGATGTATGTTGAAAGAAATTTGAAAGTTAAATTACTGAAATATAATAAAATACTAATTGCACTTAAATAATCTTAATAAGAGATAATGTTTACATTGAAAAATAAGGAAATATTGAATTATTTATCATTAAAATTTACATTATAAGTTTAAAACTTGTGATTAGAAATTAGGTGTTTGAAAATGTTAATTTAAGTTGTAAAATTGAAATAAATTATATTATTTAAATTAATTTGAATGGGAAATGATGCATTATATTTTTTATGATGCAACATTTTATCTCCCGGTAGCAGAAAAAAAAAGGATAAAAAAAAATTTTTAGCTGACAGGTTCGAAAAGATGAACCATCTGCAGATAATTCTATGCAAATTTAAAGGTAAACTACACAATATTAAACAACAATAAACACAATACAACAAAACAAATATATAAACACAATACCAAACAAGAATACACAGTACAAGTAGAAATAGAATTGTAACACAATATCAAACAATAACAAACATGGTACAGGTAGAAACAAACCACTAAAATTTATACATAAACAAAACACTGCATGGGTGAGGTTCCAATTGGCCTATAAAAATGTAATCTTTTCATGTGCAAACCCCTAACAGTAGACATATTGCAACTATGATAAAAATAAAACTATATGTGTAATCATATTTAAAAAAACAAACAAAATGCTGCATAAAGTTTTCAAGTATTGCAAAATCAAACCAATAAAATTAAAACAGGATAATACTGCAATTGTGATGTAGCTGAGACAACTGTATATCATTATTTGTAGTATTTATTTTGTTTACATTGTAAAATACCATCAATTTCTTGAACAAAAAACAAATGTACATTGTTCAGAATGATAGTTGTGCCCATTAAATTAAAAAAATTTAAGACATTAAGCTGTGAATTTTAAAATAGATCATATGTGATCTTGGACACTGAAATTTACAATATAGAATGTTATTCCCTTTAAATTATGAATAGTTGCACCTTGAAGGATTTATCGGAAGGGTACTAATTTTGTGATTATTTTTTGCCCCAAGCTATGCCGAATTTACCTTCTGTGTGTGCTCGCTATAAATTTGTTGGGAACTGAAAGAAAAAGAGAAATAACTTAGAGCAGTTGCTCCATCGTATTCTCATAAAATATCTCCACTAGTATTCAAAGAGCTGCAGCTAGGAGATTTGAGCATTGATAATTTTTCATATAATTTCTGGAACATATATAAATTTTCATTTGTATTTTTTATTTGTAATTTATTAAAGTTGTCTCAAAAATATATTAATTTTTTTATATATATTTTCTCATAATTTTTAATAATAGTTATATAGGATCCTATAATTAAATTTAAAATAAAACATCACATGGATAAGCAGTAAAAGTTTATATGTTGAGATCACCCTTCAATTTCAATATGATATGGATATATATTGTTCAAAAATTAACAAAGATGAACATACAAAAAAAAATCTGTGGCAACATAATATTGCATTCCCATCATTTAAATTAAGGTAGAAAAAAAAAATTAGATGAAGGATAGTACCTATTATAAAATATAGAATTGTAAAATAATGAAATCAATAAATCAGTATGCTTAATCAATTGTATGAGTGAACAGTAATGGACAGTACGTAAGCGCTTACATTCCGTGACCACTAGTATTTCGCCAGCAAAATATTGAAAACTCATAGAATTGATACAGATGTTACCACTGTATTGTTTAAAAAAAAATTGTAATTCAGAGAGATATATATACATATGAAGACACTAAAATGGAAATTAGAAAAAATGGGATTTACATTTGTAGGAAGATTGTAGTGCCCCAAAAAAATTAAAATGTCCATAACAAAAGAAAATTAAGTGAGTAGAAAACAAATAAAACTAACATCCTGTTGAGATGAGTTTTGATACATTCACCGTCATAATTCTGATTGTTGGATCAGTCATATGTTGAATTTGATAGTTATCGTTATTGCATATCTGGATAATTTTAAAAGGACCTGAATTTTTTGCATGGAAAGTATTAGTATGATTGAAATTCTTTAAATAAACTTTGTCGCCAATTTTCAACTTTGGAGGAGAACGACCTTTAAGAAATTTTGCATTCATTTTAAAATATTTTTGTTCATTAAGTTTAACTAATTCTCTGGTTGTTTTGATATGTTCTTGTTGTTGTTTAAAGTATTGGGAGGGTTCTTCAGCATCTTTAGGTGGTAAGAAAGTATCAATAGGTAAGTTTAAATCTCTGCCAAAAAATAAGTTTGCAGGACTAAAATTAGTTACAGAATGTTTAGAATTATTGTAGTGAAGCACAAAAAATTTCAATCTATCAGACCATTCAATTATTTGATCAGATAGTGAAGCAACTGATTCTTTCAGGGATCGATGAATACGTTCGATAACACCGTTCGACCTCGGGAAGTAAATGGACGAATTTCTACGTTTGATATTGAGAGATTTAAGAAAGGTTAGAAAGACATCAGAGGTAAAGTTTTTGGCGTTATCAGATAATATAATTTTTGGTATACCAAACCTCGAAAAGTAGTCGTTTAAAGCTTTAATTATAGATGGAGAAGTAGCATCTCTAAGCGGAATAGCTTCCAGAAAGCGTGAATAGTGGTCAACGATGGTGAGAATAAAAAATTTACCTTCATGTGACCTGGGGAGTTTACCCACAATATCTATTGCAAGCATCTCTCCGGGAGCTAATTCACACTTGGAAATGAAGGAAGGTTTTGTGTTGGTTTGTTTACTTTTGTAGGGAAGACATTTTTCACAGTTATTTACAAAATTTTGAACATCCTGAACCATTCCGTGCCAGAAATAATTCCTGGAAATTGTCTCAACCGTTTTTATCATTCCAAAATGAGCTTGGTGAGCAAGGGCAATGCAACTATTGATTAATGTTTTAGGAATAACGATTTTCTTTACTCTATTGACATTACCAGATTTCTTTTTAGCAAACATTAAAAGATCGTTATTAGGATTGATTGAGTAATTAGTGTTAGAACATGTTTTGGCAATTATTTTTTCTCGGATTTCTTTAAGTTTTTCATCATTTTGCTGCTCTTTTAGTATATTTTCAGTAGTTAGTGAGTCGTTAGTAGGTATAAAAATATTTAATGCATTTACATACAAATTAGGGTTATTAGGAAGGTCCACGACACGAGAAAGAAAATCAGCTGGATTAACAAGCCCAGGAATGTGCTCAACCTTAAAATTAAAACTCTGCAAATATAAAAGCCATCTAGTTATAATTTCAGCCTGTTTTTCTAGGTTTAAATGGTAAGTTAAAGCTTTAGCATCTGTTAGAATTTTGAATTGTCTACCGTACAAGAATTCAGAAAAATGATTGTTAATTGCTTTTGTTGGGGTAAGTAAACTGACACTATGGATAGTTTTATTTTTATATATTTTAAAAGATGTCTTCGTAACATTAATATTTTAAAAACATTACTTTTAAAACTATTTAAATCTACAAACTACGATAAGTGGCCACTAACTTGACAGTAGTGGCTACTAAACATACAGCCTCTACTGGCCACTGGCTACTAAAGCAAATATTGAATTTTAACCTTTATATAAACATATATATACAGTCGGCTCTCGTTAATTCGAAATCGGATAAATTGAATCTTCGCTTAATTCGAACTAAACATGAAGTCCCGAAATTTTCAATGGCAGAATAACATTAAAACTTTTCCTTTATTCGAACTCATTTTCTCTTGACTTCGTTTAATTCGAACTAATGAGAATTCCATTTTTTCATTTTTCCTTACTTTCTCACGGACTTCAGATCCTTGAAATAACTTTCTTTCTTTCATTTTTGTCAGAATTGTTCTGAACTAGTATAATAATTCCATGCATTTGAAATCTGCTTTCTTAGTGCGCCCTGTCTGTCCATCAATGACACATCCGCCCCTTCTTCCATTGTGCTTTTCCTAATCCCTTCTGTAGCATTTGACCCAATGACATTCCAAGAAATTCACTGAGTGGACATCTGTTAAAGATAGGGGAAACCTGTTTTATCACTACATTCTACTTTAACTCTGGGGATCGAATTTTTCAGTCAATGGTTTTACTTACTGCTAAATTGTTTTTTGAGAAAGTAAAAGGTCTTGTTTCTTTAAAATATGGCTCCACATGGAAGTTATAAACCGTTAACTCTAGAAGCCAAAGTGGAAATTATTAAAAAGGTAGGATGTGGCCAATCTAAGGCAGAAATTGCTGCAGAATATGGAATAAAAAAGAATATGCTGTCTACTTACTTGAAAAATAAAGAATTCATCCTGAAATCATGGGAAAAGGAAAGATTTGCTAAAGGACGAAAATGTATGAGAACAGCAGCCCATGAGGATTTAGAGGAAGCTTTACTGTTATGGACAAAAGATGCATTGGCAAGAAATGTACCTTTGAGTGGGCCTATATTGGCAGCTAAAGCGAAAGAACTTGCACAACTCATGGGTATTAAAAATTTCAATTGCAGCGAAGGATGGCTGACACGTTTTAAGCAGCAAAATAACATCATACACAAAACCGTGTGTGGTGAAAGTGGTGCTGTAGACCTCGCTGCTTGCAATGAATTCTGCGAAAAGCTACCCGAACTTATTTCTACTTATGCAATGAAAGACGTGTTTAATGCCGATGAAACAGGGTTGTTTTATAAACTTCTTCCTAATAAGACTTTAACATTTAAAGGTGAAACGTGCACAAGTGATAAACTTAGAAAAGACAGGATAACTGTGATGGTAGGTGCCAATATGGATGGAAGTGAGAAGTTAAAATTGTTAGTTATTGGTAAATCAACTAATCCACGTTGCTTCAAAGGAGTTAAAACACTGCCTGTTGATTATGTGGCAAATGCCAAAGCCTGGATGACGTGTGAGATCTGCACCAGTTGGTTAAAAGAACTGGATAAAAAATTTTCTCGTGAAAACAGAAAAATTCTATTGCTGCTAGATAATGTGCAGAGTCATTGTAAACTACCAACACTGAGCTCTATAAAGATTGAATATTTACCCCCTAATACTACAGCACAACTGCAACCGATGGACCAAGGAATAATTCAAAATTTAAAAACTCATTATCGTAAAAGGATTTTAGAACAAATTTTATTTTCAATTGACCTTAAAGAAAGCTACAACATAACATTACTCACGGCCATCAACGATTTATATGCGGTGTGGGACGCCGTACAACCTGAAACAATAGAAAAATGCTTTCGACATGCCGGATTTATCCATCCATCTAAAAAGAGTGGTTATAATGCAAATGACGAAAACGACAGACCTTTTGAAGAAATAGAATTTCCAAACTTTTCTGAAAAGTTCCAATGCGATATTACGTTCGCAGAGTATGTAGCAGCCGACAATAGTTTAGAAGTATCTGGACCCTTAACTGTGGAAGAAATTGTTGAAACAATTCATGAAAAATGCAAAGAGGAGATGGAATCAGATTCTGGTGATTCTGCTACTATGTCCCAAGTGCTTTCCTTACCCACAGAAAAGTCAATTGCGTACATTTATCCTGATGCAGCCGTCATCAGACAAAGAACTTAACTGTTTGTTACAAATAGAAAAACTGGCTAAAAAGTCAAAAATGAATAGGACTAAGCAAACAACAATTGATAATTTTTTTCATAGAGATGATAAATAAGCGTAAATAATTTCTTAAATGTTCATCTAATTTCAGGTAAGAAAATTATAGTACAATTAAAATGTAATTTTAAATGCCGTTGTTCTATAGTGTATTATTAATTTTTATGTTTTATTTATATTATTTTAATATTATTAATTATTTTATGTATTTATATCTTTTAATTTAATATTAAGTCATTCTAACGATAACATCTGAAATTGAAAAAAAAAAAACTATAACATTAATTCCTTTGTAATAGTACCCCTTTAAACATGTTTTCTCTCATACTTTCCATAATTCGAACTCTGGATAATTCGAACTTTTCTTGTGGTCCCGACGAGTTCGAATTAACGAGAGCCGACTGTATATTCATTTCTCAAATATCAAATTCAGTTTCTAAAACACAGTAAGAGCAGTTCAATATTAAATGAGAATATTTGAATAACTCGCATGCTTTAGCATCTTGTAGCCTTAAAAACTCAATGAGAGATGATACAAGTTGAAATTCCTTTCATAAAGAAGACAAAGAATTGACTAAAGAAGAAAAAGCTTTTGAAATAGCAGTTGGAAAAATCTATGAAGAAGTTGACTTCCGTAATGTGACATAATTTTGTCGAAAAAAAAACAGAGTTCACCAGTTCCACAGAGCGCTCAGAAAAAGAATTTGTTTTGACAACTTCTGTAAATTCCAATGTGAAAATCATCATCAATTCAGAATAAAAGTTCTCAATAAAAAATATCGTCATATGCTTCCAACAACCACCGGTACTGAATTAAACTTTAGTTAAAACTGACAATATCTGTTTATCGTAATCTGCCTACGGATGTCTAAAATCCATAAATATAACAAGTGTAAACTAAATAACATTTCTTGATCAATAAAATAACTTTCGTGTTTCGAAAACATCTTTCAAAATTAGTGTATTGCTAACATAGAGTCGTCAACTAATTTCAACAGCAGGTTCGATAACGAACTACTTTCTGACATAACAGTCAGCTAAAAATCTATATATATATATTTCTCTTACGTAGTGCAAAAAAAAAAAGGCTGTATTTATAGCTTGCTATTTGGCAACAGCCATAGCGACGATTCTCAGTGGTTAAGTTACTGTCACATGTCCTAACCAACTCAGCAAATCAAAATCCAGACAGAATCTCGTTTTTAACACAAACCGTTTGAGCGATGCATGAATGACAATTGCTATTGGTCCGTTTTATGGTGACACGACGAATCAGCTTTTTGATCCAAGATTGTATTTAGATACAGGTGAAAATGTTTTGTTTACAGTTTGTTAGCATGATACGTAGCATCTTTTATAGCGTCTTATTATAGTTTTAAATGAATTTAAGCCGGGATTTTCAATACTATAGGCAAAATGAAAAGAGAAGGACCCCATCTGACACTAACATGCCATTTATATTTAAACAGCATCAATTTCTAGTTCACTTAGCTTTCTCAATGATGATCAACAAGTCACAGGGCCAAACTTTTGATAAATGCATTTTTATTTACATTTTCAACAAAATTTTCAATTACTTTTTTATGAATTACTTTTCATTTCAAAAATTTGCAAATTTCATAATGTTAAAATGTTTTATACCCATTGGCAGCACCATCTAAGTGCATTTTTATTTACATTTTCGACAAAGTTTTGCATGACTTTTTATACATTAAAAATATTTGTAAATTTCATATGTTGCTTACTTGGATCACATAGCGGCCCAACTAAAAATATTTTTTATTGTGATTTCACTATAGTTTTAAATTAATTCTGTTTCCAAGGTTTTTTAATACATTTTTATTTACTTTTTGAACAAAGTTTTCCATTACTTTTTCATACATTAAAAATACTTGTAAATTTAATACATTATAATGATTTATGATAGCACTCATTCTGGCTAGAATTGACATAAATAGTGGCAAGCGAGCGAAGTGAGCTGGGATTGCGTAACAATCCCAATAAGAATTGCATAACAATTCATGGAGGTTGGCGAGCATTAGCGAGCGGGGGGCTGAGCCCCCTAGTGTATTAAAATTCATATCTACTATTCCATTCCATCAGCATACATCTTTCATCTGACTTCAGCTATTAACCAGCGAACAGACGCCAAAGAGAATCCCATGAGAAGAAGAACCACAGGCAAAAGACAATTTCCAAACACATCACCACCTTTAAATATCCATGTACACCGGTAAGAATCAAAAGCAACAATGCCCCCTTTCTTCAAAACGATCTCCCATCCTATCTAACAAGTTGAGTAGGCAAGCTCCTGCCTCATGGCAAAACGATAAGAGAAAATACAGCGACCCAAGGATGTGATCCTTGATTGGAGGAAAAGTGTGACGTACAGTTGAAAAGAGTGACGTTCTTGTTCATGATCAGACGATGAAATGATACAGGATGTAAACAGATGATGTAATTGATGTTTAAATGGAACGAAATGAAGATGGAATGGATAAAAATAATAACCAAAAGGAAATAACACCTGGTTATTTTAAATATCCTCTTCTAGGAATAAAAGTGAGAAAAGAAAAATGGATTGAAGTAAATGAAACAGGTAAGTACATTTTATATATATAAAGTTACCTGTATGAGTATCAAGGAGCAGGCTAACAAAATACAAGACAGACTTTAATACTTGATTTATTATCTTTTTTGTTACATGTCTCTTTTTCTTAAATCAGGTCTAACCTGATTGAGAGTTGTCAGTTGTCACATAAGCCTTTCTAAAACACCAACTGAGCGACGTAATTTAACTTAGCTATTCAAATGGTAAAAGCCACGCAAAAAGTTCCACTCCGTGTATAAAAAGGCTTAGTTTACGTTATTCCCAGCAGAGGGTGCAGTTATAAAAAAAGGAGGGAACTTTAATTTTCTAATTAGCTATTGATTGATGGTCTGGGGGTCAATGATGAAACTAGGCTTGATCGCAAGGGGTGCATCACTAGTGTTGAATTTGGGGGGGAGGGGTGGCCCGGGGGGATGTTAGTTCCATAGTCAATTTGTAAGTCAGACCCAGTGTCAAGAGAGGTCTGGTGATTACTGGACAACCATTTAACTTCTGCTTATGCAGTCCGCTTTTGTGGATGTAATTCTAACTTCTCACAGCAGGTGGCCTGAGTATCAAAGTGTGAGGTTACTTTATTTCTGATTGGTTTAATATATTTTTAATGATGGGTTTCTGAGGGGACAACAGTCTTAACTCTGGTCTGATTGCATCACTCACAGTAAAAATTTCCACATTTGACATTGATTAGAATTGATTATCATAAATGTAGTTGTTTGATTGAATTATGCAACAATTTGGTTTTATAGTCTAAACAAAATCTAATAACTCATTCTGAGACTACTTAATTAAAATTTTATGATTTAAATGTAATTCTGGATTTCTCTTTTAGATAGTGAATTTATCTTCTGAACATAATTATCTAGTGTCTAGATTAGCTGAATACTTGTCAGAATAATGAAAGTTTATTATGGTATTGTCAGAATAATGAAAATTTATTATGATTTATGGTTTTCAGTACTCATTTAATGTTTCTTAAACACTAATTTGATTTTATGACCCCATAACTGTCACATTGATGACATTTATTATGATTTATGGTGATATTATAATTAAATGAGTACTCATTTAATGTTTTTTAAACTCCAATCAATGTATGTATACATATATATATATATTTAGAAAATATTTTCAAGAAGCTGGATCGGAAAAACAAAGAGATTAGAATAAATGGGGAATATTTAACTCATCTCTGATTCGCTGACGACATTTTAATTTTCAGTAACAGCCCTGAAGAATTGGAAAATATGTTTTGACAGAAGCTAGCATTAATGTGGGATTAAAAATAAACTTGGAAAAGACTAAGGTGATGTTCAATTCATTTGCATTAAAAAAAAAAAAAAAAATCTACAACAACGCTGAAATTAAAGAAGCGCAAAGTTATGTGTACCTTGGGCAGAAAATATCATTGGATAATAGTATCATGAATGAAATCAATAGAAGAATAAGAAATGGATGGAGTGCTTTTCGGAAGAACAATATTATTCTGAAGAGTAGTATGCCCCTTGTTTGAAAAGAAAGGTACAGTCGTGGAAAAAAAAAGTAAACACCCCCTACTAACTCCTCAGCAAATCATCGTAGAAGAAAGTTACTGGTACCGAACGATTGGAAATAAAGTCTACTTTTAAATGATGTATATAAAATTTTCTTAGGGGGTCATCTACATATTAAAACGAATCCAAACTTCTTTTTTTCAATGGCAATGCCCAATTTTAACGAGATATTTCAAATCTTCCGTTCAAACTATGCCTAGACACCAAATTTCAAGTCATTTGAATGATAAGTTTTTGAATTATAAACATTCAAAATTTAGTGCTTCTAATGTTAAATTACATTTTCATATTTTTATTTATATCTCCCGAAATTATGCTCCTAATGTGCTAATTTTTTTTTTGTAGTAATAATACTAATATACCCAAACATAAATAAGCTGAATTTGCAATTTTTATAATTTTATGATATGAATTATGAAATTAATATTCGAAAAAATTATGAATTGCACCCTACAATTTTTTTGATGGATTTAGATTTATTAAGTCCTGCTTTATGGAAATTCAAAAATTTCACATTTTTATTCCAAGTAGTTTTCAAATTATGCTTAAAAAACGGCAAAATGATGGTTTAAGGGGCCGTCTATGATGGAAGTGAGTAGACATTTTGAAATTTATTCTGCTGTACTGTAATCTAACACGCTTCATTGACTCCTTGAGTGGCGCTTAAGGTGCCTTGATCAAGGAAGGGGCTCTCTCGGTGAACAATCCAGAAAGGAACTTCAATTTGGATACAGCCCTTAAAATAAGCTCGTTTTAAAATAATTAATTTCTTGGAAACTTATGGTACGAATTGCATAAAAATTCGTTTTTAGGCTAATTGAAGGGTGTAGAGTTCATTTATGCTGTCAGAATTGGGTACTGCTATTGAAAAATACAAAGTTATGGTTCGTTTTAATATGTAGATGGCCCCCTAAGCAAATTTTATATACATCATTTAAAAGTAGACTTTATTTCCAATCGTTCGGTACCAGTAACTTTCTTCTACGATAATTTGTTGAGGAGTTAGTAGGGGGTGTTTACTTTTTTTTTTCCACGACTGTACAATGTGTTTTGCCTGTGCTAACTTATGAAGCAGAAACATGGACGCTATCAAAACGGATGGTACAAAGATTACAAACAACACAGAGAAGTATGGAAAGATGTATGCTAGGTATAACTAGAAGAGACAGAAAAAGAATAACCTGGATGGATAAGAAGTCAGACGAAAGTTTTTGACATCATTGAAAGAATTAAACTGCTAAAATGGAAATGGGCTGGGCACATTGCAAGAAGACAAGACAATAGATGGAGCACAAACACCCTACAGTGGTATCCCAGAGATGTAAAATGGCCAAGAAGACGACCTCAAGTAAGATTGAGTGATGAAATCAGAAAAGTAGCCGGTGTAAATTGGATGACTAAAGCACTAGACGAAAAACATTGGAAAAATCTGGGGGAGACCTACATCCAGCAGTGGATTGAAAACGGTTGATGATGATGATGATATATATATATATATGAAAACTTTATTTCCAGTTTTGGGAACTAATATAGATCTGGACTTTAATCTTATTTATTGTTTATTCACAACAATGAGTATAACCATCAGGTAACCATATATCTTTTAAGTGATTTGTTGTTTGTTTGTTTGCAGATTCATTCTTTTGCTTACAGTCTGAAACAATATAATAATTCTTAAAATTTTATTTATTTTTCCAGAATGAATTATTAAAATATAGGGACATTAAAACAACTGTTGAAAATAACAGCGTTCATTCTAATGAAATTAATAGAGGCAGTAGATCAAGTCACAACAAGTCAACATATTCACCACCACCAAGAATGATCCGGCAAAAGAATTTGAAACAAGCCCTTGATGCTAAAAGAGAAAGACCTATGTCATCTCAGACTGAAGTAAATTTAAATTCCTAAGTCTGGTATTATTTTTTTTCATTTTATATATTAACACTTGGACCCTAAGTATGATGAGCTTTATGTATCTCTTATACCTTTTTTTTTTAACTTGTGTTCTTTTTATATATGTACAGGGTGTGGAGAATGTATTGATAGTAAAATCAATCTCTACTACAACGCCATAGATACAATTATTTCAATAATTTTTATTGCGTAAGATTAACAACTAAGTAACAATCGATATTCTATTATTCATTTTTGATTCAGTCTTCTTTTGCCTTGATACACTCACGGAGAAAGTGTGGGAAGGCATCCACGGTGCACCGCAAGTAGTCTGCATCGAGACCGTTCCATTTACGCATCAAAGCAGCTTTTAAAGAATTGATATCTCTGTGAGGATTAGCACAGGCTCTTGCTTGCAACACTCCCATACTGAGTAATCAAGTGGATTAAAATCCGGAGTATTCGGAGACCACTCTTGAGATGAAATGAAATCACGAAGATTTGCTTGGCATTACCGTTGCGTTTGGCAAGACTTATGGGCTGGTACTGAATCTTGTTGGAACACATATGGATTGTTTCCAAAATGAGAATTTAGCCATGGAAGAACCTCCTTTAGAATATCGTTGAGATAATTGATCTGATTAATCTTGACACCAGCATCATCAAAGACCAAAGGGGATTTCCCATTGCTTGTGATGCAGCCAAAAAATATCACGCTGGCTGGATGAGCTTTTCTGGCTACTATGCCACCACTTGAATTAGCAGTTTTACTGTTTTTGGCTAATATGCAGCCATTCTGATGGTTAACAGCTTATTCAATACTGAACCATTTTTCGGCACAGAAGACGAAATGCAAACAATAACCCAAAAATACTTACTTATAATGCAATATTTAGATTATAAAGAGCAAATATACACAAAAAAAATAATTCTACAACATTTAAAAGACACACACAAACATTAAGAAAAAATTATCAATACTTTCTCCACACCCTGTATATCATAAAATCTGAATTTCTATATTTCTTAATCTTATAATTACCCTGAAATTTAATCTCAGATATAATCAAAATTCAATATTTCATTTGAATATTCTTTTCAAGTTTTTCTTCTTTTTTTTTAAAGCGAAGTCAGGCTCTGATCTTTTTTTTTCTTAAGAGACCTGATGATCTAGAAAGTTACTTTTGATACAAACAAAGTCTTTAAACCAGGAATGATTCTGTTCCGAATTTTCCAAAAAAAAATTTAGGCACAAGCAGTCATTTCCGGGGGGGGGGGGGGGGGGGGGGGCATAAATCCAAAAAATCAGACATAAAATATATCGCAAATTTTGACAAATCGTCGCCAAAAAAAAAAAAAAATCAATTTCGCCAATCGTTCGAAGAAAAATTGCCAATTTTGAAAGATCTTGGGAAAAACGTGAATTTTGTTAGAGGATTGTGAAGTAAATGCAAATTTTGTCAAAGGATCGCGAAAAAACGCAATGGTGTCAATGGATCACAGGAAAAAACCCCAAAAACATGAATTTCGTCAAATAATCACAGGAAAAATTCAAATTTCGTCAAAATATCGCTAAAAAACCTGCAAATTTCATCAAAGGATCTTGAAAAAATGGTAAATTTCGTCAAAGAATTGTGAACAAAATGGCAAATTTCGTCAAAAGATCACGAAAAAAACCCAGCAAATTTCACCAAAAGATAGGGAAAAAAAACCATAAATTTTGTTAAAAGATCGCAAAAAAAAAAAAAAAAAAAAAAAATGCCGGGAGGGAATCCTTCCCCCACCTGTTGTAACCTTTCAGAAAATTTACTGTGAATTTCAAAAAAAAATTTTTTTTAACTTAAAATCACCCCTGCTTTAAACAGTAATTTTATTTTTGGGGAATTAAATGATGCTTCCTTTAGCACTTCTTACTGTATTCAACATTTAATGAAAATGGTATACTTTTTAGCATGTTAGTAATATTCCCTTTGCTGGTTTTGACAATTTCATATTTCAACTTACAACTAACTATAGTTCCGTTCATTGACAAAGAATTGAAATCTGGTTGATTTCTGCTTAATGTCCGTCAAAGTTCAGTTATTTTTGGAGCCAAACTGGATGACAAAAAGTTCTCTACTAGCAATAAAGAAATAATAACATTCTGATGTATCAGTATTTGGATCAGTATTTTTATGCTGCTGGAATGACAATTCTGTAGTGACAGTTTCTTCAAATTATTGCACTCTTCTCCCAATCCAGTCGACTAAAAGATATTCACATAAAGATAAGAAAAAAGTGAACATACAACAATCAAATTTAATACATAAATATAATACTGGAATGGGAGGAGTTGACCTGCTAGATGGAATGTTAGGCAGCTACCGTCCAACACTTCACAATAAGAAATGGTGGTGGAATCTGTTTGTTAATCCATTAAATATCGCTGTCGTTTCTGGTTGGCTTGTACATTCAGTAACTCATGGAAAAACTACCAAGCTGACTCATCTGGAGTTTTGCCAAGAGGTTACACTCGCTTTTCTAAGAATTGCACCAAGAAAGGATGGGTCTCAACCTGGGCCCAAAGTTCACTGTTATATAGGGGAGGTAGGGGAGGATTGATACATTGGCAATTTTTCTCAACAAATGGCATTAACAGCTATTGTAACAGATGTAAAGGCTTCTTTTATTAGCAGAGGCCATCATTAGATGGACTTAGCAATGAAGAACTGACCACGTTTTTTTTCTTTTAATTTTGAAGATTTTTGGAATGTAAATGTAAATTTTTTTAAATACTGATTTTCTTTCATAACTCTTATTATTGTGAACATAATATCTTGTAATTATTTCTTACTTGTAAAGCACATTGTTAGGGTGAGTTTTACTACAAAACAGATTGACATTTTGCAACTGTATTTACACAAAGTGATTGAAAATCCAATAAGGCATGATAGAGAGAAATGATACATTAGTGCTGGGGAGAAATGATACACTTGTATATTTGAAATTTAATAGTTTTTTTAAGTTGTAAACTAATATAGGACTGTAGTATTCATTATTGTTTTACAGCAAGAGCTACTGAAATTGGTAAGGAAGAACAAAGAGACTATTCGTAGACATTATGTAGGTTACATAGAAAAGCAGTGCAATGATAGATGATTAGTTCGCTTTGCTCGTCATGTAGATGAAAAAAGTTCGAATGGCTTGAAAGGGAAGATGTTTCTATAATTGGCGAAGAGCAAATTGAAAAAACATTAAATCCACCCGATTTTACTTATCAAAATGATAGAGTAATTAGTTTTTCTTTTAACCATTTCAGGGATGGTGGTATGTTTATGAAACCACTTAATTTTAATTCCCAAACGCCACATTGGCACCAGCATTTTGGTAAAATATTTTCCATTTAATATGAAAGTGAAATATAGCCCTTTTCTTATTTCCAATTAAATTTGTTGGTAAATTCCAGTGCCATTCATTTATTCAACACTTTAGCACTAAAGATACTTTGCTCTGAAAGGGTTAAAGAAATCTTAAATGTGTTAAACTTATGTTAAATTGTCTGCAAATCAACAATGTTCACTTCATTTTTCCTTGCAGCAAGATCTCTAGGTTTTTTTTTTTCATTATTTATTTTCTAAAAAGTGTGTTAATAGGACTGTTTAAATAATAGCAAGTGTTTAAATATTTTTGTAAAAAACATTCCTGAAACAAAAATATGTCAATGTCATTTCTTTTTAAATTGTACTTAAATATTTCAAGATTTATCATAAAAAATTGTATGTCAAATAAATTGAATTGTCTGCTGCATTTTTTTTTTTTTTTTAATTTACATAACAATGTATCAAATCTCCCTTGCTAGTGTATCAATCCTCCCCAGTAATGGGGAGATTTGATACAGTAGTAACCATTCAAAATAATTGAGATATATTTTTTGAATGATTATTTTTTAAATTCACAATATTTTAAATAAATGAACAAAAGGTCACTTTATAAGAAAACACAAAAAATTTGTTTAAAAATAACTTTTTAAGGATTGTAAAAAATTACAAAAAAAAAAGTGTATCATACCTCCCCTGCCTCAGAGAAAGTGTGATGGCCATTTCCTTGTACAAACAACACAAGGTAGATGTGCACTGTGCTCAGTAAATGCAAGATTAGCTTGCAATGAGTGCAAGAAAAAATTGCGTTTAAAATGCTTTTCGCTGTATCATGGAATAAAAATATAAACTTAACTTTTTGATATTTTGATTAAGTAAGAGATATTGTTTTCATTTAAATTTATAAATTTCCAACTTAAGTAAATTTAAAAATAAATGTTTCATTTATTCTTATTTCTTTGCTTATAATTTAATCTATTCATAACTATATTCCACTTTTGAATCCAGAGTAAAAGTATAGTCGGAAGTGACCAATGTTCCCAATTGGGAACATTCTGAAAATTATATATAAAAATTTTTTCCCACCATATTAAGGACTATTATCCCGCTGCACTGAAACTCCCTGAACTCGAAATCCCATGTTAACCTATGGGAAAACTTTCAAGCTCGATTACTCATTACCTAATATAATGATTAAAATACCGTTTACACCATCAGAAAGTAGACGTCAGATGCAGATGATGTGCGTTTTTAAAAATTGTCTACGTAAATTTTAAGTATTTTTAAGGAGATGATAAAATTTAATCAAGTGGAAATTTCAAAGTTTATAGGGGTTTTTTATGTGCTTAAAATTTACGGAGATAATTTTTTAAAATGCACATCATCAGCATATGACGTCTACTTTCTGAAGGTGAAAACGGTATTTTAATAATTATATTAGGTAATGAGTAATCACACATGAAAGTTTTCCCATAGGCTAACATGGGATTTCACGATCGGGGAATTTCAGTGCAGCGGAGCCTTAACTAAAGCATTAGAAGGCATAATGTACAAAAAAAATAATCTAAAATATACCTGGATCTGAATTCGGCATGTAAAAGGTTAAATGTATTCCGTTCCCTCATTCATAGATGGTGACACTCGATGATCTTCAATCAAACTTTTAATTCATTTCCAACTTATTTCATTTAAAAAAAATTTTGATGTTCTCACTGGATGCCACCACTGCATTTTTCTAGTCATGTAATTGGTCACAACTCAACAAACTGTCTCTCCCACTGAAAGCTTTCATCGCTAGACTTTTAATCATTTCTGATGAGAATATCAAACATTCTTGTTCTCATCGCCTCTTCAAACTTCTTTTAAAGCTTTCATGTTTATTTTATTTTCAGTTTAAAACATTATTCGTACATTCACTATAGTTACAGTTCAGTAACTTTATTAAAAAATCTTTGTTTACAGCTAAACATTTAATTATTATGGCTCCTTACCATTTCCAATCTTTATTTAACATTGAAAGTCCGTTTGTAATTTATTTTCATCTTGTTTATTTTAACGGTATATATAAATATTAAACAGACATACAACAATAAATACAATAAACCCAACTGGAGTGAAAAATTAGACAGAGCCAGGAATCGAACCCGAGACCACCTCATCTGTGGTCATGCTGTGGTCCCGGGTTCGATTTCTGGCTCTAGCTAATTTTTCACTCCAGTTGGGTTTATTGTATTAATTGTTGTACGTCTGTTTAATATTTATATATACTGTTAATAGTTGAATGCAGGTGTTATTTATGTGTTCTATTATATATTGTAGTGTGTGTGTTTTATTGTTTATTTTACTATAACTTTGATAAACCAGTTTACTTTTCTATTCACGCAACACTAGCATTCCATGAATCGATTGGTGTGACTTCCGGACTGCGTAGCTGTTGCTTTCTCATGTGTTTGGGAGATATAAATATGTCCTCATTCACCAAGATCAGATAGCTTCGTTTTTCTCTTTTTCGGTTCATAGCTTTGGCTTTTAAAAACATGATCCAATGTAGAAGGGCTCGTCAATGGGTTGATGTTTAACAGTATATCATACGTTGAAGTTTTTACTGTAAAATTTAATCACTGTATGTATTATATTTGATTGAAACATTTCTCGGACATCTTCGTATCTCATGTTCCTGTAATGAAAGTTTCATTGCGAAGCAAATTCTCCTGGTGATATAGAATTGTGAACTGCTTTTGGAATATGAGTTTATATCTATTTAAAGTGTAACCCTTTCCTGGAGGAGCAGTTTATGATGTGTGTTAGATTAGAATATTACTTTTTCATGTTGGAGTTCTTAAGGAACAATAATGACTTTCAGAAGTTGAATGAGAGTGGAAGTTTTGTTCGTGAGACATAGTTTTTCTATCAAGTGGTTTCCGTTTAGTAAATGTATTTCTTTCAATAACATTGCGACTTAATATAAATGTTCTCTACATAAATGTATAAAGATTAAAGTTTTTACATTTGTCTAATGGATGTGCTGGAGATGTTTATAATTCAAGATAATAGCTTTAATTGCGCTGATATCATAACGCATATTATTGATACAGCTGTTTAATATGAAGAGTTCTGGTTTATATGAAGAGTTCTGGTTTATGTAATGCTGTTTGTGTCATGAAGTAGTCTTCCAGTAATGGTATGTTTAATTTCATTTTAAGATAATATGTTAAAGATCGCTCAACTGTAATATAATTGTTTTACTTTATTATTTTGTTTTTCTTATGATTTTAATTGAGAATAAACGTTAGTCTTTTTTTTTTTAAACTTAGTATGTTTATTTCAATAACCACCACATATACTTTGTCTTTTCAGTTGTTTAAGCATCAATAGTTAATTTAAAATTAATAGTGTTTAAATCATTTCATATTTTTCTTTTAATGGGGTTTAGGGATTCATTCAGCGATTACACTTTTAGCTGTTGATGCAGCTCTGCTAAATTTGTGTCAGGCATTAGTTAAGTAATGTTAACATGTTGTTACTATTATATTCAGGATTTCAAGTGGAGTTAAATGACAAAACAAGAATTTTGGGGGAGAAAGAAAAATCACCAGTTCATAAATGACACACATAAAAAAAAGTTTAATTGAAAGTCGATAATTAAACAATAAATAAACATATTATAAATAATTTACTCAAATTATTTAAAAATATATATATATATATATAGATATATATGTATATATTACGGGAATTAAATTTCCATGCCTTATTAAAATTATTCCATAAAAATTTCTTTTTTAAATTACCCTACAATCCTAGTTTATTAAATTATTCCCTATCTTAAATAATATTCCATTCATTCCGTTCATTTAAAATCATTCTATTTAAAACATGTATTTAATTCTCTTCAAAATCTTCTAAAAAACATTTTCCTTTAATAAATTTTCTTCAAGACCTTTTTATTAGGTTGAGCAAAAAGTTCTGGGAAATTTTTAATCTAATAGTTACCAGAATTTTTATCGTATATGATGGTCGTGCCATCAATGCCGAGCTCTATTGCCAGCAGATGGATCGGTCTACGACAAATTGGTCCAGAAGTTTGCAAGATTGGTCTGCCGAAAGCGCATTTTGTTTGAGCAGGACAATGCCAAACGGCACGTGGCCCAGAGGAACAAGGACAAGTTTGCACAGTTGGTCCGCGTTGAAATTCTCCCATACCTGCCTATATTCCAGGCGTGGCTCCATCCGGTTATGGCCTCTTTTGATCAATGTAACACTTTTTCAAGGGCCGTCAATTTGTATCTTTTAATGAAGTTGAAGAAGCATGTCAAGAGTTTTTGGATTCCAAGAAGCCGCCATGGTACTTCCAGCAAACCGGAATCTGGCAGAATGATAGCAGTAAGTCGTGGACTATGATGGTCTCTTGGTCCTTGTTGCTTAATAAGAATAGTCCTTGTTGCTTTTGTTGTATAATGCAACTTTCACAAATTTCCCAGAACTTTTTGCTCAACCTAGTATTTCTCAATTTTAAATCACTGATATTTATTAAAGTTATCTGATTTATACCATTTCTTTTCTTTCATCTTTTTTATTCCATAACTCAACTTCCTGCGTAATTCTGAGTCTGTCCATTATCCTCAATATTATGCCACTTACAATAAAGTGTTCCCCAACTTCGCCTCACGCTCATTGGTCCTTCCTTATATCTGCATTGGCATAAAGATCATGTGCTTCTGACTATTTAACCTGAAACATGAGCATGGAGCTCGAGATTTTTGTGGCATTTGTTGTTATAAAAAACTACATTGCTGTCCAGAAGAAGTCACTGAAATAATCAAATGGAGTGTAACATCGCATAAAATGGAGTGTGTAAAGCAATGGGTGGGAAAAGGTATTTAGTGTTTTATAAAATTGTGGTGGATGCTTGACCCATGTTTTATGATAAGAGAAAAATTCTTTGTTGACAGTTTTCAGAAAAACTGCCAATGTGTGTCGACCAAAGCCTAAGTTATTAGAATGCCAATGGAATATTGAATATGTGAGCTTGATCAGTATCGAAATGACAGCTGCCTAAGTTATTAGAATGTTACGGAGCAGCTGTTGCTTTATTTTATAGTTTATGACTTATCATCCAATATCATCACATATACGTTTAAGTATTGCGTGGCAGCGTAATACTTATTTATCTCCAGTGTCACTTCTCAATGTTAATTTAACATAAAAAAGCCTATGGAGCTCATAACTTTTTCATTTTTTTCTTCCCACCTTTTTGTCACTGATGACACTCATTTTTTTATTCTTTGTAATTTTAATGATATTGTAAATTCAAAGTACGAAAATGTTTGCCTAACGTCAGGGTCAAAATAGATGATAAAATGCCTTTGCATATGGGTGAATTATAATGCAGAGAGTAACATACTCTAAGCTTTATTTATATTATTCAAATATTTTTCGTAATAATTCCAAATTTCGCGTTTTTCATTGAGAATCAATGGACATTTTTGCTATAAAATTTAACATTTTTTTTCTATTGTTGCAAAAAATTCAAAAACCGTAATAATAATTTATCTACAGAAATTAATTTTAAGTTAAATTATTTCCACGCGAGAAAATGAAATTTGAAATATTTTTTTATGGATGAAAAAGAAAATGACTATGGCGTCATATAGGAAATAAAACTGATATTTTCAAACAATTGTTGGTAATGCAAGAAGCATTAATAAGAGTAAATACAAAAAACAGGTGACTATGATGCGAAAAAATTACAACACATTTCACCGATACTGATTTTTAAGCATAAATATCAATTACATACAAATGTGCCCATTCGATTAAGAAGGTGTTAACTTTGTGATTTATTTATGTTTTCCTTTTATTTAAGTATTGCGTGGCAGCGCAATACTTATTTATTTCCAGTGTCACTTCTCAATGTTAATTTAACATAGAAAAGCCTATGGAGATCATAACTTTTTAATTTTTTTCTTCCCATCTTTTTGTCCCTGATGCCACTAATTTTTTTATTCTTTAACATTTTTTTTTTTTTTTTTGCCAATAATTCAAAAGCCGTAATAATAATTTGTCTATTTTTAGTTGAATGATTTTCACATGAAAAATTACTGAAATAGTTTTTTTTTTTTTTTTTTTTTTTTTAAGAATTAAAAAGGAAGTTGAATATGGCATCATAGTAGAAATAAAAATGACATTTTCAAACAGATTTTTTACGTTCAGATTGGAAGTTTTTGCCCAAAGTACAGCAACTTGCATTACTGCACTGGTGAAACATTTTGAATTATACATAGGTAAATTGCATCACAAATTGTGATACGATACCACATGAGTCAAAGCCTGTGATGATGGTACCCTCCATTAATTTTGAAATGTGTTCGTCTGAATGCAGCAGTTATTAAAAAACGTGACATATTAAACAAAAACTTAATTTGATGAACAAATTAAAAAAACAAAATTTATTTCTTACATTGTTTAAGCCCGAGAAGGGACAGATATTAAGATATTTCATTCAATTCGTTCTACATTTAATGTTAAATTTTTGTTACAAATATGTTAAACCAATTGAACATTAAAAAATAAAAATAAAATTCATACAACATGATACTTCAAACAACCTAAAAACTTAGATTCCGTTCAAATGAAATCGAAATAAATCTTAGACTTTTTTAAAGTTTTGTATTTTGTATATATCTTATCATTTTATGTACAATCATCATAAAAATAATACAAAATCTGCAATACAAATATTTTCAACATAAAAATAGAAAACATCTAAGATTTATTTGATTGATAGTATGATTATCATTCTACTTTGTTCGGAAATATAATTAAACTAGGGATGCACCGAATATTTGGTACCTATTCGGTATTCGGCCATGTTACCGAATATTAAACTATCCGACTTGGCCGAATATCAAACTATTCAGTCTGCTGAATATCAAAATATTCAGCTGAACCGAATACTTAAAAAATCTTTTAAAGCATATTTTTAAAAACTTTACACAAGTTCTACTTTTAACTGTCAACTTATAAAGATATTCAGAATAATTAGAAACAGAATCATATTTAAATAAAAGAGAATGTTTTTACATTATTTGCTGTTTATTAAGTATCACTTAAGAAAATACACCATTATTGAGGATTTTCATAGGAATTAATGATGTACAAATGCAAGTTCCTGAACATTGTCTCGTAAATAATCTGCTTCTTGCTTTTTAACAAAAAAAGGTGTTTCTAAACAAAATATAAAATCGTTCAGGGTTGAGAATATACATCAAGGGCATTTTTGTGGAGGAAAACATAATTGCAATCTTTTTATTCAGCCATAATGCAGTGTATCTCATCTCACTCGAGGTCAAACTTGGATTTCCGCTTGTTACTTTAACAGTAACGAAGATATCATAACTATATTTTCAACAGACTTGCTTTGATTTCTTTGAAATATGATATGATGAGAAGTGCTGGAAATTGCGACCATTCACATCTAAACAACTATGAGCTAGACATTGCTTTATTCAGAATGTAGTTGACAGTATTTATACGGTGTTACTGGCTAAAATTCAGTCATTTTCAATAATATCATCACATTTAATACCAGCAAAATTAATATGAAACAAATCTCGATATAATATCTTCATTATTGATGAAGTTGTGAACGAAAATTCATTTTTGGCTTGTAGTTACACAACCAGTGTTTTTGATTGAATGCATTGTAATTTTGATGAAGTAAATGGGCTTTCTTGTTAAAAAAATATTTGTCTTGACCATATTACCCCTGTCGAAAGTTTGTTGAAGTTGAAAGATTTAAAAAACAACCTTTATGTTTACAATCTCTGAAAATGATCGCCCACTATTCCAGATGCTGATCTAGGATGCATTTAAAAACTTCCTTGCTAAATTAAAGGAATAGAAAAGTTATTCTTTCTGAGTTTTATAACTATATCCTCTTCTTAAATAACTCAAAGCAGATTTTTTTCAGTATAAAGTTTACTTGTAAAAAGCTCCTATTTATGAAAATGTAAGTTTTTGTATCTTTAAACTTTGAAATATAAAAATATTTGGTCAGCTGAATATTCGGTATTCGGTTCACCTGTATGCCGAATATTCGGTATTCGGCCAAAATCACTATTCGGTGCATCCTTAAATTAAACTAGTCCTGTAGTTTCGAGATGTTACTTTTATACCTGTTTAAAAACAGTATTTTTTAAAAATGTTGACTAATACTTGTGAGATCAATTGGAATACACATAATATTTATTTATTTATTTTTTTTATTTTTTTTTTAGGAACGAGTTCATCCAAAATCTTTTCGAAAAGCATTAGGTAACTATTGTATTTCTTAGAAGATTTGTAATTAATAATTTTAAATTTAATACTAATATTAAATACAAAATAAATTTCTGCAACAAGATTTATATTTTTCTGTTAATTTCCCAAATATTTATAAAACTCCCTATTATATTGTTACTCTTAGTTTAAATTTCTCATTTTATTGCTAGTTTTTACTATTAAAAATAAATTTTAATATTGTTTAATTATGAGAGTATAATTAATTGCCCTTTTTTAGAGTTTACCAAAGAAACTAAAACTAACAAAGAACAATCGTATATGAAAAAAGAAACATTTTACCCATTCTCGAAAACTTGGGCTAACTTTTCCCTGGACACTGAAGCTTTAATTGCAGTTTTCAACATGAATATGGACTTAAGGTATTTATTTATTAATTGCTAATCTGTTCCACGTCATACTTGTAATTTTCTTTAAAAATGGTTATTTTTATTCCTGCAAGAGTAAATTAGAGGTATAATAAAAACAATTTCTTATTGTTTGCTGTAATTTGCACAATTCTCTGTATATATTAAGGTAAAATCATCTCTGAGATGCAATAGAACCTTGATCATCCATTCCCAAAAAACTGTTTGTCTTTGCAATTTATTACAAAATCTTCTACACATGGAAATTGTTAGCAAGATCTTTGTTAGATCTAGCACAGGAAGATCTTTTGTCTTTCCATAAGATTTTCTTTCTTATTGTGTGTATAAGTTTTCTATGTAAATCTTATTTTTTAGAGTATTTTTCTCTTCCCCCCCCCCCTCCTTTTTTTTTTGTGCTAAAGGTGATTAGTTTTTCTTTTAATACTGAAATAAATTTAGAAATTGTTGATCCTTTTTTACTGTTGTTAAAAAAATTTCATGCCCTTCTCTGTAGTAGCAGCAGTAGTAGTAGCTTTGTCATCAATGGCAAAATAATCCAATTTTTTACATGCTATAGTTTTATCATTAATGCTTTTATTTATTTATTTTATTTATTTATTTATTTTTTTTTTTTTTAAATTTGGGATTTTCTGCTTATGTTTTAATATTATATATGCTGGAAAGAGAAATTCTTTATTTTATTTGCAAACTTGTTTTGATGGTTGAGTTACTTGAATACAGTCCTCAGCAAAAGTTTAGACACTGGTGATTTTTAACCTTTAAATAAAAAATACAAACACTTGGGTGATATAAATGGCTGTACTTATTTTTAAATAGATTTTAAACGTTTTAGGACAGAAATAATGGTTTTAATATAGGTTATTATTTAATTTAGCTGAAAAAAGTGAAATTTGCATATTGCAAAAGTTTAGACACTTTTGTGATTTTTTGGCATCTGTCCATGAAAAAATGCAAATTTCAAACTTATGACGTCACATGCATGAAGTATTTAAGTGCACCTCGCGATAGTATCGGTTAGTGAAGATGCCGCGAGCTAGACATTTTCAGTCAGATGAAGTAATTAAAGCATGGAAGCTGAAATTGAAAGGGAAGACTGTCGCAGAAATTTTAGCTACTGTGAATCGTCCAAAGAAGTCTGTCTAGTCTGTCTTAGACATACTGTCTAAGGGTGACTCTTTCAAAGCAAAACATAAATCTGGAAGGCCTCGTGTGGCCAGAAAACGAGATTATAGAAGGATCCATAAACTGGCATCTAGACAAATGGTGACTGCCAATCTCATTAAAAGTGAGTCAGAGCTTTCTGTGTCAACAGATACTTTCGTAGATGAATTATAGAAAGATGTACATTCGTTTACATGAAAATGATAAAACAGCCAGCCTTGAAATATCACAATAAATTGACCCGTTTCCGTCGCGGAGTAATTCTATTTATAAAACTGATGAAATAATGGACTGAAACCAGAATTTATAAACGAATTTATTAGAAAATACGAACTTGCTTATTTTCACATACATTATAAAAGAAAAATTTTAATTAAATCTTCTTGGTGCCGTCTGTCAGTTTTGGAATTAAAATTAGGTGTGCTTTTTAAGGACACAGCCCTTGAAAGAGTTAATGATTTGGGCCTCAATTTGTTTTAATTCTCAAGTATCTCTGGAGTTTCTCAATGGTCGCCAAGCAGCGTAAGAGTACATGCATACATTGGAAAACAATTTACAGTTATTTGGTGAAATTTTAGCTCTTCCAAAGTATGTATTTGAGCAAGATAATGCGTCTATTCATGTTGCATACAAATCAAAAAATTGGTTTAACTCTCAAAATATTACTGTTCTTGACTGGCCTGCGTGTAGCTCTGACTGAACACAATCGAAAACATTTGTGGCATCATATCTCATATGGTTTATGAAATCTTTTGACAATACTCCTCTGTAAATGAATTTCGATCTGCTGTTGAATGTGTTTGGTACGGAATAGACCCTGTAGTGATGCAGGATTTAGTTTCTTCGATGGGAAGTCACATTTTTACATCAATAGCAGACAATGAAGGTGCAGTTTGATTTTAATTTATGGATATTTTTCTGTTAACAGACAAATTGTCTATAGTTTTGTCACAATGTTAAATTTTTTTTTTCATTATATATTATGTAAAGTGTATAAATTAAAATTTATTGTTTGTGTATGAAAGATAAGTCACCAGTAATATATGACAGTTGACGTACAACAATTCGTTACATACTTCTCAGTACAGAAGCATAATCGATTATTGTCTAAACTTTTGCTGAGCACTGTAGTTTTAAGATATATGTTCCTTTATCACAAGTTTTAATTATATTATAAACCAAATGCTTATTATTTCAAAATAATTTATTCTTAGAAGTTTCAGGGCTTTTTATCTATTTTAGAAATTGATATGTTTATTAGAGTAATTTACAAATTCCAGATTTCTTCACTAAGTTTCGTTGAACTGTATATAATTAAATAATGAACATATTTTGAGAATGAACAAGATAATAACACTTTTAAATTAGGAGAGAATGCTAAATTCTTATATTACAATAAACAGGGTGTTACATTATTTTATTGTACATACACTGGCCTCCAAAAGTTAGTGTACAACGAGTTTTTTTATGCTCACCATTAAAAGAATAGTGAATGGTATAAGTAAATTCAATAAAAACTTGTGAAACAATTATATCTACCATTATTTTGTTTAAACATTGGACACTTATATGGAAGTTAGAGGAAACTATAAATGTCCCACTTTTGTAATTTGTGTAGAATTTTTTTTATACTTATTGATATTGATCTGTTTATAAAGATATTGTTGACCCTGTCTCTGATATGTTGTTTATGTTAAGATGACTGTTACTAGATTTTTTTAATGTGTCTTGTGAGGTCAAAGACTCTGGAATTAATTTAAATTTAAAAGTTCAGTATCAAGATCTGTTTCATGTTGACCACGTTTGTTACAGTCCTTCCTCAAGATCGCTTTCTAGCTCTTTTGGCTAGAAGGAGGAGGGACACAGCTGTGGCTTAGCTTATTTTAGATCATCATAACAATATCATCAAGATGACAGTATACTGCTACTACAGCACACAGACATTCTCTAAATAATGGCGAAAATATTCGATATGGCATCTATAGTAGTACGTGCATACACCATTTTCAATAAGTGCAGCTTATACACCATATACGATGGAATTTCAGTTTTTTTTGCAATTTTCGGACGTAGCGACGTATACACCAGGGCAGCTTATCTACCCGAAACTATGGTACATATGTCCTTGTACACTAGAGATGAGTTCGGGCTCATTTTTTGGAGCCCAGGCCCACTCGAGCCCAATGATTTTAAATCTGAGCCCAAAACATTTTGTTTCATCAGAGCCCAAGCCCGATACTGAAAAAAAGTAAAAAAAAATTGCATAATGTTTAAAAATTGTTGTAAATGTAATATATCTCATTTTTTACATGAAAATGACTGTTAATCCCTAGCACATAATTATTTTTATGAAATTTACATACAATCTTATCAAAAGAGAAGTTCGGCATCAAATAAAAATATACTTCCCTAAAAAGATTCTCATATTTTTCTCCCGCAACAAGCAAATCTGATGGATACATTAACGAAGAGCGTTTTTTGAATAAATGAATGAAATTTGCAGAAATTACGATTTATATGACAAAGAATTGAACAGTGTTTTTCATTTCCTAAAAAAAGGTGTACATGTCCTTGAAAATCAGCTTAACTGAAAAATTTGACACCGTTATCTGAAAAATCCGACTCTTTTATAGGAAAAGAAGAAACACTGCTCAATTGCTTTCTATCGGGAATAATAATACATGCCAATTTTATCTACTTATGTATGAAAGTGACTTCCTGAATATGAAGAGCAGAGTTCAAGAAAAAAAATAGCTAGAATCACTAATGTTATTGTCATATAAAGAGCGATTATTAGCACTTGCAGACACTAGAAGACTAAAAATTTGAGAACTTTAAGCTAATGCTGATTGACTTAAAAGAAAATATTTAATTTGCGTTAGATCTCTAAAAAATGTAATAATAAATAAACATTTCAATTAAAAAATATCCTGATGGCACCATATTCTGATTGGCACCATATGAGTAGGTCGTTACTTGCTGTCAGTGTCAGACATAAACCAGCAAATATCACAAACTTTTCTTTTAAAATAGTGTTCTACTGCTACTAAAAAAGGGAAAAACAGTTTATTTCTCTTTCATTCTAATCAAAATAGCATTAAAATGACTTGCGATAAGTAATTTTTAAAGGTGGGGGGGGGGGGGGGGGGGAGTTATTTTTTGTTTCTATACGAGAACAAAAATAAATAAAATTGTCAGTTTCAGAAAGAATGAGCCAGAGGCTGCTCGGACCTGAAGGCCGGTATAAAAATCGAGCCCGAGCTTGTCTCATCTCTATTGCACACCCTCGGACAAAACACTCTCTCTCTCTATATATATATATATAGTATATATATATATATGTATGTACAGGGCGTCCTCAAAAGGTTGAAATGCATTTAATTCTTTTTACTGTTGAAGATATAAAATTTCCCCTTTTGCTGCAACAATATCATTACAAATAAACTGCATATCTGTATCTTAAAAAATTATTATAATGAAAGATAAAAGCTTACCTATACCACTTTTTTATATTTTTCAGTCAAAATAAGGACTATTTACAAATTAATGATGGTGTCCTTTAGATAAAAAGTATGCTATCAAATGTGAAAAATTTGCATTGAAAATACATCTAAATAAAATATTAACTGTCAGAGATGATGTAAAAAATCACTTGTAGTTTAAAATGCACTATTCAAAGAAAGGAAATTACAAAGTGTTCTCAAAATTTTTTCCCTGAACTCCAATGCATAACTGAACTCAAAGATGCTTCTGTAAATACTTTAGAGTATTTTGCCTCTAATACTATTACAAGTATAGATTATTTTTTGTCTAAGATCAGTTGCATCAATTGCAAAGATTGTAAATAATTTTCCGAGCCAACTCATCTAAATAATTTTTTAATATTTGTTTGTTATATAAATACTAGAAACATGGCTATAACAACAACAACAACAACAAAAAAAAAAACCTTTTATTAATTCAACTTTAAGAACTCAATTTTGCAAAATTGTAATGATTTTAAAACCCAGTTACAATTTATTTATATATTTTTTTTTTTTTTTTGGGGGGGGGGGGGGGAAGGGAGGTGGGGTCCTGTTGTGAAAAGTACATAAGAAGTAATAAATGTATTGAGAGCCTACATAGAATTTGTAAAAGTTTTTTTTTATGTTCTTTCGAATGCTGAAAATATTAAACAACAGATTTAAGTGAAAAAATAGCCTGAATTATAGTTCATTGGTATATCAGAAAGGACAGCTACAATCTGTGATACATCAAACATGTCATCTTTCTCAGGAAACATGGAATAGAAACATCTACTCTCTTTTGCAAACTTAACTATGTATTCTTGATTATTATGATCGCCAAGAAATATCTAATTTGTTCTCTTGTTCAAAAACTCTGACCTAAAATCTAATTCTGACAGTTGGTCTGCTGCTGTTATTAATTAAATTAGATAAGTCTTCCACTTTTAAAGAAATAAAACTTCTAACTAATCAATAACTTTGTTGGCAAGATGTTTTAACCATGATTTTATTGTTATTTCGGGCTTCTCTTTTTCTTCTTGTCATTTTTTAAAATTTCTTGTATAACAATTGGTACAAAGTAAGCATAAAGCTGAAAGTTGGATGTTTTGCTTTTACTATATATTTTAATCCATCAAATTAAATTCATTTTTAATAAATTTATTAAAATAAATAGTTTTAGAGCACTATAGTGTTGTAATGTCAAATGTTATGTAACAAAAATTATCAAAAAAGTTTTAAAAAATGTTATTTGTTTGCTAAGCCTAACAGTATAACTATTATACCCCACACAAGTTTTTTTGCTTTTAAAATATTACATTTTATGTTATTTTGTAATAAAAAATGCAGGAAGTTAATCCTAAATAAGTGTTATGCTATATAATCGATAAATAGATCTTATTTACTTTAAATCTAAAGTTTTTTTCATGATTACAACCAAGTGTCATCCAAATTTTAAAATAGTTACCAAATATAATGATATAGCAACAAATATTTTTTTATTCATTGAAAAATGATAACTGTTATCTGTAACAAACTAATTTAACAAAACAATTCATAGTTACCAACACCTCCAACTAACCTTCTGTAATATGTGGGTTGATTTGACCCAGGTTTAATATGTTTCAAACAAGAATTTTGTTTAAGAAATGAAATTAAGTAGATTATAAGTAGGAACTTCTAATTAAATAAAGATTCATCAAATAAATTTTTTTGTTCCACATGTAATTAACCTGTGTCAAATTAATCCACATATTATGGAAGATTACTGGGAACGTCGCAGCTATGACAGTTGCAAAAATTAAAATTTGTATTTTTTATAAATTTATTTTTGAAACCTACCTATATTTAACCCCACCTAACCCTATAATAAGTAGGAGAGCTGTTGAACATTTTTGAGTAGGTATTTGAGGCACCCTGAAAATTTGTGCAACACTTCTTTTGTAATGCCTGAATACGAAATCGAATGTCTGGCTGAAGGATCGTGGCCCAAAAACTGTGCCAGACACGTGTCAAGTGCCATTTGGCACTTGACACGTGTCTGGCACAGTTTTATGCCGACTAAAGTGTCTGTCATTTTAAAAATATTTTTTTCTAAGCATAAATATTATTCTGCCTCAGTCTCAGCGTGCCTCAAATACCTTTTTTGGGTAATCAAAAAATGGCACTTGACACGTGTCTGGCACAGTTTTTGGGCCGACTAAAGTGTCTGTCATTTTAAAAATATTTTTTTCTAAGTATAAATATTATTCTGTCTCAATCTCAGCGTGCCTCAAATACCTTTTTTTGGGGTAGTCAAAAAATGGCACTTGACACGTGTCTGGCGCAGTTTTTGGGCCACGATCCTTCAGCCAGACATTCGATTTTGTATTCAGCCATTACAAAAGAAGTGTTGCACAAATTTTCAGGGTGCCTCAAATACCTTCCCTAAAATGTTTAACAGCTCTTGGACTATAAGTTAATTATATATAAATAGGTTATAATATTTTTTTAATATCATGTATTTAGGTATGTAAGTTTTTTTTAATGAATTTGTAGCAAAAAAAAAAAAAAAAAAATCTAACAGACCAGCTTCATTTGTAGAAGTTGCATAAAAATTTGAAGTGTGACTTTTTGGAAATTAATGGCAGGATTATTTTGTACAATTTCACAATTTACATTGCCAACATATCTCTAACAGATAAAAAAAAATAAAGCTTTTCTCAAACTTGTTGGGACACCTGTTTATGTTAATGCATGTAATCAAAGGTACTTATATAAATCTGCATTTTAATATATTCTTAATTTTTCAGGAAGTCAACTTCATTTGTGAAAGGATGAAAAAATTATTTATGCAGAATCATTCATATGTTTCATTTAAGTTGTTTCATATCATAATTTTATTGTACCTGTATATAAAATATTTTATTTCTAAATAAATTTTAAATTATTTCTTACTGTTTTATGTAAGTCATTTTTTGAAATTGGAATAAACTGTTTTTTTTTTCAAAAGTTTACTTTTTTTTTCCTTGCAACAGTTTTAGCTAATTGGTTCTCTTTTGCTTAATTATTTTCGAGACAAATATAATAGTTTTATGTTTTGCTATAGTTTATGCCTAACTTTTATAGCAACTAGCAAACCCAGCGGCTTTGCTCGTGTAATAGTTAAGATATGCCAAGTGATATTTGTACGTCTAATTTTTATTCGAAGAAATTATACTTTAGGAATAATTCAAAAATTACTAATTGAGCCACAGTTTGACTAAATTTCAGTATTACACTGCATTAGGCAGAAATGAGACTTTAATTAATAAGAACTAAAATTAAATCTAAATAAATGATAATTTAGAAAGTATTTTGAAGCTTTTATGCTCTTTCAGTATTCATTTGACGTTTTGAATTTTTTAGAAACCATCTTCTTAAAACACATTTACATCTTAAAATTAAACATCATGTCAAATTCCAAGCTTCTTGCCTAATGGTCTACTACGTCTCTTGTGGTACTGGCACCATCATAAAATGCATATTGTGAAACAGAGACTGTCACCATTAATTTTGAAATTGGTTTAGTATTTCCTAATAATCCGTAGAAAATGCAATTTAGAAAGTTTTTAAATACTTTTTTAGAATGTTTGTTGTTCCTGCCAACCCAAGATGGTAGTAGCACCGGCATAAAATATAGCCTCTGTACGATCAGAGACTGTCACTATTGATTTATAACAATTACTTTTAGAATCTGTTCATTATTTCCTGAGATTGTATAGAAATCGTAACTTAGGTCTTTTTTAGAACGCTTTTCACTCCTTCCTTTCACTTCACCCCTTTTAAATTTCAAATTTGTTTTTGACTGTTCTTAGAGGACATTTATATTGTATAAGTAACTGCCATGCAATGTTTCAAGCATCTTCAGTATCACAGAAATCACAATTTAGAACATTTTTGCAACCTTCTAGTGGTAGTGTCACCAACATAAAATTTAGCTTATGTTTGAGCATGTTCTATCACCACCAATTTCCAACTATTATTTTTTTAAACGGTTTGGTATCTAATAGGATTGCATAAAAATCCTAATTTAGAAAGTTTTTAGAATGCTTTTCGCTCACTTCATCCTGTTAAATTTCGAATTTTCTTTCGACGATTCTTAGAAAGCATCTTTTAAGTGCAAATTTAAAAATGTTAGACCCCTTAGTATCACAAAAAAAGTAATTTAGAATATTTTTTGCTACTGAAATGCCCAGGTGGTAGGGACAACAACAAAAAGTATAGCCTATGTTGGAGCAGGGACTGTCTCCATCAATATGCAACCATTGCTTTTGAAATTGGTTTAATATTTCCCGAGATTGAGTAGAAATCGCAATTTAGAACGCTTTTGGCCCATTTTCTTCATGCCTTTTAACTTTCAAATTTTTAAGGAAATGTTCTTACAGATTATTTATGTCTAATAAGTAACTACCATGCTAAATTTCATGTATCTAGGCCTTTCAGTAACATAAAAATTGCACTTTTAGAACATTTTTCGCTCCTGCACCCCTTTTGGGGGTTGTGGCACCGACATAAATTATAGCCGATTTTGGAGCAAGGTCTGTCACCATCATTTTCACACCCTTATTTTTTAAATCAGTTCTGTACTTCTTGAGATTGTGTAGAAATTGCAATTCAGAACATTTGCAGAATGCTTTTCACACATTATCACCTCTTTTAAATTTTGAATTATTCTAGAAATGTTCTTAAAGATAATTTATATCTAATAAGTTACTACCATGCCAAATTTCATGTTTCTAGGTCCTTCAGTAACACAAAAATCGCAATTTAGAATGTTTTTCGTTCCTGCAACCTCCAAGTGATAATGACACCAACAAAAAATAGAGCCTATGTTAGAGCAAGGGCTGTCACCATCAACTTCCAACCATTATTTTTTTAATCGATTTGATACTTCCTGAGATTGCGTAGAAAATGCCATTTAGAATGTTTTTTAGAACACTTTTCGTGCATTATCACCCCTTTTAAATTTCTAATTTTTTAAAGAAATATTCTTAGAGATCATTTATATCTAATAAGTAATTACCATGCCAAATTTCATGTTTCTAGGCTCTTCAGTAACACAAACATTGCATTTTTAGAATGTTTTTAGCTTTTGACCCCATTTAGGGTAGTGGCACCGGCATAAAATATAGCCTGTCCTGGCTGTCACCATCAATTTCCCACCATTACTTTTGAAATTTGTTTGGTACTTTCTGAGATTACGTATAAATTGCCATTTAGAATACTTTTTGCACATCATTACCCATTTTAAATTTCGAATTTTTTAAGAAATGTTCTTAGAGGTAATTTATATCAAATAAATAACTTTCATGCTAAATTTCATGTTTCTAGGTCCACCCAGTAACACAAAAATCACATTTTTAGAACGCTTTTTGGTTCTGCATATCCCTTTGGGGTAGTGTCACCGACATAAGATATAGCCTATGTTGGAGCAAATCACTATCATTTTCACACTGTTACTTTTGAAATTGGTTCGGTAGTTCCAAAGATTACCTCGAACAAAGAAACAAACTTTATTTCTTTATAATATTAGTATAGATAAACTTTCGGTTTTGACAAAGGTTGGTAAGAATATGAAAGTGACCCCTTTCAAAGGAGAACTTAAAAAGTTTTATATTTCTTTTTTTAATTTATTCATTACTATATAATATTTAATTTCATTGCAACTGTTGAATTTTTTTTTTTTTTTTTTTTTTTTTTTTGTGTGTGTGTGTGTGTGTGTGTGTCTAAATTTGGTTATTTTTTTCTACTGATTTTCACATTTTATGCATTTTTTCAACATACAGTGAATGAAGGTAACATTTTGACTTGTTTATGTTAGAGGTATGAGAATTTATAATAGATTAAAACTGGTACTTTAATTACCTCATATTTAAAAAAAGGAAAATTTTTTTACAAAAGTTTTCTATATTTTTACAGAAAATGATATTTCTTCAATGTCAATAAATGCATTATTTTACCGTTGTATAAATTTATATTGTGATTTTAAAAGTCTATTATTTATTTAATGTTTTAAAAATAATTCTTTAATTGATTAATAATTATTTTATGATGTACATACTTTAAAATGTTACATGAGCCACTTTTATATTCTTATCAACCCTAATACTTTTATTTTTTTATTTTATTGTTTACATTATTTGGATATAAAATCAAAGATTGATTTAAATTAATTATTTTTTGTGGGACTTCATAGAAGTAAGCCCTGTTTAAAATAATCTCATGATGATTTGAAATATGTAATTTTGCAAACTCACCAGGAAACAAAGCTGTAGTAGAATGACTTAAAACAGTTAAAATTAATAAATACTTAGTTTAACTATTACAAGTCTACCTTTTTATCTTGACAAAAAGAATAAAGTAGGTGGATCAGGTAGATAAGACTTATTTTTTTGCTATGAGTTAATTGTTTCTTAAAACAGCCATTCCATTAAACCATCAAAATGAAATGCCTTAATTTTCACATTAAGGAGTAATTGGTAATTTTTAGTTTGAGTCGTTTAACTATCTTTCAAAGCTAGTGAAGAGAAAATTTTCAGTTTAATCAATACAGTAGAATCTTGTTACAACTCATGTCACTTTAACGAATTTTCCAGTTTAACAAATATTATTTGGATTAGAAAAAAAATCCCATACATCCCTTTATAAAGACATTTTAATGATTTTTTTCAAACTAACGAATTTATTAAAAGAATACTCATTTCAGTTTAACGAACACTGAGCTCGTAAAAAAAAAAAAAAAAAAAATCTTTATCAAAAAACTAGAATTTTGAAAAGAAAATTTTTTTTCTTATAATTTTTTAATATCCCACAATATTTGAATTTTCAATGTATCTTGAAGCTTTTTTTTTAGAGAGTTGGAGTGAAATGGCTTAAAAAAAAAAGAAAAAAAAAAAACTTTTCCTTTACATTCATATCTAATTGCTTTTCCTCTTAATTTCTTCACCTTGCATTACACACGTTTAGAAAATGTAGGAAGTCGAAAGAATTTATTTTTGCAGCAGCTCTTTACCATCGAATTTGGCAATTAACAGTGAATTTCCAATCTGCAATAATTCGCATTTAGAGTTAATTTCTTTTTTAATTGTTAGAGAACAGAAAAAGAAAACAATTTTTATTGGACGAAAAAATTAATATTATACAAGGAGTAAGAGCTGGAATAAGGCAGGTAGAGATGTCATGAAAGAATTTATGTTGCTACTTCTTCATTAGCTACCATTTTAAAAAGAAAGGGATAAAATTGTGAAGTTTTCTGTAAGGTCTAATATGGGCCCAAACAGGAAACCAACGCAACTTGGAGACTATCAAGGGATTTGTAAAAATATATACACTTGGTTTAAAGATATAAGTCCACCATTTGCCTATTTCATGACTTATATTACATGGTAAAGCCAGAGATATTTCACAGGCCATGCAAATCGAGAAATCTGTAGTGAGTTGTGGTTGTCTGTTTTGCTTTCATGATAAGTACGGCATAGTTTAGAAACAAATGTCTGGAGAAGAAAAAAGTGCTGATGTGTCTTGAAAATAATTTACATTCCAGTGAAATTGCCTTAGTATCAACTGTTTTAAGTGCAAGTCGTACCATCGCAATCAAAGTTAAAAATTCTAAAGGCAAGAAAAAAAAAAAAATCTAAAGTGCAAAATTCGGCTTTGTTCTGTTGTCTTCTCAAAAGAGTTCAAACCCTTTAAAACTCTGTTGGGAAATCTGCAAGCCATGTTCCTTTAAAACTGAGAAAGAATGCTTTCATGTCATTATTAAAGTAATAGCTGCGCTGTACGACACAGAAAGACTGTTAAAAGTGGCTTAAGAATTTGAATAAACACATGAGCAAATTCAACCGAAAAATAACTTTTCTCTGATAATGGTTACAGCAAATTTGTCTAACATAAAAGTGGAATTTTGACCTCCTAAATGTACTTCCATTTTGTGCGAGAAATTCCGGCCTTGTGCATTTATCAAATGAAGGACAAAAGACTTAACAAAAGTGTGCTTATTTCTTAAACAATGGCAGAAACATTTTATACTATGCTTAGTAATATTGAACATTTTGCTTTAATTTTTTTTTTTTTTTTTTTTTTTTTTCAAATTTGAGTTTGAGGGAAAAAAAAATAACCTGTTGTAATAATAATTAAAAGTTACATTAATGGTATTTATCAGTGTGAAGTTTTCAGCTGTCAGGTTTGTAAAATAAATTATAATTTATTTATAGTTACGACTGAAATCTTCAAATTTAATATCATATAACAAACAGGTTCACAATAATATTACTGTATAGTTATTCTTTAATGACTTGTGTGCATAAATTTAATATAACATTAGTAATAATATATAATTTTATTCAATGTGTATCCAAATTTAACTTTTAAATCCGCCATTTTAGAATTTCACATTAACAAGCACAATTGGTAGTCTCTAGAAATTTGTTGCAATGAGAATGAGATTTTACTGCATATTATTTTCTTTATTAGTTTATCTGTCCGTTTATACTTTGTTTTCTATGAAAATAAATTATGCTGTAAATTTTGTATCTTTATTTGATGTGGGTTTCAAAAAACTTCTTAAAAAATACTAGGTTGAGCAAAAAGTTCTGGGAAATTTGTGAAAGTTGCGTTGTTATGTGCAAATTAACAACAAAAGCAACAAGGACTATTCTTCAAAATAGAGACCATCATAGTCCATGACTTTCTGCCAGAAACCGAATTTGCTGGAAGCACCATGGCAGCTCCTTGGAATTGAAAAACTCTTGACATGCTTCTTCAACTTCATTAAAGGATTCAAATTGACGGCACTTGAAAAAGGTGCTGCATTGATCGAAAGGAGCCATGTCTAGACTGTAGGCAGGGCGTGGAAGAATTTCGACGCCGTCCAACTGTGCAAACTCAACGACGGCTTTCAGAATTGTTAGACCTTTTCTCCAATAATGCCGGATCAACACACGCCAATCATACTGTTCAACAGGCATTTTGGAGCCGAAATTCCTGAACTCCTATAGATATACCACTAGTATTCCTATATACAATACAAATTCTGGTAACTGTTAGATTAAAAATTTCCCACAACTTTTTGCTCAACCTAATATATATATATATATTAGGGTGGTCCTTAGAAAATTAACTTTTAAAATTTCTATGGGGCGCCCTCCTATTTTGTTCTATGTATAAAATAAAGACTTCCACAAAAATTTCAAAATTTTAAAACATGCTTTAAGGGTCGCTACCAAGGTTTGAATATTTCAGAAAAATTAAAAATTGATATATTTTGTAATCTAGTAATAAATTATTAATACAAATCCATAGTCATTGTCAAATTGAGTCCTGCTATGATATTAGGCTGTAAAGAATGTCATTTGTGTCAAGTTTCAACATATTTACACAGTCTGTAGTCCAAACACAGACAGGGATATTTCATGTCTACACTCTATTTCACCTCAACTTGGCAGCATTGTGAAAGGTAGAGAATATAACATTCCACCTTGAAAAATAGTTCTCCATTATTTTTTAACTTAAATAGCTAAAATGCATAGGAATTTATAAGATAATGTTTATAAATTATGAAATTTAATTTTTTTAATATTCATATCAAAAGCAGAGCACAAAACTTAAAAAAAGAGTTTTCGGCAAGCGTTCCTTTGACTGATCACTAAGATTGTAAAATTTTAGAAGACATTTCAGGATCTGAAAATGTAGACAGATTACCCATTATTGTTTCAGGTAAAGGTACTGACCATTTAACTAGCTGTTCCAAAACTTTAATCAGGAACAGGTGAGGCAATAGCATTTGCTGCTAACAAAACATTGGAGTTGTGGGGATTACGAGCAAGTAAAATGTATGACTTTTGATATAACCTTTGTCAATATCCGATTATCAGGAGAAGCTTGTGCTCTTCTGGATTAGAATATGAACAAAGAAATGATTTGACTGTCCATCATCAAATCCTTGAAATTATGATTGAGGAAGTTGTTAAGTCTCTCGGAGTTTCAAGAGGACCAGAGATACTATTATTCAAACGATTTAAAATTTCGTGGATGTCTATCGATTATCACATATTTCAGACTCCCATAACTGAAAATTTAATCAATGAAAAAAATTTCACAATGCGTTAGAAATTACAGAATTTGCTCAAAATATCTTAATGATTTTTAACCAAAGGACGATTAGAATGAACTGACAGAGCTTGCCATCATTTTCTTAGGAGGAGTATCCGAAAGAGGTGTTTACATTAGAGCCCCAGGTGGATTGCATCGGGTTCCATGGATGGTAAAGGCCATATACTCGCTCAAGATTTATTTATTTAGAGATTCGTTTAAACTCTCTAAGCAGGAAGAATCTGGAATTCGTCAAGTTTGCTCGCTTGTGGTGAAAATCTACATTCACAGCTGGTATCAGGCCCAATGATTTATTGCTCCTGAAGAACTTGAAAAAAAAGACTAAAATGGTTATGAAATCATTTCTTTGTGCTTTGAAGAAGTTCCTAGGACATTTCTGCACTTCACAGAACTGGTTGCTTTTGCATTTTTTGATGATAATGTCTTTTTTGAAAGCATAAGAAAAATGGTGCATGCTTTAAAAAATGAAGAAAATTATGAACCCTTGAAACGTACACGTGCTGATCCTGATGTCATTCTCCAAAATGACTTGCAAGTTTTTCTAAGCAGCACTCTGAGGTTTTTTTAAAATTATGGATTTATCTTCAGACTTTTTTGATACAGATGTGACAAATTGGAATAAAAATGAATCCTACAAGACATGTAAGTCACTAGCGACTTCAGTCAAAGTTGTTAATGGTGTAGCCGAAAGTGAGATAGCACTCACGGATGAATACAATAATTTTCATACAAAAGATAAAGAACAAAAACAGAACTTATAGGATGTGATGATGGCAATCCAAATCATTTCTTTGTTCATATTCTGTTCCAGAAGAGCACAAGCTTCTCTTGATAATCCGGTATTAACAAAGGTTATATCAAAACTCGCACATTTTACTTGCTCGGTACTCCGCACAACTCCAATATTTTGTTAGCAGCAGAAGCTATTGCCTCACCTGTTCCTGATTGAAGTTTTGGAACAGCTAGTTAAATGGTCTGTACCTTTACATGAAACAATAATGGGTAATCTGTCTACACTTTCAGATCCTGAAATGTCTTCTAAAATTTTACAATCCTAGTGAACAGTCAAAGGAACGCTTGCTAAAAACTCTTTTTTTAAGTTTTGTGCTCTGCTTTTGATACGAATATTAAAAAAATTAAATTTCATAATTTATAAACATTATCTTATAAATTCCTACACATTTTAGCTATTTAAGATTAAAAAATAACGGAGAACTATTTTTCAAGGCGGAATGTTAGATTCTCTATCTTTCAGAATGCTGCCAAGTTGAGGTAAAATAGAGTGTAGACATGAAATACTCCTGTCTGTGTTTGGACAACAGACTGCGTAAATATGTTGAAACTTGAAACAAATGACAGTCTTTACAGCCTAATATCATACCATGATTCAGTTTGGCAATGATTATTGATTTATATTAATAATATGTTATTACATTACAAAATATGACAATTTTTAATATTTTTTAAATATTCAAACCTTGGTAGCAACCCTTAAAAAATGTTTTAAAATTTTTATGGAAGTCTTTATTTTATACGTAGAACAAAATAGGAGGGTGCCCCATAGAAAATTTAAGTTAATTTTTTAAGGACCACCCTAATATATGATGGATTTATAACCCTCTCAGATATGAACAGTAAACTACTTTAGAAACATTAAACAAGCAAAAACTTTCAAGGACATAAAAACTTTATGATACTTGAACTAATTTAGTAGCAATAAATCAATTCGTAATCATCACAGATATCATTAACTGATTTCAAAACAGGAAACCATTCAAGAATACAAACATTTGAACACCTAAATAAATACATTAAGTAATAATAAATCATTCTGCAATAAACAAACTTTCAGATTATAGCTAAATTATCCTACTCAAGTTATACAGTTACAAATAAATAATGATATTAATAAATAAAATGTTTGTGAAATTTGTTCATAAATCAACCCACCCATAATGCAGCTGTGTGACAACATCATCCTCATAAAATAGAACTCTAAATGACTCAAGAAAAACTTTATTATTTTTTAGTTAGTTGCTCTGTTTATCTCAATCAAAAGGGATGTAATAATAAAATTGTTGCTGCAAAAAGCAGCGTTATGTAAATTGTTAACCAAAATGTAAACTTAAAGTTATACCAATATAATTTCTTAAACCAAAGAAAAGATGTCAAGAGTGGAATCATTTATAAATAAGATTAAGTATTAAACATCCATTTTCTTTCCACTTTTCTATACAATATAGGATTCTATGCGATATAGATATAGATCCGTGCGAAGCCGAAGTATGAGGAATTGCTGAGCAACAACATAAAGGTAAGAGATTACCTATATTATTATTATATTTAAATGTATTTTAATGGCCAGAAACAAAATAATATTTATTTATCTAAGTATTAGTGCGCATAACTTACTGCGCAGAGCAGAGGTGGCTTTTTTGCCAACAATTTTGATTCTGAGACTGAAAGAGTCTGTATTTTAGTGGATAAATAATATTTGTGAAAAAAAAACTACTGGCCATAAAAGTATGCACATTAAAAAGAAATAAGAAAATAAAAATTATTGCTTATTGTGCATTGTTTTTTTGTTGATATATATGAAATGTTAAACAATTGAAGAAAACTAGATATATATAAGAAGTTTTATATAGAATAAAATAAAAACAGCAATTCCTCACATAAGTAAAACTTAAATAACTAGAAAAATGGCCGCATCATGTGAGATACAGTTGGTAGAAAAACTAAACACGAGTAACTACAGCAATTGGAAATTCAAAACTGAAATGTTATTGATTAGAGAAGACTTGTTCAACATAATTAGCGAAGATAGGCCCACGCCAATCACGACCGATTGGGAAAAAAAGGATAGGAAGGCGAGAGCAATTATCAATTTATCAATTGAAGATTCACAAATCGTCCATGTAAAAGGGCTTAACACAGCCAGAGACACATCGAACGCACTTAAAACTATACACGAAAGGGCGAACCTCTCTAGTAAATTATTTTTGTTAAGAAAGATTTATGGAGCCAAGCTCCAAGAAAACGGAAACTTAATCAAACACATAACATACATTCTAGAACTAATTGACATACTCTCGGCGATCAGGGAAACAATTAGCGACTCCCATCTTTCATCTTTATTGCTGTGTTCGCTACCCCCTACCTATAATACTTTAATTACCGCCCTTGAATCACGGAATGAGGATGAGCTTACACCACAATTTATTAGAAGTAAATTAACAGATGAGTACAACAGAAGGGTCGAAAACACAGACCAGGGTGAAAATTCAACAAAAGCGTTTAAAACCAGAAAAGATTTCCTAATGATAACTTTAAAAAAGATAAACAGTGCACGTACTGCAAATTGAGAAATCACACGTACAGAGAATGTTGGCATTTGAAAAATCGAAACAATCACCCAAATACACAAAAACAACAAACATACAAAAATAAACATTACTCATCGTCGTTGTGTTATCAACAATCGGATAACCAGATAGGAAACACTGATCGCAAATCAGTAGACAAGAGAAATTATAGAACGGAAACAAAACCAGATCAAGGCAGCGACACAGCCTTTCTAATAGACAAAGCAGGAAAACAAACTTGGATTATTGATTCTGGTTCATCCTCACATATCCTAAACAATAAAAATGAGTTTACTAAATTAAATGACACCGATAAAACAACTGTCATAATTGCCAATGGCAAAACACTAAACTCGCTAGGTACAGGAGAAACTACATTCACGACGAAAACATCCAATGGAGGCATAAATAAAATTACGTTGAAAGAAGTGTTATATGTACCTGAGCTAGAATCTAATTTAATTTCAGTAAGTAAAGCCACAAAGAATGGGTATAAATTATTATTTGATAAAGATCGATGCACGCTGTCCCGAAATGGGAAAATCTACTTGGAGGCAAAAATGAAAAATAACCTATACGAAGTTGAATTATTAGAAAATGCTGATAGGAATATAGTAAATATGGCACATGAATGCAAAAGTAAAGACTGCCTGGAACTTTGGCACAAACGCCTAGGGTATAGAAATTATAATTCCATAAAGGAAATGGTTAAAGACGATTTAGCCTACGGCATAAAGCTAAATAATTGCAATCATGGAACAACATGCGAAACATGCATGCAAACAAAAACAAGCGATGCTCCCTATCCCAAAACAGTGTATAGAAACAAAACAGGTAGAGTACTCGATCTAGTGCACACGGACGTATGCACAGCGATAGGAACCTCCACAATAGGCGGTAAAACAATGTTTGTAACTTTCATTGACGACTACTCTAGATTTACTGTAATATACTTATTAAAACATAAAGATGAAGTACAAGATAAACTGATCGACTATATAGCTATGGTTCGAAACCAGTTCGGGTTATATCCGAAAGCAATAATTTACATATTCATTTAAATTATGCTGCCTTTTTTGCAGCAGTAAATTTTACATTATATTATTACATGACGGGATCTACACAACAACTAACTTAATAATAAGAAAAAGAGGTTTTTTTTTTTTGAGTCAGAGTTCTTTGATGACGATGATGTTGACATCAGACAGCTGCAGCATGTGTGGGTTGATATATGAACAAATTTCACAAACATATTTTATTTATTAATATCATTCTTTATTTGTAATTGTATAACTTGAATAGGATAATTTAGCTATAATCGGAAAGTTTGTTTATTGCAGAATGATTTATTATTACTTAACGTATTTATTTAAGTGTTCAAATGTTTGTATTCTTGAATGGTTTCCTGTTTTGAAATCAGTTAATGATATCTGAGATGATTACGAATTGATTTACTGCTACTAAATTAGTTCAAGTATCATAAAGTTTTTATGTCCTTGAAAGTTATTGCTTGTTTAATGTTTCTAAAGTAGTTTACTGTTCATATCTGAGAGGGTTATAAATCCATCACCCTTCCTTAACCATCTCAGATGCATCCGGTAATAGTTGCATGGATTCACAATGTTTCAGGAATTGAGGCTTGGCCAGTGGCTTGGTCAGCGCATCTGCTGTCATGTCTTGTGTTGAGCAGTAACGAAGATCTAGTATTCCATCTTCTTTCATCTCTTTTATTGCGTGATAGTGAACATCTATATGTTTGGTTCGCTTTGAGAATTTTTCGTTCTCCACCATCTTGATGACGCTCTGGTTGTCTTCATGTAGTATTACTGGTAAATTTTGTTTTAACTCCAGGTCTGCTAATAATTTTATTATCCAGGCAATTTCCTGTCCTGCACTAGCTGCAGCAACGAATTCAGCTTCTGCTGATGAATAGGCAATGCAATTTTGCCTTTTGGTAAACCATTGAATGGGACTATTTGCCAACATGAATAGGTTTCCAGTAGTCGATTTTCTCGTTTTTGTGTCCCCTGCCCAATCAGCGTCAGAAAATCCGATTAACTTTGATTCATTATTTGTGTTTAGTGTCAAATTTAAAATTTTTGTAATGTTCAGGTAACTTATTACGCGTTTCACACCGTTCCAGTCTTTTAGGTGTGGATTTTCACATCTTCTGCTGAGTATGTTAACAGCGGCTGATATATCTGGACGCGTAGTGGTTCCTATATATAACAACGATCCTATCGCTTGTCTGAATTTCGTATTGTTAGGCAATAAATTTTCTTCGTCTTCTAATTTGTGAAAACCGGCATCCATGGGAGTGCTTACAGGTTTTGCGTTTTCTAAATTGAATTTTCTTGCGAGCTCTTCTATTTTTAATCTTTGATTCAGTTTATACCCGTTTTTTGATTTGTTTATTTCTGTGCCTAAATAGTGAGATACTTCCCCAAGGTCCTTTAATTCAAATTCTTTCTTCAAAGATTTTATTATGTCTTCAGTCATTTCGTTTTCACCACGTATCAAAATGTCGTCTACATAGACTATTATGTAAGTTGAAATTTTGTTCTCTTTTCGTGTATATAGACATGAGTCCATGGTGCTTTGTTGAAAGTTTAAATTTTTCAAAATTTGTTCTATTCTTTTGTTCCAATTTCTGGCTGCCTGTTTGAGTCCGTATATGGATTTTTTCAGTTTACAGACTTTGTTTTCTGAGTTTTTCTTAATGTACCCCTCCGGTTGTTTCATATAAATTTCATCTTCTAACTCACTGTAGAGAAACGCTGTGTCGATATCTACGTGTCGCACGTTCAACTTCTTATGTGCGGCTGCTGCCAAAAATGTTCTCACAGTTGTTTGTGACACTACTGGGGCGAAAGTCTCGTCATAGTTTTCCCCATATTTTTGACTAAACCCTTTGGCTACTAAACGTGCTTTGTACTTTTGAGTGTTCCCGTAACTGTCTAATTTCTTTTTGAATATCCATTTGCAACCTATAACCTTTTTGTTCGGTGGAGGATCCACTAATTCCCATGTGTTGTGTTTTCTCAGTGAATTGATATCCGCTTTTGTGGCTTTAAGCCAATTTTCCTTTTCTTTGGGATTATTTATTTCCAGTATTTCATTCCAACTAGTGGGTTCTGTCATATCATCATTTTTCATGTAACAGGCATATCTGTCTGGTGGTACCCCCTGTTCGATCTTTCAGATCTTCTTGTTTCATTGGTCGGTTGTTTGGACATGGTTGGTTCTTCGGTTGTGTTGTTTATCTCTGTTTCAATGTAATTTTTGTCGTCATATGAGTTTTCTGTCTCTTTACTTTCTTTTAGGTTAATTTTGCTATTTTCTATGAATTTCACTGTTCTGCCAATTACAATTTTATTTTCTTTAGTGTATATGCGATATCCCTTTGAGTTGTTATCGTATCCTACAAAAATCCCTTCCTGTGCCCTGTCGTCCAATTTTCCTCGATGTTGTTTATTCACGTATACGTAAGCTTTGCATCCAAATGTTCGCAAATAGTGTAAATTCGACTTGCGATTAAACCATAGCTCAAATGGGGTTTTATTTGTCGATTTTGTTGGTAAGCGATTTTGTAAATGATTCGCGGTGTTAATTGCTTCTCCCCAAAATCTTTGTGGCAGATCTGCTTCTCTGAGTAGGCTTCTAGTCATGTCTAATAGCGACCTATTTTTTCTCTCCGCAATGCCATTTTGGCTCAGGCAATACGGCACGGTTAATTGATGTTTAATGCCCCTTTTTCTTAGATAATCCTCTATCCCACTATTTATGTACTCTCCCCCGTTATCCGATCTTATAGCTTTCGTATATATCCCGAACTGGTTTCGAACCATAGCTATATAGTCGGTTAGTTTATCCTGTACTTCATCTTTGTGTTTTAATAAGTATATTACAGTAAATCTAGAGTAGTCATCAATGAAAGTTACAAACATTGTTTTACCACCTATTGTGGGGGTTCCTATCGCTGTGCATACGTCCGTGTGCACTAGATCGAGTACTCTACCTGTTTTGTTTCTATACACTGTTTTGGGATAAGGAGCATCACTTGTTTTTGTTTGTATGCATGTTTCGCATGTTGTTCCATGATTGCAATTATTTAGCTTTATGCCGTAGGCTAAATCGTCTTTAACCATTTCCTTTATGGAATTATAATTTCTATACCCTAGGCGTTTGTGCCAAAGTTCCAGGCAGTCTTTACTTTTGCATTCATGTGCCATATTTACTATATTCCTATCAGCATTTTCTAATAATTCAACTTCGTATAGGTTATTTTTCATTTTTGCCTCCAAGTAGATTTTCCCATTTCGGGACAGCGTACATCGATCTTTATCAAATAATAATTTATACCCATTCTTTGTGGCTTTACTTACTGAAATTAAATTAGATTCTAGCTCCGGTACATACAACACTTCTTTCAACATAATTTTATTTATGCCTCCATCGGATGTTTTCGTCGTGAATGTCCGGTACCTAGAGTGTTTAGAGTTTTGCCGTTGGCAATTATGACCGTTGTTTTATCGGTGTCATTTAATTTAGTAAAGTCATCTTTATTGTTTAGGATATGTGAGGATGAACCAGAATCAATAATCCAGGTTTGTTTTCCTGCTTTGTCTATTAGCAAGGCTGCGTCGCTGCCTTGATCTGGTTTTGTTTCCGCTCTATAATTTCTCTTGTCTACTGATTCGCGGTCAGTGTTTCCTATCTGGTTATCAGATTGTTGATAACACAACGATGATGAGTAATGTTTATTTTTGTATGTTTGTTGTTGTTTTTGTGTATTTGGGTGATTGTTTCGATTTTTCAAATGCCAACATTCTCTGTACGTGTGATTTCTCAATTTGCAATATGTGCACTGCTTATCTTTTTTAAAGTTATCATTAGGAAATATTTTCTGCGTTGTAAACGTTTTTGTTGAATTTTCACCCTGGTCTGTGTTTTCGACCCTTCTGTTGTACTCATCTGTTAATTTACTTCTAATAAATTGTGGTGTAAGCTCGTCCTCATTTCGTGATTCAAGGGCAGTGATCAAAGTATTATAACTAGGGGGTAGCGAACACAGCAATAAAGCTGAAAGATGGGAGTCACTAATTGTTTCCCTGATCGCTGAGAGTTTGTCTTTTAGTTCTAGAATGTATGTTATGTGTTTGATTAGGTTCCCGTTTTCTTGGAGCTTGGCTCCATAAAGCTTTCTTAACAAAAATAATTTACTAGAGAGGTTCGCCCGTTCGTGTATCGTTTTAAGTTCGTTCCATGTATCTCTGGCTGTGTTAAGTCCTTTTACATGGACTATTTGAGAATCTTCAATCGACAGATTTATTATGGCTCTGGCCTTCTTGTCCTTTTTCTCCCAATTGGTTGTGACTGGCGTGGGCCTATCTTCGTTAATTACGTTGAACAAGTCTTCTCTAATCAGTAACATCTCAGTTTTAAATTTCCAATTGCTGTAGTTACTCGCGTTTAGTTTTTCTACCAACTGTATCTCGCATGATGCGGCCATTTTTCTAGTTATTTTTGTTTTACTTATGTGAGGAATTGCTGTTTTTATTTTATTCTATATAAAACTTCTTATATATTTAGTTTTCTTCAATTCTTTAACATTTCATTTATATCAACAAAAACATTCACAATATTCATTTTATCGTCAAACAATTGACGAACTATACTTTTAATTATTTTCAACAATTTCTTTTTAATGTGCATACCACTATGGCCAGTAGTTTTTTTTTTTTCACAAATATTATTTATCTACTAAAATACAGACTCTTTCAGTCTCGGAATCAAATTGTTGGCAAAAAAGCCGCCTCTGCTCCTCACAGTAAGTTATGTGCGCTAACACTTTAAATAAATAAATATTATTTTGTTTTTGGCCATGAAAATATATTTAAATATAATAATAATATAGGTAATCTCTTACCTTTATGTTGTTGCTCAGCAATTCCTCATACTTCGGCTTCGCACGGGTGTATATCCATATCGCATAGAATCCTATATTGTATAGAAAAGTGTATGTTTAATACTTTGTCTTATTTATAAATGATTCCACTCTTGACATCTTTTCTTTGGTTTAAGAAATTATATTATTAAAACTAACTTTACATTTTCAGTTAATAATTTACATATTCATTTAAATTATGCTGCCTTTTTTGCAGCAGTAAATTTTACATTACATTATTACATGACGGGATCTACACAACAACTAACTTAATAATAAGAAAAAGAGGGGTTTTTTTTGAGTTAGAGTTCTTTGATGACGATGATGTACAGCTGCAGCATGCGTGGGTTGATATATGAACAAATTTCACAAACATATTTTATTTATTAATATCATTCTTTATTTGTAATTGTATAACTTGAATAGGATAATTTAGCTATAATCGGAAAGTTTGTTTATTGCAGAATGATTTATTATTACTTAACGTATTTATTTAAGTGTTCAAATGTTTGTATTCTTGAATGGTTTCCTGTTTTGAAATCAGTTAATGATATCTGAGATGATTACGAATTGATTTACTGCTGCTAAATTAGTTCAAGTATCATAAAGTTTTTATGTCCTTGAAAGTTATTGCTTGTTTAATGTTTCTAAAGTAGTTTACTGTTCTTATCTGAGAGGGTTATAAATCCATCATATATATATATATATATATATATATATAAAATGATTTTTCAGGCATATTTGGACAATGTTTATAAAGTAAATTTAACAATGCATCAAATAATCTATCCTTCAAAAAAAAAAAAAAGTAACGATTTGGAAATGGACCAATGAAAATCTGCGTAGATACCGAAAAACGCATCTGATTGGTCAGAGCTTTCTGACGCTATAAGGGGGTTACGAAGGGGTGGGCAGCTCTGCCGCCAAACATCGCCAAGTTTATTGCCAAATTTGGCGACCAAAATTAGATGGCAAAAGTGATGCCAACTTGGCGCTATTTCCAGTATTTCGCAAAATTTCCATAGACTTTCATTAAAATTCAATAGTTGTTCACTTGCTTGCAGAAAATCAAGAAATTGAGATATTTCAATGCAACAAAAACTAATATTAGCTTACGAATAGAGCTTAATTGAACTATTTACCATTATTTTTAAGCACAAACACTAACTATCAACAATATTCATAACACTATATATATAATTTTACACATATATGTTGGCGGAGAAGTGAAAATTTCAGAGGAGAGAACCACGTTTTTACCAAGTGTAATTAAAAAATTGAATGCATAGAAAATAAGGGATCGCGAAACAATTACGTCTAGGGTTGGCTAGAAAATAGGGACCGCTCGTAATACCGAATGGAATCGCAGAGCTATTATGTGGGGGGTTGGTGAGCGTAGCGAGCATGGGGGGGCGAAGCCCCCCTAGTATTATACAAAAATGTTTAATCTGCACAACTCCTGGTAACAAGGAATGCAATATAAAGATACTCTACTATATTGTGATACGTTTCAGATATATTTGGACATGTTTAATGATGTGTGAAATGTGTTCTATATAACTTACAACTTCACGCTTTTAGGTTTGCGTTATAAAGATCTTCTACTGTATTATAATTCAGACACATTGTCATGTTAAAACTTATGTCTTATATTGGCATAATTATTCAATATCTTCCATTACTTCTTTTTTCTTCTTTCCCGTGCTCCCTTTTATTTTAAATTTACACGGTACTTTTCCGTTATACGGACACCATGCCAAAATGTATGCTAATGTGCCAATTATTTGAACCCTGATCGTGAATGTAAGAAAGAATGAAATGTTTACTGCAATGCTAAAAGATATTTGTAATTTTATGCCAGCAGTTTAATATGAGTTTTATTTTATTACTTTACTGTATAACAGTTATTTGTTCACTTATTTTAAGTATATATTTGTGATTTAATAAAATAGTTCGTAAAAGTCTGTAATTTTCAAATGTTACATTTTTTAAATGCTCACTTTACTATCAACAATGTTTTTTCTTTTATTTTTTGATTTTGCGCCAACTATTATGCTTGAAGACAATGGTGTCCGTATAATGGAAAAGTACCATTTACACTTCCAAAGTCAGATTTATTTTGCAATAATATATTACAGTATAACTTCGAAAATCCGGCATCAAAGTCACCTCCCGTTTTTTTTTTTTTTTTACAACTTGAAGAAAGAAAAAAAAAAAAAGTAATTCTTTACAAAATTAAAAATTTCGAGGTCGAAAGCGATGGATTAGTGAGCTGTGAGATCGCTGATGCTGAGCTAAATAGAATAAACGATATCGCTGCTGGCAGCTCAGAGGAATGAGGACCAAGAAAAAGTGTCACTGGAAATATTTATAAATTTAAATGGAAAATTAATATCTGCTTTGGAGAAACAAGGCTGTATTTCCGAAATTTATATTCTTCACTTGTATAAAACCTAAGAAAAACTTGTTAAAAACATCTGAAAAAATTGAAGCAAATAAAATTGACATCGATGTTTCAGAAGTTAGATGGGAAGAAATGGCTTTACAGTTTATTTATTTATTTATTTATTGTACCTTTCAAAATATCGATTAAGTTTTTTTTTTTGTTTTCATATTTAATTTCCTCTTTTTGTCATATAAATATCATTTGGCTATGAATAAAGGCACAATTGACAAATCAGAAATAGTTTATATACTTTTAGATATCCGGCTTAGTTATGAGCTAAATAGAATAAACAATATCGCTGCTGGCAGCTCAGAGGAACAAGGATAAAGAAAAAGTGTCACTGGAAATATACATAAATTTGAATGGAAAATTAACATCTGCTTTGGAGAAACAAGGCTGTATTTCCGAGATCGATATTCTTCACTTTTATAAAGTCTGAGAAAAACTTGTTAAAAACATCTGAAAAAATTGAAGCAAATAAAATTGACATCGATGTTTCAGAAGTTGCATGGGAAGACTTTACAGTTTATTTTTTTGTGCCGTACAAAATATCAATTAAGTTTTTTTTTTTTTTTTTTATATTTAATTTCCTCTTTTTGTCATATAAATATCATTTGGCTATGAATAAAATTATAAGCAAAGGCACAATTAAGAATGTCGGAAATAGTTTTTTATATTCTTTTAGAAATCCGGCTTAGTCTCGGTCCCGGCGATGCCGGATTTTCGAGGTTATACTGTATATTCAAAAACACTATAATTCAATATATATTTTCCCAAAAGTATTAATTAATTGCCGAAACGTCAGTGAAGGCTTACTGTGGAGACACGAAAAGTTTTGATTTCCGTTTGTCTGTCTGTCTGTCCGTCTGTTCCGCGATAACTGCCGCAAAAAGCATCCGATCGGCTTGAAATTAATGTGGCATGTTGATGAGGTACTCGGACTTAGCTGTATGGTTTTTGGTTAAATTTGGTTCATTCGTTCGGGAAATATAGAACATTTTATTTTGCTCTGTAATGCTTTTCAATGGCAAGTCAGACGATTTTCAAATTTTCATTTGTTGAAAGAAATGGCTCATATAAAAAATGGATTTAAATGGTAAATTTTTGATGTTGAAATTTTTAAATAAGAGTAGTAAATTATTCCTATTAGTTTGCAATTTTGTCAAAACATTTGTCAGAGCTTTTAAATTAGGTGTATAACTTATGATGGAATTTTATACATGTGTTCGAATAATATAAAACATTTTATTTTATGAATTTACTTATATTTCATTTTTTTTCTTTTAACCGTTGCGTAGCAACTATATCTCATCTAAAAATATCATAAATGTGAAAGTATGTATGGTTTTTAAAGTCAAATCAAAGTTAAAAGGAATGAATTAATGAATGCCTTTGTATAGATATTTGCATATAGATTGATTTAAACGCAGAAATGAAAATAGTATTTATATACTATATAGAATAATATCTTTATTTATGTATTCAACTATTTTGATTATAAAGGAAAAAGTTCGTTATTTTCATACAGAATAAACTGACATTATTCTATTAAACTTTATAAACTTTATTGTTGCCAAAAAAAAAAAAAAAAAGGGAATAACAATTTCTCCCAAAGAGTTCATTTTAATTTGTAAGATTTTCACGTGCAAAGGGAAAATGCAGCAAATTACAAATAATAAAAAAGATAAATAGGACAGGAATGAATACATATAAACATTTCACACCAAATACCACCTAAATTAATTTTTGTGGTGGTATTTTCCCACACTACGAAGAAAGATTCCTCGATTTACACGATTTTACTTGGCCTTCCTTTTCTCATTGGTTGCGATTTCATTTTCGCAATTGCGTATATTAATTGGCACAAAATTTTACATTTTTATGACTGAGGTATATGTAAGGCCATACAAATAAGAAATTCCGTATTGTTTCCTATAAAATGTGATAAAGTGTTGGTTAACTATATATGTTTCTATTAAGAGGAGCAGGGCTGCCAAGCCTCCGGCGTTCTGGATACCAGTATTTTAATACAAAAAATGTTACTTTATTTAAATGAAACATTTGCGCGATTTAAAAGAACAACATTTTCTGTAAGGTAATAGTGTTGTGCAAAAAGCCTGAGACTTGCCATGTCTGGTGGTGAGTGAAATGTTTTATTTAATGCATTTATCTCTATTTTAATGCTACGTGAACAACGTCCCGTGTAACAGCTTGTAGAGTGTAAAATAAATTATTAAAATAATCCCTATTACGAAAAATGAAACAAAATGCCCGGCTAAGGGAAATAAAAGGTTAGTTAACCTTTCGTAATTTGACCTGAACACAGGTGTGCATCAAATTTCAACGGTGTTTGTAACATCACGATTTTAAATTAAATGTGGATACTATTAAAAGGCTATCACAAAAAATACTTAACGGCGCCATATCACGTTTATCTATTTAGTCAATGGGGAAATTGCACGTTTTTCAATTTAACTTGTATTTTATAGAGTACAAAAGTACGAGCAATTTGATACCATTTTTACGTTTTTTTGAAACTCGGAAAATCCATTAAATTAACTTTAAAAATGCAGTTTTTGTCTTGGCGGGAAAAAGCCGCGTCACGTGACGAAAGCGGTTTTGACGTCACTGCACATGTAAACGAATCTTTGCTGTATTTTCCCCCGTACTTTTCTATGGGGATAGCTTGCGTTACGCTGAATGATTTCTTTCTTTTCTTAAAAATTATTAGTAGAACAAACTAAAAGCATTATAAATTGTTGAAATGAATAAATAATATTGTGAATTCAAGTGAGATTTTTTCCCCTCGTTTTTCTAAGGATTTTCATTTCGAGATCTTGATGTAGAAATAAAATATCTGTACAAGCTTATACTACAATTGTATTTTATGGAAAAATATATTTTTCTTTTTCATATTAATATTCCACAATAATTGATTTCATAAACTGGTTCAAATAGTATTTCTTTCATTACTGACGGGGGGGGGGGGGGCTGGACTTATAAAAAGGTTTTCGTATTTGTATTGTATTTTATATTTGAAATAAGAATTTGCCCTGCTTTCGTTAAATGTTTTATCTCTTCAGTTGTTAAATAAGCTATTTTTGAATAAAGAACAGATAGACTCAGAAAGAGAGCAATTTGCGAGGTAGCTTTAACCTTACAGAATTTTTATATAAATATACCCCAAAAAATTTAACAGTTCTTCAAAAATGTTTCAAATGGGCAAAAAATAACAAGTAGTTATTTTAAATAATATCAGTTTTGTGAACTTCATCAGACCTTCGGATTGAAAATTTTACGCTTTATAAAACTGCAGATTACAAATCACTGTTTAGTTTATGAATTCCATTTTTTATTTTTGTTATAAATTAGCAGTATTTCAACGGAAGTTAAAAGGGCCGAAAGAGGAATTCAGGCACCCCCGACTTACGTAAGCAATGCGTTCTGTAAACTTTTACGTAACTTGAATTTTACATAAGTCGAATTTGTAAATTGCTTAAGCATAATTTTGTAAGGAAGTGCAATATTTATTATATATATAATATTTACAGAGTAATATTTTGTAAATGAAGAATAATACAGCAGTGCTTACTCGGATATAAAGTAGTATGAAAAAAAATATATAAGCAAACTGAAAGGACACTTTTCAAATAACAAATATTTTGTGGATTACGGAATTAATATGCGAATAAGTAATAAAATAATAAATATTATAAAATGATTATAAACGTTTATAAAACATGCTAGTACGTTCACAATTGTAATGTTTGAGATTTATTTCATACTTGCGAATCTACACATGTTGCATAATACGTAAGTCGGGGATGTCTCAGATTGAAAGAATGATAATATGATATTATGATAATATGATAATATGATATGATTTTTTATCTGTAATATAACCTGCATAACACGAAATTTTATTCATAACAAAAAAAATTATTAAAGCATTACAATGAATTAAGAAAACATTACATTTCAAGAACTAGATAAAGGCGATTTTACTTTACTTACAATTTATTTTTTAATAAAACTATCATTCTTTATTCTTTTAAGTAAATAGGAGTAAGTTAAAAATAAATGTGCCTTTTAGCTTTAGCTTCTTGTATCTTTACTCACATGAAATGCATTTTTTATGCGCTTAAAATAAATTTGAGGGGGGGTGGGGGGGGTGGGGGACTATTTCCAGAAGGTATAATTTCATATTTTTCGAATCCAACCAACTGCAGCACTTTTCTAAATGAAAATTAATACAAATGTATAAATTAATAGTACGTTATATTTGGATGTGTTAAAATAATCTTTTGACTCTAATTTGATTTTGTGCAAATGAGTCTTTAAAAGATGTTTATAGTAGATAACAAACAGAAAGCAATGGAAAACAGCTTGCATGCACAATGCAGGCCGCTACGGAGAATCCGCGTTTCATGTGTAGTGACGTCAAACCAATCCCGTCCCGTTTTCGGATCACGTGGTTTTGTTTTGCTTTTAACGGTGTTTTAAAGTGCAATAACTAGTTATTTTAAATAATTTTTAGAATTCCGAGTTGAGTTTCGAGAAATGTAAGATCGCCTTCATCAATTAAACATAAAAGAAGGCATAATTTAGAGTGAGTGCAACTTCCCCATTGGAAGTGGACACGATGATGAATTATTAACCGTTAGGTTTAGAACTCCCCCTACTTTAGGGTGATTTTAGTAAGTTAATGCTATCGAGTACATTTTTAGATATTTAGATTAGATCTTAGATATAAATATTGCAGAATGGTAATCAAAATTATTATTAGATTTCTAAATTAGATGTCTCAGTTTACATTTCCAAAAGTTCTTTATCCATTAGATACAGATGTTTGTGGTTAGCAGGCAAGTAAATACTGCTGTATGGATATTAGGATAACGTAATATGCTTGACCAAATTGTTGCTTATCCTTATAAATCGCAGTGTAAAAATGAATCTAAGATATAGGATAATCATTAACTCAATCAATAGAAAATTACAAATGCAAAATAAATTACACAACGGGGGGTTAAGGGGGGGGGGCACCCCCCTGAAGAAATTTGCTTTATTATATAAAAATTACTAGAATAAGTAGCTCGTGAGAATTTCAGAATATCATTACATAACAACGTGTTTAATTTAACGCTTCTACTGTCTGAAACCATCGAAATATTTTTTTCTCCTTCTATAAATGTTTGTGTAATTTAAAAGTTTAAATTTTGTTTTTGTAGAAAGATTAATATTAAGCAAAATTTGCTAAAAACAATAAGTTGCAGAGATGACGTTGAGGCTCTTGATCTGCAGATTTACTAGTTTTGTCAGGTCTGTAGGCACATCAAGAAGGGGGGGTATCTCATCCATCTGTAGTAGGGTTAGTAATGCTAGAGAGTGAAATGTTTCATGTGATGTTATAAATAAAACATTTTACATTTTTTATGCAGTACTGCAAAATACATAGTACTTTAAAATTAAAGTATTATAAAATGAAATTGCAATCTTGCAAAACTCAATTGAATCACAGACACCCTTTACCATTGCTTTTTAAGAAATATTACTTTATTCAAAGATTAGAGCCCCCCCCCTCCCCCCCTCTATATGCCTATGTTCTGTTAAAAATGACTCTCTGTTGCCATTAGAAAAATTCATGTTATTGAGTGAGAATTATTAATTTTTTTTTTATAACTACAGCCCTATAAATTACAAATATCCATCTTTCCACTTATTTTTTCTTTGAAATATTTTATTTCTGGTAAAATTTTTTAAAAGGTTCAAATCCACGAAGACTACTCGTCTATTTTAAATAGTTTCAAAAATATATATTGCAGATTAAAAACCAGAATCTTCAAGTAATTATCTTTGGCACAGATGTCATGTACATCTACGTACTGGGGTATCTAATTGGTGCCAAAATTGCATTATTTTGCTTGACATGGTTACCTGGCTATTGTTTTTTATTTTCTTTTTTAAAATTATACAAATTGTTTTGTTTTTTATAGTTATTACATAAACTATCGTTTATTTATTGTTATTTCTTTTTAAAAATAATTTTAAAATACATATCTAACTGGCAGACTTGTATAAAACCAAAAACTTTCCGTGCACATAAATATTAGGTCAAAAATTTTCTGCAAATTAATTTAATGTTTAATAAAATTATGTGTTATATTATTTTGACGATATGAATTGAAAACTGTAGTTTAGAATAATTGTTATTTAAATTAAAAATTTATTAATATTAATTCAAAAATAATTATTTTAATTCAAAAACAATAAAGTAAAAATCCATGATAGGAAGGAGTGAATTCTTTTCACTTATTTTGTCAATGCATTTAGAAACAGCCCATCCCTTAATATTGGGATCTTTTCGCACAAATAACACTATGAAATTATTCGATTTAACAGTTGTTGCCGAGCTTAATCACTGTAGCTGCCGATAGAAAACCGATCGGCGACAAGTTTTAGTCTGCGGAAAATAGAAATAAAAGAGCCTGTGACGTAACAACGTTTTGAGTCTTTAAACTTTGAATTGTAGCTAAACAATATATAAATCGTACATAAAACTGGAGAATATTTTTAATTTTCAGTATTAAAAAAAAAGCTACAAAAACAAAAAAATATGTTTTCCTTTTCGTAACTTTATTCCGCAAAGTTCCGAATTTTTCAGAAAATTTTCCTCGCACGGCGTTCGTGCATGCATCTATATTATACAACTCTGCTAACTGGTATTCAAAAACGTGGTTTTTGCCAAATTGACGTAAAAAAAAAAAAACACACCTAACCCGGTGCATATATGACATCTGTGCCTTTAACTCAACGGAAGGGTTGGTGACGTTATCAGGTTTGCAGTTTCTGTGCAACACATGTTTATCACCGCCAAAGCGAATAAATACATCTTTATATAAAATTTATATATATTGGGCAACTGACCTTTATTTTCCCTTTATCTCTCTTCAAGGGTCATTGCTCGGTGTGAGGGATGCAATGTTATCTTTTTAAAGTGGGGGTGCTCTGCCTTTGTTTTCCCCTGTTTTGAAGATTTCTTCAATGAAAAGAATTTGGGTCAGAGAGTTTTTGAAGCTTCTTGTGGAAGGCGTGAAATCTTAGCTGGGGCTGAGTTAGTTATTTTTCTTTGAGGTCTGGATATGCTATCCAGGAAAGATTGTTTTCTTGTGGGTCCACTGGTTTAGTTGCACCTATTGCAAACGAATAATTTTCTGTGAACGGCCCTTGGCTACGAAACCTGTATTTCAATCCGTTATTTGTATGTGTTTTTTCATACATGTCTATGTGTTAATAAATATTGACTTGTCTGTGAACATTGTCGATAAATGAGACTTCGAAGCCCCTGCATTCCACTACGCTATAATATATGTCATAGCAGTGGCACATTTTAACTAAAATCAGTTAATCGATTTTGTATTAAAAAATTTGAAAAAAAAAATCAGATACCAAGAGAGATTTTATTAAAATAGGAAGTGCAGTTCTTCTTGTTGCGGATGTATAAAGTTCACAGTATAGTTTGTACTGTCAATTTGCTTGTTCTATAAGTATAGTAATAAAAGAGGAAGAAAACTCTTACATGCAAAGAAATTAAAAAGATTGATGTAAAATTGAAACATTTTATTATAATGAATAAAATTTAGATGGGTTAATTGATTCTGAAGTGATATTTTATGTTCTTTGATTTTATTTTTTTGAGACAAAAGAATTTTAGTCAAACAGGTTTTTATTTCCCGTTTTTCTTCCACTATATACATATTCAATATGTGGTTCATCTGTATAGAAATTTTAATTTTGGTGTTAAGGGGGCGTTTCACTGTTCCTCTCCAATCATGAAATCCTGTGTTAGAACATGGGAAAATTTAATTAAATAATTACTTCTTATCTAATAGAATTATTAAAATAAGATTTTTACCATCAGGAAATAGACATGCAATGCTGACGTAGTGCACTTTTAAAAATTGTCCCCTTAAATTTTAAATATTTTTTAAAAGTTGACAAAATCTGAAAAATTTCTACAAGTAAGAAATTTTAAAGAAATATTTTTTAAAAATGCACTACGTCATCTATCAACCATCTACTTTTTGACCAATATTTTGATAATTACATTAAGTAATGAGTAATCACCTAAGGTTATTTCCCATAGGTTAATATGGAATTTTCTATTTGGCAAGGGAGAAACCCATTTTGGTGAATCAACACCTGAGTGCCAAAATTGCATTTTTATGTACGTATATGTCTCTACTTGTATAGCAGAATATGTTATTATTATTTTTGTATAATCCTTATGTTCAAAAACTCTGTAATTTGAATGTTGAGTTAAACAGATAAATACAATAGTATCATAATTAATATTGATGCTTCATCTACTAAGAAAAACTACTTATTTTTATTTTTCATTTATCTACTCCTAAAGTAATATTTCCAAGATTCAATTTAATTTACTACTGAAACATTTTTTTACACTAGGGTCACTTCCATGTCAAGTGGCCTGAATTTGGATATGGTTCATGCTTGACCTACTTCAATTTTGATGCAATCGCAAAAGAACATACATATAGATCTAAGGCAGATCACACACTGAACAGACAAGCAGACAAAAACATGCGACACAAGACAAACTGTAGCGTTCAAACCGGTTTTTTCTTTGTTATCAGGTGAAATGTCTCTTGACTTACGTTTTTCTGTCGCTTGTCTGTTCAGTGTGTGATATGCCTAAGATGGACATCTACAAATTCTCAGAGTAAGAAGTAGTATAGTTGGTCACCAGGAGTTCTTCTGTAAAGTTCACTATTTCAGTCACAAAAAAGCAATGATACAAGAAACCTTACTTATTAAAAATATCTGATCTAGTACTTTTTGTGCTAAAAAACATAAATGCTGTATTAAAGATCAGAAATCAATACATTTATCATTACTTGGCCTGAAAGTAGGCTATACGGCCTGCTGGGGTGAATCTTACCCTTAATTTAACAAGTTGTTGCAAGGAACTGAGAAAATTACTTTAAAAGTTTGTCATTTTACCAATTATTTTTCAAATATCTCAAAAGGGACACTTCTGATTTGACTATACTGTTTGTACCACTGGGAAAAAACACACCTTATGTACATGAAAATTCATATCTATTTTCGTTTATGGCAGTGACAGTTTGAATAAATTGTATAGTAATTTATATTATAATATAGCTGCCAACTTGTATGTTTTTTTCATACCACTAAAATTTAATAGAAATATTTGCCTTATTGAATCGTCAAAAATTGCTAGATTTCGGCGATTCAATTAGGCAAAATTTGCTTTTAAATTTTAGTGGTGAGAAAAATCCATACAAGTTGGCAGCTATGTAATATGTGTATAAGAGATGAGATGAGCACAGTCTTGAAATGGATTTGGGCTTAAAGCGAAAATTTTATTTATTCACAAATGTTTTACAATCTTTTAAAAATCAGTTTGAAAGGGGATTCAATTGTTATTGATGGATTATAAGAAATATTTTTTCTGATTATGAAGCCTTTGCACAGGCAGTCTTAGTAACATAAAGACGTTCAATATGCCTTGTCTATCATTGCTTTTTGTTAGAAGTCCTTTTCCAGAATACAGTTACTGGAAAACTTTTTCTGCAAAAATTGCATAATGATATATATATATATATACAGGGTGTCCAGTCTCAACGGTGTCCAATGGCTAATTCCTAAACCGTTAGTCATAGACATATAGTTCCACTTACAAAAATGTTTTAAATCAGGTAACAAAATATTTTAAAAGCGATTTGGGTCAATAAAAATATTTCTTAAAAAATTACAAAATTTTAATTTTTATACGGTCCCCTGGTCCTATAAGTTATATTTAGTAAAATTTTCCCTTTACACTGACAAGTAATACACAAAAAGTCCCGTTATTCAACGATTAAAATTGACCGAGTAATAGCTGTTTAAAGTTCGAGCATATTTTATGCTGCAAATTGGGGGTCATTCACAAATTTAGTCGAAATATAATTTCGTCAGATATATTAAAAAATGGTTGAGAGTAAAATTAACATTGCAATATGAATTTGAAATCTTTAATCATTCTGACATATTAATTCAAAATATACAATTTGTAATAAACATTTAAAAAGAAAGAAAAAACAGAATTTTTGTTAAATAAAATGATGCTAAATTAACAGCCTCAATTATTTACAAAATGATACGTATTTTAAAATATTATTAGATTACACTAGCCTGCAAAAGTTGGGTTCTGTCAAGTTTTTTAGCTTTTGATAATTGATTCTTGTGTATTCTGTACCGCTGAATCTGAAATTGACCTTCATTTTTAACCATCACATCAGGATTTTTCGCAAATTTCAAAGTTAAAATTGAATCTCCTCCCTCATCTCATCGGACCACTCAGCTATTTAGCTGTAAGAATCCCAGGATAAGCAAAAATATCGAATAAATTACTGAATAAAATAAAATAAAACAAAAAAAGTTTTACATATGTTTTATAGTATGAGATTTTTGCTATATTTTAACTTACAGATTTACGATTTTGCAAAAAAATTCTAACGTGATGGTTAAAAATGAAGGTCATTTTCAGATTCAGTGCTAAAAAGTACGTAAAAACCAATTATCAAAAGTTAAAAACACAATCATCTCCTCTACTTTATAGTATCCAATTTTTGTTATTCTTTAAATTCGACAATTTATGATTTGCGAAATATCCTGACATGATGGTTAAAAATTAAGGTAATTTTCGGATTTAGTGCTAAAAAATACATAAAAGTTAAAAGACCCAACAATCTCAGTCTTGTATTATCTAATCTAAAACTTTTTCTTAAACTTCTTGGCGGTAATCTATCCGAAATTTTTTGTGTTATCCTGTAAAATAAATATAAATGGTAACCCGAAAATCATAATAATATTAGATTGTTATCAGATTTGTGCCAGTATGTAAAATGTAATCTTGATCGGATATTTGAAAGTAGGTTAAAGTTCGAGTAAAATTTTGAACTGGAAAAACATACATACGATCGTTGAAGTAACATAAAAACTTATAAAAATAACAATTTTTGTTAAAAGAAATCATAAAAGAAACAGTCTCAAATCCTGACAAAATAAAACATATGCTATTTCAGCCAATCTGAAATTTAATAAATGTTAACTTAATCGTAATACTTGTATGATTTTTTTCAAAGTGCAGGTATGCATGAAATAAGATCTTCGAATACTTTAAGCACTTGGTATATGACCCCTCAAAGCCAAGCTGAACTCATTTGTTTTCAGAGCAGAAAAGTGGCATAAGTCATGCATTTTTAAAGTTTCATAACTCGCTCAATTTTAGTGTTGTATGAATGGGACTTTTTTTGTCTTACTTGTCAGTGTAATAGGAAAATTTTACTAAATATAAGTTATAGGACTGGGGGACCGTATAAAAATTTAAATTTCATAATTTTTTCAGAAATGTTTTTATTGACCCATATCGCTTTTAAAACATTTCTTTACCCGATTTAAAATATTTTTCTAATTGGAACTATATGTCTATGACTAATGGTTTAGGAATTAGCCATTGGACACCGTTGAGATCGGACACCCTGTATATATATATATAAAAGAATTGTGACTTTTGCAGATTTTTGCCAATAGTTTGGTATAAATAACAACTTTGCTGATTAAACAGATTCTACTTTTGATCAATCGTTGACCGGCACATCCTCCAAATATTCCAGGACTTACAAATGTGTCATTTCATTTTTTACCTGCTAATTGCACAAGTAAGTTGCAGCATGAAGATAGAATATAGATTCAGCCAGGTGGGGAGGCCTACCAATTGGTTTGAGCTCAACTAGCCCCAATAGATAGAATGTAGAAGGAGAACAATGATAATGTTTCTACTTTTAGCCCTAAAGTTGGTACCTAGTATGGCTGCCATTTCCTGCGTCTGGTAAATGTGGCGCCATCTATATTTCGGATAGAAACCTAAACTCTAACATATTAATGTTTCATATAGAATACATATTTTTTAAATAACGATAATTCAAAAATGTTATTTAATATTTTCTCATAATCCTTTAGATATTTTGAGAGTATACTATTGCACAGCAAATATACCGGGTGTCCCAAAAAGGACTGACTGATTTTAAAATTCAATAACTTCCAAACGGTGACAGATATTAAAAAAATTCTTGCAGGAGGGTTATGCATAAAGTCAAAAGTTTTATTACAGTGATTTTCGATTTTAGTTCGAATTACAAACAATAGATGGCGCTGTAAGCAATAGTCGCTAAATACAGGCTCGATTTTTGGTCCTTTCTGTTGTTCCATGCAGAAAAAGGAGATGGAAATGTATTATCCGGGCCACGAAGTACCAAAAATCGACCCTGAATTTAGCCTCTATTGATTGCAGCGCCATCTATTGTTTGTAATTCGAACTAAAATCGAAAATCACTGTAAAAAAACTTTTGACTTTATGCATAACCCTCCTGCAAGTATTTTTTTAATATCTGTCACCGTTTGGAAGTTATTGAATTTTAAAATCAGTCAGTCCTTTTTGAGACACCCGGTATCTGCTGCATTGACTTTATCAACTCATAAATTTAATTGAGTTAAAAATCTTTATCTAAATTTAAGTAATGAATTTTGTTCTATGCATTTCAAATATTTTGTAACTATGTATTTTATCTCCACATAAAAATTAAAAATCTCAGATTAAGTGTTTCAGAAAGAATTTTCATTTAATTATATATAAATAAATACAGTCTTTTCTTGTCTGGTGTATGTTTTTTATACCTTCTAAAAGATAATAATAATAACAAAAAAAAACTAAAATAGTTTCTAAATAGTATTGAATTTAAACATTTTTCTCTGGGAAGGTGTGTGTGTGTGTATTAAAAAACAATGCAGAAATTATTTTTCCTATATTAAGGAGTATAAAAATTTTTAATTTCATTTAAAATAAGAATCTCTTGAAATCGTCCCATTCATTTATTAAGTTATTATTAACTCACTGTCATATTTATTTTTTATATATGTTCAAAATATCGTGTCTTAGACTAGATACTTCTTTTTTGTTTTTGAGAAATGATGCAAATTAAAATCATAAAAAAAATTGCTGTTTAATGTGTTACTGAATAATTCAAAGGTATTTTCTGACTAGCAAATTATTTTGTAAGTCACAAAATTAATATCAGAATAATACACAATAATATTTAAGAATAGTCTTCTATTCAGTAATATGAGTATGTAAAAATATTTTAACAACTTTTATAGAATTAAACGTAAGTTTCCTATAATATATATATATTTATTGTTACAAATGCAATGCACCTTTCATCTTTTCCTGTTCCATGCTGTAATATTTAAAATTTAGGATGCAATTCTAATATTATTCAAAAAGGCATTTTTTAGTTCAAATTTCTGTATTTTAAATATGATTTTAAATTGTAGTTTACATAATACAGTTGTAGCCATAAAAAAAAAATCAAATGATAATGCCCTATTTAACCAACAAAATTAAAAAATCATAAAATGATGCATAATTTTTTTTTTTAACTTTTAGCGAGAAAAAGATTTTTTTAATGCGCAAATTTTATGATTAAATTTTACTCGAAAATGTGGCTATTTTGATGGAAACTTATGTTTTTTGCTATGAACTTAAATTTGAAAAGAAAAAAACAAAACTTATATCTTTATCAACTAGCTGTTTTTCTTATTTTCATTCATATTTATCGTAATTATGGTACAATTTTTTGAAACTCAAAAAGAAAATAATAAAATGCTCAATGGCAATTGATGCTGCCATCTATAATCAAAAATTGAAACTGCATCTAATCGATCACATGACCCGCAGGCTGGGAGCACCAGTGCCACGAACCGAGTACTATTTTCGGTGTCAAATTCTGTGAGGAAAAGCCTATCTTCGTTGTTCTCATGTGCTCTAGCTTCATGGTTGCAGCCATTAGACATGGGGATCATTCGTAGTGTAAAAGCATATTATCGAAAATCCTTAATTAGGAAATTATTAAATAATTTTGCTGGCAAAAAAATAAATTAAAAAATTTACAGTTTTGAAAGCCATGATTACATCAGCCTGGAAAAAAGTTTCTCCTTACACAATTAAAAACTGGTTTCGGGTATCTGGAATTGGCATTCAAGAACAAATGGATATAACAAATGCACAACTCAACACAGAAGATATCACCACAGAAGAATGGAAAAGTCTTGTTGGTGATGAAGATGTTTCAGTAAAAGATTTTATCGATTGTGACGAAGACGTTTTAACAACAAATTTCAGAAATTTAGATCAAATTTATGAAAACATCGCAAATAAAAATGCAACTTCATATGCAGAAGATGGTGATGAAGCTGATGATACAGAAAGCGAGATACCAGCTCCTAGTTACTCAGATACAAATTTTGCCCTGGATATTCTTCGTCAGTACAATGTTTCATCAAATATGGAAGATTGCTCATTCAACCATTATTAAGAAGCTTGAAGCAAGGGTACTAAAATCTAAACCACCATTGAAACAATCTACATTTTTTTTATCTTTTAAAAATTTAATTTGTTTTATTAAATGTATTGTAAATATTTTTATTGTACTGAAGTAACATAGTATGCTGTAATGTTGTTCTTGTATGCAGTATAATTAATACAATTTGTATTTGTGCAATAAAAATATGTAGTATTATAGCTGTATCAATAAAAAATAAGAAAGAAAGAAAACATAAAATAAATAAATAAAATCTTTCTAAACACACCAATATATTGAGAAATGTATTGACAGTCCTAAGATGGTAAAGTGTGAAGGGAAATGTTTTTCAAATATTATTTTTGCACAAATTCTGTTTAAGGACGATCTCTATTTAAACCCCCTCGCTGACAAGCCCGTGTGCTGGCAAGATCTAGACAACTATTAAAAATTAGGTTAATGAATATCTTAATTTATCTATAAATTCCCTAACACAAGCTAACAAGAGTGTTGGGCGCACCCTTTTCTCCGAACTTACTTGATCCAAAAGAAAATCTATCTTATAGGGGCCTCTAATTATAGAGGACCTGGTGATCGTAAAAGCCTAGTTAGTTAATAGATAACCTACGGTCATTTACCTAAAAGGTTATCTTGAATAAATAAGACAATGCGTTGTGAAATGTTTAGAAGATAACTAACCTATGGCCAATTGGTTTGAAGGGAAATATATAATAAAATCAAAACCACTAAATATAACTCCCCAATTTTCAGACAAACCAACCCTACAAGATAAATTTAATTATGGCTTTTACATATATGGTCTAATAATAATATTAAGCAGTCAGGTAATTTCTAAATACGTAAAATAAGTAATTAGCAAGACTTTTAACAAATAATAACAAAGAAGGGAATTAATAATAATACATCATTTATTTACACCACAGGCAAATTATATTAAGTTACAATTAAATAATTCATACTTTTACCATCCAAAATAATAACTCATAAAAAAAAAACCACTAATTTGGATATTAATTGAAGTTGACAAGTTCTCCTGGGCACCCTATTCCCAATTCAAAACATTTGATATTAAAACGGTACACAATAGAAAAGAGAACATCCATAACACCGTACCTTTTTTCCCATTGGGGTCACAAGATCCTTTTAGAGTTGTAGACTTGACAGTTATATATATATATCCAAAAGTTCTTTTTTTTTGTTTGTAGAACCACAACACACATATTCGTGTTCCGTAATTTTAGTTTTATTTACACTAAATTCCACCCAGGTCTGGGCCAAAAGCAAAAATGATTAAATCATTTTTTTAAAAAAAATTAACACTACTATATTGCTCGTCTTAGACAGCGCAAGTAAACATGGGCAGATCAGCCAAAAAGGGCTTGAAAAAAATAACTACCGCACTCTGGAACTCTTTTTGTAACTCTGTATTTTTTTCGAGAAAAAGAAAATCTCTCTCTGTTAAAAATTTGCATGTGCGGCCCTGAGTGGTGGATGCGAATTAACATATTCAGCATAATTAAAATCTCCAACCACTCGCCGCTGCCTGGACCCGCCTTCGTGTCGGCCAGTGGTCAGTGGGTCCCCGGAATGCACGGGGCCTTTCGACCCTCCTACATCCGATATTTCAAACCCCACTTTCCCACGAGACCGCGGGCTCCCACACGAAGATCCTGCAGCTGTCCCATAAAACATGAGGTCATAAAAGTCCCTCTTTTGTACCAAAACTGTCCAATTCTTTACTTTACATCGTAATATCATACATACAGATAGTAACTGGCAATTAAGCTTTCCCCTTAGCAAAACACTTGCCTGGGAAAATACTTAATGCTCTTGGTACCCATCCTTAATAAAATAATAATAATGTACTAATAAATGCATACATAAAAACAATAATACTGTACATTGAAAAAAAAAAAAAACTTGAATTAAAAAATTAATCAATTAGATAAAATAATCACTTAGATAAAAAAAAACTTGAATTAAAAAATTAATCAATTAGATAAAATAATCACTTAGATAAATATATACATAGATGATATCGACAGTAAACTTATTCATATATATATATATCTTTTTCCTTCAAAAAAAATAGTTCTAAATATCCAAAATGTTGAAATCATGCCAACATTACTCCCCCCCCCAACACAAAGCACTTGAAAGTCCATGTACAGGAACTATAACATCTTTCAAGTGGACCGATGTCCTTATCAAACACCGAAAGCCTCTCCAACGGCTGGACGTTGCAGATCTGTAAGGCACTGGGGCATCTCCTCTATGCTCCCTGATTCACCTCTTCCGTAGTGTTCAAAACTCTGTGAAGTCCGTGCAAAGATAGGAATGTTCATTATCAAATACATGCTGATGTTATCTGTATAGTTCATTAAAATATGCCTGTACCCTAAATTGTACATTGTACATAAGATGAATATTCCTTCTTATTCTGTCCACTGTTTTATGCAGATTTGTATACGGTCCCTAAAGCAGTGTTCCCCATAACCATCACAGCCGCATACTGCATGAGTTCTGTCTCTCTGTGATGAAGGTACAGTTCCTGAATGTTCCCAAAAATTGTATATATGTGTACCAATTTAGAAGAGAAAACAAAAAGTTAATCATAAAAGATAAAATCCCAAAATTAGGAACCTAATTAATTATGCCAAAGAGTTTAAATACTGATCCACAAAGTTTAGCACACTTTTTTACACAAAGCAAGTATTCAGTTCATGACTACATAAGTACAACATTTAAATATGCATATTAAGAAAGGTTTATAACACACAATGAAACATATTTACCAACATAACTTTTTACACCGAATAATCATTTAACTACCAAACAAGCAAATATATCAATACATATTCTTACATTTTTCAAATACTTTTTTTTTACAATTATTTCACTACCTTTATAGTTTACAACACACATATATTTTTAAAACTATGCAACCACAATATCTAAAATTGATTCTCATATAGTAAATTCGATACTTTCATTCAGTAAATTACGTGATTCTCTAAACGTACCCTCTAATTAAAAGTTAACCAAATAACTATTAATATTCTCTCAAATATAAGAAACTCAGTCTCAGACTTAAAAAAAACAAAAAAAAACAAAACAAAAACAGCACTTCCACCCAGAGAAGGCCAAAAGCAAAAATGATTAAATCATTTTTTAAAAAAAAATTAACACTACTATATTGCTCGTCTTAGACAGCGCAAGTAAACATGGGCAGATCAGCCAAAAAGGGCTTGAAAAAAATAACTACCGCACTCTGGAACTCTTTTTGTAACTCTGTATTTTTTTCGAGAAAAAGAAAATCTCTCTCTGTTAAAAATTTGCATGTGCGGCCCTGAGTGGTGGATGCGAATTAACATATTCAGCATAATTAAAATCTCCAACCACTCGCCGCTGCCTGGACCCGCCTTCGTGTCGGCCAGTGGTCAGTGGGTCCCCGGAATGCACGGGGCCTTTCGACCCTCCTACATCCGATATTTCAAACCCCACTTTCCCACGAGACCGCGGGCTCCCACACGAAGATCCTGCAGCTGTCCCATAAAACATGAGGTCATAAAAGTCCCTCTTTTGTACCAAAACTGTCCAATTCTTTACTTTACATCGTAATATCATACATACAGATAGTAACTGGCAATTAAGCTTTCCCCTTAGCAAAACACTTGCCTGGGAAAATACTTAATGCTCTTGGTACCCATCCTTAATAAAATAATAATAATGTACTAATAAATGCATACATAAAAACAATAATACTGTACATTGAAAAAAAAAAAAAAACTTGAATTAAAAAATTAATCAATTAGATAAAATAATCACTTAGATAAAAAAAAAACTTGAATTAAAAAATTAATCAATTAGATAAAATAATCACTTAGATAAATATATACATAGATGATATCGACAGTAAACTTATTCATAGGACTGGGCGATGTAGAAATTTCTTAAATCGATTTATCATCCATCCAACATCGCGATTTAGTGCTAAATCGCGATTTAACACCGATTTTACATTTTAGAATATGGAAGCCTATTTTTTAATTTTTAGTAACAAAATACGAACTTTATGTGCCCCCCCCCCCCCTCCTGTATTATTTAGTATACTTAGCTTTTAATTTGTCAAATAATTTTGAAAAGAGGTATATTTTACACATAAAAAAGCTTTGAATGTCCCAAAACACTAGTTTTTTTTTTTTTTTTTTTTTTTTTTTTTTTTTTTTTTTTCCATTTTAAAAATCAGTGACCTATTGTAATACATTTTATAAACTCATTCTATAAGAAGTAATATAAAAAAATGATTTTTTTTTTTTTTTTTGTCTGACTTGATATGCATGCTACAATCTAAATTCCTTAAGGGGGGGGGGGGGGCTTCCCCTAGCCCACACAAATAGCACTTCATTGCTAACAGCCTATATACACTTTTTTTTTTTTTTTTTACAGACACAGATTTAAAAAGATACTGAGGTAAAACAGAAGCATATTAAAAGACTTCAATGATGAATTTAACTATTCATTTACCATGATGAGAAAAGTAGTAAAAAAAGTGGGGGGGGGGGGGAGATATGAGAAATAAGGTGCAATTTTATAACTTTTTAACTTTTAGATTAAAATAAGATTTGTTTAACATAAATGCTGACATTTATATAGCGGATGGAGAAGGATTGAAAGTGTGACCCTTGGAGCACATCACTGAAATTGCTGATTTTTTTCGTGGTTGTTGCCACCCTTTAAGATTAGTAATAAAATATAATCTTAAAATATATCTCTTTTTAATGATAACAAGATGTCAAAAAAGCAGAAAATCGCAGATCTGCAGAAAAATCTAATGAATGCCTCCTCCAGCCCTCCCTCATTCTGCTGTAAAAATAAAGTTACTTGACTCATTACAGAACTTTATTAAAATATTTTTAATTAATTACAAAATAATAATAAATTAAAACTAAAATATTCTCATAATACCTAAACATATGAAAATTAATTTTTCATGAAAATAATGCATAAAAATATAAACTAAAAATGGATGAATTTGGATATAAATAGTGAATCAATTTCAGCAAGATACTCAATCCATGTGACTGGCATTGAAATCGTATGTCAAATCTGATGCATGACTATTTAAAAATATTTTAATTAATTACAGAATAATAAAAAATAAAGAATATGTATTAAAATATTACCCAAACATGTGAAAAATGAATGTTTCATTAAAAGAATGTATAAAAATAAAAACTGAAATTCGATGAATTTGGATTTTAAATATGAAACTTTTTTCTTTTTTTTCCAACCATAAATACTCAATCAATTTCAGGAAAAAAAATATTAGTAGTAAAAGAAAAATATTTCATGTGGATCACGGCCAAATAGTGATACACAAAACAATGCATGACTATACCTTTAAAATAATTTCATTAATTACAAAATAATAGAAAATAAAAAATAAATGTTAAAATATTACTAAAACATGTAAAAAATGAATTTTTCATCATAAGAAGGCATAAAAGTATAAACTGCAAGTCGATGAGTTTGGATTTTAAATATAAAACTTTATTATTATTATTTTTAATCATATAAATGCTGAATGAATTTCAGGAAAACAATCATTTGAAACAATGCAGGATTCTACTTTAAAACATTTTAATTAATTACAGAATATTGGAAAATAAAAAATACATATTGCAATATTACTCAAATATGTGAAAACTTAATTTATCATCAAAAGATTGCATTAGCATATAAATTGAAATTCGATGAATTCGGATTTTAAGATTTAAACATTACTTTTTCCTTTCAACTTTCAACTATATAAGTTCTTAATTTCTGAAAAATACACATTCCAATCTCGTAAACTCTGAATCTTGTTTACAAAATAAATAAATATCAATTCTTACTTAAATCATCGTTTTCTTAAATCGCCTTTTTCTTAAATTGGATCCTGCTAAATCGATTTAACACCAGCTTGCCTTGTTTTCATTAAATCGTCTTTTTCTTAAATCGGAAAGCATGGAGGCTTGCGATGTTTGCTTAAATCGGATCGTCCTAAATCGATTTAACACCAGCTTGCCTTGTTTGTCTTAAATCGGAAAGCATTGAGGCTTGCGATGTTTGCTTAAATCGGATCCTCCTAAATCGATTTAACACCAGCTTGGCATGTAAGTGGTAGATACATCAAAGTAGATAAATCGGTTTTCCGATGTTAGCTCTGAATCAGTATTTTGTTTTAAATCGATTTAAAGCCAATGGCTAAATCGCGATTTAAGACAATGGCTAAATCGCGATTTAAGATAATGGCTAAATCGCGATTTAAGACATTGGCTAAATCGCGATTTGACATTAGCTAAATCGCGATTTCCGATTTTAGCTTAAATCGATTTAAGACCAATGGTTAAATCGGATTTCCGATGTAAGCTTTAAATCGATTTAAGAGTTAAATCGATTTAAGGCCCAGGCCTACTTATTCATATATATATATATCTTTTTCCTTCAAAAAAAATAGTTCTAAATATCCAAAATGTTGAAATCATGCCAACACCGTGTTAATAAGTTCACTAAGCTCCAGGTTTCACTGCAATACAAACAATATTTAAAGTAATATAATTCTATTGATTTAATGTATTTTTAATACATTGAACAATGATTAATACTTCCAAGGATTGCATTCATATTCGTTATTAAGTTTTTTTATAAAATGTTCAAAGAATCATTTTTTTTAGCATTAAAAAAAAAAATGCAGAGAAAACAACGTTACAATTTTGCCCTTTTCCAAGACAGTCGGAGGGTTAAGGACGATTTTTCGAGGTTTCTTCAAAGTCGTTAAACAGAGAGCCAACTAGAGAGCATACAAAAACATAAAAATGATATTTTACTGTATTTCTTAATTTTGCAAGCACAATTTCTTTTGGTGGAGGAGGGGAGGGGGAGGTATTGAAGATTCTATTAAATATAATACTGTATTTACACACATAATTTAGGCACCCACTACTTAACGCCTTCACGATGAGAGATCTTTGCTTAATTTTTGATCTATTACCATCAGTTTTTCAAAACAGAAAATTTTCTGTAATTGAATTGCAAAAATGCTCTGATTAAATAAGATAAACTTTACAATAAAAAATATCTGGTGGCAATAATGAAGGATTCTGAGCACCTTAAGTGGTATGTATACAGGTCGCTCGTCCCCAAGGGGTTAAAGAACATTTTGGGAAAAAAAAATCGTGTAATTTTTGCACCACTTACTTTTGAAAAAAATCTTTGGAAAATGTAATTAAAAAATATTGCATATTTTTCAGATTAAACATTTTTAACATACTCTGAAATAATAAAATGGGATTTCATATTACTCTAACTGCAAATATTCTCGATTTTGATTTTATAATCAGATCTAAAATCAACTTTCAATTTAATTCTATGTATTCAAAGGAATATATGTGGTTTTTCTTTCCTGTAACTTTTTATCTTTATCTACTCAGTAATTTTATTTTCATTTGTGCAAGTAATCTATGACCAGTAATACTGCATCAACAAATATGATATATTATACTGGGTCATTCCATATCAAATCAACACAGCTAAAAACCTGACCTCCTCAGAATTTTATGATATTAAGCTCATTTGTTAGGTTAATAGAAAAATGAATAAATACCCAATCATAAACCTCTATTTCATTTGGTTTCTGAGATAATTACCTAGCTTTAAAGATGGACGAAAAACGTAAACTTTTGCATTTCATGCAATACAAATTTAGTCATAATTTGTTCCCTAATTGTCACAAGGACTTACTTTTTGTATTTTTGGAAAGTGTTTGAATTAGGCTTTCATATGATATATCATATATTCTTTGAATTTTTAATTTCAAGCTCAAACTTTTTGACCTTTCATATCTCAAAATAGGACATTCTAATTTTTTTGAAAAAAATTTATATTACTCTTACACTTGTTTACTATAATATCTGAGCATATCGTTTTGGGACAGTCATGGGATCCTGAGTTATAAATTAAAATGCAAACTGCTGTTTTAATTTCCATACAAAAGTCGCAAATTTAGGTGACTTACATACATATACTATATATATATATATATATAATATTACTGACAATCTTTTTTATTTTAAATTCTACAAACATGTTCCCCCCCCCCCCCCTTTGGGCATTGGGGGTTAAGATGAGGCTGTCATGTTTGCTGTATTTTAAGTAAAAAAAAAAAATATATATATATACATAAAGCAAAAGACAGTACTTAAGTAACTTTTAATGCCTTAATACATTTTTCTTCTTATGTTAAAAATATTGTTGAATTCAGTCCCCTCCCTCCCAAAGGGAATAAAGTTTTCAACCTGCAAAATTGAAACACTATGGAGTTCCACAATATATCAAAGCATTTTTATAATTCCCTGCATACCTGTAATACAAACATTGAAGTAAACTTGCAAGAAATACAAATTTATAATTTTATGTATTCAATGTTACAATTCTGTATCAAATCAATGCACAATGTGTAACATTTCAACCTGCTTTCTTCATATTTCAATAACATTTGAAATACTTAATAGTGCAGGAGATGTGCGCCGATAAGGATTGAACCGGAGAACTCACGGTCAGAAAGCGAGATCTTACGTGCCGAGCAAAAGGCTAGCTCGATCGCTTCCTGCGAGATACTCGTTTTACTGGCCGTGGAAGATGGCGTCGCCACAATAGTATAGTATAATTAAAAAATAATAGAAATGTACTCACTACAAGTCATTTGGTAATTGTGTGATGGTGAAAGTAATTATTATCATATGGTATGATTTTTAAATTTTCATACAGATTCTAATTAAAAACTGAATTATCTAACTGGAAAATTAACTAAAATTATAATTTTATGTGCACAAATTACACTTCATAATTTATCATTGAAAAGCAACTGAGTATCATAAGAAACTCTGGTTACAGAGTGAGTCACAAGCTCAGCACAGCAAGAGTTCTGATGTTTTATTCTTGGTCCAGCTTGCACTCAGTAATAAACAGATGATTCAGCTACTTGAAACTTAGCATGCCAGAACAGAAACAAATAGCTTATGTTAAAACAAGTTATTTATTTGATAGTTTATGTACTATATAAGCCATATTAAATGAAATTCAGTGGGATCTTCAACTGTCTGTAGAAGGAAATTTGCTTTAGTCGGCCCAAAATCTGTGCCAGACACGTGTCAAGTGCCATTTTGCCAAAAATGGCACTTGACATGTGTCTGGCACAGTTTTTGTGCCGGCTAAAGTGTCTGTCATTTTCAAAATATTTTTTTCTAAGCATAAATATTATTCTGCCTCAATCTCAGCATGGCTCAAATACCTTTTTTGGGTAGTCAAAAAATGGCACTTGACACGTGTCTGGTACAGTTTTTGGGCCGACTAAAGTGTCTGTCATTTTCAAAATATTTTTTTCTAAGTATAAATATTATTCTGTCTCAATCTCAGCGTGCCTCAAATACCTTTTTTGGGTAGTCAAAAAATGGCACTTAACACGTGTCTGGCACAGTTTTTGGGCCACGATCCTTCAGCCAGACATTCGATTTTGTATTCAGCCATTACAAAAGAAGTATTGCACAAATTTTCAGGGTGCCTCAAATACCTTCCCTAAAATGTTTAACAGCTCTTGGACTATTAAATTTGGTTTCATTAACATTCTCAAAATATTTTTGTTTGAAAAATAGTAAGGACATCCATTAGACTTACAGGAGCACTGAAAACAACTTCAGCGGATGTATCATTAAATTTCTCATGAAACCACTATCTGCATTAGGGTGTAAAAAAATAAAAAAAATCTGATTTTTTAAAATTTAAATCGGATTTTTATGATTTTTTCCCCAGAGTTCAAATACTGAATAGCTACCAAGAGTTTTAGGTTTCCAAAACAATTAAACCATTAATTGCTAACATAATCTATGTTTTTACACTTTAATTAATAAAATTATAATTATTAGTTAGTAATTACAGAAATTATAAAAACTGCAAATTAGTAGTTTCATTAGGTAGTATCATACAATAATGTTATATACATTATCTTTATAATGCAAACCTAAAAACGCAAGGTTGTGCGTTATATAGAATTTTGCGTTATATGGATCACATCATTAAATTCACCTTGTAAACGTGACCAAATATGTCTGAAACACATCAAAATACATTAGAATATCTTTATACTGCATTCCTTGTTACCAAGAGTTATCCAAATTATAAATTTTTGCATAATATAGGTCAGACATTGTTAAATTTACTTTATAAACATGATCCACAACCACCCCTTATATTAGACATTTTCAAAAATGTTTATTGTAATAATAGCATTTTTTCAGTAAAAAGGTCTTAAATTAGAAGATAAAGTTGAACTAATGTATAAAATTTAGTCATCTAGAGAGTAGCAATATTTTACAATGTGAAAGTGCAGGTGCTTTTTAACTGCAAAAATCATTGTTTACATCTGAGAAGTTGTGCGTTATATGAAGAATTGCGTTATAAAGATCTTCTACTGTAATTATGTAAAACTTTATTAAATGCTAATGATATTTAACATTTATTAAAATTATTAACTGCATTTAATGTTAAATAGTTAACACTACTTCAAATTAATAATTATTAAACAATTAACTCTCTAATTAGGAACATATTTACATTTTTAAGCTTTAATTATTAAAATGATAATAATATAGTATTTATTTTAGAAAGAAAAAGGGTCAGGATGCTAGTTCTAAAAAAGGGCACTATTTCGTGAGGAAATATATTAGTAATGTGTTTAGTAATGATATAAGAAAAAAAAAGAGAATAATTTTTAGTATGATAAATAAAGTGCCCTTAATTTTTAATAATTTTATGAATCACAAATTGAAAAATACAATTAAATAACAACATGTTTTAATTTTAATAATATCCTGTTTTTTCTAAAGAAATAAAGTTCTACTATTTTTGCAAGATCTTGGACACATGTATCTAGAAATACTGTTGAATGGGAAAGTTTTTTACAATAAATCTCTGGCTTCAACTACTGGTGAATTTAACTTTTTTATAAGGCAGGGTGCATTTTGTGCAGTAATCCTAGATTTAATAAAAACTGCAAATAAGTATTTTCATTAGTTAGTAACAAAAATAACAGAACTAATAAATATTATTTGCAGCTCGTTTTGCACTTGTACTTAAAAAATTATTGTTAATCACCAAAATCTAAACTTAAACACATGTATGTGTATGCTAAACAAAAAAATTATGAAAATGAGTTAAACCCATTCATGCATACATACAAAATAAATATAAGGATAGCCAGTTATATCTGAAATCCCCAAAATATTTAAAGAACAGCCTTATTACCTCTCAGTGAGGATTATTATCTTTCAATGGTTCATTTTTTTTTTCTTTTTAAGAAAAGTTCTGCTGCTTTTTTAATACCTAATTAATTTTTTTATTTAGAATATATGAGTTTAGTTGTTGAGCAGATGTCACTCTTTCATTCTTCTTTAATTCGATATTGCTATTAATTTATTATTACAAATGTAGAATGAGAAAATAAGACATTGCTTATTTATTCTTTTACTAGCAGAAATTTATTACACTTGCTACGTTTATTTTATATAAAGTAATGCATAAATTGATTTCCTAAAGGACATTATGACATTGCAAATTAGATTTAAATATCATTTTTAAATGAAACTGTTTTATGTTGGATAAGAACAATGCTTTTCACAAACTGAACTGCTTTCAATTTTTTACAATACTCAGGAATTAAAGTCAAAATATCCGTAGAAACTTTCCAATTATGTTTCATCTTAGATTTATATAAATTTAAAAGAAAAATCAGTTTATTAAAAGTACGATTTAATCGCTGATTTAAATCAACTGATTAAAATTGTTGACACCCTAATCTGCATATTTTGAATTGCAAAAGCACTTAGGTGACTAAAATGACACTTACACCCGTATTCTTGCAACATGCGAAACGAATTTGCGGCGAATTGTGACGTCAGGTGAAAACACTCTTTCGTATCCTATGCCATTTCGCATCTGGCGAAAAGTGCTATTCTGGGATCAGGTTTCCGTACGTTCGAAAGTGATTATGGATGCAGGATGCCATTCGAAAAGGCGGAAATAGCTCCGCCCAGATATTACGATATAACCAATGGGAATCAATCATTAATCGAAATAATTTTTACTGCTGCCCTCTATGGATAGAATAATAAAATACAATTATATCCTTGTAATGTATTTGATGGAAATATTTCTTATAATTTACTATCAAATATTAATTACATACGAGAATTGTTTTAACTAGTTGTATAAAATTGATTTGTAGAATTTAATTTTGCATTTAAATTTCTTAGATTCTAATTTATAATCAATAATAAATTATTAATTTACGCTTTTTGTAAAATAAGTTAAATTAAATAGTTATAAAAGTAATAACATAGCCCATTGTGATATTTTTACTGCTGAAAAATGGTCATCAAACCATGACATGTTAAATTCTACAAAAATAAAATAAAAAGAAGATGAACGAAGAAGAGCTGTTATTCTATTCAATTAGTTTATAAAATGATAACTAAAAAGAAATTTTATTTTGTTTAATACATTTTTACTTATTAAGTATCAATTCAGAATTTTATTAAGAAAATATAAATTTTAGAGAGGTCTCCCAGATCAAATTTTTATTGTTTTCTTACCAATGTGTTAGCAGACTTAATACACAAAAGATTAATCAATTAAGGCTTTCATAAAAAATATTTAATATTTCCAATTAACCAGGTGATGAGTTTTTTTTTTCATAAGCTTTTCAAATTAATTTAATTTTAATGATTTAGTGAAGGGTATTTTACTTTAAAATTATACTTTTTAAATTAAATTTTTAGGTACTTTTCGGTTAGCCGGGCTCCAGTGTTATATATACATATGTATACATACATATGTATATAGATATACATATATGTATGTATGTATATATAACACTGGTGCCCGGCTAACCGAAAAGTACCAATTTTTATTTAAAATAATCACAAATCCTGCTTAGAGAGTAAAAGAAACATTTTTTTTTATTCTTTTAATAAATTTATCAGGATGATTAATATATTTAAAGAATCAAAACATTTACATGGTGAGTAGAATGCCTTACCACAGAATACAATTCTGAGTCTTAAATATTTCATTAACACTGCAAGTTAGATTTCTAGAAATCTTTCAATCACTATTTCAATATTACAGCATACACACATACACTCACACCCTCCCTACCAGCCTAACATTATACAGTAGAAGATCTTTATAACGCAAACCTAAAAATGCAAGGTTGTGCGTTATACAGAATTTTGCGTTATATGGATCACATCATTAAATTTACCTTGTAAATATGGCCAAATATGTCTGAAACATATCAAAATACATTAGAATATCTTTATACTGCATTCCTTCTTACCAAGAGTTATTCAAATTATAAATTTTTGCATAATATAGATCAGACATTGTTAAATTTACTTTATAAACATGATCCAAATATAACTGACACAACTATCCCTTATATTAGACATTTTCAAAAATGTTTATTGTACTAATAGCATTTTTTCATTAAAAAAGTCTTGAATTAGGAGATAAAGTTGAACTAATGTATCAAATTTAGTTCTCTAGAGAGTAGCAATATTTTTACAATGTGAAAATGCAGGTGCTTTTTAACTGCAAAATTCATTGTTTACATCTGAGAAGTTGTGCGTTATATAGAGAATTGCGTTATATAGAATTGCGTTATAAAGATCTTCTACTGTACTTACATGTAAAAAAGAAAATTTTCATTCCTTTTCATCTTATTAAAATAGTGATTGATAGTTCTGAAAGTCAAAAGACTCATTACTGCAACTTATTTTTACCTTTATATACATATAACTCCAATAAAAGGGCATATTTCCAATTGTAAAAAAATAAAAGAATGGTTTTAAAAACCTCCAAGAAATTTAACTTTATATTAAGTGTCAGAGCTGTTTACCTTTATCCTTTATGCAGAGATAATTAGCAGAAGCTTTCAAGTTATTATTTGTTTTCACTGGTAATGTAATTTTTATATTATCTTTCATATGCATAATACAATATTTTGCAGCAGTTCATGTTTTTCTCTGTTTTTTTTAAAAGTACATTAATAAAAGCATCTAATAAAGAAATGTATTTTATTTTTAACATTTATTTGCAAAAGAAAATAATAATAAAGTTTTTTTTTTCTCAACACTGATGAAAATAAAAATTATAATTTCTATTTTTCAAGGATTTTTCAAAACTCAAGGGTAAAGAAAAATCTAAATCTCCCAAAATATATCTGCGTGAAATAAAATGCCTGCAAATTTAATTTTTAAAACTTTCAATCACTATTTCAGTATAGCAACACATCATAACCTGCATTTCTTTTTTCTGTTATTTTTACAGGACCATCAATTAATATTTATTTATCATGCATGTTATGAAAATAGTGATTGTAAATTTTAAAAAGTGAAACATTTTTTTCAAAAGCTTAATACCTTCTTTTTTATAAAAAATTATATAATGTAAGAAATACATTTTCAACTGCAAACAAAACTCTTATTGAACTTTACTCGTCTGTATTACATTTACTATGCAGTTGATAAGTACATGCAAGTAAGTCATTTGTCTGCTTTAGATATTACTTGAACAATTTTTATAAAATCAAGAAAAATTACTGCTATTATTTTTTTTAAGTTCAAACTTTCTACTTTTACAGCAATCAAAATATTTTCTTGTATATTTATATGTGTGATTAATGTATAAAACACATGAATAAAAGTTTCACATTCCTAATATATAAACGTTTTTAAAAATTTCTCCCAAAAAGGGAAGAAAAAAAATTTCATAAAAGCAGTTTTCAAAGAATATAAACCACAAAAAAGAAGTAATCAAAGCTGCTTATATAACATTTATAGTTTTTTTTTTCTTTTTGTCTGAAAATTGTATTCTTGCATGCATAAATTTGATTTTGTAACTGTACTAAAAAAGATTATCTAAATTATGTTTTTGAATATCTTTTCACTGGTATTTTAACTTTTAGATTATCATTACTATATAATATGCAATATTAAAGAAAAGAACTTCAATAATTAAATTCTACCATGTGTTTATTATTCAGTTTTTGCCTTGTTATATTAATATTATTGGAAATGCATAAATATTTAGTAACAAAGCCATTCAAATTTAATAATAATAGTGCTAAATAAAATTACTACTATATTTGAAAAGATAATTTCATGAACTTTATTTATTTTAATATTAATTAATGAAAAAAGAATTGTAACATACAATAATAAATAATTAAAATGAAGTTAAAAAAACATTTTATTCTTCACCATTTTTCAAAAATACAAGAATGTAATGGTATGCATTTTTCTTACACAGAGAACATAGATATAACAATTTTGAAAAATTATATTAATATTAAAAATTATTTCAACCAGTTTAATGTACACCTCAGTACAGATTATTTCATATTCTTGGCAACTTCAATGGGAAGAGGTGCACTATAGAAAACATTTTCAGCTAAGCATTCATCAAAACCTAAGATTATATGTAAAATAAATAAATAAAATCAAATATTAATATCATGTATTTCTTGAGATAGTATTATAGTTAAAACTATGTAACACATAACAATTAAATTATTATACTCTTTGTATAATTGCATTTGTAGGAAAGCATCAACTCCAAACCCTTGAATTTTGAAGTTATTTTTTTCAATGATTAAATAAAAAGGAAAAAAAAGAATTTACCCATTTGACTTAAAATAATTAAATATAGATAAAGCAGTTATGATTGAAAGCAAAGTGCTTTTATTTATTATAATAATTATCATCAATTTGCTGAAAATTCTCCCCTCTCTTGGATTTTGATCAGACGGTACCAATGCCATCAGAATTTCTCAGATTCTTCATATTATTTAACAAATAGTAAAAACTATTTTGCCAATAGGCATTTTCAAATAGATTAATAACTGTATATTTCAACTGTACTGTATACTATTATCTCACAAGATTAAATTGAAGGTGGCGAAAAAAACGACTGTTCGATAGTAATTAATCTGATGTATCACAAAACTGTAAGTAACATGAGATTTTCAAATGGTCATGACCGATTTATGACATCCATGTAATCTTTTCCTGGCTAAAAGTAATCTATGAAGATATATTCTATATTTTAATGAATATTTCTATATAACTCTTTCAATTCATATTTATCGCCCTTAAAAGTATAAAAAAACTTTATTATTTTCAAGCAATTGCCTATAAACACACACACATTTTTTATTTTATAAATATGTATGCATTTCAATCCATGATTTATCTCCATTTAAAAATAATTCTACAACTTTAAAATCGTCTCCTAACATCTGTTTTTTTTAAATAAAAGTATTTTTTATAATGTTAATATTTTATTTCAAAATAATTAAATAATAATAATAATAATATATATATTTATCAAACGTCGATAAATGCAAGCAAAATATCAACAAATCCTCCACACATCAAAATAACAGAATAAATACTCATTTTTTTAGCAAAATTTTTACCAAATACACTATAATATTCTTCACAAATGCAATAAAGAAGCTCTAACACAGAAAAATACTAGAAACTTACTTATTTAAATGTCCTATCGTTTGTAAACAATCATAAAAGTTGCATCCGAAATGGGCTTTTCACATGCTTTTCACCTACTTTGAGATGGCGAAAAGAGCAGCCGAAAAAATGTAAACATTCGACATAAATTTTCGTATCTAACTTTTCGCCAAATACGAAAAGGAGTGCTCCAGAATACAGTTTTCCCTTTTGTATGCCACGATGACGTCAAAGTGATGTCGCGAAGGGGGGCGTTCCGCCAAATTTTCGCATTCGGACGAAGCGAGAATACGGGTGTTAGGCCCAGATCCAGATAGATTTTTCGCTATTAGCGAGACGAGATTGACCAATCAGAAGCCAGCCTTTTTGCGAACTTTTCGCTGCTAAAGGTAAACAAATTTTGACAGGTGTCAAGGCGGGGCTTATTTCTCTAACTGCGAAACTTTCGCAAAAATGCTGTCCAGTTTCAGAAAAAAGCTCCACCTTTCGCAATAAGCTAAAATATACACCTGGAGTGTGCGTCAACCTGCCGTTTTCAGTTTTACTGATTCAATTTTCAAATAATATTTGATTTTTAATAATTTGTTTTAATTATTAAGGGTAGATAAGTGCGCTGACAACTTTTCACATTAAAGTAGTTTATATTATTGGATTAAAAATTGAAATATGCAGTTTAATGCGTAAAGTTTTTACTTTTTTGTATTCGTTAACCATGTTTTCTGTATAAATTTACGAACTTTTTACAAGCCCATATTAGTTTTTTCAGAAGCAGACTAGTAAGAAGTATATAAAATAAACTGAAAATAGCAATATTCAATGACGAAAACTGATAATTTACCCATTTCATAGTAAAAATATTTCTCGGCTGTATTATGCCATCAACCAAAGCAACTGAAAATTCTATCATCTCTCCCGGTTGTGATTGAGCTCAGCAATTTTCTGCTCGTGTGACAGTTGAAGGCGGAGTTTAAAGTTAATTTTCGCAATTAACTTTTCTCGATCAGTAAAACAGAGAGAACTTCGCAGCTAGTTTCTCGCTATTTCGCATGAAAATCTGCGGATACTCAGAGATGCCGCAAGCGTACAGTTCGCAGTGGCATTTTCGCAGTCTCGCTTGAAACTCTGGAAGAGATCAATGGGTGTTGCATTTGTAAGTGTTCATTGTAAGAAAAATCTCAGAATTTTTTGCTATTCGACGATTGCAAAGATGTAAAAAACTCATCTGTGGCGTTTCAGAGATAGAAGAAACTAGGGATGCACCGAATATTCGGTATTCGGCCATACAATAGAATATTCGGTTAGGCGGAATATCAAACTATTCGGTAGGCTGAATATTCGGTTTGGCCGAATATCGAAATATTCGGCCAGACCGAATACTTAAAAAACCTTTTTTTTTTATCAATTAAAGAAACTTTAAAACTATCCTTTTCTTAAATAACAATTCAAAGCATAGATTTTTTTAGTGCAAAATTTACTTATAAAGAGATATTTTTTATCAATATATGAAGTAGTGTTAAACATTATGTAAAATTGATTTAAAATTTATCTTTTTAATGCTTTCAAACTCTGAAACTTAAAAGTATTTGGCAAGCCGAATATTCGGTATTCGGCCGAATAGCAGAGCCGAAACTAGCCTTTTTTGCACCCGGGGCAAGCATGGATTTTGGCGCCCCACCTTCCTCTTCCACAAAGTATATTTCCAAAGAGAATTTTATTAATTTTCAAATAGTCGACTTATTTTAAAATTTAAAATATGTAATACTGAACTACGTAATCTACAATGGCGGATCCAAGGGGGGGGGGGGGGGGGGGGGTCACGACTCCCCTCTGAACAAAAATATTCTAAAAATCATTTTTAAAATGAAATATACAGTTAGAGTCCCGATTATCCGAGTCCTGCTTAACCGAGTTATTTTCTTCTGATGGACTGTTGTCTTCTATTATTATGAAACAGCCATTATAAATAAAGTGTTAGGTGAAGATGAAAGAGCAGTCGTAAAAAGTTAGAACTCTGATTTTGTGGTCAGAATGGGAAGAAAAAAAAATGGTCATAATTTTTTTTTGGCCATTAAAATTTGGCCAAAAAATTATGGCATTTTTTTTCTTCCCATTCTGACCAGAAAATTAGAGTTCTAACCTTTTTACGACTGCTCTTTCATCTTCACCTAACACTTCATTTATAATGGCTGTTTCATAATAATAGAAGACATCAGTCCATCAGAAGAAAATGATCCACTCCAAAGGTATAATCCTTCATTTGGCGCACGGGGCACATGCCCCCTCTGCTCCCCCTTAGTTTCGGCCCTGCCGAATAGTCACTATTCGGTATTCGGCTAGCTGAATATTCGGTATTCGGTTTACCTGTTGCTGAATATTCCGTATTCGGCCAAAATCTCTATTCGGTGCATCTCTAGAAGAAACTCATTTAATTTTTTAATGAAACTGGTTTCAAATGATCAAAAAGAGGACACTCGATTGTTATGCGAAGAATTAAAGCTTCTAATGAATGAATACCATACAGGATATTCGGTTTAAATGCAGGTAAAAAATGTCTAAATAAGATAGAAGAGTACACCCCAGGTAGCACAGCAATATCGGGAACAGCGATTTCGCAATACCGGTGAACAACGGATTGGCCGATATTGCATGGCTAACCTTTTTACTTTCTTCTATCTTTACAAGAAGAAAGTATTGGATTCGTAAAAATTTTCGACTTTTGGTTTTCGACGGATTTACACGTTTTAGCGGTTAGAGATTCCGAAGAACATGTTTTTACAAAATGTCTGTCTGTCTGTGTGTGCCACAAATTTTGTGGGCGCTCTATCTCAAGAACTATTGCACGGAATTTAATAAAATTTCATATTCAGTTAGTCCCCGATATAAATTGGTGCTGATTAGTTTTTGGTGTAAATCGCTCAACAGGTGTGCTATGCCACATTCTTCAGGATTTCCGTAATAGCTCAATCTCCAGAACTAATGCACAGATTTTCACCAAACTTCAGATTCAGTTAATCCTTGACATGAGTTGGTTTTATATTTTTTGGTGTACATCGCAACAGGTGGCGCTGCTATACTGCATCTTTTACGATTTCCGCAATAGCTCTATCTCAATGACTAATGCTTGGATTTTCAACAAACTTCAAAATAAGTTAGTACTTAACATGAATTGACATTTTATACATTTTGGTTTAAATTGCTCAACAGGTGGCGTTGCTATGCTGCATTTTTTAGAATTTCCACTATAGCTGTATCTCAAGAACTAATGCACGAATTTTCATCAAACTTCAGAATAAGTTAGTTCTTGACATGATTTGACTTTTATACATTTTGGTAGAAATCGCCCAACAGGTGGCGCTGCTATACTGTATTTTTCAGAATTTCCATTAAACTTCAGAATCAGTTAGTCCTTGACATGAATTGACATTTTATACATTTTGGTGTAAATCGCTCAACAGGTGGCGCTGCTAGGCTGTTTTTTTTGTGATATCCGCAATAGCTCTATCTCAAGAACTAATGCTTGGATTTTCAACGAACTTCAGATTCAGGTATACTTTGATATGAATTAGAGTTGTTTATGTTTTGGTCCAAATCGCTCAACAGGTGGCGCTGCTATGCTGCATTTTTCAGAATTTCCACTATAGCTCTATCTCAAGTAACTAATGCACGAACTTTCATCAAACTTCAGATTCTTGTATACCTTGATATCAATTAGTGCTGTTTATGTTTTGGTGTAAATTGCTCAACAGGTGGCGCTGCTTTTCTACATTTTTCAGAATTTTCGCTATAGATCTATCTCAAGAACTAATGCACGAATTTCCATCAACCTTCAAATCGAGATATACTTTGATATGAATTGGTGCTAAATTGATGTAATTTCTTGTACTATTTAAATGATTTAATTGACGTGATTTATATAGAAGAAAGTTTTGTTATGGTCGCAACATACTAGTTTCCAATATCGGGGAAAGTCGGACAGGCCGATATTGGTCAAAACTGGATTCGGCATTATAAAATGGCAAGCTGTTTACTTTCTATGTACTATTTAGCTTTTTACTTTCTTCTATCTTTACAAGAAGAAAGTATTGGATTCGTGGAAATTTTCGACGGATTTACATGTTTCATTAGGGGTTGGAGATTCCGGAAAACATATTTTTACAAAATGTCTGTCTGTATGTATGTGACACAAATTTTGTGGGCGCTCTATCTCAAAAACTAATGCACGGAATTTAATAAAAATTTATATTCAGTTAGTCCCAGATATCAATTGGTGCTGATTAGTTTTTGGTGTAAATCGCTCAACAGGTGGCGCTACTATGCAGCATTTTTTACGATAGCTCAATCTGCAGAACTAATGCACGAATTTTCATCAAATTTCAGATTCAGTTAGTGAATTGACGAATTATATGAATTGACGTTTTATACATTTTGGTGTAAATCGCTCAGCAGGTGGCGCTGTTAGGCTGCATTTTTTGTGATTTCCGCAATACATCTATCTCAAGAACTAATGCTTGGATTTTCAACAAATTTCAGATTCAGGTATACCTCGATATGAATTAATGCTGTTTATCTTTTGTTGTAAATCGTTCAACAGGTGGTGCTGCTATGTTACATTTTTCAGAATTTCCACAATCTTAAGAACTAATGCACGAATTTTCATCAAACTTCAAATTCAGATAGACTTTGATATGAATTGGGGCTAAATTGATGTAATTTCTTGTACTATTTGAATGATTTAATTGACGTGATTTATATAGAAGAAAGTTTTGTAATGGCCACAGCATACTAGTTTTTTTTTCTTCCAACATAGGAAGATATTGATTATCTGTCTTGGCATAGTATTGGTAATCAATATCTCTTTATATTAGGGGAAAAAGTGTTAGAAATATTAATGAATCCAGGTTTGAATATATATGTATATAAACATTTTTTAAATTATTTAAAATAAAATTTTTATTTGGCTGATATAGAAATATATATTTATATATAATATATATACATATTTCGATGATATAGAAAATTAAATTTTTAAGTTCATTTTCATAATAATGCAGAAAATATCTAAAGAACGGATTTTATGATGTATGTTGAGTGACACTTTGACAAATGATTAGTGATGGAAATGCTCTGAAATAACCTAGAAATTGTTTGGGGGAATTTTTTTTCTTTTTTCAAAGGTATTTATTTTTTTTTTTAGTAAAATTTAAATACCATTAATAAAATAATTTATTGAAAATTTTATAATAGGTACATTCGGGAGTTTTTTAACTTTTTCTTTTCATGTTCAATGTTCTACTTGAAAACATTAACCCTTAAAGCTCAGGCGTCTTTTACACAAATTTTATTCGATCGGCACCACTTTTTAAAAAGCAGTTTCCTTCAAGTACACAATTTCAAAAATGCTCTGATTAAATAAGGTGAATTGTATTTTCCTTGATTACTGGTACCAAAAACAAATTTTGCAAAGATTAAGAATGTCTTCGCAGTGGAGTGGAAAGAGTTAACTTGTAAAATTGACAATTAAATGCTACTTTTCATAAAAAAAAAAAAGTTATATGCAAAATTATACAAATTATTGCATTTTGTGGAAATGGTAAGGTTGAGAGTGTAATATAGTATTACTTGTATAAAATTATTTTTATTACCAATTTTTCTTTTTTTTTCACATAAACAATAGAAATATTCAACAATTATTAAAAATAATATGTAGCTGAAAGAATTGTTTCTTTTCTGCCCTTAACATAAATCTTCACATTGTTTAATTGTATTTATATATAAACTTTGTCCCCCCCCCCTTTTTAAAATCTTTTGCCACAATTTAGTTGAAAACATTTTGTGTTAACTCATTAAAGACGGTTGGCAAGAAAGCTTGCCGTATAAGATGAACAAAACTTTTAAACTTAAATTTGGAAATTTTCACATTATCTATTCTCAAATTTTGGGTGATTAAATAATTCAAAATTCCAATGAGGAAAAACTGGTGTCAAAGAATTAAAAGAAATGTAAAAGAGGCTCGCCGTGAATGTGTTAAGGGTGCTAGTCACTCAGCTTCGGAATTCTCCTCCGTAATGTTAAATCTATGGACTTTTGATGGATTTGTATATTTAAAATATCTTCTCCCATATTTTTAACCTATTTTTTCAGTGTACTCTTTTTAAAGGATGTCTCTTTTTTTCTTAGTTTTCAAAGTATTTCTAAGTTCTATGCTGAATTTAATATTTTATGTGTTAAAAGCAGGCGAACTGTGAGTATGCTTTAAGCACTTCCTATAAAATTAAGTTTATACTTTAGAAATATTTTGAGAACTAAAAAAAAAAAATCTTTTAGGAAGTGTACACAAAAAATAGAAGTTAAAAATATTAATTTCCCGAGGAGATATTTCAAATATATGAATGCATCAAATACCCATACACTTTACATTAGTAAGAGGAAATCAGAAGCTGAGTGACCAGCCCCCTTAAGTTACATATTCAGAAATCGGCCTGTGTTGTTTCTTGAGACAAATTATTCCAATATTAAAAAAATATCAAAGCATTATTAAAATTTGAGTTTCCAATTTCTCATTCAATTCGACATTCAATTAACGCAGAACAAAATTTATATTTTATTCTTATGACAATTTTCACCCTGAACTTACCGACTCTACAATGCTGGGGAATGAATACCCAGTTGGAATACTATACTTATTTTCAATCTACAATCTGATCTTTTTCATGTTCAATATTCTACATAAAAACATTAACTTGTAAAACTGATAATTAAATGCTACTTTTCTCATTAAAAATAAAAAGTCATAACCAAAATTATATCATATACTGATTTGAGGAAATGGTAAGGCTGAAATATGCATTTGAAAAAATAATTTTTATTACACGAACAGTTTTTCATATACTTTTTTCAAATACTCAATAAATACTTAACCATAATTTTAAAAAATAACATGTAGCTAAAATAGTTTATTCTTTTCACTTTTACTATAAATATTAATCTTTAGACTTATTTATTGCTTTTATTTACACATAAAACTTGCAAAAGAAAAAAAAAAGCAAATTTCTGTCAAAATTTATTTAAAAACAATAAATTCACCTGTTGTTATGTTTTCAAACTATTTTTTTTAATTACTCCTAAATTAAAAAATGTATATTATTAGTTTTGAATTTTTAAAGTAATTAAGTTAGAACAAAATTTATATTTTATCATTATGACTGCCTTCATTCTAAACCAGAGTCTGAATTACTTTATGAAAGGGGGGGGGGGGGGGGGAGATGAACAATCTGTTCAAATCCCATTTTTTCATTGCATAAACACAAATTGCAGCAAATTTTGTTTTATTTAAAAATAGTTTTAATGACAATTTAAAATAGAAAGTGCAACTAAAATGACCATCAAAAACAGTTAAATACATTACAAACCATGCTGTTAAATTCAGCATGAAAAGGTATTATGGAACTAATTTTCTTTTAGTAAATTTTTATTTCCATTTACAATGTATACATATGAAGTAAAAATAAAAACTTTTTATTTTTAGACATAAATTCAAAAAATGTTTAACATTTTTTTATGAAAAGCTCTTATTTGTAAAAAAAAATCCATTTTTCCCCCTTAAATAGAAAAATGCTTTTTTCCATCATTTAAAAACTTCCAGAAATTGTACACCTACACAAAAAATAGACTAATATAACAATAAAGCTATCTTAATTCCAATTCAGAATTTCTAATGCCTACTTAGTTGATGAAATCAGTAAGACATGGTGGCTGATAGAAAGTAAAATTTATTTGAACACAATAAATTTCAGTGTTACCCCCCCCCCCCCCCACACACACACACACAAAAAAAAAAAAGCAGTTAAATTAAAAAAATACTTTAAAAAGTCTTAAGTGATAAAAAGAAAGAAGATAATTAAAACATGGTACTTTTCATTATATCCATACATACATATATATATATTATGGAGTTTCCTCACTACTAGGTGAAGCTATATAATACTTTTTTAGAAATACAAATTGATATAATCTCTATATTGCATATCAGGCATTTGAAATAAATAGAAATTAAAATAGTTTAGCTTTTCAATATCATCATAATTTATAAATGTTTCATTTAAATTGAAATTTTAGCTAGATTTTATGACTCAATTTTTATCAATTGTTTCTCATTTTTTTTGGTCATGAATAGCAACTTTTAAGTTTAATTTACAATAATTAAGTTTATAAATTTATTTTATAAATATTTTATTGAAATATCTCAAACATGGAAGTGCTAATACAAAAAAACTTAAATTCTTAGAAATGTAAATAAAACATACTATGTAGAACAAATAAAATTTATTAATCACAAAAATGAATTAAATGTTTTTTATTTACAAACTATTATTATTCATAATTATACTATTACAAAAAAAAACAACAACAAAAAAAAAAATCTGCAGCATCTATTTCTTGTTTATCTGTTCATTCTTTTCCTTTGAAAATAATTTCCATCTCAATCAGCAGATCTTGCAAGGACCTTTCCAATGCAGTTAGAGATAGCGTGCCTTCTTCAAACTTCATTTCCACTTTCACTAGAAAGATACAATGAGTCAAAATCAAAATCTGGCCAAGTAAATACTTGCTATAACAATTAATAATTTGCAATAGTTTATTTATTCTGTTTATTAAATTTTACAAACTATGTAATTGTAAATGTGAGATTTGAATTTATTCACCAAAAGTTATAGCTTGAAAATTAAATATTTTTACAACATTGAGGATTTTAAAGGACTAATAGTATTTTTCCATGTATGATATGCCTTCATGTAACATGCATGTCCATCCTCATTTTAAGATAAAATCTATATTTGATTATATTAAAATCTAATAGTTAGCGCTAAAATTTTGCAGTATTCACAATGTATTGTTTAATGGTTTTATAAATCTGAATACAGAATTGCCAACCAACTACTTTATGCAGTGATCAATGATATTGTGTAGCAATAGTCATTAATGACACTCTGTTATAAGAATCAAACATAATTAAAAAAAGATAAATTCCAACTAAAGTGCAGAGTTCATTCTAGGCGTTTTTCACGGGACGGGCCGCCCTGCCTGCCCTTTTTTACAAAATTTGACACCCCGATGCCCCCACTGTCCGAAATCCCCGCCCCGCAAGCCCTATCACTCGGAAAATCGACCAAGGGAAAAACAGCGCCCTTTCAGTTAATATCATCGCTTATTTCAAGCAAACTCTAAACTATTTGTAAACATTATATAATGTTCCTAGCCCCATTTTACTCCTAATCTGTTGCTTTTCACCCCCCCCCCCCAAACATCCTCATACAGACACCAATTATTTTCAGTAAAATTCCAGCACCGACACAGTCATAATTTCTCTCTCTCTCTCTGTTTCTATACCCCGCTTCTCGGCTACTGTGAAAATTCAGCTGAAATAAGAAAGAAAAAAAAAAACCGGAAAGGTCCTTTGACAAAATTGCCGTTTTTTCGCGATTCTCTGACAAAATTGGTTTTTTTCGGCGAACATTTCTCAAAATTTGCAATATAGTTTATGTCCAAATTTTTGGATTTATGACTGATTTTTTTTTTTTTTACATTTTCGGAAAAGAATCGCCCCAGTGTCATGAATGGAATAAAGGGGTAGTAGCAAAGACTTTTTATGGGGGTGGGGTCAGCGGGGGAAGAGTTAGTTGATTATTTATCATTACATTATTGTGCCCTTTTTTTTCACTAAAGTGCCCTATTATGGCAAAGTGCACCCTGCCTGCCCTTGATCCTAGAATGAACTCTGAAAGTGAATATTTAAAATACAGTAAAACCTCCCAAAAGCGACCACGTTCCGTTCCTATAAAAATTAGTCGCTTTGAGAGGTGATCTCTTAATGGAGGTCATGTTTACATCTAGATTTTAATTGTTGAAAAAAGGTAACAATTAATGTTACTAAACTTTATATTTCACATTAGGAAAAAATATGAAAGTTTAAGTATCAAAACAAAAGTTAATTACTATAGAGTTAAAAAAAATGAATACATTGACGTTTTCTTTGATTTTACGGTTTTATCTTTTATAACTTTTATTTCCAAGTCCTTTCGAAATTCCCGTAAATAAATAGAATTTTTTTGGACGGGAATAAATAATGACGATTTCATTAATTTATCTATTTCTTTGAGAGGTTCCTGACAGAATAGGACAGGAGAGTTTATTGACCGTCATTCTTAATGTGTCATCTGAGTTAAATTCATTGCCTAAAAAGGCACAAAGGGGTTTAAACACTTAAAAGTAATTGTAATAAAAAAATTTCTAAACTTAGTTTAGAAGTTTGATGAATAATGCACTCTCCAGAATTATTTTTCTAACAAAACCTTCTTCAAGCGACCAGGAAAAAACCAAATTTGTTTCATTTTCTTCAAAGAAATTGGTCACTCATGGAGGGAGTTCAACTGGAATGGTCTCTGGATGGAGGTAAAATTAGTATTGAGCCTATGGGAATAAATTTCGTTCCATAAAAAAATAGTCGTTCAGGGAGATAAAAGTAAAAATAGTTTTAAAAACATACACTTTTATAAGAATTCAATGTTTATCTTAAAAATCACACATACACTTTGTTTCACCTTAATTTGGCAGTGCTGATTACCCTAGATTAACCGAATTGTAGCCATTGCCGTAGAAACTGGAGATTGCTCAAACAGCAGAGGATTACTAATAAACAAGGAAAAGTACCATTTTGGCGGAAACATATAACGTGTGTGCCAAAATCGGTACTTTTAAAGTTTTTATGAAATTAATTTTATTATGTAACCATTTATTAAAATAACGAATGAAATTATTATTATTATTTTCTTTTGTTTACCACTTTTTAAATTGATTTCAACACTATTTTATATTATATTAGCTGACACACCTGACATACAAAATGCGAAAAATATCTAAAAATCACTGCATGAATTTCTGAAAAACTTTATTGAAAATATGGCAAAATTTACCATATTAAGCTAAAAGTTTGAATTCCATGTACAAATGACAAAAAATCACATTGGAATGCAAAAAATTGCATCAAAAATTCTCTATTTAAAATCACGGAAGGAAAAATTTCTTATTAATATTTAAGCTGCGAGTTTGAAACTGAATAACCTTTTACAAATGTCAAAAAATCATTGCAAAAAGCAAAAAATATAAAATTGCTGTACGAATTCCGAATATATTTTACTGAAAATAGGACAGCAATATCTATATTGGGTTAAACGATTAAAACAGAATTATCTGACAATCTATTTAAAATAGAAAAATTGGTATTTATACCACGCCACTGGCAGAAATCTGGAAAAGGTTTGGCTTCACGACCTCAGACTGAGCCTGTGTCATCTTTAATGTACCTATAACTTTTGTTATTAGGATACAAAAATGACATGATTTTTATAAATTTACATAAAATTTTTATGATGCCCCCTCTCCCTCTGCTTTTAAAATACATGATAGCAACCAAGAAGTTTATATTCCCAAAACAATTACATCTCTAATTGCTAATATAATCAATGTTTTATGTTTCAAATAATAAAATTATAACTATTAGTTAGAAATTACAAAAATTATATAAACTACAGAATAAGTAATTTCATTAGTTAGTATATAATAACTGAGGATAGACAAACAGTTTTTTAAGGCCGAAACCGAATTTCGGTGATCTTCCTACTTTCAACCGAAAACATCCAAAAATTTGTTTAAAGTAATTAAATTGTATACATGAAAGTAATTAATACATACATAAATATACATAATTATTAATTAATTATACATATTTATTAAATATGCATAATTATTAATTAATTATGCATATTTATTAAATATGCATAATTATTAATTAATTATGCATATTTATTAAATATACCGGGTGTCCCAAAAAGGACTGACTGATTTTAAAATTCAATAACTTGCAAACGGTGACAGATATTTAAAAAATTCTTGCAGGAGGGTTATGCATAAGGTCAAAAGTTTTATTACAGTGATTTTCGATTTTAGTTCGAATTACAAACAATAGATGGCGCTGTAAGCAATAGTCGCTAAATACAGGCTCGATTTCTGGTCCTTTCTCTTGTTCCATGTTGAAAAAGGAGATGGAAATGTATTATCCGGGCCACGAAGTACCAAAAATCGAGCCTGAATTCAGCGTCTATTGATCGCAGCGCCATCTATTGTTTGTAATTCGAACTAAAATTGAAAATCACTGTAATAAAACTTTTGACCTTATGCATAACCCTCCTGCAAGAATTTTTTAAATATCTGTCACCGTTTGCAAGTTATTGAATTTTAAAATCAGTCAGTCCTTTTTGGGACACCCGGTATATAATTATTAATTAATTACATATGTGGCCCAAATTGACTCTGTGCCTTAGACCCAAAACTTTTTATTTTCATATAAAATAAAACATAATTAATTCATTAATGACACAGAAAGATTTTCTAACTATACGAATTTCATTTATTTAAAAAATATTTCAGTTTTAGGTATACACACCTCGATTTATCATTCACAATGATTTCTGTAAAGGAGCATCTGTCATACTAGAACTTTCTAAAAGAGTATTTGAAACACTTCTGCGGTTTCAAACTGAAAATTTTCTATTACTGTTATGTCCAGGGATGTAGTGGAGGGTATACGCCATATACCCTCTGGATTTTTTTTAAGGAACACCGTATACCCTCTGTTTCTCAAGAAAGCTATGGTATACCCTCTGTTTTTTTTACGACTAAATCACTGGTTATGTCTGCAGCTTTTAATGAGCACGTGAAAAAGTTTAGTTATATATGCATTGTTTGCTTTATTATTTGCACTCACGTCTTGAATCAGTCATGACTGATAATTATAAACAATGAAGTTCGTAGCAATAAATAGTCTCATTTGAGTCGATAAAGCTCAAATCGATGAGCAGTGTTGAAAATTTCCGAAGGAAGAAACAAGATTTTTGGAATACTGATAGTTTTGATCCAGTCGCATTTTGGCCGAAATTCAGATTTTGGCCCAAAATCTCTAATACAGTCGAACTCGCTTATAACGAGCCCTGTTTTAACGAGGAAATCAGAAATGCTTGGTTGGTACAATGTTAAGTCTATGAGAGCATAACTCGCTTTTAACAAGCAAACCCCGGTTATAGCTAGCAATATTTCTATGATTCATGAAATTTCTATTGACTTCCACCCTCTCCAGCTTAGCTAATCGTTTCTTGGGAAAATTCCTTTAACATTCTGAAGTCAACCGAAAGTTAGTGATGAGTCATAAATCCTGAGAACAAGTGATGGTGGAATTTTTCATTGTGTGAAGGGCACGTGCGAAGACTTCCCACGGACGACCTTGAGGAGACGTACAGAGAAGACAGAGGTTGGTGATTGGATGGAAATATACTCTGCATAGGAGACTTGTGTAGAAGTCATTCTTTGATTTGGATTCATAGAGTATGTTCGTCAAATCTTTTCTTCGATGTCAAAACGTAAAATTTTATAAGTTGCCGAAAAAATAAGGATTTTACGGGAATTAGAGAATGGCTTAAAAAATTCAGAAATCTGCAAAAAGTATGATTTATCTTCTACTGTTTCAACTTTGTTAAAAAATAAGGAAAAATTAATGGCTGCGTACGCTCAAAATAAGAATGACTGTAAACGTTTGAAGAAATGTGCTAAAGATGATTTGGACGAAGCTTTTTTGAAGTTGATGAAGGTGCAACGTAATACAGATTTACCCGTAAGTGGTCCACTTTTTAAAGTTAAAGCAGAAAAATTTGCTGAACAATTTGACTATTCTGGATTTGTATGTTTGAATGGATGGCTTGATCGATTCAAGAATGTACATGAGATAATCTTTGGAAACATTTGTGGTGAAGCAAAGTCTGCCATCCACACATTGCCGGTTATTTCCCCTCTATTAGACAGGCACTTCGCAATCTACGAAGTTTTCATGTAGGGCTGCATTCGGAGAGTTTTTCCATCTGTTTTATGCAAATATTTCGGCAAATGTGTGGGTGTAAAGGATTTTTCTCGTAGCTCGGGAAAAGGTATTGGTAGAAGATTAAAACAATGCAAAGAAACTTTTAACTTGCGAACAATTTATATGCCTGCCTGCCAATTTATTTATTTACTTATTCACACTTCAAGTGAGGATATCTCTAAAACGGTTCGATTCCGAAGGGTAGTTCCATTGGGCTTTTTGATGTGCATGACGAGACCTTTCTTTTGATACCACTCTCGTCCAAATCCACAACTTGCACCTGGGAACGTTCCCTAGTTAGTTACATGTTTTATTATTTAATTAATTTTAAGAGCTATTAATATACAAGTCTTATTTTATTTCTAATAAACATTTAAAATTATACATAGTCGTATAATAAAAGCATTATGAACAGCAGATGCATGAATATGCTTAGCAACAAGCTTTTCAAATTTTTTTTTTTTTTCTTGTTTGTTTAAATGTTCTATTTTTTATACACATATCTACCAAACTCTCCTCAAATATTATATCCTTTCTAGTTTCTCTGTTAACATTTATAACTTAACTCTCCATATGGACACATAAGAATGTTTCCATTTTGTCATTGTTTAATTAAATATAACCTTTAATATGTGTAGTATATGTGGAGCTATGTAATATAGATTTTCAAAACACCAGTTTGGAGAAAAAACTTATATTCTTTTTAATATTTATAATTTTTTTCTTCCCCCCCCCCCCCCAGACATAATGCTTTCACAGTTGCCTTCTAGCATTCATAAAGACTTATTTATTTGTCAAAATTTAATAGAAATTTATAATTTTCTTAGTAGAAAATATTTATAAGTGTGTTATAAATTAATTGATCCAAATTTAAATTGAATTAGCTGTAAACCAACTTTTAAAAATAAAAACCAGCTTTTTTTTTAAGTGGTTAAAACCAAAAAAAGGTGGCAATCCTGCCCTTTCTTGAGTCATTTTTCTCTGTTTGCGTGGAAATTCGGTTCAAAACACCCACTTTGACACTATTTTCTGAAAGATTATTGTGTTTGCAAAAAAAAAAAAAAAAAAACAGCTTGATTACATAGTTTCTGAACAACAATGCCTGCTAGTTTCATGCATTTCGAACAAAAATAAATTAAAACTTATGTCATAAAGTTGCGTTTTTGGATTTGAGAACAGCCTTAATATACAGAAAGCATGAAATGTATATGAAGCAAATTTATTTTTGATTCTTGGGAACAGATGTCATATACTCTCGTGGCTGCTATTTTGGATTTCTTGGTGATCTTTATCGATATGGCAACCACATTGAGTGTTGGTTCTGGTAACCCCTTTTTTTTTGGGAGATTGTCTTTTGCATCGGATTTATTTGATTGACCATGGCTTCCGTAGTTTGTTTACCTGCTGTGGGAGATGTTATTACAGGGTGTTTACAAAAATTGTAAAAAAAAGTTCCCTGATTTTTCCATGATTTCCTTGACTATCATTATCAGACTTCCCTGATTTCCATTATTAACAATACACATATGGTATTTTTTCATGTAAATCAATTCCTCGCATAACACACTTATCCAACTTGCTAATATCTCGTTTGGGAGAAAAAAACAAGAGATAAACAAAAAAATTGCCTAATATTCATTAAGTATTGGTTGACAGTTTTATAAATCTGAACTCAAAATTTAGTCCAACTTCATACAGTGGTAACCAGTAAATCTCCTCATTTTCTGAAAAATATTAAATTCTAAGACTTATCTATATCTGACGGGATAGCTAATTGGATTAAGCTGACCACCTGGTTAGGTTATGCTAATGTATCATTTTAAAATGGGTAAATTGCCTTCAATATAAACGCTATCAACAGAAAATGAGGAAATCTGATCACCTTAATTTGCTTTAAATATCAAAAACTTATCAACATGTGAAAAAATATGGTATATAAAGTAGACGAATCAGTCTCGTTGACAAGGTGAAAATGCGAATAGTTTTGCATATAGACAAATTTCCCTGAGTTTCGAATATTTCTACAAAGTTCCCTGACTTTTCACTGATTTTTCCAGATCAATAAACCTCCCTGATTCCTTTTTCCATGATTCCCCGATTTCCAGATTCTGTAGACACGTCCTGTATTAAGAAATATCAGGGAATTTGATATATTTTTTGCTAATTTATTTCTTAAATAGTGTTATTTATGTTTTTTTTTCTGCAATATTGCTCTTTTCTGTCAATGAAAACATAGTTTTATTGATGTCATTAATGATGTATTCTGATATTCGAGATTGAACATTTAGCTGAGCCGTGTTTTGACAACTCAACTCTGCATGTTTTATAATTTGCAGTCAGGGAAGTTTTGAAGAACGGAGACATTTTGTATTTGTTTTTTATTGTAAAATTAAAATTATGGTAATGCGAAGTTTGATATTGGTAGTATATGTTCAATATTGCAAGTTAAAGTTTTTGTGTGATGGGCGATTCCGTGCGGAGAGTCACACACGTAACGCAGGCTTTAATTTATTTATTCAATTATTTATTAAATTTTAATTGTGATTTTAGGTGGTATGGTAAATAAGTTATTACTATATTTTTTAGTTTAAATGTGTGGAAATAAAACTCACAGAAAGATATCATTTAATTTCATACTCAAAATGTGCTTTTTTTCTGAAGTAGAAAAAAAGCACATTTTGAGTAATGAAATTAAATGATATCTTTCTGTGAGTTTTATTGCCACACATTTAAATTTAAAAATATGGTAATAACTTATTTACCATACCACTTAAAATCAGAATTAACATTAAAATTTAATAAACAATTGAATAAATGAAAATTAAAGCCTGCATTACGTGTGTGACACTATCCATGGAATCGCCCTGATTTAGTTTGAAATTGTGAGTAATTATTTTTATTTTTTTTCTGTAAAGTTAAATGACAGTTTTACAACGACTTCAAATTTGAGAAATTATGGCGAGTGACCATTTTATACTGTTGGGTTTCAAGGAATGAGATGTCTGTTAAGGTATGTTGATAATTTTATGTATATTTCTCATGCATTTCATGCATTTTTGAGATTGTTGTACAGCAACGTACGTGCATTTACTGCTGATTTAACAAGTTCTGTGCATTTTTGTGATTACTGCAGAAGTAGTTTGCTTAATCCAGTGATTTTTTTTTTTTGGTTAAAGAACACATAGCGTTCATATGTTCGTTTACTAATTGCCGCTTTAACGAGTTTCGTGCATTTTCCAGATTGCTGCAGAAGTAGTTTGCTGAATCCAGTGCCTTTTTTTTTTTGGTCTATGAATGTGCAGCATTCATACGTTTATTTACTAATTGCCGCTTTAACGAGTTTTGTTTATTATTTACATTTTTTTGTTAAGTTACATTTTATTTTTGTTGTGCATAAATCGGTGCTTGGCGACATTTACTACTTGGCAGAAAAGGGGTTTTCATGGCAAAAAAAGAATTCAAGATAGCGGATGCAGGAATACATGACATCTGGGCACAATCCCAGAACAGGCGAGACACCCCATTTGGCGACTTTTCTGACAAGCGCCAAACATCCCACATACGCCAACCTAAAATGCGACAGCCTGAAAACTAACGTGATTAGTCCACTCCCCTGAATGCTTCCAGACTGTTTTTTACTATGTCATCATCCTGGAATCATGGGAAATACAACATTTATAAATAACGATGTATTAGAAAACACAGGAGAGCTGATTTTTATGAGATTCAAAATAAAACAAACGATTTCAACATAAGTTTATTGAAAAATGTGAAATTTATAAAGTACATTTCCAAATCAGAGTAACAATTTAATGATTAAAATTTTCATTTTTCAACAACTTTTAGAAAAAATCATGTTGTCATTTAATATTTTAAAGTACGTCCCCATATCGGAGTAAACATTGAACAATTCATTTCTAATTTATAGAAGTATGAACACTTTGCATTCATAAAAAAATAATATATATCACTGAATACAGCAACATTGTTCTGCAGCAATATGAAAAATGCAGGAAACTCGTTAAAGCGGCAATCCCTAAACCTTGTATGAACGCTACACATTCATTAACTGAAAAAAAACAAAAACATCACTGGATTCATCAGCTTTCGCTGTGTAGCAATCTCAAAATTCATCAGCTCTCGCTGTGTAGCAATCTCAAAATTCATCAGCTCTCGCTGTGTAGCAATTTCAAAATGTACAAAACTCGTACGGCCAGCATACATGAGAAATATACAATAAACGGCTAATATGAAACACTACAACAAAAAATGCATAAAATTATTAACATACCTTAACAGACATCTCCTTTCTTGAAACCCAACTCTAAAAAATGTTGAATCGCCATAATTTCGTAAATTTGCAGTCGTCAGTAAACTTCATTTAACTTTCTAGCAAAAAAAAAAAAAAAAAAAAAGAACAAATACTCACAATTTCAAACTGAATTACACAGTTACTTTAACCTTCAAATTTTACAACTAAAAACAGCAAAAAAAAAAAAATTAACAAATATTAACAATAACAAACTTTTGCCTTGCCGTCATTTTAATTTTACAATTACAAAATGTCTTCCTTCTACACAAATTACAAAACATGCGAAGTTGAGTTGTCAAAACACAGCTGAGCTAATTGTCAATAAAAGTTTTCAGGTAGGCGTAACTATCCAATACACAACAAATCAACCAATCCCATATTAAACTGATCCAAATTCAAGATCAGACCACTGTAGGCATGGAAAGAATTTACGAAACGAACTGGTAACAACAAAAATCCATTTAAAGCCTCGCCAAATTGAACGATGCCAAGTGTCTCGGCTGTTCTGGGATTCAGCCGACATCTGTTTCTATAAAAGTTTTGGTGTTATTACCAGGGTTGCTGGCTTTTAGCCAGGCCAAAAAAAGCCGTCCGGCTTTTTTAGGTTTTAACCACTTTAAAAAAGCCGGCTTTTATTAAAAAAAGCCGGCTTTTATTGAAAAAAGCCAGTTTTTATTTTTTAAAGTTGGTTTACAGTAAATTTGTTTTAAATTTGGATCAATTAATTTTTAATACACTTATAAATATTTTCTACTAAAAAAAAATAATAGATTTATATTAAATTTTATCAAATAAGTCTTTATAACTTCTAGAAGACAACTGTGAACGCATTATGTCTGAAAAAAAATATATATATAAACATTGAAAAGGATATAAGTTAGGCTCCGAACTGGTGTTTTGAAATTTTATATTATATAGCTCCACATATACTACACATTTTAAAGATTATATTTAATTAAAACTGTTCTTAACTGCTCTGCTCAACAAGCGCAAAATGTTTTGACACATTTACAAATTCATTTTTTAACGGAAAGATGTAAAATTCGAAAGCCTGACCATGGAAGCGATTTGGAATCGAACTGTGTTTTCCATTTTTTGATCCATCAATTACCTATTGAGTTATAAAGAGATTTTGATCACGTGACAAACATGTTTTTTCCCCCTTTTCTGAGTGATTTCTTCTTTTGTGTGGAAATTCGGTTCAAAACGCTCACTTTGACACTATTTTCTGAAAAATCTATAGCGTTTGCAAAAAAAACCAGAAAAAACAGTGCAATTACATAGTTTCTGAACAGCATCTGCTAGTTTCATGCATTTCTGGACAAAAATAAATTAAAACTTATGTCAGAAAGTTGCCCTTTTGGATTCAACACCCTTAATGACAAAATGTAACACATCAAAATGGAAACGAGGAATTAGAAAAGATGTTTAATTTGAGGAGAGTGGTACATAAGTGTATAAAAAAAATAGAGCATTTAAACAAGAAAAAAAAAATTCTCAAATTTTTTGAAAAGCTTGTTGCTATGCATATTCATGCATATGCTATTCATAATGTTTTTAATAGTGAGAAATGGTGGTGTTTTTATTAATATGACTATGTATAATTTTAAATGTTTGTTAGAAATAAAATAAGACTTGTATATTAATAGCTCTTAAAATTAAGTAATAAAACATATAACTAAGTAACCATTGTCCTCTTTAATTTTATAAAGCAGTAAATATGAAAAAATTGGCAGTTGGTATGGCCCTTTTAAAATTATAAAGCTATTTAGCTGACATATTTGCAATTCTAAATACAAATCACTGGCAAAATCATCTAAGTTTTATTCCAGTATTAATGTCCTCATTATTGAGAAATTGGGTTACTTATTAAACTGTAAATCAATTAAATGTCATTAAAACTAATTAAAAACACTTTAAAATGTGTAGTTTATAATTAAAATGCTTTATTGTATAAAGGCCAATTATGGCCAAAAAAAGCCAATTTTGGCCAAAAAAAGCCGGTTAAAACCAATAAAAGCCACCGGCCTGGCTTTTTTTAATTTTAGCCGGCTTTTTTGCAACCCTGGTTATTACCAGAGTTGAATAATATAGACGCACGCGCACACGCGGAAAATTTTCCACAAAATTCAGAACTTTGCGGAAAATTTCTTAGAAAAAAAAAAGTAATTTTTGTTCTTGTATTTTTTTTTTTTTTTTTTTTTTTTTTTAATACCGAAAAATTAAAAATGTTCCCCAATTTTATGTACAATTTATTTATTGTTTGCCAGGGGTGATTCTGTTCCGAATTTTCCAAAAATTTAAAGCATTCGGTTCCGAAAAAAAAAAAAATTTGCCCATCAGTCCGAAAATTCCGGCATAAAAAATATCACTGAAATATATTGCGGATTTCAACAAATGGTCGCCTAAAATAAACCCATTCCGTCAATCGTTTGCAAAAAAAAAAAAAAAAAAAAAAAAAAACAATTTTGTCAAAGCATCGCAGAAAAAACACGAATTTCTTTAAAGGATTGCGGGGAAAAACATTTCTTGTTAAAGAATCGCAGAAAAAACGCAAATTACGTCAAAGAAGCACAGGTAAAACGAATCTCGTAAAAGCATAGCGGAATAAACGCGAATTTTGTCAAAGGATCGTGGAAAAAAAAAACGCAAATTTCGTAAAAGAATCGTGGAGAAAAACTAATTTCGTTAAAGGATCGCGAAAAAAACACAAATTTGGTAAAAGGGCCGCAAAAAAAGCGTGCATTTCGTCAAAGGATCCTGAAAAAAAAAAAACACACACGCATATTTCCTCAAAAGGCCACAGAAAAAAATGTGAATATCGTCAAAGGAACGCAAAAAAAAAAAAAAGCGAATTTCATCAAAGAATCGCAGGAAAAAGAAATTTCGTCCAAAAAAGGATCTGGAAAAAAAGAATTTCTTAAAAGCATAGCGGAAAAAGCTTGATTTTTGTCAAAAGATCGCGAAAAAAATGCAAATTTCGTCAAAGAACTGCATAAAAAAAAATTCGTTAAAGGATCGAGAAAAAAAAAGTGCTAAAACGCCGCGAAAAAAGCGTGAATTTTGCCAACCGACTGCGAAAAAGGCAAATTTCATCAAAGGATTAAAGAAAAAGGCACATTTTGTCAAAAGATCGCAAAAAAAGCGCGAATTTCATCAAAGCATTGCGAAAAAAAATGCAAATGTCGTTAAAAAATCGTGGAAAAATGGAAATTTCGCCACATGATCGCGGAAAAAATGAGAATTTTGTCAAAGGGCCGCAATAAAAACTTATCGGTCTCTTTAATGATGTTACCTATGAACGGAGCTCTCCTTACAAAATGTGATTCAGTTGTTTCAGAAGCAATGTCCATTTTTGCATTTTTCAAGAGGTCACAATATTAAGGATTGGGCTGTTTCTAAATGCATTGACAAAATAACTGACAAGAATTCACTCCTTCTTATCATGGATTTTAGCTTTACTATTTTTTTAGCCAACATAACTATGCTGTAATTGATATTAATTAATTTTTAAATTAAAATTCTTACCATCAAAGTAATATAACACGTTACTTTACTAAACATTAAATTAATTTGCAGAAAGTTTTTGACCCAATATTTAAGTGCGCAGAAAGTTTTTTGGTTTTATACAAGTCTGGTTTATTACATTTTGGTAAGTATAATTTAAAAATTAAATTTGATTATTTAGGTTTGCAGTTAAGTCAAAATATTTTATGCACTATAAACATTGCTGAAATTGCATTTTTAGCAATGTCTACATGGGATGTCCATTACTGGAAAATGACTAATTAACCATCCCAGTAATGGACCTTAATGGACTCTTAAAATCTTAAAAGTAAATGGCCATTAGTATATAAAATTCTAAGTTTTCTATTGCTACTCAAACAAAAACATAAAAATTGTGCAAGAAAATAAATACAGTAGAACCTCGATTATCCGAAGCAATTGGGACCGACCCTCTTTCGGAAAATCGAAATTTTTTCACTATACAAAATTGTGTTTTTTCTAACTATCAACATTGTAATTTATTAATAGTATCTTTAACTTACCATTCGATATAAATACTAAAAAACTGGCATTAATATGTAATAGAAACATATAACCAAGAAATTACTGCTTCCACAAAGTCAAGCACATATTTGAAGATTTTTACACATACTTAATGCAATGTATAAAAGAGACAAGGAAATTGAAATATATTTTAAGAATTATTTTATTAAAATCTTGAATATTTTATTTTTACTATTAATTGCAATGAAATAAATCCAAAGTAAATTTTAAGAAAGGTTACAGCAGAGGTGGACCCCCCCCCCCCTTCCATCGACACTAACTACACACCGGCATTTTTCTGCAACCTTTTAACGAATTTCATCTTTTTTTCGCGATCAATTGACGAAATTCACGTTTTTTTGCAATCTTTGGATGAAATCTGTGTTTTTTCCACGATCTTTTGAAGGAATTCGCGTTTTTCCTCGATCTTTTGATGAAATCCACGTTTTAACCACGATATTTGCATTTTTCCCACGATTTTTTGATTAAAATTGCGTTTTTTCTGCGTTCTTTATATGAAATTTGCTTTTTTTCGCGATCTTTTCATAAAATTTGTATTTTAGCCACAATCATTTCGCGAAATTTGTGTTTTATCCGCGATTTTTTTCATGAAATTTCCGATTTTACCGCGATCTTTTCACGAAATTTGCATTTCTTTGCGATCTTTTCACGAAATTCGTGTTTTATCCGCAATCTTTTCGCGAAATTTGTGTTTTATCCGTGATTTTTTTCACGAAATTTGCGTTTTTAACGTGATTTTTTTCACGAAATTTAAGTTTTTCTGCGATTGTTTCACAAAATTTGCGTTTTTCCGCGATACTTTGAAGAATTTTGTGATCCTTTTACAAAATTTGCGTTTTTTTTCCACGATTTTTTTGACGAAATTCGCATCTTTTGCAAGGTCCTTGGGTGAAATTCACGTTTTTTCGTTATTCTTTGACGGAATCGGCGATTTTTTTCTGCGAACAATTGACGAAATTGATTTTCTTCGGCAACCATATCGAAATTAGCGATATTTTTATGTCCGAATTTTTGGACTGATGACAGATTTTTTTTTAGTTTTCGGAACCGAATACCTTAAATTTCCTGAACAGAATCGTCCCTGCTACTTTCTTTTCTTACGTTCGGGAATCGCCGATCTGGACGCCGTAAATTCTGAACTAATTTCACCCCTTTCCTCCCTGGCATCGATGTTTCAACCATCGCATTTGGCGAGTGGCACCCATTGAGTTTGGCGAGTGAGGACAATAAAGCTAATCACCACGTTTTAAGTCTTACCTGGCGAGTGCTAATTTTGTGCTATACATATATATACACAAATATAGGGTGTAAAAAAAATCATGATTTTTTTAAAAAAATCAAAAAAATCGGATTTTTTTGATTTAAATCAGATTTTTTAATTTTTTTTTCCTTGTGTTAAAATATTAAACATCTACCAAAAATTAAGCATTTCAAAAATGAATAACCTTCCAATTACTAACATAATGTATGTTTTTTTTTTGCTTTAATTAATAAAATTTTAATTATGTAATTGTAGAAATTACAAAAAAACTGCAAACTAAAAATTTCTTTAGTGACATACAACATTATGTCTTATGTGCATTAATATTTTGCAATAATTAAGTAAACCAATATTAAATACTGCTTATATTTTAAAGTTATTGAGAAATTGCATTTAATTTTAAATTGATGATACAGATTAAACCAATTATTAAACAATCAACTGTTTAATTAAGAACACAATCTACATTTTTGAAAAAGTGGTTGAAAAAATGTGATAAATAATAATTTGATAAATTCATAAAGCAGCCAGTAATTTTACACAGGTTCTAAAGCGTATGCATATCAAATTGATCAAAATTTGTAGCAATATATACAGCAAACTCACACATAATTTATAAATAGATTACAAAAATTGTACTTTTGAAATTTAAATCAGATTTTTTCCCCACAACATTAAAATATTTGAATAGCTACTAAATGTTATAATGTTTTTGAAGTTATTTAACATTTAGTCAGATATTTTTTAAATGTATAATACTTCTTTTTACACAGTTTAATATTGTTATAATTAACAATAACAAATATTACATTTTTTACAAGTGAATTACTGATCATTTTCGTTACTGATTATAATGCTTTTTCACACTATTTTAAAAAATCAGAAAATATGTGATTTTATCATCTGATTTAAATCAATTGATTAAAATCATTGACACTATATTGCTATGTTTATTATATATAAAAGAAAGAATAACTTGACTATTAAAAGGAAATTAGGACATTGTAAGTTATATTAGATTTAAATATCATTTTAAAATTAAATGCTTTTTATGTTTGTTAGATAAAAACAATTCTTTTTACAAACTTACTGCACTTAAATTTCTCACAATACTCAGGAATTACACTTAGAAACAATTATTTAAAGCTTTGTTTTATGTATTCATAAGTCACAATACTTGTAGAAACTTTCCAAATTATGTTCATCTTAGATTTGAATACTCTTTTATGTCATTTTAAACATTTGGAAAATTTCTGATTTTAATCAATGATTTTTTAAAAAAAATCACTTGATTAAAATCATGATTTAAATCGCTTATTTAAATCAACTGATTTAAATCGTTGACACCCTACATAAATATGACTAATTATTCAGCCCAGTAATGGACATCCGTCTTAAAAACTTAATAAATAAAATTTTAGGGTACTACTTGGTTATCCCGTCGACCAAAAATCTATCGTCAAACTATAAGATTAAATGTCAATAATCAGGGGTGGGGAATTTTTAGAAAATCCTACTCACCAAGGATTTACTCTACCAGCCAACAAGACTTAAGGTACAGTATAAGAGAAATAAAAGAAAGTTCAGTATATGGTAGAACTTAGTACCATGTTTACATTGCGGTAAATTTGAAAAATATAGCCAACAATTAGAATAAAAAAGTTTTTGGCATATCTTCTATAGTCTGCAGTTTTTCAAAGATTGCCTAAAAATTCACTCGCCCTGTCAGGAAAGCTACTCGTTAGTGGCGAGTAAAATGATGTATTTCCCCATCCCTGTCAATAATGGTTGATCGTAAATGTCACATTCGCTTGACTTTAGGGAAGTTAGACGTGTTTACACCATCAAATGATTTTTATTCTGACGTTTTATTTGTATTTATTAATGTTATACTATTTTTATTGTTCTTTTGTTATTTAAATAAAAATTATGCCAATTGGTCGCAGGGTTCGCAAAGCTGGGCCCAGTTCGAAAAAACCCGGTGGGTTTTTTCAGAATGGGCCCACTTGAAAAAGCCCACTGAAAAACCCATAATGTGGGTTTTTTCAATTTTCAGAAATATTTAAAATTTTAAACAACATATACATTTAATGAATTTAAGTCATTTCAGTTAATTTTGAAAAAAAAAAAAAATTAATATATAAAAGCCATTACATAAACACCCGAGGTAAAATAAAAATGTATTTTTAGCACATTTGAATACTTTACTAACATAGAACATAGTAGGCAACATACATAGTACATAATTATATAGGTAAAGGCATATCATAAGAATTTCTTTATAAAAAAAATTCAAATTAACTATATTCATGAAAATAAAAGATATGTATTTTTACTTTCTTCTATCTTTACAAGAAGAAAGTACTTAATTTGTGAAAAATTTTGACTTCCAGTTTACGACGGATTTATACATTTTAAAAAGGTCCTGAAGATAATTTGATGGCTTTTAGAAAATATCTATCTGTCTGTATGTGACAAAAATTTTGTGGGTGCTCTATCTCAAGAAGTAATGCACAGAATTTCACAAAACTTAGGTTCAGTTAGATCTTGATGTAAACTGATGCTGATTAGCTTTTGGTGTATATTGCCCAACAGGTGGTGCTGCATTTATCTCAATTTTTGTAATAGCTTTATCTCAAGAACTAATGCACGGATTTTCATCAAACTTCAGATTCAGTTACAAGTTAAGTTGTTACTTATCAAGTTTTGGTGTATATCGCCCAACAGGTAGTGCTGTTATGGTACATTTTTTCACAATTTCAGCAATAATGTCAAGAGTAGCAATAATGTCTTATGTCAAGAACTAATGTACGAAATTAAATAAAAATTTAGATTCAGTTAGACCTTGATATAAACTGGTGCTGATTAGTTTTTGGTGAATATCACCCAACAGTGGCTCTGTTGTGCTGCATTTTGTATAATTTGCGCAATATCTCAAGAATTAAAGCATGGATTTTCATCAAACTTCAGATTCAGTTAGACGTTCACGTAAGCTGTTACTGATTAGGTTTAGGTATAAATTGCACAGCAGATAGTGTTGGTATGCTGAATTTTTCACGATTTATTGCAAAATCTATATCTCAAAAACTAATGCAGGTAATTTAATCAAACTTAATATTCTGTTTCATTTTCACATAAATAGATCCTTATTAGACTTGGATGTAAATTGAACAACAGGTGTTGATTTTATGCTGTTTGGGTTGAGAATTTTGGTTGTGGACATCAAAAAGGGTGGATTTCAAAATTCAATGATTTGTTTGAAACAATGTGGTACTTACATCTCCTTGTTAAATGCATCCAATTCAACGAACCTATGTTTTACAATCCTCGCGATGGGCATAGATGTGGCACTATGATAGCGAATTTTGAATTATTAACATGTATGAGATAAAAGAAAGTTTTGAGATTGGCACATCCGACTAGTTTACTCCTTTTTAACTTCTTACTTATATATTTTAAATATTAATGTTCTATTCATTCTTTGATTTTAAAGCAAATTAATTTTATATATTCTATTATATTTATAAAACTAATTTGTGAGAAACACTGACACTTAATTTAAATTCATATAACTTATACAATTTATAACTTGTAAAATAGCATTACAATTATATTGTATATAGGGGGACAATGTATTTTTTTATGTATAGTATATATAATATATGAATAATATTGTATACAATAATGTAATATCGCATATATTGTACTTTTGAAAAAACCCAATTTTCCCCGGGGAAAATCGGGTTTTTCATGAAAAAACCCGGAAAAACCCATGTGGGTTGGGTTTTTTCAAAAAAGCCCGGGTTTTTGCGAACCCTGATTGGTCGACGGGATAACTAAGTAGTACCAATTTTAGAAATGGCTGTTAGTATATGAAATTTAAAGTTATCTATTATTACTACCAAAAAACATTGCTGCAAATTTTGCAATAAAGAATATAATAAACTTATTTAAAATGAAGCTCTTAGCATATTCATTAAAGATTTTCACTGAAAAACAGTGGAACTTCAAAACATTATTTTCTGCCTCCTGATTGGTTTGATTATGAGTGTCACCAATAATGCAAGGGGGAGTTATGAAAAAAATAATAAAAGCTAAATTTTTATTGGTTATTTTTTTCTATAAAACAAAAATATTGAAGGGGTCCATTACTGGCACATATACCCTAAATACATGATAAAATAACTTGTCAAATTAAAAAATTTTACTGTAATAGTACTAATTTTAGAAATGGCTATTAGTATATAAATTTCAAAGTTTTCTATTACTCCCAAAACAAAATATAACCAAAAAACATTTCTTACAGTATTATTCGACCGTGTTGAATTCACACACTTTTCTCCGGAAGAGATTTCTGTGGCTCCGGGGTGGGGGGTTGCACTTTTTGACCATTGAAAACACAAAACCTCAAATTTTAATGTACCCCCCGGGCCACCCCCTGAAATCAACAATGCAATAATGCACTTGAAATTCGGCAAATGGGCCGATTATTCGGCTATGGCCGATTAATCGTCGCGTCTCTAATTTAGACCAACTTTTTAGCATAAAAAATTTTCACATAAGAACATGATAAAGGCAGAATGGCAAAAGCAAACAGTAGTTTCATACCCCATAATAAAAAAATGTCAGCCAAAAAGAAACCAGGGTTAGGTTTTTGACATGACAGTGGTAAAAACCGTGTTTTTACCGGTTTATTCCGTCAAAAACCTATCATTTGAGATTTTCCTCCAATTTATAGTGTAAGTGTAGCATACAGTACATTTCTAGATTAATTTTTTCTTGTTGTTCTTGTTATTATTATTCACAATTACTTTATTAAATTTATTTAAAAGAAGAGCATTTCCTAAATGGGAAAAATTTAAATACAAGAGTAAAAGGAAATAACAATATTTGTCATAATCTCCACTAATATAGATTCTACTAACTGCAATGAACATTAATATTATATGATAATAAAAGGTTATTATAATTATTAAATAACATTCTACATACATTTTTAATAAAATACTTTAAAATTATTTTAGAGATGCAAAAATGCTGTTATATGGTATGACAATAGATGTCAAGCATGGACTGTGGCCATTGAATAAATTTGAATATTCTTAGATATAATATTTTAAAATGCATATATTTTCATTTTCACTTGAATAAGCAGAATCTTAAAATTTTAAATTAATAATTTTTTTATACAAACATGTAGGACCTGATTACAGGTGAAAACTCTTAGACTTAAATTTTAACACATAACAAAACAATATTTAAGAAAAATCAGAATATAATGTCCTGTTCCTGTATACATTTTACTTAAAATTATTTAGGCATTATTTAAAGTGAATTGAAAGAAATAACGCATTGCATATTTTTATTACATACATATGACTGTATGAGTAAAAATCTTTCACCGTTAAAATTTTTCTTAAATTATTATTAAATTTAGAGAGATTCTTAAATGTTTTATTTATTTTTTAATGCAGTTAACTTTTTAATTAATGGATCTACATTTCTGCTTTAAAGTAATATTTAATTATTTATTTTACGGAAATAATTAAATTACTTAACAAAATAATAAACTACTTAACAAAAATATATAGTTAAAAATTGAGTTTTCACATGGTTTAAAGTTTAATATGGATTTGCAATTTTAATCTCTACAAGATTTAACTTTGAAGAACAAGTCTTATTCCTTTCTTCCAAAAGATGTATGTAATTCTCAACTATTAAAATATATTTTATTTCATTTATTTATATAAATCAAGTTTTGCTATATAGAAATAAAAATAATCAATGAACAATTTTGATTTAACACTTTAAGAAATCTTACTTCTGAGGAAATTTCTGAGAAAGCTATTTAGTTTTAAAGAGTGTAATAATTAATGCTGAAATTATACACATTTTTTAATCTTACACTTATGACCTGTTCCATTTCAATTCAGGCAGGGGGTGTCAGTTGACCGACTGCAATTTTTTTGAAAAAATTACAGTAGATAGTCATATTAGAGTTATAAAATATTCCAAAAGGATTTTGCAAAAAAAAATTTTTTGGCCGAGTTATGGCAGTTTGAAATTTAGCTGAAAATCCATTTTTTTTTTAAATTTGTGCAATACAACATATGTTTAATTGCTTGTAACTCCAAAACTATTTGGGTTAGAGTGATGAAATTACTTTTATTTTGAAGCTATTTAAATGAATTTTAATATGGTATGTATGAATTAAGCATAAATAAATTATAAATCAGCTAAAAAAATTGCACATTTCACAAAAAAATGCGATTTTTTTGAAATTTTAAGAATTTTCTTCTCATATAAAAATAAGTTGGATAATTATGTTAACAGTGGCAATTTATATCCCTTCTAGGATAGTGTTATTCATAAATTTATTTCAAGCCCATGATGTATTTGACTCGTACAACAGCTCTTGAAAATGTCCCGAAATGCCAAAATGCCCCATTTTCGAAGGGCCATAACTCAAAAACCCCATTTTTAAAAAATCTGAAAATCTGGCAAAATAGTGTCCTAATAGCATATAATTGAGTCATGGAGCCAAATTTGTGGATTTTTGCTTTGTTTATTTACTACAATTTTTAAAAAAATGGTATAATATTCACTATGTAAAAAAAGTCTCAATTGTGTTTTATTTATTACATAAAGCTATTATAAACTTTAAATGTTTTTTAGAAAAAAAATTAATACTTTTGAAAATTCCCTGTAATATTAACTGGAATATATTGTGAATAGTTCCATATTTTATTGAATATAAAATTATTAATATAGACAATAAAATTCCTTAGCCTAAATAGCTTAAAAAAAGCAATCTTTTGCTTTGAAGTACTAATTTTTTAATTTAATATGTATTACTTTAAATAATGTAACATATTTACATTATTTAAATTTGCATCATGTAAATATACTTTATTTAAAGTAATTTAATAAATTAAAGTTTCACAGCAGTAATATTTTATTTATCTAAAGATAATAATCAATAAAATCTTCATAATTTTGATAATAATTGTACTAGATTTTGTTAAATAAGTATTTGTTCTGAAATAAACCAATTATTTCTATAAAATTCCTTTCAAGATTGAATACTTCTAGTACTTCCTTATAATAAAACTACTTTACCCTGGCTACAACTTACATATTGATTCATTCACATTCAAGCATGTTCAAGGTCATTTGATTGTAGTACAGTACTATTCAGTGGGGGAGTTAATTGACCTTAGAAGGAAGAAACAAAGAGTATACTGTAGCCAATGAGCACTCTTTACTTCCCACCTTCACTTTGGATTCCCTCAGTCTGTTTTTGTGTTTTGAAGTGTGGGGAGTAAAAAATCTGTCTTGCATATTTTTGTATTCATTATGTCAGATCTTCATAGTTCTGAAAGAGTAAAGTGTGAGGACTACAGTAAAAGACATAAAAAATTGTGTATCAGGGTGGTAGTGTTAAATTTTATAGTGTGGGTGACTTGGCTGAATCAATCCGAACCATTGTTGGACCATCTATAACCATTAATAGTACTGATAATTTGTGTAAAAACTGTGTTGCTTTCTACAGGAAAAAAATTTCAGATGTTTCAAGTGAGCCCAAAGAAGAAACATGTCCAACTGAAACTTCTTCATCCTCCTTTATCCCAAGCGATGAGATTGTAAGTGCTTTAAACACAAGCATTAACACCTTAGATGTTGAAATGTCACCACTGAAGACACCCTCTCAAGTTAGACCAGAAAGACGATCAGGTTATGTTAAAAGAAAAAGACAAGAGCTGGGAGAAACACTTGCTACTTCAGCTGTAAACAAACTTGAAAACATTTTTGGAGTAGATTCTTCTGCAAATAAACCTCTGCAAAAAGAATCGGATTGTTCTACTTGCTCTAACTGGTTTTCTAATATAAATACAGCGCTCCAAGCCTGTAACAATAATGATAAAGTACAGTTATTGACACTGATTCCAGGAGCTTTTAGTAAAGCTGAAATTCTGCAGAATTTACCAAATACATCAAAGTACTTGATAGATAAGGCACGTAAGGTTAAAAAGGAAAAGGGCATATATGCTAAGCCGGATCCGTACCATGGCCATCCGTTGCCTTTAGATACTTTAACTATTGCATTGTCATATTACTTGGATGACAGCAAGGATTGTTCTAGACAAAGCCCAAATAAAAATGATGTCATTAGTGTCATTGATAGTAATGGGGAAAGAGTCAAGAAAGTAAAAAGGTTTATGACAAGATCAGTAAGAGAAGCATACATCTTAATGCAACAAGAAAACAACAATTTAAAAATTGGTCATGCAAAGTTCTATTCTCTTCGTCCAAAATGGGTAAAAGTACAACCAATTAGAACAGTATGCACATGTATTTATTGCAGTAATTTAAGTCTTGTGTGTATTGCTTTGAAAAATTTAACTAGTTTAAAACTTGAGGAAGAAGATCTGTTGCAAAAGTGTTTATGCCAGGAAGTAACTGAGGACTGCTGGCTTCAAGAATGTGGAAATTGCCCAGGTGCAGAAGGTATATCATGCGAGACGCTGAGTTTATCAATGGAAGATGAAGAAATTACATATGCTATCTGGGAAAGTGGGGATCTTATAAAGAAAACTGCTTCTATTGCCAGATTTTTGGATGATGCAAGGCATTGGATTATGAAAGCTGTCAGTCACAGTTATATTCATAAGATCCAGAGAAAGGCTATAGCAAGCATAAAAGAGTCTGTGACAGTAAATCATGCACTGATTTTGCACTTTGATTTTGCAGAGAACTGGTCTGTGATTTTGCCAGATGAAATTCAGAGCTACCATTGGCAAAATGCACAAATATCATTATTTACATGCATTGCTTATTTTGGAAAAGAAAAAAAAAGTTTTGCTGTTGTATCTGATGATATTAAACATGATACAGCACATGCTCTTTGTGCTCTCCAACTAATAAAAAGGGAAATATCAAATATCTGCCCACTGAAATTTTTCAAAGAAGTAATTTACACTTCAGATGGTGCTGCAGGTCACTTCAAAAACAAATATCAATTTCATGAATTTTCTAAAGGCAACCAAAACATGGAAGCAAAATGGATTTTCACAGCGACTGGGCATGGAAAAAGTGCTTGTGATGGTGTTGGTGGATTATGTAAGCATTATGCTACAAAATTTAACCTTCAGAAAGAACCAGCACTTGCAATTAGAAATGCAGCTTCATTTGTTGATACAGTCGGCAATATATTGCAAAATATAACAACATTACTACTTAAGATAGAAAGTGTTCAAAGTTTTCGATCAAGTAAAGAAAAAGAATGGGCTAACGTAAAACCTGTAATTGGTATACGTACACAGCATTATTGGTTGGTTCAGAAAAATGAAGCATATATGGGAAGAACAGTCGAACATAATGTTCAGAAAGTACAGGTATTAATGCAATTAAAAAAACATGCATTCTCTGTTAGTGATTTTTCCATAGGTGAGTTTGTAGGATGTATATATGAAGATAACTGGTGGATTGGATGCATAACAAGCATTTCTCAAGAACTTGATGATATCACAGTATCATTTATGCATCCTCATGGTCCAGCAAAGGGATTTCAGTGGCCAGAGGAATGTGGAAAAAAAAAAGATGAATGTCCAGTGCCAGTGAAAAACATTTTGTTAAAGATGAAAAATCCAATTCCATGTGGGCTATCTGCACGACTCCATGCCTTCGATGCCAATGAATTAAAACAGATTGAGCAACTCTTCCACATTTGAGATACTCTTTGTACATATTGGTAAGGACTATAACAAACTTTTTATAAATTACATTTCACATTAAGTTTAGAATGATATAAAAAAAAGATTAAAAATATGTTAGTAATACAATATTCAGTGAATTTCTAAAATACGTATTTTTACATAATATTTCAGTGTGTTACATAAATTAATCTGTTTAATATTACAAAAACAAAACTAAGTTAGTGTTCTGCATTTTAGCACCATACTGTGACAGCAAATTTAGTTTAATAAGATCAATTAGGGAAAAAAAAATTCCATTAAGAGACTTTTACATAGTGAATAATATGCCATTAAAAAAAAAAATTGTAATAAATACACAAAGCAAAAATCCACCAATATTGCTCCATGGCTCAATTATATGCTATTAGGACACTATTTTGCCAGATTTTCAGATTTTTTAAAAATGGGGTTTTTGAGTTATGGCCCTTCGAAAATGTGGCATTTTGGCATTTCAGGACATTTTCAAGAGCTGTTGTACGAGTCAAATACATCATGGGCTAGAAATAAATTTATGAATAACACTATACTAGGAGGGATATAAATTGCCACTGTTAACATAATTATCCAACTTATTTTTATATGAGAAAAAAATTCTTAAAATTTCAAAAAAATCGCATTTTTTTGTGAAATGTGCAATTTTTTTAGCTGATTTATAATTTATTTATGCTTAATTCATACATACCATATTAAAATTCATTTAAATAGCTTCAAAATAAAAGTAATTTCATCACTCTAGCCCAAATAGTTTTGGAGTTATAAGCAATTAAACATATGTTGTATTGCACAAATTTTTAAAAAAATGGATTTTCAGCTAAATTTCAAACTGCCATAACTCGGCCAAAAAATTTTTTTTTGCAAAATCCTTTTGGAATATTTTATAACTCTAATATGACTATCTACTGTAATTTTTTCAAAAAAATTGCAGTCGGTCAACTGACACCTTTGGGTAGAGACTGCCTGAATTGAAATGGAAGCAATCTTATGGGTTATAGAATTTCTTTAAAAAATCTAATTTTTACAGAATATGCCAAATAGCTTAAGATTATTATAGAGATCTGCTAACAGAGATGTATATGTATTATTCTAATGCAATTCTTTTTTGTTTTTCTCGGATACATAATATACTTCAGAGTCTTTTCAATATTGAATATTTCATGTAAAACAACTTAATACTAAAGACAGAATGAAAAAAGATAATGTAAAAACAAACAACTAAAAAATAGATTTTTGACAGTTTTCGACCTTTTTGACAAAGAGGTTTTTGACATGACGGTAAAAACCATGGTAAAATCCGGTAAAAACCGTCATGCGTCAAAAACTTGCCAACACTGAAAGAAACAGAAGCTAACCTATTGAAAACATAATTGTAAAATGGGGGGAAACTATACAGATAAATACTATACTGGCTAATCTCATAAAATACAACGAACAACAACATTTTATTTTCATTAGAGAAGTTAAAACAGGTTGATGGTGTTAAAATGTAGAAGCAATACTTACTACTTCAGCTTTCCAAAATTTCGAGCTTTCAACGTGATGCTAGATACGAACGTTATGAATGTGTAATCAACTTTGCAGGGAATATTTTAAACATCCGATTAAATAAAATAATAATTAATCCAACCAAAAATCAGTCTTATTTTTTTAATTGACTGTTTAGTTCGGTCACGGCCAGACTGATGCACTAGCGCTTAGCGGCCAGTTCAATTCGAAGGATATCATGGAAACGCTCTACAATGAGGAACTTGTTAGAGGGCGCCACATACTCTCCTCAAAATTTGTACCTTACAAAGCTTAAATATAGGACTTGTGCTAGATTTAATCGTGCTTACAATACTAAATTCAACAAAAACCGCTAAAATGTCTAGTTATATACGATTACAGACTGTTTTTTAATAGGAAATAAGTTAAAAACTTACATTGGGCAATAAGAAATCGGCGCAAAATTTTTTTTATTTGCATACAAATGATGTTCTACGACATAAACAGATGGCCGTGTAGGATGTTTACTGTAAAAAGGGATCGTTATAACATAAAACATTTTAATATTTATCGCATAAAGTTTTATTTATTTCAATTGGATGGAGAAATATGAATAAATAATATGTAGATTTAAAACAAATACTATTTAACCATTATTGTTAGAGCTCATAAATATACACGAAACATTCTTCAATTAATACATCTACTTACTAAATACTAATACTACTAAATACTAAATACTATAACTCTATTAGATCAGTCTGGCCGTGGTTCGGTGTTCAACGTTCAACTCGAGAGATGTTGACATTTTTTCCCCCTTCCATCTTTGGTGTCTATCGCTTGTATCAAACCCCATTTCTAGGCATTTGATTGGTCCAAGCTTCATGTCACGTGATCTCGCAAGTTATTTCTAGCTATTTTGAGGTGGGCTGGACTTCAACTTTGATTCAACTTGGCGAAACCCCGCCCCTGCGAACTGTTCGCAATCTCGCAAACAGCGCAAAGTCTATCTGGATCTCGGCCTTAGTGTTTTGTATTTTGAATAGTTAGCCATTCCAATGTTGTTTAAAATAAATATTAATGTATTCAAAAGAAGGAACTTATAAGAATATAATTTAATAAAATTATTTGTAAAACTATAATTAAATCATAACTTAAAAATTTGCTTAGAAAAAAACATAATTTAATTCCGAATTATCATCTTTAGTCATTTGCTCCTCCTCTCTCTCTCCACACACATACACACTAAAGGAAAAAATTATATGTGTTATTTTACTCAAACATTTTTGAGCCCAACCAATGTTTTTGAAAAGTTGGCGCTACTGAAGAGGTTGTTTGTAATGATGATTCTGACAAACTGCTCCCTATTACTTTACCGACTATTTGTAATGTAACACAGATTTTCTTTCCTTCTTGTGTAAATCTTCTCTCTTTTTTTTAAATACAAATATCGATGTTCTTGTCCACATGCATACGTATGGCCCATTGCGTAAACACGAGGGGTTGGGGGCAGGGAGTTGAAACTCCACCTCCATACTCCAAGACTAAATTTAAAGTCTCGAAAAACTACAAAAGATTAAGTTTTAAAGAGTCTTAGGAAAAAGAAAATTTTCAGATTTTTTTTTCTACTTTTAATTATCTTATTAAAACGTAATATGTTATAATAATATTAAATACGTAAAATGTTTACGTATTTAATATTTGCTAATTAAGTCAAATCCTTTAAACAGGTTATGATCAAAAGAACAATAGAGTTTATAGGCTCAAAGTTTCATCTTTACCACGTTCGTTATTGCCATAATACGAAGTGTATTAATTGAGTAATTGAATCGATTAATCCTTTGACTGCGAATTTTTTTTTAATACAAATTGCTGCAACTGTCAACTTTTATTTAATTTTATTCGTTGGACTTTTTTAAAACAAATATTTGCCGTACACTTCTATGAAATTTCAAAAGAAATTTATTATTTTTTTAATCTTTGTAAATAATTAATAATACAAAACTAATATAGAAATATTCAATAGTGGCAGTGCTGCTATCGGTCCGAGGGATGCGGATGTGTATATCCCGCCATAGTCATTTTACCTAAACACTTTAGCTGGTATTTTTTATTTATGTTTCTGTTGAAATTATCAGAAACGAATTAACAATTTTCCACCCAAAATTGTTTTAAAAATTACTTGAATTTGCATAATTTTCATTGACTCCCACTCTCGGCTGATCACAAATGTCACGTAAATTTATTAGATGTCTGCATGGACCTAAATTTTAAGACCCAGATCCAGCCTGGTGCAGAAAAAGCTATTCAGGCTCGGTGTGAAAAATAAAAGTTCAATCCAGCCGAGCAAATATCAAAATCTGCCTTGACCAAACTCAATTACAACAAAAATTCAGATTTCCATTAACCGGTGTTATCCTACAATTTCTTGAAAAAAAAATAGTGCATATACAGGGTGATTCAGCTCGTCGGTGACAAACTTTAAGGATCGATAGAGCACACCTAGACGAACATTTTTGAATAGGGAATGTAGGGTCCCTGACGCGATGGTAAGGCGCTAGGCGCTTTCGAAAATTTGGGTGCCGAAATTCGAAACGTCATAAAAACTAGGGAAATGGTTAGATTTTCTTGCTTGTTGCGCCGAAAGGATTCTGTTTGTTTAGACTTTCTTCAGTACCAATTTGATAAGCGTATCTCTTAAAACATGGATAGGGGGCGCTGCAGACTTTGGAGAGCTAGACAACAACTTTAAGCCCGTTATTTTGATAATTTAACACATGCTCGCCAAAGTTTATACTCTAACTTAAAGTTTGAACCCAAAAGTAGAGCCCTGCAAAAAGCGTAAGAGCCGGAATAAAATGTCAAAGTACAGGGTGGTCGAAACTCGAAGGCTCCTAGGAGATAAACAAACAGATTTCTTGACTTATGGCATGCATTTTCATGATTCTGTTTGCTGGGGCTCTCTGAAACTCAGTTGAACGGTACAAAAAGAAACATCGATAGGGGGCGCTTTGGGCAAAAAACATAATTCGTTGACATTTCGGACGCTAACTGGAAACGGGGCGCTACGATCAGTTAGTAATAATGAAAACACATTTTCTACCTCTGCTCAACACTTCTGAATAAATTTAGACCAAAAACATCAATGATACTGGAAATTTATTTACAAAAAATAACACTACAGAAGATGCTCGAAATTTCGACCTTGGGCCATGATGCAGGCTTCGCACCTCCGTCGCATTGAGGAGTGTGTGTTTCCAACAATGCCAGGAGTATCTCTGATCTGCCCTGCAGCTGCCACAATGCGCGCCACAAGTTCTTCAGCACTGCTGACAGGTGTATGGTATACCTCGGCCTTCAGGTAACCCCAAAGGAAGAAATCCAAGCAGGTGAGGTCTGGTGATCGGGCAGGCCAGTGAACTGGACCCCCACGCCCGATCCACCGCTGGCCATACCTTGCGTTTAGATGGAGACGCACGTCGTTCGTGTAATGGGCCGGAGCTCCATCGTGCTGGAACCACATCTGGCGACGCGAACCTTCGGGTACGTGCGCCTCATCCAGAAGCTGCGGCAGCACTTGATCCAGGAAAATCAGGTAATTTCCACCTGTCAGCCGTTCAGGTAACAAATAGGCAATCCCCCAGAATGCCGGCCCACACATTTACTGAGAAACGCTCCTGGGCTGCTCGGCTTCTGGTTTCATGTGGATTTTCATCACACCACACATGACTGTTGTGGGCGTTCCACATTCCCTCCCGGCTGAAGGTGGACTCGTCCGTAAACAAAATGCTGTTTACAAAACGGGGATCCCTGGATCTCATCGCCAAGTACCATCTTGAGAATTCCACTCGAGGGCCAAAATCCTGCTCTCTGAGCAACTGCACCCGCTGGATGTGGTAGGGGTGCAGATTCCGGGAACGTAAGATGCGCCACGCAGTTGCTTGCGAAATGCCAACATGTCTGGCGATATCTCTCGTGCTAAGACCTGGGTTGTCCTCAACCAGGTTAAGCACAGCCTCTTCGTTGTCGGGGGTGCTCACTGATCGCTCCCGTTCAGGCCTGCCTCCGTCGAAAGATCCCGTTGTGGACAACCTCTGGTGTACTCGAGCGAAGAAGGCATGGCAGGGGATTTGCCTGTTGGGGTAACGCTCGGCGTACAACCGCTGAGCGGCTCGTCCATTACAACCAGCAGCGCCATACGCCAAATGCATGTCAGCCAATTCAGAGTTTGTGTACCGTTCCATCCTACTACCGATCTGCAGACAAGTAACCCGAAGCTTAAGTAGGTACCGCACGTTCAAAAGACGTGTCTGCGCATACAACTACGTCATCTCGCGTTGTCGTCTACGCATTACGTATCTTTTGCATATCGATATGGTACGATATCTTTTGCATAAATCAGCAAAAAGCACCTTATGTAAATTTTATTGCGCGCATTGTGCATGATTGAAACCAGCTATGTTTGTTAAAAAAAACAAACAAACTGCAGTTTTAATAGCTTCTTATGATAAGTAAATTACTCTCTTGTTTTGTTTCTAACTGATCGTAGCGCCCCGTTTCCAGTTAGCGTCCGAAATGTCAACGAATTATGTTTTTTGCCCAAAGCGCCCCCTATCGATGTTTCTTTTTGTACCGTTCAACTGAGTTTCAGAGAGCCCCAGCAAACAGAATCATGAAAATGCATGCCATAAGTCAAGAAATCTGTTTGTTTATCTCTTAGGAGCCTTCGAGTTTCGACCACCGTGTACTTTGACATTTTATTCCGGCTCTTACGCTTTTTGCAGGGCTCTACTTTTGGGTTCAAACTTTAAGTTAGAGTATAAACTTTGGCGAGCATGTGTTAAATTATCAAAATAACGGGCTTAAAGTTGTTGTCTAGCTCTCCAAAGTCTGCAGCGCCCCCTATCCATGTTTTAAGAGATACGCTTATCAAATTGGTACTGAAGAAAGTCTAAACAAACAGAATCATTTCGACGCAACAAGCAAGAAAATCTAACCATTTCCCTAGTTTTTATGACGTTTCGAATTTCGGCACCCAAATTTTCGAAAGCGCCTAGCGCCTTACCATCGCGTCAGGGACCCTACATTCCCTGTTCAAAAATGTTCGTCTAGGTGTGCTCTATCGATCCTTAAAGTTTGTCACCGACGAGCTGAATCACCCTGTATATTCAAGCAAACATTTTTAAAGGACAACCCTTTTTTAGATAGTGGTCCGCAAGCCATGACATACAGAATAACAATATTAATGATCACATAAAACAATTACATTCAAATGAAGACCCATTAAAATTAAATTGATTACAGCCCTGGCAGCACAGACTATCACCTTATCGAGTTCACGGCTGAAATTCCAGAATTAGTTAAAACTCAATTCACATATTAAAGCGCAATCGGTCTGCCAAATCATATCTTGGTGGAAAACACCTGACAACCCAATTTTAGCAGTTGACTCGTAGGTTTACCATTGTGTTTTCCTGCAATCAAAGATATGAACACATGGAGGACTGGGAGCAGGAAAACACAATGGTAAACCTACAAATCAACCGCTAAAATCGGCTTTTCAGATGTTTTCCACCAAGATATGACTTGGCAGACTGATTGCATTTGAATATGCTAATCGAGTTTTAACTAATTCTGGAATTTCAGCCGTGAACTCGATGAGTTCATTGTCTGTGCTGCCACCTCCCGGTCTGTTAGAATATAAGAAAAAGTTGATTTAAAAAGTTATAATTCTGAAGCTCTGTAAAAGAAACAAAAGTAGATTTTCAAAAATATTTTTCTTTAATTTATTACACCAAAATAAGCTTCTAAAGATTCCGTTAACAAATGTATAATAGTAAAAAAAAATAAAAAAAGAAAGAGAGAGAGGACATCTCACGCTTTTTAATGGCCAAATTGTCGCGGAGAGATGCGAGAATTACCTTTCGACTCAGAATTTTGTCTACTTTAATACTTTTATATTAAACTTTTAATATTATTTTTTTAATATAAATTTTGAAATTAAGGTTGTCTAAAATAAAAAATTGTGCCAACTTTAAATTTTCAAATGGTAACACCCACTTTTGACACCACATTTTAGTTTCTTTTTAATGAAGGCAGACAGAAAAAGAATTTTTAAATCTTCATAGGGCTTTAAAAGAAAATGTGTTAGGAAGTTATCCAGAAATGTAGAAAAATAAATTTATCTTATAAGGATATGTATCAGAGACATTCAATTAGTTACCAGAAAAATTATACAGAATTTTTAAGTGTAAAACAAACTCGCTATGTGCAAGTACCATAAATTTTTTCCCTGTTATTCTCAAACATTTTTTTCCCGTGTGTCCTTTGATAACAGTAGGCCTCTTTAGGTCATGGAAGAGTAAAATTTATCTATATCTCAAAAACTAATGGCTGGAATGAGTTATACACTTACATAACTACACATTTATTACAACTGTGGTTTGTTTTCTGTCAAAATTGTCAATCATAATTGAAATTTTTTGACTATGATTTTATTAATAATTTTCATAATTTCTTTTTTTAGTTGAAAAAGAATGTCTGACATATCTTTGCATCTATGTATTAGATTAAAAAATCATTCAGATGATTTTTGAGAAGATGATAAATAAAAATATGTCACGTGAATTAACATTAGCATACTCGAACATTAACCTCATCTAACCCTTTACACAATTCTGAATCGAACAGCAACTTATGCATCTCTCTCTGAGGTGATTTGGCGATTAAATTTTCTCTCTCTACTTTTAACAACTGTACAATATTACTAATTTACAAAAAAAAAAAAAAAAAAAAAAAAAAAAAAAAAAAAAAAAAGCGCTGTGAGACGACACTGCAAAAATGAATTCCTGGTGAGTCCCAAATCAGCAGAAAAAAAGAATAATCCTAGCCCAGTCCGAGTATTATGAACGGAAATTGACTCGAGTTTGTATAAAACTTCTACTAAAACATACAGCCCCCTCCCCCCTCAGAAAAAAACCCTGTTACCATTGGTGCGCCCCTGTTTGTGTCATAATAAATTTTTTAAGAGGCGATTGAGTTGTAGGAAGTAGGTCTACCAATTTGGTAGATTTTTTTATTCAAATATCTACCAGAATTTCCTAATAGTTACCTACACTTTATTTAATCACAGAATGCATATCATTGCATTAATAAGAAAATACAATTGGAAATTTCTGGTAGATCACTTAAAAATCTCAGCTAAATTGGCAAAATTGGGGGGGGGGGGGGGGTTAAATAGTTTGGAAGTGAAGGGTCTCGCAAAAGTTCTTGCACCAGGCCTTGCTTTTGCTAAGGACGGCTCTGTATACAGTGCTCAGAATCTGATCTTAATTTTGAGTTTGGAACAATTTTAATCCATTTAAATTTTTTTCTAAACCATATAATAACAATACAGTTGTTGATTTAATTAAATATAAATATATATGACAAAACTATAGTTTAAAATATGTATTTATTTCAGTTAAACTTACTTAAACAAGTTCAGCATGAAAAAGTTTTTCCTTAACCCGTTCGGGACCATGGGTGCATATATGCACCATCAAAAAGTGCTTAAAACTCTTGAGTTTGATACCAGTAAAAAAGAACAGTAAAATTGATTTTATTTAATTACGACATTTTCGTGATTTATAAAGTTAAGTCAAATAATTAACAAACAGTGGTGCCAAACAAATAAAATTTGTGTAAAAGATGAACGGGTTAAGAGTATTTGACATAAAAACGTAAACATAAAGAAGTTAGGTTGTCTGTGTTGATTTAATGTGGAATAACTCAGAAATTTTGTTTGCTAAGATACATAGATTTACATACTCCATAGTTTAAACTTTCTTCAACCTCCCCCGATCCCTCCACAATAAAAGAAAAGAAAAAACTTATTTTGAGAACTTTATAATAAAAAAAGATTTTTATCATTAGTACTTACTTGTACATATAAGTTATTCTGTACAATTTATAGGTTAGTCACCTAAATTTGAGACTTTTGTATGGAAATTTAAAACAGCAGTTTACATTTTAATTTATAACTCAAGGTCCTATGGCTGTCCCAAAAGGATATGCTCAGATATTATAGTAAACAAGTATAAGAATAATATCAAATTTTTTCAAAAAAAATTAAAATGTCTGATTTTGAGATATGAAAGGTCAAAATGTTTGACCTTGAAATTCAAAAAATATGTTCATATGAAAACCCAATTCAAACACTTTCCAAAGACACAAAAAGTAAGTCCTTGTGACAATTCGGAAACAAATTATGACTAAATTTGTATTGCATGAAATGCAAAAAATTACGTTTTTTGGCCATCTTTAAAGCTAATTATCTCTGAAACCAAATGAGATAGAGGTTTATCATTGGATATTTACTCATTTCTCTATAAACCTAACAAATGAGCTTAATATCATAAAATTCTGAGGAGGTCAGGTTTTTAGCTGTGCTGATTGGATATGGAATGACCCAGTAATCTATATACAGTAAAAGCTCTGTTATCCGGCATTCAAGTAACCGAAAAGCTCAACTAACCGGAAAAATTCGGAGAAATCGTTTATTTTTTTTCCCCCATAAACAGTTGAAAAATTTTTACTACTATTTTAGGAAATTTACTGTTAGCATTCTCAAATTATCTCAGCGACTAATTCGGCGTAAAACAGATCTGTGTGTATGTTCATAACAGTGAACGTTATAAAATAAAAATATAGCATAAAGAACTGTCTATAGCTCGTTAGCACAGAATAACTTCATGTTGCGTCATAGCCCACGATAGTCTGCTGCGCCGGCTGTTTTTCCTTCGGAAAGAGAGAAGGAGGGGGTGGAAAATGAAGACAAGAGAAGACAGGCTTGATCTTTCTTTTCTGCTCTTGTCGAAACTAGATGGGGAGGGGGGAGACGTGATAAACGGTAGAAAGCTACATCTTTTCTTAAAACTGAACTGCTAAGTGAGGAAGCCAGGAGCATGAAGGAAAACTGTTTTCTAAGAATTGGGATGGGGATATGGTCATTTCAGATATCGTATCCCCCCTCCCCTCCCTGGAGTTACTAGAAAATTCCATCTGTCCCGTCCATTTGGGTCTACACATTCAATTTGACCAGTTATCCTGCTGATGCTTTTTTTTTTTTTTTTCGTTTTGGCACATTTTTACTGCCATTCGCTTGTGCTTAATCAGCTAGCCTAGTAAATTGCTCTCAACCTTTATTAATTGTGTTCTGTCATATTTTTTGTCAAATTAAAAAATAGCAGATCAGTCAAATCCTAATAAAAGGAAACGAGTTGTTTTAACCATAACTCAGAAGCTAGACGTTTAGAAAGAGGGGAAAATAAACAACAATTGATGTGTATATTCAACATTGGATCCTCAACGATTTACGATATTAAATCGCAGAAAGAAAAGTTGATGGCATTTGCTTCCTCTGCAGAATCAAGCAAAGCAACGGATGAAAGGAAAACACTGCAGCAACCTCAGCATGAAAAATTGGATAAAAGTTTATATCAGTGGTTTCTATTAAAACGAGAAGAAGGAGTTCCTATTTCTGGGCCTATGCTGACTGAAAAAGTAAGAGATTTTTCAGAAAAATTAAATATTGCGACGGAATGCAAGTTTTCAGATGGGTGGCTTTCTTGCTTCAAAAAACGCCATGGAATTAGAAAGATTGACATATCTGGAGAACGAAAATCAGCAGATAACGAAAGTGCAGAGGAATATTCAACTTTTTTTGAAGATTTTATTAAAAAAAATAATATTGATCTAAACCACATCTATAATGCTGATGAAACCGGAATCTATTTTCGTTGCCTTTCGACCTCAACATTAGCTGGTCCTAATGAAACGTCAGCAGATGGCTTTAAGAAAAACAAAGACAGACTAACGATTCTGACTTGCGCTAATGCAACTGGCTCCCATAAATTAAAACTGTTAGTAATAGGAAAGTCGAAGAATCCAAGAGCACTTACAGGAATTAAACATCTCCCCGTAGTTTACACCAATCAAAAAAGTGCTTGGATGGATAAAGATATTTTTACCTACTGGTTTAAAAAAGTTTTTGTGCCATCTGTAATTAGCGAGCTTGAAGCTAAGGGAAAAAAACTAGAAGAAAATAAAATAATTCTTCTAATTGACAACTGCCGAGCGCATCCCAGCGAGGAAGAATTGAATATATTTATTTCAATATTTCAGTGATGTTTCTCTCCCCCAATGTAACTTCTCTGATACAACCTATGGATCAAGGGATCATACAAAACGTAAAAATGATTTATCGAAAACATTTCATGCATAAGCTCGTAAATGCACAGACAATGGTGTCAGAATTTCAATCAGCTTTCACAATAAAAAATGCTATTTATGATCTTGCCAGTGCATGGAATGCCGTAAAACCGAAAACTCTTCGAAAGGGATGGAGAAAATTATTTTTTACAGTAAACTTTTGTTCTGATTCATCAGATGAAGAATTCGAAGGATTTAAACCCAAGAAAAGGAACGAATTGCATGAAATTATGGAAACATTAAAAAATGGGCCTAATACTAACTTATCTCTATCGCAATTGGAAATGCCAGAAATCGAAAATTGGATTGCTATAGATAAAAATATTCCTGCCACCGAAACTTTAACAGAAGAGCAGTTAATTAAAAAATGACAGCTCCAGAGGAAGAAACAAATGATAGTTCCTCAGAATCCGAAAATGAAATCGAGGAGAAAATTTCGTGGAGTGAAGCTGAGAAAAGTTTAATCTACTTTTTTAAAGTTTTGTGAAAAAAATTCGCAGTATTCGGCTCAAGAAGTTTTAGAACTGCATCTCATAAAAGAACACTTCTTGAAAAAAAGAGAACTTTCTTTCAAACAGACGGACATCAGACATGCGTTTCGTAGTATTCCTGGCACATCGAAAGAAACGCAATCAAACGCACAGTAACTGCTGAGAAATTATATCCCAAACTTTTTTTTTTCTTTATTTACTCAAGAACAAGAAATTATTATTTAAAAAGAATTATGTAATTTAATAATAATAATAATAAGAGTTATTTGATCGACTTCCTAATGGCAGGAAAATAATCTAAAAATCATTTTCCTGCTTCATTGTTACGTCGATGCCCCCCCCTCCCCCCCATTATTTCATGACAGATTTTGTAGCGCTCAAGTATCCGGCAATCGGCGTTTCTTGAGCCTGTCGGTTAGTTGAGCTTTTACTGTATATAAAAGAAAGTCTGGATTTTGTATTAATCAACACGCAGCCAAAACTACTGAACCTAAAATCTTGAAAATCGGGGTAAAAATACTTCTTATGCTATAGAGTGTCGCTAAAAAAGGATTTTCAAAAATTCCACTCCTAAGGGGGGTAAAAAGAGAACGAACTTAAAAAAAATTCCTTAAAAATCTGATTTTATAGTTATTTTTCAACTGATAATATATTTTGGTGTATTTTTGTATGCTGAATCGAATGGTACTAACTGAATTCTTTTAAGCCCAATAGTTCGAGAGATATTTCATATTTTTCTAATTTGGCACTATCTTTGGCGCCAAAACCTGAATACCAAAACCCAAAGTGATAATTTCTAAAAACACATTCTTTTCATTCTGTTACTATAGCAAGGGAAAAAATTCAAATTGAATAATTTTTTAACCAATCCTTTTGTTTAAATAAAAACAACTTTGTCAATTAGAAAAAAAAAATTCAAACGCCTCAAAAACTAAAACTTAAAAAAAAAACCAAAACTGTGGTACTTTTTTGTTCTAATTTTCGTCGCGATACCATGCCAAAATGTATGGTATCGCACCATTTATTTCAACCCTAATCGTGCAAACATTTTTATTACAAACCGTGCCACACATTAACATTTGCTAATTATTGAACGTGAATATTTTTATGCAGGAATTTTTAATGATGGAATTTATTTTATTCCATCATAATCTCACAAAACTTTTTAATTTGTTATTTTTTTAATAGAAAATATTTATAACTGATACTGATATAGATTTTACCATTTCGTAGTTATCTGATGATGAGGAAGCTAAAAGAAAATTATTTCAGAAGTTAGGAATTATACATATAAAAATGTTTTGTTCAGAAAACCATGAATGTCTTCATTGAAAGAATGAAATGTTTACTGCAATGTGAGACATACGTATTACGTACGCCATGCTTCACTAGTAAAAGACATTTACAATTTCAAGACTGCAGTTTAAATCGACTATATTTTATGACTTGCAAAATATTTATTTATTCTTATATTTTAAGTATTTATTTTGGTACCCATCGACCAATTTCACCAAATTATATAAATCGCCAAACCACTCGCCAAATTATACAAATTGACATAATTTTTATTTCAAATAACGAAAGAACAAATAAATTAGTATAACATTAATAAAAATACATTTAAAATGTCGAAATAAAAATCACCTGATGGCGTAAATACGTGTAACTTGCTTAAAGTCAAGTGAATGTGACATTTACGATCAACCATTATTGGCATTTAATCTTATAATTTGGCAATAGATTTTTGGTCGATGGGATAACCAAGTAGTACCATTATTTTTATTGATTTAAAAAATAGTAGGTCAAAGTCTGTAATTTTCAAAAGTTATATTTTTTAAATGCTCATTTTTTTTTTTTTTTTTTTTTATCAACATTTTTTTTTTTCAAATGTATCATTTCATTTTTGTGCCAACTATTACGATTGGTGACAATGGTGTTGGCATAAAACGGAAATACCAAAACAGTTACTGATTTTATTTCGAAAGTAAACAAAAAAGGTTTAATGAGCAATAAATATTGTAAATATGACTATAACTCAGATTCTACTGAACAGAATTTTGTAGAACTTACACTGTTAAATAGTAAATTTGGTTTATAAATGGTTTAATGTAAAAACCATCATTCTAAGTTGCTAAGGATGTTCTAAAATTAGGTGAACTCGATTATGAAAGGTTTCAAGTCAACTAATTAGATGCACAGTAAGTTAGATAATATTTCAGGGATTTTTTCAATATTTATCATATCATTCTGTTTTGTTTAGTTACGGAGCTATGCGGAAAAAGTTCTCAGTGGTACAGTACAGAAAATTGGAAGATATACGCTACAAGAGATAGGGTATACTAGAGAGTACATATGCTATAGTTATGAAAGTTGAGCTGAGTTCCCTAAAAAATTCAGAAGTGATGCAGTATTTACCTACCCCTACCTCCCAAAGAGTTGTGTAATCAAGTTAACGCGATTATGAAAGTTGTATTTAACTATCTCAATATATATGTAATGCAAAGAGAAATTTCATTCCGGCCGCTTATATCTTGAGTTCTGCTGAATAGATTTTGACGGGACTTACATTGTTAGTTAGATAATTTTTCAGAAAAGATGTTAATATAAATCATAACGTTCTACGTTGCTTAGTTAAATAATTATGGGGAAAGTTCTAAATCAGATTAACCCAATTTTGAAAGATTTGCTTTTTTTAAAGGTTCCACTGAATGAATTTTTATGGGATTTAAACTATTAATTAGATCATTTTTAGGGAAGGTTTCAGTATATTTTCCAGTTTAAAAGATTCTGCTAAGTGGATTTCGATGCAACTTGATCGGTTAGTTAATTTTTCAAGAAATTGGTCCTTAACAGTCTAAATTTTGTATGGCTCCATAAAAGATATAATAGCGTAATGACATTCATATTGCTTTCAGCAATTCGGTTGGATACACCAGGTAAATGTCCATATTGCTTTAAAACGCATGATCAGATTCACAGATATATTTTGTTTCATTCAAGATTCCTTTAGAAAAACCGACCAGCGTAGCGGGCGAAGGCGGCTAGTCTATATATATAAAAGAAAGCCTGGATTTTGTATTAATCAACCCACAGCCCAAACTACTGAACCTAAAATCTTGAAATTTGGGGTAAAAATACTTATGACATAGAGTCCCGCTAAGAAAGGATTTTCTAAAATTCCACCCCTAAGGGGTGTAAAAAATAGAATAAACTTTTTAAAAAATCCTTAAAAATCTGATTTTATAGTTATTTTTCAACTGATAACATATTTTAATGTATTTTTGTATGCTGAATCGAATGGTACTAACTAAATTCTTTTTAGTCTAATAGTTCGTGAGATATTTCATATTTTTCTAATTTGACGATGTCTTTGGCGCCAAAACACAAATTTTCGAATGATAATTTCTAAAAATACATCCGTTACTATAGCAACAAAAAAATTTAAATTGAGTAATTTTGTTAATCAATTCTTTTTGTTAAATAATTAAAACAGCTATATGAGTTAGAAAAAAAATTACAAATGCCTCAAAAACTAAAATTTAAAAAAATTGGCCATGTGGTGATCTTTCAAATGCTATCGTCCAACAGGCGATAAACGCACCGATCTGTTAGTGGCACGGCAACCCCTCCAATATGGCAACCCTCCAGTGTACAGGTGGAATTGAAATAAATTTGTTGTTTGAATGTGCAGAATGAAAAAAGGAGTAGTGAATTGTTTAATGCGAGAAATAAAAACTTAATATTTAATTTAAGATACGAGTCAGATAATAGATTTATTGAAATAGTTACTGAGTAATCACCTTAGTTAATAATGGTTAATTGGTTTTTTGGTATACCAACACCATGCCAAAATGTATGCTATAGTGCCATTTATTTCAGCCCAACCGTGCAAAGGATTTTTATTCCAAACCGTGCCAAACATTAACATTTACTATTTATTGAACGTGAATATTTTTTTATTAGTATTATTTTATCGTGGTATCGCAAAACATCTTAATTTGTTATTTTTCTAATTGAAAATATTTATTAATAAATTATAACTTACATTTAATACTGACACTGACATGGAATTTACCATTTGTCAGTTACTTGATGATAAGGAAGCTGTAATAAAATTATTTCAGAACTTAGGAATTATTATACATAGAAAAATGTTTTGTTAAAAAATGTTGAACGTCTTCATTCAAAAAATGAAATGTTTACTGCAATGACAAACATGCTTATTGCGTACGCCACACTACAATCAATAACCTGAAAGACATTTACAATTTCAGACCTGCAGATTAAATTGACGTTATTTTATTACTTTATAGTAAAATATTTATTTTTTCTTTTATGTTAAGCATTGATTTAAAAAAATAGTTGGTGAAAGTCTGTAATTTTCAAATGGTATGGTATATATTTTAAATGCTCATTTTTGTATCAACAATTTTTTTTTTTCAAATGTTTCATTTCATTTTGTGCTAATTATTATGCTTGACGACGACGGTGTTGGTAAAATGGAAAAATAGCATTGCGTTATATAAGCCAGCCATAAAACAAAGCAGGTGTATCATTGTACGGATAATCTCTACTGCAATTTTTTAACTTCTAAGCATCGCACATTTTCAAATTTTATACCGTCGTATTGGGGGAAAAAAAGTACTTTTAAATACAATTTGTTTCAAAACTGCATCTCAATTTATCTTTGAGATGAATGATTTCTGATAAAACATAGAGTTATTATAAACTGTATTTAATTTTAAGTATTTATTTTAATGTTACAAACAAATGAAGACATATGAATCATTAGACAGCCGATTTTTATTGTCATGTTTCTTGAATGATGACATCGCCCTTTGCTAGATTTGTGTATTATTCAACAATAGTAACGTCCTATGCATACTTCACTGTAGATGTTGTTTAAGATTGGATCATAGATGTGGAATTCTTCAGCGGATGCGAATGACGTCATTTTATATAAAATACTAGAGAACAGGAATTCTGCTTTTTTAGAAAAAAATTAGGGCCATTTTTTCCTCCCCATTCTGACCACAAAATCAGAGTTCTAACTTTTTACGGCTGTTCTTTCATCTTCACCTAACACTTCATTTGTAATGGCTGTTTCATAATAACAGAAGCCACCAGTTCGTCAGAAGAAAATAATTCAGTTAAGCGGGACTCTACTGCAGTACAAAATATATTTCAATTTTAAGACTTACAGCACACGCTTTTATTTTATGTAAAATGATGTCATTCGCATCCGCTTAAGAATTCCACATTTGCGATCTACACTTAAACATCTACAGTAAAGCATGCATAGCAGATCACTATTGCGAAATAATGCACAAATGCAGCAAAAAGATGCCGTCATTCAAGAAAATCGACAAAAAAAAGGGGCTATCTAATGATTCATAGATACTTAAAATTAAATATAGTTTATAATAGCTCCATTGTTTTAACAGAAATCATTCGTTTATATTTTTTTCAAAATTGAACATATTTTAATTACATTTTCTTTTGGTTGTTATGAGAAAACGGCAACAAAAATATATAATTACTATTTTAGAACTATTTTTCCTTTACTTTCTACAGAAATGGAGTACTTTCGTTGCCAATGTTAAGCAAATGGCTCTAAAACTACAAAATCAAAAATAAATGGAGATAAAGTTAAAAAAAAAAAAAAAATGCATTTAAAAGAACTTTTTTTTTTCAATACGATGGTATAAAAATCGAAAATGTGCAATGCTTAGAAGTTAAAAAAATTGCTATAGAGTATTTAATCATACTGCTTTGTTTTACGGCTGGCGTCTGTAAGGTAGCATATTTTTTGGAATACGCAAAATAAGCTGGGAGAAAGAAATAGCATACCGTACCGGGGGGGTAAAAACAGTTACTGATTTTATTTAAAATACAAAGAAAAAAGGTTTAATAAGAAATAAATATTATAAAACAGAAATATTTAATTTAAATATGAAAGGAATGTTTGTACTGCTTAAAAAAAAGTTTTCATTTTCAAAGGTTTAAATTGAAAAATTATTTTACAATTTGTCATTTGCTTCTGGATAAAAAGAAAAAATGGTTACTTTTATGTTAGCTGTGTACAAATCTTGCCAATAGCATTTTATAAATCACAAATACCAGGACTTAGTACACTTTACTTATCATCATCTATTATATATACAAAACGCAAATTTTTATTCCATTCCGACTGACTATAACCCAGGTCCTACTGAACAGAATTTTGCAGAGCTTACACTGTTAGTTAGTTAATTTGTTTTAGAAGTGTTTTAATGTAAAAAAAAAAAAAAAAGTTCTACTTTGCTTAATGATAGCTACGGGAATTTTAAAATTAGGTGATCCCAATTACGGAAGATTACCTTTAATTTAAAGTTCTACTGAATGGATTTTGATGCTATGCCGGAAAGTTCTCTGTGGTGTAGTAAATTACTAGAGGATGTACGCTACACTGTAAAAAAATTCTGTAAAATTCAAGCACTAATGCTATGTAAAAAATTACCGCACAGGTGAAGTAATATTATTTCAAGCACGCCGTGGTGTAAAATTCACCTAATATGTGACGTTTGTTGATCACGTGTTTTCATACGCCAATGATATAAGCAGAGTCAAAGTCTGAAAATCAAACTTTTCGCCCACCATTTTTTTTAGATTAAAGCAATGAAAGACGTTCTTTTATTATTTTCATCTATGTTCTTTTATTAAAGATTCATTGCATTCAAGAAGGATTTATTGTTATACTTATTTGTAAAATGGCAAGGTAAGTCAGGTTTAATATTTAACTTTTATTCCTAGATATTTTTTACCTTATGAATGTGAGCTAAGAAATTTAATATTTTATAGCAGAAAACAAATGATCTCATTTTTATGATTACGTATAGCGTTGAAGTCTTTATTTCGCACAGTGATTTTTTACTATAGATCTTCTTTCTTCGTGCACAGCTATAAAATATAATTATTCAGAAAATGATTTAAAAATAAATATACATAAAAAATAATTATTCATATTTTGGTATCTGCAAGATAAAATAAGAGATTAAAAGAATCAAAGTTAAGAATGATTTACAACGGAAATCATGCCGTTAGTGTTACAAATGTTTTTTTTCTTTAAAGTATTAATCATTGTTTTTTATTTTTTCGATTGTGCTGATACCTAGGACTTTTCAAAGGTCACATATTCTGTGCATTAAATAAAAAAGCTTGGCACAAATGTTTTCTAATTTCTTTTATTTAGATTTAGTAGATAAGAAGATCATACTTCATTTAAAAGTAACATTTTATTTTGCGAGTTCTAAATCACTGAATGAAACTGATAATGAAGCATTATGGTGACGTATTTAGTATCTGCATTTGCTGGAGAAACCTTACTTTGCAGAAAATTTCAGATTTTGTTTAGCTGATGTCAGATTCCACATGTTATGTTTTGAATGATTACATCTGCAGTACTGTTTTATCTTGTGTTATTTCTGTGCATTTTTTTTCCTTTGAAGGGAAAATGTGTTAATTATTGCTACAAATTTGTATGACCATTCTTTCAATTAAAGTAACTATAAAATAGTACCATAAATAGAAAAAGTATTCTCAATAAGGTGTGTGTGTGGGGGGGGGGGGGGGGGGGAGGGGGGGGATTCAGTTTTAGATTACATATTAGAATTAATTACCTTGTGAATGTTTTCATTTACATATGCTTTTTAATATAAGAAGCGAAACCTTCTAAAGAAAACCTAGTTTTCAAATTAATATTTCTATATCCGATATGAAATTTAAGTTTCCTCAAAGTTGATTTCATTGTGTATATAGATTGTTTATAATGTTTCAAATCTAACATACCTTTTTAAACTTGTATTACATGTATGTGACTTGAACTGATTTAAGATTTTCCAAATGTGTAAGATTACAACAGTATTTATAACGCAAGATTTTTTTAAATGTAACAAAATCTTTTGAACAGAAGGAATTTATTTTGTGGGTTTTTTTAAGATATAGTTAGAATTGTTTCGTGTGCAGATTTTTTATGGATGAAAACATAAAATTTTATGTGTTTAGAAAAGTAATCAAATTGTCTATTCCATTTACTGATTTTATGCTGTTGAAATAACCATATTAAAATATATTGCGAAATTAATTTTAATTAACAGTTTCAATTTTAAAAAGTAACAAAAATAAAAACTGACAAAATTGAGAACGAAAAAAATTTTGATAAGGCGAATAACATTTTCTTTTTTAAATTCAAATAGCGATATGAAATTTTACTTACACAGAGTTCAGAGGCGTCATTCGGGAAGGCTTAAGTGGAAGGGGGCAGAACACCCCTTCTCCCATTAATTTACTATTTCATGAAATAACAGTCATCACACATCAAACTTTTCTTTTTTTTTCAGAAATTACAGAAACGTTAAAATAACTTGTCAGATTTGATTAAAATAGAAGTATCAGCATTAAATACACTTCAATCACAAACATTAATATTTACATATCATATTCGTTATTCTCAAAGTGAGACACATTTATCATTAGTGATTTTCTTTGCGTAATTTTAAAAATGCACGCAAGAATATAATTACTGCTTGGTTCTGAAAGACTGCCCCCCCCCCCCCCGCGCTTCCTCTTCTTTCAAAATAGTTTTGAAATGGTGCCTCTGATAGCGTATTTAATGTGTCTATTCATTTATTATTCGATCAGGAAATATTTATTTATTTATTTATTTATTAGAGAATTCAGAAGCTGGCTCTCACATTCATGAAAATGTATGTGAGATTTCGACTTAAAAATTCAAGTTATGGCAGTAGAAACTGGGATATGTACTTTTTATTTATATATATAGGGTAGATGTGCCATTAATGGACACCCCTTGATGATTTTGGTTCATAAAAAAATAACTAGTAAATATTTAGCTTTAATTATTTTTTTTATAATTCCCCCTTGCATGTTTTATAAAACTGGGTTATTAGTGACACTTTTAATCAAACCAATCAAGCAGCAGAAAATAATGTTTCAAAGTTTCGCTGTTTTTCTGTGAAAATCTTAATGGAGAGGCTTAGAGCTGGCTTCGTTTTAATTAATTTATATATTATTTATTTTCTTGCAAAATTTGAATGTTTTTGTTTGAGTAGCAATAGTAAACTTAGAATTTTATATACTAATGGCCATTTACAAAATTTCATTTATTTTTAAGGTTTTGAGAGGGGGTGTCCATTACTGGAATGGTTAATTAGTCATTTTCCAATTATGGACACCCCACGTAGACATTGTTAAAAATGCAATTTCAGTAATGTTTATTAAAATATTTTAATGTAACTGCAAACCTAAATAATCAAATTTAATTTTAAAATTATACTTACCAAAATGTAATAAACACCAAAACTTTTATAAATAGCTGCTTTTAAGTTATTTTATGTGATTGATAAAATTTCAATATTTTATTCTTTTTTCTTTTGTTAAATGTATATGTACCTTGCATATTTTATAATCTGGCAATCAAACCAGCTAGGAAGCAGAAAATATTGTTTAAGAGCACAGTCAAAGAGGGGCTCATAGGGCTTAATCCCTCTCCGTTTAAATAAAAACAATTAAGTTACAGAAGCTATTAAAAATCTATTTTCTGTCTTAAATGTTTCCTTTTTCACCTCTGATGGGGGAAAAAAAGTAGTAACCTTAGTGAAAGTTATAGATAATATTCATGAAACTAGTAAATCTGCAGATCAGTGGCCTCAAACATCAGTTCTAGTTTTATTTTGAAATTATTTTATTTAGTATTTAAAATATTCAATTCACAATTATCATTTCTTTTATATTTGTAATATTAATTATTATAAATGATATATCAAGTAGTCTCTGGAAGATTAATTATTAAAAATAGAGATACAAAACTGAACACTAATATTCCAAAACTTTTTTTTAAATTACCTTTTAAATCCCCCACTGTTTCAATAATTTGATAGCTGTAATTGCCTAATATTTAGTATTTTAAACTATCCATCTAAAATAATTAAAACATCGATCTTCTGATAATTACAATAATTGATGCAAACAGTAAATGATTATCATACATATTTTATTAATTACTGGTATCCTAATTGTTAAATTTATTTGAAAATAACTTTTTGTTTCATTAGTATGTATTCATTAAATTCTGGTTCTAAATACAGTCATAAAACAATTATATTTATTACTTTTTATGGGGTGTCCATTATTGGAACAGAGGGTGTCCATTACTGGGCTTTTGGGTGTTTTGATACATTTTTTTTTATTTAAGATTAAATTTCGATACATATTGGGAAATGAGACTATAAGAATGGTTAAATATTGTTGATAGGTTAATATAATATTGAAAAAACTGGAATATAATAATTATAACTATTAATAAAAAAATAATTTTAAAAGAAATTCCTTAAGGGTGTCCATAACTGGCACATCTACCCTATATATATTTTGCGGATAATTCAAAGATATGTTATTTTTTCATTGGTGTATATATTTATTTTTGTTAAGAAAACTGATTGCAGCAAAATATACCACTGAATTTACATCATTGCTGTATAATCTCTGCTTATTATCAAACTTTTTTTTTGGTTAACTTGTTCAGACAATCAAGTAATTGGATATTCACAAATATTTTTCATCACATAATTTTTGAATTCTGAAAGTGTTCTTACGTAAAAATAACCAATATATCTGAGTTACTTTTCTCCACAGCAATTTTATGTGATGTTTTGGAATTTAATCTTTTTATGCAGTAGTAGTAAAACAGCTTACCGTGTTTATTCGCGTAATGGTCGAACTTTTTTTGCCAATTCTTCATTGTGAAAGTCTAGGTGCAACTATTATGCGAGGAAATCTACTACACAATATTGTACACAATGCTAAAACATTACAGGTATTAAAAAACACATTATAATAAAATTAGTAACTTACCAAAAGTTTCCAAGAGTATGTGCTGTTTATTAAATACCATTTTTCTTTTTATGGTATCTCTTTTATAGATATAAAATTTACAAATAATCTTTGTGAAAATTTTGGCAAAAAATTCGCATAATAAATCACTTTCACTAAAGGCATCACTATTCTAATATGAATCGGTGTCTGAAGAATGGAGTGACCATTGGATATGTCAACGGGAGTGAAGTGACAGATGAATCCATTATGAGTACTAATTCTGGGAAAAGTTCTGTTGATAATTTTCTATAGGGTAACTCCGGGAGAGTTGCCGCATATGGGATAGATGCCGCACCCCTTGTATTTCTTGTAATTATCGATAGTTGGTCATCAAACGCAAGGTATAGATGCGCAATGAGATTATTTTAACCTGTATATAGCGTGAGTCCCATTTCGATGTTTACTTGTAGAAGTACAGTCCTTAATTTGACGTAAGTGCATGATTTCATTGTCCAAACTTTTAAACACATTATGTTTAAATGCTTTTCATACACTAATTACTAAAAGCATGCATGATTTCGAAGTCAAAACTAAGTGTAGCGTTTGTATAGAGTACTGTGCGTATGGTTACGCCATTCCCCTTAGCGATGTCAGGTAACTGTGATGGCCGACGTCTGCACCATGCAAAATGGGATACATGCCGCAGTTTCTTTTGTACAGGATGATTAAGTGTTATTAACTTTTCATTTTCTTTTTGCACAGACTAACCATGTTATGCATGTTATCAAGTTTACAAAAAACCAAAGGAGAAAAAGGGAAAATAAAAAGTAAGAATGTCAAGAAAGATGCAAGTCAAGATGATAATAATGAAAAATTGAATTGCGCGTAACGCAGACGTTCTTTGCAAGGAATGTTTAGAAAACTATTCCAAAAAAGAGGAAGTGTAAATGGCTTCGTTGCATCATGTGTTTAAATGTAGTTACATAGAGACTGTACTTTTTCGACACTTTTTCTGTAGATTGTAGTCGAAAAAACAGCTCTCTTAACCCATTCAGGGCCATAGGTGCATATAAGCACCTTCATAAAAAGCTTACAAAATCTGTTTCTGGCACCAGTAAAAAAGAAAAGTAATATTTGCTTTGCTTAATTAGAGCATTTTCATGATTATTTAAGTAAATTTAAGTAAAGGTAACTTTTTTTAAAAAAGTGGTACCAACCGAATAAAATTTGTGTAAAAGCCACCGGTTCCGAAAGGGTTAAGAAATAAATTATGTAAACACAATTTTACTTTTTCTTAACTCTTTCTAATACATTGTTGTTACGTTGTTGCTGCAATGACAATTAAAATTTGTCTATAATTTTAATAGTGAAAGTAGGCAACAATTATTAATTTAAATCTACTAATACGTTTCATTGTACTCATTTAGTTTTTTTTTGTTATTACATCGTTAATTACTAGGGGGCTCGGCCCCCTACGAGCTACGCTCGCCAACCCTCGTCCAGACACCGCAGACTCTAAATGCACGCTAATGTGATCGGCTTTAAAAAGATTTCGAAAGATTGAATTATAATTTAAAAATCAGTGGAGATCTCCCTATAAACGGATTTGTATTCATTTCTCTTTGATTGGGAAATTTAAACGCCAAATCCGCTGCGGTACTACTTGATTATCCCGTCGACTAATTTCGCCAAATTATATAAATCGCCAAATTATACAAATTGACGTAATTTTTATTTTAAATAACGAAAGAACAAATAAATTAGTACAACATTAATAAAAATACAAATAAAACGTCGAAATAAAAATAACTTGATGATGTAGACACGTGTAACAACATTTCAAAATAAGCTAATATAAAAGGAATTAAGTAAACAGAGTCTTTGTCTCCTGGTATTTTTTAACAAAGCGAAAAGAAAGTTCTTTTAAATGAGACATTTTAAATTAATCGTTTTTAATCTGACGTAATTTTGATCAAACTATTCTTTCTCTTTTTAATATTCACGTGAAAATACTTGTGTTAGAAATAAAATATTATTTGCGCTTTCCTAAGAAAAATAGTTGAAAAGTATCCTTCAAAATATCAAATAAATGTCTAGCGCAATTTGTAAATTTAAACCGTTTTGCAATATTATTTTGTGTTCATTTTATGTAATAACTGTAATGTGACGTAAATATGACGTAATTTCTCCTATTTAAGACTTCTAACGCATGTTAATAAATTTATTATTTTACAAATTCCTTTCTCTCTTAAAATTCACGTGTAATTATAGCTTTTATGACATAATTTTTAATAAGTTCCTGCTTTTTGTACATAATTATTTAATTCTAATTCCAAATGTTTTTTTCTGTTTATAATAGTGACGTGTAAATAAATTTTTAATTTATTACACGTATAATTTTTTTTTTTTAAGCAAACATTATTGTTTCCGCTGTTTATACAGTTGGCAACAGTTTAAATTAATATCACTTTCTAAAATCTGTAAAAAATATCTCTCGAAATGCTGAAAATTTGAATTTAAAATAGATATAAAACCTTGAAAAATGAGTCAAATTAAAAAAATAAATCAATTCTGCACACCGGGAAATTATAACGTATAAAATGAACTAAAAATTATTAAATTCCGATGCATAGTTTTTGCTACTATAAAACTTTTTTAGTGGAACGATTTTGTACAACTTTAGCATTAAATATCTCTTAAAATAATTCTTCGATTTGAAAACTGTCTGCATCAGCGTGTTTATCAAACATTTCTGTATAACACTACAGATTTTCATATTTTGTATGCATTATTTTTCTTAATATTAACGAAGAAAGACCTCTGGTCACAAAAAATTCAAAATTGGCGGCGGTGACAGCGGTAGTTACTTTTTTTTTAGAATAGAGAGATAGTACAGATATGATTTTTTTTTAATTTCATTCTGTTCATATTACAAGCGCGGCATAACTACTGCACAAGTGCGGCGTTTCAGAATGTATGGGTGACGCGCCGCAGTGTAATGTTTTAGAAAAAAATTGTTAAAAAATATTAATAATCTACTTTGAAATTTTTTGTCGCAGTACACGTGTCGTATGTTTAACATTAAATAGCACAGCATGATTTTTTTATTTTATGTCCACCATGGGACTTTATACACATGTTCAAGAAAATGTGCGGCATAAATTCCGGAATTACCAGACCTGCCAACCTTTGAAAATGAGAAATCGTAGCACATAAAATTAAAACTAATCTGGAGGTTGGTTGGTTTTTCGTGTTTCACAGCCATCTTTTGACATTCGTAAAAAGAATAAGGTTTCAGTCTTTCAACTCAATATTTGTAAATTTTTTCCTCTGAAATTTTTTATACAATATTTAAAGTTTCTTCTCGTTTTGCAGCATTTTTTTTTTTTTTTTTTTTTTTTTTTACATTTGTAAAAGGAGCCTGGTTCCAATTTTTTAACCCAGTGCAGTAAATTTTGACGAAATTCTCGAATTTTTTTCCCGGGATCATTTCAGGATATTCACAATTCTTTTCACACAATCGTAATTCACATTTTTCTATCATGATACTTTGTTGAAATCTGCACTTTTTACCATGAACTTTTGACGAAATTCGCATATTTTACCGCATTCCTTTGACGAATTTTGCGTTTTTTTACCACGCAAAAATGGAATGTTTAATAATAAATTGTACAAATCATGCGATTTTGCACACTATTTCAAATCTTGCCCCTCAAAGACCCCCCCCCCCCTCCTCCAGAAATTCTTAAAATGGCATCATCCCTGTTTCTAAGGAAGGGAATTCCTGTATAAATATGTACAGAAACACGATTCACTTGTGGTTGATATACATAGCCCAGATTTTTTTTTTCCCATGAATATTTTTTAATGTCCGAATTTTCAGATTAATGACCAGTTTTTTAAAACTTTTGGAAATGAATGCTTTGAAATGTTGGAAATTTCGGAACAGAATCACTAATGAAAAATATGCTGTGCGGGATAAAAATCGCAACTAGAAACAAAAATGCGTTTGTGTTTTTTTGCAAAAAATCGTAGTTTAAAACTGATTTTCGTAGCATCGTAGTTTATAGGTTCAAATCGTAGCAACTACGATTTTTTCATAGCAGTTGGCAGGTCTGAATTACCCTATTCTAGATGAAAGTCAAATACGCGACTCCGACTTTTATGCGTAGAAAATATTTTGACGATTTTCTCTACTTCAAAATGGGGGTGCGACTATTACGCGAGGGAGACTATTACGCGAGTAAACACGGTATATGCTCATTCCAAAATATCTCAAATATTAATAATTGATTTTTTATATATTTTATATTCTTTTAATGTTATTCCTGCTAAATTTTACTTTAACACTTATTAGAATAAAAAAAAGCTTAAGGGGAGGTTCTACTGTTTTGTCATAAAATTCACATGATTTTTTGGATGTTTTAAAAAAACTTATTATTTATTTATTTTGTCAGTTACAAAGAAAAGAGACATCACCTTCGAACTTTTTGCATCATATTTACAGCGCTGCCACAGGCGACTATTTTTATATTCTGTTCGCACCACTATTTTTATAAAATGCATTTTGTAGTATATTTCTCTTGCAAACGTTATCAAAGCGTATCTAAAGGATTTTTCTCTTGAAAAAATGGTGCGGAATAGAATTAAAAAATAGTCGCCTGTGGTAGCCTTGAATTTATTACTTCAATTTTGTGCATAAAAAAAGAATAATATGCGTTGTTCGGCTGGGAGTGCCTGCAGACGCGCGCCGTTAACTTCCAATCGGGCGACCGTTTTACAAGCATCCCAAACAATTTGAGTCATCGAATTATGAAAAGCTATTAAATTCTCTGCAGCTTATACCAACATTTAGTTAAAAAAGTTGATTTTTGAGAAATTGGCGGTCATTTCAAGGAGAAAAAAAATTACCTTTTCGTCTCTTTTATTACATTTTGCGAGATTCACTTATATAGGCTTAGCAAAGAGGAATAGCTTTCTTTTAAATAAAAATGAAGGAATTAGTATGACCCGTTCTTGAGAAAAACAAGTTTTAAGTTTTACGATATTGTTTGCGTTCAATGAGCGGTGATACATACAATAAGTAAGAAATATTATAAATAATTGGAATATCATGAAATTGTTTTAGGACAACAATCTACACATTTGAGGGATACAAGAAATACAAAATAAAAATAAAATAAAAAAATTCTGACTCAAAGAAGTGAAACCTCTCCTTAAGATGTTGTTGCTGTTGTTTTATGACGGCCGAATATCTGCACTAGGTATATAGGCCCAAAGGAGGGATGCCCTCTATAAGGGTTTTTCTAAGGGTTCATAACCCATATTTACACAACGTCTGAAGAAAATTACGGAAAACTCCGAGCGATTAGGCCGACGGGCGCGATTAGATTCGAACCCAGCATCTCCCGTCTACTAGCTTTTAGAGCAGGAATTATCAGCCACTGTTGGGTCCCTTTCCTTAAGAGAAAAAACTTAAGACATTCAAATAAAAAAACAACCTTGCTCCACAATCATTTGAAATTATAATTGTATGTATTATAAAATGAGTACACAAGTAATTCATCTGGCGCCAATAATTAAACAATGAGACATGAAAATGCAGAAAACAAAAATTAAAGCACGGATTTGTTAGTTTTGGTTGCCTGGTCAATTACTGGTGCACTCACTGTATATAAATAATTATGAATTCAGATTTTTTTTTATTACAAATATAGTGAACATTAAATTTTGTATTATCCATTTTTTCAGAAATTGTCAGGTACATTCATTCAGATATAAGAATTTTTTCCATTTTTTCTTTAAGTGTAGTATCTTTTATGTTTGTAAGATCGTTGGTTAAAAATGATAGGCATTAAAGATCGACCGAAACAGATTTTTAAGACCGAAAACGAATTTCGGTAATCTATTTTTGGCCGAAAATGAAAACGAAAAATTTTAAGTAATTAATACATACATAAATCTACAATACAATACATACAATAGATAATTCTTAATTAATCATGTATAGAAACAAATTTCTAATAAACAAACAAATTTATATATATATTTGCGTGTATAAGCTTCAAACAAGAAAAAGAACCATAAATAATAAGACAACTTTTGCATTTTAATACTTTGACAACCAATAATCATAGGCATTTATCAATAATTAATTAACAATGTATGTTAACTTAAAACGCATAAATTTGAAAATAACTTGTTAAATTTGACTAAAACGGGAACATTAAGACAACACTTTAAGCCCTAGAAATCATTAATTAAAATTTTTTTTTCCATTTCAACATTTTCAAAGGGAGACATATTTAACATTATTGAGTATTTAGCTAATTTTAAAAATATATGGCAGAATAAAAATGTACCTTTTTTTCAGATGTGCACAACAAGATCAAAATAAATATTTGCTCACTCCTTTCCAAAGTTTTGAAATGGTGCCCCTGTTTGAAAATTTTATCTCTACTAAGAAAGTTTTGAAATGGTGCAACTGTTTGTAAATTTTATCTCTACTAACCTAAGTTACCTCTCTACTAACCTATGGGCCCAAGTTCGCTCTCAGTGTCTCTGACCAAAACTTTTTATTTTCATATGAAATATAATGTAATTAATTTATCAACAACACAGAATGATTTTCTAATTAAACGAATTTCATTTAATTAAAAAAATGCTTTTGGTATTTATACCTCGAATTACCTTTTATAATGATTTTTGTAAATGATCATCTGTTCCGATATTTTAAACAAAGATGTAAAATAATAAAATCACAAAAATAAAAATTATACTTGACATTTCAGTTTATCTTTAAAACATTCATCATGAGTTAATTTTCTTAAATACAAAACGGTAAAGATTATTTTCATTTTACATTATCGAAATACATGCTTTGTTTGCTTTATAATGTGTCTTGAGTCAGTCATGACTGAAAATTATAAACAGTAAAGCTCATAGCAACAAAAAAAGTGTTAAATTTGAGCCGATTCAGCTCAGTTCAATGAGTAATGTTCAAAAGTTCCGAAGGGAGAAACGGGATTTTTGGAATACAGATAGTTTCAGTCTGACCAAATTTTCGTCGAAACTCAGATTTTGGGCTGTAAATGAAAACAAATTTTTGGTCGATCTCTAATAGTATCTAATCATTGATTAATGTGTCAATCCTTTTATGCATTTTAAGAGATTTCCTTTTCTTTCGTGGAAAAATACCAATAAAAAAAGTTATTCGATTCCACGGTATCTAAATACGAATGGCGTGATGTTTTATGCATTTAAGAATGAAAATAATTTCGTAAATATTTCAGAAAACAGCTAATTCGGATTTGGAAAACAACTTTAAAAGTTTTTTGTTTTGTTTTGTTTTTTCAAAAAGTAAATTAAAATTTGAGAATTTTTCCCAAGCATTCTCATTTCTGTCCACAACCTACCAAAAAGTACCAGACTCATAGTTTGGAAACTGCTGCTTCACACGATTAATTTTCTATAGCTGCTATCTGCTACGATTTTCAGTCATCACCTTTTTCCGAATAATAATCTTCATTTCATTTAATAGCGGAATTCTGCAATTACATAAGGCGAAGATTACTTTTTATAAATATTGATGAGGAATAATTGTAAGCAGCTGGCAACTATGCTTTTTAAATTAGAAGTTATATTATAATAATGTTAATGGCTGTATTTCACCCGATTATTTTTTTTCAAGTATTTTTATTATTATTTATTTTTATGTACACAAGTATAGTGTATTTTAATAACATTTTAATGAGTAATTTGATTCTGAATTTTCAGATGAATGCTAAATTGTGAACCCTCTAACTGTGGACAAAAATCCATCATTGTCTTCTTAAGTGTGGAAAAAAAAATTTTAATGAACATTTCCTGTGATACAAGTTATAAATTTTTAAAGTTTAAATTTTAATAATAACTTAATTGTAGGTCAATATTTTTCTTTTTTTCTGAATAAATCATTTTCACATTAAATTTTGCCTCCTGATGTTTATTATACTCGGAAAAGTTGAATACTTTTTAAGATTGTCATTTTGGTAAGTGTTTGAAAAACAAACGCAACTATGTTTTGTTTTTATTACATTATTTTATTTCATGGGGGAAAAAGTTTTAAAATGCATAACTATTTTTTTTTTTTTTTTTTTTTAATAAAAATCATTTATAAATGAATTTCTATTTTCAAAATAAAGATGTATGTTTTATACAAAAATATTTAATTTTATTTCAAGAACCATGTATTTTGTAGCTTTTCAGGTTGTTTTTTAAAATGCAAACAGAAAATTTACCAATAAAATCATAAGACGAAATGCAATTTTTCACCTTGATTCAACATAAAATATATAATGTGAACTTTAAAAATTCTCAGTCTTACTTAAAAGACGACTAAAGTAATGAAAAATATGTTACAAGTTTAAAATATACATTTTATTTAAAACATCTTAGTACTTTCAAGCTATCCAAGTTCATCATCAGAGAATATTTTAATAACAAAATGTTGTTTATTTAACAAACATGCCACTTTGTTTTGAAAATTAGAGAGCCAATAATTACTAGAGTATGAAAGTTAAGTTTTAAATAAAATGTATATTTTAAACTTGTAACATCTTTTCATTACTTTAGTCGCCTTTTAAGTAAGACTGTGAATTTTTAAAGTTAACATTATATATTTAAGAAAATTTACTTATTTAGATTTTCGCAGTTATTTCTAATACAAAAATTTAGTTTGGGGCTTCTAATATTAAGTGAATAAAACAAAAGTCACTGAAATATACTATGCCCTTAAGTGTATTTTACTTAATATTTGAATATCTTTCTAAGTTTGTGTTTATAATGATAAAAATATAATAAAAAATTATAATAATGAAACTATGATAGAAAATATTAACAGAAAAAGAATACATTTTTTTAATACCCATTATTTTTCTTAAATATTTTTTTCTTAATGATATGGAAAATTTAAGAAAGCCATAAAGAAATATACACAGCTGACATCTGCTGCTATTTTTTTACCACCAGTATTTCAGAATGGAAATCTTCATCTTATTTAATCGCAGAAAGTCTGCGATCAAACAAAGCAAAGATTTATATTCAGAAACACTAGTAACAACATATCTTAGCACCCATAAATATCACTCAAAAGTATGAATAAAATCTTATCAATTTTATTCAACCTGATTGCATTTGGCGAAAGTATAAAATATATATGTCTTGCTACTTATTCTCCCTTTACGCTGACCTCGAGAAATGCTCGAGAGAAATATTACAATTATTGCTTTTATTTCTTTCAGATTCAAGAAGTGCAAATGTTTATTAGTATTTTTTTTGTTTTTCTTATTAAAACATTTTTAGTAACATAATTTGATATTTCAAAATAAAAAAAAATGGGAAAAAAAGTATATATATGTATAGGAGTAGCGCACGTTGAATTACGAGAAAATAAAATTTTTGATGAAGAAACTTTTTTAGGAAGACAAAAATAATTATTTCTGATTTATTCTTTTATAACCATTAGTCTTTACAAAATTTCTCAGTAACATTTGTTCAACTATCATCCAAAATTCAAACAATCGGTATCAACAATAATCCATACTTATATACAAGCGTCATAAAAATTAAAAAATGTTATTTACTGCTACATGGCTGATATTATACATCACTATTTTAAAAACAAGTACCATGAACATGATTAAACTGTTTTTTATATCTAGAAGATGGCTTTAGAAGCGCGCAGTACTAATTTATTTTCAAGTCATAATAAATTACTTTTGCCTTTTGTCTGAAAATAAGATTTGTCACTTTAATCCTCTAATGTCCATAGTAGCAACAAAGGACATCAGAGTCGCCAGTTGGGAAGTAGATATTTTTTTATTCAGATAGCTTGATTGCTACCACTTTTTAAAAAATAGTAAAATTCGACTGATTTAATGACAGTATATACTCGGAATATTACTGTTTTGAAAAAGTGGTTGAAATCAAGCAATATGTTTTTTTTAAAGGGGGTGGGGGGTGACTGGTAACTCTTATGACAACTTAAGGGGACTCTTCACTCACTTGAAAACACCCGCTCCGTAATGTTAAACCAATGGGCAGGCTATTTTCGAATTTCCCATTTAGATTTGAATATTTTTAAACATTTTTTTTTTTTTTTTGCATAGGATAGCTGAGCACGATCTTTAATATGACTTTTTTTTTACTTTTTCGATTTTGGATGCAGATTTTTTTAAGAAAGGTACTTTCAGTTTCGAAACCGGTTGTGAAAGTGAAAGTATCTTTATTAAAAGATCTGCAACCGAAATCGAAAAGTAAAAAATAACCATATTAAAGATCGACCTCAGCTATCCTATGCAAAATAAAAGGTTTAAAAATATTAAAATTTAAACAAGAAATTGGAAAATAACATGCCCATTGATTTAATATTACGTAGCGGGTGTTTTCAAGGGAGTGAAAAGTCTCCTTAACGACATAGTACAAGATGTTAATAAAGTCTTCGATTTTTTTTAAGGCGTAGGGGAGAAATTAAAGGGATAAGAAACTATGTTCTATACATAACCACAACAAAAGCATATGATGGTTGCATTATGTCATTGGTTTTGGAATGCAAACAACACTCTGGGGAATTTAAATTAGTATGGATTTATTTGTGTATAAATAACCTAAGAATGGCATTGGACTTGTGATAAAAACAGCTCAAAAATTGTAAAAAAGTACATAGTTGTTAGTTTTGTTTGTTGAAAAACAATTATTGCATAAAATTTTAAAGTATTCTAATGATGAATTTAAATGCATATCTATTTATCTTCCGTTGATTTGATTTTTTTTACACGCAGATTAATCTGCGAGCAATGAATTATTATATTAAAGAGAAATATTTTTTTTTCAACTAGTTAAATCATCTCCAACCTTGGTACTCCAAACCTGAAGAAGAAAAATGAACCATTATTTTGAATAAGAAGTTCAGTTTCATTTAAGATGTATTGCCTTTTAACTATTTATTCAACACTGATTTATTTAAAATTTTTATACTAATATATTTTGCATATCATCTCCTGTAATTGGAAACCGCTCGATCATGAAAAAATCAGTTATGTGTTTAAGAAAAGGAGGAAAAATAATATAGACAGTTTAACTAAAAATGTACCTCATTTGCATATATTTCTTCACACGCCAATGAGACAAATTATATTTTTTTAAACAAAAATTAAAAGTAAGAATATTAAAACTGCCTCATTATTATTGTTATTATTATTGGTATTTATCTCACACAATTTATTACATAAAAATACCGCAAAATAAAACAATGTCAGTTTTTCAAAGGTAACAAGAAATCTAAAGCTCTTCAAAAATGCTTGGATGATATTAAAATTGCATCTTTTATTCAATACTATTAAGTCGTTCATCGTAAATAATATTCACATGTGTCATAAAATGTAATACATTTCAACAATCTTCTAACAAAAATAAATCAGAAGCAGCAGTTATAAAACCTCAATTATTTGAAAACAAGTGGGTAAGTGTGATCACAGATCGCACAGAGGGTTTCGTTTAGTATTCTATTCAAAACACTTTATCCTTTTGCAAAATCTGTTAGTTCCACATTTCGCAACCAGAGGGCGCACTCTATTCTAAACAAACCTCTATCCAAACGAAACTCCGTTTTACAACCTATCCGTAGATATATGAGTCGAGGGGATCGGGCAAATAGCACCCGAGATAGGTAGGCGCCATCTGGCGGTAAAAATTGGTAACAATATGTAAGGCTATGGTGCATAATATGAAAGAGTGGTTAAAGGGGTGTCGGCAAAAGTTAGAAAAAGTGCCTCCCGGGTGAAAAGGGTGGAGTTTAGAAAAATTGCTTAAAATACACAAGTTAGAACCCAGATGGGTAAATAACATGAGATTTTTTGAAAATTTTTATGATTTTTCGTATGATCACAAGTGTTCTGCTATAAATATGCAAAATTTCAAGTATTGAACTTAATTAGGCACTGAGTTAGAAAAATTGCTTAAAATACACAAGTTAGAGCCCGAAGAGGTAAATATAAGACTGAATTTTTAATGTTTTTTCATGTAATCACAAGTGTTCTGCTATAAGATGCAACATTTCATGTCTCCAACTTAATTTGGGGCTGAGTGAGAAAAATCGCCTAACATGCACATGTTAGAGACCGGAGGGGTAAATATAAGTCTTTTTGACATTTTTATGACTTGTCATGTGATCACAAGTGTTCAGCTATAAGTATGCAAAATTTCAAGCCTCCAACTTAATTAGGGGCTGAGTTAGAAAAATTTCTTAAGGGTGTTCTCAAATCCAAAAGGGCAACTTTCTGACATAAGTTTTAATTTATTTTTGTTCAAAAATGCATGAAACTAGCTGGTGGTGTTGTTCAGAAACTATGCCATCGAGCTGTTTTTTCCATTTTTTTTTTTTTTTTTTACAAACGCAATAGATCTTTCAGAAAATAGTGTCTCAAAGTTGATGATTTGAACCGAGTTTTCGCACGAGCGGAGAATAATGCCTCGAGAGCGGGAGAAAAACGTGATCAAAAATGCTTATAACTCAATAGATAATTTATTGATCAAAAAATGGAAAACACAGTTTAATTTCAAATCGCTTCCATGACCAGGCTTTCCAATTTTATATCATTCCGTTAAAAAATGAATTTGTAAATGTGTCAAAACATTTTGCGATTGTTGAGCAGAGCAGTTAAGAACAGCCTTAAAATACACAAGTTAGAGACCAGAGAGGTAAATATAAGACTTTTTGAAATTTTTATGATTTGTCGTGTGATCGCAAGTGTTCAGCTATAAGTATGCAAAATTTCAAGTCTTCAACTTAATTAGGGGCTGAGTTAGAAAAATTGCTTAAAATACACAAGTTAGAGCCAGGAAGGTTAAATAATATGATACTTTTAAAAAATTTTTATGATTTTTCGTGTGATCGCAAGTCTTCTGCAATAGTATTCAAAATTTCAAGTCTTCAACTTAATTAGGGGCTCAGTTAGAAAAAAAAGCTTAAAATACACAAGTTAGAGCCCAGAAGGGTAATTATAAGTACTTATAATTACCCTTCAGGTAAGACTTTTTCAAAATTTTCTTATTTGTCGTTTGATGTGAGGTGTTCAGCTATAAGTATCCATCATATATAGTTTCTGAGAACAGGCTCTGTGACAGACAGACAGAGGAGTGAGACGAATAGGGTTTCGTCAGATGAACGAAACCTTAACAAGAAAAACTCCTCCGAAAAAGAAAGAAAGAAATCTTTTTAGGAAGTAAAAAATCAATGCTTATCTATCCACTTCCTTTACATGTGTTTGAAAACTCAAACATTCATTTAATTTCAGCAAATATGAATTTACAGTAAAACTTGTACATTTTCAGCGTGTGTTTAAAAGTTGGATGTAATAAATGCAATAAACTATGCAGTAAAATTACATCACAGCACTTGAAAATTCAAGAACAGATTCATTTACAATGAAAGGTAAATTTTCCAACTCATTGTGTTGTAAAATTACATTACCGTACTTGAGAATGCAAGTACTCGTTCATTAAAACGAAACTTGAATTTTACAATACATTGTGTTGTAAAATCACATCACCGTGCTTTAAAATACAAGCACCTGTTCATTACAGTAAAGCTTGAAATTTACAACACACTGAGTTGTAAAATTACACCACCATACTTGAAAATTCAAGCACACGTTCATTAAAACAAAAACTGAAATTTACAACACACTGTGTTGTAAAATTACATCACCGTACTTGAAAATTCAAGCACACGTTCCTTACAACAAAAATTGAAATTTACAACACACTGTGTTGTAAAATTACACCACCGTACTTGAAAATTCAAGCACATCTTCATTACAACATTGCTTGAAATTTACAACACATTGTGTTGTAAAATTACATCACCATACTTGAAAATTCAAGCACACATTCGATTACAGCACACTTGAAATTTACACCACAATGTGTTGGCGATTTTTTTACCAGCACGTTGTGTTGTAATCTGGCATATTCATTTTTTACAGTGTATATGCAGAGAGTATATACTAGAGAATATATATTCTATAGCTATGTAAGGTGTGCAGAGTTTCTTAAAAAATCCAGTGTGTATATAACGTAGACCTACCCCTACATCCCTGGGAGTTCTATAATCTGGTTAACGTGATTATGAAAGATATATTAAATTTAACTATATAAAATGCAAAGAGAAATTTCGTTTGGATCTCTTACAACTTGAGTTCTACTGAATAGATTTTGATGGGACTTGCATTGTTAGATAATTTTCAGAAAAAAATTAGTATATCATATCGTTCTACGTTGCTTAGTTAAATAATTATGGGGGGGAAATTCAAAATCAAATGAACACGATTATGAAAGATTGGCTTTTTTAAAAATTCTGCTGGGTGGATTTTGATGGGACTTAAACTGTTAATTAGATAAATTTTTAGGGAAGGTTTTGGTACATTTGCCTGTTTAAAAGATTCTGCTAAGTGGATTTTGGAGGAACTTGCTCAGTTAGTTAATTTTTCAGGGAATATTTTAGTATAAAACACATATCGTTTTAGGTTGCTTAGTTATAGGATTTTGGCTGATAGTTCTAGAATCATGTGAGCCCAATTATAAAAGATTATCCTTTTAAATAGGTTCTATTGGACTGATTCTGAGGAGAATTGCATTGATAAATTTTCAGAAGAAGGGCATAAATATATTACATATTGTTCTATCGTACTTTACCAAATCCTACAGTAAAGGATCAACTATAGAAGTTGGTCCTTAACAGCTCAAATTTTGTGTGTCTCAATAGAAAATATAATAGCATAATGACGTCCATATTGTTTGTAGCAATTCGGATGGGCATTCCAGGTTAATGTCCATATTGCTTTGAAACGCTCAATCAAATTCACAGATACATTTCGTATGATTTACGGTTTGTTTAAAAAATAAAAAAACGACCAACGTAGCGGGCGAGGGCTGCTAGTATATCATATTTGTTTAAAAAAAATTAAAATGTCTGATTTTGAGATATGAAAGGTCAAAATGTTTGACCTTGAAATTAAAAATTCAAAAAATATGTTCATGTGAAAGCCCAATTCAAACACTTTCCAAAGACACAAAAAATAAGTCCTTATGACAGTCAGGAAACAAATGACTAAATTTGTATTGCATGAAATGCAAAAATTACGTTTTTTAGCCGTCTTTAAAGCTAATTATCTGTGAAACCAAATGAGATAGAGGTTTATCATTGGATATTTAGTCATTTCTCTATAAACCTAACAGTTGAGCTTAACATCATAAAATTCTGGAGGTCAGGTAGAAAATGCCACTTTTTTGTGTTGATTTGACAATTCACCAGATTTAGTTTAGACCTTTGAACAGATTGTTTGTGGTGTAAAATTATTAAAAAAAAAAAAAAAAGTTTTTTTACCTTAGATGTTAAATTTAGAGTGGTCTGCTTAGTGGGGGAGAAAACCAAAGGAGCTGCTGGAATAAGGATGAAAATAAGGAATTTTGCTTAGTAGCCACTGGCCGGTAGGTTGGTTTTTTTTTAGTAGCCAGTTACTGGCTAGTGAAAATAATTTCTTTAGTAGCCAGTAAATACATTTATGTCACTGAATATTTAACTAAAAAAATGAGAGTTTAGAGAAAATAAGTAATTTATGTACTAAATAAAAATATTTTAATTCAGATTGTTTTGAATAAACTTGAGATATTAATTTCCAATCTATTTTAAATTTTAAAATAAGTTAACACCAAAGTTATATGCAACATGCTTATGTAACTAAGTAAGTCCCAGTAAGTCCCGGGCCGACTTTTCCAGGCCCGGGCCTAGCCCGACTCACAGAAAAAAAAATTTGGCCCGGCCCGATACAAAAATTAAAAGTTTGGCCTGGGCCCAACTTTCGAATCATACGAATTTGAATATTTTCCAACTGAGCGAAAAAATTCCCAGCCTGGGCATTTTTTCGCTCAGTTGGAAAATATTCAAATTCGTATGATAACTTTACCAATCAGTTTGATTGTGTTAAAATAATAGTTCATCTACGTATCCATCGTTTATATGGAGTTCCATTACCTGCGGTTTATTCTGTTGAGCTGTGTACATGACAGACCAGATGTTCTACCAATAAGGTTTTCTGAGCGAAATATGCTGGCTGGTTGTCGGCCCAGTTAGCTTAAACGGAAAAGCATTGGCCTTGTAAGCCAAGGATCTGGGTTCGATTCCCAGCCTGGGCATTTTTTCGCTCAGTTGGAAAATATTTAAATGGGGGTATATTTGTAACCACTCATATTAAGGAACGCTCAATATATACATACAGAGAGAGAGAGAGAGTTGTGCATTTTAGGAATAAGTGTGAGATATCTATCAAATAATCTAATTATTAGGCAGATGAATTTATAATTGTGATAAATTTACTTGAATATACAGTACAGGACCTATTATCCGGAATCCTCGGGACAGAAGGCTTTCCGGATTTTGGAATTTCGGGTCCTCCTGAATTTCGCGTTTTTTCCGCGATCCTTTGACGAAATTAGCATTTATTTTCAGATCCTTTGACGAAATTAACGTTTTTTTCGCGATCATTTGATGAAATTCGTGTTTTTTTCCCGCGATTCCTTGAAAACATTTGCGCTTTTTTGCAATCTTTTGAAGAATTTTGCGTTTTTTTCGATCCTTTGACGAAATTCGCATTTTTTTCGCAATTCTTTGAAATAAATTTGCATTTTTTCGCGATTCTTTGATGAAATTAACGTTTTTTTCTGCAATTCTTTGACGAAATTAGCGTTTATTTTTCATGATCCTTTGACAAAATTTGCGTTTTTTCGCAATCCTTTGAAGAAATTTGTGTTTTTTTTCGCGATCCTTTGACGAAATTTGCATTTTTTCACAATTTTTTGAAAAAAAAACATGCATTTTTGTTCGCGATTCTTTGACGAAAGTGGCGTTTTTTCGCGATTATTTGACAAAATTAGCGTTTTTTTTCTGGAATTCATTGACAAAATTGGCAGTTTTTTTTCATGATCCTTCGACGAAATTAGCATTTTTTTCACGATCTTTTGACGAAATCGTTTTTTCTGCGATCTTTTGACGAAATTAGCGTTTTTTCCGAAATCCTTTGGCAAAATTTGTGATTTTTACCGCGAACAATTGACGTTTTTTTTTAACGAATCGTAATGTAAATTAATTTTATACTAAAATTTGAGAGAAAAATTTCCTAATTTCAGGGGGGGGGGGGGGGGGGGGGGGGGGGTGTTTCCCTGCCACTGAAGTAACATATTTTAGTGGTTACACACTGAAACACAACGGACTGAAAAAAAATTTAGAAAACTGAGAAGTTCGAAAATTTTTAGAAATTACAAAATTTTAGTAAAAATTTACAAATTTAGAAAATTTTCAATTTTTTTCCGGATTTTGGAATTCTGGATAATGGGTCCTGTACTGTATAACTTTTCCCCTTAAAAATTTGAGAATTATTCTAGACATTGAATGACATTTGAATTGGGGACATCTTAAATCAAAGAGAGTTTTGAATGCTAGAAGCTATTAGAAAGAAAAAAATTTTGTACGATTCCTTTATGTACAGATTATCTTCAGACTTAGGTTGGGTGGGATTAAGAAAGTAGGATGCTGTAATTATAAAAGAAGAATCATGTTAGATATAGACTCTAATGTTAAACTTTTTAAATAAATATATAATTCTATTTAGTGTGTCTTTATGTCTACTGCTGAAGTTCGAAAACATGTTTTGATTTTTTTTGTAAATTTTAACTCTACATTTTAAATGTGAACTTAGATCATTTTTCCGACAATAAATTTCAAAGAAACAAAATATTACCCAAAAGTCTTTAACTATAAATATTTAACCAAAATCTATAAAAATGACCTAAATAATAATAAAAAAAAAGACCCTAAAAGTGCAAATGTCAACAAATGTTTCGCCTCTGGTAAGGTGTTAAAAAATTATTAGGTTATTGTAACATGTTACCAAGCTAGTGGTGTAATGATGGAGCCTGTTAACAAAAAGTAACTGTTTTCCCATCTCTACTTATTAGTATATTAATTTTGCATGGATCAACACGTTTTTCAGTTTAAAACAGGGTTCCATCATAGGCAGGTTCCTTTTCACACATTTTCTTATATTTTAATTTAGCTATATTTTATTATACGTAGAAATCTACTATTCTTCAAAAATAGTAAATTTTAATGTTTAAGTGTAGAATAATGGCAATTCAAAAATGTATGCATTTTTTGCAAAAATTTTTGGGCTAGGCCTAATTTAACTGACTTTTAAATGGACCAGGCCACGCTGAGACAATGATTTTCATACGGGATGGCTCAAAACTAGGGCTGAAACTTTTGGGCCGTGAAGACTAGGAATGAAACTAGGCCCGGCTCTGTACAGAAAAATTAAGTTCGGCCTGGCCCGAGCCGTCAGAAAAAAAGTATGGCCCGGGCCCGGCCCGGCAAGACTGCCGTGAATGAAAATCGCCCGAGCCGGCCCATGCAGATCTCTAAGTCCCACTATGCTAAGGTACTTGTGTAGCTATTGACATAAATACCTCTCCCTTTTTTTTGTATGGAATTAAAATCTGACAATTAAAAAATAAGTATGTTTATTCACTGACTAACAGGTGTGATCCAAAATTTAAAATAAAAAAATTCTGAAATTCACAGAAAATTTTAGGATAGGGTACAGTAGAGGGAGAGACAGGGGGTCCCCTCCCGATACTAATTGTTTTTTCCGTGCTCCATTAACGAAATTCCCTTTTTTTCCACGATTATTTGACAACATTCGTGTTTTTTTCCCGAGATCTTTTGACAACATTCGTGTTTTTTCACGATTCTTTGACGAAATTCGCATTTTTTTTTTCACGATTCTTTGAGGTAATGTGCGTTTTTTCCATGATCCTTTCAGGAAATGTGCATTTCTTTGACAAAATGTGGGGTTTTTTCGCAATCTTTTGACAAAATTCTTGGGTTTTTTATAGCGATCTTTTGACAAGTCTCTTTTTTTTTTTTGCGATTCTTTGACGAATTTTGTGGGTTCCCCCCCCTCCTCGATTCTTTGACGTAATTCACATTTTTTGGCAATCTACTGACGATATTTGCATTTTTTGGCGATTCTTTGACGAAATGTGTGATTTTTTTCACGATCCTTAGACAAAATAAGCCTTTTTTTTCCCCAAGATTTTTTGACAAAATCCCTTTTGTAAAATCCTGCATTTGGCTGGTTCTTTGCATATTTTTAATCGTCAGTTTTTTGCCAGATGGCGAGTGCTTATTTTCATCTTTATGCTGGAATAGAATTTGCAATAAATGAATACCTTCTTTGTTAGTGCATAAACAAAAAAAAAATTACTTAGCAAAGCAAATAAAAGCATAAGAGCTTTCCACTGTCCACAAACTAGGAAACTGCCTAAAATAGAAGAGGAACTTATGATATATCTTGAGGAAAATCAAGACGACAGTTGTGCTGTTATAAGCAGAAATGAAGAAACTTTGATTTTTTTTTTTTTTAATATTGTTTATTAAAATGTCATAACTATCAAAAAGAGGGTTACAACCCTCTTTTTGATAGAAACATTAAGACTTTGATACCATTTTGATAGAAACTAATTAAAGAAACAATTTCTTTAATCACTCGACCCCCCCCCCCCCTTCCCCTCTACCAAGAAAATTTAAACACAAATATATACTTTGGGGTCATCCAGAAATGATGTCATGCTCTGAGGGGGGTTCGTGAAATTGTGACAAGGGGGTGGGAGGGGGTAAGACGAAGTGTGACATCACACATTTTGGGGACATTACATTAGAGGGCTTACTTTCCCCGAAGATGAGAGTGATGTCAAAATGCCTGTGTACTCTATGGACGAGCATATATCTTCTCCAAGAGAGGAAGAGTCAATAGTAAATGATTCAGAATAATTTCTATTTTATGATTTAATATATAATTTTATAAATGTTCATATTAATGTGACAAATGAAATGTGATGGCAATTCCATTTAAGTAAAACTAACATTCAGGCTTCTTCTTCAAAATCAATCTGTTTTAAAGTAGGGGAGAGTGGTAATGAATGGGCCATTAACAAAATATGAAAAAGTATTTGCATAAAATTATTTTAGATGCCACCAATAGATGAAGCTATTTGTCCTACCAAACACATCAAATTTTCCATTGTTTGGGAGAAGGCATTTTCCCACTAGAGTAGGATGGTAAGAATCTGATTTAAATGTAAATTTTTTCCCTTTTCAGTAAAATAAATATGCTAAAAAGTATCTATTATTTCATTGCAGATATGTGTATTAGCAAGTCTTTGCATATCTGTAAACTAATTTTAGGATGTATTTAGATGCTATTTGAATTTAATGTATTAAAAAAAACCTGAATATATTCCAGAAGTATAGGTGGAGCTGAATGGGCCACTATATCATGGTCATGAATGGGCCACCTTTGCCCTGATCATTAAAATATGGTTTTTCTTTCTTTCTTTTTTTTTCAGATTTTCTCTTTAATATGAAACATAACTAACTGTAATGGATTTAGATTAAATTACTGTCTAGTTATAGAATAGGTTTATAGTGATGTCTAAAATATAATTTGCACATTTTCACACTAAGAAATATTAGTTATTTATTAGAAACTTAAGTTAAATTGTATAAATGATTAAAGTGAACTGTCCAGTTTATGACTACACCTACCAGTATTTCTCCATTTGATATAATACTAGAATAATTGTTTATATTCTGAATCTGATGGGTAGAATAAATAATACCAAAAATTTACACTAAATAGTCAATTAATAGGCAGTTCCAAACCTGTTACAACCATGTTGTTTAATATTAATTTTGAAAAATATAAATGTCGTTAAATCATAATGTGTATTATCTATTATTTTTATGTATATTTTATGTTCTTTCTTTCTTATAATATCATTATTTTGTCATTTTTATGCTACAATTATGCGATTTAATAATATCACTTTTGATGTTCATAAATTTTGATAAGCATTGTGTATTACTTATTATTTCAATAATGCTCTTTGATCATATCATGTCAAGTACCATTCATTTTGTCATATTTGGTGAATAAAAGATTAATTCCACATTTTTTCATTGAATTCATTTAGTGGCCCATTCATTACATTCAGCCCCATGGATGGGAATGAATGGGCCAAATTTCTATATTTTTCTTTTCTATTATCATTCATTATAGACATTTTCTAATCCAATTTTTATGATTTTTTTATGTAGTAACCAAATAAATAAAGTAACTGAAGAGCCAATTCTAAGAAAAAAAAAAAAAAAAAAAAAAAAAAAAAAAAAAAAAAAACTATTAGAAAAAATTACAAAAATTAAAAACCAAAAATTGTCCTATTCATTACCACTCTCCCCTATTTTGTGTTCATAAAGTAAATATAAGATTTTAAAACCAAATATATTAAATTCCATTTCAAATTCTAAAATACTACTGTTTTCAATTGCTCTTTCATAGTAATATTTTATTGTATATTAATTATGTTTTTTGTTCTAAACCTTAATCTTATTTCAGACAAAATAAGTACATAAATTATTTTTTATTATTATTAAAACACATAGTTTAAAGTTCAAAAATAAAATTTGAAATATGACCTATATAACGTAGTGCTTTGCTTCTGAATTGCAAGTATATGTTTACGTAATATAGCGTGACGTGTGACAAGGGGAGGGGAGGGGGTATGGTAAAGTGTGACATTTTGTGACAAAGGAGGGAAGGGGGGGGGGGTAAAAAATATTGAAAAAAAGTGTGACATCATTTATGGATCGCCCCTTTAAAAAAAATTATTTTACTCACCTCTTACTTTTGGTATCAGAGAAATGGGGGGGGGGGGGTGTGCAAATTACGTGAATAAATCTAGTATTTTACTAACACTTTGGTGATACAAGTAGGTCAGTGATATTTTTTTTCAGCACAAACAGTATAATTTTACTGCTCAATAATATATGTATAGATACATAAATTCTCATTAATTTACACATTAATCTTACTCAAAATTTTTAAGGCTTATTTTATTGCGATAACTTACACAATATGCCATGTTATTACAGTATTTCAAAATTCAGAGTATAAATCGGAATGTTGCTCCATTCATTATTCAGTAAACAAATTCAAAAACATGTGCAATACTTAACATGTTAAAGTATACATAAAAAAAAAAGGGCTGTAATTACATTTATAAAATTCAGCATTAAAAACTTACAAAAATCATGTTTATAAAACATTCCCTTATGGTGTAAAAGTCAAATTCATAGGTGACAGATGTCCACCAGGTGTTGCTGCATTTGGAAATCTAGTTTGCCCCTGACTCTTTTTTTCTTCTTGAAGATAATTACGACAGGCTGCTATTTGTCTGAGGAGAGTTTTGGCATCTTCTTTCGTTTCAGGATAATCCATACATTTCTGAGCATTTTCATGAGCCTCTTGAAGTTTCATGTGTTCATAGTAATATTTGGCCAAATACAAATATGCATGACATAAGTCATCTCTATCAGTTGCATTTCTAGCTTCAGCATCTTTGATGAAATCTGTGTAAGCTGCAGCTGCTTGTCTCTCTTCATTTAATTTTTCATACATTTTGGCTAATTTGATAAGTGCAGTTCCTTCAATGTCACCAACTGCATGAGCTTTCCAAAAGCATTTTTTTGCTTCTTTTAGTTTCTCTAACTTTTCGTAAGCTTCACCAAGAGCAACCATCATTCTGGAATCATAAGGTCTCAGTTGCTGAGCTTGTTTGTAATAGTATAAACAATAATAAGGCATCTTCAGAATTTCATAAGTTTGTCCTAATCCATACCATGCTCGATAATCTCTTCTATTCACTTCAATAGCCTGTCTATAAGCTTGTATAGCAAAACTAGTATTTTTCATTTCCATATATTCATGACCCATAAGAGTCCAAGCAGAAAGATAATTTGGATTAAGTTTTAATGCTCGCTGAAAATATAATACAGCCTTTTCATGTTGAGTTCGTAAACTGTAAAAATTACCAATTACACAACAAGTTTCAACTCTATATTTATCAATATCGCAAGTAGTATGGGCTAAATTACTCAATTCTACTCTCATTTCACGAACATATAACAAATTTGAATAGATATCCATATTATCAAGTCTGTGGGGGTCAACTTTAAGTATTTCCTGAAAACCAGAGATTGCTTTATCAAGCTCTCTCATGTTATGATAAGCTATTGCAATCTGAGACATGACATAGGTACTTTTGGAAAATCCTATATCCATTAATTTTGAATATATTTCAAGAGCTAATTCATTCATTTGTATTTCTAAATATGTATGAGCTAAAAAGAAATCTTTTATCCAACAATCTGGTAGGCTTAAATCATTCAGCATTTCTTTGTCTGAAATGAGAGAAGCTAATTCTAACCATGATCCCCAAAAGAATGGTTCATTGCGAATTGCTTCACAAAGTATTTCAAGTGCATACTTTTCAAGTTGTAATTTTTTCAAAACAATGCCATATAAATACAAGCAGTATCCATCTAATGAACCAGTTAAGTAAGCTTTTTGTAGCTGAAGACGCAAAGATTTTAAATATGCATTTTTTGATTTATCAACAGGAGGTGAAATATCAGCAATGTCATCTAATCTTTTTTTCTCACCAGAAGAATACAAAGAATAATAATGCAAAAACTTGGAAACCTGTGACTGGCAGTTCTGAGTAAAATATGCAGCTCTGTCGTACTCTTGCAAATCAAAATAAGACTTGGCTAAAGAATACTTTGCAAATTCTTTTTTATCCAGCATATCACTATCATCCATACTTTCAGATTCAGGTTCTTCTAAATCACTTAATGCTAAATACAGTTCTGAACACCAAGCACCAGCATGCTTCAGTCCTCTTTTACTGCACTGTGCCATCATTCTTCTTAAATCAGTGCTAACTTTTCCTAAATCATAGTCAGTTACTACTGCCATTTTTATAATACAATTTATCCTCTTGTGAATTATATAGCTGCAAAAGAGCAAGTTAGGAACTTAAATAAACTTATACATGAAAATGAAATGAAACAAAAAAATAATAAATATAACTGTCTCAGCATAACACTATAAAAATATTAAATATTTGTAAATATCAAATAAAAATCAGCTATGTCTACAAATAACACAAATACAAAAATGGAATGCTAAAATTAAAGCTCTAAAGATGGGATTAACCAACACTGTTTAAACCCATGTCCTCATAAAATTTTTCCATGAATTTTTCATCCATTCTTCCTAAACGAGCCAAAAACTCAGCCTTTTCTTCCTCATTCCATGCAGCATACCATTCACGAAATAATTTCATTCTGCACTGAAAAATACTAGGGCGGCGATCATTCAGTTCTAAATTATCCACAGAATTAGCAATTCCATTTACATCTTGACGAGAATAGGTTTCCTTCAGAATATTATAAAAGTCATCCCTTTGCATTTCACTATATTCCATGAACCACTGAACTAAATAATTAAGTTGTTCAGCTATTCCAATGGGCCCTTTGTTTGCCATATTTTATTGACTAATTTTTTCCGAAAGCAAAAAAACAAAATCAGGATCAATTTCAAGCAATTTAATTTCAAACTTTTTTTTACCTTCCAAAGACCAATTACTGAACCACAAAGAAAACTGTTTTAATTGACACTGAAATGTAGTTGGGGTCTGTCTAGAGAAAGTCAAAGACTGCAGCCCACTTTCTAAATCCGGCACATCTGGTTTAATATTGGACACTAAAACTTTCAAAAATTCTTGTCTCTGGGATTCAGACCAATTGCAAAACCAATGTTGAATAGTTCGAATTTCCTGTTCTTCAGGAGTTAAGGACATAGAAGAAACAAGTAACCTAAACAAAAACAGAATGTAGGAAAAATTAATAAATTCAAATTTAATATCGGACAACATAAACAATCAAATATAAAAATCTAGTACAATTAGAAATTAAACTTCTGCAACATGAAAAAAGGTACTTTCCTGTTAAAGGGCCTCAGCACTTTAAAAAAAAGTTAGATTAATTTGGGCTAAAGAAAGTGAGATTTGTTGCCAAATAAAAATTTTTTCCTGTGATTGACTTAACTATTTCAAGATATTTTCCGACTGATTCCATGAATTTTCCTCCTTTTGTTTTATATAAACATGATTGATAGCCAAATTTCGTAATATTTTCCTTGTATTGATTGGCAAATGTTGTGGGCTTTTTCTTGCAAAAAAATCGGGATTTTTCTACCTGCGACTGATAGACAAATTTCGCAATACTTTCTTTCTATCAAATGGCAAAAATCACAGGCATTTTTCTGCTACTGATTGACGAACTTCGCTCTCTTTTTTTCTTTTTGCCATAACTGATAGACGATTTTCGCGATGGGTTTTTTTCCCCGATTATTCAACAATTTTTTTTTTTTTTTTTCTGATGATCCACTGATGTATTTTGTGTTTTTTTGCCCATGACCAATTAGCGAATTTTGCAGTGTTTACCTTGTACCCATAGACAATTTTTGAGGCTTTTTCTTGTGACCAATTATAGAAAATCTTGACTTTTTTCCGCTACCGATTGACGAATTTTGCAGTTTTTTACAACAATCCACCGACAAATTTCACATGTCAGACATGCTGCGAAAAAAGAAAACTCCAACTAGGTTCCCTAACAACGATAATATTGAACAGTTAAAAGAAATCATACAAAAAAAAAAAATAAAAAAAAAAATGAGGAAATTGATCGCTTATACCAAAAGCAGAAAGAATTTTTTGATTTGAAAACCTGTGACAGATTGGCGAATTTCGCAATATTTTCTTTCTAAAGATTGACAATTTTTTGTCGCTTTTTCTTGCGATCAATTGGCAAAAGTCTGTTTTTTCTGTGACACTGACTAAATTTTGCGCATTTTTATCTGCGGCCGATAGGTGAATTTCACGAATTTTTTTTCTGCTTACTGATTGCAAATTTTATCTTCCCCCCCCCCCCCCCCAACCAATTAGCAAAAATCACAGGTTTTTTTTCCCAGGACTGATCAATGAATTTCTCACTTTTTTTTTTTTTTTACCCGTGACTGACCAGCGAATTTAGCAATATTTACTTTGTACCTTGTACCGATAGGCAAATTTTGTGGCTTTTTCTTTTGCAACCAATTGGAGAAAATCTTGATTTTTTTTCTCACTACTGATCGATGAACTTCGTAGTATTTATGATGATCCACGGGCAGATTTTGCGTTTTTTTAACCTGGGATCAATTTCTGATTTTTACAATAGTTTCCTACTACCAATTGGCAAATTTTGCAGCTTTTTCTTGCAACCGATTGGCGAATATCGTGAATTTTTTTTATGAATTTTGTATGTTTTCCTACAACAGGATGACGATTTTTTATTTATGACTGATTTACAAATTGCGAAAGATTTTCCCATGACCAATTGATGAATTTCATGATTTTTTTTTTTTTTTTCGGGAGATTGACTGACGAATTTTGTACTTTTTCCAACGATTGATGACAAATTTTGTTGAAAATGATAATTTGAAATATTCTGCAGAGAAGTCTATTGTTTTGTGATGTACAGGGGTGGGGAAATACATCATTTTACTTGCCACTGGCAAGTGGATTTTCTGATATGGGGAGATAATTTTTAAGCAGTCTGGAAATGTGCAGGTTATAGAAGCCAAAAACCTTATTTTTTTTACTAGTTAGCTATATTTTGCAACTTTCCAGATTACTGCAGTGTAAACATGGACTCCCTCAAATCCGCAATTAAAAATTTTAAGAAAATCTGTGACTATGGTGCAACAACTTTTCTTTAAATTGGTTGATTTCACATGGAATGACCCAGGGGTCATTCCACACGAATTCAACCAATGGGTGTTGCAGCATAGTCACGGATTTTTTTAAAATTTTTTTTGTAGACAGACATAGTAGTGAAACCCTCAAATCTGAAATTTAAAACTAATTTGCGCAATATTCACTGAGATATACCCTTTTAAAAAATGGTCATTTTTACCAAATGGCGGCCATCTTGGATGCTATCCCAATGTCTATAAATGTCCATAACTTGACAACTAATGATTCAAATTTTATTTCTGGTACCAATTTAAAGCTATTTATATAAAGAATGCATATATGATATTAAAACAATGGTAAATTTTTATTTTAATACTGTTTATTACATTTAAACAGAAAATATCACCCTCAAAAAATGACTTACTGTAATGGGCCATAAAAAAATGACCCATCATAAATTTTTTTCAAACTTGCTAAAAACATTGCTCCATATGTATACTTTAAACAGGAAAAAAATTGGAGAGGTAAAATTTTTCATTAAAGAAAAATAGCTTCTTACACATAGGATGTCATTTACCTAACAGTGACTATCTTAAAACACGTAAAGTATCTTTGGTTTAACAAATAATGGTTAAAAATATTTTTTTCTGGCATATGAATTAATGTATGAGCATCAATATATAAATAATTCAATTTAGAAATACCAATCAGCAGTTAATTATACTAAAAACACATACATATTAAAATAACAGTAAATTTTCATTTCAATACTTTTTATTTCATATAAAATGATAATATGTATAATTCTAAAAAAAATATACATAATGGAAAATATTTAGAAGGAAAAATAGCCATAAAATATATTTTTTTGAAATATGGCAGAAATACTAGCTGTAAATCAGTTGAATTCAAATAAAAGATTAAAAATTAATATTAATGAGTTGATTGAGTTGACATTAGTTATTCAGTTCACTGCCAATTTCAATTTAAATGAACAAATCTTGACAAAATGAGTACACAAATCTTGTGTGATACAAATGTACAACAAAAACATCAAATATGTATAAAAGTAAGACTTAGATAAAACTTATATGAAACATATTTACATAAAATAAGAACAGGATACTTACATGGATATAACTTTATAATATATTGTTGAAAGGAACTTGATAATATGTTGTTGAAAATTACCAAGGATTTAATCTGTCTTGAAGTTTTAAGAATAAGTGTTGAATTGCTGTATGCTCCTCTGGAGCAACAGTATATGTTCTTCCTGTAGCAGTCATTGGGGTACACACTACTTTCATTATATGCTGATATGGAATCCAACAAACATCTGAAGATTTTGGCCATGAATATGATGAACTAGGACCATGAGGATGCATGAACATAATTTTATAGTCATTGAATTCCTCGCAGTAATCTAAAATCTTACCAATCCACCAATTAACACCATATCCACATGCAAAATATTGTTCACTTTTAAATGTTTGTGGTTTGTCGGTTTCACTAAATCTCACAGTAGCAATAAAATTTGTTGAGGAGCCTGATACCCTGGAAACCAGTATTTGGCCTTTATTTATTGGCACAAAACTGTGATTAACCCTTGTTCCCAGTGTTGGAAAAAAAACGGGGTTTTTTGTAAAAAACAAAAAAAAACCCGGTTTATTTGGTTTAAACCGGGTTTTTTTTTAAATATAATTTCCTATTGCATACAGATGCATATCTGTTGATAAAATAAACATTTTTGGATATTATATAAGTAATATAACTTTTAAAAATATTTAAATTAAATAATTACAGTCAATTATAAAGAAAATTGAAATCATTTCTAATTTAAATATTATTAGTAACAGCTATGTTTTATGTTCAAGTCAACTGCTCTACACAGTGAAGCATTGATACCTTGAAAATCATATGAAGATTCCTTTGATTAATAATATAACAATCAATCAATAAACATTTGATGCAGTTTCATTAATATAATATATTATTCTGTGGTTGTTATTATTATTTTTTTTTTTAATATCCAAATACTTCTGGTTATTTTGCTATCTGAGTGATAACTCCAAGTGTCCAAGTCAACATATTTGGCCATTAGATTCAGCAATTAACAGAAAAGATTGATTGGTATTCTTGAAATGCTATAACTAGCACTAAATTTTTGCAAGCTGTATTATTCAATTTGATATCTTAAGTTACTCTTTTAAATTCTTTAAGGATAATCTTCCCCAATCCCAATCCAGAAAATTTTCTTTTACAACTTAACCAAAATCTTAAAGATCATTGTATTTTGTTATTAACTGCTGTAAATAATCTGCATTTTATCAATGAAAATATCTTATGCTAAATATTCAATATTATTTATTTATCTATTTTATCTTTTCTAATTTCACATGTTTTAAGAAAAATCTTTAGGGTACCAGATATGTTCATCAGCACATGCTAATTTTCATTCTACATGCATAAAAACATGACCTAGGCTCATTATGTCACATGTTGACTGCTGAGATGAAGTGTTAAAAGTAGAAATGACTTCTATCAATAATTTAAAACAATTAAATTACAAAAAGGAGAAAATATTATATTAGATTTTTTCTAAAAAAACCAAATGTTTTTTTTTTTTGACAAAAAAACCAATTGGTTTAAACTGTGGTTTAAACCATGGTTAAAACCATTTGGTTTAAACCGTGCCAACCCTGCTTGTTCCTACGATTGTATCTGCCTTTGCATACCTATCTGCTAACTGATTATTGGCAATTTCAATTTCAGATTTTGTTATAAAAAAGCTTTCAATTCCTTTAACATATTCTTTTGCAAATGTATACAGATCAAATGCATTTAAGATAACATCTTTGAATGGACGCTGAAGACTTGCTTTGGTGGCTATGTGTTTTATGGTGCCGCCTATTCCATCACAAGCTCCTTTTCCGTGGCAAGAGGCAAAAAAATGCCATTCAGCTTTCACACCATGGTCTTCTTCATGACGGCAGAGATTAATAAAATTTTTATAATTTTTGTATTGGGCTGATGATCCATCACTAAAATATTTTATGTATTTAATCTGTGGAATTTGTGAAATTAAATAATTGACAATTACTTTTTGAAAAGCCCAAAATGTAGTAGTGTCATGAACTAAATGCTCGCTTATTGCACACATAGGAATAGATTTCACAGTATCAGTGATACTGTCCCTTATATAAGCAAGAAAGGGGTGAACTGTAACCTGTTCTTTTTGCCAATGGATATTTTGAATAGCATCTTGCACAATGCAAGTATAGTTTTCAGAAAAATCAGCTGAAATAATAGCAGTTTCTGTATTCAATTCATCCTTTGTTTTCTTGAAATATAAACTTTGTGATTTTGCAAAAAAGTGGTGTGAACATAAAGCAAGGAGTTTTGTAATTAAATCATCAACAAATTCATCAACAGGCATAATCACTTTTTTTAATTCTGCTCCATCAGTCTTTACCCACTGTTTATAAATAATATCATTACTCATTTCCAATTCATCTAAACCCATTAAATCTTTCTTTAAAATTTCAGGAGATGGACATTTATCACACCTGTGCAACATGCATTCTTCAGATTCAATGCAACAAACAAGTTTTTTTAGCAGTGATATGTAGTCATTGATATGAATAGCATGAAGCATAAGTTTAATATTTTGATGGTATACACACACACAGACAGAATGAATACCTTTGCTTCCAGCAGTAACACATTCTCTTGGACGTAGTGAGCAAAACTTAGACAATCCAATTTTTAAGTCATGTTGTTCTTTAAATGCAATATATAAGTCCTTTAAATTGTGCAAAATCAATCTCTTTTGTTTTAATATTCTGCCGTTTTCAGTTGGAACAGATATGAAATCTTTTTTTCCAGGACACATGCGGCTGTTATTATCATCATAATAAAAATTAATAACTTTTTCTATAACGTCTGGACTCAGTTTAACACTTTTTCTTCCACTAGGCATCGATAAGATCCCTTCTGTTGATTTAAACTTCCTTGCCTTTTTTACAAGATACTGTGTAGTATTAAAATACAGTAGAGGATCTTTATAACGCAAACCTAAAAACGCAAGGTTGTGCGTTATATAGAATTTTGCGTTATATGGATCACATTTCACATATCATTAAATTTACCTTGTAAACATGGGCAAATATGTCTGAAATATTTTAAAATACATTAGAGTATCTTTATATTGCTTTCCTTGTTACCAGATGTTATCCAATCCAGATAATAATTTTTAGCATAATATAGATCATTCCATACATTCTTAAATTTACTTTATAAGATCCAAGTATACTTGGACCAAATCATTCATTATATTACTACTCATTTTCAAAACTATTTATTGTAATAATAGCAAATTTTACATTAAAAAGCCCTGAATTAAGGATATAAAGTTGAAATAATGAATTAAATTTAGTTCTGTAGAAAGTCACAATTTTTTATAATATGGGAATATAGGTGCTTCTGAATTGAAAAATTCATTGTTTACATCTGAAGAAGATTGTGCGTTATATGGAGAATTGTGTTATATGGAATTGCGTTATAAAGATCTTCTACTGTAAGTCATTGTTTGCTGTATTGTCCATGAATCTGGAACTAGTGTTAGAATTTGAACTTTTTCTTTAAAACATGCGTTTGTAAACTTCTCCAATAATTTATCCATCATAGATGTGCAGTCAGGACAAGTTGTGTCCAGGCGCGGATCCACGGGGAGAGGGGGGGGGGGGGGGGGGGGGGGGAAGGATCGGAAATCCAACGATTATCGCGAATTTCGACAAATGGTCTCCGAAAAAAAAAATAATTTCGTGAATTGTTCGCAGGTGAAAGGGTCGCAAAAAACGCGAATTTCGTCAAAAGATCGCACAAAAAACGCCAATTTCGTCAAATGATCGAGAAAAAACGCGAATTTCATCAAAGGGTCGCGAAAAATGCGAATTTTGTCAAAGAAGCACGGGAAAAATGCGATTTTCGTCAAAAAATCGCGCATTTCATTAAAGGACCACGAAAAAAACCGCAAATTTTGTCAAAAGATCGCAGAAAAAAACGCGAATTTCGTCAAAGGATCGCTGAAAAAAACGCCCATTTCGAAAAAGAATTGCAGAAAAACGCTAATTTCGCGAAAGAATCGCGCAAAAAACGCTAATTTCATCAACAGATGTCTGAAAAAAGGCGAATTTCTTCAAAGAATCGCGAAAGAAAATACGCAAATTTCACCAAAGAATCGCTGAAAAAATGGGAATTTCGTCAAAGGGCCGCGGAGAAAACGCACTTGGAAAAACGCACTTAGCACAGGGAAGAGATTCCTCTAGGTGCGCATCTACGAAGGGGGGGGGGGGGGGGGGGGTTCGATCGGGGCAAAGAAGTGAAGAACAAATTTACCAAGTTGGTTTATAAGAAATCAACACACCATACGCATTTTAACTGACTGGGATTATGATATAATCCTCTTTTGTTCATTCATCAAATACCCTTAAAATTTACCAATGTGGGGGGCAATAACAGTACATTTTTTGCACATTAGTGGCTGTCTTCAGAAAACATTAAGATGCTTGAATTTTTCAAAGGACCTTTCTTTTTCTTCTTTCTTTCTTTCTTTGGAGATTGTATCAATCCCATTCTTTTCTCAAACAATAAAGCACTCCTCAAAAATATTGTTATACAGAAATTAGAATTGTAGCTTCTTTGAAAGAACGAAAAAGTTTCAACACTTTAAAGGGATCCGCATAACGTTGTCAATTTATGTTGTAGAGATTCAACAAAAGGTACACGAAGTGGCATCGTCCCCCACCTCAACCCATAGTGTCAAAAATTATGTCGCCATATGCCTTTTGACTGGACATAATCCTATTTTGTTCACTAGTTGCCGAAACGTCAGAGAGGTTTACCATTGATACCCGAAAAGTGTTTGGTTTTCGTTTGCTTGTCTGTGTGTTCCGGGAAAACTGCCGTTAAAAGCGTTGGATTTATATCATGAGGGGGGCGACCTCCCGATCGACCCCTCTCCCGTGGATGCGCCCCTCCTGGTGTTAATTGTGCGTCTTTTCCGTGTCCCTTTGACGAAATTCGCGTATTTTTTTCGTGCTTCTTTGACTAAATTCGCATTTTTCTGAGATCTGTTGACGAAATTCGCGAAATTAGCGTTTTTTGTACGATTCTTTCGCGAAAATTAGTGTTTTCCGCAATTGTTGGCGAAATTAGCGTTTTTTCCGCAATTGTTTGGCGAAATTCGCGTTTTTTCTGCAATCCTTTGGCGAAATTAGCGTTTTTTTCTGCGATTCTTTGACAAAATTTGCGGTTTTTTTTTAGCGATCCTTTGACGAAATCTGCGTTTTCTCTGCGATCCTTTAACGATATTCGCGTTTTTTCCGCGCTTCTTTGATGAAATTCGTGTTTTTGCTCGATCCTTTGACGAAATTCGCGTTTTTCTGCGAGATCCTTTGACCTGCGAACGATTGTTGAAATCGATTTTTTTTCGGCAACCATTTGCCGCAATTCACGATAATCGATGGATTTATATTTTTTTTTAACTAAGGGGTGGGGGGGGGGGATTCGAGCCCATGAAGAGGTATAAACACCACTTAGATGACACATTTTGATTTTCAATGATATTAAGGCCCTTCAAATTTCTGAAGGCGATCCTTTTTCAGAGATTACTCTCTTCCAGAAATCTGATATTAAAAAATAGATGTGATTGTTATGTTTTTCAGCTACGGTAATTGGTTCTTATGTATTTTTTAGTGCTGAATCCAAAAATGACCTTCATTTTTTACCATACCATCACGTCAGGATTTTTCACAAATCGCAAATTTTTAAATAGTCGAAATATTGCGAAAATCTTCTGCTGTAAAATAGACGTAACTTTTTTTCATAATAACTTATTCATTTTTTTGCTTATACTATGGATTTTTACAGTTAAACATGTAAAATATTGTGTATTTAAAATCCTTATATGTGTATTTTATTCCATGCGTGGAAGTTTCTTTGAACCGCTCATGTTCTGCTTCGCGCTTTTCTTTTAATCTTCTCTATGGGGTTCATCTCGGTATCCTCTTTTATTTTGGCGGTTGATAAAGCTGGGAAATTTGTGGCAGATGTATTTAAAACATGTACCTTCTTTTGTTGCTGTACTTACAAATTGCTTTGAGAGATTTTGGCTATTTTTAGAACCCCGGTACGGTATGCTATTTCTTTCTCCCAGCTTATTTTGTGACACCTCCAAAAAATAACGTTACCTTACAGAAGCCAGCCGTGAAACAAAGCAGTACGATTTAGTACTCTATAGCAATTTTTTAAACTTCTAAGCATCGCACATTTTCAATGTTTATACCGTCATATTCGAAAAAAAAAGTACTTTATAATGCAATTTGTTTGAAAACTGCATCTCCATTTATTTTTGAAATATTATTATTATTTTTTTTTTTTGTAGTTTTTAGAGCCATTTGCTTAATATTGGCAACGGAAGAACTCCATTTCTGTAGAAAGTGAAAGAAAAATAGCAATTATATCTTTTTGTTGCCATTTTCCCATAAAAACTGAAAATAAAAAAGTTAAAATACGTGCTATTTTCAAAAAATATAAAGGAAAGATTTCTACTAAAAATGGGAGCTTTTAGAAAACTAAATTTCATTTTAAATATCATAATGATAATACAAACAAATGAAGGCTTGTGAATCTTTAGATGGCCGATTTTTTGTCGAGTTTTTTGAATGACGAAATCTCTTTTTTTGTGTGTGTGTATGTGTATTATTCAGCGATAGTGACGTCTTAAGCGTACTTTACTGTAGATGTTGTTTAACACTGGATCACAAATGATGAATTCTTCAGCGGATGTGGATGGCGTCACTTTATGTAAAATAAAATCGCATGCTATAAGTCTTAAAACTGAACTACAGTAGAGCCCCGATTATCGGAGTTTCCGCATTCACCGAGTTATTTTCTTCTGATGAACTGATGGCTTCCATTTTTTTTTTTCCAAAATAAAATTATAGCCATTTTCCCCCCCATTCTGACCAGAAAATCAGAGTTCTAACTTTTTACAACTGCTCTTTCATCTTCACCTAACACTTCATTTATAACGACTGTTTCATAATAATGGAAGCCATCAGTCCATCAGAAGAAAATGATCCATTCCAAAGGTATAAGTTCGATTAACTCGGATAATCGGGACTCTACTGTATCTATATTTATATACATATATTTTTTGTCATCGGGGGCGACACTAAATTCTGAAAAGCAGAATTCCTGTTTTCTAGTTTTACTTTTTAACTTTGAAATTTACGATTTGCGAAAATCGTGACGTGATGGTTAAAAGTGAAGGTCATTTTCACATCCAGTGCTAAAAAAATACATCAAAATCAATTACCAAATGTTAAAAAACACAATCATCGCAGGCTTGTGTTATTTAAATGTTGTTCACTATAACTAAAAGAACAAAAAATAAGATAAATAATTATCATAGTACAAGAGTAAAAAGAAAAAGAAAAAAAATAAGACATTTAATAAATAAATTCTGTTATAACGTTTTTAATTTTACGACCTAATAAATAACAATAAACCATATTTTGAGAGGGCAGGATTATATAATAAGAGTGTTGGATAACCGAGTGTTTCGGTTAATCGGACGTCGGATAATCGAAAGTCTGTAACATTTTCAAATCTCATTAATTATTTCATATTCATTTAAAAATTAACTGCAAGGAATGATTTGAGCAACAGCAATTATGACTATGTTGATTATATGTCACTCGGGATCGCCCCCCCCCCCCCCCAAAACGATTCTCTGGATCCGCCCCTGGTTGTGTCTTTACTATTTTGAGGCTTATTTATGGTTTCAACACCTAATACTGTAGCTGCTTTAGTTGCAACACACTTAGTTATTTTTGAAACTTTCTTTTGCATGTAATTAAGTTTTCTCTTTGAGGTACGCTTACTTACCTTTATTGGCGATCCGATAACTCTAACAATTCACAACTTTTGTTTAATTGTTCTGTTACTACTGTGGGTTCATTAAAATCTGAATCAGAGGGGCTTTCTGTTCCTGAAGTGGTTATCTGTCAACAATAGACATTTTTTTCATATTTACTGATGAATAACAGGAAACACACATTTTTTTTCCTGGAATGAGGATATCTGGATTTGTTTTAGACATATCTAATGATATTGTTTTTAGTGATTTTGCTCTGATGCTATTTGGATGTTTATTAAATGGATCACAACACTGTCTCTGTCTTAAAATATACCATTTTAGATATTTATCCCCGTGAACCTTGCATATACTATTTCCATGGACAAAGCATTTTTTATCTGGGATTACATAATGCAATCTTTTTTTTTAATAACTGCAAATCACGTGAAGACAATTGAAGAACAGGAATCAGATCAGTACTCAATGAAACACCAAGTTTCTTGCATACAAAACACTCCATGTCCACTGTACAGGGATCACTCTAGAGAGGTTTGGCGGGGCGGCCCGCCCTCGTGCCCTTTTCAAGAAAAATCCCGCCCTTCTTGCCCCTTTTCCAGGTAGAAATCCGCCCTCCTTTTTTTCTAGGGTAAAATCTTGCCTTCTTTGTATTGTACTTTCAAAAATTCCCCACTATCGTTCCTTTTTAGATTGATAAGTCTGGAGTAATTCTCCCCTTTTCCTCCCACTCTCTTTGTTCTCTTCTCTGTGGTATGTCACTAGACCTCCATTGAACAAAACTTAAAGGGGTAACTGAAGCAAAAAGTTCTTTGTCATTGATTCATCTCACCAGCTCTGGTGAAATAGTATTATGACCATTTGTTCTGATCTTTGACCACATGATAGCTTATAGGAAGTCTATAAAAAAATCGAGAAAAAGAATTTTTACTTTTATTCTGTAGTCAAATCAACCCGTTTTTCTAAAAAAAAGGAAGAAGTTACCTTAAGTTTTAAAAATGTCATTCAAAAATCATAGGAAAAGGGAAAATGAACGTGAATATATTAAAGGCTAATGTCAGACGAACGTCTTCTTGCACGCTTTTTTGCTTACGTACGTCTGATATTAGCCTAAATACACAAACAGATGTGCTAAAGTAACGGATTATTTCACGGAAAAGATCGAGAAGGTACTTCCATTATTTTTAATGCTTTTCATACAGTAAAATTACGTAAATTATAAATGTTCTTATAAGGAAGGGCGGCTTTAATATCTACGTTTTTTTTTTTTTTTTTTCGGCGCCCTACGGTTGATATATTGTAAAGAAACTTAAATTTTAATCAAGAATTTTGTGTATTTTCCTTCTCATAGTTTTTAGTGCCCCGAGCAGTCCCCCCCCCCTCACTAATTACAAGAGATCTAAATTCCGTCCGAAAGGAAGTCTTTTCATGATTAATTTATTATCCCATCACAAATTAAACTTCCACTCGGTCATCTTTTTCAATAGATAAAATCTTTCTCTTAAGTCTCAAATATCTTCATTTAAAAAAAGAAAAAAGCAAACAAAATCGCAAAATAAAAAGCGGCCTTTGTGGAGATCGATATTAGCTATTTAACGCAAAAAAATCATTTAAAATGTATTGAAATGCAAACTAGGTATTTCAAAAATTTCACCCATAGGATTAACATTAGCGAGCGGGTGCTTTTGCGTGAGGGAAGTAGCGTCTCAAAAGTCTTACGGCCGCCCTTCCTTCTCTACTCGATATCTTGCAAACTGTAAAAGCGATTTTTAATCATGAATTAGGCGAAATCTACAAATTAAAATTATTGATAAAAGGAATTTATGTATTAGGGATGCGGAGTATTGATTCCGCATCCCTAATAAATAAATTCCTTTAGGCGCAGGGGAGACGGGATGGCGGAATTCATGGCAAAAATGTTAACTAGGAAATTTACATGAGACAAAAAAGCTGCATCAGAAGGCAGTTTGGTTCCCAAATCTCTCGGCAGAGCGCAAAAATAGCCTACTTTCAAAAAAAAAAAAAAAAAAAAAAACGGCGTTCTGTATATATATTTTATCCAAGTACGGGATTTTTACAAAATAAATGTTTTCCAGCCATTTATTTATTTCCATTTTTACCCTCCTATCGTCCTATCTTTCACATATAATACAATCAAAAACAAAACTCCTAAAATATACTGCTCAACTGTTAAACTACTTTTAGATGTTTATAAATTAAATCATGACAGAATGAAATACCTAAACTACATTCTCATTCTCAAGTACTCAAAGATTATTCATAATACGCATCAATAAACAAACATTTTTCTTGAACGTGGTATATCACGTAATCGGAATCTGCAAAGTCAGATAAAAATAAACGATAGTTGAGTTAGAATTTACTATCAGAAGAAAGAAAAAACAAAATTAACTATGCATTGGAAGCAGAGGTCAGTGCGACCATATTTTTATGCTTCGGCACAGTGTGAAAGAAAAAACTTCGATTCGGTCCGTGCAAAGTCAATTAAATCGGGCCCTTTCCAGCCCGACTCAATTTCTGCAAAAAAAATTCCAATTTTCTTTTAGATACGCAATTAAGATTATTTTAAGGAATGCTGCACACATATTTATGGGAAAATTTTGCAGTACGTTTTAGATAACGTGTTATTATGACAAAAAATACACAATATAATAATTTAGAATAAAAGAAAAAAGTAGCTTTAAAAGCACCATAACTTTTTAAGCTGTATAATAAAAACATTTCTGAAAATATTTAATTTATTAACGCTGAAATCTAAAAGATCCACTTTCTGACACATATCTGAATTCATTTTTTTCAGAAACGCAAAAAAAAAAAATAACAGGTGCCCTTATTCAGAAACTATGTAATCGAATGGCGTTTCGATGTTTTAATACAGACAAAAGATCTTTCAGAAAATACTTAATTTTGTTATAGGCCCGTTTAATTTTTTCGTCGGCTCGGCCTGGCACGATCCATGGCCGATTTTTTTATTATTAGATTCGGGCCGGCCATTAATCTTTTTTCTGCTGATATGGTCCGGATCTGGATTTCTTTGGCCATATCAGTCTGATAATTGTTTTTCAAAGTTTTTTTCAAATTGTGACAAAATGCTCCTTTAATAAAGAATGGAAAATGCAAACGATAAGACGGAATCCCCCCCCCCCCCCCCCTTTCTTTCTTCTACCTTTACAAGAAGACATTATTGGATTCGTGAAAATTTTCGACTTCCGGTTTTCGACAAATTTATACGTTTTAGAACGTCCTGAACACGATTTGACTGTTTTTTGAAAACAGTCTGCCGGTATGTCCGTACGTGACAAAAAATTTATGGGTGCTCTATTTCAAGAATTATTGCACGGATTTTAATAAAACTTAAAATTCAGTTAGACCTTGATATAAATGGGTGCTGATTAGTTTTCAGTGTAAATTGCTCAACAGGTGGCGCTGCTGTGCTGCATTTTTCCCGATTTCCGCGATAACTATATCTGAAGAACTAATTAAAGGAATTTCCTCAAACTTCATATTCTGTTAGACGTTGACACAAATAGACGCTGATTAAGTTTTGGTGTAAATGCCCGAACAGGTGGCGCTGTTGTGCTGTATTTTTCACAATTTCTGCGATAAGTATATAGTTTGAACTTATGTACAGATAAGGGGTGATTATGAGTAAAAAAAAAAAAAACTGAAATTCATAGAAAATTTTCTGAAAGGTTACAGCAGAATGGGGGGGGGGGGGGATCCCCTCGCGACATTAACTATGCGTTTTTTCCGCGGCCTTTTGACGAGTTTCGCGTTTTTTCCGCGGCCCTTTGACAAAATCCGCGTTTTTTCAGTGATCCAATAACAAACTTTGCATTTTCTCCGCAATCCTTTGAGTAAATTTGCTTTTTTTTCGTACTATGATGAAATTTGCGTTTTTTATCGCGATTTTTTTTGATGAAATTTGTGGGAGGTTTTTTCGCGATCTTTTGACAAAATTTGCGTTTTTATTCGCGATCCTTTGACGAAATTTGAATTTTTTTCGCGATCTTTTGCCGAAATTTGCGTTTTTGTTCACGATCCTTTGACGAAATTTCGTTTTTTCCGCGATTCTTTGACGAAATTTTTGGTTTTATGCCTTGATACTTTGACAAAATTCGCGTTTTTTCCGTGATCCTTGAATGAAATTCGCGTTTTTTTTTCGCGATTCTTTGACGAAATTTGCGTTTTTCCGCGATCCTTTAGCGAAATTTGCGTTTCTCCGGTGATATGAAAGTGTATTATTTCTGAGATTATATAAAAGTAATATTAATGTGTTTTCTAAACAGTATGCAGTTATTACAAAAATGCCCCTTTTTTTTAAATAATGTGCCCTTTACAAAAAAAAAATGCCCTTTTTTGTAATATGCGCCCTGCCCTTTTTTATGTTCTAGAGTGATCCCTGCCACTGTAGAATCTTAAGCACAAAATAACTATTCTATGCCAGTGCATACTACATTGAAAACATCAACAGAAATGATGTTTAAAAGGGATAGTCAAATTTTTTTGTACATTATGATGTAATATTTCATCATACTTTAATTACAACCAATTAGAAAACAGATGACGATACAGCAGCAATCTTTTCCCAAAATTGCATCAGCATACAACATGATGCAATAATTCATAAATTATATCAAATATTTTTTTTATTTAAAATTTTATATATAATGCAGTTTATAATAAGCTTACCCACAAAAGGTTTCAAAAATTTTCAACAAAAGATTTGTTGGATACATTATGATAAAATTGCATAAACATATAACATGATGCAATATTACATCAGGATAGAAGATGATGCATTATTACATCATGTTTTGAATTCAAATAATAAGGAAAATAGATTATGCAAGATTAGCATTCATTTCATGAATTCTGTCATTCTTAGTACGTAAATTTATTGAAATAGAAAATACATAAACAGACATTTATATCTGAATATTTAATGCAACTTGAATGATGTAAATACATGCATACAGCAGAATTTTTCTATAAAGTCACATACAAATGTAAAACTTTTTAAGTGAGCAATTTTTAAAGTAAGAAATAGAAATTTAGGTATAAAAATTGAATTTCTTGCATGGGAAACGTTTTGAATAGATTCCACATATACACATGCAGTAAAATCTCATTTATATATATTGCATTTAAAGGTTTTTCACAATTATACATTATATTCTTTATTTATTTTCTTATTTTCTTTAGTGTTAAATTTTTTCAATTATACATTTTCAGCAATGACTTCTTTTTTTTTTTGGTGGGGGGGGGGGGGGGGGGGGAGCAATTGGAGGGTGGTCCTACAAAAAACGTATGAGATTATATTTCATTATAGTCTTACATTAATTGAGGGATTAAAAAATATTTAGTTTTGGCCATTATTTCTTAAATCAGGGATATTTACATGTTTTAAGATAGTCACTGCTTAGTAAGTGACATCCCATGTGTAAAAAGCTATTTTTTTTAAACGAAAAATTTTACCTCTCCAATTTTTTTTTTATTTAAAGTACACATATGGAGCAATGTTTTTAGCAAGTTTGAAAAAAAATTATGATGGGTCATTTTTTTATGGCCCATTACAGTAAGTCATTTTTTGAGGGTGATATTTTCAGTTTGAATGTAATAAACAGTATTAAAATAAAAAATTACTATTGTTTTAATATCATATATGCATTCTTTATACAAATAGCTTTAAATTGTTACCAGAAACATAAAATTTGAGTCATCAGTTGTCAAGTTATGGACATTTATAGACATAGGGATAGCACCCAAGATGGCCGCCATTTGGTAAAAATGATCAATTTTCAAAAGGCTATATCTCAGTCAATATTGCACAAATTATCTTAAAATTTTAGATTTGATGGTTTCACTACTACATCTGTCTGTAATAAAAATTTTAAAAAAATCTGTGACTATGGTAACAACTTTTCTTTAAATTGGTTGATTTCACATGGAATGACCCACTATTTGTGACCTTTGTTTACCTTTTGAAACACTAAGATGCTCAAGTTATATAAAATTCATATTTTCTCAAAAATACATGAAACTTTCTGAAAGTCGAATTATTGCAAGTCTGAATAAATATGAAATATTAAAAATTCATTAAATTTTTATTTTGTGTGGAATTTTAGTGTGACGGGTGTGACAAAATTCTTGTGACAGGTGTGACACCATTTTAAATTGTTTAGAAATATATTTAAATGTTTCTTAAATGATGTGTAAGGTTGAATCATTACTGTTTCTAAACATATTAAGACAAATGTGGCTTAAAAAAAAGATAAATCATAAAATATATATATTTGAATTATTTTAGCAAATTGTGAGTTGGTGGCAATTTACTTTAACTTTTGATAGATTTTCAAGAAAATGAAAATTTATTGTTAATATTCTTTACATAACTGTAACTCAATCCAGTTACTTTGAAGAAGCGAAAAATAATGTGGAAGACACTGAAGCAATAATACAAGTGGTTTTTGCCGGGAACTGTCTCTCAAAATGAGATCCAGAGTGCTCACTGGATTCATCCTCAAATCATTATTTTTACATGCTTTGCATCTTTGAAAGGTAATGTGGTTTGCGGTTATGTAATAATATAGTAATCAATAATGAATTGCAGCATGTTAAATAAGTACTATGCTGTATGGGAATTTTTAAATGCCATCACTACTAGTCTGAAAACAGAGTTTCCACAACTCAAAACGGTAAAAAAAAATTTGTGATGGCTGTGCAGCCCTGTTTAAAAACAACATTTCGAACTTGTGGTTCTTTCTCAAAGATTTTAAGCTAACATGTGAATGGAACTTTTTGGCCACTTCTCGTGATAAAGGAGCAGTTGACGGAATTGGGGGATTGATATAGTCAAGAGTGTGGGTTTTGCTTAAGTCCACAAAAAAAAAAAAAAAAAAAAAAATAGTTAATTCTGCTTTGGCTTTCTTTTTATATGCACAGGAGATTGGTGCAATAAAGACACTGTATGTGTCAGCAGAGAAATTACTGGAAACTAAACAAATGCTGACAGAAGGATGGGAAGGCACCATGTCTTATCACCACTTTAAGGTAAGTGCTAATAGTACCAGGGATGCCGCGGATGCGCTATAGCGTGTAAATTACGTGAAAAATCGGAGGCAGGATGCAAAAAAAAGCTCTTACGCGTCCCATGGAACGCATAATTTCGTCAAAAAATCACGGGAAAAAGCTGATTTTCGTCAAAGGATCGCGAAAAAAGCACAAATCTCATCAAAATATCGCGCAAAAAACGCGATTTTCGTAAAAGGGTCGCGAAAAAATAGCGTATTCCGTCAAAGGATCGTGAAAAAAAAAGCGAATTTCGTCAAAAAATCGCCGAAATAAGCACAAATTTCACCAAAATATCGCAATTTTCGTAAAAGGGCCGCAACAAATTAGCGTATTTCGTCAAAAGATCGCGAAAAAAATAGCGAATTTCATCAAAAAATCGTGGAAAAAAGCCGATTTTTGTCAAAGGATCGCAAAAAAAGTGCAAATTTCATCAAAATATCACGGAAAAAAGTCGATTTTCGTCAAAAGATCGCTAAAAAATAGCATATTTCGTCAAAGGATCGCCAAAAAATAGCGAATGTCATCCAAAAATCGTGTAAAAAAGCCGATTTTCGTGAAAGGGTCGCGAAAAAAAGCACAAATTTCATCAGAATATCGCGGAAAAAGCGCGATTTTCGTAAAAGGGCTGCGACAAAATAGCATATTTCGTCAAAAGATCGCGAAAAAAATAGCGAATTTCGTCAAAAAATCACAGAATAAAGCCGAATTTTGTCAAAGTATTGCGGAAAAAACACAATTTTCGTGACAGGCTCGCGAAAAAATAGCGAATTTCGACAAAAGGATTGTGGAAAAAACACTAATTTCATCAAAGTAACGCGGAAAAACGTGAATTTAGTCAAAGCTCTAAAAAAGATTTGCAAACTAAACTTATAGGTAGAAAATTCATAAAATGGGATTTAATTTTTTTTTATGAGATTCTTAAAAATACAGCATGATTTCAGTGTACTTTGATAATGTATTCAGGGGGTGGATCAGTGAAAATCCCCCCCCCCCCGCTCCTTCTTACTGCATTGAAATGTCTCCTGCCTTCGGAACATTTAGGATTTGATGCTTATTAATGATTTAGATGTAAATTTCCCTTCCAAAAAAAATGTCTTATTCCAACACAGATCTATGCTGACAAATAATTCAATGGGAAGTATGATGAAAGCACCCATTCATTCAACAAAAAGTACACTTTTACTTAACATAAGTATTCTTTTTTCAGCAAAAATATATTTTTCAATAAACCCGTCTTGCCCCTTTTTAAAAGAAATATGAACATTAGTGATACTTGTTAGTGGAACTTGGTGTCTTCTACTTTCAAATAAGCATTATTTCACAATTAAAATTGCATCTTGCATTTGTACTTTTAAAAAAGGTAAAGAAAATTTCTCTTAATATTTTTAAAAAATATCTTATTTGAGTGCAAATAATACTGGCTTTAATTCATTATTTAATTATTATTAAAACAATAATTAATGCATTTATTTTATACTTTCCAAATAACCAAGTTTCATTTATTTCTTTAAAATATGAATTATTATTGATGGGGACCCGCTTTTGTAAAAAAGGGACCCAGATTTTTGGAAATCCTGGGTCCCGGGGACCCAGGTTTTTTCAAGTACAGCGACATCACTGAGTACCAACTTTTTGATTGGAAAAACTACGGAATCAACACTAAGGGAGGTAAGTCACTGCTAATTGTGAATCTCCCCCCAGAAAGATTTTGAAAACATCAGATTTAAATATCCGAGACTATGTTGTGGTTTCCCTGGTCAGTAACAAAAGGCACAATAGCTTGTACCTAGTACTACGGTAATGTCTTGAATATCAACTACCATAAGGAAGAAATAAGCTTGAAATACATGCAAGCCAGTAGACCACAGTGGATTTAGCCAGAGAAAGATGATATCTTAATTGAAAACTTTTTTGCCATTGTAAAAAAAATAGCTACCCCATCACTTATAACAAGTAGGGGGCACTACAAATTTTAAATTAACTGCATAAATATGTTAGTTTTATTAAATTTTGTTTGTATATTAGCTATTTTCAAGTTTTCCGTCAATACCGATCGCTTTTTGTTTTGGTAAATAACTTTAAAATTGTATACTTTGCATGATGTCACACTCGTCACAGCAGAAAAAAAATTCTTATACATTAAAATAATTAAAATTTATTATGAAAATTATGCATTAAGTTTAATCTGAATCTCTTTTATTAGAAAAAAATTGTTTTAATAATGAAACATTAAAATATTCACAGGAATTTTAACAAATGTGTATGCTAGTGAAAACTCATGTCCAGAGAGAGTCACACCCGTCACAAGATTTTAAATAAAAAAAAAAAAAAAATTGAAAGCTATTGAAGTTTCATGTTTGCACAATTATTCAAGCAAATACATGGGAAAACATATTTTAAATACTTTTCAGGGATTTATTAGCTAATTTATTGCCCAAAATACAGATATAACCTCTTAAAATTGTGTCTGGGTGTCACACCCGTCACAATGGAAAGGCCCTGAGGTGTTTCTTGTTGACCAGATTGTATCTTTCTTTTTTTTTTCTTTTCATTTTGCATGTTATTTAGTGGATTTTTTTTTGTCTTCTGCTGTTATGACTTCCGCTGTTGGAGACGTTATCGCTAAATATTAGGGCATTTTAAAAGAAAAGGGCGGCTTTTTCCGAACTTCAGGAAATGAGGTCGATGCTAGTAGGTTGTTTGTTATTGAGCTGATCCGCTATAGATTTGTTTTTCAGTTTCTTAAAAGAAATTGGTTTGCTTAAATCTAGCATTGTGTTGTCATAAATGTTGCGGTGACATGAAAATTCATAAAAAAACGCAACTGTCTGATGGTTGCACGTGGATTTGTCGTAATAAGAAAGTTGTGGATGGTAAGAATCAAGATTGTAACACTGAAATGTCTTTTAGATTTGGTTCCTGGTTTAGCAGTTGTAGTAAATTAACGATTGAGGAGATTTTTTTGCTTACATTTGAAATTATTATTGGGACAAAGACAAATCAAATTGCTTCGCAGTATAAGTTTAATAGTCATACTATGGCCGATTGGAGGCAGTATATCAATGAGCAGCTGTTGGAATATATTGAGAGCAAGTCCAAGAAAATAGGAGGTTTTGGAAAGATCGTAGAAGTTGACGAGTCGAAGTTTGGTAAAAGAAAGTACAATAAACGTCGTGCTGTTGATGGGCAATGGGTGTTTAGAGGTGTCGAGAGATGGTCAGGTCGGATGTTTTTAATTGCTGTCCACGATAGATTGGCGTTGACTTAAAGGGCATAAATAACGAGCAGTTACTGACTTATTGGATTTTTACTACTGGCCAACTCAGGAATGACCGCTGTGAACCATTTCAAGAAAAAAAAAGTATATTTCTGATGAGTGTTCGTTGCGATTTTAATTTTATACCTAGTCTAATTATCAAAAATTGAAAAATCTGAGATTCAGGTGCATTATGAGTTATGACTTGCATTGAACTATCATTATCTAAATTTTCATACCTCTACGTGCAGTAGATTTTCCTACCCCCTTGGAACATACATACAAACTCTTTTTTTCTTTTTGGTTAGTACAGACCCCAGAATTAACATGTAATTTTATGTCCCATCAAGGTTCCTATTTAACTGTAGAATACTTCTTATTCAAGAATAAACTATGCTTAAGGAAGATTTAGATCTCGATTCTCATTATTAATACCATAACTATAGAGGTTGTTTTAAGTCCTTTATTGAAGGAGTGGAGAGACAGCTTTCAGTTTTTTTTAAGTATGTTTATATTAATATTATCTGGTGCATTTATTAATTGTTTCGTAGTGTATTTATTTATAATGCAAACATATATTAAATGACGCTAAAATTATGGCTTCAAACTAACAACCATTAAAAAGAATAGTGATAACATATATTACTCGTCATTAAATTAAATTACTTGATCCACTGTCTATGGTTGTATTAAGTTTTAATGCATAAAAAATTAAATTCTGACAAATAAACTTCCCATCCTATAATGTATACTTATATTACACCAGAAGATTAAAAATAAATCAATTAGTGACGAAGACAACAGCCCACATGATATATTTAATTAATTATGCATATTTATTAAGAAGAATTGCTGTAAAAAATAGTTTACTGATAATTTATAAGGCAGAAAAATATATTTTCCCCCGTTTAAATTTGAAATTCTACGTCTTATTTTTCAATGTTTATTATTATTAAAAAAAATAAACCTACCAACTGGCTACTTCACCATCACGTTGCCGACACCGTTAGATCCATTTCGTTAACTTCTAACATAAAATGAAAATAATTAATTACTCTTTACGAAGTAATTAAACATTTATATATCTTCATATTATTTAAAATTCTGCAATTATCAACTGTTTACAACGACCTTTTCAGATTAATGTTAAAACTTTGGACTTGGACGAAGCAGTTTTAAAACTATTTTGAAATATTTTAACTGTAACCATACTTTTAATACGGTTCACGGTTGAAATTCGGTAGCCTTAAGTTTAACTGAGAAAATATAACGAAAACAAAATCAGCTACTTCCCATTGACAGATTTGTATATTGAGTCATAACTACATCTTAAAATTCTGCAAATTTTATTATTAAAAAAAAAATGGCTGATTTAAGTTTACTGATTGACATGGGCTTTTCACAGGAAAAAGCGTATGTAATGTTTAGATCGTTAATTGAGCCAGTAGTTCTAGCTATGTCACTACTTTCTGGACACTTATTATGCAGTTTTATGATTAGTTTTGTACGTTATACATGACACAAACCGTATGAAACGTTATTTAAAATCATTTCAATTGAATATTGTAAAAAAGTTCTTTAATTCCTGGAAATATTACAGTTTTTGAGCATCGCAACTTTTTTAAAAGGATATATTATCAGAGAGATTTCTTATATTTCAAACAATTCAAAGTTTTATTTCATATTCTTTTAGCAATTTTATCATATGAAATTCTCTGACTCTCTGTAATTGTCTTACCAGATATTTTTTTATTAATTTAAGTATATAAAATTATTGATCAAGTTGAGATTTGAAGCTTTTAGCTCCAGTTCCTTATTTTCTTATAATAATCTAGTGAGAGGAATTAAGTTCACCTTTGCCTTCTTGAAATCAAGATTATTAAATTTATTTCAGGGCTATTTCTATGTTTGAAATCCATGTTTTGAATGTGAGAACTGATTGTAAAAAAAGGAGGGTGGGAAATTATAGTGTCGATGTGCCAGTAATGGACACCCTTAAGGAATTTCTTTTAAAACAATATTTTTATTAATAGTTATAATTATTATATTCCAGTGTTTTCAATATTATATTAATCTATCAACAATATTTTCCATTAACCATTCTTATAGTCTCATTTCCCAATATTAATCAAAATTTAATTTTAAATAACAGAAATGTAACATGCTGGTAATGAACACCCTGTATCAAAAGTCCACTAATGGGCACTCTCTGTTCCAGTAATGGGTACCCCACAAAAAGTAATAGATATAGGGGAGATTTGGGACAGTTGATCCCTAGGGAGACTTGATCCCTTGGTCTAAAATTAAAACCAAAGAAAAAATGCAATTAAGTCTCTGAAACTGGAAACATTAATAAAGTGATCCCTTATCAACATATTTAGCAACATACTTTGATTCAGCCATTTTTATTTTTGTTGTAAAAAAGGAATCTGTTTTTTTACAATCAAACTTCTTTTTGAGTATGTAGTTTGTGTTTCATATTTTTTGTTAAATATAACTAAATTACTTAATTTTATCGATATAATATACTAACATACTTTACTCCTTAAATGTTGTTATTTAAATTCAACACAATATCTTTATTTTTGATTTAGCAACTTTTTCCCCCAAACATGCACATTAGGGACACTTGATCCCTGTTGTATGGGGAGACTTGATCCTGGGGATTGAGTCTCCCCAAAACCAAAGTTAAGCTAAATTAATGTTAAATTTTATTAACCACCTACTTCTCATTGTGATATTTAGATATTATCTGTATTAGTTAGAATATGGTTGCTTGATTTTAGATGGTTGACAAAGACAGAAAGTTAATATGTGGCTCCATATGATGGTTAGCAAGCACATGGTGGATGAATGCATACGTGAGATATACGTCTAACTTTGCAAAATTTTTACAGCACTTCATAAAGAATGCAAGATATTATAACCAAAACAGTAAAGTGTTAATCATAATGAAAGGAAAATGGAATAATTTTGTTAACAATATCACCGCGCACTTCTCAGTTCTCACAAATTGCAGCCTCTGGATCGTACTGCATATGGACCATTTAAAAGATATTTTAATGCAGATGCTTAAGAGGATGACTAAACATCCTGCTCAAAGAACAACAATTTATCAATTTGTTGAACTGATCGGAATTGCCTAACCTAAAGCCATGATGACAAATAACATAATAAATGGATTTAAAATCCCTGGAATATCCCTTAAACAGGAATTTCTCAAGATGATTTTTTTATCTTTCGTCTCAAATCAACCATTAACTCCAACAAGCAGTAAAAAGAATACAGTTAAACCAAACATAGTGACACCAGCAGACATACAAGCCTTCTCTAAAGTTTCATTATCAAAAATTGTTAAAATCTAAAGAAATGAAAAAAAGGTCTTCAAAATTTTTGACAAGCATACCAACTAAAAGACAGAATGAAGAAGAAATACAAGATCGTCAACTGAATAAAAATCAAAAGTCAGGAAAAACTCATTTCATCCCAAGAAAAAAAGTAAAAACACTAAGAGTGAAAGACCTAAATCTTCAGAAAGTTATAAAAGCAGTTATAGTGTTTATGATTCAACCGACACAGATCCACTTGATGACAATTCTAATAAAATCATTGAAGATCCAAAATATTTGTCGATTGGTGAAAATGACTTTGTCATTGTGTGATTTCTGGGAAAGAAGAAAATTAGTCATTTCGTAAGAAAAATTTAAAAGAAGATTTTATCATCTGAATGTGAAATCAATTTTCTAAGAAAACGAACACTAATTTCAATCAATTTATTTATCCAGTAAAGGTTGACAATAGTGTTGTGGATAATGATGACATTGAGAAAAAACTACCTAAACCAACCATACTCGGTGGAATTCTTCAAACTGCAATAATCTTAAGATTTACATTTGGTTTTTCAAGCTTTGAAGATGTTTTTGATCATTGTGTTTTTTTTCTTTTTTACATCTTAGTCAACAATAAATTTGATTTCTACTACTTAATTTGAATAATTTCAATGCATTTGTTTCGAGGATCAAGTCTCCCTTGACAAGGGATCAAGTCTCCCTCCAATTGGGGAGACTTGATCTTTTTTTTTATTTTTTGTAAAACTATTTATTTTTATTTTAAAAATAATTTTTCAAAAATAAAAAAAATACTGTAACAAGAAAGACACATGAGCCTTTAAGAATAACTGGAAACATTTTTTAAATATTTTATTTTTTCCAAAATAAAAATTAAAAACTGAAAAAGGGATCAAGTCTCCCCTACCTAATTGTTTTTATGGCTTTAGAACCAGGATTTAATGATAGCATACTAATGAAAAAAAAATAGTTATTTTCAAATAAATTTAACAATTAGGATATAAATAATTAATCAAATATTTGCAGCAATTATTCATGTTTTTAAAATTTATTATTGTGATTATCACAAGATCAATATTTTAAGATAGATATTATTTTAGATAGATGATTTAAAATACTAAATGTCAGGGAATTACTACTGTCAAATTGAGACATTGTGGGGTTAAGAGGGGTAATAAAAAAAAAAATCTGAAAAAAAAAAAGTTTTGGAATTTGTATATTTTGTTGTTTGAATTTGTATATTTGTTGTGGAATTTGTCCATAGATTTGTATATTTCCCACTCTTTTGTATTTTATTAACCACACAGAATTAATTAAAAGCAGCTATTTATAAAAAAAATTGGTGTTATTACATTCTGGTAAGTGCAATTTAAAAATTAAAATTGATTACTTAGGTTTTCAGTTAAGTCAAAAGATTTTATGTGCTATGAACATTACTGAAATTTCATTTTTTGCAATACCTATATAGGGTATCCCATTCGTTACTGGAAATTGATGAATTAAGCATTCCAGTAATGGACACGGGTCTTATGGCCAGTAGTAAGTTTTCTATTACTTACTACTGAAACAAAAACATTCAAATTTTGCAAGACAATAAAGAATAATTTATTAAGTGAAGCCAGCTCTTAGTAATGTTCATTAAGATTTTCACTGAAAAACAGTGGAACTTCAAAACGTTATTTGGGTCATTCTATGGTAACTTACGTTACATTTAGAACAATTTACTTCAGTAATTTTAATAATGTGACACCTAAAAAAAATATTCAAGTGTACAGCTGGCAAGATTCATTAATTAAACCTATTCAAAGCTCAATTTAGATGCAGATTACCTATTTTTAGTGTTATTTCTTGAACTCTGACAGTTTCATTTATTATGGTAACTGACATTACTGCAAAAAAAAAAGGAACATGAGTTGCCATAAAAAAATGTAATTTTCATTCACATCTTATAGATAATTTTCATTCAAATTGAGCTTTGGATAGATTTAATTTACAAATCTTGTCAACTTTATATTTTGAATATTTTTTGGTGTTATATTAATAAAATTACTGCAGTAAATTGTTCTAAATGTAACGTAAGTTACCATGGAATGACCCTTTTTCTGTTTCCTAATTGGTTTGATTAAGAGTGTCAACAATAACCCAGATTGTAAGACATGCAAGGGCCAGTTATGAAAAAAATAATAAAAGATAAATTTTTATTGGTTATTTTTTTATAAACCAAAAAACATTTTATCACTCTGATAAAATGATACACACTAGTCATACACACTAATTTCTTACTTTTATGTTTAAACCATTAATTCGACGTTTTATTTGTATTTTTATTAATGTTTTATTAATTTATTTGTTCTTTCGTTATTTAAAATGAAATATTATGTCAATGTGTGTCATTTGGCGATTTATATAATTTGGTGAAATTGGTCGATGGGATAACTATGAAGTACCTATTTCTTTAATGTGAAGTTTTGATTATAATATATAATCAAAAGGTGGGAGGATGTTAAATCTATTCTCCATGTTTATTTATCTTTTATTCTTGTGATACTTTTTTATATATGACGTTACCGTGAATTAGAAATTGTATTTTTTAATATTTGTATGGCAGAAGGTAAAAAGCTTTACCAGTAAATAAATTATTTGTGTTTAAGAGGTTGACTTCTTTTTGTACTTTTTAAATTGATAATTGGAATCCGCATTTTATTCTGAAAGCTGGGTTGTTAAAATAATATTCTTTTTGAACGCTTTAATTAACATGAACTGTATTTCTTTTGAGAATTTTAGCATAGGGTCAGGTGGGGGAAAGTGGTATAAAAACAGGCTTTTCAAACTTTCAGAGGATATAAACATCAGAATTTCTGTGATGTTTTCTAAAATTTTGGATGTTATTTTACATTACATTACTCTAGAGTACATCCATATCCATTTCAGAAATATTTTTGGGGAATAACACCTTTTTATAGCATATTTTTCCAGGCATGTTTTTATGACCACTTTACCCCAGGGGGTGGGGTAAAGTGAGTAGTGCATGGGGTAAAGTGGTCACATTGAAAAAGTGTAATAAAAAAATAAACTAATGAATAAAAAGTGACATTTTATTATTTACAAACATTTTAAACAACCTTTATAATAAGTTATCTGCCATTTTATTTTATTAAAGTGTAAATTTGTAATGTTAAAATTGTTTGTTGTTAAAATTTGGTTCTTCAAGGATTTTGATCACATCTGATTCTGGAAAAGTATAATGATTGCCAAATTTGGATTTTTTTTAACATACTTTAAGAAAAACAATCATGTTTTTCCCCAATTGCTTTATTGATTTCTTCATTTCATATCTTAGCAACACTCAAGGTCCTATAGATATGGTGTGAGATGTCATCTTTAGCGATTATAAATGGATTCAAAAGAGAATGTTGACTAGGGATATTTTGTTGTTGTTTTTTTCCTTTTGGAAATTTAAGCAACTTTTAAGTATCCCATTCCCCTTGTTATTTTTGCAGATATAATGCAAGTGTTTTTTCTGTTAATACTACTCTGATCTTGGACTGGACACATTTCCTTTTCCTTTAAAACTATGTCTAACAATTCTATTCACATCTGAAATGAGTGTAGATAATGTTGCCAATGTAGATTATTTTAAATTTTTTTTACATATTTTGCAGTCTGCTTTCTTGATACTGTTTCTTTAAAATTCCTTTCCAGGCTTTTTTTAATGGGGGAAAATACACCTAGATCTAATGGTTGTAGACTATGACTAGTATGAGGTAGCAGGCAGAGTATTATAATATGATTGTCGATAGCTATTTTTCACAGCATCATAATTCATTTATGTCCATCACAATCATAAATAAAAGGGCAGGCTTTTGTAAGCTTTCGGTGTACTATCTACTTAAAAAAATGATCCATCCAAGATTCAAGTACAGAATCCTGCATCTATCCAGATTCCATGATTCATACAATGCTCCTGCACGACCACCCTTTATCCATAATTCATATATACTCACTCATAAACGGCGAATGGAAGAATGTAATAACCACTAGCTGATATACCAGAAGGAACACTAAACATTATCTTTCCTTTGGTTTCTGAATTTTATATAATGCATTGCATTGCGTACAATTTTTTAAACTGAACTATTTTGGCTATCCATATCCATTCCAGCCTCATCAACATTAAAAATTCTTTCAGGATTTTCTTGTGGACTATTTTCTTATATAATACAAGTATGGGTATTAGAAAAAGTAGTTAATGTGTTGGTTGTTAAATTAGTTGATGTAACCTTTGCAAGCAATTCGGGTTTGCACTTAGTTAATTCATTCACTATTCTGAACCTATTAAAAATTAAACCTAACCTTTTTTAACCCCCATATTATAAACTATTATTAAATAATAAGTTTTTAACAGTTATTAGTATTTAATAAACTGGCATTGTATATAATGAATAATTTAACCCAGATCAAATATCTATAAGTTAAGCCTAACCCTATGACCACTTTACCCCATGTAACTAAAACTATTATGAAATAAAATCTGTGATAAATATAACTTAGCTATAAATGAAAATATGTTCTTGAGATATGTGAAAAGCTTTCTGAACTGCCAATTTAACAAAATTTGGGATAAACAAAATGCAGCAGAAAAGTTAATTAAAGAGTTAAAAGAACAAGGTGTAACAAAGACAGACACAATGAGTGCTCAGTGGCTCAAACATGTTACTAAAAATGTTTTTTTGAGTGAGAAACTTTGATCAATACTTAATAAATCTAAAATTTAAAAAAAATTATTCAAATTTCTATATTAGTCAGGATTTTAGCCCTTTTTATGAATTATGACCACTTTACCCCGCCTGACCACTTTACCCCACCTGACCCTATATGCTTATTTTTATTCAAAATAGCCCATTTATAATTATATGTATAATAAAAGAAAAATAGTGTGAGATTAATCTTATTTATTTTTAATTATAGGGAGAAAGCTCTCAGTGTCACTGGAAATAAAGGAGTAGAAGCTGCAATGGAATGGTAGAGAACTTTTCATTTTTTAAAAACATTGATAGTAGTAGTAGATAAATTCGACTTTATAATATTTAGTTTTTAAATGTTTTCTGTCTTTTAACTTAAAAACATTTTTTTAACTTATAGTCTAGTATTTTAACTGATTTTATGCTATTTGAAATTATTAATTTAAAAAATTATATACAGTTTGTTATTGATATATAGTAAAACCTTTCTAAAAGACCACCTCTCAACTTTGTTACTTTCTTCTGTCTTCAATAGAAGAAAATATTGTAATCGAAATTTTTTTTTACTTCCAGTTTACGACAGATTTACACATTTTAAGGGTCAGATATCCCAAAAAACATGCCCGTGTGTCGCCATTGTACCATCAAAAAGTGTATGAAGTTATGCATAGAATTTAACCAATTTTTTTTATGTTTTTGGCTGTGGCAAGCAAGTCTTCCTTCAATTTAGAAATATTCTGCCAGAAGGGGGCGCTGTAATAGCAATAGCCTATAGGTCAAAACTGGGAAATTTCATTAGTGGCCACTGGCCGGTAGGACTAGTTTTTTAAGTGGCCACTTTTTTATTTAAAAATACCAAACAGTAAAGTTTCTATAAGTATTAATTTAAAACTGAATAGCCCAAATAAATATGTTAATATCAATATATTAGAATAAAAAAAAGTAGAATCCTTGATGAAATGCAAGAAAATTTTATTCTCCCCTTGTAAAAAAGTGCCCGGAAGGTGGCCGCTGATAGACAATTTTGCACTAGCCACTTTTTCTCATTTACTGGGTCGGTGGCTAGTGCTAATTTTGACCTTTACAATAGCCCAATCATCTTTCATATGCTTTACTTTTTTTACCTTTACTACCAACAAAATTTACATCCAATTTTTCAACTTTACTACCAGACAAGAGATTCCTATGTAAATTAGGGTTATACAAGACATTCTTAAGGATAATTTGATTAAAGCTACCATCTTTACACTTTATTAAAAAAAATTACTGTACCCGTCTCCTGAACAGGACTTTCCTTTTCTCCAACTGCAAGAGACATCTGCATATTTGAAATTGGTTCAGAATCCAAAAACAGGTTTTTGTCATTACAAAAATGAGCTGTAGCAGCTTTGTCAAAGACCCAGCTATTACTTTGGCCAGAATCAGATGAATTAGCTTCAAGAAAGTTTGGAGAAATTTCAATCAAACTAGTCTCTTGTTCAGAGAAGATACATTTTACATTATTCCATTTTAATTCTGCATTACTAGATTCTGAAAACTTATTTTTAAACTGAGGGTTTTTAGATTGAAAACTTTTAGACTGATTTTTAAATTTACAATTAGCAATTAATGACCATATGAATTGCAACAATAACAGGGACCTATTGATTTACCTTGATTAACATTATAATTTCTAGACTTGGAAAATTTACTTTGATTTACAAAATTCTCAGATTTAGAAGGTTTACTTTGATTAACACAAAAATTCTCAGATTTAGAAATTTTACCTGTTTTACATTTAGTTACTTCTCCAGAAAAAGCAACATTAGTCTCAGAAAGATCTTTCCTAGCTAGCTTCAATCGGTTCTCCTCTAGCAGCAATTCAGACTCGATCTTGTCTGGAACGAACTCGTTATCAGGCCACCTGTAGATTGCCTGGACTGTAGACTGGAACTCCTCTGGCAAACTCCTGATCATCTGATAGCCCATGTACAGAGGTTGTAAAGTATATGTCCTACTTCCTGAAGTCGCTCGGCTGCTTGCTTCACTCGACAGAGGAATAAACCAAGGTTTTCGCTGGAAATATAACGGACGCTAAAAAATTCATCTAATAGCTGTATAACACGATCTCTTGTGGTAGGTTCAAAATGATCTTTCAGAATTTTCCAGGCTGTTGCTCCACTAGTTGTACCAGTAATCAAGGGTTTGAATTCAGGTGATAAGGTCTGGTATATTATAGTGTAGGATCTGGCTTTCCGCAAATTCATCTCACTTCTTTCCCTCCATGTCAACTGGTCTACTACAGGAACTGTTTTTCCATCTGTAATTTTCTCCCCTGATGATTCGCGACTTTCCTTCCCTCCGGTGTCTGAGTCAGGATTTTCGATGAATTCCCACACACCAAAATGCATCAACAGGACCTTTACTTCGACTTTCGATGTTTCCCAATTCATTGAGGTCAAGAGAGCAACATTTGAGAACTCCATCTTTTCATGGCCTCCGTCGAAATACTGGTGGAAAACTTTGAAAAAACTTTCATGGCCTCTGTTGAAACACTTGTGAAGAAAAACTTTAAAAATGTCAAAAGAGATTGTCGAAAACACAAGTCACCAATTGCAGACAAATCTCAGAACAAGGAAAGCCGGCCGTTTCAGATATGTAAACAATTTGCTCAAGAGAGGGTGAAAAACAAAACATGCATCTATTAAAAAGTAAATATTTTCAAACTTTATAGTTTTAATAAATCTTTCTGAATGCTTAATTAAGCTTAAAAAGTAATAGATGCATAACAATCCTGCTCCAAAGAAGCAGAGTTTTTACAATTTAAAAGTAGAAACTTTCTTTCATTTGTTGAGGCTTGTAGAAGATTCTCACAGAAGTTTGGTCCCGGGTCCTACGTCCAAGTTACCAACGTTAAAAAAGCAGATCACGAAGATTTTCAGAAAATCATTGAAACCAGAACAAATAATTTGGTAAGAGTTTTGGTGGAAATTTCCTCCCAAACATTACTGGGCGGAAACGGCATCACAAAAATGAGGATAAAGGATAACAAAAAAAGAAAGTTTTTGGTTGTTTTTTTCTTTTCCTTTTTTGCTAGTCACTGCGGGGGGCAGTCGTCTTCATTGCTTTAGGTGTGTTGTATGTTTAAACAAGCTTTTAACCCATTTTGTCTCATTGTCTCATTAAAGTCTTACAATATATCTTACATATTTTATTTTCTTTCATTAAATCATATTATGTTCAAATATCTTTTAAAGTAAAACTTACCCTTTTATACAGGCTCCGTTTTTAATTTAACTTGGGTTTCATCTGTTCTTTAACTTTAATTATCGAACTGCTGTTTACGTTATACTTCAAAGATTCTATCTCAGCAAATAAACTTTGTTTTATGATGTAGTATGCCAATACGATCATATGTGGCATCTTGATCGTGCCGTTTTGTCACAGATTGCGTCATCCCGTTTTCTGCAATGGACTATTCCTGATTGTTCTAGAATGGGATCGTTGTCATAGCATGTGTACGATCTTTGATAGTATAAATAGTTGGAGATTTCGTTCAGGCTTTGCTTGTTTTAAAGGATTTTAACCTGAACCTCTCATGAGATAAAAAAATCTCCAATGGTTTCCTTAAAAATGTTTTTAATAAGGTAGAATCATTTCGAAACCTCTTTAATCTGTTATGAAGTTTTTATGGTAAATATGTTTTTACCCAACTGAAAAGAAGGGTTATGTGTTTCACGCGTATCTGTGTATGTGGATTTCTTTATACCCTCGAAACATCCTAACGGCTGGATGGATTTTAATGAACGAGGTCTATCAATTCGTCTTAACAGCCCGATGGTTATAGGCTAGGTTTTGTTTTTATGAATTCAAAATGGCGGCTGTAAAATACAAAATGGCAGTAGAGATGAAAAAAAAATTTACACACCCTATTGAGTGGCATATCATTGGATAGGTTTTTCAAAATGAACACGATGTTTCATTGACTATTTTACAATCAGAAGCTCCGTTAAAACATTATACAACCTGGAAGTTGTGTAGGTAGGGTCTCTAGCTTTACTGCAACTCTAACCATCATAGACATCTATAGACCTCATCAAAATAGTGTTTATAGATAGGAATTAACCATTAAACACAACTTAAAAGTCATCAATACAAGTAAATAAAAAAAAAAATAGGTAAGTAATATAAACAAGTAATATAAAAAAAAACATTTTAAGTCAATTCCTACTTAGGTCAATAAGATAATTTTTTTTCTCCCATTCTTCTTTCCTCTTGAGTGGTGCTTAAAATGCCTTGATCAAGAAGAGGGCTCTCTCGGTCTTAAAATACCTTGATCAAGAAGAGGGCTCTCTCGATTATTGAAAATTAATTAATTTAATTTAATTAATGAATTAATATTTGAAAAAAAACTGGATTAACATCAAGTGTCATCCACTACAAGTTTTAAAAAAATTATTTGAGCTTGATTGGATGAATAATAAGTATTTTATTAACGATTGAAAATTTGAACAAGATATATATAGCGAGAGTGTAAGCTAATAGTAGGAATTAAAAAAAAGTAGTTTCACATTGATGAGAAATAATTAATTAGTTCGCTTTTTACGCAGTCGGGTTGTTTGATTTTTTAAATTTAATTGTTTATTCAGTTTTGAAACAAAAAAGTTATGTTATTGAAACCTCATTTAAATAACAGTCACGCTTTTTCTATCCTTCAAATAAGTTTTTATGCCATAGTATCTGGACATTAATAGTATATAAAAGAATACCTGCTATGCTATTGTTTAAAAGAAAAAATGTTTGTTCATCTTTTATTTGCAAGAACTTTTGCAATCATTAAACGCTGGATTTTATAAATTTCTGTCAGCTTTTTCAAGAAACTAACATTTTATATTTATAGTGCTTTTTCATCCAAATGCTGCATATTTCTTTCTCACTGTACATAAGGCTGGCTTATATTAGCAAAAAATAGAAAAGTTTTTCCACATGCATTTAATTGAAGCTGCAAATGTGTTAATAAGTGTCAATGGTAATATGGGTTAGCATAAATATGTTACCTATGTTACATCTATGTTATCTGGCTTTATAATAAAATTATAAGAGTTACGACCCTTTCTCTTAAAATCCATCTTTACTGAGTCCCATGTCACCAAGGAATCCCCTTAAACGAAAAGACTGATTATCTTGCAAAGAGTGTTAATGCTTCTGACATTCTAATTGACTGGATTTCTCTGGAGGATATTTAATCTGGGCATATAAACAGAAGGTCAAGTTGCGTTTTGGTCAGGCCTATGATTCTTGTAAATATTTTTCTTCGCATGAGGACATTCCTAGTGGGGCAACAATAGAAGGGATGATGTTTTGATCACATGGCTTCTTTGTAGGATGTTGATAACTCCTGCGATTTTCGCTCGTTTTAAGTTACTAACTGACAGTAGTTGCCGTACTTGTGGTGTGTCTGACTCCTTGGAGCACATTTTGTTTTCATGTTCTAGGTATCGGTCTCAGTGTAGTTGATGTTAGGATAATGTTATTTTGAATACGAATGTTTTTGCTCTTTTGTGTATTTTATTTGTAAATTTTGCTCTTCTCACGGTTTTTGTGTTTCCACTCTGAACTTTCTTCATAGCAGTGGTGCCAACTTATATGGGCCCGTGGGGCACGAGCCCACCTAATAATTTGATCTTTCTGCCCAACCTATTTCAATTGATTTAATTTGTTATTTACTTATTTAATCGTTGAAATGAAATGTAATTTTATTGACGTTCTCAAAATAATTTTTTTTGTAAGTAGTAAGGACATCAATTAAGCTTACAGGAGCACTGAAAGCTTCAGTGGTTGTACAGTACAGGACCCATTATCCGGAATTCCAAAATCCGGAAGGACCCGAAATCCGGAAAAAAAAATTTGAAAATTTTCTAAATTTGTAAATTTTTACTAAAATTTTGGAATTTCTAAAAATTTTCGAACTTCTCAGTTTTCTAATTTTTTTTCTCAGTCCGTTGTGTTTCAGTGTGTAACCACTAAAATATGTTACTTCAGCGACGGGGGAACATGGAGCCACGGAAAGCCTTCGGTCCCGAGGATTCCGGATAATAGGTCCTGTACTGTATATTTAAATTTCTTCCAAAAACAAATTTCCTGCATATTTTGTCATCTGCTTTAATGCCTTGAATTGGTAAATAGTTAGGTGACTAAACTTCTGGGCATTCAATTTTTTGCACTTTAAATAGCAATTTTTATGTTATTTATAATAAATATTAATGCATTTATAAGGAAAAATTTATGGGAATATAATTTAATAAAATTATTTATTAAATTATAATAATTTTATACTTTGCTTAAAAGTATTACTTAAGAAGTAAAACTTCAAATTATCATCTTTAGTCATTTGCACTTTCTCGCTTCTGTCTCCACATACACACGAACTAAGAGGGAAAAATTGTGTTATTTTACTCAGAAATTTTTAAGCCCATCCAATGTTTTTCAAAAGTTGGCACTACTGCTTCATAGTATAGATTGTTTCTAGTTGGGTGTTGTTCTTGTTTTCCAGTTGTGTGTTTTCTGTGTTGTGGATAATTAGGGACTACAGCCAGGTTGCTGTAGGTCTCAAACTAATCCCCTCAAACTCAAACATTCTATATTCAGAAAATGTAACTTGTTAGAGCTTATAAAAACATTTAAAAAGAAAAAAAAAAGGAGCTTAATCAGATAATTTTATGTAAAAATTACTTCAAATGCAACCGCTAATAAAACAAATGCTCATTATTTAGTCTGTTTTTAAGTCTTTACAATTTTTTTTATAAATTGATGTGAATTATGAAAATGAAAAGTCATTGTTTCAAAAGTTATTATAAAATCCTTGGTGAGTTAATTAATGAATCACCCTATAGCTTATAAAATAACAGCAAAACATATTTCTGTTTTGTTCGTCACATTTTATTTTTTTATCATTTCTAAAAAATTAATGAATTCTTCTGAGATGTCTGAGAATCGACGAAATGTTTTTGTATTATTTTAAAATAGTCCAATATTATGTCTTATTAGACATATTACACATTTGAAAAGTTTATAGCATTGCTATTAAAATATACTTTTACCTCTGTCATCTTTCTTTTATCTTTTATTTTCTGAGTGAAAATGGAATGTGTATAATGCAAATGAGCAACCTTACAAAAAAGAGCGATATCTCATCAAAAAGAACTTGTTGTAAATGATCCCACCAAGCCACAAATCTGAAATGTCAGTCATAAAAAGAAGTGATATCACATAAAAAGAAGTGATGTTGAGGTGCATACTCTGAGTGCCATGTAAATATCTATCCACTACTCATTATGTTTCCAAAGGATCCTGAGTGAGGGACAGTATGTGAAAACTGCTTGGCGAACTGCAGGCATATAAAATATGTGTAGTATATTAATTTTGAAATTTTGTAAAAATCGAAAAACATAAATTTTAAATTATCGTTATATCACTTTTATAAATATTGGTAAGAGAAAGATCTGTAATAAACCAGAAAGAGTTGTAAGACAAGCAAGAAATGGTACGTAAGTGTGGTAATCATTTATTATTACAATTATACTTTTCAATATTTTTAACAGAATCTTTAATTACATAAATACGTTTAATACACTATTTTAAAACTAAAGAGAAAACTGATAAAATGCATCCTGTTTATGTCAGAATTATTTCTTAAACAAAAAATGCAATGTTTCCAACATAAGGATTATTATATAGTAGTATTAAAACAGAAGCCTAACTAGAACATATTTTTCCCTGTCATTTGCAATTCCATTGTTTACACTGGCTTTATTGCAATATATCTCACAAGGGAACCACTTTTGGTGCTTCTCGCTCCTAGCATTGAGACCTGGTGCATTTCAAAGCCCTATATTACGAAGTTTGAGAATCCATAAAATTTTTCTGTTAAAATAATATTTCTTGATTTTACAGCAGCATAACTTTCTGAAAATACAATTTTCGAGACCACTTATCGGACTATTAACATTCAAGTTTTTTAAAGAAAAGTATTAAAAAATAAAAATTAGTTAATAATAAGTATAAAATATTGAAAAAAAATTAAAAATTCCTTCAAAAACCCACAAATTTGATTTTGAAAAATTGCAACATTATAGGATCATTCCACACAAAATGAGCAAAAATTTAAAAAAAGTCGTGGCTGCATAGTAACCGATTTTAATAAAATATGATATACAGATTCAACAGGGTTCGTACGGTCCTTGAAAGTCCTTAAAAGTGCTTAAATTTTTCGAAGGAAATTTTTGGTGCTTAAAAGTACTTATTTTCATGCACAATCTGAAAAAAGTCCTTAAAAGTGCTTAATTCTACTCTCATATTAATTCTTAATCAAGGTAAAACTCTTCTGCATTTCTTTTAATTTCTGATTTTAAAAAAATCTTAATCCCGCCTTGCCTCCCCTTCTGAAATTTCACGTCCCCCTTCGTAATATCAAAGTTAAAAACTTTTTTTTAACCTTTTTCTACTCTCAGGGATGTAAGACCTGCGCCAATTGTGCCAGATGAAGCCAAAATCGCTTTACTGCTCCAAGCTTCTACGAAACCGCTATTTTTTTTCATTTTGCACCAAACCTGTGCCAAAACGTACTTAGTGCCAAGATGAAATTTTGTACGATTTCGTCGATCCGAGAAACAAAAAAAAATCCATTTTTAACCTTTTTCTAGGCCGCTAATTGCGTCAAAAAAGCAAAAAATCGCGGTCAAAAGATCTCGAAAAATACGCGATGTTTGTCAAATATTCACGAAAAAAAAACGTGAATTTTGTCAAAGGATCGCTAATTTCGTCAAAAACGAACAAAATGCGGTCAAAAGATCGTAAAAACGATAATTTTGTTAAAAGATGGCGAAAAAACTCCGCAAATTTCATCAAAAGGTCGCAAAAAAACCATAAGTTTCGTCAAAAGATCGCGAAAAACATGCAAATTTCGTCAAAAGATCGCGAAAAACACGCAAATTTTGTCGTAAGATCGCGGAAAACGCACGATTTCGTCAAAACATCGCGAAAAACGTGCAAATTTTGTCGAAAGATTGCGAATTTTGCCAAAGGATCGCTAATTTCGTCAAAACACAATCAAAAGATCGTAAAAACGCTATTTTTATTAAAAGATGGCGAAAAGACCCCGCAAATTTAATCAAAAAGTTGCAAAAAACACACGAATTTCGTCAAAATATCGCGAAAAAAAGGTGCATTTTGTCAAAAGATAGCTGACTTCATCAAAAAACGAACAAAACGCGGTCAAAAGATTGTGAAAAACTCGAATTTCGTTAAAAGATCGCGAAAAATACGCTAATTTTGTCAAAAGATTGCCAAAAATACGCAAATTTCGTCAAAAGATTGCCAAAAATACGCAAATTTCGTCAAAAGATTGCCAAAAATACGCAAATTTCGTCAAAAGATCGTGAAAAACATGCGAATTTTGTCATAGCGAAAAAAAGATCCCGTTAATTTTGTCAAAGGATTACCAATTACTTCTAAAAATGAACAAAATGGGGTTAAAAGGTTGTGAAAAAACGCAAATTTCGTTAAAAGATCTCAAAAAAAACCACAAATTTCATCAAAAGGTCACAAAAAACCGCAAATTTTGTCAAAAGATTAAAAAAAAAACGCTAATTTCGTCAAAAAATAGCGAACAGCACACTGATTTCAACAAAGGATAGCAAAAAATACGCGACTTTTGTCAAAAGATCACGAAAAATACGCGAATTTCGCCAAAAGATCGCGAGAAATACGCAAATTTCGACAAAAGATGGCGAGAAATACGCAAATTTCGCCAAAAGATCGCAAGAAATATGCAAATTTCATCAAAAGATCGCGAAAATACGCAAATTTGTTTTTTATCAGCATTAGAATTTCAATTTGCTCCAAAAACAGTTTTTATGGCTACAAAATTAATTTTTGCTGCTACAAAAATGGATTTTACTGCTACAAAATCAGATTTTTGCTGCTACAAAAATAGATTTTACTGCTCCAAAATTCGATTTTTGCTGCTACAAAACTGCTACAAAATGGCTTTAGTGCACTTTCATACCTGTACTCTATTTCTTACTTAATATTGAATAAATAATCTGTCCTAAATTTCTGTAACAATTCATTCCATCACATTTCATTAAAATTTCACCTGAATTTCACCCTCAAAATTTATCTTCTTCCGTTTTTCTTTGCTCCCCCACAGTACTCAAAGTTTAAAAACTCTTCGAAACTGTTTAATTATTTTTTTTTTTGCTTTGTCATTTTATTGCCACAATAAATAATCAATCAAGATTTCTCTTCCCACCCGAAATTGGAATTTTCATTTTGCCCCCCCCTTCCCCCCACACACTTAAAGAACACATGGAATTTATAGTCTTTAAAACTCCTCTCAGTTTTTTTTTTTCTTGGAAATTAAAAATCTTGTATTATCTTGTAAGGTAAATAAATAAATCATCTAATAAACTCCCTCCCTCCCTAAAAAATTTTAAAAAATATGCTTGTCCCTTTGCCCCCTCAACTTATAAAGTTTAAAATCTTATAAATCATTTCTTTTTTTTAAACTTTTTCTGCTCTATTAGTTAATTTATTGTAACAATTACTAATCGATCTTACAGTTTTACTCCCCCCCCTCCACCGAAATTGACGTTTCCCCGCCCTCCCCCTTACTTTCCAAGCATACAAAATTTAAAGTCTTTTAAACTGTAAGTTAATTATAAATCTGTTAAACTACCCCCCCCCCCCCCCCTCAATAATAAGAAAAAATTATGTTTCTCCTCTTTGTTTATCTTTAAAATAAGAAAGTATTGGATTCAGGAAAATTTTCGACCGATTTACACGTTTTAGGGGTCAGATATCCTGAAAAACATGTTTTTACAAAATGAGTCTGACTCTGTTTGTCTGTATGTGACACAAATTTTGTGGGTGGTGTATCTCAAGAACTAATGCACAAAATTTAATAAAAATTTATATTCAGTTAATCCTTGATATAAATTAGTGTTGATTAGTTTTTGATGTAAATCGCCCTACAGGTGATGCTGGTATGCTGCATTTTTCATGATTTACGCCATAGCTATATCTCAAGAACTAAAGCACGAATTTTCATCAAACTTCAGATTCAGGTATACCTTGATAATTATAGGTGCTGATTATGGTTTGGTGTTAATCTCGCAACAGATGGCGCTGCTATGCTGCATTTTTCACGATTTCTGCAATAGTTATATCGCAAGAACTAATGCACGGATTTTCATCAAACTTCAGATTCAGTTAGATGTTTACATAAGTTGTTGCTGATTAGGTTTTGGTGTAAATCACCCTACAGGTGGTTTTGCTATGCTATATTTTGCAGGATTTGCACGGTTTTCAAGTCTTATCTCAAGAACTAATGCACGGAATTTCATATCTTTAGAATCCTCATGAGGGGCATAGACCATTTAATTTTGGCACTCTGATAATGAATTTTGTAGTATTAACATGTATGAGATAGAAGAAAGTTTTGGGATTTGCACATCTGACTAGTTTTTTCTTCTGCTGTATGTTATTTTAAAATTTTCTTAATTTCTACTGCCAGATGGTGAAATCCCCCCCCCCCCCCCTTCCCGTCCGTTTGAATATTTAAAACTTTTACAAAAATGAAAGAAACCCTTTATTAAAAAATGCATGTTATAATTTATTAGTTTATTTAATTTGAAGGTCCTTAAATTTTTTTGGTTTTGGTCCTTGAAAGTCCTTAAAAGTACTTGATTTTTATTTAAAGAAATGTGTACGAACCCTGTTCAAATTATATTCAAATAGAGCATTGCAAAATATTTCAACAAAAAAATAAAAATTTTGGAAGTTCTGGACATTTAAAAAACTTGTGACATACGAGGCATGTTTTTTAAGTAAGTACCGTTTTGGAATTAAAAAAAGACGTGCAAAGATATCGCAATAATTTTATTTTTACATGAAAGCCTGTACCTTCATCTACTTTTCTACATAATTTCCGTGATTATTGAAGCACTTGTCATAACGTGGCACCAGTTTTTGAATACCCTCCTCATAAAATTCTGCCGCCTGACTTTTTAACCACTGTATCACAAATGTTTTGACTTCGTTATCGTTTTGAAGACACTGACCACCCAGGTGTTTCTTCAAGTGCAGGAACAAATGGTAGTCGCTGGGTGCCAGATCAGGGCTGTATGGAGGATGATCTAGAGTTTCCCATTTAAAAGATTTGATGAGATCTTTGGTCCGATTTGCCACATGTGGACGGGCATTGTCATGCAGCAAAATGATACCCTTACTCAACTTGCCACGTCTTTTGTTCTGGATTGCACGACGCAGATTGTTCAATGTCTCACAATAAGACGCTGCATTGATTGTCTCATTACGAGGCAGAAACTCCACTAGCAATACTCCTTTTTTGTCCCAAAAAACTGTGCACATGATTTTCTGGGCAGAAATTGTTTGCTTAAACTTCACTTTTTTGGGTGATGATGTTGAGAATGCCAACTTGGCGATGCTTGCCATTTTCTGTTAGTCGGCACTGTGGCAACCCCCTTTTTATTGTTTTCCGATTTTCTTTTCAGTGTAGATGTAAAGTTTGTTTTGAACCGGTCTGACGGTAATAATGGAACTCTCAAATGAGAGTAATAATAATATTAATATACCTATATATTTGTAAATAAAATGTACATAGTTGTTTTTTAAGAAAGAAGTTTAATTTGAACTGTAGAGTGTGTTTACTTATTCAAGTTATGAATTTGATATATATTAGAACTAAGTTATGAAGACGTTTTTATTCTTCGATGCACTATGAAATAATTTGAATTTACCGAACCTGCAATCTCAATGACGACGTATCATTTTTCTGGCGTCAAAGCTCCAGGATGTCCGGATTTCATCATCGATTGAGGTAAGTACCTCAAATTAAATTATATTGAATAAATAGAATTATGAATATATTTATTAACTGAACTGTATCGAATAAATTGAATTCTTTATTTTATGATGGATTACGAAACTTTGAAAAAAAAAAAGAGCTATGATTCGTAGTCAAACTACGAAAATATTTGATAAAATAATGGATTTATTAGATAATACACAAGAATTAGAGCTTGAGAATAGAAAATCACAGCTGGATCTTTTTAAACAGCAATTGAATGACAAAATGAAAACTTTAAAATCATTAAATTCTGAAATTGAACCACTGGTTCCAAGTACTGAATTTGAAAAAGAAATCGAGAAATCTGAATCTTATAATGAGAATATTATTGAATGGAAATATAAAATTTCCAAATTTTTAAATGATAACACAGTTACTCCTGAAACTAAACAAGATTCTTCAGACATTGAAAGTGATAGTAGTAGCAACAATAGTTCTCTACTAAAAAGTCAGAAAATTCTGAATCAAAATTTGATTAAACTTCCTAAACTTAATATATCTAAATATATGGTGATTCGTGTTTATGGCTCGAATTTTGGAGTCAGTTTTCGAATGCGATTGACAATAATGAACATTTAACTCCGATTGATAAATTTTCCTACTTAAAGTCACTTTTGGGCGGAAGTGCTGCAAATACTATAGCAGGCTTTTCGCTGACTAAGGAAAATTATGCTCATGCTATAAAATTATTATTGAAAAATCGTTTTGGTCGTAATGACCTGGTAATAAATAGTCACATGACTAAACTGCTAAATTTGAAGCCAGTACGAAATTCTAGTAACATTAAGGCTTTTAGAGATTTGTATGATGAATGCGAAATTCAAATAAGAAATCTTAATTCTTTAGGTGTTGCCTCAGGTTCATATGGGCACTTGTTATGTCCGATTCTTCTGAAACTTCTTCCATCAGATATTGCACTAGAATTTAATAGAAAACGAATTAAAAACACTGACTGGGATGTTAATGAACTGATAAATTTCATTAAAGATGAAATTGAATCTCGCGAGACCACTGTCCAATTAAACCATTTTGAAAAAATCCCTGAGAAGCAGGAAAATTATAAGAAAAATTATAAAAAATTCATTCCATCAGCTTCTGCCTTAACCACAAATATTAAAAATAACTGCATATTTTGTAATCAAACTGATCACGATACTGAAAAGTGTAAGTCTTTCACCATTCCGGAAATGCGAGAAAAATTGAAAAGGGAAGGAAGGTGCTTCAAATGCTTCCGTAAATTTCACATCGCGAATTTTTGTAAAATTTCGAATGAAGATTGCAAAGTGTGTGGTAAAACATATCATCATACTATACTTTGTAATTCTAATAAAAAAACAGAAGAATCAAAAAATTCAGGTAGTATTATTTCCTCCATATCTCATTGCAAAGGCAATATAAATAATATCAGTAGAGAAGTAATATTGCAAACAATTCATGTAAAAGTGGAAGCGGATGAAAATTCAGAAACTGCTCTTTGTTTATTTGACTCTGCTAGTCATCGAACTTTTATTACAGAAAATTTAGTTTCAAAATTAAAACCTGAGGTCATTAGAAAGGAAAAATTAATTGTCTATACTTTCGGTTCGAGAAAATCTGAAGAACGATGTTATGATGTCGTTAAGCTAAAGCTAATTCACTTGACGAACAGAAAACGTAGTATAATAATTGAAGTATTAGTCACACCGCTAATAACTAATTCTTTGATACAAATTCCTCCTCTTCCAATCAAAATTAAGAGAAAACTTTCCAAATTTCGTCTTGACAGGTGGGAACATTTGGAAAATAGTGATGTTGATATATTAATAGGAGCTGATTATTTATATCAAATTAGGAAACATTATTATTTATTATCAAACTCAGGAAACTTCATTTAAAGTTGAAATAGAAGCACTTAAACAAAAAAAGCCACTTAATAAAGATTCTTCTTTGTACAACCTTAATCCACAATTCGATGAAAATGACTTACTTGTTTTATCCAGAAGACCAGTTTTCTGAAGTTACAGAGCAGGAAAAACATCCGTGGATACTTCCTAATAAATCTTATTTTGTAAAATTACTAATTAAGGATGCTCATGAAAGAATGTACCATTTTGGTGTAGCTGTCACTTTAGCTCACCTTCGTGAAAGGTATTTTATATTAAGGGGAAGAAGATTTGTAAAATCCGTCTTAAGATCGTGTATGATATGTCGAAAACTTAATGCTATTCCTGGAAAGGTGGAAATAGCACCTTTACCGAAAGATAGAATTATCAAAACACCAGTTTTTGAAACCTCTGGTGTCGATTTTGCCGGTCTGATTTATTATAAAACTTCTGAAGGCACTGGGAAGGCTTATATTGTCGTATTCACATGTGCTGTAACCAGAGCGATTCATCTAGAGTTAGTCACCAATCTAAGTACTGAAACCTTTATCTTAGCACTACGAAGATTTTTCTCTAGGAGAGGTTTCTGCAAAATAATGTACAGTGACAATGCCAAGACATTTTCTAAGGCTGATTTGGTGTTAAAAGATGCTTGGGAAAGAATTTCTAAGCAAGAAATTTTTGATTACTTGAGAAAGAATAAAATAATATGGAAGTTTATAATTCCCAGGGCTTCCTGGTGGGGCGGCTTCTGAGAAAGGATGGTCAGATCAGTTAAAACACCTTTAAAAAAGGTTCTAGGAAAAACTTGTCTCCGTTATGAAGAGCTAGAAACAATACTTACAGAAATTGAAGCTGTGATTAATTCACGTCCCTTATGTTATCTCTACGAAGAAAATGCTGAACCATCACCTTTAATGCCATCTCATTTTTTAGTTGGTAAACGATTAATGTCCTTACCTTCTTATGGATTACCAGTCTGTACGCAAGAGAAATCCAATAAGATTTTGTTGACGAGAAAATATAAATATAAGCAACAAATTACTGACCACTTTTGGAAAAGGTGGAGAAACGAATATTTGTTAGAACTTAGATCTGCTTTTCAAGTGAAAAACATAAATTCATCGCCTCAGTTCAAAGTTAACGATATAGTGATAATTCATGATGAAAAGCTCCCAAAACATATGTGGAAGTGTGGTCGTGTTAAAGAACTCATATTTGGTCGTGACTCTAAAATCAGATCATGTGTATTACAGACTGCAAAAGGCGATCTTAAACGACCTGTGCAATTGCTATATAATCTTGAATTGGACTTAGTGGACTAAAAGACACTAAAACTCTTACACTAAAAATAAGAACTATTATCGAACATTTAATTTGTTTTGTTACTCATATTTACCCTTATTATTGTTTAATTTTCATACAATTCATGTGTTTTATCTTCTTTCGTAGATTGCAGCATTCTTATTATTTTTGCTTTTATATCTGTAGCTGTATGTAAGTATGTATCTGAAAATTTGTCATGTATGTAAGTATATTCTTTTTATTAAATTGTTTAATATAGATGTTGAACTAAATGTTCAGCCCGGGGCAGGATGTTGAGAATGCCAACTTGGCGATGCTTGCCATTTTCTGTTAGTCGGCACTGTGGCAACCCCCTTTTTATTGTTATCCGATTTTCTTTTCAGTGTAGATGTAAAGTTTGTTTTGAACCGGTCTGATTGTAATAATGGAACTCTCAAATGAGAGTAATAATAATATTAATATACCTATATATTTGTAAATAAAATGTACATAGTTGTTTTTTAAGAAAGAAGTTTAATTTGAACTGTAGAGTGTGTTTACTTATTCAAGTTACGAATTTGATATATATTAGAACTAAGTTATGAAGACGTTTTTATTCTTCGATGCACTATGAAATAATTTGAATTTACCGAACCTGCAATCTCAATGACGACGTATCAGATGATGAATGTCGCCATTCCATGGATTGTTGCTTCGATTCTGGTGTGACGTAGGCCACCCATGTTTCGTCACCAGTAACAATTTGGTCTAAAAAATCTTCACCTTCATTGTGGTACCGCTCAAGGAAAGTCAATGCACTGCCTAAGCGTTGGGTTTTGTGCAAATCCGTCAACATTTTTGGAACCCAACGTGAACACAATTTCCTGTAATTCAAGTTCTCGGTCACAATGCGATACAAAACACTACGAGAATATTGAGGAAAGCAGTCGCACAATGATGAAATTGTAAAGCATCTGTTTTCTCTCACCTTTTCGTCCACTTTCTGCACCAAATCTTCATTAACGACCGAAGGACGCCCACTCCGTTCTTCATCATGCACATTTGTGTGGCCATCTTTAAATGCTCTCACCCATTTCCTTACCATTCCATCACTCATAATGTTTTGTCCGTAAACTTCACAGATCTCACAATGAATATCGATCGGTTTTACGCCTTTAGCACTAAGAAATCATATAACAGCCCGTACTTCACAATCAGCGGGACTCACGATTGTCAGAGGCATCTTAAACACTCAGTAAACAACGTATACAATGAAGAATCAGACTGTAATGGCGTCAGTGTGTAGACAAGAGATGTAGGTAACCAGCACGCATGCGCGGAACGCCGACCGTAGCGCTGCGGCGGCAGAATCGCAAAATGGTATTTACTTAAAAAACATGCCTCGTAGATTGGCATGTGTACAATCGTTCAAAGTTGCAAGTTTGAAGTTCCGTGTCTTGAAAACTATTTAACATAAATTAAATCTTTTCGTAATATTGTAATCTCTGGAAAATTATCTTCCTATTTATTTAGTAATAATAATTTGGTAACGTCATGATTAATCTTAAAATTGTTGTAAAAATTGAAAATTTGTCGATTTTGAGAAAATTAAAAACGTTATAAAAATTAAAGGAATTCAAAAACATTTGTGAAATTGATGTCTGAGGTAGTGTTACATATTAAGATCAAATTGCTAAAGTTTTAAAGTTGCCATGTATTTCCTTCACCTTTAAAAAAATTTAGAAACTTTAATAAAAATGACAAAATCGTAATTTATCCTCTTATTGATAGGCAAAAAAAATAATGAAGGAACGATCAGACATTACAGTTATTGCACAGACATAAAGATCAATAAGTCCATGATATGATAAAAAAAAATTCAAGATTGCCTTTTGATTCCTACCGTCACAAAATTGGGTTAAAAAAGTAATATTTGTTGCATTCCAAGAGCATTCCTCTTTAAATTTGCATGCGATTTTTTACAATATTGCACGATTTAAAAGGGGAAAAAATGTAGTGCTGCCATCTATAGATTTAGAGGATAAGTATATAATTTTTTGTTCAACAGAATATTTTTTTTTTTTTACTGTAGTTTAAAATAAATATATTAATAGCCAAAAATAAATTGAAGTAAAAATAAATATTTCTATATTTAAAATATACACTTTTATCTATATCAAATAATTTAAAAGTTTAATAAAGCTTTCCTTCACTTAAAAAGAAGTGATAGAAATATTGCATTTTATCCTTCAACATTTTTTACTATTTATTTTTTTTCTCATTAAGGAATAAAAAGGCAAGAATGAAACTTTCAATATTTAAAATATATACTTTTAGCTATAACGTCAAGTTGTTTTAATCTTGTCAGAGCTGTCCTTCATATTTAAATGAATAATAGAAATATTGAATTTTTCCCTTAAGAATTTTCAAAAATAATTTTTTTTTTCAAATTACGGAATAAAAATACTATTACTAACTTACGCCGATCTGCTACTTATTATTCATTTCTAATTATAAATAATTTTTAATATAGTCTTTCCATTCCTAAGGCTGATAATCAAAATTGAAGTTTTTAGCATGTTGATAAAATCTCGATTTTGCATCCACTTTTAATGTAAATTTTAATACTTAAATAAACAATCCTAAAATCTATTTTTTTACATTTACTCATAAATAGATATGATCTACTTATATAATGATTTTCATTAAAATCTGTGACATGTCTGCCACAGCTGATTTGCTCATTTTGTATAAAATGACCCTATACAGTAGAGTCTCAAAAATACGCATAGCTTGGGACCAGAAGCTGTGCAGATTTTAGAGTTTTGCATATTCTGGATTAAATGATTTTTTTTTCCAAATGAAAATCAAATTTCAAATTATATAATGAAATATATATTATCTATTATATATATAAAATCCAAACGGAAATTTCGTTCCGAACGCCGAGATTTCGAGTTCTACCGCATGGATTTTTACGGAACTTATACCATTAGATAGGTATCGTTCCAGGAAAGGTTTTAAGCTATAACACATCATTCTACCTAGATTAGTTATAGAATTACTACGGAAAATTATATTATTTTGGACTTTGTTACTTCTTATTTCCTTAAATATCTGGGCTCCTATTGGTCATAGAGCTTAGATCTCGCGCCAAAAGTAGCTCCGAAGCACCCAAGCAAACTTTTCCCCGCGATTATTTTGCCATCTTCCGATTTCCTCTAACTCTATTAGGGGCCCGCGTAGAGCCCCTTTAAAATATTTTTCGTAGTAATTTCAGCAATTATCTTAAATTATTGGTTAAGACCGCCACCCTCCCGATTCATGTATCTACGGAAAGGTTGCATGAAGGAGTTTCGTTCAGATACGCTTTCGTTAAGAATAGAGTGCGCTCCCTGGTGGTGGAATGTGGAACTAACATAACGCGATATTGTTAAAATTAGGAAATCTTACAATGCGATCTATTTTAAACTTTGAGATAGTTCATAACACATAATCTATTATCTATTCTATTATATATATATATAATCTATTATCTATTCTATTATATATATATATAATCTATTATCTATTCTATTATCTATTCTATTATATATATAAAATCCAAACGGAAATTTCGTTCCGAACGCCTAGATTTCGAGTTCTACTGCATGTATTTTTACGGAACCTATACCGTTAGATAGGTATTGTTTCAGGGAAGGTTTTAGTCTATAACACATTATACTACCTATATTAGTTTTAGAATTATGACGGAAAATTCTGTTATTTTGGGCGATAAGGTTACCATTTTATTTCTTGGCGAAATTCATTGTTGATAAAAAAAAAATTGAAACGGCTATTAAACCTCGAAAAATAAAAGAAAAACTGTTACTAATTTTATTTAAATGAAAAAAAAAGAAAAAAAGAAGAAGAAAATCCGTTTTAATGAGTGATAATATTAAAAAACTGAAACATTTAATCAAAACCTGAAAGAAATATTTGTAATGCTTAAAAATTAATTTAATAAGAAATATTACACTTGATACGCAATATTTGGCTCTTTATCGCTTGCGTTAGATATGGAAACGAATCTGAAAATTTGATTAGATGAAATTTTAACGACATTTTCTTTCTGTTCTGTTCTTTTCTTTTTTTTTTTTTATATCTAATTGTCCCATCACGTGCCTTATAGAAGAAACAACCAGATGTAATTGTGAGTCACATGTGTAATTACTATTTGTTTCTTTACAATTTTTTATTTCTCTTTTGTCGCCAAACAATGTGATTTTAAGCCAAAAATGCATAAGTGTGACATTAGCTTGAGGATGTTCTCACAAATGGTGTTTTTTTAGGTGAAAGAGATCATTTTTTGAGTACATTTTCATATTCAATTGTAACTTATATAGATATCAGTTAATATTTTAAAAATAGAATCGAATTCTTAAATTTCAGTGTGAATTTCTGCCACACATACATATTGTAAAATAATTTCATACTTTTTAAAATGTTTTTCGCCGTAATTCCGAAAGCATGTGATATTTATAAACTCGAACTCAGATCAACGAATATTACCCATTTTATTTAAGCAAATATTATCTATTTTCTCAAGTCATATCGCCAATTTCATTTATAGGAAAATTCACAGATTCGAAATCTAGGAAATAAAGATAATTTTTAAGGAAATTTATGTTTTAATACGTTATTACTATGGAAAAATTCAACATTTTGAAAAAAAAATTACAAGTCTTTTGTAATTCGTCATTTCTTCTTCGTCTTTCTTCGTACTTTCTCCTCTGTTATGTAATATTTCAAATGATATTGGACTAATTTTCGATCATCGATTCACCGCAAAATCGCATATCTAATATAGTATATAAAATAAAGTCTGGATTAGGGGGCTAATTAACGCACAGCGCAAACTACTGAACCTAAAATCTTGAAAATCGTGGTAAAAATACTTCTTATGACATAAACTTCTGCTAAGAAAGGATTTTCTAAAGTGTCACCCCAAATGGTTTTTGCACGGGGAGGGGAAAAAAATCGAATATCAAAATTATGCGTCAAATGATAGCATATTTTAATGTAGTTTTGTATGCTGAATCGAATGTTACCAAATAAATTTTTACAAGTCCAACAGTTCATGACACATTTCATATTTTTCTAATTTGGCGGTGTCTTTGGCATCTAAACCTCAAAATATCTATCATTACATCCGTTACTCTAGCAACGAAAAAAATTCAAATCAACCATTTTGGCTAAAAAATAAAAATGGCTCTATGAGTTTGAAATAAAAATGCAAGCATCTTAATTTTTTTCAAAAAATAGTGATTTTATGTAAAATAAAAGGGAAAAAATTACTGAGAATTTAGCGTTATAAAACAAAAATGGAAAAGGTACTACTTAGATATTCCGTCGACCAAAAATCTATCGTCAAATTATAAGATTAAATGCCAATAATGGTTGATCGTAAATATCAAATTCACTTGAATTTATACAAACTACACGTGTTTACGTCATCAAGTGATTTTAATTTCGACGTTTTATTTGTATTTTTATTAATGTTATACTAATTTATTTGTTATTTCGTTATTTAAAATAAAGATTATGTCAATTTATATAATTTGGCGAATGGTTTGGCGATTTATATAATTTGGCGAAATTGGTCGAAGGGATAACAAGTAATACCAATGAAAATGTTTAAGTATGAAAGCAATGTTTGTAACGACTTAAAAATTATTTTCATATATATAAACTCGGTTTATGGCGTCAGATGCCGTCATCCGAAGAATCTACAACAGTCTTTTTCCATTTTTTTCCGGTCATAGGTTCCTCAATGAAAGAAATTGGAATTGGAATAATATTGTGCGATTTATAAATTGCTCCTCGATAAGAAGAAAAAATGGGTACATTTATAACAACTGTACGTACATCTCGCTGATAGCATTTTAAAAATTCCCAGTAGCAGTAGTTACATTTTGCGTATGTAAATTAAAAATATTTTTTTGCTTTTAATTATGGCATTATTTCCTGTTATTGTTTATCTTTTCAGTTTTTTAAATGAAATTAGTATAAGGCATGCATTTTAAATTAAATGAGTGAAAGGTTTGTGTTTTAAATGAAAATAATAAAATAAGAATATGCTATGAAAACAATCTTTATTGATTTATTACCTGCGCGCGGCTGACATAAAAGTATCACAAAAGTCACATATTCACTTTTCTTTGAATAGTTGCTCATGAGAATTCAAGTTAACCTTCCGTAATTGGATACTTCACATATTGGTGTATTAGCTTTAATGTAATATCAATATATAATGATATGATAAATATGATAAGCATCGTTTTTGTTTGAAGCGGAAACTTTACTATGAATTCTATTACACAAAATCGCATCATCATCATCTACTATATATTTACAACGGAAATTTGTATTTCATTCCGATTGTTTATAATACTTTCGTAGGATATACCACAATTAGTTAGGTAATAATTTTGGAAAGGTTTTAGTGTATACATATTGTTCAAGGGTACTTAGTTATAGAGCAACAGTAAAAGTTCAAAAATTAAGTGAACCTGATTATGAAAGTTTAGCCTTTTTTTAAAAATCTACAGAACATATTTTGTTACAAGTGGCCCTGTTGCATGACTTTTAGGAATGTTGTTATTATATACGATTTCATTATATGTTGATTAGTTACAGAGGTATTAATTCCTGTTGTCATAACGGTCTCATTACCCGACCATAAGTGCGCTGTTTATAATCAACTAAAACAATTACTTCTTAATTGCTAAATTTTGTCCAACGCTTAAGATAACATTATATCGCAATGGCGTTCGCATCGTTTTCAGTAATGTGCAAGGTCAAGCTGAAGATCCATACTGTTTAAAATACAAGTTGAAATTCACCATTTAGTTTAATCCAAGGTTCATTTGGAAATATTGACCAGCGCAGCGGGCATAGCCTGCTAGTCTATATATATAAAAGAAAGTCTGAATTTCGTATTAATCAACGCGCAGCCAAAACTACTGAACCTAAAATTTTGAAAATTGAGGTAAAAATAGTTCTTATGGCATTGAGTGCCGCTAAGAAAGGATTTTCTAAAATTCCACCCCTAAGGGGGGTAAATAAAAGAACGAACTTTAAAAACATTCCTTAAAAATCTGATTTTATAGTTATTTTTCAACTGATAACATATTTTGGTGTATTTTTGTATGCTGAATCGAATGGTACTAACTAAATTCTTTTAAGTCCAATAGTTCGAGAGATATTTCATATTTTTCTAATTTGGCGCTATCTTTGGCGCCAAAAGCTCAAATTTTCAAGTAATAGTTTCTAAAAACTCATTCTCTTCATTCTGTTACTATAGCAAGGGAATAAATTCAAATTGAATAATTTTTTAATCAATTCTTTTGGTTAAATAATTAAAACAACTATGTCAGTTAAGAAAAGTATTACAAACGCCTCAAAAACTAAAACTAAATTAAAAATAAATAAATAAATCTGTGGTACTTTTTACTTCTACGAACACCATGCGAAAATGTATGATATCGCGCCATTTATTTCAACCCAAATCGTGCAAACGATTTTTGTTACAAACCATGCCAAGCATTAACCTTTGCTATTTATTGAACATGAATATTTTTTATGAGTATTATTCCATCGTAATTCCGTAAAACTTTTGAATTTGTTATTTTTTGAATAGAAAACATTTATTATTAATTATAACTTATTTAATACTGATTACTGACATAGATTTTACTATTTGGCAGTATCTGATGAGGAGGAAGCTACAATAAAATTATTTTAGAAGTTAGGAATTATACATATAAAAATGTCTGTTCAAAAAACCATGAATGGCTTCATTCAAAGAATGAAATGTTTACTGTAGTTTGAAAAATACGTATTACGTACGCCATGCTGCAGTAGTAAAATATATTTACAATTTGAAGACTGCAGTTTAAATTGACTATATTCTATTACTTGCAAAATATTTATTTATGCTTTTATTTTAAGTACTTATTTTTATTGATCTAAAAAACTGGTATGTAAGCATGTAATTTTCAAAAGATATATTTTTTAAATGCTCATTTTTTTATCAACAAAATTATTTTTTTTTCAAATGTTTCATTTCGTTTTATAGACAATGGCATTATTTATACTTCGCCTGCGTAAATTACAAAATACTCTTTGATGTTGAAATAAAATTTTTTGGTTTAAGGTATTTTTCTTATTATTATTTTTTTCTTTTCATCATTTTAAATGAAATTAGTTATACATATATTTTAAATGTGTGTATTTTAAATGAAATGAGCAAAAGACATGTATGAATTAATGATGTCGATAAAACAAGAGGTTTTTTTTTTTTTTTTTTTTTTTTTTTTTTCATGGTTATAGTATAGTGTGACGAAATGTACACCTGCAAGCAGTTTTTTCCGAACGGACTATGCATTGTTATAGTAACGTATATATTTTAAGAAATTAACAATTGTAATCTTGGAAACTAGCCGCCCTTGGTGACCAATTTGGTCTCCCTTAAAATTTAGGTTTGGGAAAGCATGCTAAGCATTGTATCGTGTTACTTTTATTCATAATTTAATTTACTTGAACGTTGAACTCCCTTAAATATAATTAATATAATCCCTCAAGCTAATATTAGTTTTTGTTGCATTAAAATATCTCAATTTGTTGATTTTCTGTAAATAAGTAAACCCTATTGGTTTACATTGGAAGTCTATGGGAATTTGACGAAATATTAGAGATATCGATAAGTTGGCGTCACTTTTGGCGATATATCTCCAATGTAGCGACAAACGTGGCTGCATTTGGCGACAGAACAGGGGCCCCCTATGGCAAACCCCCCCCCCCCCCCCCCCTTATAGGTATGGAGATGCATTAAATGCTGTTTAATGACTAGAAAATTAAGATACAAAAAGAGATAAACATAGAAATCAAAATAATAAGAAAATAATGGTTGTTTTAAAACTGTTTTATAACTATTCAATGCTTATATTAAAAATCACACACAATTTTTTGACCGAAATTCATGCTTTTTTTTCCGTTACGGTACATTAATCTAGCGTGGGCTTAGAACACGATTATGACTAATTCACTGGTTTTTCTGATACTTGCTAAAAAACGCAAGCATATGAATTTATTAAATGATATATAATTTTTACTCTGTTTGTTTTTAAAGTAAGGACAGCAGGAAAGAAAAATTGAAACATTATGCAATCTTTTTTTAGGATTTCTAAATGTATTACTTAGCATATAATCCTAAATTAATTAATTAATAATTGATAAAAATATACATTTTAAAAAATATTACATTCTTCATTTTAGGTAGATTTCGTAAGAAATACTACCTATTGCAGTCGTTACCATGGTGCGACTTTTGAAAAATTCCTTCATAACTTTTCATTATAGGACCCCAGGAACCCAAAACCACCCCCACCTAAAAAGTTTATATATGTATATATATATATATATATATATGTATGTATGTATGTATGTATGTATGTACTAAATTTTGTCCGCATGATAAAAGTCGCAATTATGCACGGATTGTCTTCAAACTCGCCAAAAACTTTGAGATGGCTAATATCTCGGCGAGGATTGAAAATGGGCAAAATCGGCCCAAGGGAATGGAAATGGGGAGGGTTCAAAATTTTGAATACCGTCTTAACACGATTCTGATAAAACCAGCTCATACACAACAATGACAGGAAGAAAAAAATATTTTTCGTTATAGAAGTTGCCAACAATTAAAAAAAAAGCAATAAAATTCTCACCACAACAATTGCTTTCCTATTGCAAGTTTTTCACGTGGAAAATTAAATTGAATAAATAGTTTGACGAATTGAAAACAAATTGAATATTACGTCATAAGTATTCTAGAGCAAGATTTCCACTTGAAAACTGAAAATAAAATAAATAGCTTTATGAATTTAAAAACAAAAAACAAAATATTACGTCATATTGGAAATAAAATGGACCTCAGCAGGTGAATATGTAACGGCATGTGAGTTTGAAGAAACGTATTAAAACATGATAAAACCCCGACTATGGAAATATTAACTTATTTTAACACTTTGAGGTTCTCTGAATTTGCAATAGCTATTTTTAAAACCTATTCCATATACATGCGTGTGCGTATTCGTGTATATTAGAATTTTCACAAAATGTTTAGCTCCTAGAGATCATTTTTAGTGAAAGAACTGGGTTTACCTCTAATCTTGATTTAAGTTTTGGTGGTGAATTTAGTACTTAACTTCGAAATGTACCTCCGCCTGTAGGCCCGAGCCAGCAGGGATTTTTTAAATTTATTTTCAGCATTTTTTATTTCAAAATGTTTCATTGTTGCAGTTTTACTCATTTGGTATATTTTGGCGAGTGTTCATTGGTGCATAATTAAATCTATTGTTGTTCCAACTCGCATAAAATTGTACAAAGTACAGAAAATATTTGGTGAGTTATCACCTGAGATAGGCTAACAGTAAAATGCCTTAAAATAAATGTATTAATTTATAATTAATTTTTTCTAATATTAAAGAGTAGCATTGTCATTATTGACCTATAAACACACTTGTAAATATAATGTTTATAATTCTAACATACCAAGAAGTGAGTTAAAAATCAATTAGTGATTGCAAAAATCCATCTTTACATATAAAAACTAGGTTGACTTAAATAAAAAAAGGTGCAAAATTAGAATTACTGGTTGAGAAATAGTAAAAAAGACAGGCAATCGACCAAAATACGAAGTTGTGAAAGAGGGAGAATTTACCGTAGCGAAGCGCGGGTACTCAGCTAGTATATTATATTATATAATAAAAGGCGCAAAGGCCAACCTAGTGAAAAAGATTCCATGCCGAGATTCGAAGCCGGGCCATCAGTATAGCGCACAGACATTCTACCTACTAAACCATATGGAACGATACCCAGCCTGGAACTTCTCACTATTACAGGCTGACAAGGCACAGCACAAGATGGAATATTTTTCCGTGAGCCACCGACATGGGGCAAACACAGACTCATAATTAAATCCAGCATCAATTTCTATTATTAATATAGATTTTTTTTTTTTTTTTTACTTTCCTGTATCCATTTACAAGAACAGCTTGTAATAATTCAATTTAAGCAAATCAAAACTTGAATCCCTTTTATTTACCTGTACATTATACTTTTAATACCCAAAATTATTTTTTATTAAAATTTTTAAACATTTCTTATATAGTTCTTTGCTTGAGAACTTTCATTTTCTCTGGATGAAGTTTCTTTTGAATTCTGTAAACAGTCGTTATTTGCTGTTGGTTTATACTACTCAAAGCAAATGCAAAATAATAATGAAATGAGTGTTGCCAACCTCACATGAAATATAAAATAAATTAATTCGCTACTTTCTATAGTGGCCGATAGATTGTGCCAATACTAAAACCTTTGTGGGCTTGTTTACGACGCTTCACATCAATTTCTATTGTTTTACATTTTGTTGTGTGTAGGTTTCTGTGAAATAAAAGCATTTTATTTGCGTAATATCCAGTGTAATTACCATTTTCTCATAAATTTACATAAAAAATAATTTTATTTTCATTCGCTGATATTTGAAATAAAAATTGTAAATAATACTTCTTAACTGGGAATTACATTGTTTACATTTTGAAATGCAAGTGGATTTTAGAAGATTGCAGATTTTAGAAGTGCGGATTTTAGAAACTCTACTGTATTCACATTTTTGGCAGGGAAAAGGTTGGTGCTTTTTTTTTTTCAAACAAAGAACTTTCCGGCAACCCTAGCCAAATGTCATAGTTATTTGTCTTGTGTGAGGAAAGGAACTTCACTAGAAATTGTAATTTCTGCATAATTAGCCACAGTAATTTTTCTAAATTGCGTAAAAATATTAATTTACTTTATGATTACTTTTACCAAAGGATCATTTAATACAGCAACATTTCATTTTAAACATTCGAAACTTTATTCCATTCGATTTCAAAAGAAAATAGTTTGCTTATTTTGTATTTCATTAAAAAATAGTATTCAATGATCTTGAAAACTTTTATAGAAATATATTTACTATTTATATATTTATCGTCTGCATAGAAAAAAAAGAAAAAAACCAAATTCTTGTTTCTTATTAAAGTGGGCAGAAAAATTGTAGCGCCATATTTGGCGACTTAACTCACTTTCGGCGTGAAATAATCAAATAAAAATGTAATAATAAAAAATTAAAAGTATAAAAAAGTATATAAAATTTTTAACAGAGAAATTTTTATCGGTTCTCTAACTTTTATGTATAGGGCTACAAAATGCACCAGGTCTCAATGCTAGGTGCGAGCAGCACCAAAAGTAGTTCCCTTGTCAGTTTAATTAACATCTATTATTAGGTGCATTGTTATTAATATGCATATGATCATTATTTTTTTTATTATTTACAAACTCAAAATGTTTGTTTACTTAAAAAATCATTTTTATAAAAGTTGTATTTTTCATTCAAATAATAGTAAATAAAATCAACAAATCGATCATACATGATGATAAATAAAAATGGACATGCAAACACAGAAGCTTCATCTTTTTAGTTTCAGAGGAGCAGAAATACAAAAGAAAATTGTTAAACATATAGTCATATGTAAGTGCAGGAAATGCAAACATTATAAAAGCCTGTAGGTCACTAAGCAGTTTTCGCATACTGTACCCCACTCCGAGTTCTTTGGAAACATTATGAGTAGTGATAGATTTTTACATGGCACTCGGAGTATGTACATCTACATCACTTCTTTTTATGACTGATGTTTCAAGTTTGTGGCTTGGCAGGATCATTTACAACAGGTTGTTTTTGATGAGATAGTAACAAAATGTATCAGCTCTTAATTTGCTGGTATTTGGAATCATTATGCATTACAAAGTGGAAATCTATGTTGTTTTCATGTCATGCCTACAATGCATAATAAACTAATTATTTTTAAACTGTAAAAATGTGTATTTTTAAAAATTGTGCATTGTGTTCAGACAGATAAAAGGTTCTTTTGTATAACAAAAATTTTAAATAAATGTGAGGACTTTAAATCCTTTACATGTAGTGATAGTTTTGATGTATGAGTGTCACACCCACAAAGAGAGATTAGGCGAGTACAATCGCCCCCTCCTCCTTCACAGTTGTGCATTTAAAAATTGATCCTAGAAAAATTTATTGCATTTCTTTGCAGCTTTTTTATATTTTTTTAATTGCTATCTGCTAAATAATTTAAGCAAGTAAATATTTTCTAAAAATAATCTGTACCCTGAATTTTTTTTTAAAGACCTGGTCTTGCTACTCGTGTGCAGTTTTATTTTATTTGCTAAAAATGTTTCCGCAGTTGATAGTTTTGGTAAGAAGTTGAAGTATGTAAAGAATTTCATTGTAGCTAATGATTTTTCATATAAGTTAAATATAGGTAAATCCAATTATACCATCAATTTGAGTTACCATAATTTTTCAATATTTGAGGTTCTTTAACGTTTACTTATCATTCTGGAAATGGAGGCTAATTATATTGGTAATATTGTTGTAAAACTGATTTTGTAGTGATAGTTACATTTCTCTGCTTTTGTAATTATTGTTTTTTATTTTTAAAGGTTACTGGCTCACCAAGAGGAGCTTGAAAATGCAGAAAATACATCTGTTGTGGAGAAATGTAAGTTTCTGCTTATTTAAGCATTTGATGATTTTATTTTAATTTATGCTTTGCATTTTATACATAATATTGAAACAGATTTGTCATTTACTCTTTTTTTACAATCATTAAATTGGTACTATTTGTTTGAAAATTTAGCAATACTTAATGTTATTTAAATTTTTTATGCCATTTGTTATTTTACTTTGACTTTATTGCAGCCATAATTGATTCCTTTCTCTTATATAATGTCCTTTTATTTGTAATGTAAACCTGCTAAGAAAAGAATCATCTATTATGTTATTTTATTGTTTATATAAATAGCACCATTATTTTATTGTTTATATAAATAACATCATTATTTTATAATGAACATAAAAAAAAATTAAATAAAAAAAATACATATTTTTTAATTTATTGAAACATTACAACATTTACTTGCATATTTTGCACACTTTCCCCCATTACTTCTTTGGTGCAATAAGAAGGGTGTCTGTAAAATATGCATATTTTTTAAATGTAATTTATTAATGTTAAATTTTCTTTGAGGAAAATTCAAGAATAATTAAAAAACAACTCTCTTCATGACAGTTACAACATTTTAATAAACAATTAATATTAAAAAATAAATTTGTTCAAAATATTTTATTTCAAAATAGTTTCAACAATTCTGATTATACCATTATTTTCAATTTTTTCATAATATTCCATAAATTTCTCTTTTTTTATTTCAGGGAATTTCTTAGATTTAGAACCACTGAAATCTCTCATGCTTTTTAATTGCTCTGCTAAAATTTTTTTTTTTTAAAGAGCCTACAGTAGTCACTCAAAAAGACCCGGGTGGTAATGTTAATCCTATGGGGAAGTTATTTTCAAATATCTCGCTTGAATTTTGATATTTTCGAATGATTTTTTTGCATAGGATAGCTGAGGCCAATCTGCAACCAGGCTAGTTTTTACTTTTTTGATTTTGGTTATAGTTTTTTTAATATTAAGATAGTTTCAATTTCACCAAAAGTAAAATTAATTTTTTTTTTTTTTATTATTATTAATATATGAAACCAAAATAAAAAAAAATAAAAACTAGCCCAGTTGTAGATCGTCCTCAGCTATCCTGTGCAAAAAAAAAATCATTCAAAAATACCAAAATTCAAGTGAGATATTTGAAAATAACTTCCCCATAGGATTAACATTATCATTCGCGTCTTTTTGAGTGACTAGTATAGGCTCTTAATGCCAGTATTGAACAAGGGATCCATTTATGCCAAATTCTCTTCCAGTGACTTTTGCTGTATTTTTCTGCAAAGTAGACCACTTTAAATTTAGTATCTGTGGCAAAACTTTTTTTTTCCCTCCATTATACTTTCACAACACAAACAATCTGTTCAAATGTCTTAACTTAGTCTGATTAATTTTTGACAAAAATTACTGATACAGTAGTGGCCAAAGTTGTGGAAACCTTTTTGAAAAGGCATATTTTCAAAGTTTGCTGGTTCATAACACATCTTTCTCTTTAAGTAATACCGTAAAATTATATACCAATGCAAAGATAATCAAGAATGTAATGCAATAAATTTCATGACAGAGTGTTTATTAGAACAGCAGTTGTAAAGAGGCTTATTCCATATCAAATCAACACAGCTAAAAACCTGACCTCCTTAGTATTTTATGATATTAAGTTCAGACCTGCCAACTGCTACAAAAAAATCGTAGTTGCTACGATTTGGACCTATAAACTACGATGCTACGAAAACCGGTCTAAACTACGATTTTTTGCAAAAAACACAAATACATTTTTTGTTTCTAGTTGCGATTTTTATCCCGCGCAGCATATTTTTCAGGAGTGATTCTGTTTTCAAAGTATTAATTTCCGAAAGTTTTTAAAAAATGGCCAGTAGTCCAAAAATTCGGACATTAAAAAATGCTCATGGAAAAAAAAAAATCTGGGCTGCAAAACAAACTTTTCTTAACATAAAACACTCTTTATGTATATTAAGCACTAGTGAATCGTGTTTTTGTAAATATTTATACAGGAATTCCCTTCCTTGGAAACAGGGGTGCCATTTTAAGAATTTCTGGAAGGGGGGGGGGGGGGATTCTTTGAGAGGCAAGGTTTGAAATAGTTTGCAAAATAGCACGATTTGCGATAAACTATCGCAAATTTCGACAATTGAGCGTGTAAAAGAAATCGCTTACGTCAATTGGTCGCAGAAGAAAATAAATTTCGTCAAAGGATCGTAGTAAAAATGTGAATTTTGTCAAAATATCGCAGAAAGAAAACGCAAATTTCGTCAAAAGATCAGTTAGATCAAATTAAATTTCACCGAAAGATCAGTAAGAAAACACAAATTTCATCGAAAGATTGCTGGAAGAAAACACTAATTTCATCAAAGGATCGTTGTACAAAACGCAAAATTTGTCAAAGGATTCTGGTAAAAAATGAGAATTTCGTCAAAAATTCATTGTAAAAAGTGTGGATTTCAACAAAGAATTGTGATAGAAAAATGTGAATTACGATTGTGGGGAAAAAATTGTCAATATCCTGAAACGATCGTGGGAAGAAAAATCGTGAATTTCGTCAAAATTTACTGCAGTGGGCTAAAAAATTAGAACCAGGCCCCTTTTACAAATGTAAAAAAAAAAAAAAAAAACCCTGCGAAACGAGAAGAATCTCTAAAAATCGTATAAAAACTTTCAGAGGAAAAAATTTACTAAATTGAGTTGAAAGACTGCAACTTTATTCCTTTTACGAATGTCAAAACATGGCTGTGAAACACGAAAATCAACCAACCAGCCTCCAGATTAATTTTAATTTGGTGTGCTACGATTTCTCATTTTCAAAGGTTGGCAGGTCTGTAAGTTCATCTGTTAGGTTCATAGAAAAATGAATAAATACCCAATGATAAACCTCTATTTCATTTGGTTTCTGAAGTAATTAGCTTTAAAGATGGACGAAAAATGTAAATTTTTGCCTTTCATGCAATACAAATTTAGTGATAATTTGTTCCTAAATTCAGGGCTCCCAAATGGTACCCCCTTTCCCCCCCAAAGCCCCCTTTAGTCCCCTTTTATGTATTTTGGTCCCCCTAGTCTCCTTTTCTGTGACTGAAAAAATCACCGAAAAACAAAACAAAAAAAAAAATTCTAAAAATCGCTAAAAGCTCAAAAATTGTAGGGGACAAAATTTGTTACAGTAGGCTAAAGTGTTGTAACTAGAATTCTTCCACGAATGTTAAAAATTCACCATGGAATCCGGACAATTTTAAGAAATCTCATTAAAATCCTAAAAATTAAAAAATCTCAGAACACAAAAGTTACTATATTAAGCTACTGCTTGACCAGTCTACAAGGACAAACCTTTGCATGCTGCCAAAAAAAAAAAAAAAAAAAAAAAAAAGAACATGTCAAATGGAGAGAAGTATTGGATTTGGAGGAGACAAAAGATTCAAACTAAAAAAAATGAATTTAAAGCTCACAACTCTGAATCATTTAAAAGGAAATGGATAGAGTAAAATGCCTTTTTGCATATTTTTAATTATTCGAATGCAATTTCTTTCAAACAAGACGATATACCCTTACAGAAAACTTTCTGTTGAATCAAGAATTAAAATATTTCTTCCTTTCTCATTATTTATTTTTCGTACTATTTAAAATTGTTTAATAGTGTAATTTATAACTGAAAATAATACTACAATACATATTTAAACATCCAAATTATCATATGTTTCTTTGGCTGAAAGATATTCTTTTCATAGAAGAGAAAGCTAAATATTTTCTGTACTATTACCCAGGGCCGGTGCACCCATCTGTCAAATGGCGTGACTGCCCAGGACCCCAAGTCTATAGAATTTGAAATAATGTTTCCTCCGTATATTTTATATCTACATTTGTTTTTAAATGTTTTTTTATGATAAAAAAAAGTGAGAATTAACTTTATTTCTTACAGACAAAGTTGATATAATTTTCGGGGAATGTATAGATTTAGTGAACTGTGAACGTAAGAAATATTTAAAGTACTAGGGGGCTCGGCCCCCTACGAGCTACGCTCGCCAACCCCCGTCCAGACACCGCAGACTCTAAATACACGCTAATTTGATCGGCTTTAAAAAGATTTCGAAAGATTGAATTATAATTTAAAAAACAGTGGCGATCTCCCTATAAACAAATTTCTATTCATTTCTCTTTGATTGGGGAATTTTAACGCCAAATCCGCTGCGGTACTACTTGATTATCCTGTTGACCAATTTCACCAAATTATATAAATCGCCAAACCACTCGCCAAATTATACAAATTGATATAATTTTTATTTTAAATAACGAAAGAACAAATAAATTCGTACAGCATTAATAAAAACACAAATAAAACGTCGAAATAAAAATAACTTGATGACGTATACACGTGTAACAACATTTCAAAATAAGCTAATATAAAAGGAATTAAGTAAAGAGAGTCTTTGTCTCCTGGTATTTTTTAACAAAGCGAAAAGAAAGTTCTTTTAAATGAGACATTTTAAATTAATTCTCAAAATATCAAATAAATGTCTAGCGCAATTTCTAAATTTAAACTTTTTTGCAATATTATTTTGTATTCTTTTTACGTAATAACTATAATGTGACGTAAATATGACGTAATTTCTCCTAAGACTTCTAACGCGTGTTAATGAATTTATTATTTTACAATATCCTTTCTCTTTTAAAATTCACGTGTATACTTTTTATGACGTAATTTTTAATAAGTTCCTGTTTTTTATACGTAATTATTTAATTCTGATTTGAAAGTTTTTTCCTGTTTATAATAGTCACGTGTAAATACATTTTTAATTTGAAGCAAACATTATTGCTTGCGCTTTTTATACAGTTGGCAACAGTTTAAATTAGTACAATTTTCTGAAATCTGTAAAAAATATCTCTAGAAATGCTGAAAATTTGAATTTAAAATAGAAATAAAACCTGAAAAAATGAGTCAAAATAAAAAAATTAATGCAATCTGCACTCCGGCAAATTCTAACGCATAAAATGATCTAAAAATGATTACACTGCCATGTATAGTTTTTGCTGCTATAAAACTTTTTTAGTTGAACGATTTTGTCCAACTTTAGCATTAAATAACTCTTAAAATAATTCTTAGATTTGAAAACTGTCTCCATCAGCGTGTTTATCAAACATTTCTGTATAAAACCACCGATTTTCATATTTTTGTATGCATTATTTTTGTTAATATTAACGAAGAAAGGCCTCCAGTCACAAAAAAATCAAAACCGGCGGCGGCGGCGGTGACAGCGGTAGTTACTTTTTTTTAGAATAGAGAGATTGTAAAGTATGGAAGATTTTTCAAAATCGAAAATAATTATGCATATCATATGTGAAATTAGTGGTATTTCAGTACATTTATTATCTATATTATATGAGGATGTGAGTTTAAAAACTCGCCTTATCAAAAATTAAAAAAATTGTGTTTACTCTATAAATTTATTGTATTTAAAAACTTGCATTGAAAAAACACAAGTCTGCAAAAAAAACCAGTTTTATCTTGTATTTCAGCCCTTGTAAAATCTTGATCTACAATGAAAACCAATGGATGCAGTTAGAGGTTTTTCGCGATTTCCCAGATTTGATTTTCTGGATAAGGCGAGTTTTGAAACTCATGTCGTCATATATTATTCTATGCTGTATACAATTTAAAAGTAAATTTTATTGGATCAGTATTGCAGCAGGGTTCGAAATGTACCGAAGCAAACCGGAACGATGTTCCGGTTCGTGAAATTGTGACAAATATTGTTCCAGTTTGTGAAAGTATGAAAAATATTTTTCCGGTTCATGGAATTATTAAAAAATGTTATTACAGTTTCATACATGTAGCTTACTATGCTCTCTGTAACGTTTTTTTTTTTTTTTTTTTTTTCCTAATTACAGTAGAACCTCTTTTATCCGAAACTCTTGCTTAACCAAAATCCATTTTAACAGCTTTTTTTTTTTTTTTTTAAACTATCACATTCCTCGTGTGCAACCGGTCCTTTCGAAATCATGAATACAGATATATATTAGAGTTAAAATTTTCTTTTTTATCATGTGTTCAAAAAGAAAACTTGTGTAGAATCGGGTGAGAGTATGACAAAATAAGCTCAAGAATACGGTATTAGTATTGCGGCGGTTAATGTTATGAAAAGAGATGCTGCAAAAATAAAGAAGTTTTGTGCAGAAAGACTGTGATACTGGTGAATCAATAATATTAAAAAAACTTCGTGATAGAGCTGCAAAGCAAAGGCAATCGAAACTGCAACAAAGAAAATTTTGTTTCAGACACTTGTGAAATATGTAAAAGGTACATAAATTGAAAATTTAAATTCAGGTAATTTATTCTTGTTTCTATTTTGCTATTGATTTATTTTTATTAGGCACTTGCTACATAATAAGAAATAGCGCACATATTTGCCCTTAATCTTAAAATTGAAGCATTCTCGATTATCCGAAAATTTCGATTTTCCGGAAGAGGGTCGGTCCCAATTACTTCGGATAATTGAGGTTCTACTGTATTTAGAATCTTAAATGCATTTTTTTAAAATTCGTTTTTCTACGGTGAAATATAAATTTGCTATTCAGTAAAGTCCCGATGATTCGAGTTAATATGGACCAAGCTCACCTCGGATAAGCAAAAAACTCGTATAAATCAGATTGACACAAATCGTGAACAACTAAAGGCATGAAATATAAATTTTCACTTAATTCAACAATTTTTATGGTACTAGTAACATTTCTTTGTTGTACATTTCCGTTACTTTTAAGAAATACCAGGAATAATTTTTTTTTTTTTTTTTTTGCAATCAAACTTATACTTTTGAAATGGATCATTTTCTTCTGATGGACTGATGGCTGCCATTATTATGAAAGAGCCATTATAAATGAAGTGTTAGGTGAAGATGAAAGAGCAGTCGTAAAAAGTTAGAGCTCTGATTTTCTGGTCAGAATATAGGAAAAAAATGGCCATAATTTTTTTTAAAAAAATTATTATGGCCATATTTTTTTTTTTTTTTTTTTTTTTTCCAGAATAATGGAAGCTATCAGTCCATCAGAAGAAAATAACTGTGTTAAAGCGGAAATTCGGATAATCGGTACTTTACTGTACTTTCAAAAAAAAAAAAAAAAATTAGTCGACAATAGTTTTGAATTAACATTCCAGTTCGCGGATTTTTCCATTTCAAGCCTTGTATTGCAGTATATGTTTGGTACCATTAACTCCTTTGTCAGGGTCTTGTGCAATATTGCGCCGACCCTGCTAGCTGCTTATTACCTCATAAAAAGAAAAACCCTTTATGTTCTTGGAAACAATACAGAATTGTCAGAATTCTCCTATTTATCCTCCACAAAACAAAATGTGGGGGAGACTTCTCTATTATTACCCACTTTCCATTTATCAAGGATAGACTTGTCCTAGCCAGACCTGTTACTCACATGATCAGTTTTTGAAACCAAATGTTAAAGAATTATCTCAAAATGCAAAAAAAAAAAAAAAAAAAAAAAAAAAAAAAACCTCAAACTGCATAAAAAAAATTAAAAGATGCTGTACCAATTCTGGATAAATTGTATTCAAAATATGACACAATTTATTAAAGTGGGCTAAAATATTGAAACTGGATTCCTTTTAAAAATTAAAAAAATGCATGAAAATTCGAAAATGCTGTACAAATTCTGAATAAACTTCATTAAAAGGAGAACAACATTTACTATATTGGGCTACAACATTGAAACCGGATTCCTTTTACTAATGTGGAAAAAATCGCTGCAGAATACACATATATACATGCAAAAAAAAAGGCTAAAATTAGTTAAAAATTGAAATCTGATGACACAATCATATTAGAACAACATTTATTACATTAGGGCTAAAAGTTTGAAACTGAATTTCTTTTATGAATGTCAAAAAAGTGCCACAGAATGCAAAAAAAAGCTGAAATTCACATTAAAAATTTGTGAAAGATTTTTAAAATGTTGTGCAAATTTCGAATAAACTTTATTGAAAAGATTTTAAAAAATTATTTCATAAGGCTAAAAAATAAAAATCTCTTTAAAAAATCCAAAAACTAATTGAGATATACAGGTGGTATCTTCCTGCCAAATCTTGCAACTCTATGTGCAACAATCTCTTTAGTAACAAACTTTTACCTTTATTATTATAGATGTAGTTCTGTTTTCAATTTTGATGGAGAAGTATATCCAATCTGTTAAAGGAACTCTTAATTACAATGTCTTGGGTTTTTTTTCCCCTTAGGCTCTCTTCAGTATATATTTCTATATACTTAAAAAAAAGTAACTAACTCTGTACCGCCACTGCAGTTTTGAGCATTGGTAGTACTCATATTATACAGAAATGATTGATAAACACACTGGTGCAGACAGTTTTTAAATCGAAGAATCTTTTTAAGAGATATTCAATGTTAAAGTTGGTCAAAATCATTCCATTAAAAAAGTTTTATTGCTGAACAAAAGCTATGCATAGGAATTTAATCCTTTTTTCTAAGGTTACATTACAAGCCTGTGGTACGCAGACTGCATTTATTTTATTTTATTTTTTGACTGATTTTTTTTTCAATTTTTTATTTGAATTTTCATCATTTTAATAAATATTTTTATTTGCATTTGGAGAAAGTTAGTATTTTAAATTGTTGCCAATTGTAAAAACAGTGGAAAAAGTACTATTTCCTTTTAATTAAAAATGTATTTGCATGTGACTATTAAAAATAGAAATAAAACTTTAAAATAAGAATTCAATGATCACGTTTTAAAAGCAGGAAAATATTTAAAATTTCGTCACAAAAATTGTATTTACACGGGAATATTAAAAAAGAAAGAAAGATTTTAAAATTAACATTAATATGTGCTAGTTAAAAGCAGTAAATAGGAGAAATTACATAACATTTAAAATGCACAAATAATAATATTGTCAAATAGTTTAAATAAAAAAATATATTTACACGAGATTTATTTCGTATTTTGTGGTGATCTTTTTAACTATTGTTGTCAACTCTAAGACAATGCAAATAATAATTCTCCCTTTCAAACTTCAAAAACAAATGTATTTTCACGTGAACGTTAAAAAGAGAAATAAAATTTTGGTGAAAATTACGTCAGATTTAAAACGATACATTTAAAATATGTTATTTAAGACAATTTTCTTATAACATTGTTTAAAAAATTCCAAAAGTCAATGATTCAGTTTGATTTGTTCATTTTATATAGACTGATTTTCAAATGCTGTTTACTGATCTTATTTAATCAATCACGAAAACAGCCATTAAATGTCTGAACAGCAGTTGATTATATCTTAAAATCCCTCAGTGAAGTTGAAATGAATGGAAATCTGTTTACAGTGAGATCATCACTGGTTGTTTAATTATTATTCAAAGTGGATCAAATTAGCGTGTTTTTTAGAGTCTGCGGTGTCTGAACGGAATTTGTCGAGCATAGCTCGTAGGGAGCAAAGGCCCCCTGTTTTATCAGAAGACAGTATTGGAATCATGAAAAAAATTTTCCATTTTTTGATGGATTTACATGTTTTAGATTTACCTGAATAAGATTTGACTATTTTTTAAAAATCTCTTTCTATTTATGATACAAAATTTGTAGCTACTCTATCTCAAAACTAAAATATGGAATTTTATCAAATGCCATATTTAATTAGACTTTAGCACACATAGGAGCTGATTAGGTTTTGTTTATGGCCCAACAGGTGGCATTGCTATGTTACATTTTTCACAATTTACATGATAATTATACCTTAGCATCGTTAGGGTGAAATTCCATCAAACTTCACATTCATTTAATCCTTAACATAAATTGATACTGATTAGATTTTGGTGTATTTCGTGACAGGTGGCAGGCACTACTGTAGGGATGCACAACCGCTGGCCCGCGATGGGGTAACTTGTGGCCCGCGAACTTCGTAAATTTATAACTGGAAAAAATCCCCCATTTAATCACCCAAAATTTTTGACCATAGGTCACAGGAAAAAATTGTGAATTTCGTCAATTTTTCACGGGAAAAAATTGCAAATTTCGTCAGTCAGTTAAAAATCGCGAATTTCGTTTACCGGCCAGCCGATACCATAGATATCAACATAGGAAATTCCCAAGTTTCCAACTTCGTCAGTCGCTAGTCAAAAAATAATTCGAATTTCATCGTACGGGCATTGGAAAATAGCAAATTTCGTCGATCAGGCAAGAAAAATAGCAAATTTCTTCATTCAGGCACGGAAAAATCGCGAGTTTTGTTGATCGAGCACGGAATAACTGCGAATTTTGTCGATCAAGCAAGGGAAATCAGCAAATTTAATTGAAAAATCCCGAATTTTCTCGATGAAGCACGGAAAAATCACAAGTTTCGGTGATTGGGCACGGAAAGATGGCGAGTTTGGTCGATCGGACACGGAAAAATCGTGAATTTCCTTGATCGGGCAAGATAAAATCGTGAATTTCATCGATCGGGCATGGAAAAATCTCAAATTTCATCGATCAAGTGCGGAAAAAAATCGCAAATTGAGTTGATCAGGAGCATCAAAATAGCTAGTTTTGTCCCTCAGGCGAGGAAAAATCTCGAATTTTGTTGATGGGGCAGAGAAAAATCACAAATTTAGTTGATGATGCGCAGAAAAATTACAGATTTTGTTCATCGGCTGCAGAAAATCGTGAGTTTAGTCAGTTTATCGCGAGAAAAAATCGCCAATTTTATCAAATTACCACATGAAAAAAAATGTAAATTTCATCAGTCAGTTAAGAATCATAAATATCGTCGATTGGGCATGAAAAAATTTTGTAGATCAGGCGTAAAAAAAATCCCAAATTTCGTCGATCAGGCAAGGAAAAGGCTCAAATTTTGTTGCGATAATCGCAAATTTCGTGAACTTGGCACGGAAAAATCGCAAGTTTTGTCGATCAGGCGAGGAAAAATCACAAATTTCGTTGATTGTGCACAGAAAAAGCATAAATTTTGTCGATAATGTGCGGAAAATTTGCAAATTTTGATGATCGGCATCCGGAAAAGTCGTGAGTTTCGTAAGTTTATCGAGAGAAAAAAATCTCGAATTACGTCGACTTTCCGCGGGAAAAATTGTAAATTTTGTCAATCAGTTAAGAATTGCGAATTTGTTGATCGGGTGCAGGAAAAATCGACAATTTCATGATCAAGAGCAGAAAATTTTTAAATTTTGTTGAACCGGTGCAGAAAAATCTGGAATTTTGTCGATTAGGCGCGGACAAATCTCGTTGATCGGCTGTGGGGAAAATTGCAAATTTTGCCAGAGTCAGTTAATACCGAATATCGTTGATAAGGCGTGGAAAAATCATGAAGTTCGTTGATCTGGTGCGGAAAAATTGCAAAATGTGGCGATCAGGCGTGGAAAATTGTAATTTTCGTCTATCGACACGGGCAAATCGCACGTTTTGTCGATTGGACTCGGAAAAATCGCGTTGACGATCAAGAATTAACGACAGGAAAATCACAAACTTTATCATGGTCAGTTAATAGCGAATTTCGTTGATCAGGCACGAGAAAATCGCAAATTTCGTTGATCGAGAGCAGAAAATCATTAATTTCGTCGATCGGACCCGAAAAAGTCACAAATTTTGTCGATCAGTAGAGGAAAAATCTCAAATTTAATTGATCGGCTTCAGAAAAATTTTGAACTTTGTCTATAAGGCTGGAAAATTTGAAAATTTCGTTTATTGGGTGCGGAAAAAAAACGTATCTTGTTGATTGGGCGCGGAAAAAAAGGAATTTCATTGATCGGGCACGAAAAAAAGGGAATTTCATTGATCGGGTGCAGAAAAATCTCAAATTTCGTTGATCGGTTTCTCCTCCCCCCCTTCGTTCATAAAGTTCTCATTTTTTTTTTCTGCCACTAGCCACTTTCATGCCTATGTTTGTTTTTTAGCACTTTTAATAAAGCAAAATTTATAGTCCCCCGAACAAAGTCAAGGAGTATTATCACTACCTGAAAATAATTCTTGCTATATCTCTGTTACATATATAAATGTAAACTGTTGGTATATCCTTACCTATTAAATTGGATATGTTGACTGGGTAGGGGAATCTAGAGGGGTAAAACGTCGCCCACCTCTGAAACCATGTTTTTATCCAATTATAGGCCTCAGATCACCTCTCTGAAATAGAGTTCTCTGTGTTACTGATGTGGCCCTCGACAACACAGACGTTTTTGTAAGTGGCCCTTCTCTTAAAAAGGTTGTGCACCCCTACACTACTGGGTTGCAATTTTAATGATTTCTGTGAAAGCCAGATCACGGCATGTTTGGGATTAAATTTCACCAGATTTGATATGTAAGATGATCAATGCAAAAACCCTTGACGGGTTAAAAGTTTCTGACGCAGCACTTTATCTTATGCTCTAAGAATTTTAAATGTGGAACTTAAAAATACTGATATCAAATTTTGAGTGACGTTATGCTATTTCTTAAAAAAATATATTTGTATTTATTTCACCATTTTATTTTTGTTTTATTTATAATCGCATGTGCAAAAGTTACGTTCAACATGAAAAGCTGCATAAAATTTTATTCGCTGTTGCTTTATCATTTACATCTCTCATAAATTCAAAATATGTGTTTTAAAAGATATGATATAAAATTTAAGTGACGCCTTGATGTGACTTTAAAAGGTTTGTTTTTTAAAATTCAATTTAAATAATTTTTGACTTGGTTAAAATATTTTTTTTACATCTACACAATACTTTTAATTTTCCAATTCACTGTTAAATATATCACTTTCATTGAATCTATACTATGCATTGAAATGTATTTATTTCAATAAATTGATTTATCTTTTGTGTCACGCTATTCAAAATTGTGAGTAAGATTTATGTAAATGGCTTCTTTGCGTCATTGTGTCCAAACTACATGAAATGTATGAAAAAGAATAGTTTGACGCAAATAAACCATTTACATAAATCTTACTCACAATTTTGAATAGCGTGACACAAAAGATAAATCAATTTATTGAAATAAATACATTTCAATGCATAGTATAGATTCAATGAAAGTGATATATTTAACAGTGAATTGGAAAATTAAAAGTATTGTGTAGATGTAAAAAAAATATTTTAACCAAGTCAAAAATAATTTAAATTGAATTTTAAAAAACAAACCTTTTAAAGTCACATCAAGGCGTCACTTAAATTTTATATCATATCTTTTAAAACACATATTTTGAATTTATGAGAGATGTAAATGATAAAGCAACAGCGAATAAAATTTTATGCAGCTTTTCATGTTGAACATAACTTTTGCACTTGCGATTATAAATAAAACAAAAATAAAATGGTGAAATAAATACAAATATATTTTTTTAAGAAATAGCATAACGTCACTCAAAATTTGATATCAGTATTTTTAAGTTCCATATTTAAAATTCTTAGAGCATAAGATAAAGTGCTGCGTCAGAAACTTTTAACCCGTCAAGGGTTTTTGCATTGATATCATTACTTTTTTGAGGTTAGTGATAAAATGATTAAAAAAAAGATACTTATGGAATTTAATGCAGATTTAATTTTTACTATTTTATTACAATTTTCCTTATAGCAGTTTGTATATAAAAACAACTGGGTAAGTATAATCGCAGATCGCACAGAGGGTTTCATTTGATATTCCTTTAAAAACACTTTATCCTTAAATTAATAAATCCAAAATGTTAATTTATAATTATTAAATCCTTACATAGATGTAGCACCAATAGTTCCAATTTTCATGGGGCAGGGAACGCACTCTTTTAAACAAACCACCTTCCAATTGAAGTCATCAAAAACCAAGTTGAATAAGCCAGATCCCGTTGTGTTGTTTGACAAACAGCAGTCTCATGTCCCCTCCTTCCCCCCCTTTTCAAAATTTTTCAGACCAGTACCTAAGAATGGAACCGAAATAATTTTTTCTCTTCAGAAATTACGATAAACAAATAGTATGCAGTACTCATAAATTTACTTTAATGCTATATAGGGTGATTATTAAGTTAATTATAACGTTTGGAATCTGTTGCATTGATGTCCGAAAGGTAGTTTCTGAGTTATGGAAGCTGGACCCATAAGGCGCCATAGAGGGGCGAAGCCCGCTAGTGTCTATCATAATTATATCTGCCATGTAGATTAATTGCGATATTTAATCAAAATAGCCCCCCCCCCTCTTCATCCCCGGAAATATAACAAATACAAAATGTGTCTTTATAAACCTATCGTCAAATAGGTTTTTATTTCTTTTTCCCTAAAAAAAAAAACATGATTTTTATATCCGTAACGTAAATACCGGACGAAGCCCGCTAGTTCCTATCATAATATATATTTTTAATAATTTTATATAGTCTATAATAAAAATCAGACTTAAAATAGTCTAGTTCCATGAGTACTTGTAGTGTCAGTTACATGCTACGATTTTTGGATACCAGTATTTTAGAACGGGAAAATGTGACTTATTTTATCGGAGATATCTCATTAATTGAATAAGGTGAAGCAAACTTTTTGAAAAAAAGGTGGCCAACAAGCATGGCAGTTATCAGCTATGTGACTTTGTGCTAAAGTCCATTAATTTGATCTGCTTTAAAAAGATTACGGAAGATTGAATTATAGTAGAACCTGGATTAACCGAGCTTCGATTAATCGAGGTTTTTGTTAACCGAGCCGATAACAAAGTCTGATTTTTTTTTTCCCTTTTGAATGAGCCTTAAAAATAACCACACTCTTTAGCTCACTGTCCGTGCTATACAGGCCCTTCTGCCCCCAAAAGCCCTCAACTCCAAAGAAACATTGGACCCTGAGAAGTCAATAGCGAACAATGCTTTGTTTCCAGTGGCTGTGTGAACTTTCGTAAATTTTTCAAATTGCATTTTAAAATTTACTACTGGTAGTTGATTTTCTTTTTAAATTTGTTAAGCTGTGAAACAGAACTTTACATATATTTACTTTTATTATTTAAAAAACGTTCTATATATTTTTTTAAAAGAGATGTTAAATTCCCAAGCACAGCGAGTTTTTACACACAGTTTCTATTAACCGAGATTTCCGATTCCGATTTACTAACAGTCCCAATTAGCTCGGATAATCGAGGCTGCTCTGTATAATTAAAAAATCAATGGCGATCTTACTGTAAACGGGTTTCCCTTTTACTGAGGGATTTCAAAACCGAATCAGCTGATGTTAGTTGCTGTTTCCCTGCTTGATTAAATAAGATTAGTTAAACATTTGAAAATTACCAAATATAAAAGGAACTAAGTCAACAGAGTCTTTGCTTTATGGTATTTTTTAACAACATTATAAGAAAATGATTTTAAATAAGAGATTTTAAATGTAACGTTTTAAATCTGACATAATTTTCACCAAACTTTCCTTTCTCTTTGTAACATTCAACTGAAAATATTTTTATTATTTGAAAGATAATATTATTATTTGCGCTACCTTAAAATTAGCAACTATAGTTAAAAATATCATCTCGAAATTTGAAATAAATCTCTCATATAAATATATTTTTTAATTTACACTGTTTTGCAATATGTTTTGCAATGTTTTTTGTAAACTGTTTTGGCCACTTTGGCCAATATGACGTAATTTCCTCCATTTACGACTTTTAACACATGTCAATGAATTTATTATTTAAAAATTTCCTTTTTCTTTTAATATTCACGTGTAAATATAATTTTTATGATGTAATTTTCAATGTTTTCCTTCTTTTAATGCGTAATCATTTAATTCTAATTTGAAAATAATTGATTATTTTATAATTTTCTTTCATTTTAAGTAAGCATGTGTAAAAACAATTTTTATGACGTAATGTTTAATATTTTCCTGCTTTTAACACGTTATCATTTAATTCTAATTTAAAAGGATTTTTTTCTGTTTATAATAGTCACGTGTGAATAAATTTTTAATTTAAAGGATATATTATTCTTTGCACTGTTTTAACATTTGGCAACAATTTAAAAGAACCTTTTCTAAAATATGTAAAAAATATCTCTGGAAATTCTGAAAATTTTAATTTAAAATTGAAATAAACCGTCAAAATATTAGGCAAGTTAAAAACAATAAATGCACTCTGCAAACTTCGAGTTTCTATTGAATGATTAAATTGAATGAAAATGATTAAATTCCCATATATATTTTTTTTCCTATGAGACTTTTTTAATGAGACAATTTTATCCAGATTTAACATTAAATATCTCTTAAAATAATTCTTCGATTTAAAAACTGTCTGCTTCAACGTTTTTATCAAACATTTCTCTATAATACTACGCAATTGCGTCAAAAGATGGCGACACCAGAATTCTGATATGCTTATTATGTAAACTGTAAATATTGCAAAGAATTGTCTCGGGGTTATCAAACTTCATTGATATTTATAAATAAAACATTTCAACTAAATTATTTATTATAAAAGAATTATTACATCACAATAGCTTTTATGCAAGGAAAATAATAATTATAATAATAATAATATTATGGATGTCAGTGATTATATATTGATTGACCGTCATAATAATAAAAAATGATATTATAAAAAGAAGAGCTGAAATGAATTATTTTTTTACGTTTCTGATCGTGTGATTTATATTCAAATAATAATTATTAATGTATATTTTTTGTAAAGTGATTGAAATTAAATATATTTATAAAATTTATGGTAATATTTTTATTGTTGAAAAATTGCCAAGAAATAATCATCATCAAATTGGCGTCATTATAATTGTAATTTTATTTAACTTAATAGCAATTAAAAAATTGCAAAGGAACTGAGAATAATGGTCAACTAGCAGACTTAAAAAAAAAAACACATTCACATGTGAAAACACGTACCACAGAGTATCGAACTGCCTATCTTAAGGTCAGTGAACGATGGCCCTTCGCCACTCAGCCAGTGGGAAGACAAAATTTTTCTCCCCAAAAGTGGTTAAAAAGAAAGCGTGTGTATGAATACAGTGTCATGCATTTTCGGTGAAATTTCCATAGAATGGCGAAGAAATATAGTCCGATTTTTCACGTGCATTATAAAACGAACAAGAGTCTTGCTGGAAACAAGTAAATTGTTATTTGGTTCATCTGAAACATATTTATTTGATTTTTAAAAAATCGCCCGTGTCATTTTCGAGAGAAAAAAAAATCGAATTATTTAACGAACGAGAGTTTTCCCAGAAAAAAGAAAAGTGTTATTCACCTCGCCTTAATCACATTTATATTATGTATCAATTTAAAAATAATCGTTAGAACCGTTTTCGAGATTTTCAAATTAGGAACTTCCCCGATATTATACCAACGTTTTCACTTTAAAAATGGCTATTTAGATCTCAAAATATACTGCACGTAGAAATGCAAAAATTTCAGTATACGATTAGACTGCAGATATAAGACTGTTCTAGAAAATTCAGAACAATAAGACATATATCTGCTGAGTTATTAAAAGGCGGCTTTTCGCGTTTTCTTTGATGTCGAGTTAGCTGTATATATGAGTTCCGCCATCTACGAATTCTATGATACGATACGATTTTAGGCTTAAGGCTGCGTCACTCGAAATACTACCGTCTTCCATGATTATGAATAACTGATGATTCAATATTGGTTTTGATCACTCCCCACGGAGCTTTGCCATACTAGGCTTTTTCCTATGAACATTATAGCTTATCCTAGCTTCTATTGTATAGAAAGAAACTAAATTTTGTGTTTGAGGATAATAATTAATAATATATATCTTAATCTAATTTTAAATTTTAATATTCAACAGGCATCGCTATTATGCTGTGCTCTTTTTATTCACTGATCACTGTTATTTTTTACCTTTAGAGAGAATTATCAAGGTGAATGCCGAAATATTGAATACTTTCTATATTCTTGCAGTGGGATATTTAAATGTGTTTCGATAAAACTGTGTAGAATGTTTAATGACATCTTATAAAGATAGCCATCAAACATATTTTCTGGGGTAATTTTAAAAATTTACTTGCATATTTAGGAAAATTAATGCAATGTTTTTACTCATGATTCTTTTTTAGTCTCCTTTTTTAGTAAAAATGGTTCCCCGAAGTCCCCTTTTTAAATAAAAATGGTCCCCCAAAGTCCCCCTTTTTAAATAAAAATGGTCCCCCAAAGTCCCCCTTTTTAAATAAAAATGGTCCCCCAAAGTCCCCTTTTTAAATAAAAATGGTCCCCTTTTCCCCTTTTTGAGGGCTAAAATGTGTTGGGAGCCCTGCGAATTGTCACAAGGACTTACTTTTTGTGTCTTTGGAAAGTGTTTGAATTGGCTTTCATATGATATATGACATGAACATACTTCTTTAATTTCAAATTGAAACATTTTGACCTTTTACCTTTCATATCTCAAAATCAATTTTAATTTTTTTGAAAAAATTTGATTATTACTCTTACACTTGTTTAGACCCATGTCAGACGGGCGTCTTATTTGCGGCTTTTTTGCTTAAGTATTATCCATTCACAATACTATAGCATTGTGAATGGATAATACTTAAGCAAAAAAGCCGCCTGTCTGACGTTGGTCTTACTATAATATCTAAGTATATCATTTTGGGACAGCCATGGGATCCTGAGTTATAAATTAAATTCAAACTGCTGTTTTAATTTCCATACAAAAGTTGCAAATTTAGGTGACTTACATACATACTATATATTTACATATATATATCTCTCTATTCTAAAAAAAAGTAACTCCCGCTGTCACCGCCGCCGCCGCCGCCGCCGCCGGTTTTGATTTTTTTGTGACCGGAGGCCTTTCTTCTTTAATATTAACAAAAATAATGCATACAAAAACATGAAAATCGGTGGTTTTATACAGAAATGTTTGATAAACACGCTGATGCAGACAGTTTTCAAATCGAAGAATTATTTTAAGAGTTATTTAATGCTAAAGTTGGACAAAATCGTTCCACTAAAAAAGTTTTATAGCAGCAAAATCTATACAGGGCAGTGTAATCATTTTTAGATCATTTTATGCGTTAGAATTTGCCGGAGTGCAGATTGCATTAACTTTTTTATTTTGACTCATTTTTTCAGGTTTTATTTCTATTTTAAATTCAAATTTTCAGCATTTCTAGAGATATTTTTTACAGATTTCAGAAAATTGTACTAATTTAAAATGTTGCCATCTGTATAAAAAGCGCAAGCAATAATGTTTGCTTCAAATTAAAAATTTATTTACACGTGACTATTATAAACAGTAAAAAAACTTTCAAATTAGTATTAAATAATTACGTATAAAAAGCAGGAACTTATTAAAAATTACGTCATAAAAAGTATACACGTGAATTTTATAGGAGAAAGGATATTGTAAAATAATAAATGCATTAACATGCGTTAGAAGTCTTAGGAGAAATTACGTCATATTTACGTCACATTATAGTTATTACATAAAATGAACACAAAATAATATTGCAAAAAAGTTTAAATTTAGAAATTGCGCTAGACATTTATTTGATATTTTGAAAATTAATTTAAAATGTCTCATTTAAAAGAACTTTCTTTTCGCTTTGTTAAAAAATACCAGGAGACAAAGACTCTCTTTACTTAATTCCTTTTATATTAGCTTATTTTGAAATGTTGTTACAGGTGTATACGTCATCAAGTTATTTTTATTTCGACGTTTTATTTGTGTTTTTATTAATGTTGTACGAATTTATTTGTTCTTTCGTTATTTAAAATAAAAATTATATCAATTTGTATAATTTGGCGAGTGGTTTGGCGATTTATAAATTTGGCGAAATTGGTCGACAGGATAATCAAGTAGTACCGCAGCGGATTTGGCGTTAAAATTCCCCAATCAAAGAGAAATGAATAGAAATTCGTTTATAGGGAGATCGCCACTGTTTTTTAAATTATAATTCAATCTTTCGAAATATCTTTAAAACAGATCAAATTAGCGTGCATTTAGAGTCTGCGGTGTCTGGACGGGGGTTGGCGAGCGTAGCTCGTAGGGGGCCGAGCCCCCTAGTATGTATATATATATATATATTACTGACAATCTTTGTTATTTTAAATTCTACAAACATGTTTTTTTTTTCCCTTGGGGATTTGGAGGTTAACATGAGGCTCAGGCTGTCATGTTTGCTGTATTTCAAGCAAAAAAAAATAGTTTATACATAAAGCAAAAAATAATACTTATGTTATAAGTCCAACTTTTAATGTCTTAATACATTTTTCCTCTTATATTAGAAAACATAGTTGAATTCAGTCCCCTCCCCCCAAAGTGTATAAGGTTTTTAACCTGCAAAATGGGAAGGCTATGGAGTTCCACACTTTATCAAAGCATTTCTATAATTCTCTGCATACCTGTAATATGAGCATTCAAACATTGAAGTAAACTTGCAAGAAATGCATATTTATAATTTTATGTAGTCAATGTTATAATTCTGTATGAAATCAAATCGATGCACAATATGTAACAGGGCTTGAATTTCAGGGCGGGATTCGCGCCCAAAATTTTGAAATCCCGCCCAAAAGAATACCGTGGGCAGGAGGCTCCCGTCCAAAAAATTTCACCCTTTTCAGAAAAATTTTGCATTTTGAAACTAGAATAAACTCCTGCGAACGCTTTGCGAATTTCGTGATATTTTCACACGACAGATTGACACATTTTGCGATTATTTTACCGCGAAAAATCGTTGAAATTGTCGATTTTTTTTCGTACCAATAAACAAATTTTACTATTTTTTTCTCGAGATCGGTTGAGAAGTTTCGGGTTATCTGCCGCGACCGATTGGCGAGTACAGAGGTGATTCTGTTCCAAATTTTCCAAAAATTTAAGGCATTCGGTTCCGAAAATTATGAAAAATCTGTCATCAATTTGGCCATAAAAAATATAACAGAAAAATATCTCAAATTTTGACAAATGATCGCCGAAAAAATTGCAATTTCGTGGCAAAAGATCGCGGAAAAACTCAGGGGTGATTCTGAGTGGAAAAAAAATTTCTGAAATTCACAGCAATTTTCTGAAAAGGCAGAGGATGAGGGGGGGGGAATCCACGACCGGCACTAACTATGCGTTTACTCAGCTGCCCTTTTACGAAATTCGCGTTTTTTTGCGGTCTTTTGACAAAATTTGCGTTTTTTCACGATCTTTTGACGAAATTCACGTTTTTTCGCGATCTTTTGACGAAATTCGCGGTTTTCTCGCGATCTTTTGACGAAATTCGCGGTTTTCTCGCGATCTTTTGACGAAATTTGCGGTTTTCCGCAATTCTTTGACAAAATTTGCTGTTTTCTTGCGATCTTTTGACGAAATTTGTGGTTTTCCCATGAATTTTTAACGAAATTTGCGTTATTCCCACGATCTTTTGATGAAATTGGCAATTTTTCTGCAAGCAATTGACAAAAAAAAATTTTTTTTCGGCTACCATTTGTCGAAATTCTCGATATTTTTTATGTCTGAATTTTCGGATTGGTGACCGATTTTTTTTTTAATTTTCGGAAAATTTGGAACAGAATCACCCCTAGAAAAACTAATTTCGACAAAGGGTCATGACTAAAACGCGAATTGCGCAAAGGAATCGAGAATAAAACGCAAATTTTGTCAATGGATCGCGGAAAAAACATGAATTTCGGCAAACGATCGCGGGAAAATGCGAAATTTATCAAATGATCGCAAAAAAATGCATATTTCAGCAAAGGATCGAGAAAAAAAAGCATAGTGCATTAAAGGATCGCGGGAAAAAATGCAAATTTCGTCAAAGGATCGCAAAATGCAAAATTCATCAAATGATGGCGGATTTGGTGTGATTTTCCGAATTGTTTTTTACTTAGAATCATCCTCGAATTTCACAGTTACTTTTTGCGACAGACTGATGAAATTCACAGTTTTATCCCGTGACATTTGGTTGAAAGTTGAAAAATAGACTGTATAAAAGATTGACTTTCTTCCTTTTTTAAATAAACATTTTGCATAATTATTCTGAGTTGTTGATTTAAATTGTTTCAATGGTATTTTGTCATGTCTGTATTAATGTAATTCTTTAAATATATTGGTGGGATATATTATATCCCACCTAATTTTAAAGCAGATTCGTACCAGAAACTTATAATTAAATTTTACATTTTAAACTTTGGTGGAAAAAAGTCAAATTGCTTTTCCTCTTTTTAAAGTAATTCTTTCTTTAAATTCCGGTGTGGATTCAACATTTCACAAACACAATTGCTTGACCCTCAAAGGATTAAAGATTTTTTTTCTCCCTCCCAAATAGCTCAACTCCCCTCCATTTATAAATGTTGGTAGGGAGACTCCCCTCCTAGGAAAAACTGAATTTCAAGCCCTGTGTAACATTTCAACCTGCTTTCTTCATATTTCTATAACATTTGAAATATTTAACAGTATAGTATGATTAAAAAATAATAGAAATGTACTCACTACAAGTCGCTCGGTAATCGTGTAATAGTGGAAGTAATATATTATCATATGATATGATTATTTGATCTTTAAATTATACAGATTAAATTCTAATTAAAGTTTTTATTATCTAACTGAAAAACTAAAATTATAATTTTGTGTGCACAAATTACATTTCATAATTTATCATTGGAAAACAACTGAGCAAGTTATCATCAGAAACTCTGATTACAGACTGAGTCACAAGCTCAACAGAAAGAAGTCAGCAAGAGTTCTGTGTCATTCTTGGTCCAGCTTGCACTCAGTAATGTTCAGATGATTCAGATTCTTGAAACTTAGCTTGCCAGAACAGGAACAGATAAGAAATAGTATATATTAAAATAAGTTATTTATTTGATAGTTTATATAGTATATAAACCCTATTAAATGAAATTCAGCTGAATCTTCTACTGTCTCTAGAAGGAAATTTGCTATAAAATTTATAAAAAGGATTTATTAAAGATTATTTTAAAAATTAATAAAAAAGATTTCCTTATGTGTCTTTTAATGTTAATGAATGTTTAACTCTTGGTAATTACAAATTATGTGATACATCTGAAATAAATCTGAAAAAATCTTATTTTGAAAAATATATATATACATATATATAATTTATTTTGAAATTTTAATCTGAAATTTAAGAAAATATTTTTAAAATGAGACTAAAACCAGCTTTTAAACTCAACAGGGTTACTTGCTACAATAAGATTTAAAAAAAAATCTCAATGAATTTTTAACCAAAATTAAAATTTCCAACTGACTGTAATAAAGGTCTCCTTTAAAGTGCAAACTCAGAATATTTTGAAAAAAATGCTAATGAAACTACTCATGTGCATTATAAAGGACCAATAAAATTTAGCAGTGGAATCCCAGTAGAAAGTCTGTAAAAAAGAGAAATACTTTCAAATATTTGGTGCGAAAAGACGAACAGGTTACATGATTTGGCAAGCAGCATTTTCCCTCGCCAAATGCAAGAAATTTTAATACATTTTGAAATTGCTAGTTAAACAAGTGTTTAAATGTGCGAGTATTTAATGAATTTAACTCTTTAGTGTGCAGCTTTACATATATGCAAACAACAGTGTCTTGAATTTAATAGATTTTTTTTATTCGTATATACTTAATTTACACCAGAAAATTAAAATAGCAATATTTGCTTTAATTAATAAGACATTCCGTATTTAAATAAAGCGAAATTAACCATTGAAACTTTCTGGTGTAAAGTCAGATTCTCTGAACTACGTAATTTCTAGAACGTATTCTATCATGGGAATTAAAGGGTTAAAGGTTAAGTTTTATAAAATAAATAATTATATAAAATAAGGTATTTGGAGGCATATTTCTTAAAATATTTACTAATTTGCAATATTTTAGCATAAAACAGCTACACGACAATAGTAGTTTTTACTTGTATTGCAGATGTTCAACAGAAGAAAAGATTGACGTATTATATGAAAAATGTATCTCTGATTTTTTTTCATTATTTTTCCTGTGAAATAAACCTTTCAGAGAATCATATATATATAATTTTTTCGAAACAAAATAAAAAATTGTGCATTTAAGAGTTAAACTTAAACGATGAAACAATTTATTATTTTTTCTTATTAGCTAATATATATATTAGTTGCGTGTTGCAGAAGTTATTTAATTTTATACTGTTTCACCGGCTGGATAAGTATTTTTAGAGTAACTGTTCAGTTAAGAAATCTCTCCTTGTACAATTTGATATTGAATAAATCATTGTTTCCATCGCAACAATACTATTCTCTTGCTTGTCTGCAACACTAACAATATCAAGGTCAAATATACAGTGCATAGAATCGGATCTAAATTTTGAGTTTGAAACAATTTTAATCCATTTAAATTTTGTTCTAAACTATATAATAATAATACAATTGTTAAATTTAATTAAATATACATATAAATAATATATGACAAAACCATAGTTTAAAATATGTATTTATTTAAGTTAAACTTATTTAAGCAAGTTCAGCATGAAAACATTTTTCCTCAAAGAGTTATTTGACTAAAAAGTGTACTTCGTCCCCGCAAACATCGACAACCGGTTATCAATTGCCAAATAAGCAAAATTTTCATTATTTTTTTATGGATATAAAAAAATAATGAAAATTTTATTTTCAAGGTTCCACCAAAAAAAAAAAAAAAAAAAAAAAAAAAAAAATTCTAAGCATATATATCCTTATAAGAAGGATATTCTGTAATTTTTTTCAGATTTTTCTGAGTAAAAATTTTTTTCTAAACATATATATCCTCATGAGAAGAATATTCTAGGTAATTTTTTTCAGATTTTTCTGAGTGTTCACTAATGGAGACCTTCCTTGTAAGTTTGTATCCTGTAACCTCTAATCTAGTCCTGTAATCTAGTTTTTAAATTTTTAATTAAACCATGATACTATTAAGTATATCTCAAATTTCATTGAAACAAAGAAGTTAGGTTGTCTGTGTTGATTTAATGTGGAATGACTCAGAAATTTGTTTGCTAAGATACATATTTACTCCATAGCTTAAACCTTTCTCAACCTCCCCCACCACAGTAAAAGAAAAGAAAAAATTTATTTTGTGAACTTTACAATAAAAATAGATTTTTATCATTAGAGCTTATTTGTACATATAAGTTATTCTATATAATTTATAGGTTAGTCACCTAAATTTACGACTTTTGTATGGAAAATTAAAACAGCAGTTTACATTTTAATTTATAACTCAGGATCCCATGGCTGTCCCAAAAGGATATGCTCAGATATTATAGTAAACAAATATAAGAATAATATCAAATTTTTTCAAAAAAATTAAAATGTCTAATTTTGAGATATGAAAGGTCGAAGGTCAAAATGTTTGACCTTGAAATTAAAATTTAAAAAATATGTGCATGTGATATATTATAGGAAAGCCCAATTCAAACACTTTCCAAAGATACAAAAAGATAATTTCTCCTTATGACAATTAGGGAACAAATTATGACTAAATTTGTATTGCATGAAATGCAATAAGTTTTCTGTCCATCTTTAAAGCTAATTATCTCAGAAACCAAATGAGATAGAGGTGTATTACTGGGCATTTATTCATTTCTCTATGAACCTAACAGGTGAGCTTATTATCATAAAATTCTGAGGACGTCAGGTAGAAAATGTCACTTTTTGTGTTGATATGACATGGAAATGACCCAAGAAGAAAATTGAAACATACTGAAAAATAAAATATACAAAAATTCATCATTATGTAAAAAATCTGTGTTAAGGTATTAATATTTAGTGATAAAAAGGCTTGTTGTAAGAAGTATTTTTATTGTTCTTTGAAGCCTTTTAAATTATGATGGTATACATATATGTTCTTATTATTAGGTGGTGAAACTGGTGAACATAATGGATCTACTAAAAGTGATGCTGAGCAGTTGCAAGAGTTAACTGAGGAACTGGCTGCTGAAGCTAAATGTATAAAATGCGATGAGTAAGTTATATATATATATTAGCTGACCTGTCCGGTGTGGGCCCAGGCCCATGATAATAACATTAAATCAATGTTGAATGATTTTTTACATTTAACCAAAAAAATCTCTGAAAGATCATAATGTAAAGGGTCACACACTTTCAGTAGTGTATGCCCTCGTTTCTGTATTTTAATTTCAAATGAAAATCAATCAAAGCCAAATAAGAGTTGGGATCCCCATTATCTTCCGCAGTGTACACCGGGCGTGCTACGCTTGCTGCAGTCTGTATTGATTTTATATTTTTAAACAGAAGACTGCATATTCCGGGTTTTAAAGGTATCTAAACTCAGTGTTGAATGAATTTATATATTTAAGTGAAAATCTTTTCGAACGAACATAGCAACGGAAGCCTTTGGCAGCTAAAATTTTTCACTTTTATTTTCTACATTGGGTCATTTAATAATAATAATAATAAAAAAAATTCTATAGTTCAAGTGCGTTGAAACTTTTGAATAAATATAATATTACTGAAGGCCGTGACTAATTTTTATACTAAGTTATCCACATTCAGTTGTAAAAAGTAGTGTTTTTCTTCTAACCTTTTTTAAGTGAATAATTTACTTGTAAATGTAAACCAAAAGTTTACTGGAACAACTGCTAAAAGGTTAGTTTAGGGCAGTGATTCCCAAACTTTTTGACTTGTGGAGCCCATTTTAGAATCAATTTCTATGACAGAACCCCCCTGAAGCCTAACATACCATGTGTTACAAGTTAAGGGATTTTAGGTGCATTGCTGCTGAGCACAAGAAGAGGGAATGAATAGTAATCTAAACAATTGTGCATTGTCCCAGAAATAAGAATATATTTTGAAACTTTTACCATAATTCTGAATTTATTTTCAATTACCATCAATTCAGATGGAATTTTCAAAAGTTTACACACTTAAAAAACCTCCAAAACTCTAGAAAATGTAACATTTACCTCAGTGGCGTACCCAGGATTTTATTTCGGGGGGGGGCTGACTTAAATTTCCATAATGTTCTATATCTTACGAAACACGTTGAATTGTGTTGTAAAGAGAAATCATTTTTGACAATAAGGCCATAGCCAGAAGGGGGGGGGGGGGGGTAGGGATGATTCTGTTCCGAATTTTCCGTAAATTTTAGGTATGAGGTTCCATTGAAAAAAAAAAAAAAAAAAAAAATCGGGCATCAGTCCTGGACTTAAAAAATGTATCGCGATTTTTGACAAATGGTCGGCGAAAAACATCAATTTTATCAATCTAAAATTTCCTTAAAGGATCGCAGAAAAAACCGGAATCTTGTCAAAGGGCTGCCGATAAAACGCGAATTTTGTCAAAAGGCCGTGAAAAAACGCAAATTTTGTCATAGGATATCGAAAAAAGTCAAACGAGGAGGAAACGCGAATTCATTCTATTGACCGCTGAAAAAACAAAAATTTCGCCAAAGGGCAGCAGAAAGAAAGCTAACTTCGACAAATGATCGCGAAAAAAAAACACGTGCTCTTTCAAAGGGCTGCGGAAAAAATGTGAATTTCGTCGAATGACCGCAAAAAGACTGCGAATTTCGTCAAAAGACCGCAGAAAAAAAAAATCGTCAAAGGACCACATAAAAAAAGCAAATTTCATGAAACAGACACAGAAAAAGCGCAAATTTCGACAAAGAATCGCGAAAAAGTGCAAATTTCGTCAAAAAGTCGCTGAAAAACGTAAATTTTGACAAAGGATCGTGGAAAGAAACGTGAAATTCGTCAAATGGCCGCGGATAAAACACGAATTTCGGCAAAAGACCGCAAAAAAACCATGAATTTCGTCAAAAAGCAGCGAGAAAATGCAAATTTCAACAAAATATCGCGACGAAAACGCGAATTTCGTCAAAGAGCCGCGGAAAACGCGAATTTTGTCCAAAGGCTGTGGTTAGAAACGCGAATTTGAATCACGACAAAGAGAAGTATCTCGCCAAAGGGTCGCGAAAAAAAGCAAATTTCGTCAAAGCATCGCAAAAAAAAAAAAAAAATCTGTCAAAGGGTAGCGGAAAACGCGAATTTTGTTGAACAAACTTGGAAAAAGCTGGAATTTCGACATAAGATAGCGAATTTCGTCACAAAGTCGCGAAAACGCAAATTTCGACAAAGAATCGTGGCAAAAAAGCAAATTTCAAAGAGGGATCGCGGAAAAAACGCAAATTTTGACAAAGAATCGCGGAAAAAATGCAAATTTCGACAAAGCATTGCGGAAAAAATGCAAAATTTCGTCCAAGGGCCACGGGAAAAAACGCGAATTTCAAGATAAGATCGCGAAAAAAGGCACGTATTCCACCAAAGGGCCGCGGAGAAAAAGCGAATCTCGTCAACGCATCGCAAAAAAAACGCAAATTTCGTCAAAGAGTTGCGGAAAAACACGAATTTCGTCAAACGGCCGCAGTTAGGATTGCGAAAAAAACACGTATCTCGCCAAAGGGTCGCGGAGAAAAAGCAAATTTCGTCAAAAGGAAGCGAAAAAACGCGAATTTCGTCAAAACGCAGCGGAAAATTTCGACAAAGAATCGAGGAAAAAGCTCGAAATTTCGTTAAAGGGCCCCTGAAAAAACGCGAATTTCGTCAAAATACAGCAGGAAAAGCCCAGACCTCGACAAAGTGTCGCGAAAAAGACGCGTATTTCGTCAAATGGCCTCGGAAAAACGCGGATTTCGTCAAAAAGACACGTGAAAAGAGAGAATTTTGACAAAGGATTGAGAAAAAACGCGAATTTCGCCAAAAGCCGTGGAAAAATGGAAATTTTGACAAAGGATCGCGGAAAAAAATGCAAATTTCGACAAAGAGCTGTAAAAAAATGAAGCGAATTTCGCCAAACGATCACGGGAAAATGCGAATTTCGTCAAAGGGTCTTCATAAAAACCTGAATTTCATTAAAGGGTCGTGAAAAAAACACGGCGGTCTCTTTAGAAAATGGCACATATACAAAAACTATGCTTATTAATACAGGTATAGTTTTTAAGCGGAAATAATATACTGAACTAAAGTTTCAAAAGCCTGGTTAACCCGAACCCAATTTGCAGGAATGTACACTCAGTATGAAATTGACCAGAAATGAAAACCCAAGTTAATGAAAACCAAGAAACAGAGTTAACCCAAACTGCAACAAAAATAATTAGTGCCGGGAAGGGATCCGTTACCCCCTCTGCTGTAACCTTTCAGAAAATTTGCTGTGAATGTCAGAATTCTTTTTAAACTCAGAATCACCTACGGCTACGGGCTACGGGTGCGATCCTGAGGCCTCCCTACTCCGAAATAAGTTTAAAAGTGTTAATGGGTTTTATTTTATATATTTTCGTTTAAAAGAAAGTCATTGTAACTTAAAATCTGTAAAATTGTTCTCCCCACCACTGAAAATAAAGTCTCCTTCACCTTCTTTGGGTATGCTGTGGTGTCTATGTAGACTAATATGGGACTAACGAGAATGATTAATCCGTGGTAAAACAGAACGCTAAATTACAAATTTATCTCAAAGAGAAAGAAGAAAAATCAGCACCTTTTTCATTTCATTTTCGACTATTTCAAAAGGGGGACCTGTAACCCCATCAGTCCCCTTCCCCTCGTTGGATAAACTGTAGTGTAACTGTTCGCTGATATGGGACTAACCAGAATGGGTAGTTCTTTATATTGCAGATAACAAAGTTACAAATTTATCTCAAACAAAATGAAAAAAATCAGCATTTTTTTTCATTTCATTTTCAACTATTTTGAGAGGGGGCTGCAACCCCATTACCCCATTCAACTTCTTTGGGTATAATGTAGTGTCACTGTGCACTAATGTGGAACTAAAGTGAAGAAAGCGGCTAGTCTGTTGAAGGGTAGGGTATAAAATACAAATTTATCTTAAACATAACGAAAGAAAACACATTTTTTTTCATTTCATTTTCGACTATTTTGGAGGAAGGGGCTGTAACCCCATCAGCCCCTTTCACCTGTTAGGGTATAATGAGGTGTCACTGTGCACTAATATGAAACCAGGCCGTAGCTAGACCATACTTCCAGGTAGGGCAAAGATTTTTCCAGGTGTGGCAGATTATTTCTTAATTTTTTTTTTTCTATCTCTTATTCGTAGCTTTTCAAAAATATGCATTGCAATTTTAGGGAATTTTTTTTCATTTAAAATATAAGAAATTTCTAAAGTCAGTACGAAATTTTTAAAGTTTCTTCAGAGACATAATAAAAATGTATTAAAGTTAAATAAGATATTTGGCATAACCAGGGCCGTAGGAATACTCTCCCATATGGGGTGAGCAAAGCCAGGGGTCCAGTAGTAAGTTATTGTACCTTTGAGTAGAATAATATCTTTTAACTTTTATAATTATTTTTAATAACATTTTAATTTGTTTTATCCAAATTCATTTTTTGTCAAAGATCTTGGTCAGATTTAGAAAACAGATATGCGCTTTCCTTCTATATCCACTATTCTTTATAAAGGTGCCCAGATGGAAGAGCTTTTGAAAGCTTAAATTCTATTTTTAAAATATAATGGTATTTTAGTCTCTTTTTTTTTGGTGTGTGTGTGGGGGGGGGGGGGGGTCCTGTAAAGGGGAGAAAAAGATGAAACCAAAAGTACAAAACTTCATTAATACTATTACACCCTTCAACCAAAACAGATATGCACTTTCTTTCTACAGCCACCATTCTTTTTAAAGGTGCCCAGATGAAAGAAATTCTGTAGGCTCTAAATTATTTTTGAATTGTCTTTTTTAGGGCCTTCTATAAAAGTGAGGAAAAGTTGGAACCCAAGATTCAAAACATTTAGGCCAAAATTTTTATTCAAATGTTTAAAAAATATGCTTTTTAATCTCATTGGGGCCCCCCAATAAGTTTCAAAACTTTCTTAATGCCATTACTTCCTTCAAAAAAATTGTGCTTTCTTTCTATAGTCACTGTTCTTTTTAAAGGCGATGAAAAAAAATTTGCAGGCTCTAAATTTTGTTTGAATTGTGTTTTTGGGGGAGCCCTATAAAAATAAAGAAATGTTGGAAGTCAAGATTTAAAACTTTTAGGCCCCATATTTTTTATTCGAATGTTTAAAAAATATGCTTTTTAATCTCAATGGGATCCCAATGAGCTTCAAAACTTCCTTAATAGAATTACTTTCTTCAACCAAAACAGATAATGTGCTTCCTTTCTAAGCCACCATTTTTTTTAAGGTGTCCAGATGAAAGAAATTTTGCATCTCTAAATTTTTTTAATCGTCTTTTTTTTTGGGGGGGGGGGGGGTTGGAGGGGCTATGAAAGTGCAGAAAAGTTGGAACCCAGGATTCAAAACTTGTAGCTGTCACTTTTTTATTCAAATGTTTAAAAAATGTGCTTTTTAATTTCGTTGGGAGTCCCAATCAGGTTCAAAACCTCCTTAATAGTATTACTTTCTTCAACCAAAACAGATATGGGCTTCTTTCTACAGCCACCATTCTTTTTAAAGGTGCCCAGATGAAAGAAATTTTGCAAGTTCTAAATACTTTTTAAAATGTCTTTTTTAGGGTCCCTATTAAATGGAGGAAAAGTTGGAACCCAAGATTCAAAACTTTTAAACCTCATTATTGTTATTCAAATGTTTAAAAAAAAATGTGCTTTTTAATCTCGTTGGGGTCCCAATAAGCAGGCATTTATTTGTGTGCCATGCCTTTGCCACCTATCCCCTTTCTCTTCTCTCGATAAATTACTAATATTAATTATACATAAATTATATTCTGTAATTATTTAAATCTACTAGCTGAGCTTCGCTTGCTTTGCCGGTTGGTTTTTCAAAAAAAGAACCTTTTTTTTGGGGGGGGGGGGGGATTCCCCTTGGAGGCCCCACTGCCTTCAACAGCGTAAACCCGTTCGGAATATACCAATCTGATTCTTGAATTATTGTAATTTTTATTTCCATAAAAATGGTAGTCTCCAGGTAAAAGTTAAATTTTCCAGCATCGTCGTTCATCTTACTACAGGAGCCAATTTGTTATTTTCCCACCTTCATCTTATTCATGACAGCGGCAAAATCTACTGGATAATTCTTCGGTTCAGAAAAACTTTCCAAAAGGTCTTCGCAAAACGCGAAAATAAGGGTATAAATCGCATAAAAAATTGGACAAAAATTCAAAAATCGCAGAGAGCAAAATTTGTCTATATCGAGCCAAAAGATTGAATGTGGAATTTTAAAAAATACTCTTAAAATCACATAAAAGGTTTGTAAAAAAAAAAATCAGAAATTGCAAACGAGAAACTTTCTATATAGAACTAAAGGACTTAAACTTGATTCCTTTTAGGAATGTACAAAAACCTCCGCGGAAAGCGAATAAAACGCCGCACAGGGCAAAATTTACTATATTGGGATAAAAGATTGAAACCGGATTCCTTTTACATTCTCAAAAAAATAAATAAATAAATAAATAAAGTAAATAAATCAGTGGACTGGAGATTTTTTTTCCGTTCAAACACACACACGCAAAAAAAAAAAAAAAAAAAAAAAAAAAAATGTTTTGATTTGCCCATTTTTCGCAAAAATATAGAAAGTCACCAATCTAACGTAAAAATAAATTACCCAACATCCTTCAATATAAAGATGCAGTTTCATCAAATCAAATCCCAATAGTGTTCCGTCAACTGTGTTGCATTGTACTTTTCATAATTAGAAACTGAACTTACGCATTAATATTTTTTCCTTCATGACACGAAAAAGTCGCGAATCAAAGATCAAAATTTCTACAAATTTTCAAAAGACGAAAATTTCTTCAAATATGAGAAAAATCTCTTCTAATCACAGGAGCTTAAAAACGGGAAAAGCGTTTAAAATCGCATAAAATGTTTGCAAAAAATTCAAAAAATTGCAGAGGGCAAAATTTTGTACTTGTGGCTAAAAGATCGAAACCTGACTCCTTTTACTAATGTAAAAAAATCCCGTCGGAATGCGAAAGAAAGTTAAAAATCACATAAAAGACTTCGTGAAATATTCAAAAATCGCAGAAGACTACTTTACTATATTCGGCTAAAATGGAAAGATAGATTGAAAATGGATTCCTTTTATGAATGTGGGGGTAAAAGCACGAAACTCGAAAAAACACTAAAAATAGCATAAAAAATTAAATTTAAAAATTAAATTAAAAAAAAACCTATTTCGATGTGTATAATTTAAGGCATACAGATATCCGTCCTGTCAAATCTCGTCGTGAACAGAAAAACATCTGGTCAGACTAAAAGAGAAAAAGAAAAAAAATGGACAGAAAGACTCTGTATGTCTTTATTATGATCTAGTAAGAAACCCATCTTCGTTGCCCAACAGAAAGGTACTGTCTATCCGAAGCCTTTCTTTTTCAATTTCTATCCGGAACACTTGGGTGACAATTTTAAATTGGAGAAAACTGAAAAATATGAAAACGACATCCCAAAGGTAATTTTCTTGGAATTAGTAAATCTCTAAATATATATATATTTAATAAAAGGCACCGTTCAAAGCAGAAAAAAAGTTATTATAAGTGAGTATTTTCTGCTTAAAAAAATGGCATTGTCAAACAGGAGAAGGGAAAAAAAAAAAAAAAAAAAAAAAAAAAAACAGAATACGAAAAGACTTCCATATTTTTTTATTTATGTGCAATATTTGGGGGTTTGTTGTGAAGGTTCATTTGCAAAGGGAATTCAGTTTGAAACTTTTTTTTTTTTTTTGTCCAAATTTTGTTCTCTGCTATTTTATAATTTTTCGAGAATTTTTAGCTGTGTTTCTGGTAATTTTTTTAACATTCGTAAATAAAAAATCCGGTTTCAATCTTTTAGCATTTTGCAGTGATTTTTTTATATTGTTTTTCTAAATGGGGGAATTCCCAGTTAAATTTTGCTAGTGCTTTGATTAAATTCATGTTGTAAGAATATCAAATCTGTTACTGTAACACCATGAACAAAATGTTGAACATTTTAATTTAATCCGGGTCGAAATAAAAATTTACAATAATTCAAGGTTTGTTTGATTCGAGATCTGAGCCGGCATAGCCCCAATGGGTGTACGCACATTGCCGAAAGCAGTTCAACCCAACTCTAAATTCGTTTAATTTGAGTTTCGTTTTGAAAAAATCAACTAGTGAAGCTCCGCTGGTGTTGTTATAAAATAGAACTCGGATAGCAAAATTAAATATAGATATTTCTCCAAAATCTTAGAGGGGGGGGGGAGATGAAAAAAAAGTTTGTGGGTGGCCTCAAAAGACCTTCCTACGGCCCTGGGCATAACGTAAATAAAATGTATTTCTTTTAATTAGGAATTGGAATCGAATATCGTTTTTCACTTTTCAATAAATGCATTACACTTTGAGTTGTAATTGATTTCTATCATATGATGGTCTATATCAGGCTCTCGCCTTGCAAAAATTGGCTTATATTGGCAACTTTGACGACCACTTTGGAAACTGATTTGCTTTAAAAAGTGCAGAATAGTTGAATAGTTTCATTAAACAATGCATTCAGTTTCTTCGTTCATTAATAAAAGCATCTGTAACATTTTTTAATTTAAGAATAAAAATGGCTTTATGAATGCGTCAGTAAGTAATAAATTTGGATTTGTAAAATCGTAAGTAACCTGACATATTGTATTGTTTAAATTTGAAATAATGATTGGTTTATTTTAGAAGCGACATTTTTTTAAAAATTTCAGTGGAATGGGAGACAGTCGAAGAGATGAAGGGATAGACCTTCCATTATCTATTTTGTATTTTCACATGGGGGGGGGGGGAGTGTCCTTTGGAGTTTGTTGTAATCGGACCAAGTTTCCACGAAAGAAGCATTTAACTGTCATGTACATCAAATTAAAGTTAAGGAAACAGTATTGTGGGCTGCTTCAAGATTAGTTTCAGAAGCCTTTGGTTTCAACCCCGCCTCCTAACGATAAATTACATATGGTGACAATTGTATAAAGAAAGCAAGCTTTAGGGATTTAAGGTAAACCCGATTTGTTGTTGAAGCGGTATGGGACAATTTCTACAAAGTGAAAAAGCGAGGCACGCACAATGGAGCAATTTTCGACAGGTCTGTTAAAGAGGGAGAGAAAAAAAGCTTTATAGATGAAATTTTGCTACATTTGTTTCCAGTCTAGAAAGGAAATTTAGGGGTAGAGGGCAAGGTCTGGCATGGGAAAATGAAAATTTGATGTTGTATTACATAATTTTTTTTAAAGGGAAATAATGAAAAAAAATGATCAGAATGTCGAGCTTCATTCTAGGTTGGACAAGAAGTGGGGAAAACTGGAAATTTAATGTTTTTATCGGAATGCGCTAGGTCGGGCAAAACCTTTTCCAGGTCGGGCTTTGCCCGACCTGGCCCCCACCTGGCTACGGCCATGTATGAAACTAAAGAGGAGAGGTCTGCTAGATGGTAGGGGAAAAATACAAATTTATCTCAAGCAAAAAGAAAAAAAAACAAGCACTTTTTTCATTTCATTTTCGACTATTTTGGGAGGGGGCTGCCACCTCATTTGCCCTCTTTCATTTTTTTGCGTATAATGTAGTGTCACTGTGTACTTATATAGAACTAAAGAGAAGGGAGCGGCTAGTCTGTTGAATAATAGGAAAAAATGCTAATTTATCTCAAACAAGAAGGAAACAAAAATCAACACTATTTTTTACATTTCATTTTCGACTATTTTGGAGGAGGGGGCTGTAACCCCATTAGCCCCTTTCACCTGTTTGTGTATAATGTGGTATCACTGTGCACTAATATGGAACTAAAAAGAAGAGAGCGGCTAGTCTGTTGAATGATAGGAGGGAAAATATAAATTTATCTCAACAAAAAGAAAAAAATAAGCATTTTTTTCATTTCATTTTCGACTATTTTGAGAGGGGGCTACAACCCTATTAGCCCCCTTCCATTTTTTTTAGTATAATGTAGTGTCACTGTGTACTAATATGGAACTAAAGAGAAGGGAGTGGCAAGTCTGTTGAATGATAGGAGAAAAAAGGCAAATTTATCTCAAACAAGAGTAAGAAAAAAAATCTGCACGATTTTTTCATTTCATTTTCGACTATTTGCGAGATGAAGGGGCTGTCATTCCATCAGTCCCCTTCCCCATCTTATAGTATGTTGTGATGCTAATGTGGACTAATATGAGGTTAATGAGAATGGCTATTTCGTTGAATGACAGAAGAAAAAAATTACAGATTTCTCTAAAAAAGTAAGGAAAAAACACTTTTTCAGTTAATTTTCGAATATTTCAGGAGAAGGGGGGGGGGGGGGGCTGTGGCCCCATCGTTCCCCTTTCTCTTCTTTGGTGTCAATGTGAACTAATATGGGACTAATGAGAATGGCTAGTCCGCTGTATGACAGAAAAAAATTTAAAAAATTTCCAAAAAAGAAAGGGAAAAATGAGCAATTTTTTCATATCATTTTCGAAAATTTCGGGGGGGGGGGGGGGGGGCTGTAGCCCCATCAGCCCCCCCCCCCTTGGGTCCGCCCATGATTTACCTTACAATATCTTTTACATTATTAGAGTGCCAAACAATAAACCGAATTGAAGAAGTGACCAAAGAGACGAAGTGATTGGATTGCTTTGCTCAAATGTCTGAATTTGGATCTAGTTGATAGTAATTGTAAGCGAATGTTTGGTTTTGCATTTAAGACTTCTGTATTTCATTTCTGTGGCTGCGTTAGTCATTGTGCAAGGCAGCAGAACTAATTTTACTTTCTTAGACAAAGTTTTAAATTTATTTGACAAATAAAATAAAAAATGTGATAGGTTTTGGTTTTAAAGTAAGATCTTTAACACTGAATAAACCAGGAATTTTACTCATTTTATAAAAATATTTCAGACCAGAATTTCTATTTAAAACTACTTAATTATTTTATTTAACTTATTTCTGCTTGATTTATATATTACTTATTTTATGAAAAATTTCTGGTTAAAGTCGAAATATTTTCATTTGGTACCACCAAATAACCAGTTGTTGGTATACTCAATGTTAACTTGTTATGAGGTGTCAAATGAACTAGGATCTCGTGTTTCACTGAGTTTAAGCTGGGTGGTTTTATGATAATGCTGAATACATTAAGTATATATTTGACTTCGTCCAGAATCTTTTCAATTCAAGTGTTGAAAAATGTGTTTTAAGCTTGTTTTTCAAAGCTGTAGGATGCCCTTTTTTAAATTTTAATCTGGTGGTGTTTGCCTTTTTTTAAAATTTATAACAAGAGGGACGTAATCAATATCATTGTTTCCTTCAGAATCCGATCTATAAACCTTTGATCTTAAAAGAAGATACATTTGGTAAATGCATCAGAAATTGTAATAGATTTTCATTATAGTGATAGATACATTTATTTCATTTTGCTAAACGTATTGGCCAAATATGAAATTAGCATTCACAATCTTCTTTAATTAAAAGTTTTGCTAGTTTAGAGTTATGGTTCTTCTAATATCACCTCTACAGTTGCAACAATTGTGTAAATGCTCTTTCTCAACATGCAATTATCTCAACTTTCTTCCGCATGCAATAGGAAGGGCTGGTTCTGGCTTCCAATAGACTGCCAACTTCACACACAAGTTTAAAAAGTTTACTATTAAGAGATCATAATTTTATCTAATTTATTATTTTAATGGCACCATCAACCTTTTTATAAGTTCAGAAGACATTTTCTCAGGAGATAGCGTGTATCTGTAAGGAGCGCAATAGATGATCCAGCAGGACGGTCGTTCTGCCAAGCCAAGCTATAAAAAAAATGCTAATCCCGCCAAACAAACAAACGCCAAGAAACAAAAGCCAGAACAGCGTAACTGCTTATTATACTGAAGACAACTTGTCCATGTTAAATCGACCAAACGTGGCATTTTAAAATTTCAGATATTTAAGAAAGTAAGTATCGCAGTGAAATAAAATTAAGACTAGAAGAATCTACTGAAGAAAAGCTTCAATTTGAGACCAAACTCGTCTCTATAAAATAATTATAAACAGAGATACAGGATTTTTTAAAAAACGTCGAGATACTGAAAATGATCAAAAAATCCTTCGTCAAACATATATTAATTCAATTAAGCTACAGACTTAAATAATGGACAGAAAAAAGTATGGAATGCATTTTCGTACTGGTAATTACTCGATCTACGTGCTTTTATAAAATTTAGTTTAAAAAAAATAAAATTTCTATCCTTAATATAAAAAAAACTGTTAATTCATTCTAAAATTATCAAATTGTGCCAAACAGTGATAAACCTGCCAACGAGTGTGTACTATCCTCATTATAATAGCACAAATCCACTTCAACTTCAATCTGGTAGATGAATATTTTCCATCAAGCTTATTTTTTTCGAATAAAACTGCATAAAAGTTAATTTTTAGAAAGATTTTTAAAATAAAAATGATTTTATAGAGAAATGGTACCTTTTAAGAAGTATGCATTCAAAGTTAACGGCATTTTAGGTTTCATTCCTAATGTAAACAAAACTTTTAAAAATGAATTGAGTTGAATATGAAAATGTTTTCAGGTAAAAAAACAAACACAGAGGTCATATACGCATATTGGCGCGATTTGTTTCCGACGCCAATGTCATATATGCAACGGGTACTTAAATGGAGCCAAAGTGTCGTTGTTTTGCTTGATATGGTAACCCGGATGTTGTTGTTTATTATGTTGATGTTTTCGCCAAATTGGCGTTGGAAAAAATTGCGACAATATGGGGTGTATATGACATCTGTGCCAAATCTCCCTATTATTGAACTTATTTCAACATATGAGCAAACAGAGGCACGCATTGGGGTATCCTTTTTGTGCCAAAATGGCAATTTTATTCCATAGCAACCCAGAAATTTTGATGATATTATCCTTCATATGACAATCCAATAGAAGAGATTGCGTGTGTTTTACATTAAATCAAACTTTGTGCATTTTATAATAAAATAATTTGTGTGTGTTTCTAATAAAAATTTTGGCACAGATGTTATATACGCCCCATAATGGCGCGATCTTTTTCTGACGCCAATGTCATGTACGCAACGGGAACTCAATTGGTGCCAAAGTGTCGTTATTTTTCTTGATATGGTAACCCGGATGTTGTTGTTTATGCTGTTAATGTTTTCGCCAAATTGGCGTCAGAAAAAATGGCACTTATGCAAAAAATGGTACCAATGGTCGCAACGGAATATTGGCAATGGAAGTACTTCATTTCTGTAGAAAGTAAAGGAAAAATAGTTTTAAAATCGTAATTATATATTTTTGTTGCCATTTTCTTGTAACAACCAAAAGAAAATGTAATTAAAATAAGTGCTATTTTGAAAAAAATATAAACGAATGATTTCTGTTAAAACAATGGAGCTATTATATACTATATTTAATTGTAAATATCTATGAATCATTAGAAAGCCGTTTTTTATTTATTTTTTTTTTTTTCTTGAATGACGGAATCTTTTTGCTGCATTTGTGCATTATTTCACGATAGTGATGTGCTATGCATGATTTACTGTAGATGTTTAAGAGTAGATCGTAAAAGTGGAATTCTTAAGCGGATGCGAATGACGTCATTTTACATAAAATAAAACGTGTGCTTTAAGTCTTAAAATTGAAATTTGTTTTGTACTGCAGTAGAGTCCCGCTTAACCGAGTTATTTTCTTCTGATGGGCTGGTGGCTTCTATTATTGTGAAACAGCCAGTATAAATGAAGTGTTAGGTGAAGATGAAAGAGCAGCCGTAAAAAAAATTATGGCCATCCCCCCCCCCCCATTCTGACCAGAAAATCAGAGTTCTAACTTTTTACGGCTGCTCTTTCATCTTCACCTAACACTTCATTTATAATGGCTGTTTCATTATAATAGAAGCCATCAGTCCGTCAGAAGAAAATGCAGTAATGGAAATGCTGGGGGCCACATTAAATTCTGAAAAAGCAGAATTCCTTTTCTCTAGTTTTTTCTTTTCTTTTCCTTTTTTTTAAAAAATTAAATAATGAAAGGCATGTATCTTAAACGTTTGTATTTTAAATTAAAGTTATGCATTTTACATAAAATAAGTGAAAGGATTAAAGTTTAAGTAAAATTAAGGCAATACGAATGCATGAGAAGAAAACAATAATAGGCGATTTATCACCTGCGCCCGCTAGCATAAAAGTAACGAGTTCATGATTTCTCTATCAGAATCTTCTTATTTGGCGAAGGATTGAGATAGTTAATTAAATTATGAATAAAAGTAACATGATGTAATGCTTAGCATACATTTAACGGGGATCAAACTGCTAGACAGAGGCGAAAATAATCTATTAAATTCGAAATTGAAAAGAATAGAAAAGAAAAGAATTTAATAAAATTGAAATTTCTGTGACACTGTTCGGAATAAAAACCGACAATTTGGCACATAGTGGTTAGTTTAAATACTCGATAAGAATAATTTCTAAAAAAGGTAGAAATTAAAAGTTCGAAACGACATAAAAGCGTTCTATGAACATTCTAAATTATGATTTATTTGCAATTGTTAGTCTGCAACAATTGCTGAATATGCAAATTGTTAGAAACATGAAATTTGACGTGCTTTTTACTTATAAGGCGTAAATGATTTCACAGAAAAGTTCCTAAAATATTCGAAATTTGAATGGATGCAGGCGTAAAAAAAAAGTTCTAAAATTGCGATTTCTGTAATATCATTCGGGATAGTGGTCTGAATTTCGGCATGGCGATTTGTTTAAACATCTAAATGCACGCTAAGAACTGTTAGTAAAAAATCGAAATCTTAAGAGGTGAACCGAGCAGAAAACGTTTTAAGAACGGTTTGCATTATGATTTTAATGAGATTGTTTGGGCTGGGAACATAAAATTTGACACAGATGTCATTTTCTAAGCCGTAAATGCTTTGCGTTTCCTAATACATTAGAAATTTATAAGTGTACAAGAGCAAAAAAATTCTTGTATTTTTGAATCTGTGATACTGTTCGGGATAGAATCCTTGAACCTGGCATGGTGGTCACTTACAAGATGAAAATGCTCATTAAAAACTGTTTCAAAATAAATCGAATTTTAAAAGGTTGAAATGAGTGGAAAGCTTTTCAAAAACTTTCTAAATTTTGGTTTGAATGGAATTGCTAGAGCGTGAACTTGAAATTTAACATGATTACGGCTACTAAAACGAAAATGCTCATCCTAAGCAATTTCTAAAAAATTCGAAATTTAAGAGGTTGCAAGAGCAAAAGTCATTCATAAATTAAGATTTCTATGAAACTGTTTAGGAGAGAAACTTAAAATTTGATATGGTGATTACTTTTAAGATGTAAGTGCTCGCTAAATGTTATTTCTAAAAAAATCGAAATTTAAAAGGGTGAAACGAGTAAAAAAGCTTTCTAAAAATGTTCTAAATTATGATTTATTTGGAATTCTTAGCCTTAAGGAAATCGAAATTTGACATAGTTGTAACGTTTAAGACGTAAATATTCACCATGAACAGTTCCTAAAAAAATTGAAATTTTTAACGGCACAGGAGCAAAAAAGTTCTAAAATTGGGTTTATCTTGATATCCTTAAAGATTGAAACCTGAATTTTGGCAAGCTATTAATTTTAAGATCTAAGTGCTCGTTAACCCTCTCAAACCGCAGCCTGAGCTATGCTCGGGCATGCATTTTCCCGTCAAATTAATACTATTTGGTTATTCCCACTAGTTATCTTTTAAAGAAAACTTTGTCTGATTTAATCAGAACATTTTTCCCGATTACGATAGTCAAAAATTTCTGCTTTAAAGAGCCGGTGATAAACGATTAAAAATTTTGTAAAAGATGCTCATCGCGAAGAATTACTTACACAGCGAGAGTGTTAAGTGTTGAAAAATGTAGTCTATCTTTAAAGAGATTAAACAAGCAGAAAACGTTCTAAATAACGATTTAAATAGAATTGTCAAAGCACGACCTTGAAATTTAACATGGTTGTAACTTTTGAAACATTAATGCTCTCAGAAATAATTTCCTAATAAGTTCAAAGTTTAAAAAGGTTCAAAAACAAAAAAAAAAGTTCTAAAATTCCAATTTTTGTGATACCGTTCGGGGTAGAAGCCTGAATTTGGCATGCTAATTATCTAAAATATGTAAAGGTTCATTAAGAATCGTTTCTAAAAATATCTGCACTGTTTTGTATCTCGTCCTTCATTCTCGGATTAGCCGTAGATATTTGCAAAGGTAAAACAATTTTGCAAAAAATAAAATAAAAAGTTATCTTTAAACAAATATCTGACTAACTGTCTAACAATAAACAAATATCTAACTAAAAGACCAACTATTATGTCTGTATGTTATTTCGACTCTATCATTTTTTTTTACAAAATTTTCATTCTTCATAAAAATTAAAATACCATATAAATTGAAGAAGTTTGATACTTTGAGAATAGAAGTTAGCTTTCATTGCTTTTAAATCCTTAATTACTCTAAGAAATGAATGATATGTAAACAAAATGTACACATATTGGGTTTCCTTTCTACTTACAAAGGTTCTAATAAAACTCATTTTAATTTAAGTGAGTAGATTATTTAAATTATATATAATTTGTTTAAAAAAAAAGAAATATCTACTAAAAAACAACTTTTCAAAAGTAAAAAAAAAAAAAAAATGAAACTTGTGGCTAAAAAATGGTGTGATATCATATTTCCAAGCTTATATTATGGTACTTTTTTAACATTTTCCACTAAAACATTTACCATTTGTAAGTCGAGTGACTTCGTATATGTTGATAGAAATCCTCTTCTCCTGTACTAAATACATCATAACGTGTTTCTGAAAATTCAAATGTTTTAAAATTATGCATCATGGGCTTGGCGGCCATCTTTCCATATTTTACACAAATTTCTATGTACCCTAATCCATAGTTAAAATCCGAAATTCAAAATTGTTACTTAAGCAGACATTTTAAGCTTTTCCGTTATGGACTTGTATTCGGAGAACTTTGTGTCTTAAAATAATAGTGACCTATCTAAAGGATTCATCTAGTGATTTATTTCATAAAGTAATTAATCATTTAAAGGCAATAAAAATATATTTCTTTTCTCAAAATATTAGTCTTTTTCAAATTATCGGATGTTTGCTGTTGAAAACCAAAGTTTGACATTGTTACCACAGCACACATTTTATGCCTTTCCTTCATGGAGTTGTGTGCTTAGAAATTTGTGTGTTGAGGTAATGGTGACATATCTTCGCTATTCCTTTTATGATTACTTTTTTAGAGTAATTAAGCATTTAACAGCAGTAACAATGAACTTTTTTTCTCAAAATAAGTCTTTTTAAATTTATTTATCCGTAGTTAAAATCAGAAGTTCTAAATTGTTATTAATGCAAACTTATTACCCTTTACAAACTTGGGTGCTTAGAAATTTGTGTAAAATATGGAAAGATGGCCGCCAATCCCATGATGCATAATTTTAAAACATTTGAATTTTCAGAAACACGTTATGATGTATTTAGTACAGGGGAAGAGGATTTCTATCAACATATACGAAGTCACTCGACTTAAAATGGTAAATGTTTTAGTGGAAAATGTTAAAAAAGTACCATAATATAAGCTTGGAAATATGATATCACACCATTTTTTAGCCACAAGTTTCATCTTTTTTTTTTTTTTTAGCTTGGCTTTTTTTTTTACTTTTGAAAAGTTGTTTTTTAGTAGATAGATACTACAATGCTTTGCCATCTCATTTTGCAACCCATTGTTGCTTTTGCATCATTAGTGCATTCATGTTTATGTGTGTTTTCCCATGTATTCATCCAAAAATGTTTCATCCTTTAGTGTGCTGGCTTCTAGTGATCTACAAACAATATGATCATGATAGTTGTGTGAAACCTCTTTCAGATTAATGATAGTAAGGCACTTAATTTTAATCAAGTTAATCGAAAAACTGTAGTAATAGGGAAGTGAAGTCTAGTTCCATGTGCAAAACGGTTTTTAAAAAGCTGTTTGAAAAAGTAAGTTAAGACTCTTAACTGCCACAGTCTGAATGGGATATTAGTATATGTAGCTGAAAAATACTAACAAAGATGCTAATCTATTGATGTCAGTAGATTCATGCATTTGTATTGCAAATTTAATCAGGGTTGCTAGCTTTTAGCCAGGCCAAAAAAAGCCGGCTGGCTTTTTTTGGTTTTAACCACTTAAAAAGAGCCGGCTTTTATTAAAAAAAGCCGGCTCTTATTTTTACTTTCTTCTATCTTCAATAGAAGAAAGTATTGTAATCGAAATTTTTTTCGACTTCCGGTTTTCGACGGATTTACACATTTTAGGGGTCAGAGATCCCCAAAAACATGTTCATAGAAAATGTCTGTCTGTCTGTCTGTGTCCGTCTGTCCGTCGCCATTGTACAATCAAAAAGTGTATGAAGTTATGCATAGAATTGAACCAAATTTTTATTTTAAGTTTTTGGATATGGCAAGTAAGTCCTCTCTGAATTTGGAAAAAATTCGCCAGTAGGGGGCGCTGTAACAGCCATTTTTGTGCGATTTTGAATATTGTACCATCTAAAAGTGTATGAAGTTATGCATAGAATTGAACCAAATTTTTATTTTAAGTTTTTGGATATGACAAGTAAGTCCTCTCTGAATTTGGAAAAAATTCGACGGTAGGGGGCGCTATAACAGCGATTTTTGTGCGATTTTGAATATTGTATCATCCAAAAGTGTATGAATTTATGCATAGAATTGAACAAAATTTTTATTTTAAGTTTTTGGCTATGGCAAGCAGATCCTCCCTGAAATTGGAAAAAAATTCTCCGGTAGAGGGCGCTGTAATAGCGATTTTTGTGCAATTTTGAATATTGCACCATCCGAAAGTGTATGAAGTTATGCATAGAATTGAACCAAATTTTTATTTTAAGTTCTTGGCTATGGCAAGCAGGTCCTTCCTTAATTTGGAAAAATTCACCGGTAAGGGGCACTGTAATAGCGATTTTTGTGCCATTTTTAATATTATACCATCGAAAAGTGTATGAAGTTATGCATAGAATTGAGCCAAATTTTTTGTGTTTGTTTTTGGTCATGACACGAAGGTCCTCCCTGAATTTGGAAAAATTCCTCCGGAAGGGGGTGCTATAATTGCGATGTCTGTACCATTTTCATTATTCTACCATCGAAAAGTGTATGAAGTTATGCATAGAATTGAACGAATTTTTTTTTTGTATGTTTCTGGCTATGGCAAACAAGTCCTCCCTGAACTTGAAAAAATACCGCCAGAAGGTAGCGCTATAATTGGATCTCTGCGCCATTTTCATTATTGTACCTCGAAAATTGTATAAAATTATGCATAGAATTGAACCAAATTTTTTGTGTACGTTTCTGGCTATGGGAAACAAGTCCTCTCTGAATTTGAAAAAAATCTGCCGGAAGGGCGGCACTGTAATAGAGATATTTGTGACATTTTCTTTATTGTACAGTCGAAAAGTGTATAAAATTATGCATACAATTGAACCAAATTTTTTGTGCATATTTTTGGCTTTGGCCAACAGGTCCCCCTTGAATTTGGAAATATCGCGCGGTAAAAGGGCTCTGTGATAGCGATTGTTGTATACTTTTCTTGATTTTTCGTAGTTCTGTTGTCCATTGGCGGCTCGTGCAAATGCGGGAACTCGCTTCCTGCTAAGCCGGCTATTGGCAAACATCTGATAACAACAGAATAAGGAAAAACTATTAATTTTAAGAAATATCATGATATAGATTAACTCGTTTTTAGTTCATTTAATTGACTGAAGCAGGAATTTAAGATGAAAATCAAAGTTGGTATAATATTGAAGTATTAACATGTGTAACTAGTTTTTGAAATATTAAGATGTATAAGATAGAAGAAAGTTTTGGGATTGGCACATCCAACTAGTTTAAAGTTGCTTTACAGTTAATTTGTTTTAAATTTGGATCAATTAATTTTTAATACACTTGTAAATATTTTCTACTAAGAAAATTAGAGATTTCTATTAAATTTTAAGTCTATAACTTCTAGAAAGCAAATGTGAAGGCATTATGTCTGAATATACATATATATATATATATATATAAACATTGAAAATAACATAACTTAGGCTCCAAACTGGTATTTTGAAATTCTATATTACATAGCTCCACATACACTACACATTTTAAAGATTATATTTAATTAATGACAAAATGTAGCACATCAAAATGGAAACATTCTTGTGTGTCCATATGGAGAGATTAAGTTATAAATGTTAAAAGAGAAATTAGAAAGGATATAATATTTGAGGAGAGTGGTACATAAGTGTATAAAAAAATAGAGCATTTAAACAAGAAGAAAAAATTCTCTAAATAAAATTTTGAAAAGCTTGTTAAGCATATTCATGCATATGTTGTTCGCAATGTTTTTAATAGTGAGAAATGGTGTTTTTATTAATATGACTATGTATAATTTGAAATGTTTACTAGAAATAAAATAAGACTTGTATATTAATAGCTCTTAAAATTAAGTAATAAAACATGTAGCTAATTAACCATTGTCCTCTTTAATTTTATAAAGCAGTAAAAATGAAAAAATTGGCAGTTGGTATGGCCCTTTTAAAATTTAGCTGGCATATTTGCAATTCTGACTACAAATCACTAGCAAAACCATCTAAGTTTTATTGCAGTATTAATGTCCTTATTATTGAGAAATTGGGTTACTTATTAAACTCTAAATCAATTAAATGTCATTAAAACTAATTAAAAACACTTTAAAATGTGTAGTTTATAATTACAATGCTTCATTGTATAAAAGCCAATTATGGCCAAAAAAGGCCAATTTTGGCCAAAAAAAGCCAGTTAAAACCAATAAAAGCCACCGGCCTGACTTTTTTAAATTTTAGCCGGCTTTTTTGCAACCCTGAATTTAATACACCTGAAGAGGCTGTGAAGTGTTCTTTTATGTCACCAGTCATGTCATACAGTTAATTTTTTTAAATGATGTTATTTCACAAGGGAATATTGGACACTAAATCAACAACTTTTTTGTAAAAAAAAATTCTTGACAACATTAATTTTATCAGGTTTATTAAGAGTCTCTGAAATTACATGATCTTCACGAACTCAAGCGACTCATTGAACTATCAGGTAGGCGGCAGGAGGTCATAGGCTCCAACGGGTTCAAACCAGGAAAACTTCATCACTTAATTTTAGAACATCATTTTTGTCCTAATTAATTACAGTGATTAAACAGGGCAAAAGGAAAATTTTAAATTAGTGGTAGAAGTATTTCTTATTGCCTATTTTGCCATCATGAAGTCTGCCCCTACTTCCAGGTCCAGGACATTCCGTGTTTGTTTTAACAAATGTTGTGATAGTATCTTTTGAAGCCTGCATACATTACTTTTCCCTTCATTTTGAACAAAATCATTTGGTTTATCTTTCAAGTCATAACGGTTTCTTTGGAATCGATGACACAGTTAACCATGAAATATGGAGTTACTGGATTTTTTCACCTTAAGTCACACCAAGAGGAGTTGAGAAATTCAAATTTTCTTTCAGAAAACAATTTCTCGCTTTCTTACATAGAATCTATGTTTTTTTCTCCATTTATTGAATTTTTTGATCAAAAACATAAAAATAGAATGTTAGTAGAAATTAATACAGTCAGTACCGCACAGGGTTGGCAAGTTTCTGCCAGAGAGGTTAAAACCGGCATGGCAGAAACTAGTTTCTGCCAGTAAGTGGCAAAAACTGACAGAAACTAAGAAATAATATTAATAAGAACTTTAATGGGCAATAATTCATAATTCACACAATCACATATGTATTTGATATGTAAACAATTAAGTTAAAAATTAAAATTAAAGATTATGAATGTTATTCAAAGTTGTAAAAATGTTTCAAAATGATCATATAAATATACTTTGTTTATATAATAATAGGTACTAATTTTCTTTCACCTGAAAAACAGAAATTTTCAATGGTAGCCTGACGCTGTACAAGTTTAACTATTTTATATTGTTGTTTAGAGTTGAATTTTTATTTAACAGTAAAAAAAGAAATTTACAAAAAAATCTGTGATATTTTAACAAATGTATTTTTAAATAAATAATGTAATGCAATAACTTAAAGATTATGATTCTTGTGAAAATATATAAGAAATAATTGAAACACAATAAATAACAGAAAAAAAATTAATGAAATATCTTGTACAATTATTTAACAATATTGAAAGAACAAAATTGCCACTCAAATATACTATTATTACTTTTTCCACAGAGCATTCCATAGCATAGAACAAAATTTTGCTAATCTTCCTGAACACGCTGTTTCTTAATTTGTTTTCAATGAAAGAAAAGTTTGAAAATATTCTTTCAAGACTATCATTACTTGCTGGCAATGTCATTTTTGAGGATGCAAAGTTTGAAAAATCCTCATTTTCACCAGTATTCGTTTTTAAAGATGACCACCACACAGGCAAGGGCAAAACATTTTCTAGGGCTTCCTTGGAGAAATATGTTTCTGGGACAGGAGTCGATTTTGCTTCAGTGGATATTATATATGGCACAAAATTGGGATTAATATCAGAAAGCAATTTCGTTGCCTTTTCTTTATGCTCATATGTCAATTTTGATCCCATATACTTAGGATGAAGTAAATAAGCTAGCATATGGTAGTCGGTTATTACTGTATTAAATCTGCTTTGAACCTTTGTAGTTGTTTGTTTTGTAAGTGCAAAATGTGGTTGGAACATTTTCAACTAACAGTCTTAGTAAAAAAGCTAAAATCTTTAACAATGATTTTACGCACAAATAACATGCAGACACGGCAAAAAAATCCCATATGATCGTTTTTTGTCATGTCTGTACGTTATTTGTGCGTAAAATCATTGTTAAAGATTTCAGCTTTTCTACTAAAATTCGCACAAAGTTTGATCTATGCTTATAAGTCTTAAATTTAAAAAAAAAAAAAAAAAAGTCAGGTTTGTTCCTTTCAATACTGTATTTAAATGAAATGTTTTTAAATCCATAGAATTACAAGTTCCACATATAACTATAACATTTCTATGAGAAATATTTTATAGTGTTATTATTAAATTATTACGTTAAATTAAAGAAAAGCATTTTGAGCAAGTATTGGATATAGTTTTGTATTTGATTTTTAAACTGAAATTTTATCTGTTACATTACTCATTTTTTCTAATTCAAATCTATTTATTTTTTAATTAAAACTACCCACAATATTTCATTTGTTATTTAAATGGAATAAAATGTACTTAAGGAATTTAATACTAGTAAAAAAGCTCAAATTATGTCACGAAATGTGTTTATGCCAGTTTCTGCCGGTTAAAACCGGTTATAACCACTTTCTGCCACTGGCACGGCAGAAATCCTTTTTTGCCAGCAAATAGCCAACCCTGGTACCGGATATATGGTCACCCCGCTTATAAGGTCACTTTTCATAAATCCGGACTGACTGAATAGGTATTATGTATTAAAATACATCGTCTATATGATCATTTTCTAATGACTAATATCGGATGTATAGTAATTTTTTGTCTCCCCTTTTTTTTTTTGCAAAATATCTTAGTTTTATGCTTTTTTCTACCCCTTTTTAGGGTTTAAAGGGCCAAATAGACGTATCATTTAACTATCTTCAACTGTCAGCTTTTTGTATTAATAGTGCAGTGCTTTTCATTTTTAATAGCTTTAGAAAGAAGTGGATGGACATCCTAAAGAAATTTTTTTTTCATTGTAGCCATTCTTCTTTTTTTTTCCATCATTGAATCTCCCGTGCTTTTGTTTAAAACCACAAGTACGAACTTCCATATGGTAAAGAAAGGCCAGTTGACATTTAGAATGCCAGCGAGACCTTTTCCTATTTAAGCAAAACCTTAGTGATCGCAATAATATTGCATACCATGTGACTAGATGCACGCCGATACTCGGGGGAGGTAGCGGTCTCCTCTCGCCCGCTGCAGGCTGTAAGAGAAACTCTTCCCTGTCGGAAAGAGTTACCAAAGCTCTGGAGATTTCACCCTCAACTGTCGCATTAGATACCGATTCTTGGAAAAAATGTCATCACCCCTTGCGACCGAATGAGGATTGTTCTCCGTGTAGAGAAAAGTTAAATCATGTATTTTTATTGTTTTGTATTTTTCATTACTTGTTGCTACCTGTAAAATGTTCATTCATTTTTTAGTTGTTTTTGTGAATACAGCATGGCAGCAAAACGAAAAATTCGGTAATTGCGGGAAAAAAAGAAATTGATAGAAAATTTTGAAAAATCGAATGTATGGAAAGTAGCTTTCGCGAAGACTTGTGGAATAGTGAGAATGATACTGAATAACGTCTTAATGTTCAAATCTTTTTAAGCAGAAGATGGTGATCAATCAAAAGAGAAAGCAACAACATGCTTCAACATTTGAGAATGTTGAGAAAGATCTTTTCCCTTGGATAAAATATACTAGATTGCAGAATGTTCCAATACCATGGATTATCGTAAAAAGTTTTTGGAAATTGCTGATGAACTAGGAATCCCAAGTTTTAGTGCTAGCAAAGTGTGGTTACAAAGGTTTAACTTACAGCACAATCTTACTTTTTACAGATGTTCTGGTAAAGCTGCTGGTGTTAATGAGAGTATACAAGGAAAAAAATAGAAGGAATGGGTGTTAATTTGTTAAATGACATTCTCAATAGGTACAAACCTTGTGATGTTTTTAATTTTGTTGTCTATGGTCTGTTTTTTCATGGTTTGCCAGACAAAATTGTTACTTTTAAGAACGAAAAAGGAAGTGACGGGAAGGTAAGTAAAAAAAATATTGGCCGTTTTATTAGAAGCGAATATAGATGGCTCAGATAAATTGACTCCATTAGTTACTGGTGAATTTCTCAAGCCTTGTTGTATGAAAAACTGCAAATTTTTGCCTGTATCTTACGGTGCGAACTGAAAGGCCTGGATGACAACAAGCATTTGGGAAAAAGAAATTTGGCGTTTCAATAGCATTTGAACAGACAAAAAAAAAAAAGTAGCTATAATCACAGACAACTGTGCTGTCCATTGTGCGATTCAGAATTTAAGTTCAATTGAACTTGTTTTCTTGCCTCCAAACTGAACAAGTATCGCACAACCCTTAGATGAAGGGATTATTCAGAATTTTAAGATGATCAAAAAAAGAAGTTTCTCGTGACTATGTTAGATGCCATATGTTATGCAGGCAAGAGTTGGAATATGGTATCAAAAAAGATCATTGAAAATTGTTTTAGAAATCGTTAGATTCCAGAATGTGAAGAATTATTGTTCAATGGCGATGACAATGATGATGATTATGATGTGCCCCTATTTGAAGTTGCACAAAAACTAAGGAATGCCGTTTGCACAATACAAGACGAATTGACATATGCAGTTGTTGACAACAAAATCACTTCTAATGGACTTTACCCATGAGTGGCAACAGTCATGCCTTAGTGTGTTTCTACACTCAGAAAAAGACTGCTTATTGGATGAAGGGGAAGCTGTGTTAAAATGTTCTTCACGCCTATTGGTATTTTTCTTCTAGATACCACAGCTGACGTGACATGGGTAACATCCATGGTGAAGCTACTATACTGGAAATCGTTTCGAAAGTTTTAAATATAAACACTGATCAGGGATAGGATTTTTCCGACTTTTCGTAAATTTTTGAGAAAATTTTTGATTTTTATCTGTAAAAGAAAAAAACCAACTTTTGCCATTTTTTTCTTTCTGGCAGCGAAAAAATGTGCCAAATGAGACATATCGCGCCAGAATTGCATCGCATTTTCTCCACGATTCTTTGATGAAATTCGCGTTTTTTCGCGATCTTTTGACAGAATTCATGTATTTTCCTAGATCTTTTGACGGAATTTACATAGTTTCCTCTTTTGATGAAAATCACGTTTTTTCCACTTTCCTTTGATGAAATTCACGTTTTTCCTTGCTTTCCTTTGATGAAATTCACGTTTTTTTCACAATCCTTTGACGAAATTCGCTTTTTTGCAGCCTTTTGACGATTCACATTTTTTTCCTCTGTCCTTTAGCAAAATTTGTGTTTTTTCAGCGGCTCTTTCACGAAATTAGCGTTTTTCCGCGATCCTTTGCCGAAATTCGTTTTTTTCCTTCATGATCTTTTGACAAATTCACATTTTTTCCGCGATATTTTGAGGAAATTCGTTTTTTTCTGCGATCTTTTGATGAAATTTGCGCTTTTGCCGCGATCTTTTGACAAAATTTGCATTTTTTCCATGATCTTTTGACGAGATTCGTGTTTCTCCTGCTTTTTTTGACGAAATTCATGTTTTTCCGCGATCTTTTGACAAAATTTGTGTTTTTTCCACAATCTTTTGACAAAATTCGCCCTTTTTCCTCGATCTTTTGATGGAATTCACATTTTTTCTGCGATCTTTTGACGGAATTCACCTTTTTTCCGCTATCTTTTGATGGAATTCGTGTTTTTCCAGCGACCATTTGGACAAAATCCACATTTTTTTCGAGCCCTTTGACAAAATTTGTGTTTTTTGCCTGTTTTGTGCAAAATATGATTTTGCACGCGGCATTTTAGTTTTTTACTAAATTTTAGCTTACGCATATTTTTATTCTTTTTGTTCTTTACTCACTCTCATGCCTGACTGATGGAAACGATGATAATGACAGTGAGTGCGAAGCTGAACTGACAGGAGGAGCAGAAGCTCTCAAAAGCACTAAATAACCTGAGATATTTTATTACCAATCCCAAAGGCAAAGAGGAACATTTTAAAAACGTTCATGAATAAGAAAAAGTAGTTTTAACACCTACGATCAGAAACAAACAAATCTGCATAAAATATTATTTTTACTACTACTAGTATACTCATCAATTCGAAAATTTAAGTGTAAAGCAATTCTTGTTTATACCTCTTATTTAATAAATTATATATTCATAGTTTCTTTGTACATTATTTTACTAATACATATTAATAATATTTTATTGGCTAAAGTAAAATTTCTGTTTACACCGCATATAAGGTCATATTTTTCAGGACCGCATGGGTGACGATATAGCCGTTACTGACTGTAATTGCACTGGAAAATTTTTAAAGAAAGTTTATTAATTTAGTTTATTCAAAGAGTTCAGATAGCTGATGATAGTTGTCAATGTACAAATATTTTTGTAACGAAAGAATTTGTTCATATATAAAAAAAATTTCCTTTAAATAAGTTGGTTTTGTTCAAATTTTCATTATTTTCTTAAAGTGCAGCAGAGCCTCTGGAAAATTCATGTCAAGGCCCTTAGGGGTCCGTGGAGCACAGTTTGGGAACTTCTGTTTTAGGGTATTAAAATTTAAGATCAATAGTGTGAAAATCATGGAAGACGGTAGTATTCTGAGTGACGCAGCCTTAAACCTAAAATCGTATCGTATCGTTAAAATCGTATCGTATCACATCGTATCGTTAAAATCGTATCGTATCGTATCATAAAATTCGTAGATGGCGGAACTCATATATACAGCTAACTCGACATCAAAGAAAACGCGAAAAGCCGCCTTTTAATAACTCACCATATATAGGTCTTATTGTTCTGAATTTTCTAGAACAGTCTTATATCTGCAGTCTAATCGTATACTGAAATTTTTACATTTCTACGTGCAGTATATTTTGAGATCTAAATAGCCATTTTTAAAGTGAAAACGATGGTATGATATCGAGGAAGTTCCTAATTTGAAAATCTCGAAAACGGTTCTAACGATTACCGTTAAATTGATACATAGTATAAATGTGATTAAGGAGAGGTGAATAACACTTTTCTTTTTTCTGGGAAAACTCTCGTTCGTTAAATAATTCGATTTTTTTTTCTCTCGAAAATGACACGGGCGATTTTTTAAAAATCAAATAAATATGTTTCAGATAAACCAAATAACAGTTTACTTGTTTCCAGCAAGACTCTTGTTCGTTTTATAATGCGCATGAAAAATCGGACTATATTTCATCGCTATTCTATGGAAATTTCACCGAAAATGCATGACACTGTATTCATACACATGCTTTCTTTTTAACCACTTTTGGGGAGAAAAATTTTGTCTTCCCAGTGGCTGAGTGGTTAAGGGCCATGGTCTACTGATCTTAAGATAGGCAGTTCGATACTCACTGGTACTAGTTTTCGCATGTGAATGTGGTTTTTTTTTTTTTCTTTTAAAGTCTGTTAGTTGACCATTATTCTCAGTTCCTTTGTAATTTTTTAATTGCTACTAAGTTAAATAAAATTACAATTATAATGACGCCAATTTGATGATGATTATTTCTTGGCAAATTTTATAAATATATTTAATTTCAATCACTTTACAAAAAATATACATTAATAATTATTATTTGAATATAAATCACACGATCAGAAACGTAAAAAAATAATTCATTTCAGCTCTTCTTTTTATAATATCATTTTTTTATTATTATGACGGTCAATCAATATATAATCACTGACATCGATAATATTATTATTATTATAATTATTATTTTCCTTGCATAAAAACTATTGTGATGTAATAATTCTTTTATAATAAATAATTTAGTTGAAATGTTTTATTTATAAATAACAATGAAGTTTGATAACCCCGAGACAATTGTTTTTATTTAACTTTGCAATATTTACAGTTTACATAATAAGCATATCAGAATTCTGGTGTCGCCATCTTTTGACGCAATTGCGTACTACATTTTGTCTCTTATTCGGGAAAAAAAAAACTAAAATGCTCTTCCCCGCTTTGAAAGAATCTCTTGTGACTAGAGGTCTATTTCACAAATATTAAGAAAATTACTGCATACAAAAATATTAAAATGGATAGTATTATAGAGAAATGTTTGATAAAAACGTTGAAGTAGACAGTTTTTAAATCGAAGAATTATTTTAAGAGATATTTAATGTTAAATCTGGATAAAATTGTCTCATTAAAAAAGTCTCATAGGAAAAAAAAATATACATGGGAATTTAATCATTTTCATTCAATTTAATCATTCAATAGAAACTCGAAGTTTGCAGAGTGCATTTATTATTTTTAACTTGCCTAATTTTTTGACGGTTTATTTCAATTTTAAATTAAAATTTTCAGAATTTCCAGAGATATTTTTTACATATTTTAGAAAAGGTTATTTTAAATTGTTGCCAATTGTTAAAACAGCGCAAAGAATAATATATCCTTTAAATTAAAAATTTATTCACACGTGACTATTATAAACAGAAAAAAATCCTTTTAAATTAGAATTAAATGATAACGTGTTAAAAGCAGGAAAATATTAAACATTACGTCATAAAAATTGTTTTTACACATGCTTACTTAAAATGAAAGAAAATTATAAAATAATCAATTATATTCAAATTAGAATTAAATGATTACGCATTAAAAGCAGGAAAACATTGAAAATTACGTCATAAAAATTATATTTACACGTGAATATTAAAAGAAAAAGAAAATTTTTAAATAATAAATTCATTGATATGTGTTAAAAGTCGTAAATGGAGGAAATTACGTCATATTGGCCACATTGGCCAAAGTGGCCAAATAATAATATTGCAAAACAGTTTAAATTAAAAAATATATTTATATGAGAGATTTATTTCAAATTTCGAGATGATATTTTCAACTATAGTTGTCAATTTTAAGGTAGCGCAAATAATAATATTATCTTTCTAATAATAAAAATATTTTCAGTTGAATGTTACAAAGAGAAAGGAAAGTTTGGTGAAAATTATGTCAGATTTAAAACGTTACATTTAAAATCTCTTATTTAAAATCCTTTTCTTATAGCCTTGTTAAAAAATACCATAAAGCAAAGACTCTGTTGACTTAGTTCCTTTTATATTTGGTAATTTTCAAATGTTTAACTAATCTTATTTAATCAAGCACGGAAACAGCAACGAACATCAGCTGATTCAGTCTTGAAATCCCTCAGGAAAAGGGAAACCCGTTTACAGTAAGATCGCCATTGATTTTTTAATTATACAGAGCAGCCTCGATTATCCGAGCTAATTGGGACTGTTAGTAAATCGGAATCGGAAATCTCGGTTAATAGAAACTGTGTGTAAAAACTCGCCGTGCTTGCGAATTTAACATCTCTTTTAAAAAAATATATAGAACGTTTTTTAAATGATAAAAATAAATATATGTAAAGTTCTGTTTCACAGCTTAACAAATTTAAAAAGAAAATCAACTACCAGTAGTAAATTTTAAAATGCAAATTGAGAAATTTACGAAAGTTCACACAGACACTGGAAACAAAGCATTGTTCGCTATTGACTTCTCAGGGTCCAATGTTTCTTTGGAGTTGAGTGCTTTTGGGGGCAGAAGGGCCTTTATAGCACGGACAGTGAGCTAAAGAGTGTGGTTATTTTTAAGGCTTATTCAAAAGGGAAAAAAAAATCAGACTTTGTTATCGGCTCGGTTAACAGAAACCTCGATTAATCGAAGCTCGGTTAATCCAGGTTCTACTATAATTCAATCTTCCGTAATCTTTTTAAAGCAGATCAAATTAATGGACTTTAGCACAAAGTCACATAGCTGATAACTGCCATGCTTGTTGGCCACCTTTTTTTCAAAAAGTTTGCTTCGCCTTATTCAATTAATGAGATATCTCCGATAAAATAAGTCACATTTTCCCGTTCTAAAATACTGGTATCCAAAAATCGTAGCATGTAACTGACACTACAAGTACTCATGGAACTAGACTATTTTAAGTCTGATTTTTATTATAGACTATATAAAATTATTAAAAATATATATTATGATAGGAACTAGCGGGCTTCGTCCGCTATTTACGTTACGGATATAAAAATCATGTTTTTTTTTTAGGGAAAAAGAAATAAAAACCTATTTGACGATAGGTTTATAAAGACACATTTTGTATTTGTTATATTTCCGGGGATGAGGAAGGGGGGGGGGGACTATTTTGATTAAATATCGCAATTAGTCCACATGGCAGATATAATTATGATAGACTCTAGCGGGCTTCGCCCCTCTATGGCGCCTTATGGGTCCAGCTTCCATAACTCAGAAACTACCTTTCGGACATCAATGCAACAGATTCCAAACGTTATAATTAACTTAATAATCACCCTATATAGCATTAAAGTAAATTTATGAGTACTGCATACTATTTTTTTTATCGTAATTTCTGAAGAGAAAAAATTATTTCGGTTCCATTCTTAGGTACTGGTCTGAAAAATTTTGAAAAAGGGGGCAAGGAGGGGATATGAGACTGCTGTTTGTCAAACAACACAACGGGGTCTGGCTTATTCAACTTGGTTTTTGATGACTTCAATTGGAAGGTGGTTTGTTTAAAAGAGTGCGTTCCCTGCCCCATGAAAATTGGAACTATTGGTGCTACATCTATGTAAGGATTTAATAATTATAAATTAACATTTTGGATTTATTAATTTAAGGATAAAGTGTTTTTAAAGGAATATCAAATGAAACCCTCTGTGCGATCTGCGATTATACTTATCCACTTGTTTTTATATACAAACTGCTATAAGGAAAATTGTAATAAAATAGTAAAAATTAAATCTGCATTAAATCCCATAAGTATCTTTTTTTTAATCATTTTATCACTAACCTCAAAAAAGTAATGATATCAATGCAAAAACCCTTGACGGGTTAAAAGTTTCTGACACAGCACTTTATCTTATGCTCTAAGAATTTTAAATATGGAACTTAAAAATATTGATATCAAATTTTGAGTGACGTTATGCTATTTCTTAAAAAATATATTTGTATTTATTTCATCATTTTATTTTTGTTTTATTTATAATCGCATGTGCAAAAGTTATGTTCAACATGAAAAGCTGCATAAAATTTTATTCGCTGTTGCTTTATCACTTACATCTCTCATAAATTCAAAATATGAGTTTTAAAAGATATGATATAAAATTTAAGTGACGCCTTGATGTGACTTTAAAAGGTTTGTTTTAAAATTCAATTTAAATTATTTTTGACTTGGTTAAAATATTTTTTTACATCTACACAATACTTTTAATTTTCCAATTCACTGTTAAATATATCACTTTCATTGAATCTATACTATGCATTGAAATGTATTTATTTCAATAAATTGATTTATCTTTTGTGTCACGCTATTCAAAATTGTGAGTAAGATTTATGTAAATGGTTTATTTGCGTCAAACTATCCTTTTTCATACATTTCATGTAGTTTGGACACAATGACGCAAAGAATTCGGTATTCGGTGATTCGGCATGTAAACCGAATGTTCGGCTTCGGCCGAATAATTGCAGATAAGTATTTTCTTAGAAGTAGAAGAATTCTCTTTTACTTAGAAGTAGAATAGGCTAAACGATGAGTTTCAATATTATGTGCATGAGTTCAAAGTTCAACTGCACTACCAAAAACAACTCAAAGGCCATTTTTAATTACAAAAAAACTTTTTTTTTCTTTCCTAAAATAGTCTATATAGGGGTGAAATCAGAACAACTGTCTACGATATAGGAAAAAAAAGTAAGGAATATGGGCATCTTTCCATTACCATTTAATGTTAATTATTTCTACATTAGTTTTTTCAATTTAAATTTATTTAATGTGTATTCTCTTTAATATACACCTCAAATAAATATATCAGAGTTCATCTCTGTATATCTAAAGTTTATATTAAAGAAAATACATGCATCAAATAAGTATACTCCTATGCCTATCCTATAGCTTTTATAACCATTAAAATTAAAATCACTCAAATTTATCTTCATCACCACAGTGATAAATATTAATCAAAATATAAATATGTATCAATAATTTCTCAGAAAATAGTTAAATGTACAAACTGATGTGATACCTTTTGTATTTGAGAACATTCCAATTCAATATGTATATAATTAGACAATCAGTAAATCAGCTTAATGACAACATTGTTTCTTTTTATTTGAATGAACTTTTGTTTTTCTGAGAATCTTTATCCTTAATAATAGCCTGTATAGTTTAATACTTTCATTGGGTTAATTTGGATATTGACTAGTGATAAAATAATAAAAAATAAGTGATGGGTTAATGAATTTGTGAGTTGAAAGAAGTCATTAAATTTTTTTGTGTAATTAGATTTATGAATAAAAATGTAACTGAATTAAATTATTAAGAACTTAATTTTAATTAAAGTTTATTAAAAAAGCTAATATATGCAAAAATGTGTATTAAAAATTTTTAAGTATTCGGTTGCCGAATACTGAATATTCGGTGTACACTTTGACCGAAGCTTCGGTATTCGGCAAAATTGCTGATTCGGTCAATCCCTATTTTAAATGCTTAAAAAATTGTCATTATCGTCCAAACTCAGAAATTTTTAGGGGTTAAAAGTAGTGTTTTTTGTAGCTGGGTGAAAAAATCATGAACAAATATCAATATTTAGTGGTAAAAGTGATCGTAAGAAGACTTTCTTTTTTTCACTTGGTCTCTTTAAGTAGTTTTTTTAAAAAAAAGTTCTTGTTCAAATTCTTTGAGATTTTCAGCAGTTGTAAATATGACAGTTGTGCACCTCATGATAAAATTTGTGAAAAAATATTAATATTTAGTTAAAAAAGAAATCTGTTTTCTTCTCTTTTTTGTTGTTGTTTGTTTTTGTTTTGCATCAGTGCCATTAGCATAACAATAAATAATTCTTGCCATCCGAATTCTCTGAAATTTTAATAGGTTATAAATGTAACTGTATTTGAACCCGGGCTTCCTGGGTTACAGAATATAGGTGAAAACCATTTTTTTAATAGAAAACTAATATTTTTTTTTTTTACATGCAATTTATTTTTTAGATTGCCTGCTAACAATAAAAAAGAATTTTTCATATGAAAAATATGAATTATGCAATCAAATGAACTTAATATATCAAAATCGATATTTTCGTATTAGCTGCATGCTAAGAGTTATTAGTCCAAGATTTTGCTGATTACGTTATCCTTTTATATTATGATAATTTCAGAGCTTTAAGCACGTAGTTTAATTACATGTCTGTTAAATTTGTGTTTTATTTATATTACTAGTGTAAATGACCGCCCTAGGACAGTGGGTAAAAATTGTGTTTTTCACTTAAAATTTGAAAAAACTGATAAAAATATTTGACAATATGGAAGCGTTTGGATGAGCAAAGTTCGGCTAGTTTGTGTTCTAATAAACACACTCAGGGGCATAGCAACAGATATTTTTTCGGGGGGGGGGGGGGGGGGGGGGGGGAATTTGAAAATTTCCAACTCGAAACAAATTGCTCCAATTTTCGACTAAAATGATATGCACAATGTGTGTAATAATTATAATGATATTTTTGCATAAAAAATTCCTTTCCAAAGAAAAATTCTGAAACTGAAAACATAAAAATTCTAATTATGGGTTTGTTTACTAAAAAAACAAATACCCTTTTTACTTTCTTCTATATTTACAAGAAGAAAATATTGGATTCGTGAAAAAATTCAACTTCCGGTTTTAGACTGATTTATATGTTTTAGTAAGTCCTGAACACGATTCGACTGTTTTTAGAAAATATCTGTCTGTCTATATGTGATACAAATTTTGTGGGCGCTCTAACACAAGAACTAATGCACGAAATTTAATAAAACTTTAGAGATTCACTTATACAGTCGAACCTCGTTAACACGAACACTCAAGGGGAAACACTTTTTGTTCGTATTAAAAGTAGTTCGTGTTATCGGAACTTAACTACATTACATACAACTGGACGAAGCAATTGGAAACAGTTCATGTTAACGAGGTTTGACTGTACCTTGATAAAAATTGGTGCTGATTTGTTTTTGGTGTAAATCATCCAACAGGTGGCACTGCTATGCGGCATTTTTCACAATTTACATGATTTTAGCGATAATTATATCTCAAAAACTATTGCACAGAATTTGATCAAACGTCATATTCTGTTAAACCTTGATATAATTTGATGCAGATTAGCTTTTTATGTATATCATATAGCAGGTGGCGCTGCTACAGAGCATTTTTCATGATTTTGCGATAGCTGTATCTCAAAAACTAATGCACGGAATTTAGTCAAACTTCATATTACACATATAAATAGATCCTTATTAGGCTTGGGTCTATACTGTCCAAAGCTATCACTTTTGTGCACTTTGAGTAAGGAATTTTGGTTGCAGACATCTAAGAGGCTGGGTGCCAAAATTCAATGATTTGTTTGAAAAATGCTATGCTTATATCTCCTTTTTAAATGCACACAATTCAACAAATTTATACCTTTAGAGTTTGTTATTATAGGCAAAGAATTGTTATTTAATTTTGGCACTGTGATTGCAAATTTTGAGGCATTAACATGTATGGAGTAGAAGAAAATTTTGGGATTGTCACATCCGACTAGTTTTTACTTAATATTAATTCTTGTGGTCTTCAAAGAAGCCCACATGTTAATAACATCGCTTAGTTTAATAAAATTCCCTATTTCACTTTCATATTTTAAAAAGCATTAGGCTGTCAAGTCTGTCATCCCTCATCGTAGCTTGCAATATATATTTTTTAAATTTTTATTTGACAAAAGATTCTTTTATTAGATGCAACGCCATAAAGATAAGTTGCTGTGAATGTTAAGGTACGAGTATATAGTTTGACGGCATGACCCAAATAGTCTTTGAATTTCATGGCATGAGTAAAAGGTTTGTTAAGGGAGTTGGGATTTGGTTTATTTCTATTTGACTCTGCAAGTCATGTACATCCGGTTTCTCATATCCAGGGGGAAACATTATTAACTTTTCCCTTGCACAATTGTAATTTAAATATGGAATGTATTGGTGCAATATTCTCCTGATATAGGAAACATTGTCATTTAATCCCATTACTAAATTGACGATACTTTCTTGTATTTCTTATAACTCTTCCCTGTAAAACTTATGTGTATCAATATCCATTGCTGTGCTATTATTTTTATCTATTGCCTTTGGTGAAACCGTTTTCCTACGGTGCTTTCAGAACTCAGCTTCTCCAGTCACATCTTAATATTCATAATTGTTTGTGAGCTTGTCTGTAAGAAAATCTTTATTTCTTCAAAATTTTATTCAAGTGCAACGTGTCAGTGTTACAGTGCATGTCGATTTTTTCTTCAGTTGATGGACTGCTTTCATGGTCATATTTCTGTTCCAAATTAAAATCATCCATTTTTTACCTTTTTCATCCTCGAATGGATTTTTAGATGCTCCAAAATCTTGCACGAAAACTCTTTTCCTGGTATGAAGGGTTTCTTTGTGCTGAGATTTATAGTAACTTTTTAGAACAGCTTTAAACACAGAACACTGGACTTTTGGTTTAAAATTTTATAAACACATATGAATATAAACGAACAGGACTAATATATATTTCCACACACAAATAAAAGTAAAATGTGACAAATTTATCTAAACTAACGACTTCTTATATCCGCATTTGCTTATATAACACTTTTTACTTGACAGCGAAGGGTTAACTAATTTTTGTGGCAAAAAAATCACGAGAATGAGTAAAATATTGTCCAAAAATCGCAAAATTAGTCAAAAAAGTTGTGAAAACTCATCAAATCTTCTTGCCCATAGCTGTGTTTCAAGTAGGTTACTACATTCCTTTCTGCTGTGCTACAAGTGATGTCCAATTTTCAAAAGAAGCTGTGATCCCTTTGGATGAAAATAGCTGGATTCTCTTTTGGGAGGAGAAGGGGAGGTAGGGTGAATTTTTTTGAGAAAGGAAAAAAGTTTTGGAGGAAATAAAGGAACTGGTTAGTCAGTTATTGATGGACAGGAGTAGAGAAATTTAGGTCTGGTAGATGTACAATATTTTTGTAGAACTGAAAAATACAATGATAGATTGAGTGTGGCTGATTTCTTTTTGTATTTCTTTTGATAATGTAACTTGTTTACTGTTGCATTACTCAAAATAATCACCAAAACAATAAAAATTTCGTAATTTTACTATTACTTTTAAAAAAGAAAATGTCTCAAAAATCTAGAATTTCCCGACTCTAATCTCAAATTTCCCAACTTCACTTATATTGGGGGGGGGGGGGGGGGGGAGAGGCTTCCCCCCATACCCCTCCATGGCGACGCCCCTGAACACACTACACTGGTCAACAAATTTGAACTTTTGCTCTGCCCTAAAACAGAAATTAGTTGTTTTTTATGCATTTTTTTGTGCTGATTCCAAATCTAGTTTTAGATTTACTCCAGCAAGTCAAGTTTTAGAGATATTTGCATATTTCAATTTATGCAAATTTAGTAAATTTTATACAATTATTTGCAAATTTAAGGTATAAAGCAATATCAGACAGGGTTTTTTGTTTTATTTTATGATTACTACCTAATTTACTTCACAAAAACGTTGTTTCTGAGATTATACTGACATGTGACTGAAATATTGTACCGAATTTGCATATTTTTCATGTTTTTGTAATAATGTTTCTTGATGTTTGAATATTTCTGCTGCATGAGTATGCTAATATGTTTCTAAACCAGTTTGTTGAGCTGATTTCAAATCTTGTATCTGTTTTCTTCTATCACATCTAGTTTTTGAAAAAAGTGAAATTTTAGTTTTTGGCCATAATTTAATTCATTATTAAGTGATAATTATGTAAGAAAAAGAGAAAATTAAATTAAAAAAAAGAACTTTATATGATATTTTCTATGTCGCAGAAAAAAAAAATCTAATAAAGAGTGAAATTATTTCTTCTTTTATAATTTCGGAAACATTGATGTCAACTTTGTTTGCTTAATTTTTTTTGGCCATTCTTTAACAAGTTTTTTTTTTTTTTTTTTGTATTTTATACAAATTAAGAATGTCTATTTCGGAAATCTCTAAAGAATATATTAATACTTTAGTCAAGTTTATGCATTTTTCTATCCGTTAAATTGTTTGTTGTTGATGGGTCAATCCATTTCAAGTGGTCCAGCACTGGTTGCTCGACCATTTTTAAAAAATCTGAAATTTTTTGTACAACAACCCTAACATGATGGAAGTTAAAAATGACTATTATTTTATTTTATTAACTTTTGTTTGTTCATGGCGGCCATCTTTGTTTCATCGCCTGCAGCAATTTTCTGGCAGGAAGGATTTGCAGAATTGTAAATAATTCATCGTTTATTTCTCCAATTCAAGTGTGGTTTACAGCAATTTGTACAGAATACATTGGGCTAAAAATTTGGTAATAGAGTAGTTTCCGAAACTAAATGTTTATTGGTGAAATTTAGGCACAAAGTTTCAGTTTTTTCCCTAAATTTGTCCGTTTACAAGTGAAAATTTTTATAGCAAGGAAAACTGTCAACATGACATACTTTTTTTTTACAAATAGGCTGAAAGTACTTGTACTCACACACCAAGTTCCAGATCTGGGACATTCTTTCTTTTTGCTAAAAAAATTCCCAAATGTTTCAAAAATGTCAGAAATTGCACTTTTGAGGCTTTGATATCTCTGGTGGGGCACGAGATAAAAATCTGAAATTCGGGTTGCTGAGAGTATTGTATGGTAGTGTTATGCACAAGAAATTTCAGGATGGAGATTTGACTACAAGCTGAGATATGGCAAGGGCAACATGTCAAAACAATACTGCCAAACTATTGTTTTATTGTTGTCACAGCTAAGTATTTATCTCAGAGTGTCATTTAAATTAATTTTTTTATTATCTTTAAATATTAGTAACAGAAAATAAAGCCTTTTGCAAAGCTTAGAAATTAATTTAAAAAATAATTATGCCTAAGACTTTGTATGGTTTCAGTAATTTTTCATGTAATTTTAGCAACTAAAAGAAATCTCGACACTTTTACATAAAGAAAAAAAAAATATTTTTATACAAGACCTAAGACAAAAGCAGAATGGGAGAAGAGAAAAGCTGTTAATTTTGTCATACTTGTTGAGACATGATCAAATATGTCGAAACACATTCTTGCTTGTTGGTTTAAAAACCACAATTTTGATCTTTCTCAATTTTATTTGTAAAACCAAGTCTTGTCATCTCTTAATAACTTGATTGAAGTTCTTGGCCCTGCTGGCTCATAGAAATAAACTTTAAAATCACTATGTGCGAGTCTCACTTCATTAATAATTCCTAGCTTACTTCTTATGCAAAAATGTCATTTTTCTAGTGTATGAATTTTGAAAGGGCTCTGAAAATTACTTGAGGCTGATGCATGGTAAAATCGTATAATGTTTCATTTACAGGAAGATACTTATCGTAGGACCATGTTTCAGGGACTGGCAAGCAGCATTAAAATTGTTGTTTTTAAACCAACAAGCAGGAATGTGTTTTGACACGTTTGATCATGGATCAACAAGTAGGTCAACATTAACAGCTTTTCTCTTTCCCTATTCTGTTTTTGTCTCAGGTCTTGTATAAAAATATGATTTTTCTTTATGTAAATTGCTGAGGTTTCTTTTAGTTACTAAAACTACAACAAAAATTACTGAAACCATAAAAAATGTATTACTTAGGAATAATTATTTCTTAAATTAATTGCTAAGCTTTTCAAAAGGGTTTATTTTCTGTTACTTTTATTTAATGATAATCAAAAACACAAATTTAAATGACACTCTGAGATAAATACTTAGCTGTGACTTACAACAAAACAATAGTTTGGCAGTATTGTTTTGACATGTTGCCCTTGCCATATCTCAGCTTGTAGTCAAATCTCCATCCTGAAATTTCTTGTGCATAACACTACCATACAATACTCTCAGCAACTCAAATTTCAGATTTTTATCTCGTGCCCCACCAGAGATATCAAAGCCTCAAAAGTGCGATTTTTGACATTTTTGAAAAATTTGGGAATTTTTTTAGCAAAGAGAAAGAATGTCCCAGATCTGGAACTTGGCGCGTGAGTACAAGTACTTTTAGCCTATTTGTAAAAAAAAGTATGTCATGTTGGCAGTTTTCCTTGCTAGAAAAATTTGCTCTTGTAAACGGACAAATTTTGGGAAAAAACTGAAACTTTGTGCCTAAATTTCACCAATAAGCATTTAGTTTCGGAAACTACTCTATTACCAGATTTTTAGCCCAATGTATTCTGTACAAATTGCTATAAACCGCACTTGAATTGGAGAAATAAATGATGAATTATTTACAATTCCGTAAACCCTTCCTGCGAGAAAATTGCTGCAGACGATGAAACAGAGATGGCCGCCATGCACAAACAAAAATTAATAAAATTAAAATAATAGTCATTTTGAACTTCCATCATGTTAGGGTTGTTGTACAAAAAATTTCAGATTTTTTAAAAATGGTCGAGCAACGAATTAATGATTTCCTGGACCACTTGAAATGGATTGACCCTGATGCATTTTCGTCAATGCTTAGCCAATTTTCTGTATCCCATTTTTCGACACTTAATGCATTTTCAGATTTTACATGTTCAATCAGCTCATAAATTGCATCCTTTATGCTGCAAATTTGAAAGCCTGAAAATTCTTCCTCATCATTGATGTTGCCATTGCCGAAAATTCGTTCCAGCCATATATTGTGCCATGCATTCGCCAAAGTTGTCTCAAGTTGCTTAAGCAAAGTTGTTAAGCAACAGTGCAGCTCCCAGAAAACTTGTTCAGAAAATAATCGCTTCTGACAAATGTAAAAAAAAATCAAATATTCTTTTTTTGCATTTTTACTTTTGATCTTGAAGTTTTTAATTCATAAATAATTGCTATTTTTTTTCTCTCATGACTGGAAAGTGTAAAAGAAAAAGGAAGGGAAAAGATGGTTTTGTGCCGGATTTTTAAAATTACACTGTATATACATATATTGTATATATACACATATTTATTTATATATGTATATATACATGCATGTACAGTCAACTCTGTGAAATCCGCCGATGTATAATCCGCAAATATCTGTTATCCGCACTACATGTTGGAATGTAAACAATTAAAATTGTTAGTAAAATTTTAACTCAAAAGCTAAATTTGGTACATATTTTTTTCAGTTATTAATTTTCTAATGAATAAATATTTAAATATAAATTGGATATAAATATTTAAATTTCCTTTAGTTACGAAATTTTATCTTGGAGCAAGAAGTAATAAGTGTTCATAGACTACAGAAAAAAATTATTGACAACAAATCAAAACATGAATAATCAGTAAAAATTCTATATAATTTAACTTTTCTTTAATCTTAATTATTAAATATGTTAAACCAATGTTGCATTATGTTTTTCTTGTCCATTGTAATTGTAATTCTTGTATAGTTGTTCCTAATTTATAGTCAGACTTTAAAAAATAAAATGTAAACAAGGGGATGATCTATAATCCGTTAAAATGTATAATCCACAAAACCCTCGGTCCCTAAGTATGCAGATTTCACAGAGTTGACTGTATATATATACATATATGTAACACTGACGCCTGGCTAACCAAAAAGTCCTTTAAAAATTTTTTTTTTTTTTTTTAATAAAATATACCTTGTTTAGTGTAACAAAATTAAAATACAAATTGTAAATGCTTATTTAATTCTAACAAAATTATTAAAGTTAGTTTAACTATTATAAAATAATTGAAGCTTAATTGTTGACCCAAAGTCATACTGTACAGCATATATCTAAGAAAGTAAAACTGTAAAAGAAATCATAATGTAGCACTTAGGGATGCAACGGATATCCGGCACATCCGGCTGATTTTTCAATATCCGAAATACCGTCGGATATCCGAATCACAATCACCAGATATCCGACTTCTCTGCCGGATATCCGGCAGAACGCAGCAAAGCTTACGTATGGGGATAAGAGGAATCGTTTGACTCCAAACAATGCCGAACAACTTTTGTTTATAATGCAAAATATGAAATATAGTAGGTTCACTATTCATGAGTAAAAAGGTAATTCTCAAAAGTTTAACAAATTGCCAGCTTTCCTAACATTGATATTTGTACTCTAATTGTACCTTTGCTTTCAGATTGTAAAACAAAATTTGAAGTTGTTTATTAAAGTATGACTTTATTAATTTTCTTTCTTTCTTTTAAGTTTAAAAATTAAATATGCCTATTTTTACTTTCTCTTCAATAGAAGAAAGTATTGTAATTGAAATTTTTTTTACTTCCAGTTTTTGACGGATTTACACATCTTAGGTATCAGAGATCCCCAAAACATGTTTCTACAAAATGTCTGTCTGTCCGTGTATCACCATCATACCATCAAAAAGTGTATGAAGTTATGCAAAGAACTGAACCAAATTTTTTAAAAATGTTTTTGGCTATGGCCTGCAGGCCCTCCTTCAATATGGAAACATTCCACTGGAAGAGTGTGCTGTAATTGTAATTTTTGTGTCCTTTTCATTATTGTACCATCGAAAATTGTATGAAGTTATGCATAGAATTGAACCAAATTTTTATGTATGTTTTTGGCTGTGGCCAGCAGATCCTTCTTCAGTATGGGAGCATTCTGCCAGAAGGGGCACTGTAACTGTTTTTTGTGGTATTTTCATTTTTGTACCATCGAAAAGTGTATTAAGTTATACATATAATTGAACCAAATTTTTTGTGTATGTCTTTGGCTACGTCCAGCAGATTTTCCTTTAATTTGGAAATATTTTGCCAGAAGGGGGTACTGTAATAGCAGTTTTTGTGTCACTTTCATTCTTGTACCATTGAAAAGTGTATGAAGTTATGAATAGAATTGAACCAATTTTTCGGGGTATGTTTTTGGCTATGGGCAGCAGGTCTTCCTTCAATTTGAAAATATTCTGCCAAAGAGGGCTATAATAGCGATTTTTGTGTTATTTTCATTATTTTACCATCGAAAAGTGTATGAAGCTAAGCACATAATTGAACATTTCACAGTACAAATTAATTAATTATTAGCCTTAGCAATTATCAATATAATCAATCCAATAGCAATGATCAGCATTTTATTGTATAAATGAACAGAATATATTAATGTTTAAATTACATTTTTTATACAATATTACTAATATACATTACAGGGCTTGAATTTTGAGACGGTATAGCAGGATTCGTGCCCTAAAGAATATTGTGGGCGGGAGGCTCCTGTTTCCAAAAAAATCCTTTTCTGAAGATTTTTTCTTTGTAAAATGCTGATCAAGTGTTCGGACTGACTGACAAATTACATGATATTTTCCGCTATCGATCAGCAGATTTTACAGTTTCGTCTTACGACAGATTGACAAAATTCCTGACTGTTTTATTGCATCTGACTAAAAAATTTTGCGATTTTTCTCCGCGACCGACTGACGAATTTCGCGATTTTTTCTGGAGATCGATCGGCGAATTTCATAATTTTTTTTCTCGCGATCAATTGACAAAATTAGCAATTTTATTCGATTATTATTCGATTCAGCAATTTTTTTTTTCTTTTTTTGGCAAATTTCCTTGTTTCTTCTTGCGACACGGATGAAATTAAAGATTGTTTTTTTTCCGTCCAATTGAAAAATTCCACGCTTTTTCTCCACGACGGGCTGAGGAATTTTACAATATTTGTTCATGACGAGCTGGCACATTTCACGATATTTTCCCGTGATCGATTGACAAATTTCATGATATTTTCCTGCTGCCGATTTCTCGCCACCAGTCGATATTTATTTAAATTTATTTTCGCCATTATTGGTGAAATCAGCGATATTTTTTCTATGTCCGATTTACGTATTTTGCGATGTTTTTTCCCCGTGCCTGAAATAATTAAAAGAGCAGTAACGGGCACCGGAGACCGAGTCCAACCAAATTGGCCAATAGTTGGCATTAAACAAGATTATCTTTTGGTGCACATGAAGAAGAAAAAAAGTTTGGTGAACTTAAAAAAAAAAAAAAAAAAAAAAAAAAACATATATTTAGAAATAACAAACTAATTTGCAATTCACATAAATTGGGACATGACTTTTTGAAATCAACCATTTCTCGTGTAATAGAAAAAATCAATTATTTCCTTTTCAAACTTTGGATATGGATTTAAAATTTAGTTCAATTAACGCAAATATAGAGATTACAGTTTTGACTAGAATTTCATTAAGGCTATAATAAAAATAAAGCAAGTTTGTTCAGAAATGACATACAATCACCGAAGGATATTGACAATACAATCACCGATATGCATTATTCATGCAAGTAAGTTAAAAATGAATGCACATCAGATTTTGCAAAGTTTTCTAAAAAATTTTAAGAGAGCATAACCATGTGTTTCCGATAATTTTTAAATTTATAAGTTGCTTTGTACTGTTTGTCAAAAAGTGTAACTTGTGAAAGAGGCTAAAGCACGCAAAATGGAATAAAATCTAAATTAAGAAATTCATTTAACAACATAGTTGTTAATTACTCATAACATTAGGTGAAAGTTGAAAAATAGACATGGTATATATAAAGCTTGATAATGTTCTCTTGTTTTAATAAAAATAAACATTTTGGGTAATTATCTTGAGTTGATTTAAATGGTAGTTTGTCATGTCTGTATAAATGTAATTCTTTAAGTGCCGCATAAAAAATAGCAGGGTTTAAAGATATTTTTTCTCTTTCAAAAAGTTCAACTCCCCTGCATTTATAAATGTTGGGAAGGAAACTCCCCTCCTAGGAAAACTTGAATTTCAAGCCCTGATATTCAAAGAGATATAGTTTTTGAAATTATATATTTCAATACATTTAAAAAAAATTTTAATGATGTGAAACATGTTTGTAATTAATTGTTCTGAGATGACATTATATAAAAAATAAACATTCACCATATAACTAAAAATATATCTAGTGCCGGATATCCGAATCCGCCAGGCAAAGGAGCTTGGGATATCCGGTATCCAATATCCGGCAAAATCAGTATCCGGTGCATCCCTAGTAGCGCTCTTTAAACAATAATTAATTTTACCGGATTAGCTTTAAGAAAAAACTTATTTCTTTAATATGGTTTGTTGATATTTTTAATGCTGAATTCCACCATCAGACCGGTAGCAGAAAGTGCGCGACGTACGTCACACATTTACTTTTGGACCTTGCAGAAAAATTTGCCAACTTGAAAAAAAGAAAAGGTATTTCCTTAAAAAAAAAAAAAATGCATGTGGACAGGACGAAAAAGTAGACAAAAAATGCAAAAAAAAATGTCTCCAGATATTTTTAATACTTTACTTCTTTTCCTGATAATTTATCACACAAATTGTTGAATAAAAGATTCCTTTCCATTCACAGACACATAAGTGTCAATCATCAAGATTGCGGTGATTCTGACACATGCCTTTTATACAGAATGGACTAAAAATCAACCAGTTATAGTGATCCAGCGATGAGAACACGAACGTGATAAAAAGCAAGAAGCTCAACTATTAGCCGATTCTGATTGGTTCCTTGCGAGCCGAGCTTCTTATCTCCTAAGATCTAGTTGAATTTGCACTTTGACCCTATAGTATTTCGCATTGCTAAATTGTTCTCATTCTTCGCACGTTAGCTTCAACCTTAAAGAACCATTTTACACATGGTTCGTACGCTTTGGAAGAAATAGAAAAAGTGCTGAAAAAAAAGTATTCATTTTCAAGGAATGAAAGGTGCTGGAAAAAAGGTATTCATTTTCAAGGAATGAAAATTGCTGAAATTTTTTCAAAAGTGTGATAATAGTCCTCGAATTTTAAAATAGCTTAAAATAACGTGGCTTCATCAATCAGATATGAAAAAAAATCGCAAATTTCTTCAATCGCTCACGGGAAAAAACACGAATTTTCAGGGGGGATTCTGTTCCGAATTTTCCAAATTTAAGACATTCGGTTCCGAATTTTAAAAAATTGGCCATCAGTATGAAAATTCTGTCAAAAAACATCGCGAATTTGACAAATGGTCGCCAAAAAATATCAAGTTTGACAATCGTTCACATAAAAAATCATTAATTTATAGCCAAAAAGCCGCTGTAAAATCGCGAATTTCGTCCTGGAAAAAAACGTGAATTTCATCCTAGGGTTGTGAAAAAAATGCAAATTTCTGTCACAGGATCACGAAAAAAAAAAAGCAAATTTCGTCAAAGGAAAAGATCCTGAAAAACGTAAATTTCTGCCAAAAGATCGCTCTACAAATTTGAATTTCGTCAAAAAATCCCAGAAAAAACGTGAATTTTGTTCCAGAGGAAAAACGCAAATTTCTGTCACAAAATTGCGAAAAAAATGCGAATTTCGTCAAAGGATTGAGGAAAAAACATGAATTTAGTCAAACGATCGCCAGGGACCTGGAGCTGGAGCTGGAGGCTGGAGCCGGAGTGCTCCGGAGCTGTGTTTTCCCTGGAGCTGGAGCCGGAGCTGGAGCTCTAAATTTTCCCCTGCTCCAGGGCTCCTTTAGTTTTTAATATTCTTTTAAATATTTTTTTTTCAGTCTTTTAACCCTTAAATGCCGGTGTTGCTTTTCGGCAACATACCCAATTTAGGCTCTAAAATACTATCTATATTATAAAGGACAAACATATCTGTGCGTAACGCATACGTCATTCTCCGAATGGCAACACTTTGAAATTTGAAATGAAATTTCGGTTTAGCAATTTTCGCTACTTCAAACTTTTAAACTTCTAAAAATCCCACGTTTTAAATGTTTACACCGTCATAAGCAGAAAAAAATGCACTTTTAAATGCAATTTGTTTGAAAGCTGTACCTCAATTTATTTTTGAGATGTTAATTTTTTTATAGTTTTTAATACCGATTTTCTAATCGTGGCAACTGAAGTACTTCATTTCTATTAAAAGTGGTTTAGTTATCTTTATTGATTATAGTCTTACTGATGCCATTTTCTCATTACATTTGAAAATACATTTAAAAAAAAATTTGAACAGAAAATGACGTTACGCTTTAAAAAAGACACAATTTCCCTGATGATGCTGTTATATTTCACTATTTTTTCATTTCGCTGATATTGAGTTTGAGACAATAGGCAAAATATTTCAGCGACTGAAAATGACGTCATATTTAAAAGAAACCGATAATTTTATTTGATAAAACGAGATATTTCCCCATGAATACGTCTAAAAGTTATAAATTTCTGGAATTTTTACGCGCATGTACAGAGATTATTCTAAGACCTCAAATCATGAGTGGGAATTTTAGCATGGGAAGTTATAATAGTTGACAAACGTGACTTAAAGCTTGAAAATATGTTTATTAATAGCCTATTTCGCGTTAAAATGTTTTTAAATGGTTAATATTCATGTGAAACGTTGAAAATGACTTGATTTGTTTAGATTTAAAGGGGGGAAAATTCTATGATTATGTGAAGGTTAAATCATTTTTGCTGATTTTTTTCATTGCGTAATACCAAGCATCAATTGATAACTTAATCAAAATTACTTATCTTGATTATATGTTACTGATTACGTATATGAATAAAGTTTAATTTTTCAATAATTTTCACAGTTGAAGTTTATGAAAAAAGTATTTTGTTAATCTTAGGTTAAAATATGTCTTTGGAGAGTTAAATTAACAAGTGTAAGATGGATTTTTTATTGTAATTATTGTTGTCGATGTATTATAAATTTGATGCAACAGTTCCTTTGTAAACATTTTCTTTCGTCGAAATTCGGCGGGTTCCACCTCGTTAGAATAATGCTGAAGCTATAATGCCTAATGTTGCTAATAAAATACATTCTGAAAATATTATTAAACCGATTTTCAGCATGTAGATGGCAACACTTGTGCTATTTAAGAATAAAGATCGATTTTTTTTTCTCAATTGTTGCTACTTGTTCTTTTTGTTTAGTTTGGAAGCTTGCGAAATACCTTGTTTTGTTCTGCAGTGAGCAAGCAAAATTTATTTCTTATTATAGTTCCTAAAATTCTTGTGTGTTTAATATTATAGAATTTTATCAAAGAAAATTATTTTTTCAATTAAAGACCAGTATTGCCGATTAGTAACAAACTGTTTTTTAGCCGTAAACCATACTTAAAACAAAATATGATTTTTTAAAGTATTTTTCCCATGATTTATTTAAAAAAAGAAAGCCGAAAAACATTATTATAATGATTTTTAAAAAATCAGGCATTTAAGGGTTAAATTTCCAGGCTTAAAATATTTTAATTACATCATTATTCAGTATTTTAATTACATCATTTTTAGGGTTTTTTCTTTATTATTAGAGATGGAAAACTTCTCAAAACATGGTAGCACTACTTTACTTCTACTTGAGCTAAGTGACAACACTATTTGAAAAATATGGCCGCCTGTTGTTTACATATGTAGTTGCACAATTTTGGTTGTTTGAAAAGTGTAGAAGGAATTTAAGATTTTTGTGTTTAAAATTCCACCAAACTTTCTATTTTAAAAGCAAAAGCTAAAAGATGTCATATTTTCTGAACAAGCATTTCAAGTTTGATGAGAAGGAAATGCATTCTGTCAGATTTTTAATGAAGGTAAAGGAAGAAAGAATTTGTGAGAAAAAAAATTAAATGTGTAAATTAAAATCTGCAACTCAAAAGTACGAAATCGGAGCCGAGCTGGATCTGGAGCCACAGTATTTTACTTAGGAGCGGAGCTGAAGCTGGAGCATCAAAAATTGTTCAGCTCCGGATCACTGACGATCGCAGAAAAAACGCAAATTTAGTTAAACAATCATGGGGGAAAAAAAAAAAAAAAAAAAAAAAAACCACAAATTTCTGTCAAAGAATCGCGAAAAATGCAGATTTCTCTCAAAGGATCGCAAAAAAAAAAAAAAAAAAAAAAAAAGGAAATTTATGATAGGTATACCCTTGGTTCTTGTTTCTGTACACATTTTTGCCAACATTTACTTTGTGTAATTAGTGTACCTACTGGTGCACATGTCAAGCATGTTTTTACACCCTTTATATTTATTAACTTCATTTACATTCCATCATATTTCATAAACTTCATTCTTTCATTTATCTTCATTCATTTCAATAATTACATTTTATTAAAAGATCGTTCTGCTTTATTTACATTTCATACAATAGCAAATATAATTTTTACTTTTATTGAAAGCACTTTCTTTATTAGAACAATAGTTACTTACCTCTTAAATATAGACCTTTTTCATTACTTGTTATCACTCATATTTAATCTTCTTCCTTATTTACTTTTCATAAATCTTTATATTTCCCGGCATCTGTTTTTCATTTCCACCACACACTCCGTTCGTACACACTCCAAAGTATGACGTAATTTAGTTATCCCGATAGCCATCAGGTGGCGTGATCGGCTTGTGTCAGTGACGTCTTCACTTAAGTGAATCGATGTGACGACTTACTGACCAATTATATTGCTGGATTTGGTGGGTGTGTTTCACGGGGTGTAATAGGAGACTTTTCAATCCGGTGAATCATATACTATATACTGGGGTTTCACCGAGTAGCAACAGCTTCGTTCGTTTATTTTTGCTTTTGTTCATTTGTTGCAAATTGTAACAATATTTCTGGAAGATGTTTTTCGCTCATTTAAGATCAGTTTCTAATCGGATATATTAAAGTCCCAGTTTGTCACTTCAATCATCTAATGAATATGAAATAGCGTTTTATTTTCAAGTTGTTTACCATCTGTAAATATTGGTTGTCAATCGCCGAACTCCCGTAAACGATGTTCATGAGGCCATCTGTTTTTTTTTATTGGAATTACGTTGTTGCCGTTTAAAGAACGTTTCATTACTACAAGAGACTGTTCGTCCGGCTTAACATGTTTCCAGTGAAGGATAAGGATTGGTTCCATTGTAATTCATGTGGAAAGATGATGGCGTTGTGGTTTACTTTAATGACCGCCGGTACTCCGTTCCATCTGCTCGGTTTGAGAAGTGCTGTTGATACTCCCTGATGTTGTAGTGTTTCACTTTGTTTATGGACGTAGTTCGGTAAAGAACATTGTGTCATGGATTGCGAATGTATGGAATTATGTAAAGAACATTTACGATAAGCCATAATGCTTTTCAGGTGGACTATTGATCAGGATGGACTCCGGTACTTTTCTCAGCTGACTGAATCTCTAAAATGTCTTTTACAAATTACTAATAAGCTCTGGTGCATCTTCATTTTCACAATAGTGGTTTATTTTATTTTATGTTTAGTTTATATGTGATCAAAGCAGTTAAGTTTATTTTAATTTAAATCTTGTTTAATAGAATTATTGTGATGTTTAAGTTTAAAATACATTCTGTTTCTAATGGCTATTATTTTACTTTATCAATATAATTTCCTGTTTTTATGTTAATGAACTAATAAATGTTATCGTTGATTTTAATCAGTGTTATGTTTTATATTCTTTTGATTAAGCTTCTTTAGGTTTCTTTGAACCAATTAAATACAGGATATCATATTTAAATATTTCTTTTTGGGGGTGATAAAATCAGCTATTCACTTCTATCTGCCTTAAGCAGCTCTGTTAATCTTTAACCCTTTGGATACTACGTAAGTAGTATTCAACAATTTATGTTAAAGGATTTCTGAATTTTGTCAAAAGATCGCGAAAAATGCAAATTTCTGCCAAAGGATTGCTGTAAAAATGCGAATTTCATCAAAAGATCCTGGGAAAAACGTGAATTCCGTTTTATGGGTGCCGAAAAAACACATTTCAGTCACATGATCACGGAAAAACACTAATTTCGTCAAAGAAGCGAGGAAAAAACACGAATTTAGTCAAACGATCATGTAAAAAACGCAAATTTAGTCAAACGATTGCGAAAAAGACAAATTTCTGTCAAAGGATCGTGAAAAAATGCAAATTTCTCTGAAAGGATTGCGGAAAAAATGCGGAATTTTGTCATAAGATCGCGAAAAATGCAAATTTCTGCCAAAGGATCGCGGTAAAAACTCGAATTTCATAAAAAGGACCCCTGATGGGTGTACATAATTCCTAAATTTTGACTTAGTTTACCTGTTTACCCCTGACATCTACTCTTGTAATGACACCATATCTTTTTTTTTTTTTTTTTTTCCTTTTCACTTGAAGAAAAAAATCAAGCTTTGTTCTCGTAATTTTTTATTATGTATCAAATTTCTTTCCATGGCACCTTACTAAGTTAAAACACATTATTCTTGAAAAATTCTCTAATAATATTATGTCTTAAAAGATACCTTTTATAAAAAGGAAAAGATCTGATAAGATTTCTTTGAAATAGATAATCAATGTGGCTATTTTCCTTATGTGTTATTCTATGCTATTTTTATGCATGTATGTAAGCAGTCCTTGAATAGTGTGCTGGAATAGTTCTTGAATTTTATTTGTTCTCGAGTGTATGAACCTTGTTACATATTCATTATTATATAATTCTCCATAAATATTAATTTTTGCTGTTTACTTATTTAGGTTATATTATAGTTGGAATATAGTTCTATTTATTTATAGTATTAATCAGTAAGAACCCTATTTATTTTAACACTTATAATGTTTGTACATATTAAAATGTAACACTCTACTTCCACAGACAATTTTCATCCCACTAAATTGCTGTCGCAGACAGTACCATAGCTTTCTGCTACTGGGACCATCAGCTAATTTTGTTTAATATCATTATGAATCAGTTACAGTAAATTATTTATAAATTAAGTACCTAAGATTTTTTTTCTCCCATCAAAAAACTGTTTAGAAAACATCAGTTAGAATAAGTTAATAAGTACCTAAAATTGAAATCTAAGCACAGTAAAAACTGCTGCAAAAGTTTTAAGAAAAGATAATATCATTATTTGTTTAACCATGGTCATGCCTTTTAGGTGCAACAAAAAATTCCGAACTGACTCTGAAATAGAATTTCATGCTGTGAAGACTGGGCATCAAACATTTTCTGAATCTACTGAGGAAATAAAGCCCTTATCTGAAGAAGAGAAAATGGAACAAATGAAAAAGTAATTGCTTTTTTGTTTTATCTTGTATGATTAATTTTAATTTGTTACTTCCCTTTTTTAGGGCCTTGGCAATGTTTAGAACATTTTCATACTAATAAGCAATTTGTTCAGTATTTACATAATTTATTTAATATATATATATATTAACAAATAGGAATCATTTATAAATTATTATACAAACAAAAATTATTTATCTAATAATTATCATTATGTTTTCATGTGCATACATGCTACTTCATCAGTTTTGTTTTCATAACTGTTCATATCATTTAGCAACAAATCTCACTTTATTACATAAAAACTTTGAGAATGCTATTTTAAAAAACATCAAAGTCTCTTTAAGAAGAAATTACCTAAATTTCAATATTTAAAAAAGTTACTAAAACTTTTTCACAATGCAGATTTTGCTGGTGGCTTTTGTTTCTGATAACCTGTTCACATGATCTTTGGCTTTGACTCTGCATTTTGACTTTTTTTTTTATCAGTGATTAGCTGACCGTCCGGTGTTGCCAGAGCCTGTGGTTATAACCTTAAATGAACCTCAGATTTGTATGATTTTATATTTAACTCCATTTTGTCTGAATTTATATTTTTAAAGGGAAAAATATTTTATATATTATTTATTACTATTTGGCATTTTCTTTTTCGTCAAAATTTTCACACATTTTATTTTATAAAAAATATTTCTGTCCGAACATTCAGAAATTTTTGTAGGTGATGTAAATATGGTCTATTGATATGCTCTAAAAAGATTATGTTAAAATACAGACGTATAGTTACTTTTAGCATAGAAAAAAATATTCTCTCTGTGTGGCATGAAGTGGCCTGATATCTAGTTGAAAAAGAAATGTTTTTTCTTGTTTTTGCATCAGTTCCGTTAACAAAACAAAATAAATATTTCTTATCGTCCGAATTCTCTGAAATTTTAATATATTATAAATATAACTATAGCCAAATCTTTCAAATTTCATAAGGGAAAAAATGCATATTAAAAGTGAAAGCTTTTTTCTGAAATCGAGAGAAAACGTGGCGAAATACCTCAGTTTTTATTGTTTTTGTCGAAGTTTTCACAGATTTTATTTTGTAAAAAATATTTCTACCCATCTGAATGTTTCAAAATTTTTGTAGGTGATGTAAATCTGGTCTATTGAGATACTCTAAAAATATTGTGTTAAAATACAAACGTTTAGTTATTTTTAGCGTCAAAAAAATATCGTCTCCGTAAGGCACAAAGTGACCTGCGTTCAACGGTGTATGTTAAAATTCTTATTTTTTTCAAACCGATTGCACCATTAATTAGGTTTAAACTTTAAGAGCATGTTTTTGGTTTGTCAGTACCTCTGAAATTACACTCTGGAGAGGCATTGCCATAAAGGGAGAAAGCGACCCTTTTTGAAAAGATTTTTCAAGTGGTTAACTTGCGGCATTTGAGACGTAACAGTATGAATATGTCTTCTAATTTGAACTGTACCCAGTGGTTTGGTCGATTTTGGTTAAATCAAAACTATTTTTAAAAGCACAAATAAAATCGAAAAGCGGTTCTTTATCTGCTTTGCATGTGTGGGAATGTGCAAGAGTTTTTCGGAGCTCTTAATGAGAAGTTAATTTTTTATGAGAGTTCCTTGTTATTTTTAATTAATATCTTGATTAATTAACAAAATATCAAAATTCTGAGTCTCAGGTGCATTAGGAGAGTTCTTGGGGCTAACTTCACACAAAAATTCAGCCTTGTACGTGTGCCGTAGGTTGTCCTGGCCAACACACACACACATAGTAAAACTTTCTTTTATTAGTATAGATTATTTAATAAGAGTTTTTTGTTGTTGTTCCATATCAAATTTTTAAATGTATTTAATAGACATGGAGCTAGAGGTCTGCATTGGCCGAAGTTTCCATGCCCATGCCCAGTTCAACCCATAGAAAAAAAGTTTGGCCTGTCCAGCCGGGTATAAAAGTTAAAAGTTCGGCCCGAGCCTGGCCTGGCCGGGTATAAAAGCTAAAACTTTGGCCCAAGACCAGCCCTGCCTTTAAAAAAGTTAAAATCTCGGCCCAAACCCGGTCTGGCCTGACTGAATTTCTACAAAACATGGATTTTTATGTCAATATGGTTAAAAAATTGTACGAGGAGTTCTGACTAAAAATACTTATTTAAGCCCTTTTTTTTTTTGCATATTTATAATCTTCTTTTTTAAAGATGCACCCTAGGCTGTGATAGTTATTTTTATAATGAATTCATTTATGTATTTAAGATGTTTGTTTTACTTATTGTGTTTTGTAACAATATTTTTTATCAATTTAGTTTTTTTATTTATTAATAATAAAGAAGAAATATTAACTAAATAAAAGTTGGATAACAACTATCATCTTTTTAATAATTTTCTTTTATAAGACTTAGAGTCAATTTTCACATTAACTCTTCAAATGATGGTTTTGGCATACGATAATTGTTAAATTTCTTTGGATACTGCTACAACTTTGGATATTTTAAATAAAAATGACCGGTAAATAATATATCACTTATAGAGAGATTAAACCCAGTACTGTCTGTTTATTTATATCTAACTTCTTATAAAAATTATTTATGTATATATATATATATATATAAATATTATTATTATATAAATACTAGGGGGTTCTGCCCCCTGCAAGCTACGCTCGCCAACCCCCGTTCAGACACCACAGAATCTAAAAACGCTAATCTGATGGGTTTTAAAAATATTAGAGAAGATTGAATTATACTGAAAAAAGCTGTGCAGATCTCCCTGTAAACGGGTTTCCATTCAATTTCCTTTGATTGCAAAAATTTAAGGGCGAATCAGTTGCTGTTAAGACATCCAATGATTGTTTTCGTTTTTGATTAAAGAGGATCAGTTAAACATTTGAAAAGAAGCTAAAATAAAATAAATTAAGTATAAGAGTCTTTGTCTCCCGGTATTTTAAAACAATCTCTATAACAATAGCCTAAGTCATGTGACTATCATCAACAGTTCCAGGCGGACCACTTCGCTTTTTATACTCTAGGTGCCATTTTGGTACTCTAATGTTAGCCAGGCACTGGTGATAAGTCGTCAAATATTATTCTATCGCAATCATTTCATCTATATTATAATAGTTCAAGTCATCAACTGCCATAAACAAATACAGTCTGATCCCTTCGCCGTTCATATGAAAGTTTGGCAAAGATGTCATATACATGATTGGCGTGATTTTTTAACGATGGCAATTTGGGGAACGCATAAACAGCAACATCCGCATCAAGCAAAATAATGATACTTTTGCGCCAGTTATGTGCCCGTTCCTTATATGACATTGGCGTCAGAAAAAAATCGCACCAATATGGGACTGTAAATTTCCATTTTGATTAAAAAATCAAAATTTTTTTTCGAATAAAACTTCATAAATTTGTCATTGTCGCAAAGAATTCTAGGTACTGTTACGCTAGCAGGATGCAAATCTCGCCAATAGCTTTTTTTCAACTTGCCAGTTAGCATTTTTTTTTTTTTTTTTTCTGAGTGGCAATATTTGGCTACGCACCGCAAGTTTTGTGTGATTTTTATTTTTTTACGAAAATTCTGCAAAAACCTCGTTTTCAAATACCAGTTACATATGCATTTTTGGTATTCCTTAGATATCCTGACGACCAAAAATCTATCACCAAACTATAAGATTAAATGCCAATAATGGTTGATCGTAAATGTCACATTCACTTGACTTTAAGCAAGTTGCACATGTTTACGTCATCAAGTGATTTTTATTTTGACGTTTTATTCGTATATTTATTAATGTTATACTAATTTATTTGTTCTTTCGTTATTTAAAATGAAAATTATGTCAATTTGTATAATTTGGCGAAATTGGTCGGCAGAATAACTAAGTAGTAATTTCTTAATTATTTTCTATTATATTCTAAAGGAAATATCAAAAAAATAATTAATAATCATAGAACAAAATAATTTATATAATTTGTAAAAAGAAATAAAAGTAAATAAACATTTATTATCAAATAAACAACAATAGCCGGGTTATCATCTCAACCTTTTCTGAAATATGAAAAAAAAAAAATCTGTTTGATTAAAATTTGAGTTGCCATCATTAGAAAAATTTATATAAAATTAGAAAAAAATTAATATTTCAAAAACTAATTTGAATTTAAAAATTCTAATACCAGTTTTGAAATCTGCGGATCAATATTGATTTATGGTGTTAAACTCATTGCAAAGTATTCCATATTTTAGCAGAAATCGCCATGAAACATACTCAGTTGTATCAGTCGATTCATACTTACGTTTCATACTTCCGTTTCATAAATTCATTTCATTAGGATTTTATATATATAGGGTAGATATATATACAGTAGAACCTCTTTTATCCGAAACTCTTTTAACCGAAACTCTCGGTTAACCGAAATCCATTTTTAAAGGTGCTTTTTTTTTTACTATCACATTCCTTGTGTGTAAAAATCCATTTTGAAAGCCTTTTTTTTTTAACTATCATATTCCTTGTGTGCAAGCAGTCCTTTCCGAACTACAAGTACATATAAATATTTTTGATCCCTTTCTTAGAGTTCCTTTGAATTTAACTTGAGCTCCCGTAAGCTGTGGAGTGGAACGAAGAAAACGAACAAATTAGCAATTCTGATTCTTTTGAATGTATTGCGAAAGGTTTGGCATGGCTTGAGCAGCAAAAAGGCTGTGGTACTGGTGAACTAATATTTAAAAAATTCCGTGGTAGAGCTTCAAAGCAAAGGCAACCGAAACTGCGACAAACAAAACATTTTTTCAAACACATGCGATATATATAAAAGGAACTTAATTTCAAAATAAAAATTCAGGTAATTTATTCTTGTTGTATTTTTTATTGCTTTATTTTTATTAAGTACTTGTTACCATAATAAGAAATATTACATATATTTCTCCTTAATTAAAGCATTCTCGATTATCTGAAAATTTTGATTTTCCGAAAGATGGTCCGGTCCCAATTACTTCGGATAATCAAGGTTCTATTGTATTATAAAAATATAAAATTAGAGAACCTTTTATTTTGTGCAAAAGATCCATCTTCAGGCATGAGATTCTTCCGCGGTTTTCTGCTTTTTTTCAATTTTTTGCCATTTTTTCGATTTTTAATATGCCATTTTTCAAGAGCTTATTTCGTACAGGACTACTGTTTTTTATTTGGTTAAATAAAAAAAAGAATCGTAAAATGATCATTTTAATTTGCATTAAAATATGCCTATACTTCAACCTTTTAACTACGAGAAGTCATTTATTGCAAGCCGTGGTTATCCTATTTCATCGCGAACACTGTACGCTCGCTGAAAAACCATATCGGCATTATCTTAAAGCAGGAGACTTCTGTTGTTTAAACAAGCTTTAAACCCATTTCTTGTCTCATTGCCTCATTAAAGTCCTATAATATATCTTCTATTATTTGTTATTTTACTTTTATTTAATCATTAATTCATGCTTTATTCAAATATCTCTTAAAGTAAAACTTACCTTTTTAATCAGGTTCCGTTTTTATTTAAACTTGATTTCATCTGTTCTATAACGTACATATCGAATTGCCGTTTTCAATAGCCTTCTAAAAACGATCCTACCCCTGTAACTTTTTCTTCTATTATGACGTAGTACACCGATACGCTCATAGATGGCATCGCAATCATGCAGTTTTTTGTCACAGATCGCGTCATCCCTGTCACCCCTTTCTGCAATGGATTATTCCTGATTGTTCTAGAATGAGTGCGCTGTCGTAGCACATCTACGATCGTTGATAGTATAAATAGCTAGGTATTTCATTCAGTCTTCTCTTGTTTTAAAGGGTTTAATCCCGAACCTCTCATAAAATGGGGAAAGTGTCCAATGCTTTCCTCAAATGTTTTAATTAAAGTAGTGATCTTTTCAGGAATAGTTAATCTCATTATGGTAAATATATTTCTCTCGGTTTTGAAATTAATTAGTGATCACTTTTAAAGTAACAGTTAAGTTTTTCATCTTTGCCATAGTACCTGGACATTAATGATATTTAAAAATGTTTCATCTATATCTACATTGTGTTTGATCATCTTTTATATAAAGAACTTTGCTTTTGATTCAATAAACGCTGGATTTTTATTTTCGTTGTTATCCTTTCAAGAAGATAGGCATTTTATTTTGAACTTTTCATTTATATTCTTCATAGCAGCTATTTAGAGGCCAGCTTATATGATGTAGTAATCACATTTATTATTTATTTTTTAAATTGTAATGCAGCATTATTATCTCACGTTTTAAACTATTTATTTTCAACGCAAAACATCGTTCAAATCACTTTTTTTCTTTCCTTTTTACCGCAAGTAGCAGATAACTTTTTATTTCAGCTTTTCCCCCTCTTCCTGTTCTATTTTTAGAATCAGCGTGACGTCGCTCGCGTCATATTAGAGGTGTTTCTCCTCTTGCCTTTTGACCGTAGTTTCGTTTTCTCCGTGCTGTCATTAGTTCTACAATTCATACGCAATTTTAATTTAACGAATAGATTTAAATCATTTCTGGAGGTAGTTTTGTAAACCCTTTTTATGTAGTATATATATCAATGCAGCCAGTTTTTTAACAGATTTTAAGATTTTTAAGATTTACGAAAGTTTAAGATGTATTTTTGACAACGTGATTTGTCTTTTTCAAATCGGGCCTAGTGCCTGTTTGAAGGATTGCGAACGTGTTTCAGCTATCATGTATTCTAAGGTGCTCGTTTAATAAGTAAAAGTTTGTCGCAGATCGCCGATGGAATTTAATTCAACGCTTTTTCGAATTTGGACTTTGTATCTTCAAGACATTCTCTAAGAAAGGATTTTAACCAGCTTTAGCCAGCAATCATTTTTATCATGGAATTACTTCAAGTCTTAATAATGCTACGTGGAACGTTTTTTTTTTAAATGTGTACGTTGACCTACTTCTTCTACCTTCCACCCCTCAAGTGAATCAACGAATAAAGAAGATTTTTATAACTGCTGTCTCTTCAATGTGTATCTCATCATTAAGTAAGAACGTTACATTTACTTATTCATCCTTCTTTTATTTTTATTTTTACTGCAAGTCAATCTTATCATCTTAGCTATACGATCCATTTACGGCACTCCAGATTGTTTATTTTATCCAACAGCAAATTAACTCTTCTTATTTATTTAATGTTTCATATTATGTCTACTGCAATAATTTTTTTAATTATTTATACCACAGCTTATATCATCAAAAACATCATGACAGCTATTCCACGTGCATTTACTTAAATTTATAAATGTGTTACCTCGTGTTAAATGTGATACAGGTTAGCATGAAATACGCTACCTATATTTCACAAGAACTTCGACTTTGAGCATGTGCAAAGCTGCTTATGCTTGCAGAACGAGGAGGATCTTTATGACGTTGTTGTAGGCAGAATCTGGTCTGCCTGTTGTGAATTGATTGGACAATCCCATGGGTGCGACTTTTCTCTCCACAGGACAGAATTCAGTCTTTTGAAAATTCCTGAGGACGGAAAAATCTCTGAGGACGAAAAAAGAAAAATCTGTTTTTAGATTTTTCAAGATTTGCGCAAAATGTTTAAAAATTGGGCTTAAAATAACTCCGCTTTTTGACTATCCCATTTAAAATTTTATTTAAAAACTGAAAATTCCAGTTTATATTTTTTCAGACAATCTACTTTTCCACCGAAACAACGCAATCTCTGTCTAAGGATCGTGGAAAAAATGTTTTCTGTCAAAGGATCACAAAAATGACACAGTCTTCTTCAAAGAATCGTGAAAAAGAGGCAAATTTCGTTACAGAATCGGCAAAAAAAAAAATAAAATAAAATAAAATAAAAGATTGCAGAAAGACGCGATTTCTGTCAAAAAGACGCTATTTCCTTCAAAGATTTCCGAAAATGACACGGTCTCCATCAAAGAATTGCGAAGTAGACACAATCTCCGCCAAAAAATCGTGAAGTAGACACGATCTCTGTCAAAGGATTGTGAAAAAGACATGATTTTCATCAAAAGATTGCGGAAAAAATGTGATTTTTGTCAAATGATTACGGGAAAAAACGCAAATTTCATCAAAAGATGGCAATAAAAATGAGAGTTTCATCAAAAGATCATGTAAAATACGTCGAATTCATCGAAAGATCGTGAAAAATATGTGAATTATCTCGAAAAATTGTAGAAAAAACACAAATTTCGGCTAAAGACTGTGGAAAAAATGCGAATTTCATTAAAATGATTGCAGGAAAAGGCAACTTTCGTCAAATGATCGAGAAAAAACGTGAATTTCATTAAAAGGATCGTGAAAAAGACACGAATTTCATTAAAGGATCGCAAAAAAAAACCACTATTTTCGTCAAAGGATTGCGGGAAAAATGTGACTTTCGTCAAATGATTGCGGAGAAAACGCGAATTTTGTCAAAAGACGATGGAAAAAATGCAATGTTCTGGAATAACCATGGCGCTGACTAGTGGTGCCACTGATAATGTCCTTAGAAAATCTATTTAATTCCTTATAAACTTATTTTTTATTTAAAAAGAGAGTGGGAACTCTGCTCTATCATTTACTTAAGGTGGTTGCAATTATTACCATATACCTGATTTGCTATTTCAAGAAAAGTGTCTACTATTTTCAAAATTTCGATTAAAATATTCATGCCAATGAAGGGATTTATTAATGTGCTGTACATTGGTAAAATAAAATTTTCATCAGAGTAAGTAAATAATTTCTGCATAATTCTTGTTAATAATTTCTTTTTAATTTGCGCAAAGGTAAATTGTATGTAATATATATATATGTATATTTTAATAGCAATTATAATATTTGTTGCACGTGAAATTCATAACTGTTATTGCTTTAACATTGTTCGCGTTGTTTTCAGCTTTTTTGCTTTTGAGTCAATGTCAATCTCATCCCTGCATCTTGCTCAGTTAAAAACATCAATTAGAAGTCTCTCTGTTTTGGCGACAGATAGAATGTCTGCTTTGTTTTGGCAGGAATGAAGCATCGAAACTAGTGGCTGCTGCAGTGCAGGTGATGCCTTTCATGCGAAAACCGTAAGCATCAAAATAGTCGGTCGTGTGACATTAGCTTAAAGCAACCGGAATTTTACCTGTTAACTAAAAACGAGTTCAATCTGAGCTAATTGCAAAACTAGCTAGGCAAGCTGCTACACAAAATAAAATTATTTTTCCTTACTTGCACTTCCTTACTCTACTTGATCATGTAGTGTTGAAATTTGAGTTTTCCATTGCATTAGTAAACTTATCCATATGAGTAAGCTGCATTTTGCATCTATTAAATTTTATTAATTAATCTAGTTATATAGGTTAAACTATACTGAGAATCATCATCTATCTATTCTAAAAAAAGTAATTAATGCTGCTTCAGTAAATGAATTTTTGTGAGCTGAGGTTGTTCTCAGCTAACATTAAGGAAACTATTACATGTAAAAATATGAAAATCGGTAGTTTTATCGAGAAATGTTCGATAAACACACTGAATCAGACAATGTTGAAGTCAGTCAAAATAGTTCAGTTAAAAAAGTTTTATAGGAACAAAAACTATGCATAGCAATTTAATCATCTTTTGCACAGGCATGCTTCACAAGTTTCCAGTGTGCAATGTGCAATTACTTTTTTTTTTGACAAATTTTTTTAAGTTTTTTGTTATTTTTTATTTCAAACTTTTATTAATTTAATAGCATTTATTTCATATTTAGAAAAGGTATTTTTTTTATATATATATATTGATGCCAAATTGTAAAACAGTGCAAATAATATTTCCTTTCAATTAAAAAATGTATTTACATGTGACTATTAAAAACAGAAATAAAACTTTAAAATAATAATTAAACATTATGGGTCAGGGAAAACAAGGAAAAGTCAAAGAATTTGAAAATTTAGACAAAAAGTCAGAGAAATGTCGGAAATTTTTTAAATATTTGAAATATTCAGAGAAAAGTCAGGGAATTTTTGATGTACTACTTTACATCAGAATCTCGGTTATCATAAATGAAGAAATTTTGAATTAATTATTCATCAAATTTTAAATTTTTATATAAAATTTATGCAAACTATATAACAATAGCATAATATGAAAAATAATTAAAAATTGGAAATTCATACAGCACATACTTTCTTTTAAAGCATTTATCTAGATTAAAGTTGTCCACCCTTTTACAACAATATATAAGTCGAATTTTTACTGAGAAAGGTCAAGGAATTTTTTGAAAAAAGTCAGGGAAAACCTGTAAAATTCAGGGATTTTTTTTACCAGTATTGTGTAGGAACCCTGATTTTACTATCTTAAAATAATCCTCATTTTTTAAAAAAATGTTAACCATTTGGTAAAATGGTTATTTTTCTCGTCAGGGTAGGAAATCAAAAGCATATCTGAAGGTTTTTATTGGTTTAATCCGTATTTTATTCGTTTTCTCATTGGTCTGTACAGTAATCTGTATTTCCCTTTACTTTCAACAGAGATGGATACCTTCTGTTGCCACTATGACAAAAAAGTAATAAAAACTACAAAAAAATTTAATAACTCAGAAACAAATTGAGATACAGCTTTCAAGCAAATTGCATTTAAAAGTACATTTTTTTCTCTATCCGACAGTGTAAAAAGTAATATTGTCGGATGTTTAGAAGTTTAAGAATGAAATTTCATTTAAAATTGGTGTCAGATTTCTGGGAAATCTGACAATGGAAAAGCCTTTTCCCGAATAGCCAATGAAATGCTTGGATAATACATAAGTTTCAGGTGGATAATACGTACGAGTCGCAGGCAATTTTTCTCGCTTGGAATTTTTACATGTAATAAGACTATTAATGTTTAATTCATGGCGTATGTAATGTATGATCAACTCCGTGTGATTTTTTATGTCTTAAATTTTAGTCTTTGAAAAAATCATTTTCCAAATGGTTGTTGTAATTTGTTAAATTGCTTTTTTTAAAAAAAATATTGCCTTGAACATTCATGTCTGTTAGCTGAAATTAGTTTCAGGAAACTGCCAAAGAGTTTCCATTTAATGACTACAAACTGTTTTGCTCTGTTTTGATTTTGTCATACAAAAATGCATATTAAAAATGTGACATTATTTTGCACTTTATAAAAATAAAAATACACTTTCAAACATTTGTTTTTTTTATATATATATATATATATATTTATTTAATGGTCAATTCAATCAATACCCTTTTATTTATTTATTTATTTTTATATTTACTTAGTACTTATTAAGCTTATTCATATTTTTAGGGTTCCGTACTTAAAAACTAAAAACAGAGCCATTATAAGATCACTCCTGTGTCTGTCTGTCACAGCCATTTTATTTGTAAACTGTGGAATGTGGAAAGTTCAAATTGGAGGGAAGTAATAAAGACAATTGACCCACATATTTACAAATTATTAAACGTTTACAAATATTTTTAGGAAAAATGTAGAGGGGCTAATTAAGTTACTTGTAAAAAATTTTTTTCTTTGTATATCGTGTGGGGTATCATGTGAAAGCTTTCGTAACGCTGAACTCAAAAATACATTTCATTTAATTTTAGGTATTATATTTTTAGAGAGATCCTCGAAAATTTAGTGCAAAAGTATGTTCCCTCCCATCTATTTCTGAATCTACTGAAACTAAAATTGTGAAAAATTAGCGGTAGTAGAGGTAATTTAAACCTAAAAGCATTGTTGATAATGATTTATGAAAAAAATCGTGGGTAATTAGCCAAGATATTAACCCTTAAAGACACGGATGGTTTGGACATACATAATGACAGGGGTGGCGTACTGTATGTACCATCGACTTTTAAAGCCTAGATAACAACTTTTAATGATACATTTGTGTAATAAAATGTCCAGTAGCAGTGTAACGTCAATTAATAAACGTCAAATCAATTAATAAACGTCAATTTGTTAAAAACAGACTAATTTAATTAGAATTAATCACATAAATACTATGGGATTCGCAACTAGTTTGCATTGAGTAAATCTCCCAATACGCGTCCCGTGTCTTTAAAAGTTAATTAAAAACATATCTGGGAAAATGTGGCGTGGACAAAGGAGGGGTTGCTACTTTGCGACCTCCTTTCAAACCGCGCTGAGCAAAATGCCAAGTTTAAACTTTGAACAAGAGTTTTGTTTTAGCTACACTGTAAAAAGGAAAGATTATTACGACGGTAAATTTAATTTTATGAAATGCCAAATGAAGTTTAAATATGCACTACTTTTATTGTCAGTGCCGAAATAAGTTCATCATAAACCAGAGTTGTAAAATACCCGGGTTTTTTAGAAAAAACCCAGCTCAGGTGGGTTTTATTAAAAAACCTGGGTTAAATAGGCAATTTTCCCTGGGTAAATTAAATTGCCAAAATGTGGACGATGATTCCACCTTCTTCACAAATAATAATCTTCACAGGTTGCCACTGTATAGGGAAAACTAGAAAATCAGAGGGAATTTAAAAATGAGCATTAAAAACAAGGAATTTTACTAAACTTTGGTACTTTGCAAAATTTATCCATTGAAATTTTGAAAATTCTCAGAGGAATTACTCTGAGAAAATTTAATATTTGGCTCAGTAAAGCACAAGAAATTTGATTGCCGAAATAAGTGGCAATCCTGATCTCAAATACAATCTTTGTGAACACTTCATAGTCTAATAGATGGGAATGACTTCATAGTCTTAATAATGATCTCACCATTTTTCTCTGTTCTTTAAAATACATATATAAATATGATCACTTTAATTTAAATAACAAACAAAGGTACTTCTTAGTTATCCCGTCGACCAATTTCGCCAAATTATGCACATTGACATAATTTTTATTTTAAATAACGAAAGAACAAATAAATTAGTAAAACATTAATAAAAATACAAATAAAACGTCAAATTAATGGTTTTATTGCCCATTATTGACATTTAATCTTACAATTAATTAATAGCAACCATTATTGGCATTTAATCTTACAATTTGGCGACAGTAATTTGGTCAACGAGATAACTAAGAAGTACCCAAACAAATTTTAAATTGCAAAGCTATCAATTGTGTGTTTTCCAATTGTTTCCAATCTAAAAGTGCATGTAAATTAATACAAATATATTTTCTAAAATTCAAAGTAGTGAATAAATAACACAAAATAACCATAAACTGTTAACAATTACATCATCTGTTCTTTTCCAGAAATATATTTTAAAAAACCCGGGTTTTTTACCTGAGCTTTTTATAAAAAAACTCATCCCGGGCGGGTACCCGGGCAGCTACCCACTACAACCCTGTCATAAACAGAGTAGATAAGAGTTATACAGAATAGCAATATTTGATATTATTTAGGCTTCATATCGCTTTGAACTTTTACGGTATACCCATTCATACTTTTCTAGTATGTGTACAGCTGTACCAAACCCTATGTTGTATAGTTTTTTACAAAGACTTATTTTTCTTTTAGTAACGATTTTTTTTAATAAGACAGTTAATAATTCATACACTATTTATTGTACGGAACCCTCGGAGTGCGAGAAATACTCGCACTTGACTGTTTATTTTTTATATTGTTTGCTGATTAATCTGATTATTATCTATTGGTTATTCTTTGGTGAGAAAAGGGTATTTATTATCTGTATATTTAAATGCGTTCTAAATTTTTTAATGAATTTTGAAAATATTTAGTTGGATACCTTTATCTAATTATTCTTCTGCTTATGTAGGCTTGAAAGTATTATCAGACAAAGGCGTGCTGAAAAAGCTGAACAAGAAAAAAAAGAAGCTTTAGAAAGGGAAAAGAATCGAAGGAAAACAGGCCAAGAAATAACTCATGCCAGGCAAAAGTAATGAATGTGTTTTTTAACAACTTTGAAATCCCGTTTGTCTTTATTTCATTCATATTGATTAGAAACTTTTAATATGAGGCATTTTCACATAATTTTAACTTTCAGGAATAAAATTCTGGTGAAATAAAACTTAATAAAATAACATTTTAAACTCATAGAAGAATAACTTAGTGATTCAAAATAAAGAAAAAATGGTCAGCAGCGATGATTTTTAATACTATTTTATTTCATTGAAGAACAAAGTTAAACTTACTTGTTTAATTTTCCTTACCATCCCTTTGACATTTTATCTCTCTAACTTTTTATTTTCTTCTAAATTTTTACTTACAATGAATTTGCATAGTACCCATAGAACATTTAAATAAGAAATAATAACAATGTAATATTTTTAGCACAAAATTTTGGTATAACCTTGTCTTAAAGGCTGAAATTTAGCAGTTTATGTTATTTTATGCTGAATTATTTTATTATTATTTACCTGTAACGCACATGTTCCAGACATGCTAATTTATTATATATACCTACCAGGGTTCCAAAAAAAAAAAAAAAAAAATTGTTATTTAAAATCTTTTACTAAGAATTTCATTGTTGCAAGCAGAAATATAAGAGTAGGAACAGTAAGAATATTACAGGGACGGTAAGGACTGTCACAAGTAATTACAATTAAATATTTAGATTCATTTGAAAGCTTTACTACATGTCGATTTACATCTGAAACACACATAAATAAATTACGTTCAACTAATTTAGTTTTTGATGCTATTATTGAAGAAAGTGCTTTTCACGCAGATAAAAAATATATTGATCATTGTTTTGAAAGAATCCGTTACTGAGATTTCATTAAAACCGTATAATCAAACAGGCTATTTACTTTTTTTTTAATGAATGTTTAGAGCATCTCAATACTCAAATTTTAACAACGGTGATTTATAACAAAATACATGTGAGCCATTCTCCGATAATTTTAACTTTCATGAATAGGAAACATGTGAAATTCAACTTTAAAAAAAAAAAAAAAAACAGCATTTTTAAACTTCTAGTTTTAAACTTTCATGTTCTTGTTAAATTAGAAAATGTTCTTATTCAGCATTAATGTTTAATACTGTACTATCCAGTGAGACCCTTGCCATCAATTTAATAGTGAAATAGAACAGGGGTGGTAAGGAAAATTACCACCTATTTTCAGACAAGTCATGTTAAGCCTAAGTAATAGCCACAATGTTCATTTATTTTTAGCAAAAGTTTTTTACATTGAACTAAATAAATAAAAGAAAATTAATTTACCTCTAAAAGTGCAGGAATAAATCTTAGGAATGATAAGAATTCCAATAAAGCCACAATGCTTGAAATTGATATTTAAATGCTGATTTAAATTCTGCAGTAATAAAATTTCCTGTCAAAGAATTTTAGCCATTCTTTCTCTAACATACTTCTGCATGAGAAAAAAGTCGAAAAAAATTCTGTGGCTGCATCTGGAGTGATGATCTGCATAATTTTAGCAAGAAGGATGGTAAGGAATTTAAAATCCAGGGACAGAGTTCAAAAAATAACTGTAAAAATGTGTGCAGTGCAGGTTAATTTTTTGCTATGTATTTATATAAAACAATAGTCCCAAGTTCAGAAAAAAATTACATCAATTTATTTTTATTGAAACAATTTTATAGACTACTCCAAACTTAAAATCAGCTCCTGGGACACGGGACGGTGAGGAATTTCATCATACATTTTTACCCCCAACATCGTCCAAAACTTATTTATCTCTTTAATATTGTTATACAATCATGCAATGGCATATTTTCCAATTTAAGAAAAGAAAAAAAAAACCCAAGAATATGTACAAAAATAAAAATTATTATTCAGGGACTTAAAAGACAAAATTATGTGAGAATGCCTCATATATATTCTTTATTGCAGATATTTTTTTTTTTTTTTTTTTTAATATAAATATGTATTATCCCTTCCTTTTCTTTTATACAAATATTTGTTAAAAGAAAGAAAAAAATTAAAGAATCTATAACTGCCAATGGAAATATTTGCATTTTCTTGTTTTAATAAAAATAAAATGCAAATATTTTCTTTGTTGGTTATTGATTCTCTAAAGAAAGTATACATTTAATTGTCATGCATATATAATAGAAATCATCTGAAAATTTTATTATATCAAATCACTTATCCTTAAATACACATGCTATTTCAGATATAAATAATGAAATTTACAATCAAGTTTTCAGAAACTATTCAAGGCTATTTGCAAAATAAACAACAAATAATGTAATAGGTGTTTTACAAACTTGTGTAATGATGAACTGGATTGTTTTCTGATGATGTCTCAGTTGTATAAAATGTAACTTGAGAAAAATCTGTAAGATCTTTAAAAAACTTCATCAGATTAATTTTCTAATGGTGTAACCATTAGACTTGATCAAGGCTTGGCTATAATAGATAATACCTCCTGAATTTTTTAATGTTTCATCTCACAATAGAAAGAAAGGAAAATGGTGGCACATGTACAAGTACCATTTGTATTATGGGCATATTAGTCCAGTAAAATTAGCTCAAAAAAGGGCTGCTTTATGCAAAAATTCGCGGAAAGCTGAAAATCGTTTTAATCGCTTTGTTTTCATCCAAATGAAGGGATTTGAAGTTTGTCCCATTTTTCCTAGTTAGCTTCAGACGTGGCACCACAAAAACCTAAAAAATTTCAGACTTTTTTCAGTATTTTGCAAATAACTCAAACACCGTTCATTCTACAAAAACAGTTGTGGTTTATAAATTGTAGACCATAAAATTTTGCGTCGATTGAGCACTACAGACTAAAAATTCCATAAAAAAATAAGCGAGATATGATAGATAAAAAAAGTGCTTTTTTCCAATTATATTTGCGCTTATGATTACAATTTCAAAACCTTAACCCAATCCTAGTGTTACATTAAACAAACACTAATAGTGTCTAGTACAGGAGTGATTGGTGGCGATAAAATAAATTGTCATCTAACCAAAGAGATTGGAGTTGCAAGTATAAAAAGTGTCATTGGTGGTGATTTTGGCCATGTGAAATTTAAGAGATCCAATCTAGCAACTCCAATAAAAAGCTTCACGTGTGCTTTAAAATCCATGATGAGGGGTATCCGTCGATACAGATACTATTTTTCGCCGAATTTCTTTCACAAGAAATTAGAGGAAGAACTTAGAAAGTTCTTCCAAGTAGTTCCTTCTTAGAAAGTTTAATGAATTGGCTCCATTTCCGACTTCTCTGTTTGATAACTTTGGGATGAGGAAAACACGAAAGTCGGTAGTTTACAATTTGTTCACCCCCGCCCCCTTAATAATTTAGAACAAACCATAAAAACTGTCCATGTGATTGAAGGGGGCTTCCTCCTTCTTCGAGTAGCTAAGAGAAAAGCTCTCTTCAATTATTTCCAAGTACATTGAATATTTGAAAAAGAACTATGGTAAAACTGCAACAATTGTTTTTGATGGTTACGCAGAAGAATCGGCAGAACATGGCACCAAGTCTGCTGAGCACTTCTGTCGTAAAAATAAATACATTGCAGCAAGTGTTGACTTTAACAAAAATACGACGCTCACAATACAAAAAGAGCACTTCCTTACAAATGAAGGAAGTAAACGCTGTTTAATAAAAATACTCATTGAAAAATTGGAGCAACACAATTTTACTGTAAAACAAGCTGTCGAGGATGCAGATACTAGCATCGTGAAGGAAGCCATCCAACTTGATCAGCAGTCAGAACAGGTCATCATAGTTGGGGAAGATATTGATCTGCTTGTGCTTTTGACTACATTTATTCCCAACTCATCCACGATATACTTCTTGAAACCTGGGAAAGGACAGTCGGACAATGTTTTATATTCACCATTAAGTTTCAAGTAATCGCCGATTGTGAAGAAAAACATCCTGTACCTACATGCTTTTAGTGGCTGTGATTCTACATCGGCCCTCTTCAGGCAGGGCAAACTGAAAATCATCAAGCTTTTGGAAAATCATGCTCACCTACAGGATGTTCCAACTGTCTTTAATAACCAATATGCTACGCCTGAAGAAGTAAGTCATGCGGGGAAGAAATTTATTGCTACCTTATACAATCCCCTGTATGACGAATCCACTACACTGCACAAATTGCGATACAACACATTTGCAAAACATCTTATGAAGACCCAATTTACCCTCGCTTCTCTGCCTCCAACTGAAGATGCAGCCAAATAACATTCATACAGAGTTTTTCTTCAAATCAACATCTGGAATGGAATTGTGATGAATCTCACGGATTGGGGTTGGAAGTCATTCAAACATGGTATACTTCCAATCACCACGAATGATATAGCTGCAACACCAGAGCTTCTAAACACTCTGTCATGCAAATGTGCAAAGGGATGCAAAGGCGGTTTATGTTCTTTTAGGAAGAACGGTGTTAAATGCTCAATTATATGTTACCACTGCAAAGGTGCGTCGTGCACAAATACCACAGAAGAAGAAGACTCACAAACCGAATACGACGAAAAAGTAGATATGGACAAGGATGCCTTCCATGTGCAGGAGGAATAAGAATGGGCAGATCAAGGTCCAGCAAAAAAACGCTCCAAGCTCGATTTCCCTGTATTTCCCTCAAGTAACTTGAGATGATTTTATCACCATTACTTATATACTAATTTTTTTAAATAAATTAATTTTCTTGATTTTCTGTTATTACTATATTGTTCTCTAACATTTTATACATGAGAACTTCAAAAAACCAATTTTATGAGATTTTTTAGAAAAAATTGGAAAAAGCAATTTTTTGATCTATCATATCTCGCTTATTTTTGGTGGAATTTTTAGTCTGTGGTACTCAATTGATGCAGAATTTTATGGACTATGATAAATAAACTAGAACTGTTTGTGTAGAGGGAACGGTTTTTGAGTTATTTGGGAAATACTTAAAAAAGTGGTGCCACGTCTAAAGCTCAACAGAAAAAATGGGACAAACTTCAAATCCCTTCATTTCGATGTAAAATAAAGTGATTTAAACAATTTCCAGCTTCCTGCGAATTTTCGATTAGAAAAATCCTATTTTTACTGGCCTATATAGGGAGGTTCCGAATTCTACGACCGGAATCTTACCTTTTCGATTATAGTATTGTAGAATGCCTGAGGGTCTTTTATCAGTATTAAAAAGGTCTTGATAGGAAGAAAATAAGGCAGCACATTTGGATACAATACCAATCCTAGAGTATTTAATCAAACGGATGCTTGGAAAGGGCTGAAATGCGGCAAAACTATCGTCTGATGTGCAACAATGCAGAATGGCATATCATTATAACTTAAGGTTGAAAGAAAAAACCTTCAGATAGGCAATAAAGTAGTACTTTTAATCCCTGATTCTTGCCTTACGATGCTATAAACTGAGTATTTCTCATCGTCCAGGAATTCAACACATGAATGCTACACAGAAAGAGCTGGGAGGAGAAGGTAGTGACTGCTACAGCTGCTTCGGCCAAATAGTAGCTAATATAATAGCAACATGTGCTTAGCGAAATTTTATTTTCGATATGTGTCTTTTGTATTTATATAAAAGTACCAGCAAATTGTGTAATTTTTTTAAGTAATTACTAGGGAACCCCCATTCAGACTTTGCAGCCTCTAAAACAATGGTAATGTGTCCTGTTTTAAAAATATTACTAGGTTACGGAAGATTGACTGACATCATCAGGAATGGTGACTATCTTCTGTAATCGGTTGCTGTGCTTTTCCGTTTGAATGAGGCATTTATCATTACCATGGCCTCATCCACCAGTGTCATGACGGCTGTTTTTGGAATTGATAAGTAAGATCAATTACACATTTGAAAATCAGCTTATATAAAAGGAAATCGACAATATTCTATATTTGGGTTCGATGTTAAAAAAATCTCTCTGCTTGGGAATAACACTTCGGACCAGAGTATTGAAAAGCACTGTGTTTTGAAATATTACGCTTATATATTTTTTTTTGATCGAGTTTTAGATATTTTCAGAAACAAGTATTTTAGCTTATGCATGAATTATTTTCTTTATTTTAATGCCCCATCATGCATATTTTCACGTTATTTTTAAAATGTAAATTATTTATTTTAATTAATAAGTACATTAGGCTTTCGATTAACCGTGATGGTCATTTAAAGTCTCGTCCCAGATAACCAAATATCCCAGATAATCGAATTTGTGCAAATTTTGAAGAAAATTTTTGGAAAAAGGATAAAAATTATCATGCAATAGGACATTAATAATTTAATTAATACAAAAGAAAATGAATTAACATCTTATAATACGAGCAAAAATTGTGTGTGTGTGTATATATGTACGTAAATTTTGTCTTAAAAATGGCTCTAACGATTTTGACTAAATTGTGTATCCTACCGTTTCAGTTATGAGAAGACCAATGGGTTAGCTCACATGTTCGAGAAAATTCAATTAGTGGGTCATTATGAGTCAAGGTCAAGCTAATTATATCTAAAAACAACTCAATCAATTTCTACTACATTTTGTATCCAACAGTTTTTGAGCATGAGAAGACTATTGGGCTAGGTCACCCATTCAAGAAATTTCAATTAGTGAGTTATTTTTAAGTCACTATGGGTTAAGCTAATTTATCTAAAAAACGGTTCTAACGATTCACTAAATTTTGTATTCTATCATTATGGATTATGAGAAGACCATTGAGCTAAGCCACATGTTCGAGAAAATTCAATTAGTGGGTCAAGCTAATTTTATCTAGAAAATGGCTACAACGATTTCGGCTAAATTTTGTATTCTATCATTTTTGAGCTTGAGCCATTGGGCTAGACCGCATGTTCAAGAAAATTTTATTAGTGGGTCATTTTGGATCAGGGTCAAGCTAATTATATCTAAAAAATGGTTCTAACGATTTTGACTAAATTTTGTATTATACCATTTCAGATTACAAGACCATTGAACTAAGTCACTTGTTCGATTAGATTTGATTAGTGGGTCACTATGGGTCAAGGTCAATCTAATTAGATCTAAAAATTGGCTCACACGATTTTGACTAAATTTTTTATCCTACTAATTTGGCTTACAAACAAACCATTTGGCTAAGTCATATATTCGACAAAATTCAATTGGTAGGTAATCTTGGGTCACTACGTTTCAAACTACTATTATCTAAAAAATGGTCTAATAAATTTAAATAGTTTTTGTAATCTACCATTTTGGATTAAGAGACGACCCCTGGGCTAAGTCATATGTTCGAAAAAATTCGATTAGTGTGTAATTTTTTGTCACTATTGGTCAAGTTACTATTATTTAAAAATGGCTCTAACGATTTTGACTCAATGTTATCCTACTGTTTTGGATTGTGAGAAAAACATTGTAGTAATCACATGTTCAAGAAAATTCGATTAGTGGGTTAAGATGATTACTGGATTAATTTGGGGGTCACTACATGTCAGTGCATTTCAATTGGAATTAAGGTTAAAACAGCTATCAAGTGGTTGAATTGTTGGCAGTAAACAAAGCTGCAAAGTTGGCAACAGCCGATAAGTTGACGATATTTGGTGAAATATTGAGGACATGTGACCAAAAAATCGACTTTCAAGATTACCAATGCCAAAACATATACTTGGTGTCAAATGAAAGAATGTCGTCAAATTTGGCTAAAAAAATAGGCTTTCAGAATGCGAAGGAATTTTTTTAGAAATTCTCAGTAGGACACGAGGTACCTGGTTAAACCAATCAGAGTCGAACTAAAAATATAATTTGGATTGATGTCCTTTCATTGTAAATATGTAAGTAATGTAAAATTTAGAAACATGTACATACATAGTTTTCATATTGATTGCTTCTGTAAATAATAATACTGGTATGAAATAAAATGCTTTATAGCTATAATACAGCAAGAATGATACAGTGAGAATAATATATCGAGTTGAATTCAAAGCTAATCTTGACCGAGCTATGCTCGGTCATCCTCGCTGGTAAATTTTAATGTTATTTAGGTTTACAATTAGTACAAAAAAAAAAAAAAAAAAAAAAAAAATGTAATTTACCTTACTGTTCTGAGATTAATGAAATGATAGAAGTCTTTTTTCGTTTACTCGTCGATGAATTTTACTATGCAAATTTCTCAACATAATTTTTTTCAGCAGGTGTGCTTTCATCTTCTTGTTCCAAGTAATTAAGTAACGCTTCAGTGTGTACTAATGCGTCACCATAGTTTTGATGGCTTAACTTAATTTTTTATGATATATAAGATTTTCTTCATCACTTTCAGAACATTCTTCAAAATTCCTTATTCTTCTGAATGATACGCGACACAATGTCATCGTCACTTAAAACTTTATAACATTCCAATTTCCAATCTTCGTTAATCATTTGTTGCACTGCTTCTTCGTCTACATTTTCAGAACAGTTTAACTTTCTCAAATCTTCTAAGATTTTTCTCTGTAAAACAGCATTATCATCTTCTGTAGGAATTTCATTTTTTTCATCCGATAAAATTGCCCTCCATGATTTCTTAACGTGGTGCTTTTTACTAATTTCCATGCAGCATAAACATAATAAATTGCATCCAAAATTGTTAGATTTTTCAAAAAGAAAGCAAATTATCGTATCCTTCTTCTGCCAACTTCAGAAACAAATTTCTATGGTATATTGTCTTAAGGTTTCGAAGAATGCCTTGATCCATAGATTGGCTTTCAGCTGTCACATTTGGGAGGGGATATCTCGCAAAAATATTCCCATCTTCTGATTTTACAATTTCTTCAGCTGGGTGACTAAATGCATTGTCCAGCAGAAGAACAGCTTTTTGAGGAAGACTAACATATTCTAAATTTTTTCGTAAACAAACTGTCAGGAACAAACTTTCTTTTAAACTAATCAGAAAAAATTTCTCTAGTCATCCAAGCTGTTTTGTTGCTGTAATAACTTATACAGGCATGAGATTCTTCCGCGGATCCGCGGTTTTCCACTTTTTAGTCATTTTTGAATTTCCGTTTTTTTTTCTTTTCGATTTTTTTCAAATTTTCACTTTTTTGGCATTTTTTTCGATTTTTAATTTCTCATTTTTCAAGAATTTATTTCGTGCAGACATCCGTTTTTTATTCGTTTAAATAAAAAAAAAAGTCATAAAATGATTTTAATCCGCATCAAAATATGCTTATATTTCAACGCTTGAACTACGAGAAGTAATTTATCGCGTGCGGTGGTTATCCTATTTCATCGTGATCGCTGAACCAGGGATGATTCTGTTCCGAAAGTCCGAAGAATTACGGCAGTCATTTCCGAAAATTAAAAAAAATCGGTCATAAATCTGAAAATTCGGACATATATCGCGAATTTAGACAAATGGTCAGAAAAAAAAATCAATTTCGTCAATCGTTCAAAGAAAAATCGCCAATTTCGTCAAAGGATTGGGAAAAAACGTCAATATTCGTCAAAAGATCACGAAAAAAATGACAATTTCTGTCAAAAGATCGCGAAAAAACGACAATTTCCGTCTAAAGATCGCGAAAAGACGGCAATTTTCCTCAAAAGATTGCGAAAACGGCAATTTTCGTCAAAAGATCGCGAAAAAACGGCAATTTTCATCAAAGATCGCGATAAAACGGCAATTTTCATCAAAGATCGCGATAAAACGGCAATTTTCGTCAAAGATCGCGAAAAAAACGGCAATTTTCGTCAAAAGATCGCGAAAAAATGGCAATTTTCGTCAAAAGATCGCGAAAAAACGGCAATTTTCGTCAAAAGATCGTGAAAAAACGGCACTTTTCGTCAAAAGATCACAAAAAACAGCAAATTTCACATTAATGTTCTGTATCTTGGTAAAATAAACTTTTCATTAAAGTAAGTAAATAATTTCTGCCTAATTCGTGTTAATTATTTCTTTTTAATTTACACAAAGCTAAATTGTGTGTAAATTATATATATTAATAGCAAATATATTTGTTGCGCTTGAAATTCATAACTGTCATTGTTCAAACGTCGTTTGCGCTGTTTTCAGCTTTTTTGCTTTTTGGTCAATCTCATGCCTGCTTATAGGCAAACTTGAATGATTCTTCATTTTTGAAAATGCTGTTGGCTTTTCTTGCAGTTCCAATAACGCACAATTTAAAAAAATGTCAGCCAGAGACATTAGCACTATTATTCGCTGTTTCTGCATCTTATGTCCCCATATTTTTTTTTTTTTAGGTTTTATATGCTAATGCTTTTTGTGACAAATACTTCTAATATAAACCTGTTTCGCCCGCATTATATATTTGTTCGGCACTGAAATTTTCTTCGCATACGAAACTCCGGAATTCTAAAACAAAATTTTCAGCTGCCGATTTGTCATTACTGAGTTTTTCATCTTGAATAATTATTTGGCGTATACCATATCTCTGTTTGAATTCCGTTAACCACTCATTCGAAGCATTGAAATCACTGGTATTTTAAGCTTTTCGAAAAAATGCTTAGCTATAGCCACACAAACAGCACCTGATACAGGAATTCCGGCATCTCTCTGTTGATTAAACCACAAAATCATGGCTCTATCTAGATCTTCATATGTTGAGGTTTCATTGTTTTTCTATTACACATTTCTTTTGGACTATTTGAAGTTCCAGAAAATTCGATTAGTTTTTGTTTATTTTTTATAATGTCTCGCACAGTTTGATCACCAATATCAAATTCACGCTTTAATGACTTTACTGTATGTCCATTCTCTGATTTATTATTTCCTGCTTTTGATTTATACTAATGCGCGTATTCATGTCAAATGCCCGCAAAGCTGTGAAAGCTATTTTGCAAAAGAAAGGGTTTACGAGAGAAGGGAGGAAAGAACTCTAACTCGCGATTCCTGACAAACATCTTTCACTTTCCGCAACTGCTGACGTCACGTACGATTTAAGAATAAGAGAATCTATTTTTAATTGAATATTAGCATGTAATAACCAACGAGAGTGCATCAACAACTTTTAAAGGGACAAAATATAATGTTTTGAATAATGGACTTTACCCATATGACGTCACACACGGGTAAACAGAAGAAAATCACCAATAGGCGTGAAGAACATTTTAACACTGTTCTCCTTTCGTCCAGTAAACAGTCTTTTTCGGAGGGTCTTTCCCCGCAGAGGCGTGGCTGTTGCCATTCGTGGGTAAAGTCCATAGCTGACCAGTTGAAGAATATTTCTTTTAAATATTAAATTTAAAAATATTTAAAATCCGAGGAGTATTTTAATAACAAGCTCATATTACATAATATTTTTATTGCTCTAGCTTATTCCCATGAATGTATCGCCTATTTTCCTATCAACTTAATATTTATTAATTTAAAATTATGGAATATGTTAACCTTTTTCTTTAGTTTTAAAGCCTCAGATTTTCTATGATGGTATTTTTTCTCACAATTAAATACATTTAAGAAAAATAAAGAACAGATTGATACATTACAGTAAGAATAGATTTATACATTGGAACTTCCAAAAAAGAATCAGGTGCAAGGCTGTAAAATGCATAGATGCCAATATCTCCGGAAATTCAGGAGTTTCTCCGGAAATGTATGATAAAATATGGAAGTACGGTAATAAGGTAGAAAATACGGAAATTTGAGGCAAAAAATCGCGAATTTCTTCGATCGATCGCGGCAAAAAATCACGAATTTCGTCAATCAGTTGTTGAAATATATCGCGAAAATTGTCTATTAGTTGATAAAACCACGAATTTCTACAATCGCTCGCGGCAGAAAATCACAAATTTTGCCAACCGATCGTTGAAAAAGTTTCAACTTTTGTCAAACAGTCGCTGCAAATAATCGTGAAATTCATCAATAAGTCGTTGATAAAAATCGCAATTTTTTTCATTCTGCAAAAAACTGTAATTTCGGCTGAAATCCGGTAATCGGCCAATGATAAAAATCGCGAATTTTGTCAATCACACGCTGCACTGCAAAAAAATCACAAATTCCGTTAGTCATTCGCGGCAAAAAATGGTTGTTTTCGTCAATGAGTCGCGACGAAAAATTGTTGTTTTCGTCCGTCAGTCGTGGCAAAACATCACGGTTTTCATCCGTCAGTCGCGGCAAAACATCGCAATTTTCATCTGCAATTCGCGGCAAAACATCGTGATTTTTGTCCGTCAGTCGCGGCAAAACATCGCGGTTTTCATCCGTCAGTTGCGGCAAAACATCGCGGTTTTCGTCCGTCAGTCGCAGGAAAACATCGCGATTTTCGTTTGCTAACCGCGGCAGAACATCGCGATTTTCGTCCCTCAGTTGTGGCAAAACATCGCGATTTTCGTCCGTCAGTCGCGGCGAAACATCACGGTTTTCGTCAGTCTTTCACGGCGAAAAATCGCGATTCTCGTCAATGAATCTCGGCACAAAATCTCGAATTTTGTTAATTGGTTGTGGAAAAAGTCACTTTATTTTTTTGTAGGGGAAAAAATAGTCATGTAATTTCACACAGTTATATCAATTGTGGAATTTTTGCTCTGTAGGGATAAAAAAAATTCCATTTTTATAAATTTATTATAAAAAATTATTAATACAGTAAAAGTAAATTAAGTAACCTTTATGTAAATTATGTTTGTGTTGGTAAATGCAAAAGCTGCAAGAAGACTGAGAATATTTTGTAAAAAAGATAGCTCGTAAAAAACGATGTGCAACTCGTGAAATGACTCCTGATACGTGAACATTTTACTCCTGAAGAGTGTCTAAAACTCCTGAAATTTAACTGGTTTACTCCTGATACAGTCTTTACAATGTTGGCGTCTATGAAAATGGCTTAAAATGGCTCTGGATGCAGGATGCATGAATATCATTCACGCTAGATAAGCATATACTTTGCTAAATAAAATATTTTTGAAATAGTATACAAATTAAAAACCAAGGTACCACATATAGGCACCATAATAGCTGCAGTTTTAAAGTATATGTTAGTATCTATATTAGAGTGTCAACGATAATCAGTTGATTTAAATCAGTGATTAAATCATGACTTTAATCTACCGATTTTTTTTTTTAAATCATTAATTAAAGTAAAAAAATTTCTAAATGTTTAAAATGTCAAAAAAGTATTAAAATCCAAGATGAACATAATTTGAAAGTTTTTACAGGTATTTTGACTTATGAATAAACGAAAAAAGAGCTTTAAATAATTGTTTCTAAGCTTAATTCCTGAGTTTTCTAAAAAATTAAAAACAGTTAAGTTTGTAGAAAGCATTGTTTTATCCAACATAAGTTTAATTTAATAATGATATTTAAATCTCATATATTTACAATGTCATAATTTCTTTTAGGTAATCAATTTATCCATTATCTATAATAATGAGGAAAGAAATTTGTGTGTGAGTGTGCGAGTGAGTGTGTTGACGGTGTTCTGAAGGGACCGCTGCATGTAGAGCTACAAAATTTGGGGAAAAGGTACGTCTATATATGAAGTTTTGCACCTCGAAGCCCGATTTTTGATTAGATTTTTTTAAATTTAATTTTTTATGCAATTTTTAGTGCTTTTTTAAGTTTTGAGGCGATTTTTTTCACATTAGTGAAAAGAATACGGTTTCTTTCTTTTAACACAATATAGTAAATTTTGTTCTCTTTTGAAAAAAATTTATTCGGAATTCGTACAGCGATTTTTGAATTTTTAGTGCATTTTTTATGCGATTACTGAACAGCAGTTAATGCGTCTTCATACATATAAGGGGTGTTACCGTAGGGGGGACACAGTTCTGTCACCAAATACCACTAAGTTTGTCACCAACTTGGCGATATATCGCCAAATTTGGCGACCAAAGTTAGCCAGCAAAAGTGACACCAACTTGCCGATATCTATAATAATAAGGAAAGAAGTTTGTGTGTGAGTGAGTGAGTGTGTGGACGGTGACGAAACAACTTTATTTTGAGGGATTCGGCAGATTTACATTCCTTGTGCAAAAACAAAGTTTTTTCCAAACTTTGGTGAATGACCAATAGTTGTTTAAAAAAAAAACTATTTTAACTGTACTATTTTAAGTTGATATGTTTAAAAAATGTCTTGCACAAGAAGTTCTGACAAAAATATATACATATATATATTAGTTTAGATTATTTCATGTTTATATCCTGCATTTTTAAATGTCAGATTAGACTGTGGACCATTGACATCATATGTGTCCCAAAATCTTGCCACTCCCTAGATTTAATTCTGTCAATGCTCATGTCTTTTAATATTTAAAGTTGTATCTCATATTTTCCATAAATTAGGAGGGGAAGACGCGTCCCTTCCCTGCATACTCCCATGAAAGTAAGCAATTTGCCTTTAATTACTATAATCAAGAATTTTATTTTCCATTATGAGTAATTCTGATTCTTGTATTTTCTAAAAAAAAAAAAGAACAAAAATTTGATATTTATTATGTTTAAATAAAAATTAACAAAATTTTATTCATTAGAATTGTTTTCTTAAATTTAAATTCATATGATCGACTTCCTAAAATATATATGTATGTGTGTAGCTCAGTTGAATTGATGACACACTTGAAAAAAAATAAAACAAAATTTCAAAACTAAAATAGCGCCTATCATCCTGCTACCCATAAGATTCCGGAGAGAAGTCTCAGACATCTCCAATTAGTCTAGTATTTGAAAACGAGTGTTCACTGGCACATCTTATGAAACCATACAAAACTTGAGCTGTGAGAAGTGAAAACAGTCGAAAACCACAGTTTTTGTCAGGTGGCTTGTATTTAAATACTCCAGTCTGAATCGAGATGACTTGAGAACTTGGCTGAATCGAGAACACAGATATTTTGTATTCAAATCGTTTTATCCAGGCCCTGACTATTGCACAAGCCCCGGGTCGCGAAATTTTTCATTTTCATCTAAATTTTCATTAAAAAATAAAATGTGAAAAATGTGATATTTTAGATATTAATACCATGAAATGACAAAAATATATCTCAATACATGGTTTATAAAGTACTTTGTATTTCAATACAACCCATTTCAATAAATAATAGAAAAAAATATTTTATTTTTATTCCTGGAACCGTTTTTTCATTTTCCAAAAATCTTAATTTTTTAAGTTGACACTTTTTGAATAAGTGTGTAACATGTAAAAGAAACTAGTATCAGTGAATCAACCAATTTAAGGGGGCACGAAAAATTGAAAGTGCCCTGGACACAGAAACTTGTTAGTCGGGCTCTGTTCCCATCTCTAGCTTCCATGCATTTTAGCTTAATGTGTTTATGTAAAATTTGCTGAATTCTTAAAAACAAGGAAGAGGGAAGCTATTTTTACCTTTATGGAGACGAAAGCGAAACGTTTGGTTGTAAAGACGGATCATTTCACTAACAAAATAACTTCTTAAAAGAACTACAGATTCAGTTGTTAAGTGATGAAAAATGTCAAACTTCATTAAACAGCCCTTCATTAAAACATCATTAATTTATGAGACTTTGAAAAATTATCAACCACAACAAACTTGTTTTAAAATACATAAATATTAATTGGCTGAGAAAGAGCTGAGAAAAGCTTGATAAACAACATATTATACTTGATAGCTTTTATTTTCCTTGACAATAAAAATAAAATGAAATTTTCAATTAAACACATTCTTTTTTTCTGAATTTTGACAAAGAACAATATGAAAATTTTTGCCATACTTTTCTAGTTCCAATGATATATTTCATTTTTTAGGGTTTCGTTCATCTCACGAAACCCTATTCGTCTCGCTCCTCTGTCTGTCTGTCCGTCACAGGGCCCGTTCTCAGAAACTATACATGTTAGAGACTTGAAATTTTGGGTACTTATAGCTGAACACCTCACATCAAACAACAAATCATAAAATTTTGAAAAAGTTGGTAATTAACGGGCTAATTAACTTCTAAAATTAACCAATCCACCTTTTTAACGCAAATTCAAACGGACTTTCTCGAAATCATCCCTGTTTCTCCTAAGGGTTGCCAGTAAAATCAGCCGAATGCACGGTTACCACGGAGGAAATTAAGCAGAAAAATGAAGTGGAGATTTTAAAGTGAAATCGTATATCAGAAAATATTGGTGCGAGAAATTTGTAAATGAATTATTTTTAAAATCTTAGCGTTTGTTACCGCAGCAAATATTTTAAATTCTTGTTTAAGACTGCCACCATCCCGACCCATCTATCTACGGAAAGATTGCGTAAAGGAGTTTCGTTCAGATATGCTTTTGTTAAGAATAGAGTGCATTCCCTGGTGGTGGAATGTGGAACTAACATAACGCGATTTTGTTAAAATTAGGAAGTCTAACAAGTCGATCTGTTTGAAACTTTAAGATATTTTATAACACATAAGATAAAGTGTAAGAAAGAATGACACGCGAAATTCCGGGGAGGTGGGGGGGGCTAGATTTCTATTTAAAAAATTTGCGTTTCTGACCGCTTTAGGTGACTTACTGAGGGAGTCCTGAGATATATGCTACTTATTTAATATAAAATTGTCTAAAGTTTAGTTACCACTATTTCCTAATAGTAATTTCAGCAAATATCTTAATTAGGGTTTCGTTCATCTGACGAAACCCTATTCGTCTCGCTCCTCTGTCTGTCTGTCTGTCCGTCACAGAGCCCGTTCTCAGAAACTATACATGTTGGAGACATGAAATTTTGGGTACTTATAGCTGAACACCTCACATCATACGACAAATCATAAAATTTTGAAAAAGTCGTACATTTAACCCTTTGGGCTCCCGCATGTGTATTTTAAACAATTCTTTCTAAGTGAGCTCCTAATTAATTTGGAGGCGTGAAATTTTGCATACTTATAGCTGAACATCTCACATCAAATGACAAATCATAAAATTTTGAAAATGTCGTACGTTTAACCCTTTGGGGTCCCACATGTGTATTTTAAACAATTCTTTCTAAGTGAGCTCCTAATTATGTTGGAGACATGAAATTTTGGGTACTTATAGCTGAACACCTCACATCATACGACAAATGATAAAATTTTGAAAAAGTCGTACATTTAACCCTTTGGGCTCCCGCATGTGTATTTTGAACAATTCTTTCGAAGTGAGCTCCTAATTAATTTGGAGGCGTGAAATTTTGCATACTTATAGCTGAACACCTCACATCAAACGACAAATCATAAAATTTTGAAAATTTCGTAAGTTTAACCCTTTGAGGTCCCACATGTGCATTTTAAACAATTCTTTCTATGTGAGCCCCTATTTAGGTTGGAGGCGTGAAATTTTGCATACTTATAGCTCAACACCTCAGATCTCACGTCAAATAATAAATTTTGAAAAAGTTTTATGTTAAACCCTTTCAACTCCAGCTTGTGTATTTTAAGCCATTCTTTCTAACTGAGCCCCTAATTAAATTGGAGATTTGAAATTTTGCATACTTATTACAGAACACCTGAGGCCAGGCGACAAATCATAAAATCTTGAAAAAGGTCTTATGTTTAACCCTTTGAGCTACCACATATGTATTTGAAGCAATTCTTTCTAAGAGAGCTCCTAATTAAGTTGGTGACATGAAATTTTGCATACGTATAGCTGAATGCCTCAGACCACATGACAAATCATAAAATTTTCAAAAAGTCTTTTATTATTTACCCCTCTGGGCTCTAACTTGTGTATTTTAAGCAATTTTTCTAACCTCCGCCCTTTTAAGCCGGGGAGAAATTTTCCAACTTTTGCTGACACCCCTTTGACCATTCTTTCATATTGTGCACCATAGCCTTACATATTTTAGTTCCATTTTTTTTCGCCAGGTGCGTCTACTTATCTCAGGTGCTATGGGCCCAATCCCCTCGACTAATATATCAGCGGATAGTATGTAAAACGGATTTTCGTTCGGATACAGGTTAGTTTAGAATCAAGTGCGCCCCTGGTTGTGAAATGTGGAACTAACAGATTTTTCAAAAGGATAAATTGTTTTGAAAGGAATATTAAACGAAACCCTCTGTGCAATCTGTGATCACACTTACCCACTTGTTTAAATATTAATATTTACTATTTCAAAAACATTTTTACTAAAGTTCAATTACGCGTCCATTTTCAATTTTTCTGTTTTTCTACATTTTGAAACTGCTGCAGTTGCTTCATGGATGGAAATACAAAAAAAGAAAGAAAAAAGTACCCACTTATTCGGTTAATCACCTTTCCGTTTCTAATGGTTTCTGTTTTAAAATAATAATAATATTTATCTTTTAAAAATATATATTTTCCAAGGTTCGGTTCAATGTAAGTTTTTGTGTTTTCCGATTCCTTTTCACTAAAGAAGTCAGAAATTTTTGTTGCTCTGAAGTTGAGAAAAAATTCTCCAAAGCAAAATCTTCAATATTACTCAAGATTGTATAAAATGTTTCCAGCACATTGTTTTGCTGGGATTAGGGCTGGATTATTTATCAATATATCCTCAAATATTGATATGTTTTAATTATCACAATAACAATATCCAAACTCTGCCTCTGACGATATATCCCAATATCGATATCAAAGTTCTGAGTCTACCAATACATCCCAAGAAATATTTTTTATTTCCGTATCGCGACATTAAAACATGAAAAAAAGCGCAAAATATCCCGTACCAATATCTCAATACCTTCTCAAATCCTTACTTTAGCGAACGCAATTATTCAACACCCCGCTCTATTCAGAGCAGAATATCCCCTTCCAGTGATTATTTCTGTTTGTTCATATCCAAACATATCCCAATACGTATCGCAATACCTTCTCAAATCCTTACTTCAACGCCCCACTCTATTCAGAGCAGAATATCCCCCTTCAGTGATTATCTCTGTTTGTTCATATCCCAACATATCCCAATACGTTATCTACATTTGCTGTTGTTAACCGCATATTTCGTTGCTCGTTTGTTAGTGAATAAAGCTCCTTGCTCGTTCGTTACTGAATAAAGCTGTTATCGTCTGTGTTTAATTCCGCGGCTGCTGTTGGTGTAGACCTATTCATATGTATCAAGGCTTTGATATATCACGAGCTAAAATATGTGCGGAGTAAAGAATATTATTGTAGCTTAACAGCTGGAAAGCTCAGCTCGAGAAAAACCAATCAGAGTACGCTAATGGTACGCTTCGTAATAAGTAAGCTTCGCCTTTTTGCTTTTCGTTACCATGGCAAAGCCTCTCCGCTTCTTCATTGGTTGCTTTTGAGTTGAATTTCCTAGCCACTAACATCTAGAAATTGTCTCTGCTGTGCCGTATTATTCGTAGAACATTTTCGTATGATCTTATTTTACTGCCTTATTAGCGGTATAGTGAAGGTTTTTCGTGTGAATTTAATGTAAGCTGCCTCAGTATTTCACCTTAAAATGAATATTACTCAATGAAAAAAAAAAATCAATTAGTATAAAACTATTCCATGTGTCATTTGATTAATATTTCAAAAAACGTTTTAGTGTTGTATTGATGTAGTAAACAGATAAGAAGGCATAAATAGAGTGACGTTCATTTTTTACTTTGCATTTTTGAATTAAGATACTATGATACCATAGAAAAATATTGAGAAACAACATTTCTGCTGCATCTCCCATCCATTGGAACCTATTTAATTACAAATATATGAGTGTGACATGTAGCAATAAATTAATTTCGATTTTTGCTTTTGCGTTTCACTTATTTTAACCCTTTCAGGGGCAGAAAAATTCTGTTAGAAAAAGTACGAAATAATCAACCGACACCAGAATTTTAAAAAGAATTTCTTAGAAAATAAAAACTTGCTTTTCTACACTTTCATTATAAAAGTAAAATTTTATTAAAATTGTCTTTAAGCCGGTTGTCAGTTTCGGAGTTAAAATTAGTTGGTCACGCCGTGTGACTACCGCCCTTGAAATATATACAATGTATATAAATTTATTTATTTAAGGGATACTCTGTGAAAAAATAGGTATAAAACAATTGATTCATTGCTTTCTAGAACTGTTTGTATTTAAATTGCTGCTACCTACCTATCTTTCGAAATAAGGATTTTTTTCAACTCCTACGTACATTAAGGTAGTTATCGCAATATATCACCAATATCAATATTAACTGGTTGATATATTGCGATATTAAATTTCTGATATCATCCAACTCTAGCTGGGATAAATGCGTTTTAAAAGTTCCTATGTTTAGCATGAATTTAATGTGTACATTATTAATTTGTTAATTGTATACTTACAATTCTTTCTCTAATTCTTAAAGGTTACAAGAAGAAGAAATAAAACGTATGGCTGAAATGAAAAGGCGTGAAAAATTAGAAGACAAACTTGCTCGGTAAGTTATTTCATAATCATAAAATTTTATTTTGTGCTCTTTATAGTGTTTCGTACCTGAAAAGATAAAAATGGAACCCTTATAGTCTCTCTGTTAAAATCCTGATTATGAAAAATTACAGTTAAGACTCTCGAGTTTCAGATTTACTTTTTCTTTTTCCTTCTGTCAGGTTCATTCTGACTAGCTCAAGACTGTAATCCACAGAACCCGTAATAAAACTGAAATTTTAAATTTTACCATATTTTTTTATGGGAATTTGGGACTCGAACTGACAACAGAAAGACTGCAATAGTGTGTAAACGCAAATTCTGAATCACATTTGCAGACTTGTTTAGCTTTACAAAAAGTATACAAAGTAAAATTTTTTATTTCAAAATTAGATTATATATTTTTGTATGTGTAAAATATGTATGCACATATAAACACACACGCAGATAAATTGTCTCCTATTTTAGGTTCTTATGCATATCCACCAAGGCTGGGCGATATCTAGAATTAAATATCATGATAAATCGGCATCTTTGTATCATGATATTCCAATATTGATATTGCGACGTATGAACAAATAAGTAAAATATGAAGTAATGTATGAAATGGAATAAAGTAATAAAATGATTCATATTAGAAATATATGTACATTCATAATAAATGCATAACTTCAATATACATTATATATTTTATTAAAGATTAAAATTTTTTTAAAAATTATATCATTCTCAAATAGATTAATAAAAAACTATATATAAATAAGCAAATGTAAATAAATAAATGCTAAAACAAACTAGTCAGATGTGCCAATTGTGACATAAATAAATAGAGAGTTAATGTGCTGATAGATAAAATAAACAATCTTGAGTGCCGTAGGAGGATTGTATAGATGCCGATGATAAGATTGACTTAAGTGACGAGAATAAATATTTTGCCAATGATAGAATGTTATTGCAGTAAAAATAAAAAGAAATGGTCTTACTTAAATGATAAACAGTTGACACAAGAGGCTTGTTCAAGGCAGATAAGAAGTTACGATAAATCCAACTTTATTAATCACATGGAGAGGTAGGAAGGTAATAGAAGAGGTAGGTCACCGTACATGACGTAAACGTTCCACATAGAATTATCAAAAACTTAAAGTAATTCCATGACAATAATAAATGCTGGTTGATCCTGGTTAAAATTATTCTTTAGAGAATGCCTTGATGAAAAAAAGTCCAAATAAAAATGCATAAATTAAACAGCCGGAGATCAAAGATAAACTTTTATATATCGAGAATTAGCTATTGAAGAACATCCTAGTCTTAGAATCGCTCTTTGAATTCAGGCTCACGGCCGAAATCCAAAAGACAATCAAATTGTCAAAAAATACAATATCAAAACTTTCGTAAAAAATCTGTTAAAAACTAGTTGCACTTGGTATATACACCATGTAAACAGGGTTTACAAAAGTGCATCCACAATTGATTTAAATCTATTAGTTAAATTAAAATTACGTATTATGAAAAGAGAGAATAGAAAACAAAAACTCTCCGAGAGAGAACGAACTTTTTAATTCACGGAGCGAAGACACACCCTTAATGTCACATGGGTGACATCACTTGCAATACGTGCTGGTTCTAAAAATAGATCAGAAGAGAGGGGGAAATCTGAAATAAAACTTATCTGCTACTTTAGGAAAAAAAAGGAAAGAAAAAAAAGATTTGAATGATGTTGAGTCGAAAATAAATAATTTAAAATGGGCGAGATAAGAATGTTGTACTACAAATTAAAATAAATGTGATTACTACATCACACCAATCGCAAAAATTTCTTCCATCTCTACATGTTAATACTTATAAATTCACTATCTCAGTACCAAAATTAAATAACTATGTATGCCCATCATGAATATTCTAAAGATATAGGTTCACTAAATTGTATACATTTAAAAGGAGATATACACATCGCATCTTTCAAACAAATCATTGAATTTCTCCACCAACCTTATTAAATGTCTGTAACCAAAATTCCTAATCCAAAAATCATAAAAGCAACACCTGTTGGACAGTATACACCCAAGACTAAAGAGGATCTACTTATGTGAAACCGTAACAAAATATGGCGTTTGATTAAAATGTGTGCATTAGTTTTTTTAGATAAAGCTATCGCTAAAATCGTAGAAAATGCAGCATAGCAGTGCCACCTATTGAGCGATTAACACTTAGTCATAACAGATAATATTAACACTTATTAACTTAATCAGCAACAAGTTATGTCAGCGTCTGCCTGAATTTGAAATGTTATGAAAATATGTGCAATACTTCTTGAGAAAAAGCTATAGCGGAAATTGTGAAAAATGCAGCATAACAGCGCCACTTATGGGGATATAAATATCAAACCCTAATCAGTAAAATTTATGTCAACGTCTAACTGAATCTGAAAGTTTGATAAATATCAGTGCATTAGTTCTTCAGCTATTGCGAAATTCGTGAAAACTCAGCATAGCAGCGCTACCTGTTGGGCCATTTATGCCATGAACTAATCAGCACCAATTTACAAGGTGTAGCTGAATTTGAAATTTGACAAAAATCTGTGCATTAGTTTTTGAGATAGTTATTGTGAATATCGTAAAAAATGCAGCATAGCAGCACTACCTGTCAAGTAATTTACACTAATTTATAACGAGATATAAAAGAATCTGAAATTTTGTTAAATTCCGTGCATTAGTTCTTGAGATAGAGTGCCTACAAAATTTTTGTCACAAACAGACAGACAAACATTTTCTAAAAATAGTCAAATTGTGTTCAAGACTTTCTAAACATATAAATCTGCCGAAATCTGGAAGGCAAAATTTTCATGAATCCAATACTTTCTTCTTGTAAAGATAGTAGAAAGTAAAAGAACTAAAAAAAATTTCGTTAACAAAGAGAGAATAATAATAATTTGGTTAAAGTCAGTTTTTGAATTGTTTATATTGCTGTTGTGCTGTTATGTTTAAAATTGTCTTACTATATGCTGGTGTCTCTGACAAAAAACTCTTAGTTTATTTTATTTCATTTTTATATTCTCCTTTTTTTTTTTCTTTTTTTTTTTTTTTTTTTTTTTTTTTTTTTAAGAAAGAAAAAATAAAACTCTGCATATGCTGCAAATCACAATAAAATATGTTTCAAAATTTACCTTCCCCTTGACTTCATTCTTCCGTTGTCCATGTATGCTGTGTACATGAAGCGCAATAATCAACTATTTGAACTTCGGCATCTCTTACACATATTTTATTCGGATGGAACCACTTTTTTAAAAGAAGTTTCTTTCAGGTACACAATTTCAAAAATGCTCCAATTAAATAAAGAAAATTTTATTATCCTTTATTAAAGGTGCCAAAAACAAATTTTGAAAGGAAAGATGATGTCAATGCAGCGGCAACAACGGACTGCAAAGGATTAAATAACTTTATGCAATAGCGGATAAGGATTTTAATGAGTTACTGTCCCTTTCAACTAATTTCTTGCTATTACATTTAAAAAATCTGTGAATGTGCCAGAATGTTTTGCATGAAATAATACTTTTTTGAGAAACAGACCCAATAATTTAAATTTAAAAAATTCTGAATTAAAAAATATACATTTTCCTAACCTTTAGGACTATTTTTTATGCTTGTACTATCGAGGAACTTGGATGAAGATCTAATGCGTTTCAACCAATGTCTGCTAAATGAAGAGAAAAAAAAAACTAACCCCTCCCCTCACACACACACTGAACAATTTACGTCTCTCTTTTGATCGTCAGTGCATAAACTTTAACTGCTCAATTTTTCTGCCGTTTCTTATTTTGAATTCTAGTGACATTAAATAAATAGTGCCATCTAAACATTCTCTCGCTCTCCCCACAAACAAACGATGGCAGAAGCAGTAGAATACCAAATACTCACATATGTCACACGAATGTCAATTTTTAAAAGAAACTGCCAGGAGAAAAAAATGAGCTTCACAGAAGCAAAAATATCTGCATTTCAAAACAAAGAACCTGGAATAAACATTAAGAAATATTGCTATGGAAGTATTATTTCATTTGTCCAATTAAATCCACTGTTGTAAATAAAATGTAATGTTTCATTTCTTTATCTCCATGATTCACATATTGTTCAGTAACAAAGAGCAAATATTCATCAACACCGCTGAAATCTAAATACCAGATTGAAATAAAAACAATATCATTTGCTGTCGGAAACTGCATGAGAAAAACCAGCTGTATGATATTTATCGCCCGTCATCTGAACACCGAAACTATCGCTTTATCCTCTTTTGAGAGAAATCACACCGTTAGTATCTGTAAAGTTTTAAGAATGATAGAATATAGATTTTCTCTTTATTGAAAAGAATTAAACATAATGAAAAACAGTACCTTCTTTTTTCTTGACTGCTTGCTGAACTTCGTCATTGAATAATTTATTCCGGGAAGGCAACTTTCGAAATAGATGAATTGAAATAAACAAGAAAGTTGTCGAATGTGCATTGGTGAGTCGAGATAAAAAGCATACTTAAAGAATAAAGAATTCACTTAAATGAATATGATTTAACATGACTTTTCATAATTTTAATTGAACGGAATAAGGTTTAGATTTTATCCACTTCACATCACAAATCAAAACATTGCAGCATTCGATCTTAGTCCTGCAGCGAATGCAAGAAAAATAAAGCAAATGAAAATTGTTCTTTTAAAGAGAAAAGACAATGATTAATATTCATGATACATAAAAATGACAGAATTTTAAAATTAAAAAATAGTTAAAAATAATATGAATTAGAATTAAAGTCTTAATTTTTAAAGCAGTAAATAGCTCTGAACAGAAAAACAGCTTTTCAGATTTTTAGTGCTGCCATCTAGTATAAGTGGAGCATACTAAAAGTTATTTTTACAATTAAACAGTATCTTCAAAATTCGCTATCACACTGCCGAAATTAAATGACAATCTATACCCATCATGAATATTCTAAAGATATAGGTTCACTAAATTGTATGCATTTAAAAGGAGATATAAGCATTGCATCTTTCAAACAAATCATTGAATGTCAGCACCAACCCTATTGGATGTCTGTTCATTATGGACCAAAGTTCATAATCCAAAAGGCATAAAAGCAACACTTGTTTGACAGCCTACACCCAAGCTTAATAAGGATATATTTATGTGAAACCAGGGTTGGCATTTTTGCCGGCAAAAAGGTATTTTTGCCAGGACAGTGGCAAAAACTGGAAAAAACCAGGGCAAAAATGGAAAAAACCGGCAAAAATGGCAAATTCTTATTTGACTTTAATGTGTAATAAAATCTCTAAGCTAATAAGGATAATAATGGTATAAACAATTAATTTTAATAACATATTTAATATTTCATTTAATTTGCTTAATAAATATATTTAAATATTTTTACATATTTTAAATCTTTATAAAATAGGTAGGATTCAGTCTAATGCTTAGGAATTTAAGAGCCAAATTAAAAATCAGATATCTATTTTTTTTTTTTTCTTAAGCAAAGTATTTTGTCAGGCATCAATATTTTTTTAGTTATCAAAGGTTATAACTTTGTTACTTTTGTTTTATGTAAAGAGTCTTAAAAATATGTAAATAAATAAGTCTTTGGTACTAGTTTATAACTATTTATCTGATGAAAATAGTGTGCTACAGATAAAAAAATGTAATTAAATTAAATTCAATAATTATATTCACTCCCCCCCCCCCCCCCCCCCCCCAATACTCTTTTGAAATTCTCAAATCCAGCAGTCTATTGTCAAATGACCACAAGACAGATAACAAAATACCAGAGTATTGCACCCTGCTTACCACATTTTTCAAAATTAAAAAAGCAATTTGAACGAGCAGTTTTGCCGTGTCATCTTGTAGCATATTTGTTACATCCAAAGTACAGAGGTGAACTTTTAAATTATGAACAAAAGGAAAGCTGTAAAGCATGGTTGTGTAAAATTAATCCCGACTTTATATCTCATATTATTAATTTCGAGCTAAAAGAAAAACCCTTCCCTAATTCATATTTTGCAGAAGTGATTAATAGTGTCAATGCTCATAATTGGTGGAGAAGTATCAAAAAAGCTTGTGAGATTTCAAAAGACTTCTGTTCATTAGTTGCACACCTTCAAATATATCCAGCAAGTAGTGCTGCTATTGAAAGATTTTTTTCAAATTTTTCATTTGTGCAAACTAAAATTCGAAATAAACTGTCAACAAATATTCTATCTAAACTAGTTTATTGTTATGCTATGCTAAAACAGCACAAATTAGGTTGTGATGGAGATATCGCTGAATTATTTGAAATTGAAATGTTCTGCTTTAAATATAATTTTATATTAAAAAATTGAATTTAGAATATAATTGTTTATTTGAATTTCTAACGCATATAAACATAAATGCTTTACTCATTTAGAGCCTCTACAGTTCTATTATGTGAATAATCATTAATAATTGTATAAACAATCAAGTTCTCTATTCATTTATATAAAATTAATATTTTTTTCATTTATAAATTATGTTATAAAAGTTGGTATTTGTTCATAAAATGCATAATTATACTTATTTAACTTAGAGTTCAAAAATAAATTTAGAGTATTCATTTTTTAACTAAGTATTAAGTTTCTTTTTTCTTTCATGAAATATATTTTTCTCTTTTTCTGCAAAAAAAATTAAATGGACAGCCTATTTTTGCCACCACTTTGGCAAAAACCTATTTTTGCCGGGACGGTTTTTTCCGCGGTTTTTTCCACCTATGGCTAAAACTTGCCAACCCTGTGTGAAACTGTAACAAATGTTCTGTTTGATTAAAATCTATGCATTAGTTTTTGAGATACAGCTATCGCGAAAATCGTTGAAAATACGCTACCTATTGGGTGATATAAAACACACACACAAAACAACACAAAAACCTAATCAGCAACAAATTACCCCAACATCTAACTGAATCTGAAGTTTCATGAAAATCTGTGCATTAGTTCTTCTAATATAGTTATTGCGTAAATCGCAGAAAATGCATTGTCACGTATTAGGCGATTAACACCAAAACTTAATCAGCAACAAGTTATGTCAATGTCAAATTGAATCTGAAGTTTTATGAAAGTATGTGCGATACTTCTTGAGAAAGAGCTATAGTGGAAATTGTGAAAAATGCAGCATTACAGTGCTACTTATTTGACTATAAACACCAAACCTTACACAGTAAAACTTATATCAACATCTAACTGAATCTGAAATTTGATGAAAATTCGTGGATTAGTTCTTCAGACAGAGCTATTGCAGAAATCGTGAAAACTCAGCATAGCAGCGCCACCTGTTGGGCAATTTACACCAAAAACTAATCAGCACCAATTTACAAAGTGTAACTGAATCTGAAGTTTGACAAAAAATCCATACATTAGTTCTTGAGAAACCCGGAAGTCAATACTTTCAATATTCAATAATATAATGAATTCAGTACTTTTTTCTTGTAAAGACTAGGGGGCTCTGCCCCTTCTGCTTGCTACACTCACCGATTCCCCCACCTCTGCGCAATCGCGTTGCGATTCCATTCGGTATCGTATTTTCTAGTCAACCCTATACATAATTGTTTCGCATTTCCAATCTGGATCGCTTTGCGATCACTTATTCTCTATGCATTCAATTTTTAGATTCCAAAAAGTCTATCGAAATGCAGAAGATTCTTCCCTTTCCCCACCCATCCTATCTAAATTCTCTACTTTCATGGTTTTCGCTACACAATTCCTGCTAAGAAAAGTCAGAAAGCTCTGATCAATCAGATGTGTTTTGAATGTTCATTGGTCCATTTCCAACTCTTTTGGCCCATTTCAAAATCGTTACTTTTTTTAATATATAGAAGGATAGAAGAAAGTAAAAGAACTAAAAAAATATCATTGACAGGGAGGGGGGGAAAATAATTTGGCTAAAGTTAATTTTTTATTTGCTTATATTTTATAATTGTTACATTTTTATATTGTTGTTGTGCTGTTATGTTTAAAATTATCTTAATGCATCAGCGTCTCCGAAAAAAACTATTAGTTTATTTTATTTCACTTTTACATTCTCCATTAAAACATAAAATAAAATAAAATTCTGCATATGCTGCGATTCACAATCAAATGTGTTTCAAAATCTGCCTTCTCCTTGATTTCTTTATTCTGTCGTCCATGTATGCTATATACATGAAGTGCAATAAAAAATAGTTTTGTACAATAGCGGGTAAGGATTTTAATGAGTCACTGTCACTTTCAACTAATTTCTAATTTTATATTTAAAAAATCTGTGAATGTGGCAGAAATTTTTGCATGAAATAATACTTTTTTGAGAACAGCCCTAAGAATTTAATAAAAAAAATTCTGAATTAAAAAATACCTTTTCCTAACCTAAAAAAAAAACTTTTCCTAAAAAAAAAACTCTCACACGCACAGCACACCTAAAAATTTGTCTCTCTTTTGATTGTCAGCTTCAAACTTTAACTGCGTAATTTTTCTACCCTGTTTGTTATTTTGAATTCTAATGACATTAAATAAATAAACAATCTAAATATTCTCTCCCATTCCCTACAAACAAATGATGGCAAAAGCAGTAAAATACCAATACTCACATACAATACACAAATGTCCATTTTTAAAAGAAACTGTGAGGTGAAAAAAATATGCTTCATAGAAGTAAAAATATCTGCATGTTTAAAATACCCCCTAGAATACACATTAATAAATATTATATCACTCACTATCGGAAATTGCATGCAAAAACCAGATGTATGATATCTATCGCCCGTCATCTAAACATCGAAACGATTCCCTTTTTCAAAAACAATTTAGGCTAAGAGAAATCCCACTGTGTATCATGATAGTATCATGATAATCCAAAAAGAGGATTTGATATTTCATATCACGATTGAAGCTGTGAGAATCTTGAGGAGTCATCATGGTTTAGGGTGAGAGAAGTCACACTGTTCGTATTATGATGATCGAAACCGATTATTCGACATTTAATATCACTGTTGAGGCTGGGAGAGTCTTGAGGAATCATCATGGTTTAGGCAAGGAAAAATTACTCCGTTAGTATCATGATCATCAAAATCGTATTTAATGTCACGGTTTAGAATTGTAGAATCTTAAGTACCCGAGGTTGAAGAAGCACTCATTGCAGTTTAATGAAAAATTATGATAATCGCAGTTTACATCGCGATTATGATATTTGTGATATACTGTTGTATAGGATTTTTTTATATCGTTATCTCAATTTATATTTTATATCAATTTTATTGGTTTTATCAATATACCGCCCAGCCCTAATGTCCACACACATTCAGTTGCTGACGATCATGCCTTAGAAATGTTAACCAACCTCCAACTTAAATAATTGATGTGCTACTATTTTTCATATTCAAAAATTGGCTGATCTGAATAATCTATAATAAAAAATGTATTGTTTTATGTTTCTCCTTCAAGATGGAATAGATAATGATATGTATGTATGCACATTAATTGGTACTTGTTTCTTCTCCAAAAATGTGCTTTATCAAGCGTTTGCACGTTTCCAGGTGCTTTTTTTTTAGAACTAAAATGTTGCCACTCTCCATGTATTATGTATTTTTCATGATCTTGGTATTTATAATAAGAAATTGCACAAAAAACTTAATATGTAATGTGTAAATAATGCTTATTGATAAAATCTAGGCTGATTAAATTTTGGCTTTGATTGCTCAACAGCAGATAGGGGTGCTGTTATCCTATCCTATTCTATTCTGTAGAAATGCACCAAATTTTATATTTATTAATTTAAATTATATGTTTGTTCCATTTTAGTTTTGAATATCAAAAAGGGGCACAGCTTTTTTTAAATCCGCTGATCACTGCAACTCCATGTTCAGACAAACGCACTGTTATTCCAGGGCTCCCAAATGTAGTCCCCTTTTGTTCCCTTTTATGCATTTGGTCCCCTTACTAGGTACTAGGGAAAAAATTTCAAAAAAATTACCAATGTGGAAAAATCGTTGCAAAACGCAAAAAAACTCTTAAAATCACTAAAAGTTCAAATATCGCTGAGAATAAATTTGACTATAGTTGGCTAAAACATTGTTTGTAACTGGAATTCTTTCACAAACGTCAAAAAATCACCGCAGAATGTGAAAAAAAATGTTAGAAATTCAAAAATTACAGTGGTCAAAATTTACTACATTAAGCTAGAAGTGAAAGCAAATATCAAAAAATTGTAAAAAATAAAAATAGAAAAATAAAATAAAATAAAATTTCATGAAAAATTTTCAAAAAATCTAAGAATCTCTGTACAAATTCCGAATAAACTTTTTTGAAAAAGGGGCAGCATTTACTGTATTTTGCTAAAAAATTAAAACTGGATTCCATGTACTAAAGTAGAATAATCACTGCATTAAAATCCCATAAAAAAATCACTAAAAATTCAAATAATTGGAGTAGATAAAATGTATTATAGTAGTCTAAAACAGGGATGCCGCGGACGCGCTATAGCGCGTAAATTACGCGAAAAATCGGAGACGGGACGCAAAAAAATGGTTCTTACGCGTACCGTAGGACGCGTAATTTCGTCAAAAAATCGCGGAAAAAAAGCCGATTTTCGTCAAAGAATCGCGAAAAAAGCGCAAATCTCATCAAAATATCGCGCAAAAACAGCAATTTTCGTAAAAGGGCCGCGAAAAAATAGTGTATTTCGTCAAAGGATCGCGAAAAAGAAGCGAATTTCGTCAAATAATAGCGGAAATAAGCGCAAATTTCATCAAAATATTGCAAAAAAACGCGATTTTCGTAAAAGGGCCGCGACAAATTAGCGTATTTCGTTAAAAGATTGCGAAAAAATAGCGAATTTCGTCAAAAAATCGCGGGAAAAGGCCTAATTTTGTCCAAGAATCGCGAAAAAAGGGCAAATCTCATCAAAATATCACGCAAAACAGCGATTTTCGTAAAAGGACCGTGAAAAATTAGCGTATTTTGTCAAAGGATCGCGGAAATAGGCTCAAATTTCATCAGAATATCGCGTAAATAAGCTCAAATTTCATCAAAATATTGCGGAAATAACCGCAAATTTCATCAAAATATAGCGAAAAAACGCAATTTTCGTAAAAGGGCTGCGACAAATTAGCGTATTTCGTTAAAAGATCGCGAAAAATAGCGAATTTCGTCAAATAATAGCGGAAAAAAGCCGAATTTTGTCAAAGGATAGCGAAAAAATAGCGTATTTCGTCAAAGGATCCCCCCCAAAATAGCGTAAAAAAACAATTTTCGTCAAAGGATCTCGAAAAAAAAAACACAAATTTCATCAAAATATCGCGTAAAAAAACGCTATTTCCGTAAAAGGGCTGAGGCAAAACAGTGTTTCGTCAAAAGATCGCGAAAAAATAGCGCATTTCGTCAAAAAATCACGGAATAAAGCCGAATTTTGTCAAAGTATCGCGGAAAAAACGCGAATTTCGTCAAAATAACGTGGAAAAACTGTGAATTTAGTCAAAGCACCAAAAAAGATGTGCCAACTAAACTTATAGGTAGAAACTTCATAAAATGGGATTTAATTTTTTTATGAGATTCTTAAAAATACAGAATGATTTCAGTGTACTTTGATAATATATTCAGTAGGTGGACCAGTGAAAAATCCCCCCCCCCCCCCTTCTTCTTACTGCATTGAAATGTCTCCCACCTTCAGAACATTTAGGATTTGATGTTTATTAATGATTCAGATGTAAATTTCCCTTCCAAGGAAAATATCTGATTCCAACACAGACCTATGCTGACAAATAATTCAATGGGAAGTATAATGAAAGCACCTATCCATTCAACAAAAAGTACACCTTTACTTAACATAAGTATTCTTTTTTTCAGCAAAAATATCTTTTTCAATAAACCTGTCTTGCCCCTTTTTAAAAGAAATGCAAACATTAGTGATACTTGTTTTGTTAGTGGAACTTGGTATCTTCTACTCTCAAATAAACATTATTTTACAATTAAAATTGTATTTTGCATTTTTACTTTTAAAAAAGTAAAGAAAATTTCTCTTAATATTTTTTAAAAATATCTTATTTGAGTGCAAATAATACTGGTTTTAATCCATTATTTAATTATTATTAAAACAATAATTAATGCATTTCATTTATCTTTTCCAAATAAACAAGTTTCATTTATTCCTTTAAAATATAAATTATTATTGATGGGGACCCGCTTTTGTAAAAAAGGGACCCAGATTTTTGAAAACCCTGGGTCCCGAGGACCCAGGTTTTTTCAAGTACAGCGGCATCACTGCTTAAACATTGTAACCAGAATTGACAAATGTGAAAAAAATCATCACGGAACGTAAAAATTTATTATTTTTTTTTTTTTTAGTCCTAACAATTCAAATCTGAGGGCACAATCGCAGAAGGACAAAATTTTCTACATTCAAGGTAACCGTTTAAAACCGAATTCCTTTCACAAATGTCAAAAAATCTGCAAAATGTGGAAAAAAAAGGTAGAAATTTGCAAAAAATAAAAAAAATGCTGTACAAATTCCAAATAAACTTTATAGAAAAGAGGACAAAATGTACTACATTGAGATGAAAAATTTAAACAGGATTCCTTTTACTAATGTGAAAAAATACCATGAAACGTAAAAATAAAAGTGCATTAAAAATTACATTTAAAAAAATCTAATTGAAAACTCCAAAAACTGGCTTTGAGGTGTATAACCTTTAGGCAGGTTGCACACTGAGGTGACACATTCGACATGTTGCTCGGTTTCAGGAAAAAAAAAAAACAGGTTTGAAACGGCCTTCCGTCGTCTCAGTGTGCAACCTGTCTTAGATATACAGGTACAGTCGAAGGGGAAAAAAGTAAACACCCCTACTAACTCTGCAATAAATTATCGTAAAAGAAAGTTACTGGTACCAAACATTTCGAAATAGCGTCCACTTTTAAATGATGTATATGGCATTTGCTTAAGGGGCCATCTATATATCAAAATAAACCCAAACTTCATTTTTTTCAATGGCAATATCCGATTCTGACACCATGAATAAATTCTATACCCTTCAATTACCCTAAATACAAATTTTCATGAAATTTCTACAATTAGTTTCAGAGATATTAATTATTTTAAAATGAGCCTATTTTAGGGGCTGTATCCAAATTGAAGTTCAGTACTCGATTGTTGAAATGCTACAGAATGACTAAGTCACTTCTATTAATGTATTATTTCTTATCAGTATGACCATTTTACTCAATATGTTTCAATTATTGTTATATACAGTGTTGGTAATAACAACACAAGGAATATGGGTCTCAGGGGGGGGGGGGGGGCGCCCTCCATGGGGGGTCATTCTAACGGAACCTAATCCGCATTTACTCAAGGAACTCCCAGCTTCGAAGAAAATTACAGAAAACTCCGAGTGATTAGGCCGGCAGGTACGATTGGGTTCGAACCTAGCACCTCCCGTCGACCAGCTTTGAGAACTGAACCTCTTGGGCACTGGTAGGGTAGCTATATACAGTAAAATCCTCTTCAATATTCATTTTATAATGTTTGCAAGTGTTAAGTTATCTGATTTTAAAATATATAAGACATCTTTAATTAAAATAGTTTTCAAATGTGTGAATGTTATTGAAATTTTATGTGTTTTTATAATGTTTTTTCTCAGATTTTGAATTTATTTAACTCTTTGTTTTCTGAATTTATTTGGCAGAAATGTGAAGAATATCGGCAAATACAAAATTTAGAATAAAAAATAGCATGTAGGAAACAATGTAGAAAAAACCAGACAAATTGATTTTTAGTCTGAAAATAAATCCCAAGTCAATTGCTGATGGAATATTTAAAAAAAAAAAAAAAAAAAAAAAAAAAAAGAAAAAAAAATTTGACATTGATCTGTTTGAAAGGCTGGGGTGGGGGTGGTTATTATGTCTTGTTAGATCTTTTCAGGTATGTTCACATGGTTTATATTCTGATTTATTTGAAGAACTAAATCTATGCTAAAAAGACATCAGAATAATTTTACATTCATTATTCTCCTTTGAAATACTGTTAATAATTCTATGATTAAACTTATTTTGCTATTTCATTTTAAATTAGCTAGCTTTCAGGTTAGCTTAAGATCACAAGGCACTGAAATATGGTTTACACTTTGCTAACATCGTAAGACAGACGTACGCTCTAAGTTGATCTTAAGCTCGGCACCGCAATCTCTGCTGAAATATTTCAATAAAATTAGTAAAATATTTTTTCAAATTATGCTTTTCTGCACATGATAGACAGCCCCTTAAGTCAGCATCTTGATGTTTTTTAAGCATAATTCAAAAACTACTTGGAAGAAAATTTTGAAATTTTGGATTAACATAAAGCAGGACTTAATCAAAATAAATCCATCAAAAAAATTGTAAGTTGCAATTCATAATTTATTTCATAATTCATTTTATAAAAGTTACAAATTCAATGTGTTTATGTTTGGATTTTTAGTATTATAACCAAGCAAAAAATTAGCACATTAGGATTATAATTTTAGGAGATATTAATAAAAATTTAAGAATGTAATTTAACATTACAAGCACCAAATTTTGATTGTTTATAATTCAAAAACTTATCATTCAAATCAAGTGACTTGAAATTTGGTGTCTAGGCATAATTTAAAGTGAAGATTTAAAATATCTTATCCAAATTAGGTTTTGTGATTGCAAAAAACAAAGTTTGAGTTGATTTTGATATATAGATGGCTCCCTAAGCAAATTTTATATACATCATTTAAAAGTAGACTGTTTTTCCCCCAATCTTTTGGTATGAGTAACTTTCCTCTATGATAATATGTTGCAGAGTTAATAGGGATGTTTATTTTATTTTTCTTTAAATGTACCTTCATGCCAAATCCTGTAGCTCTATGGTCTGTGCACAGTGATCTCTTCAGTACAAAGACACACAGACAAACTTCAGTCTTTATTATTATAGATTTTTTTTTTTTTCCAATTTTGATGGAGAAGTATATCCCAGCTATTAAAGGAAATCTTAAACAATTTCCTCTTTTTTTTTTTATATTTCTTTAATGTATAGTCATTAGAAGAAAGTATTGGGATCATGAAAATTATTTCCATTTTGGACAGATTTACACGATTTGGTTGACCTGAATATGATAAGTTTTTGAAAATCTCGCTACATGTGATACAAATTTTGTAGCCATTCTATCACAAAAACTAAAACATAGAATTTCATCAAGCACCATATTTAGCTGACCTTAGCACATACAGGTGCTAATTAGGTTTTAGTGTATATGGCCCAACAGGCGCTGCTGCTATGCTGCATTTTTCTTAATTTACATGCTAACTATATCTCAGTAACTCTGGGGTAAAATTTCATCCAGTTAACCCTTGCCACAAATTGATGATGATAAAATTTAGGTGTATTTCGCCCAACAGGTGGCACTAGTGGTGGCACTTTTTAACAATTTCCATGATAGATCTCGGGATATTTTGGGAGGAATTTCACCAAATTTAATACGTAAGATGATTATGAATAACTGTTGATTCAATAGTGGTTTTTTCACTCCGCAAGCTGTGTTGCTATATTACACTTTTTCCGATGAACATTATAGCTTATTAAAGCAACATTTAGAATGATTTATTTCAGACTTTCACACAATTTATACAATAAACCCAACATGAGTGAAAAATTAGTCGAGGTCAAGAATCAAATCTGGGATTACAGCTGTTTCTAACCACTAAGCTAAGATATTGGTCAGGACAGCTTAAGTGGTTAAAGCAACAGCACAGTATGCTGTAGTTCCAGGTTTGTTTCCTGACCCCAGCTAATTTTTCACTCGTATTGAGTTCATTGTTTAAATTGTGTGAAAGTCTGAAATAAATCATTCTTTAAGTGTACCTTTAATAATAATGCATTCAGACTTTAATTTATGTGCTTTAATATTATAGCTTATTTCAGCTTATATTGTATAGGAGAAAGGAACATAAATTTTATGTTTGATATTAATAGTTAACAATATATATGTTAGCAAAACAGCACTGAAAACTGGCGATATGAAGCAATTAAAATAATAAAACTTTGTAAGAATCACCATAAAATAAAAACAAAACATAGGACGTATTTTGAGATAAAAATATAACAGCTCGTCATCAGCTACAGTGAGCACGTGTCCGTAAGGGGACAAGGTCAAAAATGAACTGAAAGGTAGAGAATGTTGCAAAGAATGCGACAGATGGCGCTAACTGAAAGGAGCACATGCAAAAGAGAAAAGTGTTACCAAAATGATAGAAGAGAAATTGATGGGGAAAAAAATGGAAATAAAAGAAATAAAATAAAATAAAATAAAAGAAGTAAATAAAAAAATGTAAATAATAATAATAAATAAAGAAATATAAAAGAATAAAACAAGAAAAAACCAAAAAATCCTCTTTTTTTAACAAAATAAAAAGAAGAAATGAGGGAAAAGAATTACAAAAGTAATTTCCACGCTGGAGATAGGAAAGGAGGTAATGAGATATCATTGACAAGATTAGCAGAATTTTTAGAAATAAAATACGCTTCATGAAAATCCAAGTGAGAGGGAGAGGCAGGGGAAGAAATAATTTTAAACCATGCAGAAATTGAAACAATGACTGGAAGACCAACAGTGAGAAGCAATCGAAGATTTAGAGATTTCTTGATTTGCAATATACCTCTGATACTCACCTAATCTGAATTTTAAAGCTCTTTGTTTGACCAATATAACCTAAATTGCAAGAGCAAGGAATAAAATAAACACCCCACTGGTTCTCATTAGGAATAGGATCTTTTAGAGAAGAGAATTCAATTTTAAATTCAAAAAATTTAAGAAGATTTGGAGAAGAGAATTTAAATTTAAAATTAAATTATCTTCTCTAAAGGACCCTATTCCTAATGAGAACCGGTGGGGTGTTTATTTTATTCCTTGCTCTTGCAATTTAGGTTATATTGGTCAAACAAAGAGAGCTTTAAAATTCAGATTAGGCGAGCATCTGAGGTATATTGCAAATCAAGAAATCTCTAAATCTTCGATTGCTTCTCACTGTTGGTCTTCCAGTCATTGTTTCAATTTCTCCATGACCAATTATTTCTTCTCCTGCCTCTCCCTCTCACTTGGATTTTCATGAAGCATATGTCGTACATTCTAGTTTCCTCTTCGGCTAAGAAAATGTCTCTAAGTGCCAATATGAACTTTTTAGTTGATAAGTTTGAAACTAATTCAAGGTGGACAGCATGAGTCACAGCACACATGAATAGAGCTATGTAAACCTTTTCGGTGTTATCTCCATTTTTTATATAAACAGGGCCGGTGAAGTCTACTCCAGAGACGGAAAATACCAGGGTTTCTGAGATTCGATCTCTGGGAAGTTGCACCATCATTTGTTTTGCTGGCTTCACTGCATATTTTCGACATATGAGGCATTTATTGATGGCTGTTTTAACTGCTTGCCTCCCCTTGGGAATCCAGTAATTCTCACGCAATTTACATAGTGTAGCTGCAACACCACTATGAAGCATTTTGTTGTGCTCTCGTAATATTAGCAGTTCTGTAAATCGAGAGTCCTTTGGTAGGAGGATTGGATGCTTTTCTGCATAAGTATATTTACACTTGTCCATCTTCCCTTTATTCTTAATGAATCATTTTCATCAAGAAACGGCGCCAATGATTGTAAGCTAGATTGTTTTGGAAGTTCACTCGTCGATTTAAGCAAATCAATTTCTGGTTTATAAAATTGTTTCTGGACTGACTTAATGAAGAATATTTCCGCATCTTGAATTTCATTGGCAGATAAGGGACCATCGTTTCCAGGTAGTTTTCTAACTTTCCTTATAAATTGTTTGACCCATGCAATTGTTCGAAGTAGTTTTTGAATACTACTAGAGTTTCCTAAATTTTTTATGAGTTCATTGTTTTCAATAGTGCATTCATTAACCAGAATATTTTTCTGGCGTTCTAACATGTTGTCATTACCTGAAAATTTTTTTGATTGTGCAGGCCAATCTGTGGAACTGGTTAACCAAGACGGTCCCAGCCACCATAATGAATTTTCATTTAAAGACCTCAATTGCAATTCTCTCGTCAACAAGTCTGCTGGGTTTTCTTTGCCTGAGCAATGGTTCCAATTTTTAGGATCTGATATGTTTTGGATTTCTGCCACTCGGTTACAAATGAATGGTTTCCACTCTGTTGCTGAACTCTTGATCCAGCTCAAAACGATTTGTGAATTGGTCCAAAAAAGTGTATTTGTGCAATAGTCATTGAATATTTTATTCAAATATTTATAGATTCTCTGCTATAACTGCTCCCATCAACTCCAGATGAGACAGTGTTAGACTATTAAGAGGAGCAACACGTGATTTTGACATTATAAGAGAAGTTTTCACTTTTCCGTTTTTGTTTATGTATCTGAAGTACGCAACAGCTCCATATGCTTTGTCACTAGCATCGCAAAAAATATGTACAGTTACTTCTGTTGGATTTGCACCTTCCAGAAAATATTTTCTATCGACTGATACATTTTTGAATTCTTGAACATCCACTAGCCAGTTTCTAAATCCAATATCTAGATCTTCGGGAAGTACTTTGTCCCATCCGAGCCCTTTTAGCCATATTTTCTGCATTAACAGCTTAATTCTGGTTATAACGGGGGGCTATATATCCAGCGGGATCATACATTTTTGCTGCAGCACGCAGGACTGATCTTTTAGTGGCCAAACTAGTGATAGCTGTAACATTCTGAAATTCCAATGAATCAATTTTTATAATGTCTTTATTAGTGTTCCATTCCAGTCCCAATAACATAGACCGCTCAGATGGGTTATCCAACATACCATTTTGTTGTCACAGTTCTTTTAACTCTTTTGAATTTGAATTAAATTTACGCAAGTTCATGCTATGTCCTTAAGTATAGTGTTAGCACTGGATGAAAGGTTAAAAGCATTTTCAGCTGTATCTGTCCCAGAATAAAGATCATCAACGTACATGGAGTTATTTAACATTTCAAAAACCTCAGGATAAAATTCTTTATATTTTTTTATGTGTGTCTTAATTGTGGCCGCTAAGACAAAAGCACTACACCTAATTCCAAAAGGTAAACGTATGATATTCATTACCCTAAAGGAGTTAGAGTCACCATTATTAAACCAAAGAAATTTTAAGTATTTTCTATCTTCTTTTGCTATTTCTATCATTAAGTATGCTTTATCAATATCAGAAGAAAAAGCAACTTCATATGTTCAAAATTTAAGTATCATGTCTAATAAATTAGGATTAAATTTGGGCCTGATACCAAAACATCATTTAAATATTTCGAATGGTTTTCCTTTGATGACGCATCAAAAACTATCCTCGCTCACACAGTTTCTTTATCTGGCCTTAAACAGCCTTATGAGGCATATAGTATCCAGACAATAACGCATCATTTTTAGATTCTTCTACAATTCCCTCACGAAACTGCTCATCGATAACTTTCTTATATTCAGCGATATAAGAATATAATATTATTCAATTACAATCTTATATTATTACTTTATTCAAATTTTCTTTCAAACTATCGAACCGCTTTTTAGCAATGCAAAAATTATTATTAATTTCATGTGAACCTGAATCCCAAATAAGATTAATTGTGTACCTATTATTTTTGTATTGCAATTTTCTCTCAAACTCTTCTATTAACAATTTATCCTTTTGAGATAATTCATCACTCTCGTCTGAAATTTCGATAGAATCAATTTCCCAAAATATTCTTAAATCATTTAATTCAACTGCATTTTTCATTACTTGCAATATTTTGAGAACAACTATTTCCTTTTCTCAATTCCTATCCCGTGATTACCCATCTAAAAACCGTTTTTATAGCTCCTGAGTCATTAATGGATATTCGCTCGTTTAAAATAAAACTCCCAAAACAAGTCTGATCCCATTAGTATTTCAACATTCAACAAATCTTTCCCTACACAAGCGTCAGCCATTTCCATTTTATTATCCCTCATAAAGTCCCTAATTTGTGCAGACAGTTCGTACATCTCGGCACCAGATATCTGAGGAACAACAAGTGCTCGGATTTTCGCTTTGAAAGATTGATCTAAGCTTTTAATTTCTACCTCTACTATTGGATATACTTTCTCTACCACACTTTGCATTCCGAAAGAATACACTGATAAAATCTCTTGGCCTACTGGCTTTAAATTCAAAGCATCCACTAAAGCTTCACCGACAAATGACCACTGACTCCTATTATCTAAAAGTATTCTAGTTAATTTTGAATTGAAATCAGAACTCGCGACTACTTTACATGTCTGCAAATATACATTTTTAGAATGTGTCACATTATTATTACAATACGAAACAGAACTAACAATTTCAAAACTAGAATTGTTTGCATTTACTGTCGCCTCAAGTCCATAATTAGGAGATTCAGAATTTTGCCGCGTATTGCTTATTTTATCATCCCAAGCAGTATTTAACCCTCTGCTGTCTTTTGTGCAAATAGAACCATGATGATATTGATTTTTACATTTGAAGTAAGACAATTTACTTCTACACTTTTTGCTGTTGTGAAAAAGTTTAAAGCATTTAAAACAGCGACTAGAATTTTTCAATATCTTAAACTTATCTTGCGGGGGCAAGCTACATTTGAATAAGTCATAGGGAGGAGAACAAAATATGCATGATAAAATTTTTGTATTAAGAGCGCTAGCAGAACTCAAACCCTTAAAATAATTTTTACTACCTTGCTTATCGGGGGGGACTTGTATACTTTTGTTTAGTATCTTTAAAATAATTTAGCATAAGAGAAGATTCCCAACACTCAATTTCGATTTTTAAATATCTCAATAGTTCTAAAACATTAAACTCATTTTCATCTGATTTTTCTATTAAAATTTAGAGCGAGATCATCTGGGATTAATCTAATCAGAATGGGATACAAAAGATGACCGTACATTTCAGTCGTTACATTTAACGAATCTAAACTTCGAATTTGAATTTCAACAATGTCATATAATTTTCTTAACTCAAATATATTAGTTGAGTCCTTGATGGGATTAAGGTTTAATAATTTTGACATATGCCCGTTAACAACTAATTCCTGTCTACCAAATCTTTGTTTTAGTAATTTTATTGCTTTTTCATAATTTTCCTCCAACAAAGCAAATCCATTTACAACATTGAACGCGACCCCTCCTAAAAGAGTTTTTAAATATGAAAATTTGTCTATTTTTGACAAATTTTCGTTTTTATCAATAGAGCTTTGAAACTGATTCCAAAATTACGTACACAAACATGGATCATCATAATATTTTGCATTCACTGTTACATTATTGAAGTTTAAACTATTATTTCCTGCATTTTCAGGTGATTCGCTAAGTTTATTAGATATAACCCTTTGCAGTGTACTATCAGGACTGGAAAGCGTAATTCGTTTCGATTCTTTAATAATTTTTATCCTCGCATTAATTCTGCTAATCCAAGTCGTTATTTTTTTATTATATTCAATAGCATTCTGCACTTCACTCTTGAATTCTTTATCTTCATTAATTGAATTTTTAATTTCATTATCGAAGGTTTTTAATTCTTTACTCATTTGATCTAACTAACCAACATATTCTTCTAGCGAGTTCTCTGTACATTTTTCCAAATCATCACTTTCCAATTTATTTATATACTTAGTTACCGCTGTTCTCAAAACAGCCCTTTCTTTCTTAAGTTTCACTAAATCATTCATGTTTATTTACTTATACTGTATATCAATTGGAATAAATAATTAAATTTCTAATCATTAAATTATAGTTTTTTTTTTTTTTTTCTTATATCACATTATTGAATTCGAATGATCACTTTCATTTTCAAAATAAAATGCATCAGAACAAGAATTTATCTTCAAACAAAACAGCATATTTTTTTTTCTATTAATCAACAAAGTTACTTTTTTGCTATTTATTGCGAATAAAATGTTTTCAGTCAAAAATAATTAAATGACCTTACTTCCTTTGGCCGGTTGCACCATATAGAAACCCTTTGGGTTCGTTCCAAAGTCTGCTGGGTGTAGATATTTTAAGTGATATTACTTCTAAATGATACTGTGGCTTCTTAAAAACTTAACAAGATATTTATTCGCAAATCTTCATCATGAGCATTCTAAGATATTATTAGGATCTCTCCTTCAGAGCTTCGTTTCGAAGCTACTAATAGATAAAGGTCTGTAAAGGACTAAACATACAAAATGTTAGGTTTTGGGAGTGGGGATTGGAAAACTGTCCGTTAAATAGAGGTGTCCGCTATTCGGGAGTGTCTGTTATGGAGGTTTTACTGTATTTGATTTAAAAGTATAAATCAATCATGAGCTTTTTTCTTTTTTTTTTTTTTCTTTTTTACAAGCCTTCAGATGTTTCCCTGGTCTATTTGTTTCAATGTTTTGTTTATGCTCTACATAGTGGTATCAGAATTGGAGAAAATATGCTGCCTAGCAGGACTGGGCGATATATCGATAAAACTGATAAAATTGATATAAAATGCAAATTGTGATAACACTTTTTAAAAACCCTACACAACAGTATATCATGAATATCATAATTGTGATGTAAACGGCGATTATCATGGTTCATTAGACTGGTTCATTAGTCATTGTTCTTCATTAGAGATCATTTTATGCACCTCCAGTTCTCTGTCCTCCAATTTGCCCCCGGGGCACTTTTCTAAATTTCACCATCACCCCTCATGGGACATCGTTGGAAAAGCCTGTAATGGCTTAGTTTCTAAATTTTGCCGACATCGTTGGAAAGGCCCGTGACTGCTTATTATGTTAAGCACTTCCGTTGCCCCTCATCCCATTTTGTTCCCCCCTTTTCTAAATTTTATCGACAGTCCTCATGTGGCATATCTTTGGAAAGGCCTATAACCGTTTAATCATTTTATTCACCTCCGGTCCCCCCCCCCCCCAAAATCCCCCCTGGCAGGGCACTTTTCTAAATTTTTAGGACACCCCTCATCTTACATATCACTAGAAAGGAGCTGTGCATATATAACGTTATCAACTTTTTGGAAATTTTGGACCCCCTCCCCCCTTGAGATATCACACGTTATCATTCCTTGAACACCCCCCCCCCCCCTCCCTAATGATATCGTTATCAATATATAAAAATTCTTTTCATTTTTGCATTTTTTTTTTCTTTTCTTTGCAGTGACACAGAAACACATATGGTTATACATATGTTATTCGTATACTTTGTTGATTCATTTTAAGATAAGTCACTGAAATATCACTACTATATGTATATGAAATAACTTTATATCAAATAACATTTAAAAGAAAGAGCTACTATTTAAAAGTATTTAATAATAGGTTTTTGTTATATAATGCATTCAACAGTAATAATGTCTTATTGAATTTGCCCCCACATGGAGGCAAAACTTCTTATCAGGAAAACAGAGGAACAACATTATTTCTCTTTTCTTTATTAGTACACACAATAAGTCACTTAAACATACTTCAGACCTAGTTTCTCGAATAGCGGATTATATATTCATACGCATATGACAGAAGAGGAATGCCAAATTCTGGGGTATTCCACATTTTGGAATTAAATAATTTTATAATAATTTAAGAATTTTAATAATAACTTTGTTTTCTCATAAAAATAGATAACAGAGTAAAAAAAGATAACAGACTATTTTGATGTAAAAAATAAATTACAAATAAAAAGTGAAAATTTTTTCTGGATCGAAAATGTTAACGATATCAAAAGACATTGGTGTTAATCGCCCATAAGTGGAGCTGCTATGCTGCCTTTTCTATAATTTTTGCACTAACTCTATCTGAAGAACTGATCCATGGATTTTCATCTTAGGTTAGACGTTGACATAATTTGTTGCTATTTATGTTTTGGTGTTAATCGCCCAAAAGGTGGTACTTTTATGCTGAATTTTCCACGATTTTTATGATAGCTGTATCTCAAAAACTAATGCACAGATTTTAATCAAACTTCATATTCTGTTACAATTTCACATAAATAAATTCTTATTAGGCTTGGGTGTATACTGCCCAACAAGTGTTGCTTTTATGCCTTTTGGATTGGGGATTTTGGTTGCAGACATCTAATAGGGTGGGTGCCAAAATTCAATGATTTGTTTGAAAGATGCGATGCTTAAATCTCTTTTTTAAATGCTCACAAATTAGTGAACCTATATCTTTAGAATCCTCATGATGGGCATATATTGTCATTTAATTTTGGCACTGCGATAGCGAATTTTGAAGCATTAACATGTATGAGATAGAAGAAAGTTTTGGGATTAGTACATCTGACTAGTTTCTTTTAGCACTTTATTATGTACATTTGCTTATTTATATATAATTTTTATTAATCTATTTGACAATGATATAACTTTTTTTAATATTTTGTAAAATATATAATGTATATTGAAGTTATGCATATATTATGAATGTATATATATATAGTATTTAATATCAATCATTTTATTACTTTGTTCATATGTCACAATATCGGAATACCATGATATAAAGATGTTGATTTATCATGATATTTAATTCTAGACATCACCCAGCCCTACTGTCTAGAGCCAGGTGCCAAGCTGAAAAAGCGTTTAATTAGTAATACTGCAAGTTATTACTACTGATGCATTAGCGATTGATAGAAATACAAAATAAATTTTTAGCATCACACACCTGAGAGAGTTGCTGCCATGCTGAGAAGCAGCTCTGCATAATCAGCGTCACATAATTGAAATCTTGCCCAAGGCAAGTAAGTGAAGACGCTGTCTTTTAAATGACATATGTTATTTAAATAATAAGTACTTATTGGTAATGTATTAATGCTGTATTAGGTTCCAGCATAGTAACAGTGTTATTTATCTTAGTACATTAAATAATGCCCATTTCTAATTTATGTCTTTATATTAAATCAAAAGAAAAGCTTTAGGATTAATATTTTTACCAGTTGGATTGCTTTTTTTTTAATAATAAAATTTTTTACAGGCAGCGTATTCTTGAAGAAATTGAAAGAGATAAGCAACGTAGGAAGGAAAAATTTGGCATGGGTGGTGCTGCAGCCCCTAATATTGCCCCGATCCCCACTCCTGTTCCAGCACCAGTTGAATCGCCTCCTTCTACAAATGAAACTTTTACTGAATGTAAACTGCAGGTAATTTGTTGATTTTTTTAATGATATTTTTTTTTTCTAGATTTATTTATTTTATTTGCAATATTTTGTTATGTAATTGTGAAGGAATAGGTATTGTTCTCTAATTTCTTAAATCAACTCTAACCTGATTCTGGAATTTTATTTTTTATTTCTGGGTTAGTCTTTATGTTTAATTATATTTAAGAATAGATTATTTTTCCTTTTTAAAAAAATCTTTCAATTTTTTATACTTAAGATAGTTTGGACTTCAACCCATGGGGCTGGACTAAGGATAAAAATAATCTCTATCTCTTTTACTCTCTAACAGCCAACCCTCTATGACAACATTATGTTACGGAATTTGTAAATCGCCCTTAAAGATGACCACTCTTCTGGTGGTATTGAGGGTCAAGGGATCAAGAGCAAATACTCTGTATTGTGCATAGAGCTGCATGATATTTTGCACAAACACACATCTTGGCATCTTCCAGTATTTATTGCCAAGCAATGTTAGAAACAGCTTGAATAGGTCACTGTTTGTGGAAAAATTTGCTTGGCCCCATATAAGACTGTGTTTGTTTTGAAAATATTAACCCTTAAGAATCATCGACATGATGGCCAACTTTTACTGATGGTAATCAGACTTTTTTGCAAACTAACTGAATCTTATTTTTTGTTATCAATAAAAAATTCTGTATTTATTTGTGGTAATTTAAAAAAAAATTTGTACAATTAAAAAATTTAACATTTTTAATTAAATTAATCTTTGAATTGTTAGTTTGATACTTTTGACATAAGTGTATGTGGGCTCTTCTAAACTTCTTTTGTAGCATTTTACCAGTGTAGTAAAATTGCTTTAGAGCAGAGGTCACAAACCACAGAAAAATTTCAACAATATTTGGAATTTTATGTTTCATTAATAATAAAACAAAACTGGTATTCTTATATTTTGAAAATTTTAGATGTTTTGTTTTGGAAATTTTTAAATTATAGCTGGCTATACTAATTATTGTAATAAACTAGTGTAAATGCCTGTCTTAGGACGGTGATTAGAGATCATGGTTTTCACTTACAATTTGAAATAATTGATAAAAATATTTATATACTATTCATCGACAATAAGATGAACTGACATCAGTGCCTGATTAATGCATGGGCTCTGGGATTTTAGCAACAAATTTGTAACCTGATGTAAATAAGATGACAAAACAAAGGAAAAATTGCAGATCTATCTTAATTAGTAAAACGAAACAGATATATATTGAATGCAATATCAATATACAAATAGCTTTTACTGACTGACTTATACTATGAGATATATAAACATGTTTATATACTATTCATTGATAATAAGGAGAAACTTTCCTAAGTTCAGATCCTCTGGAGTTTTAATAAAAAATTTTTTATCTTATGTAAATAAGATAACAGAACAGAAGAGAAAGTACAGATCTTTCTTAATTAGTAAAAGGAAACACACATCTATCTATATATATATATATATATATATATATATATACAGTGGAACTCCACTCATACATTACCTGAGTTGTACGTTTCCCTCAGTTATACATTTTTAAGTTATGCATTTCTCTCAGTTATACGTTACGTTTTTGTGTCTCTGGATGGAATTTTGGCTCACTTACACACTTTGCTGAAAATAATTTTTTTTCTGAACCTTCGCTAAGGGCTTGCTTTCCATCTTTGCTGTCCATAGCTCTGATGCTTCAAAAAACTAAACTAGTCACGTGCGAAAACAGAACATAGGAGAGAGGGTAAGGAGGTGTTCATAGCAGCGACAAAGCCTTTGCCTTCTCTTTTCTAGCATACCTGTGCAATCGTTTGCCTTTTAAGCAGGCCGCACACTAAAGAGAAATATGCACAACGTTGCTTGATTTCAGGAGAAAACTTGGTTTGAAACAGCTTCTTCATTCTTTGCTCCGACCGTTTTTTCTCTTATATTGCACTTCATTTTTCCCCTGTCACCTCAATGTGCGACCTGCCTTAGGCTTTTAATCTGCCTTCGCAATGCACTGTGACATTTCTCTTGACGTTTCATAGTGCAGCTTAAGTGGACAACTCTTTCAGTAGAGGAAAAGCTCAAAATCATTCAGAAGGCAGAGACCAATCAACATGAGAATCGAAAGACTTTGTCACAATGTATTGGACTACCATACTCTACCCTCAACACAATTTTAAGCAAGAAAAACGAAATAAAAGTTTCTTTTAGTGCAGCCAGACCAAGTTCTTCCAAGTGAACATGCCTACAAGATGGGGACTTTTCCAAATTGATAAAAGCTCTAAAAATGTGGTTCTAGTCTAAGCGTTCAGCTGGCATACCCATAACCAGAAATTTATTGCAAGAAAAACCGATCGTAGCTTATCAATAAGCTACGACCTTTGGTTTGTCTAAAATAAAAAAAAACCTGCTGCTTTAAACGTAATCACATTCCTCACGGATTATGAGGCAAATATTAAAGCATGGTGGGCTCCTTCAGTCATGGACAGTTGGCTTAAAAAAGATGGGCATATAGGAAGAGAGAAAATTATTGTATTTATGGACGACTGTGCTGCCCACTCACCCTCAAGCCAGCTTGAGAACATCCAAGTGGAGCTTTTTCCAGCCAAATGCACTAGCAGATTGCAACCATTTGTTCTGGACATAATTGCAAATTGTAAAGTGCACTATCGGAAAATGCTACTTCAGTACATTGTCTCATGTCTTAATGCAGAAGAAGAGCACCCCAAAATAACTCCTTAAAGTAAGAAACAGATTACATCTTACGTATTACTAAATTCACTTTTTAAACTTTTTTGACGGTCTCATTAAGGAGCAACTTTACTCACATGAAAACACCCGCTCCCTAATGTTACTCCTACGGGAGAATTTCTTTTAAATATCTCATTTTCATTTCCATATCTTTTAAATGGTTCTTTTGCATTGGATAACTAAGGTCGATTTCTGCAAAGACCGTTTTTTACACTTTTGAATTTGTTTACAAGTTTTTATTTATTATGACACTTTCACTTTTAGATTCGATTTCGAAGTTGAAAGCATCCACATGAAAGAAATCTGCAAACAAAATTGAAAAAGTGAAAAACGGCTTTTGTAGACTAGCTGAAGAAACAAGAACGCTAATGGTTAACCTATGGAAGAAACCTTTTCAGATTTCTTGCTTATATTTCAATATATGTATTTTTTTCTGCATAGGATACCTGATGTTGATATCTGATCAAATACGTTTGTACTTTTTCGATTTTGGTTGCACTTTTTTATATGAAGGTAGTTTAACTTTTGAGAACCGGACCCAACCAGTTGCAAAAGTGAAAATTTTTGCATATTAAAAACCTGTTACCAAAATCGAAAAAATTCAAATGCGTGCAAAAATGCATATCAACATCAGGTATCCTTTGAAAAAAAATAAATAACGTACTTTTCGGTTAGTCGGGCACCAGTGTTATATATACATATGTATGTATATGGGATGAGACTCTATTTAGGAATCATAACTCACACTGACATTTATTAAGACAAAGACAAAACAAAACTACAGTTAAAAAGCACTCTTCTCAATCTATATTTAGCTTAAAAGCTACAACTTTAGCTTCATTTATTTAGCACCGTCGAATATTTCTAAGATTTTCTTACATTGTTTAAATATTCTTTCTTATTTCGTCGAAAAATGTTCTGTTCCTTTTAACAAAACCTGCGTCGTCAAACTCATTTTCCGTTCTATTTACTTTTTCTGCATTTTCTCTTCACGCAGCTTCGTTGACTTTTTAATCTCGAAGCGGAATACAGCATCGGAGACATTCAGTCTGATTCAAGTGTTCTTACGAAATTGCCATATGCAGCCTTCCTGACATCTGGAGCTAACATGTGCTAAAATAGAATCTGAAAAAGAAACAAAAACAAAAACTAGTAACTGTTCTTGGGGGGAAAAGAAGAAGAAGAAAAAAATTAATTTGCACATCAGAAAGATCAGTCAGTCTATTTGAAGTGGCATAACATCATATGGAAATTTCTTTAATAGTATTGACTTATAAAATTTTCATAACACACAAGAAGGAAAGATTTAAAAAATGTTTTTGTTTTGAAGCTTCAGTTTTCGTCAGGCCAAGGTTTTCAGGTATTCAGCACAGGAGCTAGTATTTATCGGTCCTTCGGTTGATGAGATTTTCGCTGTGTCGTAGGTGTCGTTAGACTTTACTTTGGTTACTTTATACGGACATAAGAATTTAGATTTTAACTTTAAACCTGGTCCTTGCTGTGTTCTCTTAATTGCAATGAGGTCACCAAGCGTGTACTTCCGGGGTTTCTTACGTCATAAATTATAGTGCTTGCGATTTTCTTGTTGAATTTCCAGAATATTCTTCTTGGCTTCTTTACGGAGCTCTTCTCTGTCTTTCTTGAATTGTTCTTCAACTGCACTGTTTAAGAGGTCAATAATTTGTACATCTTCTTTCTGTTTCATTTTTGTACCAAATAATATTTCAAACGGTGTTTTCTTAATGCTTCGTTGGTAAGTTGAATTAATGACTTGTTGAACTTTTGAAACATGTTTAAACCATTTGGTCAGTTCGTCTTTGGACTTTTTAGAGATTATAGAAATTATGGTAGAATTAAGTCGTTCTACTTGACCATTGGCATGGGGAAGGCCAGTTGTAACTGTCTCGTGCTTTATATTTTCATCTTGACAATAATCAGCAAATTCTTTGCTTGTGAAGGCAGGACTTTTATCGCTAATGATGGTGGAAGGATTGCAAAAAGTGTAACTTTGTTGTTGTAATTTTGATATAACTACGGTAGCAAAAGTGGTTTTACAGGGATACAACCAGACGAATTTAGTAAATGCATCTATTAAAGACAAAATATGTTTATAATTTTTGTTAGTTGTTTCAAAAGGGCCTAAATGATCAATGTGGTAGGTTTGGGGAGGAGTCTCTTCTTTAGGTAAGGGATGTAATTCACCTTCTTGTTTTCCTCGTTTGCGATTATACAAAAGACATGTTACACAATTTGCTATAATTTTAATAATTTTATTTGACATATTAGGGATGAAAAATTCTTCGTTAAGGAGTTCTTCACAGCGTTTACGGCCAAAATGTCCTTTGTCATGAACGTGTTTAATGACATTTAGCTGCATTTCATCCGGCACAACTACCAGATCGATACCTTTATGATTTTTATAGAGAACATTATTTTTAAGGAAATAGTTGTCATATGGCTTTGTTTTCAAAATTTCTTTGATGGTCTGTATATGTTTGTCAGTGTTCTGTGATTGTATGATTTTGGAAGTAAAACTATCTTGAATGATCATACATATTGGATTTCTACTTAAAGCGTCGACATGGCGCATGTGTGTACCTTGTCTGTGTTCGATTGTATAGTTATAGTCAGCTAAGATTAAAGCCCATCGAGCAATCTTGGTGCAAAGATCTTTTTTATTCATAGTAAGGGCGAATGCATTGCAATCTGTGACTATCGTGAAAGGAATACCTAGAATGTAAATGCGAAATTTTTTAAGGTCTTCTATGACAGCTAAAACTTCTAATTCATAACTCGAATATTTACGTTCGGCATCTGTGGTTTTTTTGCTCATAAAATAGACAGGGTGAAATTGGTTGTCAATAGAAGACTTTTGAAGGAGGACTACTCCGTAACCGTCAATAGATGCATCACAGTGAACTTCTGTTTCGTTACTAGGGTTATAAATGCTTAAAACAGGACCTGAAGAAAGGATGTGTCTCAGCTGATTAAATGCATTTCGTTGCTGGTCACCAAAGTGAAATTTAGTATCCTTTCTAAGGAGATCTGTTAAAGGTTTAGCTATTAAAGAGTAATCTTGAATGAATTTACGAAAATATGAAGTTAGTCTGACAAATGAATGTACGTGTTTTATATTTTTAGGTTCTGGGAAGTTAAGGACAGCTTTAGTTTTTAAGGGAGATGAGTGCAGTTGACCATTTTTAATGTGGTAACCCAAGAAATCAATTTCTCTCTGTAAAAAGTGGCATTTTTTAAGATTCAGTTCTAAACCATATTTGGATGCAGTTGTAAGGACGTGCTGTAATTTCTGGAGTCCTTCGACTTCATTTTCAGCTAGTATTATGAAGTCATCCATATAAACAATAAGTACATTTTCATTAATGAGGTCTCGAAAAACGTTATAAATATATCTTTGAAACACTAAGGGTGCATCGCTAAGGCCATAATTCATATATAAGAATTTAAATTGACCAGAATGTGTTACGAACGAAGTATATTTTCTACTATTTTCTTCTACTTCGACATGGAAAAAGACATTTTTAAGGTCAAGAGTAGTAAATACTTTTGCAGAATGCAACTGATCAATAATGTCATCAATTACTGGGAGGTGAAAACGTTGTTTACGTGTTTTAGAATTTAACTTCCTATAGTCAACACACAATCTATATGAACCATCTTTCTTTTTTACTAGGACAATAGGTGATGAAAAATTACTAGTGCTTTTACGAATAATTTCCTTTTCAAGCCACTCAGAAATTTGTTTTTCAACGAAGTTTTTCTCTATTTGCGCCAAGCGTCTGGGAGGACAAATGACAGGTTCTTCATTTTCCAGATGAATTGATAATTTAACATCAGTTGTCTTTATTTTTCTGGGAGAATAATTTTGAATAAGTTCTGAAATTTTTTAACGTATTGTTTTATCGATAATATGAGATAAATCAAGGTTAAGATCGTCTAACACATGAGCAACATTAATCAAAAAATTATTGGACGTATTGTCATTTTTCTCGATTTTTTGCATCGAAATATTATTTCCAGAAATTGTTAAACTACTTTGTTGTATAACATCTGTACTAATAATAAGATCAAAAGATATGGAATAATCTGGAACTACATAAACATTAGTTGTATAATTAAAATCATCTATCATAATGTCCGTAGAGAAAAAACCCAGGGGTTTGATTATAGTATTTCCTAATCCAGTTAATGTGATAGTTGAATTTTCAAGGTTCGAGATTGTAGGGAGTTTGTGGTAAATACTTTCCTTTAGCAAACTTCTTTCACTACCTGTGTCTACCAATGATGTAACATTTACAGATGAAATAATGACTTGTTTGGTCATGAAAGTGTTCGACATAACTGTGCAAACATTGGAGGGTTCTGACTTAACTCTAAGCCTCTTTGGTTGATCACATTGAGCCGATTTGTGGCCAAAATTTGAACAATTAAAACAACGAGGCCCTTTGTCTTTATGTTTGCATTGGCTACTTTTATGATTTGACAAGCCACAATTAAAGCAAAAAATTTTGGTCGAAAGGATTTCTCCTTCACTGGCATTTCAGGTTTGACTTTACGAAATTTACTGTTCTCAAAGTCATGTCGAATTTTGTCATAAATTTTGAGCTTTGCTTGAATACTACAATGGATTGGCATCCATATAACATTGATTTTCTGAAAACAGGGTCGGGTATACCATTTATGATGTATTGCATTAATCCGGAATCCTCGATGTTACCACACAAGCATAACTGTTTCATGATAAGAAAATATTCTTCTATCGATTCATTTTCTTGCAATTTTCATTTATTTAATATATCATGTAACTCGGCAGAATTATAAGTGGTACTGAATTCTGAAATTAAGAGTTGTTTAAGTTTGTCATATGAATTGATATGAAATTCTGTCTGTACTGGACAGTAATAACTGTAATAACTGGGCTTTTCCTCATAAGGATCTTTTACAAAATGTAAATTTATGAAAGTCAAATAAGTTAAATATATTAGTGACATCGTCAAAATTATTGATCCAGACATTTATATTACTAAAAGAATTTTCCGTCAAAAGGAGGTATAACACTTTCAACATCAGTGAAATTAATAGACGATGGCACAAAACTTTGGACTGGAAGTTGCTTCTGTTTGTCAAAATTTGATAATTCGGTGTTATTACTTGAAGTCATATTATTTGAAAGCAATTCAGGTTCCGTGTCACTTTCATTTTGTATAATATTGGTTTGTAGTAAGCTCAAGTCTGAAAGGTATGTAACTAATTGGGTTGCAAGATCATTTAGAGATCCTTCGTTATCAATACAAAGTAGATTGCACACTGTAATCAGATCATTTAATGAAAAATCAGTTGAACTTTAGTTATTTTATTTTTGAACTCTGTGCTGTCAGTTTGAAAACCGAAACCAGTAAAATCACGTATTCTCTTTCTATTAGAGCGATCACCGCCAGCATCAAATAGGAATTTATGTAGTAATTTAATTTTATTTGTTCGTTCGTTTTTAAATGCAAGTTCCAGTTCAGGTATTTCAACTAACTTCATAATAAAATAATAACAATGAACTCATCGTTAGAATAATATCCAGCTTGAATCCGTAAGATGGGTAATTTTGACGAATTAATAATATTGGTGAGTTAACTGGGACTTCTGACACCACTTTATGGGATGAGACTCTATTTAGGAATCATAACTCACTTCTGAGACGAACACTGACATTTATTAAGACGAAGACAAAACAAAAATACAGTTAACCCCCTCACTGACAAGCCCGTGTTAATACGTTCACTAAGCTCCAGGTTTCACTGCAATACAAGCAATATTTAAAGTAATATAATTCTATTGATTTAATGTATTTTTAATACATTGACCAATGATTAATATTGCCAAGGTTTGCATTCATATTCGTTATTAAGTTTTTTTTTTATAAAATGTTCAAATAAACATTTTTTTTTAACATTTAAAACAAAATACAGCGAAAACAACATTACAATTTTGCCCTTTTCCAAGACAGTCGGAGGGTTAAAAAGCCCTCTTCTCAATCTATATTTAGCTTAAAAGCTACAACTTTGGCTTCATTTATTTAGCACCGTCGAATATTTCTAAGATTTTCTTACATCATTTAAATATTCTGTGGATTTGCAGTTTGAGTGTTCATTTTCCCCAGTTAATCATATCAGTTTAGATATATTTAGTTGCAAATCACACTTCCCTTTCTGTAGCAGAGCATTTAATGGTGGTGAGTTGGTATTATCTTCTTGTGATAAAGAAAAGAGAAAAGAGTACTTACAGAAACTGGTGTTGTTTAAAAAACTTGAAGACAAAGAAGTATCCATGAATAAAGTTTATTGTTTCCAAATGACAGAACAAAACCATCTCGGTTTCTTTGCACTTAAATAATTTACATCTGAAGAAAACACTGGATTCCCATATTTCAAGCACCGATTTTTCCTTCTAATACTTGACGTTAGTTGAATACACTTCATACCGAATCATTTCCTAACTTTTGGAGATTCGTCCATTTTTAACTTTATAACTAACGAAAAACATGCTTTTAAACTTTGTTAAAACGTATCCAAAATTTCATTAATTCACCCTGATATTTCATCAAAATACACTAGGATACGAAGCGGCTGACATCTCTCGTTAAACAGCATACTGAACAACACACACTAACACCAACAAAACAAGACATGATCACCTACTTGCAGAATCGCGGACCTTTAAATGCGAGCGGCGTGGCAGCAGCCAATGAAAATGAAGCATGTACTTTGCATACTTCGACGGCTTCTTATATTAACTTAAACATTTTAAATTACATGGAAAAATTACTACCTTGCTAAAATATCCTAGAAAATAACTGAGATGCAATTTAAAAATGAAATGAACCTAAAAAAAACTTTAAAGAAGTAATGAAATAAAATGATATTGCGAATGCGATCGCAATTCAAAATGGCTGCATGCCAGAAAGAGGAAGACGCCCGCTCAACTCCATCGATCCGCGACGGCCAAACATAAACAAATGCTCAACGAGCGAGCAGAAAAGCAAAGTAAAATAAAGAAAAGATATGGGAATCCAGTTTACAGTAAACATTTGATAAGGTGGAAAGGGATGGGAAAAAATGAATTGTAAACTCTACATATTCTATCTTATTTCATCGAAAAATGTTCTGTTCCTTTTAACAAAACCTGTGTCGTCGAATTCATTTTCCGTTCTATTTACTTTTTCTGCATTTTCACTTCACGCAGCTTCGTTGAGTTTTTAATCTCAAAGCGGAATACAGCATCGGAGACATTCAGTCTGATTCAAGTGTTCTTACGAAATTCCTACATGTATATATGCATATATATACATATACATATGTGTGTATATGTACCATATTTGTATAGATACATATATACATATATGTATCTATAACACTGGCGCCCGGGTTAACCGAAAAGTACCAAAAAATCTTTAAAAATATTGAAATACAAGCAAGAAATCTGTGAAGATTTCTCCCATAGGTCTAAGATAAGCGTTCGAGTTTCTTCGTATGACTATTGTATGCTCTTAAAATCCTACATCGCCGCTGCATGGGTCTCCTTCTATGATAGCTAGTGTTTTAACAATGCAGAGTGTGACGTTGGACATTAACTCCACCTCTCTACAAAGGTGAGGAACATGAACACCTTAACGGTGACGATTTGGACGAACTTGACTGGGATGATTGTGTGCATTACGATGACGATGTTGCTGTTTGCAGAGAACTTGGTAAGTGACTTTGCCCAATCAATTTTGGAAGAAAATTTTAATTTAAAAGCGATAATTAAAAATGGAAAAGGGCAGTTATTAGCCTACTCTATATGCGGTTTCAATAGCATTTTTAGATGATGGCGATATTATAACAGAGGTAACCTCCTCAGAATGATCAACCAATGGCAAACTTCACTTTTGACATAGTAAAGCAGTTCATCAAGAGGAAAAGCAGTAACAATAAAGCGGCCGCATTATTAACAGAAATGAAAAGCTTACTGTTCAGTGTCGGCTCTGCAAAAAAGAAACAATCCAAATTAGTGATTACTTTAATAAAATTTAGAAAGCTACTGAAATGTCTTTTGATAAATGATTTACATGTCAAAGCGATACTAATGATTTCTTTTGAATACTCTATATGTGTAAAAAATATTTTTAATAAAGCTTTTATAATAAAATAACATAATATGTAGTTTTCTTGTGTACCTTTGTTTTTTACTCTATTCCATTTCCATGAATTTATATCATGGGTACTTACGAAACTTCCGTTTTCAATATAAAAGGCAACTTAAAGCTCTCAGCGAAAGAAAATTATCAAGATATATTTTTAATAATGATTCCGGTAAGCTATTAATTGAGTTGTACTTTTACTGAGTTCTACATTTTGTTATCCGGTCCCGAGCAAAACGTATAACTGGAGTTCAACTGTAGTTCTAATTGTTGTTTTATTATGATAGCATATTAGCTGGAACTATCTATATTATAAAGGAAAAATGCGTCTTTGCATAGCACTGACAGTTTGATAGCGCTGATAGTTTTTTGCAATTTTTTAAACTTCTAAACATCACACATTTTCAATTTTTACACCAACTTATAGGGAAAAAATTTACTTTAAAATGCAGTTTATTGGAAACCTGTACTGCAAATTACCCATTTTTTTTATAGCTTTTTAAATAATTTTCAAGCATGAATTTTTATAACTGTCTCTAACGCGTGCAGGCTCTGTTATAGAAGATAATAAAATAAAATAAATATGAATTTACCGTATGCAATCAAACAATTTCAACTTTTACACTATGATTGGATTCTTTTACACAAATGTCTGAATTCCGGTCCAGTTGATAGTAATTTCAGGCAAATGTTTGGTTTTGCATTTAAAAGATTTTATTTTTGGTGGCTGCATTAGTCAAAGCTTGCTTCATTGGCATACATCGTTGAGAAAGGCAGCAAAACTACTCATGCTTTATTAGACAGTTTTAAATTCACCTATCAAATAAAATCAAAAATCTGATAGGCATTGGTTTTAAAGTAAGACCTACCAGGAATTTTACTGAGGTTTTATAAAAATATTTCAGACCAGAATTTTCATTTTAAATTATTTAACTCTTTTTACTTGTATCTGATTGATTCATATTTTATTTATTTTAAGAAAAACTTCTGGTTCGAATCGAAATATTTTCATTTGGTATCACCAAATAACCGGTTGTTGGTATATTCAGTGTTAACTTACTATGAGATGTGAAGTCAACAAGGACTTTGTGTTTCACTGAGTTTAAGCTTTGTAGTTTTTTGATAATGCTGAACACATTTAATATATATTTAAAATCGTCCAAAGCCTTTTCTATTTAGCTGTGATAAAAACGTTTCAAAAGTCGTCAAAAGACAAACTGTAAAATGGACTTAAAACTTATCAGAAACATGACTTTACAAAGGGACGATCAGCACATTTCTCGAAGGAGGTATTAGAACAAAAAGCATTGAGTGCTTAAGTATTTATTCTACTCCGGCGTCTTGACTGAAGCTTCTACGTATGCTCGGGCACAATTCTTTCTGGTTTCTAGAAGATAGTTCAGAAGCATGAAGAGATACAGAATGCAGAAAAGAGAAAATGTCACTGCATCCGATCATAACGCCATCTCTTATGATTTAAGAGAACTACTGTAAAAATAAAGCCGTAATTGAACATTCATGTATGGAGAAGTAGATGGGAAAGTGCCATACTGAAAATACATCTCCAGTAAACAAATAGGTTTTTAGAAAGGTAAATACATATTATAAATTGAAGAAAAAAGAAACTTTAAATGGATATACAGCAAAAGAATAGATATGAATAAAAATGTATAAAGGTGATAAGACAGTATATTTGGACAAAAAGTACTTTTTAGTACCCATCAATTTTCAACTGTGGTATGTATTTTGTAACTGAACTAAATTTTTGCATGTATGTAGTTTATAGATACAAATCTGTATGTCATATACAGGGTTGCTCAAAGAATTAGGATAATTTTCTGACTGTAGATGGGAATTGCTGAAATTTGGTTTTCAAATGTGTTATGTGTTTCAAATGGTTCAATTAGACATCCTATTTAAACTTATTAACCACTGAAGTTTTGTTACATTATTCTGAATGTGTTGGAAAGTGTTTCATAATCTATGCTTGACACATGATTTTTGCTTTCTGTTTTGCTCCTGAAGCATAAAAAACAATCTCTGTTTACTTAACTTTTTATGATGCATGAAATTTCTTTCCATAGTATAGCACCTTAGTAAGTTAAAATACTTTATTCTTTAATAATATGACGTCTTGAAAATACCTATTACTTTTTGCTACGGAAAAAATTAAATTTTTAAGTTTTCATTGTTTAGGTTCGCCTAACAAATGGACAGTGTCTGACACAAACATTTAGTCCTAATGAAGAGTTAGCAGCTGTTCGGCTCTATGTAGAAATGAATCGTACTGATGGCTCTGCACCTTTTACTTTGATGACTAACTTTCCCAAAAAAGTGTTTAGTGATGAAGATATGCACTTGTCTCTAAATTCTTTAGGTAATTTCTTTTCTTTATTTTTTTAATTATTATTTTTGTTGTGTTTAAAACAGTGGAACCATGATAATTCAGTATTTATTACTCGCATGTTTGGCACAATGTTAGCTTAAATCGGAAAAAACAAGCTAACTCCGTACATATTCATATTCAATGGCTGGAGTAGCACAGTTGAGATTTTTCCAACAGAGCGAAAAATGTCCTGTATACCACGTAATTAGATTGTAATGTTTATAATGTAATGTATGTTGTTATAATGAAGAAAACGATGTTTTTTCAACTGGATAAATCATATTCAATGGCTGGAATATGATTTATCCAGTTGAAAAAACTTCGTTCTCTTCATTATGATCTAATTACGTGGTATACAGGAGTTTCCATGTTGTAACATACTTTCATCGTGTAAATGCTATAGTTATAGCTCGGATGAAAGAAACTAGCGCTGCAGTTCGCAGCCATGTCCAACACGTAAGAGTGAATTATGTCAGCCAGGTATCATCAAAATAGCTTAACAGGTAAAGCATTGGCACAGCAAGCCAGGGTATCCAGGTTCGATAACTGGTCTGGACATTTTTTGCTCTGTTGGAAAAATCTCAACTGTGCTACTCCAGCCATTGAATATGATTTATCCAGTTGAAAAAAACTTCGTTCTCTTCATCTTCATTATAACTCCATACATTTCAGCAAAAACCCTTAAGCCAATTAACTACATTTTGAACCATTCTATTTCAACTTATCTTTAGAAATTCTTCCTTCATTGATTTTAAATTAAGATTAATTATTTTTCTCTATAGTCCAACTCTTATTTTTATCAAAATCTCTTGTATTCAAGAAGCATTTTCCCAGCTGATTCTTTATAAGTTATTATAATTTCCAAATCTGGAAATTGGTTTATTAAATTAAGTTGTTCACCTGTTTAATAATTCTAATATTTAATACACATTTAATAGCACCTCCTTAGGGGCTGTGCACATATAACATTATCACTCTAGGGGGTAGGGGGGGTGGTCTGACGCTTCATATTGCAAGATATCTCTTGAGAGAGGGGGAGATTCACTTTCGATATTCTTATCATTTTTGATCCAACCAAAATTTTCTTTTTTGTAACTTTTTCTTTACATCAAAATAGTCTTTATATAGTATATCTATTTTTATAAGTACACAAAGTTATTATTAAAAACATTAAATGATTATATAATTACAGTCAAACCCCGATTTAGTGCCATCTCTAAATGGCGCCAATTTCGTTTAACCGCCAATTGTGTTTATGAACAAATCTGCCAAATAGGAATTTCAATGTAATGCATCCGTTCAAAAGCCAACTCGATATATCGCCGAAAAAAAATTTCTAGAAATTACTGTATTTTCTTTGCATATCTTTCTTTTTAAAATTTTTCTGCGTCTAGATGTTTTCAAGCTCAATTCAAACTTTATTAAAAAGCAAAGAATTATTGTTCTCAACACCTGCCACCCATTCTGCTTGTCATTGGGAGAAGAAAAATACCACACCCTGAGCTGCTGAGAAAGTGAAAGTTCTGATTCTGACTGGCGAGTCACATGACCTGATGCGCTTCTGGAGCAGGGGCGGGAGAGAAACAAAGTGTGGCACGCCATTGGCCGTAAGTGTCTCTCCTCTCAGGTGAGAACAATGCAGGAAAGAACTTCTTCGTCCGACTCCTCCTAACAAAAGCAATAGGTGAAAGACTGCTTACAGTTTATGCACAAGACTTCTCATATAAGACCTCTCCTATATTTCCTCTGAGAGTCTGTCGATTTCTAGAAAAAAAAAAACCAGCATGCAATGCAAAATTTCTCATTCGAAGTTTCTGTCGGACGTTGATTGCATCATTGAAGAATTCACCAGCTAAATCTGTAAAATATCCTGTCTCTTTATTTTAACTCATTATGGTGAAAAGAGCAGTTTTATCAATTTCAGAAAAGCGGGAAATTTGTGATTATAAAGAGTGAAATGTGAATACGTCGTAGCAACACATCTCCAATCGTTTTCTGTACTCTGGAAAAAGCCTGTTAGCAGGTGCTGCATCGGAGAGATTTTGATGAATACAGCAAAATGGGTTAACACTAACAATCTGCAGTCAAATGTAAAAAGACTCAAAACAGCGAAACATGAAGACTTAGAGGATGCCCTTTGCACATGGATACAGCAAATGAGTGCTAAAACCATAAACGTAGACATCATCAGAGAGAGCAGGCAAAAGTCTTTGGCCAGCAAACAGGGTTCGCAAGGCTGGGCCCAGTTCGAAAAAACCCGGTGGGTTTTTTCAGATTGGGCCCACTTGAAAAAACCCACTTAAAAACCCATAATGTGGGTTTTTTCAATTTTCAGAAATATTTAAAATTTTAAACATATACATTTAATGAATTTAAGTCATTTCAGTTAATTTTGAAAAAAAATTAATATATAAAAGCTATTACATAAACACCCGAAGTAAAATAAAAATGTATTTTAGAACACTGAAATACTTTACTAACAAACATAGAACATAGTAGGCAACATACATACATAGTACATAATTATAGGTAAAGGCAATATCATAAGAATGTCTTTATATAAAAAATTCAAATGAACTATATTCATGAAAATAAAAAATATGTATTTTTACTTTCTTCTATCTTTACAAGAAGTATTTAATTTGTGAAAAATTTCAACTTCCAGTTTAAGACGGATTTATACGTTTTAAAAAGGTCCTGAAGACGATTTGATGGTTTTTAGAAAATATCTGTGACAAAAATTTTGTGGGTGCTGCTCTATCTCAAGAACTAATGCACAGAATTTCACAGAACTTTAGATTCAGTTAGACCTTGATGTAAACTGATGTTGATTAGCTTTTGGTGTATAATGCCCATTAGGTGGTTCTGCTACGCTGCATTTATCTCTAGAACTAATGCACGGATTCAGATTCAGTTACAAGTTAAGTTGTTGCTTATCAAGTTTTGGTGTATATCGCCCAACAGGTAGCGCTGTTATGCTGTTTTTTTCATGATTTCAGCAATAACTCTTATCTCAAGAACTAATGTATGGAATTGAATAAAAATTTAGATTCAGTTAGACCTTGATATAAACTGGTGTTGATTAGTTTTTGATGAATATCACCCAACAATGGCTCTGTTGTACTGAATTTTGTATGATTTCCGCAATATCTCAAGAATTAATGCATGGATTTTCTTCAAACTTCAGATTCAGTTAGACGTTGACATAAGCTGTTACCAATTAGGTTTAGGTGTAAATTGCACAGCAGGTAATGTTGATCTGCTCAATTTTTCACGATTTTTGCAAAATCTATCTCTCAAAAACTAATGCACATAATTTAATCAAACTTAATATTCTGTTTCATTTTCATGTAAATAGATCCTTATTAGACTTGGATGTAAATTGAACAACAGGTGTTGATTTTATACTGTTTGGGTTAGAAATTTTGGTTGTGGACATCTAAGAGGGTGGGTTCCAAAATTCAATGATTTGTTTGAAACAATTGATACTTACATATCCTTGTTAAATGCATCCAATTCAATGAACCTATATTTTACAATCCTCATGATGGACATAGATTAGGCACTGGGATAGCGAATTTTGAATTATTAACATGTATGAGATAGAGGAAAGTTTTGGAATTGGCACATCTGACTAGTTTACCCCTTTTTTTCTTCCTACTTATATATTTTAAATATTAATATTCTATTCATTATTTGATTTTAAAGCAAATTAACAATTTTTTATCTTCTATTATATTTAAAACTAATTTGTGAGAAACACTGACACTTAATTTCATGACTTTAAATTCATATAATTTATGCATTTTATAACTTGTAAAATAGTATTACAATTATATTGTATACAAGGGGACAATGTATAGTAAATATAATATATAAATAATATAGAATACATATTACATATATTGTACTTTTGAAAAAACCCATGTGGGTTGGGTTTTTTCAAAAAAAAAACCCGGGTTTTTGCGAACCCTGCCAGCAAATGAGTATCACACATTTCGAATACAGTAGTGGCTGGTTGAACAGATTTAAAAAGCGATGAGGATTCTCTCACTGCATAGGAAGTGGTGAGACTGCAGGTGTTGATGAAGATGTGTTAAATGGTCATAAAAAAACTGAGTGCGCTGATTTTAGAGTATAAACCAGAGGTCGTTTACAATATGGATGAAAGTGGCTTTTTTTACCGCTTGCAGGCAGATAAAACAATTTCAAGTGTGCCTGCTAAAGAATGCAAAAAAAAAGTGTGTCTCTTGTGTTTTGCACGAATAGTGATGGATCTGATAAAAGAACTATGACAGTGATTGGAAAGTCAGCTAAACCAAGATGTTTTAAAATTTTTAAACCTGCTCTTTATGTAGACTATGAGAATAACAAGAAAGCTTGGATGACTGCAGCATTATTTCAAAAATGGTTAGTGAATTTCAACTTAGAAATGAAAAGAAGCAAAGGCCATTGTACTTTGTAGGTTTTTTGAATTAAGCAGTAGACTGTATACACTAACTATTTCCACTATTTAATTGAAAGCTTTCACAATTTCACAAATAAATTATCTGCTTAGGGATCACAACACACTCTCATCAAGATCTACAAACTCTACTGACACAGAAAAGAATATCAACAATAAATTCCCTGCGCAGAGGGAAAAACAGAGTACGTGTTTTCATTTATCCCTACGCAGAGGGAAAAGGCTGGAATATTCAGTTTCACTTTAGCACAACTGAAATACGTGCAATTAAGAATTATAAAAGCAATTTAAAACTAAACATTCTCCCGGCCTTGAAAGCCGAAAGGGTTTCAAAAATTTACTCTAAAGGTAATTTACATAACTTAGTAATTGGCCTTTTCAATTCACTATTTTCAGTTCTCAGGGTAACTACACGAATCTTTTTATCAGGTCCAGGATGTGTTTTAATCACTCTAGCTAATTTCCATTGTAAAGGGGAAAGACCTTCATTTTTTATTATAACTAAATCACCTATCTTAATATTAGGCTCTTCTTTAAGCCATTTTACTCTCTGTTGTAGGGTCGAAAGGTACTCATTACTCCATCTTTTCCAAAAGTGTTGGAGCATTTTCTGCACTAATTGCCACCTGGTCAATCTTGATGCAGGTACCTCTGAAATATCAACTTCTGGTACTGAAGTAAGAGGAGCACCAATTAAAAAATGACCAGGGGTTAAGGCCTGTAAATCATTAGGATCGGAACTTACAGGACAAAGGGGTCTAGAATTTAAACAGGCTTCGATTTGAGCTAAAAGAGTTGAAAGTTCCTCAAATGTTAAAACTGAATTGTCAACGGTTCTTTTTAAATGAAATTTCATCGATTTAACACCAGCCTCCCAAAGTCCTCCAAAGTGAGGGGCCGAGGGTGGATTAAAATGCCAATTTATTTCTTCCGAACTTAAGTACCTTGCCACTTCTTTATTATGCTGAGAAGAAGTTGCAAATTTATACAATTCTTTCAACTCCTTGCTCGCACCGACAAAATTTTTGGCACAATCACTTACAATTTCTTTTGGTTTGCCTCGTCTGGATATAAATCGCTTGAGACAAGCTAAAAAGGCCTGAGTAGATAAATCAGTCACTAATTCAATGTGAATTGTATGGGTAGAAAAACATATAAATAATGAAATATAACACTTAAAAGATTTTGTACCTCTACCTTTTCTAAATTTACATAATATAGGTCTTGCATAGTCAGTTCCTGTGACAAGTAACGGACGGGTAGGTTGCACTCTAGTAGAAGGTAAATCAGCCATGATTTGTTTGGACATAGAAGCAGAAGCACGAGCACAAATTACACAATTTTTTACAAACTTTCTTACAACACTTCTTCCACTTAAAATCCAATATCGCTGTCTGATAACACACAATAGTAGTTGAGGGGCAGCATGAAAGTGAGATAAGTGAAAATATCTAATAATCAGCACAGTCACTGGATGATTTTTTGGTAACAATATTGGATGAATTTGATCTTGTGTGAGATTTGAATGACGAAGGCGTCCTCCCACTCTGAGTATTCCTTCTCCATCAAGGATTGGAGAAAGATTGATCAATTTGCTATTGCGAGGTAAACACTTACCAGAAGTCATACATTTAATGTCATCAGTAAATGATGACTTTTGCACTTGTTTGATGATCACTTTTAAAGCAATCTGAATTTCTGTGTTTGTAAGAAAACCTAAGTTTCGTTTTGAAACAGGTAAACGAGAATTCGTAAGAAATCTCAAACACCAAGCAATTACACGTTTTAACTTAGTAAAGGACGATATATTTGAGAGAATAGGCATTTCCTCACTTAACTGAGCTGTAGCACAAAAATAATTTTTTCTTTGCTCTATTAAGGCTTCGTCACACAAAACACTACCTAATTGCGGTTCTGGAGAGGTGAAAGATGGATCACTAAGCCAACTCGGACCATTCCACCAAAGATCATGCAATGATAATTCTGAGGGTGATAGACCTCTTGATGCGCAATCTGCTGGATTCTCTTTTCCTTTTACATGATGCCAGCACTCTGACGGAACAAGTTGTTGTATTTCTGAAACACGATTCGCAACAAAAGTTTGCCATCTTCTTGATTCTGTTGATAGCCAAGAGAGAACTATTTTTGAATCTGTCCAACAGTTAATTTTAGAGATGTCCAAGCACAATGAATCTAGGACAGTTTTTACCAAACGGGCTGACAGCAGGGCAGCACTCAGTTCTAATTTAGGCAAAGATACTGTTTTTAATGGTGAAACTCTTGTTTTTGCAGTTAATATTCTAACTGATACAGTTGAATCATCGGATAAGGACCTTAAATAAACAACTGCACCATATGCTATTAAGGAAGCGTCACTAAATGAATGAATTTCAAATTTGTTAGCTGAGGGAATAATTGCTAACCGAGGCACAGTAATCGATGTCAAACATGCAAGTTCTTCCCGAATTTTTATCCACCTATTTTTTATGAGTAGTGGAACAGCAGACCTGCCAACTGCTACGAAAAAATCGTAGTTGCTACGATTTGGACCTATGAACTACGATGCTATGAAAATCTGTCTTAAATTACGATTTTTTTGCAAAAAACACAAAAGCATTTTTTGTTTCTAGTTGCGATTTTTTTATCCCGCGCAGCATATTTTTCAGAAGTGATTCTGTTCCGAAATTTCCAAGTATTCATTTCCGAAAGTTTTAAAAAATTGGCCATTAGAGGCCGAAAATTTGGACATTAAAAAATGCTCATGAGAAAAAAATTCTGGGCTGCCAAAAAAACTTCTAAACATAAAACACTCTAATCATGTTTTTGTAAATATTTATACAGGAATTCCGTTCCTTAGAAACAAGGGTGCCATTTTAAGAACTCTGGAGGGGGTTCCTTGAAAGGCAAGGTTTGAAATAGTGTGCAAAATCGCACGATTTGCGATAAACTATCGCGAATTTCGACAAATGACCGTGTAAAAAAAAAAAAAAAAACATTTCATCAATTGGTCGCAGAAGAAAATAAATTCCGTTAAAGGATTGTGGTAAAAACGTGAATTTTGTCAAAATATCGCAGAAAGAAAATGCGAATTTCGTCAAAAGATCAGTAAGATGATGCAAATTTCATCGAAAGATTAGTAAGAAAACGCAAATTTTGCCGAAAGAAAACACCAATTTAGTCAATGGATCGTGGTAAAAAACCGCAAAATTTGTCAAAAGTTTATGGTAAAAAGTGCGGATTTCAACAAAGAATCGTGATAGGAAAATATGAATTACGATTGTGGGAAAAAAATTGTGAATATCCTGAAATGATGGCGGGAAAAAAAATCACTAATTCAGTCAAAATTTACTGCACTGGGCTAAAAAAATTGATACCAGGCTCCTTTTTACAAATGTAAAAAAAAAACGCTGCAAAACGGAAATAAACTCTAAAAATCATATAAAAATTCTCAGAGGAAAAAATTTACTATATTGAGTTGAAAGACGAAAACCTTATTCCTTTTATGAATGTCAAAAGATGGCTGTGAAACACGAAAAACCAACCAATCAACCTCCAGATTAATTTAAATTTTGTGTGCTACGATTTCTCATTTTCAAAGGTTGGCAGGTCTGGAACAGGATCGTCCCATGCTAGATGCAGACTCCAAAGTTCCTGAAGTAGAATTTTTGCAGAAATTATAAAGGGAGAGATCCAACCAAGTGGATCAAACATTTTGGCTATATCTGACAATATAGATCTCTTTGTAACTTCTTTTAATGTTGGTTCTATGCTTACACTAATTTTGAAGACATCGCGATTTGAGTCCCATTTTAATCCTAGCACTTTTATTGAATTATCGTTTTCAATTGATAAATCGGGTTTAGTCTGAATTAAATTTTCAGGAATGTTTTTTAGTACACTAATGTCGTTTGATGCCCACTTACGTAATTCAAATCCGCCTCTTTTCATTAATTCTTGTAACTCTGATATTAATTTAGTAGCTTTTTCGGGAGATGATGCACCTGTAAGTAAGTCATCGACGTAAAAATCACGTAATACAATGTTTGATGCTAATGGAAAATTTAATTTTTCATCCAACGCTAATTTTTGAAGAACTTTAGTAGCTAAATATGGGCTAGATGCTAATCCATATGTTACTGTAGTGAGACGATATTCACTAATATCATCGGAAAATTTATCTTTCCAGAGAATTCGTTGAAAATCTTGATCTTCAGGATGTATCTTAATTTGACGAAACATTTTAGCAATATCAGCGTTAATAGCTATAGCGTGTGTGCGGAATCTCAACAAAATAAAAAATAACTCCTGTTGAACCCTAGGTCCTACAATTAAATTTTCATTAAGAGAAACATTATTTGTAGTTTTTGCACTCCCATCAAACACAACTCTAAGACGGGTTGTTGTGCTAGATTCTCTAATGACTGGATGATGTGGAAGATAATAAACTTCATTAACGGGTTTTTGAATTTCGCTCTTGGGTATTTTTTCCATATGTCCCATATCAAGATATTCATTCATAAATAGGCAATAATTTTCATACAAATCCGGTTCTCTATTAAATCTTTTTTCTAAGTTTAGAAATCTTTTCATAGCTAGTGATTTTGACTCCCCTAATTCTTTACATTGCTTCTTAAATGGCAAACGTACAATATATCTTCCATTCGAATCTCGTGAATGGGATGTATCGAAAATTTCCTCACAATATTTTTCTTCATTTGTGTATATTTCCTTCGAGGGGATATTTTCTAACTCCCAGAACTTTTTCACATAATCTGTTTCAACATTTGCAAAATTAACTATAATATTTGGTTTATTTTCTGAAAATGTATCACTATCTCCCGTTATTAACCACCCGTAATCCGAATTTACTGCAAAAGGAAGTCCTGGTTTCCCAAATATTTTTTCTCCTCTAATTAATAATGATAGAGATCTAAAATAATGATAGAGACACGCCAAATAATAAGTCTATTGGGCCTGGTTCATTCCACTTAGGGTCAGCTAATGTTATGTTCTTTAAGTGACTGAATGAATTAGTATCATATGATACAACTGGTTGATTACTCGTTATCTTTTTCAAAATATAAAAAGTACTTAATCGTGTGTCTTGTTTATCAAAATGTGGAGAAAATTCCAATCTTACAACCCCACGAGTTTCTTCGGAGTATCCCATTCCCAAACATTTAATCTGTAAATTAGCTAAATTTCTTTTTATTCCTAATAATTGTATCGCACGCTCACTTATAAAATTATTGGTACTGCCAACATCTATAATGCAACGCAGTAATTTATTACCTCCATAATTATCTTTCACATTAATCAGCGCAGTTGCAAGTATGCCAAATGATTTTGAGTATATTTCACCAAGGCAAGAATTTATTGACATGTTTACATTACTAGATGATTCACCAACAGTCTCACTATTTTGATTCGAGGATTGAGGCTGAGGCGTTACTTGGTTTTTTATATCTGGATAATTTGTTTCTCGCCTTTCATAATGTAATAAGCTATTGTGACTCTTCAAATTACATTTCGAACAAACTCTTTTTGACTGACAATTAATTAATTTATGTTCTGGAGATAAACACGCAAAGCAGAGATTTTTATTTTTTACAAATTGCACTCTTTCGCGAACAGATAACTTTAGAAACTCACTGCACTTAGATATTTTATGACTATTCAAAGAACAATATTTACATTCAATATTATTAACAGAAGCAGTCATTGCAGTTAATTTAGGATAACTGTTTTTCTTATAATTAATATTTCCTCTAGCAGATTGTAATGAACGAGCATAATCTTTCAGAAAAATTATCAATTGAACTAACGTTGGAAGCTCGTCATTTTTTAACTGGCGTTCCCACCATAATTTAATATTATGATCAACTTTTTGCAATATTAAATAAATCAACAAAGTTTCTGAAAAGCCACTTACCTTCTGATCCAATATTTCGAAAGAACGGACACATTCGTTTGTCATATCTACCAAATTAAGTATTGCTGTGGGCGCATCACCTTGCACGAATGGAAAATTTAATAATTTTCTGATGTGGCTGTATATTAATTCACGTTTGTTAGATTATCTTTCAGATAGCAAGTCCCATGCGATACTATACTTCGAATCTTCAATAGGTATTGATTTTATTATTTTCAAAGCGTCTCCTTGACAAGATAATTTCAAGTATTGCAGCTTCTGAGCTGGCGATAGATTTTCATTATTATGTATACTCGCATTGAATAAATCTTTAAAACTCAACCATTCACTAATTTGACCACTAAATGATGGTAGAGAAAGCTTTGGTAATTTTATTTTATTAACTTCCTTCTTCGGATTGTTCACATTTATTTTTCTCGCTGTAATTGCATGTTCGATTTTTACTATCAATTCATCAAAGATGTCTTGCTGTTCGTCCTTTTCTTCTATAAATGAATCAATGTCGTTTTCTTTGCAAGCAGAAAAAATCGTTTTAAACAACACCTTCAACTCTTCCTCTAATTTTTCTGTTTCCCTTTTTAATAACTGAAGTTGCTCTAATTCACACACATTCAGATCAGTTTTAAGAAATTTGTTTTTCAATCTCGTTATTGAAGATTTCAACACTCGTTTATCAGTTTCTAAGTTTTTATCCATTTTTCTCTCTCAGTATTCTAATTTGGCACAGTTCCAATGATTTCACGCTTTCACTTTCAAACGAAATTTAGATACTCATCATTCATTGCACTTAGTTCGTTTTAACTCCGGTTTTAGACTACCAAATGTACTTTGTAGGTTTTTTGAATTAAGCAGTAGACTGTATACACTAACTTTTTCCACTATTTAATTGAAAGCTTTCACAATTTCACAAATAAATTATCCGCTTAGGGATCACAACACACTCTCATCGAGATCCACAAACTCGACTGACACAGAAAAGAATATCAACAATAAATTCCCTGCACAGAGGGAAAAACAGAGTACGTGTTTTCATTTATCCCTACGCAGAGGGAAAAGGCTGGAATATTCAGTTTCACTTTAGCACAACTGAAATACGTGCAATTAAGAATTATACAAGCAATTTAAAACTAAACAGCCATATTTTAATGATTTTGGATAATGCCCCTTGTCACATAGCATATCTAATGAGCAATATCTGCATTGAATTTTTACAAACTTTGATGCGGGTATAAGAAACTCATTCAAAGCTCATTATCGAAAGTATCATTGCCGCCATATCATTGAAAAAATCAGTAAAGATGATTTTTATCCAATCCTTTTACATCATGCTATTCGCATGATAAAAAAAGCATGGGATGAAATTTCAGACGAAACTATTGTTAACTGTTGGAAACATACTGGATTGATTAAATATCAGGGATCTACTAAAACACAAAACAATATGGAACTTCAAGAACTACAAGACGGAATACATAAATTATGTCCTCTCGTCCTAATTATGTCCTAAATTACATCCTCTATCGGCAATTGAGTACTTTAATATAGACAAAAGTGTTTCAACATTTGAAGATTTGACAGTCGAAGAAATTGTTGCCAATTCAAATTCATCTGACAGCAAAACTGAAGAAGCTGAAATGCCGCATATTACATCTGATGAAGTTAAAAATTGCATTGGGAAAATAAGAATTTTTTTTAGAAAAATATGCAACTGATAAAAAATTATGAACAGTCTTTTAGTTGTAGAAAAAGATATTGAAAAAATCAATATTGAAAAGAAAACTCAAACTAGCATTTTAAAATATTTCCCTGTAAAAGATAATTAAAATAAAATAGATTCAGTGTGAAATTTAATGTATGTGCGTGTACTGTTATGTGCATAATTATCTACTTTATCTAAAATTGATTATGTAAAGAGGTAAGTGCATGTTAATTTCATACATTAATTGGCTAATTTTGAATCATGCAGTATTAATTATATTATATTAATTATACAGTAGAACTCCCGCTAATCCGAACTAATTGAGAATGGTGCCTGTTCAAAATACCTGAAATTCTGATAAAAATAGAAAAGAAAAAGATGCGTGCTAAAAAGATGCAAGTTATAAGTACTCAGTAGTACAGCAAACATCCTCTAATCCAGCATCCTAAGTTCCAGCATGGTGGATAATCCGGCACGACTTTCAGAAAAAATAGTATTCCTTGTTTAATCACTCCTGATGTTCATAATAATCCAATGGAACTTCAGAATGAGGAATTACATAACAAAACAACCCATTACAAACACTTCACAATCGCGAATCTATAAATAGCTCAGTCACCATGTCGACGAGGGGGGCAGAAAAAATAATTTCTGTTGAGACAATTTGAGAAATCAAACTGTTAAAGGAAAAATAAAGTTTTATCATCTGAATTAAATACTTTTTGCATTTTAGAAAAGAATTTTATAGTGACTGGCAAACAAACTGATATTCGAGATTCTTAAGATGGCTTCTACGAGTAGACCTACAATTCACGTTTTCATTTTATATTTGTGTACATACGTCATACTTTTAAATTATGGAGTATTTTTTTTTTTTTTTTTTTTTTTTTTTTTTTTTGTTCTATTCAAGCTGTTTAAAGAATAAAAAACATGCTTTACTGTCACTTTTTGTTTAATTCTAACTTCTAGACTTTTTTCCTGACATTCAATCTGTAATCCGGAAAATTTCGTAATCCGGCATAATTCAAGTCCAGAACAAAAATAAAGTCGAAATAAATCATCTAAAATAAAGTCGGTTCGTATTAGCAGGGTTCTACTGTATATACTAAATACTATTGGATAATTTGATAAAAAGGTATTATGATATTTATTTTTGTAATGATATTAGTGTAATAGTATCAAAATTAATTTTATATAGGTCAGAATTAACATTTTTATCCACTGGCCAGTACACTGATTTTTTTTGTACTGGCCAGTTTTTTTTTAACGACTGGCCAGTAACAAAGTTATGTATGCTCCGTACAAAATTGTGTTTTTCCTATCTGCCAACATTGTAATTTACTAATATCTTTTACTTTTCATTTGATATGATATGATTACATTCAACTGAAAATAAAACTGGCATTAACATCTAACAGAAAAATATAACCAAGAAATTACTGCTTTCAAAATAAAAGTCAAACACATATTTGAAGATATTTAGACATACTTAATGCAATGTATAAAAAAGACAAGAAAATCGAAATATATTAAGAATTATTTTAATAAAATCTTGAATATTTTATTTTTACTATTAATTGCAATGAAATAAATTCACAGCAAATTTTCAGAAAGATTACAGCAGAGGGGGAAGCCCCCCCCCCCCTGCACTGGCACTAACTGTGCATTTTTCTGCGACCATTTAACGAATTTCGCGTTTTTTTTCTGCGATCCTTTCATGAAATTGCGTTTTTTTTTACAATCTTTTGATGAAATTTGTGGGGTTTTTTCGCCATTCTTTGAAAAAATGTGCTTTTTTTTTTTTTTCGAGATTTTTATGACGAAATTTTTGTTTTTTTCCCGCTATCTTTTAACGAAATTTGTGTTTTTTTATCCCACGATCTTTTAACGAAATCTGCATTTTTCCCCACGATCTTTGATGAAGTTTGTGTTTTTTCCGCAATCTTTTTGTGAAATTTGCGTTTTTTCAGCGATCTTGATAGTAATATAGTCATCTCCGGTCTTATCACTTTCCAGCAGTATCTCCTTTTCTATATCTTTTATTTACTTTATTAATATTATTTATCTTTTATGAAATATATCTATTTACTTTATAACTTTTACTATCCTTGTATATCTTTATCAGTTACACTTATTTTCTGTTTAACAGGTTTGTTTTCTTTCTATTAAATCCCTCTACCTATTTTTATATCTTTATTAAATATACACTTTATTAAATTAATACATAACAGAAATAATTGTTTTTACTTACTTTGCTTTATTTCTGTTATTCTGTTTTCACGAGTTTCTGGTCTTGTTTTAAATTCCTTGTGTTTATTTCTAAGTCTTTGTTTTACTAATATCCATCCTCACACAATCCTGTTCACGTCATTTCCCATATGACGTGTGTTTTTCTGATCGCCACCAGATGGCGTCAGTCTGGTTTACTGAACATTGTCATCATGATGTTTTGTCACGATGGCTTCTCATTCGAGAACTATCGGCCGGCTGCTCCTTGCATTGCGTAATAGGTCCATATCTGTTCAATCGGTAGTACATATATCTTTATGTTTCCTTCATTCTTTACCTGAATGTTCCTAAGCTTTTGTCCTTATGTCACCTGCTTAGATGTAGTGTATTTACTTTGCCATTTTTGTTCGTCTTGTGATGTTATCTTATTTTACATTATGGTGTTAAATGGAATGTCATTTTTAAATCTATTTTACGTTTGTCATATTTTTTTTTTTTAATTTCAAGTTTAATTGTGTTGTGACTAATATATATTCGAGTTTCTCCTGCCGATATCGTGTTCATCATCAACATAACCACTAGCAGCTTATTTCAACTATGTCTTTCCTTCATGTTCAAATAATTCATTAAAAGCTAGCGGCCATTCATAAATGCCCTAGCAGTAGGCTCATTCAAGATATCGTCATTCATTGAAGAGGCGTAGTATTTTAGAGTAATGATGTTCCTTGTTATGAAGCAAGATAAACGTGTTTACATTTCCGTCCGGTTAATGATGTCTCTGATAAGAAGTGTTTTTACAACAGTCTGTTTTATCGTATTCAAGCATCTGTATTTTATTAAGAAGTTTTGAATTAAAGCTTTGCCCTGGATCATTGCAAATCACAGGAATGATTAATGCTTTTCACAATAGCCATGAAGTCTGTTCTCTTTTATTTCTTATTTGTTTGTGGATTTAAAGTTAATGAATACATTATAGCCCAGTGGTTAGGGAGTTGAATTCGGAATTAGGGGAAAGCTGGAAATTGTTTTAATCCCTTCAGTTTAGGTCTAGAATGAATATTCTATGTTTTCTTCCTCGTACTAGGTGAGCGTTAAAAAATATGTATAGATTTATAGTCAAAAAGCATGTTTTTTTACATACCATAACAGTATCTCCAAACAACTTATTCTGTCAAAACAATTGTCAATACAAATGTTGTAGAGCTTAAAATTCTGAGTAAAATGAGTACCTACACTTAATATTTTTGTTAAACATTAAGGTCACAATTCTACGTTAAAGTTTTAGACCCGTGGTCAGGGGGTTGAACTCAGAATTAATTAAGAGAAAACTGGAAATTGTTTTAATCCCTTCAGTTTAGGTCTAAAATGAACATACTATGTTTTCTTCCTCGTACTTGGGTGAATGTTAGAAAATATGTACAAATTTATTTTTGAAAAACACGTTTTTTTTAATTACCTTAACAATATCTCAAAACAGCTAACTCTATAAACAACATTGTCAATACAAATGTTGTAGAACTTAAAATTCTGAATAAAATGACTACCATCATTAATATTTTTGTTCAACATTAAGGTCGCAATTCTATTTCAAAAATTTTCAAATCAAGAGCTTGAAGCCAGGAGAGACCAAGTTAACTTAACAATATCCAGACCTGCCAAGTGCTACGATTTGGACCTATAAACTACGATGCTACGAAAATTGGTCTTAAACTACGATTTTTTGCAAAAAACACAAACGGATTTTTTATTTCTAGTTGCGATTTTTATCCCGCGCAGCATATTTTTCAAGAGTGATTCTGTTCCGAAATTTCCAAAAATTCAAAGTATTCATTTCCGAAAGTTTTAAAAAATTGGTCATTAATCTGAAAATTCGGACATTAAAAAATACTCATAGGAAAAAAAATCTGGGCTGCAAAACAAACTTCTTAACATAAAACCCGCTTTATGTATATCAACGACAAGTGAATCGTGTTTCTGTAAATATTTATACAGGAGTTCCCTTCCTTAGAAACAGGGATGCCATTTTAAGAATTTCCGGGGGGGGGTCTTTGAGGGGCAAGATTTGAAATAATGTGCAAAATCGCACGATTTGTACGATTTATTATTAAACATTTCACTTTACGAATTATTATTATTATTATTAAACATTTTGCGTGCTAAAAAACACAAAATTCGTCAAAGGAATGTGGTAAAAAATGTGAATTTCATCAAAAGTTCATGGTAAAAAGTGCGGATTTTAACAAAGAATCGTGATAGAAAAATTTGAATTACGATTGCGGGGAAAAAATTGTGAATATCCTGAAATCACCGCGGAAAAAAATTTCGAGAATTTCGTCAAAATTTACCGCACTCGGCTAAAATGTTGGAACCAGGCTCCTTTTACAAATGTAAAAAAAAAAAAATAAAAATACTGCGAAATGAGAAGAAACTTTAAATATCGTATAAAAAATTTCAGAGGATAAAATTTACTATATTGAGTTGAAAGACTAAAGCTTTATTCCTTTTACGAATGTCAATAGATGGCTGCGAAACACAAAAAACCAACCAGCCAACCTCCAGATTAATTTTAATTTTGTGTGCTACGATTTCTCATTTTACTCAGAATTTTAAGCTCTACAACATTTGTATTGACAATGTTTTTGATAAAGTTAGCTGTTTTGAGATATTGTTAAGTTAACTTGGTCTCTCCTGGCTTCAAGCTCTTGATTAGCGATTAAGTCAAAATTTTGAAATAGAATTGTGACCTTAATGTTGAACAAAAATATTAATGATGGTACTCATTTTATTCAGAATTTTAAGCTCTACAACATTTGTATTGACAATGTTTTTGATAAAGTTAGCTGTTTTGAGATATTGTTAAGGTAATTAAAAAAAAAAAACGTGTTTTTCGAAAATAAATATGTACATATTTTCTAACATTTACCAAGTACAAGGAAGAAAACATAGTACGTTCATTTTAGACCTAAATTGAAGGGATTAAAACAATTTCCAGTTTTCTCCTAATAATTCTGAGTTCAACCCCCTGACCATGTGTCTAAAACTTTAAAATAGAATTGTGACCTTAATGTTCAACAAACATAATTAAGTGTAGGTACTCATTTTACTCAGAATTTTAAGCTCTACAACATTTGTATTGTCAATGTTCTTGACAGAGTTAGCTGTTTGAAGATACTGTTATGGTATGTAAAAAAACGTGTTTTTTTACTATAAATCTATACATATTTCCTAACGCTCACCTAGTATGAGGGGGGGGGGGGGAACATAGCATATTCATTCTAGACCTAAACTGAAGGGATTAAAATAGTTTCCAGCTTTCCCCTAATTAATTCCGAATTCGGCCTTTTTTTGCTCCCCTACCACTGGGCTATTATGCAATAGTGAAATGGTATATTTAAGTATTGTGTTATTATTATATGTTTATTAAAAGTTTATTTCTTGTGTTATCTTATTTAAATAAATGTTAATTTGATTTTACCTTTACTTGTATTTATTTCACCACTTTACTTTTATTTCGTTAGTTAGTTATTTGCTTTTCAGGATTTCTACTTTACAGCTTTTCCAACCTCTAGGTTTAGGGACTTACAGCAACGCATCCACTGTTTAACTTAATTTTATCTCTGCTGCATATTTAAATCTTATCTATTTATAATTTAAGCCTTCAGATCTTTTGACGAAAGTTGTTTTATCCGCAATCTTTTTGTGAAATATGCGTTTTTCCGCAACCTTTCTCGAAAGTTGCATTTTTCCGCGATATTTTTCACTAATTTTGCATTTTTCCGTGATCTTTTCACGAAAATTGAGTTTTTTCACGAAATCTGCATTTTTTCCACGATACTTTGAAGAATTTTGTGATTCTTTTTCACGATTCTTTGACGAAATTTGCGTTTTTTCTGCAATTTTTTGACAAAATTCGCATTTTTTACGTGGTCCTTGTACGAAATTCATGTTTTTTCGCGATTCTTTGACAGAATTGGTGATTTTTTTCTGCACACGATTGACTAAATTGATTTTTTACGTGACCATATCGAAATTAGCGATATTTTTATGTCTGAAGTTTCGGACTGATGACTGATTTTTAAATTTTCAGAATCGAATGCCTTAAATTTTCAGAAAATTCGGGACAGAATCACCCTTCCTACTTTCTTTTCTTACTTTCGGGAGAATCTCTGATCTGGACGCCGTAAATTCCAAACGAATTTCACCCCTTTCCTCCCTGGCATTGATCTTTCAACCATCGCGTTTGTCGAGTGAGGACAATAAAGTTAATCGCCACGTTTTAAGTGTTACTCGACAATTGGTGAGTGGCGAGTGTTAATTTTGTGCTATAGGGGGGAAGAAAAAATCATATCTGTAGACAATTTGAGAAATCAAACTGTTGAAAGGAAAAATAAAGTTTTATCATCTGAATTAAATACTTTGTGCATTTTAGAAAAGAATTTTATAGTGACAGGCAAACAAACTGGTATTTGAGATTTTCTTAAGATGGCTTCTACGAGTAGACCTACAATGCACGTTTTCATTTTATATTTGTGTACATACGTCGTACTTTTTATTATTGAGTATTTTTTTTTTTTCTATTCAAGCTGTTTAAAGAATAAAAAACATGCTTTACTGTCACTTTTTGTTTAATTCTAACTATTAGACTTTTTCCCCAACATTTGATCTTGTTCTAATTAAGTACTATATAGCAGAGTGTAATTACTTTAAAAATTAATGAATTCTAACTGTCTTTAATTTCTTAACATAATACCTATTAACTCCCATTTTCTTAGTAGTAAATAAAATGTCTACTTACAAATTTGAAGAGACTTGTAGAAGAAATGGGATAGATGACTTTCAAAATAATACATACTAGAAATGAAAACTTCATTGAATAAAAACTAACAGCTTTTTATTTAGGCATATCAGGAGACAACTTCAATTCATACACTTGTAACACCAAAGCAAGAACTGGATGACATGAATGAGAAACTCTCTCATTTTATAATGGTTTCCAACCAATCACAACCAAAACGGTTCCAGGAAAAGCGACGACATCTCTGAGACGACGGGCGCGCTGTTCTTGACTTTGAAAGCAGGACAATTGTAGTTTACAGCACGCCAACTAGGAGCGCTGCGATCGTCTTTGCCAGTGAAGAATCTACGCGCACATATTCTCCCCGACACAATTATTATCAATCCAGTCTCGCCTCATTTCAAGGGGGAAAATGAAAATGCTAAAGCTCGCGTTGCGGTAATTGGATACGTTCGTTGCTCGTGGGAAAGCTGGTAAATCATGTATACTATGCTCGTTATTTTTTTTTTATTAAATCCTATTTAATCGTACTTAAGTTCGTTATTTTTGCATATATTTGTATTTCCATGAGATTAATTCTCATTTTAAGATTAAATAACCGTAGATATTTTTATCATAGAGATTTAAAGTTGAGTGAAATTTGAAAAATGCCTTTCAACAGTTTTCTTTTATCTTTATTATTATGCACACTTGCATAATATGTAACACATTTTTAGTTCGTATTAATTAGTGCTACTTCTTTAAACGTATTTTTGTTTAACAAATATAGAAAGACATTCGTTTATCGTTTGTTTACTTTATTTATTTGATGCTCCACAATTTTAAAATATAACCATATTTATGTATTTAAAAAATCTTTAATAATTTCGATTGAATTGAATTTATTCTGTGTATAGTATTTGAAATGTAATTTATTCAAAGTTGTTAAATCATTTATTTTTTAATTATTTTAAGCGCTTTTTTTATTTTTTCTTATTTTATTATCACTTCTTTAATTCGAAGTTTTTACAATTTCAAAAATGACAAAATCTAGTTTCAATACAGTTTATTTGAAAAGTGGCCGGGTTATTTTCAGCTATTGTGGAAATTTCGAAGTCCAACTTCTTTAATTCGAAGTTTTTACCCTTTCAAAAATGACAATCTAGTTTCATTGCAGTTATTTGAAAAATGTCCGCGTTATTTTCAGTTATTGTGGAAAATTCTTTAGGGAAGAAAAGGGGGTGGGAGAATATTCTTATCTGTTCTAGGAAACAGAGCAGGGATAAAGGGAGGAGAAATGAACGCCCTTTCCCTTGTAAGTGACACATGCTACTCTCGCCAATGCGATAAATCTTAGATGACACGCATTGCAATTCCTTCGAAACCAGGACTATAGTCGCTTTAGTTTTCTTCATTGTGTTTTTAGTTTTTGTGGTGAGAGTTCAGTGCAAGCATGTCATTGAGTAAGCCCTGCGTCCCGTATAAAACCTTATCTTTCAATGAAAAAATTGCTGTGATTCGTGAGGTAGAAAAGGTTTTAAAGAAAAAATGCATCATCGCAAAAGAGTATGGAATACCTAACACTCTTTCGACCTTTTTGAAAAATAAAGAAAAAATTTTGAAATCTAATCGAAATCGCAAACGGGCTAGAGAACCTGATAATCCTGATGTGGATGAGTGTGTCTTGAAGTGGTTTAAACAAGCACGGGACAAAAACATCCCCCTCAGTGGAACTCTTGTTCGTGCAAAAGCGGAAGAATTTGCTGTCAGCTTTGAAAACAACAACTTCAAAGCCTCCGGATGGTTAGATGGATTTAGGAAAGAAATGAAATTTCTTTTAAGCCTGTGTGTGGTGAAAGTTCAAGTGTCAACCAAGATGCAGCAAATGAGTGGAAAAAAAAAAGTTGATCAAATCATTGAGCATACACAGGACAGAGACATTTTTAATGTTGACGAAACTGGGCTCTTTTTCAAATGTACCCCTGCAAAGACTTTGGATTTTAAAGGTGAAAAATGCAGTGGAGGAAAACGCAGTAAAGAGCGAATAACTCTACTTGTGGTAGCAAACATGGACGGCACTGAGAAGTTACCTTTACTGATGATTGGAAAATCAAGAAATCCAAGGTGTTTTAACAATGTCAAAACAAAGCCTACAGAATACCGTTCTAACACGAAAGCATGGATGACAGGGAATCTTTTTGAAGAATGGCTGCTAGATCTCAATCGCACGTACCAAAGAAAAAACAGAAAAATCATCCTGTTTATTGATAACTGCGTGGCCCATAAATCGATTCCCGCTATGGAAAATGTCACGGTTGAATTTTTTCTGCCAAACATGACCTCAGTGGTACAACCAATGGATCAAGGCATCATTAAAAATCTGAAGCATTTCTACAGATGCCTAGTCGTTCAACACCTCCTTACTGAATCTTCCCAAAAGCTTCCCATTACCCTCCTCGATGCATCAAGAATGTGTTTAAATGCATGGTTCAAAGTGAGCCAAAAAACAGTAGCAAACTGTTTCTGGAAAGCAGGATTCATCAGGAACACTGCCCCTAGCGAGCTTTTAGATGAAGAAAATTTACCTCCCCCAGTTGCATGGGAAGACAGCATACCATTTGATGATTACGTCGACATTGATAAAAACTTAGACATTTGTGGAGAGCTGTCTGATACAGATATTCTGTCAGAAGTTCTAAACAATAAAAACATTGCAACAGAAGATGATGAAGATATTGAAGATGAGGTAGAAGAACAGAGAACGATTCCAACTTCAAGTGAGGCAGTCTTTCATCTAGCCGAATATCGTTGTTATGTAGAAGGACAATCTAACGTGAGTGAAGCTGTGTTTCGAGCTGTAGATATCCTTGAAGATTTTGTTAAAAAAAATCAAGTAAGCTCTTTAAAACAATCTAATATATCTCAATATTTTAAAAAGCTGTAGTTTTTTTTATTTAAAATTAATAAACATATTTTTTTTTCACAATTTCTGTTTCGATTGATTATTTTACGACATAAAAATAACTTTTTTTGGATAATTCGAAGTTTTGCAGTAGTCCCTTGCACTTCGAATTATCCAAGCTCGACTGTATGCAATAAAACTGCGTAATTAAAACAGTCTGCTGCAACTATTGAAATAATGCTATTTTTTTTTTTAATAACACTTTGAAATTGTATTTTTATTGTTTACCCCCCTCCCCCACCCTCCAAAAATTTTTAATGTGTATATTGATTAATAAATAGGTATCTCGGATTGAACCCCATCCAAAAGAACGAAGGGGAAGCATTGAAGTGTTCTTCACGCCTATTGGTGTTTTTCTTCTGTTTACCCGTGGCTGACATCACATAGCAGGGGTGGGACAGTTTCAAGTGATGTCATTTATGTTGTCTCCTTTAATCTTCATAGCTCCATGGTTTAAATTTTTTTTCAATGAATCACAAAAGGAATGACTCTCTACCACATCTTCTTATTTATGTTTTACGCACGAAGTGCGCTACGTTTGTTTTCTGAAATGGCTGCGTAAATCATTGAAATTTTGTTAGTTTTGAATCTTTTATAGAAAATTATTTTGAACAGAAGGATAGAAAAGATTTGTATTTAGGCAGATAAATTTTCTCATATGCATCTCAAATCAAAATTAAGCCTAACATGGCTCCATCTTATCGGAGACTGGTAAGATTGATGGGTTCGCCCCGGATGTGTTACACTGCATTAAATGATGGAATGTTGATTTGCGTTTCATTTTCATAAGACTTCGCGTAAACAAACAGAATGAAGGTTTTATTATTGAATTTTTATTGTTTGTATTGCAGAAAAGTACATTTTAAAAATGACAAATGATTTCTACATATACAAATGGTGAGGATATTTTTTTTTACTCAATATTAAATTTCTGGAATAGTTCAACAAGTGGATGAAACAAACAGCAGTACTTATTGCAACAATGATAATAATTAGCAAAGTGAAACACAATCCCAGAAGATTTTACAAAACATTAAAATTAAATATTCAATACATTAAAGTTTTCTTATGTGTGTGTGTATATATATATATATACAGTCCACTCCCTCTAATCCGCGACTCTATAATCCGCAAACGCCTATAATCCGCACTAAAATTTCAGATGTAAACAAACATGTAAACAAAGATATAAAATCTTTTTTTAAGCAAGATAACTCACATTTTGACTGTAATAAATATAGACTAATCTGATGAATTTATTAAAAGAATTAATTAATTTTAAATTCACTAAAATTTTTTAATGCATTTTTGCATTAGTTAGAGAGAAATATTCTGTGTATCTTATAAATAACTATTAGACTGCTATATTCTGAACACATTTGTTGGCTATATAAAAGGTAAAATTACTTTCAAAGAAGGGTCGGCTCTTTTGGATAAATGTCTTAATCTTCTAGAAAAACAAACGTTTCTTATTTATCAAGAAATCCTGACTCTTGTAAAAGGCTTCAAGATTAAATTGCATAGTATAAATTAAAAGCTATAAAGAAAACCATTATCACTGCGATGCTCGAGATCTAAAAATAAGTAGAAATGTTTCTATTAATTGTGCATTATTATATTATTTGAATGTATTTCTAATATTGGGTACAGTTTATAAATATATAAGCAGTTTCTTCTATTTCTGTGTTATTTATTTACAATGTGGTTACTATATTTGTTGATAAATTCCAAATATTACAATGTAAACAAAGAAATGACCTATAATCCGTAAAATTCTATAATCCGCAAAACCCTTGGTCCCAACCTGTGCGGATTAGAGGGAGTGTACTGTATATACAGTATGGAACCATTTATCTGGAAACCAGTTAACCGGAAAACCAGTTATCCGGAATGATATTTCTGATAGACTGATTTCAGAATCTTTGCAGAAGAAGGTGTCATACATTGCCAGTTTGACACAGGCTTTGCTTGAAACAATTGTACAATTTGATGACAACATCTAGTATTTTTCGTCATCACATTTAGTTGTATTTTAGATGTTTTAATTTTTATGCAGAGGATACCGAAGAATTTTTGTTCCTAAGGGATTCCCATAAATTACGTTCTTTTAAACTCTGGCTAATTTTTTATCTTTCTTGCATTGATTTTTAATCCAACTAATCTAATAATTTAAAATGAGAAATAATGCCACAACCACGCATATTCCATAAAATTTATCAAATGGATGCTGCTTTAATGCACAACCAGTTAACCGGAAAAACCAGTTATCCGGAATACATCTGACCCCAAGCATTTCAGATAAATGGTTCTGTACTGTATATATATATATATATATATATATATATATATATATATATATATATATATATATATTATTATTATTATTATAGAAAGAATGAATCTTAATAATGAATGGCTCAATCAACCACTTTTCATTAGTGGTGGATCAAGGCACATAATTAACAGATAGAGATATTGTATTATAACTCTGTGGGATCACAACAGTGGTTATTCGTTAATGGAGCTTTGTGTTTTGTTTTTAAATATGGATTTGGCCCCTTTTATCGTTAAATAATATAAACAAAGGAACTTTTTGTTAAATTTTTTTTTATAGAAAATATGCAGGATTTAATTAAAAATAAATTTTTAAAAGTTTGTTATATAAATTTAAAATTTCATTCGGTATAAATAAAACAAAATTTACCAATTATCATTACTTCTTTCGTTAAATTTTAATTTAATTTTATCATTTTTTAAAAACTTATATCCACATGAAATTGTCTTGCATTGCAAATAAAATTTATATTTCATATCAAATGTAGTTAAAATGTAAGGAATATACAATATCATGTTATGTACTGCATATATTAATTATATCAATGAGATAAAATTTTGATTTTTAACATAATAACATTTGAACATAACTTTGGAGTGAAAAAATATTGTAATTTAATAGTGAAAAAATATTTTTCAGCCATACTAATGCAATCATGATAACATCTTATATTTCAAATACATCTAGGAAAAAGAAAAAACTCATTTATAATACAAACAAAATTAAAAAAATTAACTGGATTTAAGCTCTTGAAAATGAATAAAAATAAATTAAAATTCTATCAAAGAAATCATAATAATAATAATGTTCATTTTATTTGTATTGAATGAAGAAGCTTTTAAAAAATGATCTCGTTACATTATTTACATTGTTGAATTACATCATTACGTCCTGCATTTTTTTTTAGATTATAGATTAATAATATAATCTAATTATAAAGTTAGAGTTTCTCTAATTTCAATCAAAAATTCTTTCATTTACATTGATTGTCGATAGATGATGCCAAAATAATGTTTGAAAATAGACGGAATTTTCTGTACAGTTCGGGCCGAGGCCGATAGTTTAGCGAATACAGTTTGTACTTCTGGACAACTAACTCCATTTTTCACAAAATTATGAGTTGGTATGAAAAAGTGAAAAACTCATTTCAAAATATTTAAGGGCTTTAATAATATACTTTTACAAATATTTTAACAGCAAAATCAGAAGTTAACCTGTATTTTTTTTTTTTTTCTTTTTTTAATATGAAGTCAGAGTCGTTCATTTGTATCTAGATTTGGAATTTGTAGTTCCAAAATGGCAACAGTCTTCGTTTATTTATATCTGGTAATCCGTTATTTTTAATTTAAAACATTATAATGGGATAGTTTTTGAAGGATTTATAGAAAATAAAGATGAATAGATGTGATACAAAGCAGATAAGTTGAACAATCGGCAATCTTACGGCCTGTTGAAAACTTATGCCTAACATGGCCACAATAAGCTTTTATCGAGGATGGGTTCACCCCGGATGCGTTACACTGTGTTTTATTATATAGAGGTATATAATTAACTGTAATTTTATATATAACCACCATTCTGCCAAACCTTCACAGTGTCATATGATACGCTTTATTCGGTAACATTCTGTAGCTGCCTTTTTTCAATAGAACTGGAAGTAAATGATGGTTCTAATCTGGTAGCATGATTGTTCCATTTCAGACACCCTGTACTTAATCATAACGATATTTTTTTCAAATTTTACAACACAGTGTTATATAAAGCAAGTCTTTTTCTTTCAAATGTCAAAAGTCATTTGACAAAATATGAGCAAACACGTCAACACGAACTGTTTGCACAGACCGTATTAGCTGTGGCAGGAAACTTTCGTTACAACCTGATATTATTGAATACTTTTAAAAAGGACTTATCTCTTTTAACTTTTAATTGATATAAAGTTATTTCATATGTAATTATGATATTTCACAACTTCTTTGAATCAGTCAAGTATGTGAATAATAAATGTATAACCATATCTGCATATCACTGCAAACTTATAAAAAGAAAATGAATGAAAAAAATTGTAAATATAAAAAGAATTTTTAGACACTGATAACCCTATCATTAAAGGCAGGGAGAGGGAGGGGGTCCAAAACTACCATAAAGTTGATAACTTTATATATGTACAGCCCCTTACTTGTAATGTGTATATTTTAGGATTTTAAATTATTGTTTATTGATGCTTTTTAAAATTAATTTTTAAGTATGGAATTATGTCAAACTTATTAACTTGATAATTTTTTACCCCCCCCCCCCCCCCCATGGGGTATTGAGTTATTTAGGTTTTACTGTACTAATGTAGTTGTAATGTATTTATTTTTGTATAATTTTTTCCAGGTTTATGTCCATCTGCTGTTTTAATTGTATCAAGAAAAATGTGAAACATGCCATGTGTAAATAATATTGAAAATAACAAAACTTTCTATTTCTTATTATATTAAATAAAATTTTACTATTAAGGATGTTTTCTTATATTTTATTTTACATTAAAAATAAATGTATTAAAATGAAAGTAGTTGCATTTTTAATTTATGATTTGATTTTCATGTGACATTTGATTTCAAAATAAAGCACAATCAAACTTCAATTAGTTTTGCCTTTGCTAGATAATTGGGGATTATATTTCATTCAAATTAACATTTTAATGTTAATGATTACTATGGTGAGCTCCATAATACGACTATAGTGGGGGATGAAAAGGTGATTAAAAACAGAACAATAAATCATTAAACTTATAATCAATAAAGAATTTTTGACGTCATAAATCATATAATTCTTTCAAGACTATATAAAAAGGTCATTTAATAGAAGTTTCTTATCAGCATAAAAGAAAATTATAATGATAAAAATAAGAATATTATGACATGACAAATAAAAATCTATCATTTTCAAAGATTTATTTATTTACTAGCAGCCTACGCCTGCTACGCTGGTCGTTTTTTCAAAACGAACCTTGACTAGAATAAAATATATCTAATTAATCACTTGCAATAAGATTTGGTAAAACACAATAAAAGAATATGTAATATACTAAAATCATCTGTAAAAAATTAACAATGCCAGTCCGTCCGGAATTATTATTAATAGTCCGTCACCAGATTATAGAACTTTTACCCATAAATCTATAACAAAGCAGCGTAGAATGAAGTGTGTTAGATATTTTTTCAGGGACCGTTTTAGTATATAACTAAAAGTGCTGGTTCCACCAGAAGTCACTTAGAGCTTTATAAAAAGGTTAATCTTTCATAGTTGAGTTCAATAATTAAAGAACTTTCGCACATAGTTCTATAACTAAGCAACGTAGAACAAAATGTGTTACATAAGAAATTGTCCCCTGAAACATTCTCTAAGTAACAGTGCAAGTCCCATCAAAATCCATTCAGCAAAAGTAAAGTTATAAGCGGTCAGAACAAAATTCCTCTATGCATTTTATGTATACAGGGTAGTTCAGAACTATATGTCAAAAATATAAAGGCAGACAGAGGGGACCTAAATAAGCAGATTACATATAGGAATGTAGATGCGGAAATGCAGCATTGAGGCAGTAGAGAGTTCTGTAGAGTTAGGCGAATGAAAGCTCTTCACTGACTTGAATCGTCATTCTCCACTCTGATTTTGAGCAACATGCATCATTGAAGCAATTACCATATGTAATTACAGTAAAAGCTGAATCAGCAGAGCTGAAATAGGTACTTAATTTAGGGGTAGTGACCAATTTATAAAATATAGGACATTTAGAAAATAATGTGATTGGAAATATTTTGCTATAAGAAAACTTCTATATTACTTTTTTGTTGTTGTTTATTACTTCGTACATAAGTCGACCCCCCATTTTCAACTCCCAAATTTTATCTAAAATTCTTTGACTTATACACGAGTATATACGGTAATATAAAAATTTTAAATCTGCTTGAGATTTGTCTGCAGATTTGTGATTTTACAGTGTTTTGTTTTCATGCCCTCCCCTGTATGACCTCCAAATAAATTGAGACTAAATATTCCGTTCCAACCCAGGGGTGATAGTATTCTGAAAATTTGATGCAATTTGTTCCAAAAATTTCATACATTTTCATCTGAAAATTTAATGCATTTTAATCTAAAAATGTGTTCTGTGCTACTTAGGACGCCATTTTATTGTTTTAAATTTATTAAAATAAAAGTATAATTTTGTAAAAATGTCAAATAGTTGAAAAAAAAAATGTCCATTTGTAGTGTGTGTGTGTGTGTATGTATGTGGGGGTCCGCATTTACTTTCAGAAAATTTCACATGCACTTCAGAAAATTTTACTAGAACTCACTATCACCTCTGCTATCACCTTTTCGCGGTGATAAAAGGAGGAGAAAATCCAGAGGAGATTCTAAAGGAGATGAATAAGATGGATGAGATGAATGAGATACATAAAGAATTCCCTTACATGATGGTATATGGGGGAAAATTGTTCGCAGCGTATTTTAATTATGTTAAACTATTTCATATATAGTGAAATTGATATACATTGCTGAGGTTTACTATAAGCTACTTCCTGTATAACATGAAATGCATAGCATTCACAGGGACATTCAAAAGATTTAGGATACTATACTGTATCTGAAATACTGTATACAGTACAGGACCCATTATCCGGAATTCCAAAATCCGGAAAGACCTGAAATCCGGAAAATTTTTTTTTGAAAATTTCCTAAATTTGTAAATTTTTACTTAAATTTTTGCAATTTTTCGAAAATATTACAGATTTGTAATTTTTTTTTGTCTATTGTGTTGCAATGTGTAACCACTAAAATATGCTACATCAGTGATGGGGGAACACGGTTGTCGCCCCCCCCCCCCCATCCCCGAAATAGAAAAAAATCATTTTTTTGTCAAATTTTAGTTTAAAATTTATATTACGATTCGTGTTTTAAAAAATCATCAGATATTTTACATCCTCTCTCTCTCACTTTTACAAAATATTATGGCTACACAATTGTGTTACTTGAATCAAGGGGTGATTCTGAGTAAAAAAAAAAAAAAAAAAAAAAAATTCTCAAATTCACAGCAAATTTTTTTTTAAGTTTACAGAAGAGGGGGGGGGGGGGGGGCTCTTCTGCACTAATTATGAGTTTTTTCCGCGATCTTTTAACGAAATTCTCGTTTGTACATAATTTTTTGACGAAATTAAGGGGTTTTTTGTGATCCTTTGAACAAATATTTTTTTGCTATCTTTTGACGAAATTTGCGGGGTTTTTTTACCGAGATTTTGACGAAATTTGCGTTTTTTTCCCGTGATCCATTGACTAAATTTGCATGCTTTTCGCGATTTTTTAAGAAATTTTTTTTGCTATCTTTTGACGAAATTTCCAGTTTTTTTCGCGATCTTATGACGAAATTTGCTGATTTTTTTGCGATCTTTCGACGAAATTGTGGGGGGCTTTTTCGATCCTTTGAAAAAATTTGTGTTTTTTGCGATTCTTTGACGAAATTTGCGGTTTTCCCGTGATTATTTTGACGGAATTCGGGAGGACCCGAAATCCGGAAAATTCATCCGGAAAGCCTTCGGTCCCGAGGATTCCGGATAATAGGTCCTGTACTGTATTGCTGGATTAGTATTATCACTGGATGAACATTTTCAGTTATGATAGGCGTTTTTAACACTTTCCAACAAAGTTGAAAACTGTTGCCCTGAAATTTTTGGGTGTTATTGAAGTTAAGACTAGCATGAACCCTATTTCATTTGAAGTTCATGTTTAGTTTATTTACAGGAACAGTCAAAAGTATTCCTTTACATTACGGCCAATGGGAAAAATCGTTTCAAATGAATTTTAAAGATGTTACACCACTTCAAACACAATAAAATTTATATGCATTTACGAAATGCACTAAAATATGCATTCTGTAGAATATGCGGGCAACGAATAGTTACTATTCATTTACAGGGCCACACAAAAGAATTCCATTACATAATGGTATAGGGAGAAATTGTTTGCGGCATATTTTAATTTTGCAATTTCACATATAATGAAATTGATATGCATCGATGAGGCTTACTGTAAGTTATTTGATGTATAATACGAAGTGCATAGCATTTACAGGACATACAAAAGATTTCAGACAAGTATATTCTATCCGAAGTATACTGTATATTAGCGATGATTGCAGGAAATGCATTTTTAATTATGATATGCACTTTTAAGTTTCACTATATTTATGCATACTATATGGTGTGTATAATTGCTATAGTTGATATACAGGGCTACGCAAAAGAATTTGTAAAGGTTACTGAGTATGAGCGTAAATTGCTGAAAAGTGGTTTTTAAATGTGTTATGCATTTTTACGCTGAACTGCATTTAATTTAGTATGAAATGTTTGTAGAATATAGATAAAATGATATACAGGGCCACACAAAGAATTGGTTACATGGCCTTCTATAGATGATAAATTCTGGAAATATGATTTCAGTAGTTTTAAGAGTGATTTAGTTTGAATTAAATTTTAGCTGAATAGTGGCATGTAATAAAGGTACTAGGTAAACCACAGGGCTGAACAAAAGTATGTAAGTATATTTCCATCTATTAGTATAAATTGCTGAAAAAGAAATTTCAACCTGTTAAGCGTTTTCTTGCTAAACTAAATTTTCCCATTATTAGGGTTCCGTACTTAAAAAGTAGAAACAGAACCATTATAAGATCACTCCTGTGTCTGTCTGTCACAGCCCTTTTACTCGTAAACTATGCAACGTGGAAAGTTCAAATTGGAGAAAGTAATAAAGACTATTGACCTACATATTTACAGATTATTAAACATTTGCAAATAATTTTTAGGAAAAATGTAGAAGTGCTAATTAAGTTACTTAAAAAAAAAAAAAAAAAAAAAATCTTTTCTTTGTATATCGTGAAAGCTTTCATAATGCTGAACTCAAAAATACATTTCTTTTAATTTTAGGTAATTATATTTTCAGAGATATCGTCGAAAATTTAGTGCAAAAATATGTTCCCCCATCTATTTCCGAATCTGCTGAAACTAAAATTATGAAAAAATTAGAGGTAGCAGACGTTAATTTAAACCTTTCAGGAAAATTATAGCGATTAGCATAGGTCATGTAGTTTTTGAGAAAATTGCATTTTTCCGTTACAAATTTCGATTTGCGGGCATTCAGCAAGGTGTTGAGAAGTGCTGGTAGGTATCTATCATTCCCAGTGTTGTGGGAAGGGTAAATACCCACCGGGCAGATATTTGTTTTTCGGATATATACCTGGGTATTTACCCAAGCCCTGGGTAAATACCCGAAAACTGGGTATTTTAATATTTCGCTGTAAAATATCCTAATCTTGAAAAAATTCTTGAAATCATAGGTTAGAATGTTTCAAATAGGATAACAGTATTCAATTTAATTGAAGAAAAATACCTGTTGTCCAATTGAATGGCCTTGCAAATCTTTGCCATTCAGTATGCTCTGATATTTTCAGATGCTAGTCAATTAAGCTTTTTTTTTTAACAAAACAAACGTAATTGATGTAGTGATAACCATCAAAGGCAGTAACAGTTTAAAATATAATGTTCAGTTGAGTTTAAGGTGAAAAGTGTAAAGAAAAATGGTTCCTTGAAATTGGCAGGAACTATATAGAGAAGTTATTTGCAGTCTTAAACATTTAATGCTGAAGCTATTTTAAAGTTTGTTTTTAATCGAAATTATTTGTCTAAATATTTGTTTTAACATAAAAAAATAATTTCGGTACTTTTCAGTTAGCCGGGCGCCAGTGTTATATTTACATACATATATATACACACACATATATATATATATATGTATATATTTATGCGTGTGTGTGTATATATATATATTTACATATATGTGCGTATATATGAATGTAAATATAACACTGGTGCCTTGCTAACCGAAAAGTACCATAATTTCTAAATTTTTGTCTCCTTATAACAAAGAAAGACACTTTTTAAATACACAATAATAAAAAAGATAATGTAACGCATTTCAAAAATCTTTCTTCATCAGTCACAAAAAGGTTGTTCCACGAACCAGTACAAGAGCAGAAAAAAGTTTTCTTTCCATTCTTGTAGTTGTAATACCTAATACAAGTAGGATGTGCATCATATACATTGTAGCACTTTGTAAGGGGAAACAATAATTTACTACAAAAGGAGAGAAATTGTGGCGTTCATGCTCCAACAGTAGACAAGAAAATAGACTATACCATTATGCAGCGGTATGGAGAAGAGAGTAGGAATACTGAGATAAATTAAGACGCATTAGTCCTTTAGAAAGCAGTAAGGAGAAAATTAACCTATGGTGGAAAATTATTATCCCAAAGAACTATAAAGGGTTAAAAAGCGTAAAAGATAATACGTTTTTATAACAAATTAGCGCAGTTACCGAAGAAGATTATCAGCTAAAGAAAAACATTTAGAGGATGAGTTTTAGATTCGTATTAAAAAAAGAAAAAAAAAATCACTGTTTTTAAACTAGTTGTTGAACTAATTGAGACTAAATTAATCAAATGAACACTAGATTAATTTAGTATGTGAAAAACTTAACACCATAATGTATCATCTATTTAACTGTACTTCCTTTATCTTTATTGCAAAGAAAAAAAAAATAAAAATAACTTATTCACGAAAAGTACAAAAAATCATTAGTTTTCTCTATCTTGCAGTAGATGTTTTAAATCTAGCGATGCAAAAGGGTACAATTGGTGAAAAAAAAAAAAAAAAAAAAGCATTTTAACGTTTAAATTGCCGTAGGAAAAAACAGAAATAGCCATTCGACTGAAATTATGGTTTTTTAAAATTATGTTTACAAAAACAAAAAAAAGCTTAAGGGTCATTTTTAAACACTAAAATTTTCAAGATGAGCACCTAACTTTAACATCATATTTGGCTTTATTGTAAATTTGTCCCTAGAATACTAAATGGGAAACCATTTGATGAAATAGCTCAGTAATTAGGAAGATTTAAAATGTGGAACTAATAATGTTAAATTCATTTCTAATTGTTGCAAAATGGATTATAATGCAGGTAGTTTTTTAAGCTTGACTCAAGAACTAGTCGGCAGAAGGAGCTGTAATTTTAATATTATCATAATTGAAACTTCCAAAAATCAATTTCTGTTTCTAATATTCATTAATTAATTTTTTTTTTTTTTTTTTTTTCAAAAATTAATTTAATTTTTTTTTTTTTTTTTTTTTTTTTTTTTTTTGAAAAAACGAATTGCGTGACCTATGAATATTTTTAACAAAAATAGATTTATAAAGTCTTCAAATATGTGAATTATAAAACTGTAGTGTATCTCAATAACTGGTTGGCAGAAGGAGCTGTAATTTTAACATAATTGAAACGTCCAAAAATCAATTCCTTTTTTAAAAAATTCCTAAGTTACATTTCTTTTTTTTTTTTTTCGAAAATTATATTAAAAATGATTTTTTTTTTCAAAAAACTCTGCAAACTAGATATGGAATTATGCTTTAAAGACTATCCGTATTACAATTATTAAAAATGAATTTAACATTAGGAGTTCTAAATTTTAAATCTTCATAATTCCTGAACTACTTGATTAAATGGCTTGCCGTTTGGTTTCCTTAAGAATATATACAATGACAAAGCCACATATGGTGTCAAAGTTATTGTGTTTGTATTGTAAATATCAGAGTTTGGTACAATTTCAGTATGAAGATGAGCTTTAAACTTTTTTTCATATAACATGAAATAATACATAATTTTCTATCGCATGTCTATTTTAGTTGTTTTCTGGGAAAATTTGGTGAGTAAAATGCATGGGGTCGTTCTTTTAAATATTTTTTTGTTTGGCCGACTGCACCTTAAAACCATCAGATATACATTTTATTTATTTATGAATTTGGTCATCATATGAAATTAGATAGCATTCATCTTTGATGGATGTAGTTGTTTTCAGAGAAAAAGAGTATCAGGGAAAGTAAAGTCTTGTGAAGAAAAAAATTAGAGAATGCGTTCCCTTTATTGAAGCATTACCACAGTAATATATTACCGTGGTAGTGATTGGAGTAGCCTATGAGTACTAATACATTAGCTGAAGTGATATTGCACATATTATGTGCAACAATTACACAAATTGAATTAAAATTATCTTTTTTAATAAAATTCTTCTGAATAAATACATTATTTTGTTTACCCTTTTCATTATAATTTAAAAAATGCATTTAAATTCTGTACTTGTATGTAAAATGTTGAGTATCTTTAAAATTTGAGAGTTGTAAGAAGTCTAAAGTTCTTAATTTTTTATTCTTTTTCAGTAATCCATCATAACTAATAGCATTATTTTTTTTCACGGCTATATTAAATGAAGAATAAATACCCAGGTAAATACCCAAAATGGGTATTTACCTTTAAAAATAAATACCTGGGTATTTTACATCACTGATCGTTGCAGAAGTATAAAAGCATTGTGGATAATGATTTTTGAAAAAAGTCGAATGTAATTAGCCAAGTCCTTAACCCTTAAAGACACGGACGGTTTGAACATACATAATGACAGGGGCGGCATACTCTATGTACCATCGTCTTTGAAAGCTTAGATAACAACTTTTAATAATACATTTGTGTAATACAATGTCCAGTAGCAGTATAAAAGCAAAAAACGTCAAATTGTTATAAACAGACAAATTTAATTAGAATTAATCATATAAATACTATGGGATTCGCGTCTAGTTTGCATTGAGTAGATCTCTGAATATGCCTCCCGTGTCTTTAAAAGTTTATTAAAAGCCTATCTGGAAAAATGTGGCATGGACCAAGGCGGCGTTGCTACTTTGCGACCTCCTTTCGAAGCGTGCTTAGCAAAATGCCAAGTTTAAACTTTGAACAAGGGTTTTGTTTTAGCTACACTGTAAAAATAAAAGATTATTACGACGCTGAATTTAGTTTTATGAAATGCCAAATAAAGTTTAAATATGCATTACTTTTATTGTCAGTGCGGAATTGAGTTCCTCATAAACAGATTAGGATACTATTTAAATAAGAGTTATACAGAATAGCAATATTTTATATTATTTAGCCTTCATATCTCTTTGCACTTTTATGGTATACCCATTCATAATTTTCTAATATATATACAGCTATAATACCAAACCCTACGTTGTATAGTTTTTACAAAGTCTTATTTTTCTTTTAGTAACGACTTTTTAATAATACTGTTAATAATTCATATATTTATTGTACGGAACCAGTGGCGTAGCTAGAGCATTTCGTTTGGGGGGGTGTGGACATCGAATTTACCGAATGTTCATAGTAAATTTTGTATTTTTTTAAATTTTGTATTTATTTGTATTTTGTAGTTTTTCGCATTATTTTCTTTTGAGCGAGGGGGGGGGGGGGATTAGACATTTATTTATTATTTCAGCAATATATAAATAAACAGACCAAAAAATTTTAACAAAAAACTAAATAATTTCAACCATTTAAAATTTTACAAACTGGGGGGAGCGAGGGTAGTAGAAATTATGAATGGAGGGAGTGAAGTAGATAACTGCTGATTTATTTATCGTATTGCAGAATTACGAATAAAGCAGAGGAAAAAAGTAATTTTAAAGACTTTAACCCTTAACTGATCAAGTGAGGGTTTTTCCACCCAAGAGAAATTTCAATTATGAAGAATTTTTTTTGTGGTATTTAGATACGTGTATTTATATGTATATGTATGTACACTTACAGTACTTTTTCAGTTGTTTTTATTCAAGTAAATAATGCAAAATTCACAGCAGATTTTCTTATTTTAATTCGCTACATTTTGTGGAGTGCACAAGACAAGAAATCAAATTTTGGGGTTGCATACACACCACCTCACCACATTATTAAAAAAAAAATCACCTCATCACTTAAGGTTTAAGCTTTTCGTGCTCGATACTTTAGTGAGGGGGGAGGGGGCAAAGGTAAAAGCAGTAATTTGGGGTGAGGTGTAAAAAGACAGATTTAGATTGATTATTTATTATTACAATAAAAATAAATTCAATAGAAAATATTTAAAAAATAATTCTTTTTTTCTTTTATTTATAACTCAAAGTTTGAAATTTGCAATACTTTTTAAATTTTAAGTTAGAAGTCTGTACGAGTAGAAAATTTCAGGCCCGGACCAGGCCGACCAATAGAAAAAAATTCGACTCGGCCCATTATAAAAATTAGGCCTGAACTCGGCCAGGCCTGTCGAAAAAAATTATTGGCCTGGACCGGCGTTATAGCAGCTAAAAGTTCAGCCTGAGACCATCCTGGCCCGGAAAAAAATGAAAATCTCGACCCAAGCCTGGGACGGCCCGAGTGAATTTTTACAAAGCATTGATTTTTACGTCGATTTGGTTAAAAATTTGTCTGTACGAGGAATTCTGATCAAAAATACTTAATCTTAGCTTTCTTTCTTTCTTTCTTTTTTTTTTCTTTGTAATCTTTACTTTTATAGAAATGCCGTAGGCTGCGATACATATTTTTTTTTAATAAATCTCTATTTGTTATATGCAAATGTTTTGATTATCATTAATTTTGTTAATCCATATTCCATGTATTGGAGAATTAAAAATCTAAAAATTGCTATACAGTAAAATCTTCTAAGACGGAATTGCACAGTAAAGTAAATCAAAAGAAAATTTCCCAGTTAAACTGATGCCGTTGAGCTCACAGGCTATTCACACAAATTGAATATTATACTCTTATTTCAAAGAATAATGCCCCTCGAAAAATAAATGAAGGGATTAGCCCGTTCTTCCCCCCCTTATACTTAACCAAAGAACCTCCAAATCTAATCAGGGAAGCTCCTTAACATAATAAACTGGTATACCAAATTTGAAGCAAATCAGATAATTCTGCATGAAAAAACCATTTCACTAAATTTAGGGGGTATTAGCTCCCTTATTTCTCCTTTTATGCTGAACCAAGGAACCTTCAAATCTAATCAGAAAAGCTCCTTAACAGAATAAACCTAGAAAAAAAAAAAAAAAAAAAAAAAAAAAAAAAGAGGGTAGGCAGGGTGGAAAATTATTTTATTTTCCGCAAAATTTCTTTGCTTGCATTTTTTTGTGAGCTGTAGCGTTGATTCTGTTACACGAATTAGCCTGATTCAAGTCAAAGGATTTTTTTTTAATTTACTTAAATTAAATTTGAGATCCTTTCATTTCAGAAAACAAAGAAAAAAATTGCTTTCAGTTTTTGCAGCAGAAAGTAAATGTATGTCTCAAAACGCCAATTAGAAGAAAGATTAATGCACTTGTCTTTAGATATCAATACAACTGATGATTTTAAAATAAGTTCAAAAACATAAATAAAAAATATCTTTTCGAACTGAATGACAAGAACCAGTGTTGCAGTCGTAAAAAACAAAGGGTATACGCTAAAGTCATGAACATTCATAGATGCAGTATACGCTAATGCTTTATTTGAGAAGCAGAGCGTATACGGTGTATATCTCCGTATACCCTCCACTACCCCGTGACAAAAACAGATCCAGATCTTAAAATATATCGTCGGTTTATATTAGGTTACAAAGGAAAAATTCCAATATTTTATAGTTCTCTATCTTATTTTTCTTTTAAAGCGGTACTCGAGCTTCCTACTGAACAACGCAAAATTTTCTGACACATTTTCTGTCTCATTTTAGGGTTCCGTACTTAAAAAGTAAAAACGGAACCATTATAAGATCACTCCTGTGTCTCTCCGTCTGTCTGTCACAGCCATTTTAATCGTAAACTATGGAACATGGAAAGTTCAAATTCGGGGAAGTAATAAAGACCATTAACCCACATATTTTCAGATTAATAAACATTCATAAATATATTTAGTAAAAAAAGAGGGGCTAATTATGCTACTTGAAAAAAAATCTTTTCTTTGTATATCATGTGGGGTATCCTGTGAAAGCTTTTGTAACGCTGAACTCAAAAATACATTCCTTTTAATTTTAGGTATTATATTTTCAAATATATTGTTGAAAATCTAGCGCAAAAATATGTTCCCCCCCCCATCTAATTCCGAATCTACTGAAACTAAAATTATGAAAAAATTAGAGGTAGTAGACGTTAATATAAACCTTGCCGGAAAATTATAGCGATTACCCTAGGTCACATAGTTTTTGAGTAATTAGCATTTTTCTGTTATACACAAATTTCGATTTACGGGCATTCAGAAAAATTGTTGAGCATCGCTGAATATACCTATCGTTGCAGAAGAATAAAAGCATTGTTGATAATGATTTTCGAAAAAAATCATCGGTAATTAGCTGAGATATTAACCCTTAAAGGTATGGTCAGTTTGGACATACACAAGGACAGGGCGGCGTACTCTATGCCCAGGGGTGCAGAATATGTCCGATCCGGCGATCTAGGATCGGGGGAAATTTTAACCCCCTGGGGAAATTTTTTAGAAACATACACAACTGATTTCGATTTTAACAACGAATTCCATAATTCCCTGAGATAGAACAATTTCAGTACAAATAAAAATACCCGTATGGCGACTTTCACAAAATCGATCTCAGAATAATATGTACCGTATATCAGGGGTGATTATGTTCCAAATTTTCCGAAAGTTTAAGACATTCGGTTAAAAAAAAAAAAAATCGGTCATTTGAAAATACGGACATAAAAATACCGCGAATTTCGTCACAATATCGCAAAATAACCGCACATTTCGTCAGAAGATCGCTAAAGAACCGCAAATTTCGTCAAAAGATTGCGAAAGAACCGCAAATTTCGTCAAAAGATTGCGAAAGAACCGCAAATTTCGTCAAAAGATTGCGAAAGAACCGCAAATTTCGTCAAAAGATTGCGAAAGAACCGCAAATTTCGTCAAAAGATTGCGAAAGAACCGCAAATTTCGTCAAAAGATTGCAAAAGAACCGCAAATTTCGTCAAAAGATTGCGAAAGAACCGCAAATTTCGTCAAAAGATTGCGAAAGAACCGCAAATTTCGTCAAAAGATTGCGAAAGAACCGCAGGTTTCTTGAAAAGATAGCGAAATAAACGCAGGTTTCGTCAAAAGATCGTAAAATGAACGCAAATTTTGTCAAAAGATCGCAAAATAAATGCACATTTCACCAAAACATCGCGAAACAATCGCAAATTTCGTCAAAAGATCACGAAACAATCGCAAATTTCGTCAAAAGATCGCGAAACAATCGCAAATTTCGTCAAAAGATCACGAAACAACCTCGAATTTCGTCAAAAGATCGCAAAACAACCGCGATTTTCGTCCAAACATGGCGAAATAACCGCGATTTTCGTCAAAACAGGGCGAATAACCATTTCGTCAAAGAAAAGCGAAAAAACCGCAAATTTCGTCATAAGATCGCAAAATGAACGTAAATTTACTCAAAAGATCGCGAAATAAACGCAAATTTTGTCAAAAGATTGCGAAACAACCGCGCATTTCGTCAAAAGGGGCGAAAAAACCGCAAATTTCGTTAAAAGATCGCAAAAAATCTGCAAATTTCGTTAAAAGATCACGAAAGAATCGCAAATTTCGCCAAAAGATCACGAAAGAATCGCAAATTTCGTTAAAAGGTCGCAAAAAACTGCAAATTTCGTCAAAAGATCATGAAAGAACCGCAAATTTTGCCAAACAATCGCAAAACAACCGCGAATTTCATCAAATGATGGCAAAACAACTGCGAATTTCGTCAAGAGGAAGGAGAAATAACCGCAAATTTCGTCAAAAGACCGCGAAAAAACGCGAATTGCGTCAAAAGATCTATGAAAAATACATAGTATTGGGAGTGGATTTCTCCCACTCTGCTGTAAACTTTCAGAAAATTTGCTGTGAATTTTAGGAAATTTTTTTTTCACTCAGAATCACCCCTGCCATGTATACACGCACATAAGTTGAGAAATATTTCAAAAATAAATTTTCTATACCTACGGTAATACAGCACTTACCTATAACATACCGTAAAATTTTGGGGAAATTTTCGTGTGGATTGGGGGAAATGTTGGGAGTAGAAACATTTTCTGCACCCCTGTCTATGCCTAGTTAACGACTTTTAATGATATATGTGTGTAATGTAATGTCCAGTAACAGTATAAAAGCAATAAACGTCAAATTGTTAAAAAATACTAATTTAAGGGGTCTCGGGACTTTAAAAAGTGGAAAAAATGAAAAAAAGACCATTTTCAACATTTAATGTCTTAAAATGTATATGATTTTAAAACACAATTTTAATTGGAATGAAAGATATAAGTATGTTCTTTCTTTTCATGTATTTAAAAAATTGCAAGATACAGAATTAGTATTTATAGGGGGCTCGAAACTGTTAGACATTTGTCGAACAAAAAAATTGGCATAAGTTTTTGAGGTATCCTGCGTGTTATACCCAAAAACGCCATTTGGAAAATAATGACTTTAAAGTTTCGGAAACGCTGCTTCAGCTATTGAGCGGGTATAATTCTAAAAGCCAAAACTTCTGTTCTAATGGGAATTTCAAGGAAACAATTATATCAAAATATTCAGAAAAGATAGGAGTTTAACATCTAAAAAAATTAAAATTTCTTAAATTTTGAAGCTTTAAGAGTCCTGCGACCACTTAATCCTTTCCGGCACGGAGTAATTCTATTTACAAACTTATGAAATAATGAACTGACACCAGAATTTATAAACGAATTTATTAGAAAATGCGAACTTGCTTATTTTCACGTACACGATAAAAGAAAAATTTTAATTAAATATTCTTGGTGCCATTTGTCTGTTTTGGAATTAAAATTAGGTGTCCGTTTTTTAAGGGCATCGCCCTCGAAATAATTAGAATGATTCGCATAAATACTGTGAGATTCGCGATAGTTTGCATTGATTGTATCTCTCAATACGCCTCGAGTGACTTTAAAAGTTAATTAAATACCTATCTGGAAAAACGCGGCACTGACCAAGGCGGCGTTGCAACTTTGAGACCTCAATTCGAAGCGCGCTTAGCACAATGCCCAATTTAAACTTTGAACAAAGGTTTTGTTTTAGATATACTGTAGAAATAAAGGTTATTACTATGCTGAATTTAGTTTCATGAAATGCCAAATGAAGTTTAACTATGCACTGCCTTTATTGCCAGTACCGAATTAAGTTCATCCTAAACAGATTAGGATAATATTAAAAAAAGAGTTATGCGAATAGCTATATTTGATATCATTTAGGTTCCATATCTCTTTGAACTTTCATGGTATACCCATTTACACTTTTCTAATATATACAGTTATACCCAACCCTACGATGTATAGTTTTTTACAAAGTCTTAGTATTATTTTAGCAACTTTTTTTTTTTTTTTAAATACAATTACAAATTCATGTATTTATTCTACGGAACCCTCTGTACGCGAGTAATGCTCGCACTTGACCGTTTATTAAGCATATTGGCAGGCCTGACTGTTGAAGCGGAATACAATTTTAACAAACTTGCTTTGATTTTTGTGAAATATAATATCATGATGAGAAGTGCTGGAAATTGCCACTTTTCATATTTAAACAACTATGAGGTAGACATTCCTTTATTCCGAATGCAATATATAGTATTTATACTGCGTCACTGGCCAAAATCAGTCATTCTCAATGATATCATCACATTTAATACAAACTAAATTAATATGAAACAAATCTTGCTAAAATATCTTCATTTACTGGTAAAGTTGTGAATGAAAATTCAGTTTCGGCTTGTAGTTGCACACCCAGAATATTTGACTGAATGTATTGTAATTTTGATGGAATAAATGGAGTGAGGTGTTGTTTCTTGTTCAAAACTTTTTTGTCTTAACCACATTATCTCTGTTGAAAGTTTGTTACAATTTTTTTAGGAACAATGTGTATTTTTACAATCTCTGAAAATAATCGCCCATTCGAAACACTGATCTAAGATGCATTTAAAAACTTCCTTGCTAAATCAAAGACAGTAGAAAAGTTATTTTTGCCGAGTTGTTTGTTTTAGAATTTAAAAAATATATATTCACTTGGATAACAATTCATCAGAAGAAGCTATGAAATATCAAACTTTTTTAATTAATAAAATTTTAAAATTCTCTTCTTAAATACCCCAAACCAGATTTTTTTCATGTATAACATTTACTTGTGAAAAGTTCTTGTTTATCAATATGTAAGTTTCTGCTTTAAATATTATGTAAATTATTTTAAAATTTAACATTTTAATGCCTCTAATCTTTGAAATATAAAAGTATTCGACCAGCCGAGTACTTGATATTTGGCCGAATAGTTACTACTCGGCTGGCCTAATATTCGGCATTCGGCCAAACAGTTAATTCGGCTAGCCGAATATTCGGTATACGGTTCGCCTGTACGCCGAATATTCGGTAGAAAAGTTATTTTTGCTAAGTTGTTTGTTTTAGAATTAAAAAAAATATATTCACTTGGTTTAATTCCCCAGAAGAAGCCATGAAATATGAAACTTTTTTAATTAATAAAATTTTAAAATATTCGACCAGCCGAATATTTGGTATCTGGCCGAATAGTTACTGCTCGGCTAGCCGAATATTCGGTATTCGGTCAAAATCACTGTTCGATATATCCTTAGTAGCTGATGTAATTTTATTACATCGTTTTAATTTTCTTTGATAAGAAAAAATTCCCGGTTTACTCTTATTTTTGGCTTTGAAAAATAGACAATACAACAGTAAAGATCTGGCGACATCCTGCCCCTAAAAAAACCGCGAAATATCCCCCCCCCGCCCCCCATAGTTTTCAGAGTCCAGCAAAACGAATTTTAACGAACAAGAAGTCTGGCCTTCTAATTTCATTTGCATTGGTCAAGGAGTGTACTCATTTACCCTCAGGGCATTTTTCTCCAGATTCCTTTCTTGAATAAAGCGAAGATATTCTCTACAGGGGTACTGGCATAAAAATAGGAAGAAGGTATATTTAATCTTCTAAGGGATACTGTATCATGGATACCCCCCTCCTCCCTCCCCTTCTTACATACATGGAATAGCTAAAAAGTGAAATTGCAATCGACTCAGAGCGAAAAAAAAAATTACATAATGCAAAGAGAAAGGTTAGTTTCTAATCAGAAAATATTTAGTAATTTTAAATATTTTTTGACATTGTTTTCTTTTTGTAATATGTTTTTAAAAATTCTTAAAAAAAAAAAAATAGAGCCAAATGATACAGTTTTTGAACGAAAGTGAAATTACCGAATGTATATGAGTTTACCGAAGTGGGGGGGTGTCGCACCCCCCCACACCCCCCCTGTAGCTACGTCCCTGTACGGAACCCCCTAAGCGCGAGTAATACTCGCACTTGACCGTTTATATAGTATATATATCAGCCTACAGATCAAATACTGGGCTGTTCAAAAGAATTGGAATAAATATTTGGCTATGGAAAGTAACTGCTGAAATCATATTCTGAAATGTTTTATTTGCTTTCTAAAATGTTTACTTAATTATCTTCTTTACCTTATTTCCCTAAATAAACAAGTTTTGTTAAAGATTTCAGGAAGTGTTGGAAAGTGCTTCATAATCTATGCTTAATGCATGATTTTTCTTTCTTGTTTAACTAAATTTTTGCATACTATGTGGCGAGTATAAATGCTATAGATCATATACAGGGCTACAAAAAAAGAATTTGTAAGCGCTACTGCTGAGTATGAGCGTAAATTGCTTAAACATAGTTTTTAGCTCACAGGCTATCAAAGCCTGAGAGCTAATGTGCCTGCCGGTTCTGAATGTATGTACATACGTATGTGTAACGCAATAACTCTTGATAGAAACATCCAATTTGCTTAATTTTTTTTTCTAGGTTCATTTTGATAAGGCACTTCCATCCCTGATTACTTTTGGGAGTTCATTGGTTAAGTATAAAGGAGAGAAAGGGGGGCTAGTCCCCCCCCCCTTAATTTAGAGAAATGGGTTTTTCATGCAAAATTATTCGATTCTCTCCAAATTTGGTATACCGGTTTATTGTGTAAGGAGGTTCCCTGATTAAATTTGCAGGTTCATTAGTTAAGTATACAGGGGGAATTCCCCACCCTTAATTTAGATAAATGAGTTTTTTATGCAGAATTATTCGATTCGCTCCAAATTTGGTATACCGGTTTATTATGTTAAGGAGGTTCCCTGATTAAATTTTCAGGTTCATTAGTTAAGTATACAGGGGGGGAAAGGGGTCTACCCCCCCCCCCCCTAATTTAGATAAATTGGTTTTTCATGCAGAATTATACGTTTTGCTCCAAATTTGGTATACCGGTTTATTAAGTTAAGAAGCTGCCTTGATTAGATTTGGAGGTTCATTGGTTAAGCATAAAGGGGGGAAACGGAGACTAATCCCAATTCATTTATTTTTTGAAGGGCCTTATTCTTTGGAATAAGAATATAATATATAATTAGTGTGAATAGGCATTGCCATCAGTTTAACTGGACACTTTTCTTTTTATTAAATAAGTTATTCATTTTTATGCTAAATTACATTTACCATACTAAAAAAGTTTGCAGAATACAGATAAAACGTTTACAGGACCACACAAAAATTAGATATATGGCCATCAAGGGATGATAATTTTTGAAAGAGTTTTACTAGTTTTAAGAGTATTTTAGTCTTAATTAAACTTTAGCTAAATAGTGTGTGCGCATGTAAATGTAGCAGATAAAATACAGAGCTGTATGTGTCCAAGTAAGTTTCCGTCTATTGGTATAAATTACTGAAAGTGAAATTTCAATTTATAATTCATTTGCTTGCTAAACTACGTTTTCATATTATATAGCATATATGCTAACTTTCAGATCAAATACAGAGTTGCACACAAGAATCGGAATATATATCTGGCTATGTTCAGTAATTGCTGAAATCAGTTTTAAATATTTTATGCATTTTCTAAAATGTTTACTTAAGAATCTTATTTACCTCATTTCCCTAAACAACGAAGGTCTTTCAAAGTATTATGGAAGTATTAGAAAGTGTTTCCTAGTCTATTCTTAATGCATGGTTTTTCTTTCTTCTTTTGTTTTCAGAGAGTAATCGCTAGAACCACCGAACTAATTTGAAAAGTAAAGGAGTAAATTGTTCCTGTCAACTCTGTTACAACATAGGCTATAATTTATGTCGGTACCACTACCCAGGAGTGTATGCATGAGCAAAAAATGTTTTAAAATTGCAATACCTGTGGGGAAAGAACCCTGAAATTTGACATATTTATTAGTTTAAGATATAAAAGTTTGCTTAGAACTGTTTCTAAAAAAATTGAAATTTAAAAGGGTGCAACGATCGAAAAACGTTCTAAATAACAATTTATTTGGAAATTTTAATGTCAGGAATTTGAAATTTGACATGGTTGTGTTTTTTAAGACATAAATGCTCGCACAGAACAGATTAAAAAAATTCGAAATTTACTACATGGCATCAGGAGTAAAAAACGTTCTAAAATTGTGATTATTATGAAAGGGTTGGAGATAAAAAATTGAAATGTCGTATGATGGCTAGTTTTAACATGTAAATGCAACCTAAGAACCATTTAAAAATGTGAAACAAGTGAAGAACTTAAAAAAAATGTTCTAAATCACAATTTAAATGGAGTCAGAGCATGAACGTGAAATGTGACATGACTGTTTCTTTTAATACGTAAATATTCGCAATGAACTTGTATACAGTTAAAACGCTAGTCATGTGACTGTCGTAAACAATTACGGGCTGGCCGCTTCGCTTTTTATATGACAGCCACTTTTACTCAAAAATTGTTTTTTGAATAAAACTCCTTGAAAGTTACATTTTTAGAAAGCTTCATATAAAAGAAAATCTTTGAGAGATGAGTTACATTCAGGTATGTATATTACCTGAAATAACTTCAGTTAAAACTTTGTTGACAGCCTAATATCTCTTTTCATCAAAGTAAACACACAAGAGATTCATTCATAGTGAGCGGTAAAAATATTAAACCATGAAAGTAATCATTCCCAAAGCAAGTTCTTAAGCCATGAATTTTGCAGCGCTGTCTGGTGTCAGCAAAATAATAGGCCATTCAAAGTTTAGCATAATTGTGTTAGGTGTAGAGATATGACCAAGGAGGAACCTTTTTTCGTAACTCCATGGTTATAACTCAACATCCTTCACAATCTTTAATACTTTTATTAGCAGGGTGCAAATCTCGAGAATAGCATTTTTTTACTTGTAAACAAAAGTTGTTAATTTTTTGCGTGTGTAAGTTAGAGACAATGCTTTGACACTGAAATAAAAAGTTTTTGTTTAAATTACGATTTAAATAGAATTATTAAAGCATGACTTTGAAATTTGACATGGTTGTAACTTTTGAAACGTAAATGCTCTCAGTAATCATTTCCTAATAAGTTCACAGTTTAAAAGGGTTCAGAAAAAAAAAAAAAAAAAAAAAAAAAAAAGTTCTAAAATTCCGATTTCTGTGATACTGTTCGGAGTAGAAGCCTGGATTTGGCATGCTGGTTACTTAAAATATGTAAAGGTTCATTAAGAATCGTTTTAAAAATATTTGTAGTCTTGTCAGTCGGGCTTCATTCTCTGATTAGCCGTAGGTATTTGCAAAGGTAAACTAATTCTGAAAAAAAAAATAAAAAGTTATCTTTAAACAGATATCTAACTAAATATTTAACAATAAACAAATATCTAACTAAAAGGTCAACCATACGTCTATATTTTATTTCGACTCCATCAGGTTTTTACATAATTTTCATTTTTCATAAAAATTAAATACCATATAAATTGAAGAAGACCCAATACTTTGAGAAAAGAAGTTGACTTTAATTGCTTTTAAATGATTAATTACTCTGAGAAAGGAATGATATGAAACAAAATGTATGTATACTGTGTTTCCTTTCTACTTACAAAGGTTCTATGAGAACTTATTTTAATTTGAATGAGTAGATTATTTAAATTATATATAATCTTTAAAAAAAAAAAAAAAAAGAACTGATATCTACTAAAAAACAACTTTTCAAAAGTAAAAAAAAAGCCAAGTTAAAAAAAATGTTGAAAGTTGTGGCTAAAAAATGGTGTGATATCAATTTTCCAAGCTTATATTATGGTACTTATTTAACATTTTCCATTAAAAAATTTACCATTTGTAAGTCGAGTGCCTTCATATATGTTGATAGAAATCCTTTTCTCCACCATAACGTGTTTATGAAAATTCAAATGTTTTAAAATTATGCATGATGGGCTTGGCAGTCATCTTTCCATATTTTACACAAATTTCTAAACACCCAAGTTTGCAAAGGCTTGCGTAATAAGTTTGCATTAAAAGCACTTTAGAAGTTCTGATTTTAACTACGGACAAATAAATTTAAAAAGACATATATTTTGAGAAAGGAAGTTGATTGTTACAGCTTTTAAAGGATTAATTACTCTAAAAAAGTAATCATAAGAGGAAGCGCAGAGATACATCAAAAGTATCTTAACACACAAATTTCTAAGCACGCAATTCCATAAAGGAAAGGCATAAAATGTTTGCTTTAGTAACAATGTCGAACTTTGGTTTTCAACTGCAAACTACTAAATTGACAATGGCTGATATTTTGAGAAAAGAAATTGATTTTCATTGCTTTTAAATAATTATTTACTCTATGAAATAAATCACAAGATGAATCCTTTAGATAAATCACTATTATTTTAAGGCACAAAATTCTCTGAATACAAGTCCGTACAGGAAAAGCTTAAAATGTCTGCTTAAGTAACAATTTTGAATTTCGGATTTTAACTATGGAATTTTGTACATATAAATTTGTATAAAATATGGAAAGATGGCCGCCAAACCCATCATGCATAATTTTAAAACATTTGAATTTTCATAAACGTGTTATGATGTATTTAGTACAGGAGAAAAGGATTTCTATCAACTTATACGAAGGCACTCGACTTACAAATGGTAATTTTTTTAATGGAAAATGTTAAATAAGTACCATAATATAAGCTTGGAAAATTGATATCACACCATTTTTTAGCCACAACTTAACATTTTATTTTTTAGCTTGGCCTTTTTTTTTACTTTTGAAAAGTTGGTTTTTAGTAGATAAAATGTACAGTTCTACAATTTATTGCATGTTGTAAAATATATGTTTTTATAGGGATTTCTTATGAAACTCATAATATATGGAGAAGTGCCGAAAAAAGATTAACAAAAGAAAACCCCAAATAACCTCATTCATTTTCCCTGAAGCCAAAAATTGTTTGTTTTCCCATTCGTGAGTGATGACAACATACATCTTATACCAGACTTCTGTTCTTGGGCAAACAATATTGTCATGAAACCATTTCAATTTGTAACCATGAAATCAATAAAATCACCATTTTTTGACAAATTATGAGTTTCATAAGAATCACCCACGAACGGACATGCAGTCTGGTATAAAAGTACGTTGTCATTGCCAATAATGGAGACAATGATAACAAGTCAAAACATTGAAGAACTGTATATGAAGCAAACTGAGTTCAATAACAATTTTTAAAAAGCAGAATTAAAATTAAAACTTATATTTCTGTTTTTTATTTAAATGAAAAAAAGTTGAAATTCTACAGATAATATTTTGAGTTACAATGATTTTAAATCACCCTACTTTTTTAATAAATTTTAATTTTTTTTTTTATTATGAGAAGTTTAATCATGTTATTTTGTTTATAAATGATATGGTTAAGCATTACAAAAAATTCAAAATATAACTCAATAAATAAAAATTATTGTAAAATGTGTCCCGGACCTCTTTAAATGAAACAAACCGAGTTCAATAACAAATCTTAAAATGAAAACGTACGTCTTACTATAAAATGTACAGTTCTAAAATTTATCGCATGTTATTAGTTAACCGTTCTTGGAAACAAAAAATGTAGTTAAAACCCTTAATAGGAAGAACGATTGTAAATAACAAATATACTCAAAATTTTTGCTTCACTGAATTAGGCCTCAGCTTTGACTTTGAATTGATATGCCTGACAATATGAAAACATTCAGTAAAGTGCAAGATATATGTTTTCATTAGGATTTCTTACCAAACATAATATATGGGGTTTTGTATATAAAAATTTCAATAACAAATCTTAATTAAAACATACATCTTATACTACACTCACAGGATTTTGCATTCAGTTGTACAATTTATAGCATGTTATGATTTCACCGTTCTTGGATGTCTAAAAATATAGTCAACAACATTAACAGGAAAAAAGATTATAAATAACAATAAATACTCAAAAATTTTGTTCATTGAATTATGCCTAAACTTTAAACTGATATGGCTGGCACTATGAAAATAGTCAATAAACATACGTAGTAACAAATGTAGAAAAGATTAACCAAAGGAAAAGAACTGAATTAAAAATCCTGAGTACATGAAATACTTGTATGATGCACATTTTGTGTTATATTATGAGTTTCATAAGAATCACACATTAATTTCACTTTTAATTGCCCATGAACGGAAATTATTTACTTCATAGAAAGTACGAGAAAAACACATTCCATCCGTTGGGCGACTACGCATACATAAATCGCCATTAACATGAAGAATAAATACAATTGAAACTAACTTACGTGAATTGTATACCTTGCAAAAAAGTATAAAACATTTCGAAATATCACAGTTAATGTAAATAAGAATAAATCATAAATTGCAAGAAAAGCACAAAAGTGTATTTTTTTTTTAAGATGATGTTAATGAGACATAAACAATCACAATGCAGTTTGCCGCTATGCTAGATCAAATATTTAATGCCTGCTCTCATTGGCTGGCTGCTTCACTGCCACGAATTGGCGGAGAGCTGTAAATAGCCTATAACAGGGTTAGTAAAAAAACGGGTTTTTTTGGTTTAAACCAGGTTTTTTTGGTTTAAACCGGGTTTTTTAAAAATATATATTCCAATTGCATATACATGCATATTCATTGATAAAAATAAACATTGTTGGATATATAAGTAATTAAACAAAAACCTAATTTGCAGAACAAATTAAAAAAACAAAATTTATTTCCTAAATTGTTTAAGCCCGAGAAGGGGCAGATATTAAGATATTTCATTCAATTCGTTCTACATTTAATGTTAAATTTTTGTAACAAGTAAGTTAAACCAATTGAACATTAAAAAATAAAAATTAAATTCATACAATATAATACTTTAAACACCTATATACTTAGATTCCGTTCAAATGAAATCGAAATAAATCTTAGACTTTTTTAAAGTTTTGTATTTTGCATGTATCTTATGTACAATCGTCAAACATAATGCAAAATCTGCATACAAATATTTACAACTTAAAAATGGAAAAAGTCTAAGATTTATTTCGATTTCATTTGAACGGCATCTAAGTATATAGGTGTTTAAAGCATTATATTGTATGAATTTCATTTTTATTTTTTAATGTTCAATTGGTTTAACTTATTTGTTACAAAAATTTAACATTAAATGTAGAACGAATTGAATGAAATATCTTAATATCTGCCCCTTCTCGAGCTTAAACAATTTAGGAAATAAATTTTGTTTTTTTAATTTGTTCTGCAAATTAGGTTTTTGTTTAATATGTCAAGTTTTTTAATAACTACTGAATTCAGACGAACACATTTCAAAATTAATGGAGGGTATATATCATGATCAGGCTTTGATTTGTGCGATATCGCATCACAATTTGTGATGCAATTTACCTATGTATTATTAAAAATGTTTCACCAGTGCAGTAATGCAGGTTGCTGTAGTTTGGTCAAAAGATTACAATCTGAACTTTAAAAAATCTACTTGAAAATATCATTTTTATTTCCACTATGACGCCATATTCATCTTCTTTTTAATTCTTAAAAAAAACTACTTCAGTTTCATGTTTCACGTGAAAATCATTCAACTAAATATAGGCAAATTATTATTACAGCTTTTGAATTATTTACAACAATGAAGGAAAAAAAGTTAAATTTTATTAGAAAATGGCCGTTGATTCTCAATGAAAAAAGCGAAATTTGGAATTATTAAGAAAAATATTTGAATAATGTAAATAAAAATTAGCCCATGTTACTTTCTAGATTATAATCCACCTATATGCAAAGGCATCTTATGACCCGTTTTGACCCTGACGTCAGGCAAATATTTTTGCACTTTGAATTTATAATATTATTAGAATTAGCAAAGAATTAAAAATGAGTGGCATCAGGGACAAAAAGGTGGGAAGAAAAAATGCAAAAAGTTATCATCTCCATAGGCTTTTCTATGTTAAATTAACATTGGGAAGTGACACTGGAAATAAATAAGTATTGCGCTGCCGCGCAATACTTAAATATAACTTCATTAAAAATAATTTAAATTAAATAATTACAATCAATTATGCAGAAAATTGAAATCATTTAAAATTTAAACATTTTTAGTAAAAGCTATGTCTTATGTTCCATGAATAAAATGCTCTACATAGTGAAACATTGATACCTTGAAAATCTTAATAAAACAGTCTTTTGATTACTAGTACTATAAATAAATATATGGTATAGTTTCATAAATATAATATACTTTCCTATGGCTATTCAAAATAATTTCTTTGAAATATTTGCAATCTGAGATATCTGATTTTTCTGTTAGAACAAACACCACATGTACAATTAATATCTTTTATTGAAAGTAAAGCTTTTTATAAAGAATTCCTAGAATGATCTCAATTTAGCAGTAGGTCTTTATACGTTTCAAGAAGTATTGTGTACTGTCATTTGACACTTCCCCTCAAAAACTGCCACGTAAAAAAGGCGACAGTAAAATAAACAGAAATAACCTATTTACCAGCTTTTTAGACTACTGAAAACATTGATCTTAAAATGGAAAGTAGATTTATAAAAGTTATCATCCACCCCAGTGGCAGAAACACGGCGACATAGTCGTGGGCACAAAAAATCTTTTGCGGACAATCATTGTCTGCACTAATGAAGTCAGTTTCCAAAATTGTCCGCAACTTTCGGACAATTTTTCCCGCGTAAAAAGCGCGAGTTTCGGCAAAAAATCGCGTAAAAAGTGTGAATTTTGGCAAAAGATCGCGTTAAAAGCATTAATTTCGACAAAAGATCGCGTAAAAGTGTGAATTTTGGCAAAAAATCCGGTGAAAATCGTGAATTTTCGCAAAAGATCGCGTAAAAAGCGCGAATTTCGGCAAAAGATCTCATAAAAAGCGCGAATATCGGGAAAAGTTCGCCTAAAAAGCGTGAATTTCGCAAAAGATCGCATAAAAAGCGCTAATTTCGGCAAAAGATCGTGTTAATGGCGTGAATTTCGGCAAAAGATCGCGTAAAAAGTGTGAATTTCAGCAAAAGATCGCGTTAAAGGCTTTATTTTTGGCAAAAGATCGGGTAAAAGTCGTGCATTTTGGCAAAAGATCGGGTCAAAAGCGCGAATTTCGGCAAAAGATCGCGTAAAAAGCGCGAATTTCGGCAAAATGTTGCGTAAAAAGCGCGAATTACAGCAAAAACTCGCATAAAAGCGCGAATTTCGGTAAAGGATCGCGTAAAAAGTGTGAATTTCGGCAAAAGATCGCGTTAAAAACGTTAATTTCGCAAAACATTGGGTAAAAGCGTGAATTTTGGCAAAAAATTGCGTAAAAAGCGCGAATTTCGGCAAAAGATCGCATAAAAAGCGCGAATTTCGGCAAAAGATCGCCTAAAAAGAGCGAATTTCGGCAAAAGATCGCCTAAAAAGAGCAAGTTTCGGCAAAAGATCGTGTTAATGGCGTGCATTTCGGCAAAAGATCGCGTTAAAAACTTTAATTTCAGCAAAAGATCAGGTGAAAGGCATGAATTTTGGCAAAAGATCGGGTAAAAACGTGAATTTTAGCAAAAAATCGCGAATTTCGGCAAAAGATCGCGTAAAAAGCGCGAATTTTGGCAAAAGATCGCTTAAAAAGCGCGAATTTCGGCAAAAGATTGCGTAAAATACGCGAATTTCGGAAAAGGATCGTGAAATACACGCAAATTTCGTCAAAGGATCGTGAAACAAGCGCGAATTTTGTCAAAGGATCGCGAACAAAACACAAATTTCGTCAAAGGATCGCGAACAAAACGCAATTTTCGTCGAAGGATCACGGACACAATGCAAATTTCATCAAAAGATCGCGGTAAATGCAAATTATGTCAGAGGATCGTGAAAAAGCACAAATTTCATCAAAGGATCGCGGAAAAGTACGAATTTCGTCAAAGGATCGCGGAACAAATGCGAATTTCGTCATAGGATTGCAGAAAAAACGCAAATACTGTCAAAAAATCAAAAAAAAAAAAAACCCCTGCAAATTCTGTCCAAAAATTGTGGGTAAAACGCGAAATTTATCAAAAGCCATGGAGAAAACGGGAATTTCACTGAAGAATTACAAAAAAAAATAATTTCCTCAAAAGAACGCAGAAAAGAAAAATTCGAATTTTGTCAAGGGATCACGAAAAAAAAACGCAAATTTCGTCCAAAAAATTGCAGAAAACAAGTGGGTAAGTGTGATCATACATTGCACAAAGGGTTTTGTTTAATATTCCTTTCAAAACGTCCAGTACATTTATCGCCATGGAATACCTTCTAAATTTTGGCAAACACATCCTAAACTATGTTAAAGTTTCAAACATATTCGCCTTGTTATATTTCCTTATTTTGTTCGCCCCCCCCCCCCCAAACAAATGCTACGATATATCACATGACGGGTATCTGCCAAATTTAGAAAAGTGCCCCCCTTGGGGGGGAGTGGGCAGATGGTCACCATGATTTTTGACGCGGCCTGATTTTAAAAATTTATGTTATGTTTTATAAGACATATTAAAGTTTCAAACAGATCGTCCAGTTATATTTCCTAATTTTGTTTGCGCACCTACCTCAACCCCCCCCCCTTCTCGAAATGCGACGCGCCCTTCTTCTTTATAATTTATTATCGTGTGTTATAAAGTATCTTAAAGTTTAAAACAGATTGAATTGTTAGATTTCCTACTTTAAATGAAATCGCGGTCTGTTAATTCCACATTCCACCACCAGGGAGTGCACTATATTCTTAACAAAAGCGTATCTGAACGAAACTCCTTTACACAACCCATTAGTAGATATGTTACTCGAGGGGGTGGCGGTCTTCAGCAAGAATTTAAGATAATTGTTGAAATTACTATTCGGAAATAGTGGTAATTTAACTTTTGACATATTTATATTTAATAAGTATAAGTAGCATGTATCTGAGGACTCCATCAAAAAACGCACCTGAAATGGTATGAAACAAAAAAGAAATATTTTGCCCCTCCCCCTCTCCCCACCTTCCCGAAATTTCATGCGCCATTTTTTATAAACTTTTTCTAATGTGTTATAAACTATCGTAAAATTTCAAACAGATCGCCTTGTTATATTTCCTAATTTTAACAAGAATGTTAGTTCCACATTCCACCACCAGGGAGCGCACTCTATTCTTAACAAAACTGTATCGGAAGGAAACTCCGTTAAACAACCTATAAGTAGATATGTTACTCGAGGTGGTGGCGGTCTTAATAAGAAATTAAGATATTTGCTGAAATTACTATTAGGAAATAGTGGTAACTAAACTTTAGACAATTTTATATTAAATAAGTAGCATATATCTCAGGACTCCCTCAAAAAGTCACTTAAAGCAGTCAGAAACGCTAATTTTTTAAATAGAAATCTAGCGCCCCCCTCCCCGGAATTTCGCGTGTCATTCTTTCTTACACTTTATCTTATGTGTTATAAAATATCTTAAAGTTTCAAACAGATCGACTTGTTAGACTTCCTAATTTTAACAAAATCGCGTTATGTTAGTTCCACATTCCACCACCAGGGAATGCACTCTATTCTTAACAAAAGCATATCTGAACGAAACTCCTTTACGCAATCTTTCCGTAGATAGATGGGTCGGGATGGTGGCGGTCTTAAACAAGAATTTAAAATATTTGCTGCAGTAACAAACGCTAAGATTTTAAAAATAATTCTAGCTTCCCCCCCCCCCCCTCCTCGAAATATCACACTCCATTCTTTTTTACACTTTTTTCTGTGTTATAAACTATCTTAAAGTTTCAAACAGACTGAGTGGCGGTCTTAACCAATAATTCAAAATATTTCCTGAAATTACTATTAGAAAATAGTGGTATGAAGTAAACTTTCTGATGATGAATGAGTTATACTTATCTCATATCGCTGTTCAAAAAGCCCAGGCAAATTATTAGATTTCCTAATTTAAGTTAATTCGTGGTTAAATAAGCGTGTCTCTTCATTTTAATCGACGCATTTGATAGCAATAAACCGATTAATTAAATAATAATTAATATTTCAGCTTGTAATTAAGATAGGACTATATGGGTATCAATGAAATCAGTGAGAAATTTGACATCGGGATGCCAAAAAATTTAATATTTAAAAAGTTAAAATTTCGTATTAAAATATGCTATTATGGAAAACCGCAGCGTCGTCATGTCTACCTGCTTTCCCGCCGAATTGAAATCTTTTTATTTCCTTGTCTTTCCAATTAAAGAAATTAAATTTTTATCGATCGATTTTTAGTGGATATTTTAACTTATACACATGGCAGAAATGTGAACTTTATACCAAATGAAAGTAGATTTTTTTCTGCGTCTGTCTATTACATTTACAAATTTCTCGGACCAATATTTTCTGATATACGATTTCGCTTTAAAATCTCCACTTCATTTTTCGGCTTAATTTCCTCCGTGGTAACCGTGCATTCGGCTGATTTTACTGGCAACCTAGTGATGGGCGATTCTGGAAAATTTGAGAATCGATTAAAATCGACATTGTATAAAACAGAATCGATTCCCAAATTCTAGAATCGATACTTGAATCGATATTTCGATGTTCACAGATTCACACAGATAAGCTGAAAAATAGTACAGTAAACTCTGTCTAAGGCGGAATCGGTCGGGACTGAGAAAAATTTCCGTGGTAGACAATATTCCGGCTTATGCAAAAAAGCTCCCTCCTCCCACCAAAAAAAAAAAAAATCCCTGGAAGATGACGATCTTTTATTGATTCTCCTGACTAGAAAATCGGTTGAAAACTGAAATTCTGAAAGATCCTTTATCTTTTTAAAAATAAATGAGAAACTTTATTCAATTTCTTAGTACTGCTGTAATACATTCATATTGGAAGTTTATACACACCAAAAAAAAAAACTTCGAGAATGAGAAAGAACGCTATAATTTTGAATTTGAGTACAATCTTAAAATATAATATATTGTACTTTCGAAAATACATAATCATTTTCATAAATGTTCATTTTACTAGAAATATTAACTTTTAGATGCAATTTTGCATATGAAAAAATGGCATAAGCATAAATTCCTTAAAATTTAAAGTTTCTGTTCTTTTGAATTAACTTTTTTAAAAGCTTACGGAATTTTAGCTAACATGCTCGACATTGAGTTATTTGACTTATCAGTTTTAAAGTTTAATAAACAAAACGCTTTTCATTTTTAAATTATCCTTTTTCCGCCTTATGCAAAATTTTGGTTTCGGTGGAACCTTAAAATCCTTTCCGTTTCCGCGTAAGACAGATTCCGCCTTATGCAGCATGAATTAATGTAATTTTCTATGGGTTCACCGGGACTTGAAAAAATTTCCGCGGTAGACAGATTTCCGGCTTATACAGAGTCCGCCTTAGACAGAATTTACTGTAATTCCAAAACGTAGCGAATCAACAGAGCCGTAACGACTATCCCTCACCTCCATTTATGTGGGCCATAGACAATGTTAGCGGCCCAGAAGTAAGCTACTACAGACCTCTGAGTCAAAAAATAAGGTTTTTAACTTTTAAAATTATTATTTTTAAGATGTAACTTTGATAATAATTTATATTATATTTAAATTCATCTTTAAAAAAAGATCTCGGTCAGATAAAAAAAAAGAAAGAAATGATTTTTCTTTTTTTCATCCGGAAAAGATGTACTTTCTACTCTAACTCTTATTTCCTTCAACCAAACAGATGGGGACTTTCTTCCTATAAACGTCATTCTTAAAAATGCGCAGATGAGCGAAATTTTGAAGGCTCTAAATTTATTTAAAAACTTAAATGGTTTTTCAGTCTTTTTAGGGTCTTCTATAAGTGTGGGGGAAATGCAAATATTGCAAATCTTCTTTTAAAATAGCTGTGATGAATGTAATTAACCAAGTATCACATACTAATTATCCCCCAATTAATAATCAAAATTCTCCTTTTAATAATATATTTAACTAAAATTTCTTTCCCTTTTTAAAATATATATCTCCTTATCTCATTTACAGTTTATAAATATCTTTCTTTTTAATGTTTACCAAATATTTAGCTATTAAGAAAAAAAGAAAAAAAAAGTTCTCATCATAGAGCCATTGAGAATGAAATAACATACTTTTCTCTGGTTAACAAATAAATAAAAGTACATTCCTTGATTATATGTTTTTTTTTTCTTTTTTTTTTTTTTCCCCCAGCAGTAATCTAAAAACCATAAACAGTTATTGACTCATTCGCTGACATGCAGAGTGCACTCACTGAAACAATAATAAATAAAAAAGAAAAGTATCGAGTTAAACTGATGGCATTGAGCTCACAGTCTATTCATACTAATTGTATTTTATACTCTTACTTCAAAGAATGCCTTTCGAAAAATAAATTAAGGGGGAATCCCCCCCCCCCGTCACATCTCTATACCTAAACAATAAGCCTCCAAATCTCATCCAGGGAAGCGCGTTATCAGAATAAACTAGTTACCAAATTTGAAGCAAATCAGATAGAAAAACCCACATATCTAAATTAAGGGGGGTTAGCCCCTGTTCCTCTCTTTATACTTAAATAATGAACCTCCAAATTTAATCAGGGAAGCGTCTTATCAGAATTAACCGGTATACCAAAATTGAAGCAAATGTGATAATTCTGCACGAAAAACCCATTTATATAAGTGGGGGGGAATAGCACCCGTACCCCCCTCCTTTATGCTTAACCAATGAACCCCCAAAGCTAATCAGGGAAGCGCCTTATGAGAATGAATCTAGAAAAAAAAATTGAAGCAAATCGGATATTTCTATCGAGAGTTATCGCGTTATGTATGTACGTACATACATACATACATACAGAAACTGCGGGCACATTAGCTCTCAGGCTTTGATAGCCTGTGAGCTAAAAAGAAAAGTGCCCAGTTAAACTGATGGCATTGAGCTCACAGGCTATTCACACTAACTGTATATTATGCTCTATTTCAAAGAATAATGCCCCTCGAAAAATAAACTAAGGGGAGGGGGGAATTGCCCCTCTTTATATTTAACCAATGACCCTCCAAATGTCATCAGGGAAGCGCCTTATCAAAATAAATCGGTATACCAAATTTGAAGAAAATCAGACACAAAAACCCATTTATCTAAATTAAGGGGGTATTAGACCCCGTTTTCCCTTTTATATTTAACCAATGAACTTCCAAATCTAATTAGGGAAGGGCCTTATCAGAATAAACTGGTCTACCAAATTTGAAGTAAATCGGATAGCAAAACCCATCTATCTAAATTAAGGAGAGTATTATCCTCTCATTCCCCCCTCCCCCCTTTAGACTATAACAGTGAACCTTCAAATATAATCAGAGAAACTCGTTATCAAAATTAACCGGTATACCAAAATTTGAAGAAAATCTGATAATTCTGCATGAAAAACCCATTTATCTAAGTTAAGGGGGGGGACTAGCCCCCGTTCCCCCCTTTATACTTAACCAATGAACCCCCAAAACTAATCAGGTAAGCGCTTTAGCAGAATGAACATAGAAAAAAAATTGAAGCAAATCGGATATTTCTATCAAGAGTTATCGCGTTACGTACATACATACATACAATACCGACGGGCGCATTAAATCTCAGGCTTTGATAGCCTGTGAGCTAAAAAGGGCCAAGAGCGTGTAACTAGGGGGGGGGGGAGGAAGGACAGAAAATAAAAGAGGACACTAAAAGCTTTCCAACAATATGTTACACGAGATGGTTTGGAAGAAACAATAAATATGACCCCCGGGGGGCAGGTAAGTCTCAAACGGTGGGAGGAGCGACCTCAAATGTATCTTTGGTCAAGGTTTCAAAATGTGGATTTATAATAAAATAGAACGAGAACTGGGCATTTTTAAAATAGCATGCATATTTTGAACGTCCCTGTAAATTAAGATTGACGAGGAAGGGGGGGAGGGGGGGGGCGGAAAGGATTAGAAGGGATGAACTTGAAAAATACAACATAATAAACTAGTAACCCGAATAACTAGGCTTCTAAACAAAAGCATAACGATTTAACCTAGTATTGAATTCAGGGGTTGACCCGGGGGAACATTGGAATGTCCCTCCCGAAAGTTTTGAGATTTTATGCTTTTTAATGGGAAAATGTGCATCCCCCCTTACGGAACTCTAAAATCTCCCCCCCCCCTCTCATTCTGACCGGAGCAGTCAAGAAATCAACCCGCCATTCAACACTGAACCTAGAAAGAAAAAAAGGCTCTTATACAAAATTTTACAGCAATTCTGCCACTAAAACAGTAAAATTGGAGGAATTTATTCAACCCGAATCGTGGATCATACGCGATGTGATTTGAATTGAAGTAAATCAAAATATAACGATTTCAGCCGCATCTAAAAATCGGCATCGAATCTGAACTGAATCGATTCGCCCGAATCTAAAAAATTGAAGTAAATCAAAATATAGCGATTCTGCCCGCATCTAAAGATCGGCATCGGCATCGAATCTGAACTGAATCGATTTGCCATTTCTGATCTTAATTTACGGGCAGAATCGATGCGGTCATTTTTTCTTGCTTTCTTTTGTCTTTAGAAAAAGAAAGCGTTGGATTCGTGAAAAATTTCGACTTCTGGTTTTCGAAGCATTTATAGTTTTAAAAGATCTTGTCTGGAATACGATTTGACTATTTTTATACATTGTCTGTCTGTCAGTCTGTCTATTTGTTTGTCTCTGACAAAAAAAATGTGGGCGGTCTATTTCAAGAACTAATGCATGGAATCTGTTGAAACTTTAGATTCAATTAGACTTTCATATAAATTGGTGCTGATTACCTTTTGATGTAAATCTACCGACAGGTGGTGCTGCTATGCTGCATTTTTCCAATTTTCACAATAGCTCTATCTCAAGAACTAGTGCACGGGTTTTCATCAAACTTCACATTCAGTTAGACGTTGGCATAAATTATTAGCCTATCCGCCATATTAGATTTCGGTGTAAATCGCCCAACAGGGGGCGTTGTTATGCAGATTTTATCAGCAGTGTTGAATTCAGACAATTTTCTCCGGGAGGGATTTCTGCGGATCCAAAGAGGGACAGTTCAGAGGGGAAGGGGATTAGACTTTTGTACATTAAGCATAAAATCTCAAACCTTCTGGGGGGACATTTGAATGTTGCACAGGGGGGGGGGGGGCACATGTCCCTCCGGACTACCCCCGGAATTCAACACGTTTTTCTAGATTTAAACGATTTTAGGGATCTTATCTCAAGAACTAATGAACGGAATTTCATCAAACTTAATATTCTGTCATAAGTTGTTCATGATTAGGTTTTCGGGTAAATGATATAACAGGTTGTGCTGCCATGCTGCTTTTTTTTAGCAGTGTTGAATTCAGACATTTTTCTCCGGGAGGAATTAATATGGTTCTGGAGAGGGACATTCTAGAGTTTCGGGGGGGGGGGGAATTGTCCACCAGTACCAGCCCCTGAATTTAACACTGTTTTTCAGAATTTACAAGATATTAGCGATAATATCTCAAGAAGTAATGACCGGAATTTCATCAAACTTAATATTATGTGTCATTGACATAAGTTGTTCCTGAGTTTTTCGTGTTAATCATGTAACAGGCTGTACTGCTATACTGTTTTTTTGCATGATATTCGTGATAGCCATATCTCAAAACTAATGCACGGAATTTAATCAAACTTCATATTCTGTTACACTTTCAGACAAATAGATCCTTATTAGGCTTGGGTGTATACTGCCCAACAGCTGTCACTTTTATGCTCTTTGAATTGGGATTTTCCGTTGCGGACATCTAGGCTAATATCAGACGAACGTCTTTTTGCACGCTTTTTTTTCGCTCTTACACCATTCCTACACATGCTAGCGAAGGTGTAGGAATGGCGTAAGAGCGAAAAAAGCGTGCAAAAAGATGTTCGTCTGACATTAGCCTAAGAGGGTGTGAGCCGAAATTCAATGACTTGTTAGGAAAATGCAATGCTTATATTTTCTTTTAAAAGGCACATACTTCAACGAACCTATGCCTTTTGAATCCTCATGATGCGCATATGTTATCATTTAAATTTGACACCGTGATAGCGAATTTTGAAGTTTTAACATTTATGAGGCAGATGAAAGTTTTGGGTTTGGCACATCCAACTACTTTATCTTCAATTTTTGAAGGAAAATGAAAATAATATTACCTTATTTTGTCTTAGAGACATCGATTAAAATATTCATAGTATCAATTAAATCGAGTTGGCCATAGTATCGATTAAATCGATTAAAAAAATCGAAATCGCCCATCACTATGGCAACCCTTAGGAGAAACACGGATGATTTCGAGAAAGTCCGTTTGAATTTGTGTTAAAAAGGTGGATTGGTTAATTTTAGAAGTTAATTAGCCCGTAATTCGGTTAATTACCAACTTTTTCAAAATTTTATGATTTGTTGTTTGATGTGAGGTGTTCAGCTATAAGTACCCAAAATTTCAAGTCTCTAACATGTATAGTTTCTGAGAACGGGCTCTGTGACGGACAGACAGACAAAGGAGCGAGACGAATAGGGTTTCGTGAGATGAACGAAACCCTAAAAAGATAAATTCGTCAAAAAGCCGTGGAAAAAAATGTGATTTTCACCAAAGAATTACAAAAAAATAATTTCCTCAAAAGGCTGCAGATTTCATTCAAGGGTTTTAGAAAAAACTCATGCTTTTCGCGCTTGAGGCCTCTGAAGCTTCCAAAGGTTTTTAAAAGCATTGTTATTGCCTATGTGTTTCTGCTTATCCTTCACACTTTAGAAATTCTACAAGAAGTTAGATGATGAAATGTTATAAGCAAAATTAATGAGAATACATCATGCTTACCATGTTTTAAATAGAATGATAAAAAAATTCCTAGTTTAATTTATTATTTATTCATTAAAATGACATGCAAAATTTGCAGACAGATTATGAAATTTTAAAAGCTTGTCGCAGACAGCTGCAAAACTTTCTGCCACTGGGTCATCCACTAAAACATTTAAACAGCCATCAGACTTAATACACAGGATTTTTTTCTAAGCTATTTTATAATACGTATTACTTTTAAATGTCTAAACTAAAAATTAATACATTTTTAGACATTTTTATGAGACTTTTTTTCTGCTATGTCTCACGCAAACCTTATCTCTATTTTTACCCATTTTTTTGTCAGATCTAAACAGTGGATTAGATTATGCAATAGACGATTTAAATATATCTTGCATATTTTAGTTAAATGGAAACAGATGTTTCGCTAGCACCTAATTTTTCAATGTCCTCTTATTCGACTTCACATCTTGAGTTCCTTTTTTTAAGGCTGTTCTCAAATCCGAAAGGGCAACTTTATGACATAAGTTTTAATTTATTTTTGTTCGGAAATGCATGAAACTAGCAGATGCTGTTGTTCAGAAACTATGTAATAAAACTGTGTTTTCCATTTTTTTTTTTTTTTTCAAATGCAACAGATCTTTCAGAAAATAGTGTCAAAGTTGGTGTTTTGAACCGAATTTCCTTGCGAAAGAAAAATAACTGCTCAAGGAAGGTTAAAAACATCTTTCTCACATGATCAAAATTGCTTATAAATCAATAGGTAATTTATTTATCAAAAATGGAAAACGCAGTTCGATTCCAAATTGCTTCCAGTCAGGACTTCCAATTTTATATCTTTCCATTAAAAAATGAATTTGTAAATGTGTCAAAGCATTTTGCGCTTGTTGAGTACAGCAGTTCAGAACTGCCTTAAAAGGTAATCTCACAATCAAGGAAAGTTTCTTTTGCAGCTTGACTTAAATCTTAAAGGTCATTTTATGTTATTAATTGTAAATAATATGCATTTTCTCAAAGGAAAATATTTTATTCAAAATATTGAATATTTTTAATCTATTTTATCTTTGCTACACTGACATGTTTTAAATTTTATCTTTAGAGTTTCAGATGTGTTCATCAACACATGCAATTTGCATTCTACATGCATACAAATATAACCTAGACTCACTATGGTGACTGCTGCAGGGTTCGCACAGACTCCTTGGAAACTCCTTAGAAATGAAAACATTCCCAAGTAGTACTTAGAACTACTTAGATAAGCAAACCACTACTTAGAAACTCCTTATATTCTATTGCGGCTTCGGGCGCATGCGATATTGCTGCCGAGGAAAAAAAAAATCGTGATTGAAAAACGCACGGTAAATCCTTTATGCACGTCATTCATCTGAAGCACAACATTGATTGGTTAGGGTAATCTTAATAGCAGGGCTCCCACTAGGTCCGTAAAGTCCGTTTTTTGATACTGTTAGACGACCTTTATTTTAAATTTTATCAATGATTTTTGGCATTTAGCCAAAAATCTCGGAAAAATCGCGTTTTTCGCAAATATGTTCCAAAAAATACCGTCAAATTTCATCAATCGATCGCGAAAAAAATTGATAAATTTTGTCAAAGGATCGTGAAAAAACGCGAATTTCTCCAACAGATCGCATGAAAACTCGTATTTCTTAAAAAGGCGCGAATTTCTTAAAAGACAGCGAAAAAACGAGAATTTACTCAAAGGATCACGAAAAAACGCGAATTTCGTTAAAGATCAAGAATAAAAGCAGATTTTCTCAAAAGATCGCGAAAAACACGCGAATTTCCTCAAAAGATCCCGAAAAACACGCGAATTTCCTCAAAAGATCACGAAAAATATGCGAATTTCCTCAAAGGATCGCGAAAAACACACGGTTTCCATCAAAAGATCGCGAAAAAAACGTTAGTTTCGTCAAAGGACCGAAATAAAATGCGAATTCCATTAGAAGATCGCGAAAAACACGCGGTTTCCATCAAAAGATCGCGAAAAAAAACGTCAGATTCGTTAAACAATCGAAATAAAACGCGAATTCCATTAGAAGATCGCGAAAAAAGCGAATTTCTCCCAAAAAATAGCGAAAGAAACGCGAATTTCACCCTGAAGATCGCGAAAAAAATGCGAATTCAAAGAAAGCGATCACCGCTGTTCTAAAAGAATAAATTCAAAACTTGTTATATTTTTTCTTGTATGTGGCATTTAGCATTCTTTTTTTTTTTTTTTTTTTTTGCCTTTTAAAATTTTTTTTAAGATGTATCATGTATGTGATATACATAACAAGTGTTTGGGGTTTGACTAATCTCTATTTATATGACCTAGAGGTGATTCTAGTCCGAATTTTCCGAAAATGTAAGGCATTTATTTCCGGAAATTTTAAAAAATCAGTCACCAATCCGAAAATTCGGACATATGGTCGCCGAAAAAAATAAATTTTGTCAATCGTTTGCAGAAAAATCGCCAATTTCGTTAAAGGATCGCGGGGAAAACGCAAATTTCGTCAAATAATCGCGAAAACACCCGCAAATTTCGTCGAAAGATCGCAAAAAAACCCACAAATTTCATCAAAAGATCGCGAAAAAACCACAAATTTCATCAAAAGATCGCGAAAAAACCCACAAATTTCGTCGAAAGATAACGAAAAAACCCACAAATTTCGTCAAAAGATCGCAAAAATCAATAAATTTCGTCAAAAGATCGCGAAAAAAAACACATTTCGTCAAAAAAGCGCGTAAAAACTCACAAATTTCGTCGAAAAATCGCGAAAAAACGGCAAATTTCGTCAAAAAAGAGCGTAAAAACTCACAAATTTCGTCAAAAGATCGCGAAAAAACTACAAATTTCGTCAAAGAGCCACCGAGAAAACGCATAGCTAGTGTCGGGAGTGGATTCCCCCCCCCCCCTATCTGGTGTACTTTTTCAGATTTGCTGTGAATTTCAGAATTTTTTTTTTTTTTTTACTCAGAATCACCCCTGTGATATGACCATTGGTCACTGCATAAAAAAGTAAATTGTCAATTTTGTATTTAAACTTACAAAATCAATAAGCAATATATTGTGAATATTGTGCAATTTGAGCACTAACAATTAGATTCTAATAGAGTAAAATATGTTTTTGAAATGTTTTTCTCTCCAAATTGGACATTAAAAATTGGAATGTGTGCATACCACATAACAATGCAACACATAAAAACATCGACAAAAAAAAAAAAAAAAAAAAAAAAGGCAAATCTTTAAAATTTTTTGGACTCCTTGGATTTTTTGGGTACTCCTTGGAATTTTTCTTCCCAACTCTGTATGAACCCTGCTGCTGGGATAAGACTGTTAAAAGTAGAAATTCATATCCGATAATTTGGAACACTTAAATTACAAAAATGAGAATAATATTATATTAGATCTTTTCTAAAAAACCAGTTGGTTAACCAATTGATTTAAACCATGCCAATCCTGCTGGTAACAGAATAAAATCATAATAAAGGACCCCAATCCCAATGTAGGAATGCAAGAAAAACAAAAGGTAACCCAATAGCCATGATACAGCAAAGAAAACTCACAGCCAATCATTAGCATACAGAACAAAAAGTGACCAATGGAGAAAATTACTTATCATTATGTCATCATTGAGGCATATGTAATTCTTAGTAAGTCTTAACTAATCAAGCAATCTAAGTAATAAAAGTGTATTTTTAGCTCAAATCTGCCATTTTGGCTATTTTTTAAAATAAAAGGCTTAAAAAAAGGAAGAAGATAAATGACTACTTATTTTTTTCTTCCCAGTTAATTTTAGAAAAATTAGTCTGCTATGTAGATTTAAAGCTTATAAAAAAAAGTTTGATTAAAAATATTTGTCACCTTTACAAATTTATTAATTCATCATTTTTCTAAAGCTTTGCTTGTAGCTTCTGCATAACTTGGATTTAGCATTTTTCAATAATGTGTAAAATAAAGGAAAACATTAGGGAAAAAGAGAAAAATACCACATAAAAAAAAGCATGGTTTTTTTAAAAAAAACCATCTGGTTTAAACCAAACAACCCTGGCCTCTAACCCATAACGTTTTAATAATAAAAAAAAAAAAAATTAAATTGAAATTTTAAAATCCGGCTGCAAAGTGCACTTTCTGGCGACAGCATATACACATGACAAAAATTTCAGAGGCCTAGTTGTTATAATTTCAACGCTCTCTTCGGTCAGGCAGACATACATCTCTTATTTTATATATACTAGGGGATCGTACCCGGCTTCCTGGGTTAAAGAATATAGGTGAAAACATTTTTTTAAATTGAAAACTAATAATTTTTTTATATGCAATAAATTTTTTAGATTGACCACTTACATTAAAAAAGCATTTTTCATATGGAAAATATGAATTACACAATCAAATAAATTTTTTTAATTTATCAAAAGCGATATTTTTTTATTAGCCGCATGCTAAGAGTTATTTGCCAAGATTTTACTACTTCTGGCATCCTTTTATATTCTGATAATTTCAGAGCTTATACATGTCTGGTAAATTTGTGTTTTATTTATTTATTCATAGGGAAGTTTTTTGTAATGGAAATTAGCCGTAAGAAAATGATTAACTCTTTATTTTGTTTTAAGGGCAAACGGATTAATCTTTCGTAATCGAGCTCTGCGCAATATAGATAAATTCATGCTTTAAAATTGTTTTTAAAACCATAGGCAATCAGTAAACTGAGATGAACTTTGCAAACAAATTCCATTTGAAAAAAAAAAAAAAAAAAATCCTATTTGGTGATCTAAAAATTTAAATTGTACGATTACAAATATGTTAGATTTGTGTTTTTTCAATATTATTCTTTTATTTTTTTATAAAAGAAGTATTAATTTCGTTAATTTGTCTTTCACAAATATGTTAGATTGGTGGGGTTTTTTTAATATTATTCTTTTATTTGTTTATAAAGGAAGTATTAATTTCGTTATGCAAAAATAGTCAGAAACAAATGCAGAAAAATGTTTGTTGCTTTATGTTCAAAATGTTTATTATTATTATGTATTGAAACTGGCACGTGATAAGATAAACTTAAAACAAAATCATGCTTAAAAATTATTTTAGAAAATATAATACATCAGTCAATGAATACAGTTTTTAAACAAATTGCATTTGAAAGTACATTTTTTTCCCTATGCGACGAAAATTTAAAATGTACAATGGTCAGAAGATTGAAAAATTGCAGTAGCGAAAATTTCAAGACAGAAATTTGATCGTGAAATGTTGCCATTCGTAAAATGATGTCAACGTTACGCACAGATACGTTTGTTCTTTATAATATAGATACATAATCAGTCAAATATAATAAAGATCAGTTATTAGGATGTGGTTATCAATTGAGGCTCTTATGCTTGGATTTCCGGAATGAAAACAACAATTTTCACCTTCTCAAAATTTGCATACGCACTTCTCATATCCATATTCATCATTTTTTTTTTAAATTGTATTTTTTTTTATCATTTAAAAATCATTTTAACAAACATTTAATCATTTTAACAAAACTCAAAACTTGAACTCAAGATCGCCAGTAACATCTTCATCTTTTATGTGAACAGACGCACTCTTTATTTGAGATTCTAATCTCAATTTTGGAGAGTACAAATTTCCGTAATTTATGGTTTTTAGACGCATTTGTGTTAAAAGGCTTAGTTTTATCTAAGAAAATGATCGTTTTCTTTTAAATATGACTTCATTTTCACTTAAATAAGTATTTCACATAGTATCTGAAACTTAGTATCAGTACACATGCAGAAGGAAAAACAATATAGAAAATTTATGAGGGAAAATGCGTGTTTTCAAAAGCAGTATGTCATTTTCCATTATTACGCCCCTAATATAATATTTTGCTCCTAATGGGATTTTGTGCCACTAAATCCTATACCACAATTTTTATCAACAATTTTGAATTTTTATCAGAAACTAGCATGAATAAAGTTAAAAATACCTCATTATTTCTCTCTTGTCTGCAACAATGAAAGCTATCTAATTTTCATCATTTTGAAGAAATTTCATAAAATACTTTTAAAATTAAAATATAAAAGTGGGGATATTTAAAAAAAAAACAGATAGTGCAATCACATCTACAAAGGAAAGCTTTCAGTTAAAAAAATATATATATTTAGTAAAATTGGTTCAGCAGAAAGATCAGGGCAGATGACTAAAAAACACACTTGTGTTTTAAATATATAGATTATATAAAATTGGGAAAAATTAAATTAAGCAAATTATGTTATTTTGATAAAATTATAGTAGAATGCCCTAAAGAATAGCATTAAAATTTTATTATTCGAGAGAATTTGGCAAAAACTTCAGGAACACGATATTATTTTAAACCACGAATTATTTGTTTGCTTGTCTATCTCGGCGAAGCAAATCCATCCAGGCGAGAATCATCAATTTCTGTAATATAAATCGCTATTATGTGCATGTCACCTCTCTTTTATAAAGACACTCTAAATTTTTGTAAAACATTGCGTTTTATCAGTATGTGCTTTCGATTACATTATTTTCAAAAGTGAAGCATTTTCACCTGTGAAGAATTTCAAAACAGCTGGGCTGTGAAAATGACGCACTTCTACAAAACATAATTCAGGTTTAGGAATTAAAATACACGCTTTTTTATAAAATGACGTCATTTGCATCCGCTAAAGCAATCTACTTTTACAACCCAGTCTTAAACTTCGTCTATAGAAAAGTGTGAATATGACGTCATTATCACGGAATAACAGACAATATTCTTGACATAGCCCATAGTTTATTTTCAACTATTTTTTCAGGTTTTATGAGAAAATGGCAACAAAAAGATACAGTATCTCCTATTTTCGACTTTTTTCCGTTTACTTTCAATGACTTTCTATAGAAATGAGGTACTTTTGTTGCCACAATAAGAAAAATGGTATTAAAAACTGCAAAAAAATTAATATCTCAAAAATTAATTGAGATACAGCTTTTAAACAAATTGCATTTAAAAGAGCATTTTTTCCTTATATGACGGTGTAAAAATTTAAAATGTGCGATGTTTAGAAGTTTAAAAATTTGCAGTAGAGAAAATTGCAAAACCAGAATTTCATTTCAAATTTCAAAGTGTTGCCATTCGCAAAATGACGTATGTGTTACGCACAGATATGCTTGTCCTTTATAATATAGATAGAGATTTAAACTATAAGTTATCAAGTAACTCTTTTCTTCCAATGCTCAAGCAACCAGCCAAGCTTTCCATTAGCCAGTTTGAAAGATCTGCATATTTTAATTTATACTTTAACATAATAATATATAATTCTTATATATAAGGGACGTTCAAAAAGAAATGAGCCGGAGTCTGGAATGTGCAAACCGGTGATAGAATGGTAATAGTGTTGTGTCAGTAACAAAGAGGGTTTCCAACAAAAGCACGGAAGTCCACATGCCCCCCCCCCCCTCCTCTAGAGGGTGATGAGTGCAAGTCACGTGACTACAAAGCTAGCAGAAGCATGCATCAATCGTTCAACGCTCATTCGTGTTGTAAGCAGTGAAGTGGAGGCGTCAAAAGAAGAGCAAAGAGGTGTTTGTTTTCTGACAGCGAAAGGAGTAAGGGGAATGGACATTTATCGTCACAATGTCATAATATCACAAGTGTACGGTGAATACTGCAAGGGTCAAGGTGTGGCACAAGCGCTTCACGGAATGACGGATTTCCTTAGTCGATGATGCATGGTCTGGAACACCAAAATGCATTACCAATGACATCGTCCAGCTGATTGATGGACTCGTTATGCAGGACCGCCGAGTTACAGTGAAAGCCATTGCCGCCGAGGTCGGATTGAGCGTCGGAAGTGTTTACACCATCATGACGGAAAGACTGGACTGGTGCAAAATGTGCACCCAATGGGTACCCCACAGTCTTCAACCTCAACAGGAAACATATCGAATGGCCCACTGTCTTGATCATCTGCAGCGCTATGCCAAGGAAGGAACGAGTTCCTAACACGAGTGATGACAGGAGATGATTCTTGGTCTCATCACTTCGAACCAGAATCGAAATGACAAAGTTTCCAGTGGAAACATCGAGGGTCACCACCACCAAGAAAATCCAAGGCCACCCACACAAGTGCAGGAAAGGTTATGCTGACATTCTTCTTTGACCAAGACGGTCCCCTTCTGATAGACTTCCTGCAGCATGAGGCAACAGTGAATGTCCCGCGTTACTCGCAAATCTTGACCACCCTTCGCCAAGTGATCAAATCAAAATGACCAGGCAAGCTCACCCGTGGGGTCATTATGCTCCACGACAATGCAAGGCCTCATACGGCCAACACGATTACGGCATTCGTGCAGAAATTCAAGTGGAAGGTTCTTGGTCACCCCCCATACAGACCAGACCTCTCTCCCTGTGATTATGCCCTCAGATTTTTGGTCCCCTAAAAAAAGGCTCTGAAGGGTAAAAAATTCACCTCGGACAACGTCAAGCAGTACGTGCGGATCTGGTTCACATCACAGCCCCAGGAATTTTACGAGAGAGCCATTCACCACCTTGTTTCTCAGTGGGACAAGTGCCTCAACAGCCAGGGCCAATACTTCTGAAATACATGTACAGTAGGGTGGGCCGAAAAAAACTTTTTTTTGATTTTCGATGATGGGTAGTGCGGAAAAGTGGCCACTAGTGGCACCAAGTTCACACAAAAAATTTGAGATTTTTAGGACAATTCCTATATTTGCCGCTTTTGGCTTGAAGTTTTGCTAAAATGCTGATTTTTGAACTTTTTTAGCAAAAATTTGGAAAATGTTATATCAAACTTAATTTAATCGTATTTACTTGAAAAGGCATATTTAATGTTCCAAATGTATAAATAAGCTCTGATAATGTATTATTTAATTGCTATGTGTATTTTAAATTAGACGATTTTTATAGCCTTTTCGCGTTTAAGTGAGCAAAAGTTACATGTATTGTTTGAACGTTTCAACGGTTTTTCTCTTTTGTCTTGTTTATGTCCCTTGGTTTTCCTTATTTTTTTCGATGCTTTAAGGGTCATATATTTGGGTGACGGACAGCAGAATCCCTCAGAAACAGATCTGGAAGGAGCGAAGGGGGTGAGGTGAGAACTTAAGCGAACGCAGTGACTCATCGCGATGTTGGGAGAAAGTGCGATAAGGGATGCTTATTATTTTTCGGTACTCAGTTTCCCTGAGACATGGCGGACGCTGTGTGAGACAGGAATATGCGTTTAGGAGTGTTTGGCTTTGAAGGGCCTGGTTCAAATTCAGATTCAGTCGAACTGCTTGCTTGAAAGCTCCCACTACTTGAATCTTCCAACAATATAACTGTCTTCCATCTGGATCTAACTCCACTCGTTGAAGGCTTTGTCGCAAAACCACTATTCCTCGTTGAAATTGTATCCCTTTTCATTTTCCGTGATATTTTCTTTGTAAGAGTTTTGCTTGTTTTTAAATCAATATTTCTGATAAACATTTTCCGAACAGTTCTTTGATCCTTCAAGAAGTTCACCTCCCGATGTGGAACTTTACGTCTGATGTCGCAGCTACAATTGTTCAAGCCTCTACACTTACAAGCTGCAATGTCAAAGAGAGAGGTTTCCGCATTTCATACGAAATCTTCGCGGATCGCTTTGCCTTTAACGCCCGTATGATTACAAGATTTCTCCAATGATCTACACTCATTGTAATAGTTTTAATCTTTCCGTTACTTGTTCGTTGGGAAACCACTGGTATGGAAGATTTTATCCAGATTTTGGAAACTTTTTCACCTACCATTTTAATAATATCATCCACTGGTTGAAGATAAATATCTCGATTTTCTTCTATATCGCTTCGCAACCAATAGTAGTGGCACATGATGTCATCAATAGTTGGCAATTGCAAGTCTTTCAATTTGCACGGTGTCCCAAAATGGCTACTTTTCACGCTATCACATGATCTCGATCATGATCACGTCTTTACATGATCATGAACTTTTGCACTAGCCATTTCTAAACTCGTCGTAATAAAACGCACAAAACACAATAAAGGCACGTTAAACGATCCAAAAAGCAATGTATTGCACGAGAAAAAGGTTTTACTTTTCACTGAACAAATGTCACAGGGAAACCGAGCACTGAAAAATAATAAGCATCCCTTATCGCACTTTCTCCCCTCTTGTATTTCCTCCTTCACTCCCCCAACATCGCGATGAGTCACTGCGTTCGCTTAAGTTCTCGCCTCACACCCTTCTCTCCTTCCAGATCTGTTTCTGAAGGATTCTGCTGTCCGTCACCCAAATATATGACCCTTAAAGCATCGAAAAAAATAAGGAAGACCAAGGGACATAAACAAGACAAAAGAGAAAAACCGTTGAAAGGTTCAAACAATACATGCAACTTTTGCTCACTTAAACGCGAAAAGGCTATAAAAATCGTCTAATTTAAAATACACATAGCAATTAAATAATACATTATCAGAGCTTATTTATACATTTCGAACATTAAATATGCCTTTTCAAGTAAATAGGATTAAAATAAGTTTAATTTAACATTTTTAAAATTTTTGCTAAAAAAGTTCAAAAATCAGCATTTTAGCAAAACTTCAAGCCAAAAGCGGCAAATATAGGAATTGTCCTAAAAATCTCAAATTTTTTGTGTGAACTTGGTGCCACTAGTGGCCACTTTTCCGCACTACCCATCATCGAAAATCAAAAAAAAGTTTTTTTCGGCCCACCCTAATGTACAGTATACTCCCTCCAGTCCGCGACCCTAAAATCCGCGAACGCCTAAAATCTGCGTATCTTTTCAGATGTAAACAATGAAATTTACAGTTAAGATGCAGGCACAAAATTCAAGATGGCGCCGAAATCAGCGACTACCGCCATGTTTTTTTTTTACTCAATTTTTAGTTAATTATTCTCTTTTGGCTATTACAGCTGATTTATTAGTAAATAAATTTACATTACTTTTGATTTTGATATAAATTAGCATATCTATATCAAAACTTCCAGGGTTCGAAATGGAAAAATCCACGAACTGGAACGCTATTTTAAAATTATTTTTCGCGGAATTTTTTTTTTTTTAATTATAGACAAATTGATTTCTAAACATACAAAGCAGTATAAGAAAAGCATTCAAGACTCTAAATAACAATGAAAAAAGTTACAGTGAGTGCAATAAGCTATATATACTGATAATAGCATTAACACTGTTCTCCTTGCTATCACTTGATGGCAGCATAGGACTTTTGGAATCGAATTTAATCGATTTCATTCGTAATAATTTAATATTTTTCTAAATTTTTATTAATTACTTACTTTTAAACTAATAAATTATTTTATTTTACTTATTTGAATGTTTCACTTTATTGTAAGCATTCATTATAATTTCCCTTGCTTAACTACCAATGAAATTAATGTTTCAAAAATGTAAACAAATCAATGACCAGAAATCCGCAAAATTCTAAAATCCGCACAACCTCTGGTCCCAAGCTGTGCGGATTTGAGGGAGTCTACTGTACTAGTTTCTGTTCCTAGGCCTCCGTCTCGTTACTTTTTGAACGCTCCTAATATAATAATATATATTCTTAAATATTAACATATATAATTCTTTAAATTATATATTGCTTAAGGGTGTAATGTTCAAGTCATGGCATCGGCAATTGTATTGCGATGTTAAAGATATGTTTATTTTTCTATATACAGCTAACTATGTTTCCGGGAAGAAGTTATTTCAGCAACAATTGTGTTTTACCATATTTATGATCTTTTCAATAGATTTTCCATCTTGTCTATAGATGATGAGTTTTCGTTTAAAGCAAAAATCGTATTATATTCAATCAATAATAATCAGAAAGTTTCAATGATTGAATATCTTTCTTTTTTCTGTAAGAATTTTTACATCTTGAGTTGTAATCTACCATTCTCTAATGAAGACATTTATTTTGCTGACAATTGCATCTTCAATTTGAATACCATTTTCTAAAAAATCCCTAACTTTCATAGGAAATTCTGAAATGCTGTATTTTTTAGTATCTGAATAACTGTACAGTCGTGGAAAAAAAAAAAAAAAAAGTAAACACCCCTTACTAACTCTGCAAAAAATTATCGTAGAAGAAAGTTACTAGTGCCACACGATTGGTAATAAAGTCTACTTTTAAATGATGTATATAAACTTTGCTTAAGGGGCCATTTACGTATTAAAATGAACCATAACTTTGTTTTTTTCAATAGCAGTACACACTTCGGACAGCAAAAATGAACTCTACACCCTTCAATTAGCCTAAAAACAAATTTTTATGCAATTTGTACGATAAGTTTCCAAGAAATTATTTAAAAACAAGCGTATTTTAGGGGATGTATCCAAATTGAAGTTCGGTACTCGATTGTTGACCGAGAGAGCCTCCTTCTTGATCAAGGCATCTTAAGCGCCACTCATTGAAGACTGCTAGATTACAGGATAGTGTAAGAAATTTCAAAATATCTAGTCACTTCTATCATAGACAGCCCCTTAAACCACCATTTTGCCATTTTTTAAGCCTAATTTGATAACTACTTGGAAGAAAAAATGTGAAATTTTGGATTTTCATAAAGCAGAACTTAATAAATCTAAATCCACCAAAAAAATTGTAGGTTGCAATTCATAATTTTTTTTAATAATAATTTCATAATTCATATAATAAAATTATAAAAATTGCAAATTCAACATATTTATGTTTGGGTATTTTAGTATTATTGCTACACAAAAAATTAGCACATTAGGAGTATAATTTCAGGAGATATTAATAAAAATATGGAAATGTAATTTAACATTAGAAGCCCTCAATTGAATGTTTATAATTCAAAAGCTTATCATTCAAATGACTTGAAATTTGATGTCTAGGCATAATTTGAACCGAAGATTTGAAATATCTTGTTAAAATTGGGTATTGCCATTGAAAAAAATGAAGTTTGGGTTTGTTTTAATATGTAGATGGCCCCCGAAGAAAATTTTTATAGACATAATTTAAAAGTAGACTTTATTTCCAATCATTCGGTACCAGTAACTTTCTTCTACGATAATTTGTTGAGGTGTTAGTAGGCGGTGTTTACTTTTTTTTCCACGACTGTATATTTTGTGAAATTAAGAATGAAATGACTTCATGAATGTGTCAGTAGCCTGTAAGGATTAAAGAAAAAAATTGCAAAAAATGAAAAAAAAATTCATTTAAAAGACAGATTTATAAATAAAAGAATAAGAACAATGAACAAACTAATTCAGGAATACATAGCATACACATTTTAATGATTTAAAATTTCTTAAAAACTTACTGTAAACATGGATTAGATTTTCAATGTGGTATAATAATCAAATCATAAAAGGAAAATAAAAAATTATCAACTGATGCCAAAGTTTTTTTTACATAAGTTTTTCAGACTACAATGTGAACACTGATATATATGTAACATTCTCAATTATGATTTATTGCTGATAACTTTGCACCAATTTAGTAAAGTCTGAAAGGCTGAAGTATATGCATCTTCTTCAAAGTTGTTTTTCGATTTAGCTGTATGATCATAATCCTGCAACCACTGAATTTTATAAGGTGCTTTTAGATCAAGTAATACATTTTCAAAAACTTCTTTTTTGCACATTTCGTCTCGAGTACCACTAAGAAAAAACATAGGCTTCTTACAGTGCTTTAAAGGTTCACTTCTTAAATCTTTAGTGTTGTTTACTTTATGTAAAGGATAAGACAAGCATATAGTACCCAGTATTTTTTTATAAATATTTAACTCCACATCATTTTCAGTTATCATAACAGCTGCTCTTGCTCCCATCGACCGACCTGTAAATGAAATTTATTGTTTGTAAATGTTAAGAAAATATTTTTTTTTTTTTTTTTTATAAAAAAAGAATGGACAAGCATGAAAATTAGAAACAACTGCATGTCATTCTTCAGAAGAATCAATAGTCAGTATAACAAGTACTTTATATTCTGAATATAGATTAATTTTTACAATAAATCTGATTTTTATACAGTTTTTTTTAAAGGTATTTTTTTAAAAATTAGTCTTTTTATAGACCTACCAGTTATAAAATAAAAAATTAAAGGTCTATAACAAGGTAAGACCAAGAAATAAATGTTAATTTTTTAACTCGGTGCACTTAATTTTTCATATGACAAGACCATCAACTCAATAGGTTTTAAGAAAACAGAAATTTATCACCCAATTATATTTATTAATACATTCCTAATGCAAAAAGTATTTATTCTTTTGCACTAGGGAGGTTTTGCTGTCACTCGCCATTATATCTTTTTTTTTTATTTACTTAAATTTTCAAAAAATAAAACTTATCATCCAAAGTTGTATGGCTAAACATCTTCATGTTAAAAATGTGAATTTAGCGAAAATTCTACTTGCAAGTGAAAAATTTGAATTGTTTTGCAAACGGACCTCTGAACAATCTTGACACACATAAAGAAAAGACCCTGACTTTTCCAGGCTGTAGAAAAAAAAAATTGTAATTTTCCCTGACTATTTGAGCATTTGTCATTTTCTCTGACAATTCGTTGTTTTCCAGTCGCTTGGGAACCCTGTTCAGGAGTCTGAGTTGGAGTCGGCCATCTGCAGCCCCAGGGATGTAATGGAGGGTATACGGAGGTATATGCCATATACCTTCTGGATTTAATTTTAGATTAAAAAAAAGAAAGAAAGGAACCCTTAAAATGGCAAAAAATGCAAGAATTTAATTAAATACACCAGACAAGGAAATGTAATCAATTTAAAATTTCTCAATTTTTCAAAAAAATTGAATTAAAAAAAATAGTTGATAAAATATTTTACAACTTTTGGCCTTAAAATGGTATTAAAAAAAAAGAAAAAAAATTCTATAGAATTGAATCGACAATAAAATCTATTCCAGAGAAAAATTTTCAAACTCCGAAGCTGAGCTTTGAACTGGGAACCTTTTGAATAGCAGGCAAACGCTTTATCTTGGAGCTATCGAGCCTGTGTGAAAAAGACTGAAATTACAGTTCTGTTTTAAAATCTAAATTACAAAAATGGTCGGATGTCATTAAATTAATTCATTTAATTAAAATAATATAAGACTTTTTCAAAATTTTATTATTTGTCATGTGATCGGAGGCATTCAGCTTTTAAGTATGCAAAATTTAAGGTCTCTAACTTATACAGTTTCTGAGAATGAACTCTGTAACAGACAAACAGACAGAGGAGTGAGACAAATAGGGTTTTGTTAAGTGAACGAAACCCCAAAAGGAACACAAGTAATATTGAACTTCAGTTGACATTCATGCATTGTAACAATATAATGAGTGACAAATAGACTTTCCTCCTAAGAGTAAAATGGTTTCTTATTATCTTGAGTGCAGGTATTACATGAGGGTGCAGCATGTGTGAAAAAATAGGTTAAGTTGTTTAAAATTCTTGTACTCCTTAGAATTTTTCTAGACTCCTTGGATTTTTTTCTTCTCAAGTCTTTATAAACCTTGTTAAAAGTTAAAAAATTTAAATTAAATTTCTTGAATTTCTTTAATTACATTAGTGCTTATCTCCTTTTTCTTATTGAAAAAAAAAAATAGAACTAAAATTAAAGATTTTTAGAGATTCAAAACTAATTTAAAATGTTGCATTTCTAGTTTTTAAAATCTTTTTTTAATTTTTAACTGACATCTTTTATCCTTTATGGATATTTTATTTACAGTAAATTAAAAATGGAATTTCATGGCTGACGTTTTACCCTTTTCAAAATGTGTGAAAATGATAAGTTTTTCTCTCAATCTTCTTTGAATTTCTGAAACTTTTCTGTGAGCCTTTAGTCTGTATTAACAGACTGTTGTTCTATGAGGCAATGAAAGGTTGGGGAGTGGGGCATTTATCAACATTGTTCTCATCACGTCTTATACATTTAAATACAATACAATATCATATCATTTCACTCATTCAAAATTATCATACACCCATCCATATAACCAGGACTGCACAGTGTTGTAGTCGTAAAAAAAAAAACAGAGGATATACGCTAAAGTCATTACGCCTCGAGTATACGCTATTAGCTTTATTTGAGAAACAGAAGGTATATGGAGCTCCTTTAAGAAATCCAGAAGGTATATGGTGTATACCCTCCACTACACCCCTGTGGTTGCGCTGGGAAAAATGTCCAACTCTGACTCCTGAACAGGGTTCCTAAGCAATTGGAAAACAACGAATTGTCAGAGAAAATGACAAGGGCTCAAAAAAGTCAGGGAAAATTACAATTTTTTTCTAAAACCTGGAAAAGTCAGGGTTTTTTTTTTTTTTTAATGTGTGTCAAGATTGTTCAGAGGTCCGTTTGCAAAACAATTCCAATTTTTCCCTTGCAAGTAGAATTTTTGCTAAATTCACATTTTTAACATAAAGATGTTTTTAGTCATACAAATATGTCGAGATGTCATGAAGTTGAGCTATTATTAATATCTAAATTTTTAAAAAAAGGAAATTATGAAGCAAGCAAAAAAAGAAAGAAAGTTGTAGCTGAAATTAAAATGTTAAAAGACCAAAAAAATGAAACTTATACAACAAACTGCTTCCGAAACAACATAAATGATATGATAGTAGAACTGTAAAAAAATTTGAATGTTTAACATGTGTAAATTCAGTTATTTTGAATCCATCTGAGTTGTATTTTAGTTTTTTATCTTTTTTATATTTTATATATGAAATGATATAGATTTTTAGTTTCAATTTTACAGGTTATTTTCATTTTCAAAGACAATTTTACATTTTATTCAACTTATTAATGTTTCAGTATGTTCTCTTTCACTGTATAAGTTCAATCATTAAGGTCTAGAATTATAATTTGTAGTTTCTAAAAATGCTGTGAATTGTGGTCAGGGAATTGTAGGAAATATACTCTGGAAAAGCCAGGGAATTCTGTTATTCAAATAGAGTATAAACCCTGCGGCAATTTTAATGACTCGACTCCAGGCTGGCTAATATACTAGTGTCGCCTTTTGGTTAAAATTATGAAAGAATGCATGAAAAATAAAACAAAAACTTCACAATTTCCACATTTAGTCTGTTCTTAAGCTTTAGAAAGGAAAAAAGGGGAGAAATTATATTTTCTGCTTTGTTAATTTTACTATTTCATTGAAAATTATTCTTATTTTATCGGCATAGTTTGATCCTTTCAAAATTTGTCATATTATGCCAGTCAGCCTGCTTAATTTTTTTTATCAGTCTGGTCTGCCCATTAACAAAAATTGTCTTTATTTTGCTGAACGGGCCCATTTGAAAAATTGCCTTAATTTTGTGGGGCTACGGTCCTTGCAGACCTCTCTATCTCGGGTTCTGCAAACCCAAAAAATACAAGGGAAAGTACATATATACTAAATGTAAAATATCTACTAGAGTTTTCAATTAAAAACGGTTTTTGTCTACTCTGTACACTGGCAGTATATTGGGCATCTTTAACTTAAGTAGCCTGGTATAGTCCAAAAATAACTTTTCCCGTACTTAACTTCTCCCAAGCAACACTCACACCAAAACAAACCATACACTAAACTAATGATCAATCTCCTGCTAAATGCTGACATAATATCCTTAGTCGGTTGAATTGATCTTCATTGATTTAAAATTTGCATTAAATTATACCAATCACGTCATATAAATACTTTACCATTATCTCAAACAGAGGCAGTTTTTATTCTCTTCTTAAGGGAAATTGTCAAGTAACTTGGGCATTTGGTTACAGACGCGTCCATGGAGTTTTCAGTTTTATTTTGTTGTGTGTGGTATTGTGTTAAAGTTATTTCAAGTTTTACTTATATTTTGTAAACCCTCAAATGCTTTTAAAGTTTCAATATTTTTTCAATTTTAACCTCAACTGTTGTCATTCTCCTGTAGTCATCTGATATTGTAAGTCATCTTTAGTTGTCTTCATGTCATCATCTTATTACTACTGTGAATCATTTACATGCATTATTGTAAAGTTTACATGAATAAAGTTTAAGCCTGTGAAAAACCAGATTTTGCTTTCTTATTTTTCTTTCAAAAACATTATAAGTTTGTTTTTCATTTGCAACTTCCAGTCAAGACTTTAATCCAGTAAAGGTTTGATTATGTTTGAAACCTTTAAAGTCATATCTATATTATAAAGGACAAACATATCTGTGCGTAACACATACGTCATTCTGTGAATGGCAACACATTGAAATTTGAAATGAAATTTCGCTTTTGCAATTTTCACTACTGCAAAATTTTAAACTTCTAAACATTCCACATTTTAAATGTTTACACTGCCCGTACGCAGAAAAAAATGCACTTTTAAATGCAATTTTTTTGAAAGCTGTATCTCAATTTATTTTTGAGATATTAATTTTTTTTATAGTTTTTAATACCAATTTTCTAATCGTGGCAACTGAAGTACTTCATTTCCATTAAAAGTGGTTTAGTTATCTTTATTGATTATATTCTTACTGATGCCATTTTCTCATTACAATTAAAACTATCTTTTTAAAAATTTTGAACAGAAAATGATGTTACGCTTTAAAAAAGACGCAATTTCCCAGATGATGCTGTTATATTTCACTATTTTTTCATTTCTCTGATATTGAGTTTGAGACAATAGGAAAAATATTTCAGCGACTAAAAATAACGTCATATTTAAAGGAAAACGATAATTTTATTTGATAAAACCGGATATTTCCCCTTAAATACGTCTAAAACTTATAAATTTCTGGAATTTTTGCGCGCAGATACAGAGATTATACTAAGACCTCAAATCAGGAGTGGGAATTTTAACATGGAAAGTTGTAATAGTTGACAAATGTGACTTCAAGCTTGAAAATATATTTATTAATAATCTATTGTGCGTTAAAATGTTTTTAAATGGTTAATATGAATGTGAAACGTGGAAAATGACTTGATTCGGTTTAGATTTAAAGGGGGGGGGGGGGGGGATTCTATGATTATGTCAAGGTGAAATCACTTTTGCTGATTTTTCATTCCGTAATACCAAGCATCAATTGATAACTTAATCAAAATTACTTATCTTGATTATATGTTACTGATTACGTATATGAATAAAATTTAATTTTTCAATAATTTTAACAGTTGAAGTTTGTGAAAAAAATATTTTGTTAATCTTAGATTAAAATATGTCTTTGGAGAGTTAAACTAACAAGTATCAGATGGATTTTTTATTGTAATTATTGTTGTCGATATATTATAAATTTGATGCAACAGTTCCATTGTAAACATTTTCTTTCGTCGAAATTCGACGGGTTCCACCTCGTATACATAAAAGTAGTATGATTTTACATGTCTCTGTAAATGAAAGATAAATGCTATGCACTCTATAGAAAACATATTATAGATCACTTCAGTGATCCATATCAATTTCATTATGTTTGAAGTATCATAACATCTTTAAAATGCACAGCAAATGTATTTTCCCTTAAATATATAATGTAATGGAATTTTGTTGTGCATCCCTGTAAAAAAATGTAAATGCTACTTAATCTATTCTCCACAGAAAGCATGTTGTAGTCCACCTCAGTTATGCATATTGATGTCATTATATTTGAATTATCTTACCATTATTAAAATGCATCGCAAAGGATTTTTCCTCATACAGTAGACTCCCTCAAATCCGCACAGCTTGGGACCAGAGGTTTTGCAGATTTCTGGTCATTGGTTTGTTTAAATTTTTTAAACAGTAATTTGAATGTAATAATGCAATTGAAATTATAATGAATGCTTGCAATGCAATATAGTAAAATATTAAAATAATTAAGAAAAGTAATAAACTAAAATGATATAAAGTCAGATAATTTAAAAAATGATTAAATTATTAAAAATAAAAGTCAAGTAAATAATTAATATATAATTAAATATGCATGATAAAGATGAGATACATTTTCCTGGAATTATTCAATGAAGCTTGCCTCATAAAAGTACCCTAATAATTCACATCAAAATCATAAAGTAAGGAAGTATTATTTCAGATTTAGCCAGTCTTAATAACCAAAAAAGCTTGATTAATACATAAATATATTGGGTAAAAAGATTGTAATCACCAGTGATATCAGCAATATTTTAATTCTTTCAGAAATAAATTTATACTCCCTTCATGAAAAACCACAAGTTCAGTCATATTCTCGAGAATTACATATTAAAATACATACAGAATGATATAAAACTAAAAAATTCTGTAATTTTGCCCCTACATCTGAACAGAAAGTTTCATTGTTTGCATCTGCGATGATGTGTGGATTTTAGGCGTTTGCAAATTTTATGGTTGCGGATTTGAAGGAGTCTACTGTATATCATAATGTAACAGAATCCTTTTGTGTGTCTTTGTAAATGAACTATAAATGGTACACACTTCATTTTCAATAGAGAACATTCTATAATAAACCTCAATAATATATAACAATTGTATGCAATTTGAGCATATTTACGAAGTTAAAGTACAGCCAGAGAAACCAAAATTATAAACACTTTTCAACTATGTTTGAAAATGTTAAAAAGTACATCAGATATAAAAGTTTTAAAAATAATTAAAAAATAAATTTTATTTGAGTTTATTATTATTTTTGTTGTTTAATTTGAAAAAACTGTATAACAAAAATGTACATTTTTAAAGAAAGTTTATTCTTGGATGAATATTTGGTATTCAGCCAAATCACTACTTGTTATATCCCTAACTAATATGAGAGAGATGATTGTAGATTATTTTTTCATTTGCATTAAATCATAAGTTTTATTTGGGTTTAAGTATATTAAGTTCAGATCATTTTCAGGTTAAGGAGAAATACTTTGTCATTTTCAGGTTGATGAAAATTATACTGTCAGGTTCAGGTTGACTTGAAATGGAATTTCTACATTGGATATAATCCAAAGTATGTAACACTCTAATCTTAACATTATAGTAACAGACTTCAGTTTTGATCCGTACCCCTAGGAATAGCTCAATTTTAAATGTAGAATATCTCATAAAGTTGCCACACAAACTTGCATTTAGACTAATTCCAAAGTTTAAATTAGTGTTGCCCTCAAAGCAGAATATTTTGCTTATTCTGTAATGAACCTTCATCTGAAAATGTTCCATGGGGGAAAAACAAACAAACATAGGGAGTATAGTATTCTTGTATACGTAGGGGTGCAATTTCATCTTTCATAGAAATGCAAAAAATGTTTCATAAAGCACTTACACACACCAGACATGGTACAGGTTCAGAAAAAAAAAGCTGAACTTTCACGGGCTTTTGAGGAAATTCATATTTTTCCACAACATTTTGAGGAAATTTGCTTTTTTCTGCGAGCATATGATGAAAATTGCACTTTTTCTGCAGTCTTTTTAATGAAATTCGCGTTTGCTCTGCGATCCTTTAACGAAATCGTGTTTTTTCGAAATCCTTTGATGAAATTTGCGTATTTTCCACGATCTTTTGACAAAATTCGTGTCTTTTCCTTGATCTTTCGACGAAATTCACATATTTTCCATGATCTTTCGATGAAATTCATGTTTTCTCCGCCATCCTTTGACGAAAATCGAGTTTTTTCTTACTATCTTTCAACGAAATTTGCATATTTTACAAGATCCTTTGACGAAATTCGCATATTTTACACAATCCTTTGACAAAAATCTCGTTTTTTACACGATTCTTTGACAAAAATCATGTCTTTTTCGTGATCCTTCAACCGTGTTACCAGTCTAAAAGGTTATGAAATTGAAACAGAATAGTGGAAGTGCAATAGTTAAGTAAATGATGATGTTGGCAATATAGTGACCTATAATGTTGAGGGAAGACAGACAACAGTAAAGAAACAGTTTTAACTTGTATGAATTACTGAACATTTATTTTAAACAATAGATGAAAATTATAAGTTACAAACATAGTTAAAACTTAAAATAAATTAAATGTAAAACAAAGTTTCATAATGATAAAACAAAATTTAGTTTAGGATGGCAAGACCATCCAGCGGCGATAAACATCGTTATTCAATCTTCAAATATTAAACATAACTTGAAACACATATACACTGATGTCAATTCAATATTAAATTAAAATGATTCACATGCACTAGCATTTGGTAATATTATGACCCAATAGAGATGACATCTGTTGAAATAACCTTTATAATATAATGAAGAATGAAAAAGCTTTATTTTAAATAGCCTTGAGTAAAAATATGGAAAAGCTGACTTCCGTAATGTTACAGCATCCTTGCAAAAAAAACATAGTTCATTCGTTCCACAGGACGATCAGCAAAAGAACTTGTTTTTCAACTTCCATAAACTCCAATGTTAAATTCATCATTAAATTCAGAATAAAAGTTCTTAAACGAAAAGTCGTAATATGTTTTCATAATCACCGGTACTGTATTACACCTTGGTTAAAAGAAGATAACTGTTTATCATTATCTGTCTCCGACTGTCTAAAACCCATAAACTTAACAAATGTAAACTTAAATAACAACCATTGAGTAATACATAACTTTTAAAACACCTTTCGTGCTTTTAAAAACATATTTCTGAATATAGCGTACCGCTAACATAAAGTTGTCAAAACAACTTCAACTATATCTTAATAAATACTTTCTGACATAACAGTCAGTTTAAAACATATTAAAATTTATTTCTTATAACCTCCATCCAACTTCAGCTTATGACTAGCGAACAGAGTTCACTAACAACCCCATCAGGATCCGCCATTCACAGACAGAATACCAGAATCGAATCAATTCAAAAACGACATCATTACCTTTAAATACCCATGTACACCTGGCAAAAATCAAAAGCAACAACGCCCCCTTTCCTCTCTCATCCTATCTAACAAGTTGAGTAGGCAAGCTCCTACCTCACGGCAAAAACGATAAGAGAAAATACAGTGATTGGAGAAAAAGAGTGACGTATGACGTCGAAAGGAGTGGCGTTCACAATCGAACGATACCAGATGTCAACAGATGGCATAATCTATGTTTCAAACAAACGGAATGACGATAGAGTGGATAAAATTAATATAACCAAAAGGAAATAAAAGCTGGTTATAATAAATAAGCTATATTGGAAATAAAAGTGAGAAAAGAAAATGATTTGAATTAAGATTGTATTAAATGAAATAGGTAAGTACACTTTTAAGTAAAGTTACTTGTATGAGTATCAGGGAGTAGGCTAACAGATCCTTTGACAGAAATCTCCTTTTGCCCCGCAATCCTTTGATGGAAATCACATTTTTTCCCGCGATCCTTTCACGTTAATCGCATTTTTTCTCCGATCCTTTGGTGATTTTTGCATTTTTTCTGAGATCCTTTGAAGAAATTTACATTTTTCCTGCAATCTTTTGAAGACATTTCCTCAATTTGTCACGGATCGTACTTGCATTTTTGTTATATTTCAATTTCATCTGCTATCGCTACCCCTTCCCCTCATAAAAATGTCAATGAATTTTAATGCATATTTGCATTGATCCCAAGGATAATAAAATTCTGCGCCGAAAAAACAGAAAAGTAACATGTCTGTACATAAGGAATATTATTTTCGGGTATGATTTATTTTTAAAACTATGGTATTGACAAAGAATTTACAGTTCTGCCAATAAATTTTGAAGCGACATGAGATATCACTTTTATGGAGGAAATTGTCTTTGGAAATTTCATCCATTCATATGTCCAGCTTTTAGAGGTTTTCTAACAGATTTATGTCCAGGTGGAGGCCCATGCACTATTCTTTCATCACTAAATACATGTTAGCCAACAGGTTCTGAGTAACATTTGTTGGAGGTAATTCTACAGCATCATGGATTTAAATTTTTTTATTTGATCGTCATGAGTAAGTAATGAATATAGTGTTGACCCTAGCACAAAAATGCCACCGGGTGGGAATTTTTTTAAAAGGCACACACTGTTCTCAAAAAGGGCACTCTAGCATCCTGTTCAAAAGACATATTTTGAGCTGGTTTGTTTAGAGTCCCCATTTATCAGTAGAATTTCACGATATTTTCTTGCAATTGACAATTTTTTTTCCATGACCAATTGAATTTTACAATTTTCCCAGGCCGACTGACAAATTTCGGAACTGATTGGTAAATTTTGCAATATATTTGAGATTTTTCCCTCAATTGATTGACAACTTTTGCGATTTTTTTTCTCACAACCAATTAACGAATTTCATGATTTTTTAACTGTGACTGATTGAAGAAATACATGATTTTCTTCCTGATCGACTGACAAATTTTACAATTTTTTTCTATGACTGACAAACGAATTGTGCAATATTTTACCCCCAATCAACTGCTAAACTTAGACTGGACAACAGTTCCACAAATTTTAACATTTTTTTTGCAGCTGAATTACGAATTTCACATTTTTGTCTCATGACTGACAGATGAATTTAACAAGATTTTAAAGATTTTTTGCTTAACCGACCGACGAGTTTCGCAATTTTCTCTTGTAACTGATCGATGAATTTCACGATTTCCTCTCTTATTGACGGACGAATTTCATTATTTTTTGCCATGACCGATTGACGAATTTCGCAATATTAAAAAAAAATTTCTCTTGATCAACTGGCTAATTTAGTAGGGTTTTTTCTAGTGACCGATCAATGAATTTTTAAATTTTTCTCCAAGACTGACTGAAGTATTTCTCAATTTTTTACAGCCATCCACAGACAAATTTTGTGGTTTTATACCTGTGACTGATAGTGAATTTTGTGATATTTTCCTTTTACCAACTGACAAATTTTGTGTCTTTTTCTTGCATCAGATTGCTGAAAATTGCGAGTTCTTTTTCATGTAGCTGATCGACGAATTTTGCATTTTTTTCTGCAGCTGACTGAAGAATTTCACAATTTCCTTCCACGATCGACTGATGAATTTCACAATTTTTTCCTGTAACTGATTGATCAATTTTGCAATCTTTTTAAATAAGCAACTGAAGAATTTTGTGAATTTTTCCAATGATCCAGTGACAAATTTTGTGGTTTTATACCTGTGGTATATCGATGAATTTCTTGATGTTTTCCTTCTACCAATCGGCAAATTTTGTGACTGTTTCTTGCACCAGACTGGCAAAATTATGTTTTTTCTGTTACTGATTGATGAATTTTGTATTTTCCCCCACAGCCAACTGAAGAATTTCATGATTTTTTCCTGCGATCGATTGATGAATTTCACAATCTTCTTAAATAAGTGACTGAATTTCATGATTTTTTCTGACAATTGACTGGTGAATTTTGTGCTTTTTTCTGACGGCTGAATGACAAATTTGTAATATTCTGCAGAAAAAACCCCTGTTCTGCAACGTACATCGCACTTTTAAGCATATTCTGCTTTGTGGAGTGTTACTATTGAAAAAATTTTAAATATATGCATTGTTAAAAATGGGGATGATTCTCTACACTTATTTAATTCACAATGATTTATGGAAAACATAATTTCAAATTCGACAATATTTTTTGCTTTGCTGTATGCTTTGATCATAATACTATGGATATGCTCTTTTGTGGTCAACTGCACAACATATTTTAAATAAAAATAAATCAAGGTGTTTGTCTTATTCAATTACAAAGTTTATCATTAAATAAGGCAAATAATTTAAATGTATGATTTTTCAATAGTAATTCAACATATATAGAGTGAAACCTCCTTGAATGACCATTTTTTCATGGGATGAAATTTATTCCCATAGGCTCAATATTTCGAATTTCACTTCCATTCTGAGACCATCTCAGTTGAACTCCTTCCATGAACAATCAATTTCTTTGAAGAAAATGAAACAAATTCTGTTTTTTTCCTGGTCGCTTGAAGAAGATTTTATTAGAAAAATAATTCTGGGGAGCGGATTATTTATCAAACTTCTAAACTAAGTTTAGAATTTTTTTTTATTCCAGTAACTTTTAAGTGTTTAAACCCCTTTGTGCCTTTTTAGGCAATGGATTTAACTCTGATGACAAATTAAGAATGACAGTCAATAAACTCCCTTGCCCCATTCTGTCAGGAAACTCTCAAGGAAATAGATAAATTATGGAAATCGTCATTATTTGTTTCCGTCCAAAAAAAAATGCATTTATTTACTGAACTTCGAAAGGACTTGGAAATAAAAATTATAAAAGATAAAACCTTAAAATCAAAGCCAACGTCATTGTATTCATTTTTTTAATTCTGCAGTAATTAACTTATGTAATTAACTCCTGTTTTGATACTTAAATTTTTATATTTTTTCCTATTGTGAAAAATAAATTTTAGTAATGTTAATTGTTACTTTTTTTCAACAATTAAAATCTAGGTGTAAGCATGACCTACATAAAGAGGCCACCTCTCAAAGTGACCAATTTTTATTGGAATGGAACGTGGTCACTTTAGGGAGGTTTTACTGTATGTGATGCAATAGGGAGAAGGTTTTTTGTTTTTTAACCAAAATAACTAAATTTTAGAAAGATGGAAAATGAATAAATATTAAATATACCTGGAATATTAAGTTTCTCATAAAATATAATTAAAAATTAGATTATGATATATTAAAGGTCTTGTTTTTTAATTATTTTTCTACACTAAAATATTACATTAAAAGAAAATTATAATTAACAATCTATTTAAAAATAAGATATAAAGTCTAGTTAAACTGTAATTTAATTCTTGTATAGTCTGTTAAAAAAAAAAAGGAAAAAATCTATGTTAAAGATTATATTTACTTGGCAACAATTTACATCTCTTTCTTATTTATTAGTAACTTTGTTGTGCATAAATATAAAAATATTATTTAGATATAAATATTTTGTTTTTCATACATACCTCCAACAAATATCCCCTTTGGGTTATATGAATTGCAAATGAATTTCTATAAGAAAATAGATAGTATAACAGGTTTGGTTCATTCATTACATTTCTACACAACAATAAATACATTTGCTGTATAAATAAATTATTTCACTTTTCTTATACAAAGAAAATTAAATTTTTATTCATTTTAGAGATGACCATTAAACAGTAAATATATTTTCCAATACAAAATTATATAATAGTTGTTACAATGAATATTCAGTTATAATTACAACGTTTGATGATTTTACTTACCAAAATTTCAGCATATACTTTAATCCTGTATTTTATATTCAGACCTTTGCAAGTGAATCTCAAAACTGTAAAATCTGATTTTTCTAGGAAAGTAGCTAACGCATTAAGTTGATGTGTATTTAAATCTCCTCCAGCACCATGAGTTAAAATAACCCAAAACTTATTATGAAGATCCTTTGCAGTATGATCCATACAGTCAATTCTTGCAGGAATCTTTTTATCTTTAAACACCACTTCTGGAAATACCTTAATTAGTAAAATATTAGAGAATTAAAAACATTATTTATGGTAGTATTCTTAAGAATGAAGGGGAGGGGGTGGGAGTTATAAAAGTAAAATTTCAAATGATAATGAATACATTTTTCTTCTAAATAGCACACAATTTGTCATTTATTATCTTTTCTTTTACTTTCTTAGTTAAATGTGTAATTCTGTTATTCAGGGGCGCGCCAGTGGTGTTTGGCGCCTGTGTGCAAAACTTCAACTTGTGCCCTATGCCCCTCTCCAAAGAATTATCATTTTATAAAAACATATCAGCGATTAGAAATGAAATATTACAAAATATATTAATTATAAGCTTATATATATATATATATATATAAAGAAATTATAAAACGAATATCTAAAAGAAAAAATACATAAAGGGAAAGTACAAAGGTTAGAAAATAAAACAATTTATGTCGTGTATAAAAAAAAACAAAAATAGACAACCATATTTCAGATTTCATAAAGTGACTTCAAGCTGATTTACAGCTAAATGAGTAGTTAAAATATTCCGCTCATAAACAGAAAAGAAAAAGAATATTTCTCATGCTATAGTAAAAATCAGTAGCTTCGTTGTTCATGATTAACATTCATAACGTCATTGACTATTGAGTTGAGACTACTATTTAAACATGGCACATAAAATGCACGAAAACTTGAAACTAAAATTCTTCTTTTTAAGTATATTTTTTGCCGCGTATATTAGATCCATCCTTGTATCCCCGAGCTTTTGCATTTATGTCCAAATAAAATGTTTTCAGTAAAACAGTTAAAAATAGCGTATCTGAAATAATGTCCTCTGTGGAATCTAAAATTGGATGGAATGCTAACAAATGCTCAAGTTTTTTGTAATGTTTCAATTTAAATGTCACGTTAATTGCGCTGGTGCGGACTGGCATAGTTTGGCCCACCCCTCTAGAGTTACGCATTGGCCCACCAATCGACAACCCCGTTGTTAAAATGTTTGAATACTGACTCTTTACTCTAAAACTCTATGAGGATCACTTAATTCTGATTCGAGACATGTTGGCATTTTTGTAATCGTTTATTTTCAATTGTTAGTAATTTGATCGTGAAAAAAAATCTTGTGTATGTATGCGTGTGTGGGTGTGTGTGTTGGGGGGGGGGGGTAACTTACCTAATTTTCATTTATTTTTTGAATATGTAAACTTTAAATAATTAAAAGGTATACACGTAATAAATAAAAACATTTTAAATTTCTGATGGGAATTCTGTTCAGATATTTTTATTCTTTGTATTAAAAAAAAGAATATTTTTGGTGCAGTGGAGGGTCAATTGCACTGTCAGCCTCGGCCAACGATATCGTTAGAATAGATGATGACTACTTGTGAAGGGATTCCCAAAGAGAATAGGGCATAGCTATGCACATTGACAACACTAAGAAATACCCATCCCTCACCAGAAATTAGGACTCGGACCTCTTTGTGTGGAAAGCTAACATGCTAACCACTATGCCGTCAAAAAAAAAAAAAAAAAAAAAAAAAAAACCTTAGACTTATCTGTACACTACATTGTAAATTTTATACTGGAAAGTGTTAGTATTGACCGGAAAGAGTGAGTACTATTAAAATTGACACACGTACATTGATAAATTTTTTATTTGATGTATTAGTATATTCATTTGTACATTTTGTTATTTGAAATTATCAACATATATACACTTTGAACATTGATTATTTTTTGTTTAAAATATCAATATAGTACCTAAAAATTTAATAGTCTGTTTTATACCCTCACTTCTAATTAAAATGTCAACAGTTATATATGTCAACAGTTACATATTACAAATATGCAACAGTTCTGTAACTAATAAGAGTTCATTGAAATATACAAAAGTCCTGTAACTAATAAGAGTTCGTTGAAATATAAAAAAAATTCAATAAACAGCATTCAACGTAAAAATTCGATTTGATAACTCAGGATTTTGAAGAAAAAAAAAAGTTCATGGCTATTGCAAATAATATTTCATTTTATCTTAAGAGATCGATTAGCTCATAAACTTCCTAGGTTATGTCCACCCATAACCAGATTCTTAGACGTAATATAACCTTTAGTGGTTTATATACGTAACAGGGTCAATTTAAATATGCAGAAAAACCCAGTGGAGGTATATGCTGATAAATAGGACGTTTTGGAAGTAAAATATTTAAATGAGCATATGTGAAAAACAATCTCTTAATTAGGATAATAAAACAGATGCATGATAGTTGAATTAACGAATAAAGTTTATTTTACTTAGATGACACAAGGTGATGATACAGCAAGCAATCAATATGAAGATTATCACAGCAGTTGTTCTTGTACACAGAAGGACACACCATAACAATGGCAGATTGCAGATGGCTTGAAGAAATACTTTACAATACATTACTTTTAGATTTAAAACTATTTAAAAATAAACTCATAGTTAAAACAAAATAATAAGTATGTTAAATAATACTTCCAGAATGTTGGACCAGCCAACACTCAGTTTCTAGAAAGGTTACTTCCATTTAAAGGAAGATAAAAAATGCAAACTAACAATGTCCAGATCCTTTATTTATATGAAATGGCTCGGATTGAAATCAATGTTTCGGAGCAGTGACCACGAAACGAGCCAATCACGGAACAGCATCGAATCGATGCAAAAGCTAGATTCGATGATGGATTCGATAATAGATACGATATTCCCAGTCGCCATCTGGCAGGAAAAATATCGTTACGGAAAAAAGTAATCACTTTAGAACGTGCTTTTACCGATGTAGGTTGCAAAGAAAATGGAGTCCGTGAACGGAAAAAGATAGAAATATTGATGTTACAGGATTAATACAGCATGTAATACTGATAGGCTGAATCCATATCAACTCAGGCAGGGGGGTTACCTTCATAGTCTCAGAAGTTTTTGAATTGAACATATGTTAAAATTTAAGAAAAAGTAAGATACTTGTATATTTTCATTTTGCCCAAAAAAATTCCTGGCCCGAGATACAGGCCGCCAAAGATGACATCCCCGGCATCCTTTCTCATTCGCGATTTTCGATAAAAATTTTAAAGTGCTCTATCTCTAGAACGATGCAAGATATTTTGTTGCGGTTTATTTTATTTTAGAGATAATATTCTTCTGTTTAAAATTATATACCCAATTTTGAAAAACGTATTCAACTTTTCTTGTGGCAGCCTTTTGAAAAAAAAATTTTTTTTTCAAAAAAATTTTTTTTTTCGAAAATGCCAATCCCAAAAATTTTGATTTTTTTGCTGTTGATCAATACCATTGGGAACTATCTTCACTGTAAAGGAGAACTTCCACTTTTGAGTTTAACAAATTTTAGAAACATTTTAAAAATTCAGAGAAGTTTACAGGAACTGTATATATACAGTTCCAGTAAAAGTCACTGAATTTTTGCTTATTTGTATCATATTTGTAAGGATAAGCCTAGTATATATCCTAAACAAGTTAGAAATTGCAATATCAAATGTGGCAAATGAGGTGCGTGCGTACTATAACTAGTTTTATAAATATTCAGGTCTTGGTGCAATAAGTTACACTCTTGGGCAAAAAGGGCATGAATACAAAATTTATTATGATTCTACATATTAAATTCAGTAATACGGAAGTAATATGAATTCATCTTAAAAGGACTTAATCGCCATGGCAACCTAGAATTATTACCTATCATGGTATATCATTGAATCAATTATGTATTATAGGATTTTTAAATAGAATGAAGAAAACTTTTATTAATGTATTTTATGTTTTAATTTGATTTTCATAGCATTTGAAGTGATACATACTTTATTTTCAATACCGAACATAGTAAAACAATCTCAATAACATATATCAATTACACAGCAATACAAATTATATTAATACAATTTAGAATTCAGACAGATGGGCAGACAAATCGAATCCATAAAGACTTTCAACTATGTTGGAAATTGTTAAAAACACATAAATAGGCCGGAATTTGACTTTTAGAAATTTATGTCAATAGGCGGAAGCATACTTGAATACTTTCATACAACCCTGTATTTTACCTACTATCTTTATATACATGCCACTATTTAGCTAATATTTAATTAAGATTAAAACATCCTTAAAACCAGTGAAATCACACTTCCAGAGATTATCATTCATAGACGGCCATGTATCTAATTCTTTGCGTGGACCTGTATATCATTTTACCTATATTCTCCAAACATATCTTAGTATACTAAATGTAGTTCAGTGTAAAAATGCATAACTCATTTAAAAATCACCTTTAAGCTACTTTCATTCATACTCAGTAAACCCTTAAGATTTCTTTTGTGTAGCCCTGTATATGATCTACAGCCTTTATACACACAATGTAATATGGAAATATTTAATTAAACTTGAAAACACATATCGCAACTAAAAGTGCACCTCTAGCAATCATCGCTAACGTACAGTATTCCCAATAAGGTAAAGTATCCTAAATCTTTTGCGTGTCCCTGTAAACACTATGCACTTTCTATGACACAGGAAGTAATTTTTTGTAAACCTCTGCAATAAAGTATGTATCACTTCAAATGCTATGAAAATCAAATTAAAACATAAAAGACATTAATAAAAGATTTCTTCATTCTATATAAAAATCCTATAATACATAATTGATTCAATGATATACCATGATAGGCAATGATTCTGGGTTGCCATGGCGATTAAGTCCTTTTAAGATGGATTCATATTACTTCCGTATTACTGAATTTAATATATGGAATTATAGTAAATTTTGTATTCATGCCTTTTTGCCCAAGAGTGTAACACTTATTGCCCCAAGATCTCAATATTTATAAAACTAGTTAATACTATGCATGCACCTCATTTGCCACATTTGATATTGCAATTTCTAACTTGTTTAGGATATATAGTAGGCTTATCCTTACAAATATGATACAAATAAGCAAAAATTCAGTGACTTTTACTGAAACTGTATCTATACAGTTCCTGTAAAAATCTCTGAATTTTTTAAATGTTTCTAAAATTTGTTAAACTCAAAAGTGGAAGTTCTCCTTTACAGTGAAGATAGTTCCCAACGGTATTGATCAACAGCAAAAAAATCAAAATTTTTGGGATTGGCATTTTCGAAAAAAAAATTTTTTTTGAAAAAAAATTTTTTTTTTCAAAAGGTTGCCACAAGAAAAGTTGAATACATTTTTCAAATTTGGGTATATCATTTTAAACAGAAGAATATTATCTTTAAAATAAAAAAAATCGCAACAAAATATCTTGCACCATTCTAGAGATAGAGCACTTTAAAATTTTTATCGAAAATGGCAAATTGGAAATGGTGCCCGGGATGCCATCTTTGGCGGCCTGTATCTCGGGCCAGGAATTTTTTTGGGCAAAACCAAAATATACAAGTATCTTATTTTTTATTGAATTTTAACATATGTTCAATTCAAAAACTTCTGAGACTATGAAGGTAAGATTTTTTCTTTGGCTGCCTGAATTGACATGGATCATACCGATAGATAAAGTCCGGAAATGAAGTAAAAAGGTAAGTTAAGTTTTGGAAACATATTTATTACTGATATTATGAGATATTATAATGAAGTAATAAATAAAATATGAATTTGTAAATAAAAAATGATGATTGTAGTATGAAATTATGATATATAGGAAACAGGAGAAGATGAGAAAACCAGTGTTTGGTATCTCTATCAAGTTTCAGGAAATCTGACGAGTCGCAGGCGATTTTTCTCGCCTGCAATTTTTATGTGTAATAACACTATTAATGTTTAATTCATGGTGTACGTAATGTATGATCAATTCCATACGATTTTTTTATGTCTTAAATTTTAGTCTTTGAAAAAATCATTTTCCAAATAATCGTTGTAATTTGTTAAATTGCTTTTTTATTATTATTATTAAGATGTTTGTATTTTTTGGTACTACTTAGTTATCCCGTTGACCAGAGTCGTATGATATAGACGCAGGCGCGCATGCCGTGCTCGGAAAATTTTCCGCAAAATTCAAAATTTTGTGGAAAATTTAAAAAGTAATTTTTGTTCTTGTAACTTTTTTTTTTTTAAATACCAAAATGTTAAAAATATTTCCCAGTTTTATGTACGATTTATTTATTGTTTGCCAGGGGTGATTCTGTTCCGAATTTTCTGAAAATTTAAAAAAATCAGCTCCAAAAATTCATGCATAAAAAAATATTGCGAATTTTAACAAATGGTCACCGAAAAAACCCAACTTCGTCAATTGTTCGCAGAAAAAAAAAACACCCCTTTCGTCAAAGCATCGCGGAAAAAACACAAATTTCATCAAAGGACCGCGGAAAAAAACACAAAAAGTTCTTCAAAGGATCCTGAAAAAAAAAAAAGATAATTTCGTCAAAGGAAGTTCAGAAAAAATGCAAATTCCGTCAAAGGAACGCTGTAAAAAAACGAATTTTGTAAAAGAATCGTGGAAAAAAATTAATTTTGTCAAAGGATCGCGTAAGAAACACGAATTACATCAAAGTGGCATGAAAAAAGCACGAATTCCATTAAAGAATCGCGAATAAAACACAAATTTCGTGAAAGATCGCTGAAAAAACACGAATTTCGTCAAAAGATTGCGAAAAAATGCCAATTTCGTCAAAAGATCACGAAACAAACAGCAAATTTCGTCAAAATATCGGGAGAAACACGCAAAGTTCATCGAAAGATCGCAAAAAATACACGAATTCCGCCAAAAAATATCGAAAAAAAAAACGGGAATTTTTTCAAAGAATCGCTAGTTTCGTGAAAAAAACGAACAAACCAAGGTAAAAAAAACTGTAAATTTCTTCAAAAAATCGCAAGTTTTGTCAGAATATCACGAAAAATGCAAATTTCGTCCAAAGATCGCGAAAAACAAGCGAATTTCATCCAAAGATCGCGAAAAACACGCGAATTTCCCCAAAAGATCTCGAAAAATATACAAATTTAGTCAAAAGATTGCGAAAAACACGCAAATTTTCTCAAAAGATCGCAAATCACTCAAATTTCGGTAAGAGATGGTGAAATCACGTGAATTTTGTCAAAGGATCGCGAAAAACACGCTAATTTCGTGAAATGGTTGAGGAGATTTTGTTTATTTTTGTGATTTGCAAAATTTAGGTCCCTAAAGGTTCCTTTTAATACGAAATATATGGGGTTTTTTGTCCCTTTTTTTTTAAAAAAAAAAAATGGTCCCCTTTTATCATATTTTACTACAAAAGTTAAATGGGAGTCCTGTATGTTGTATTCATAGGCTTTTCTTTGATTAGTTAAAATTACTTCTCTAAAATAATATTTCTTAAAGCCAAATAAACTATTTTTCTTTTCTTCCTGCTGCTAATTTTCCATTATTGCAATCGGTACCCAATTGCCGTTTAGAATGCCCAGAGTGTGTAGCAAATGTGTAGAGAAATTTTATCTGAATAATTATTCTTTCAAATGTGAAATTATTTTCAAGATAGCAATCATTTTAATTTTTAGGAGTTTATTAGCATTAGAATTTCAGTCTGCTCCTAAAACAGAATTTTAATCTTATTGCTACAAAATTAGATTTTTGCTGCTACAATAATGGATTTTACTGCTCCAAAATCAGATTTTTGCTGCTCCAAAATGGCTTTAGTGCAGTTTCATTCCTGCATCAGTCTCTTTAATGATGTTACCTACACTGTAAAAAAAAAATCTGTAAAGTTACTAAAGTTTTTCTAGGAAACTGGGATTCCTAGAACTTTTCATGTAACGGCAACAACAAAAATTCCTGTAACAGCGTCTGTTACAGGAATTTTTCTTGTTGCCGTTACATAAAAATTTCTTGGAATCCCAGTTTCCTAGAAAAACTTTAGTAACCTTGCAGATTTTTTTTTACAGTGTTTGAATAGTCCTCTCCCTATAAAATGTGATTCAGTTGTTTCAGAAGCAATGCCATATTATTTCTGTGAACAGAGTGACTGGCATTTTGTGCAAAGAGGTTACAATATTAAGGATTGGGTTGTTTCTAAATGCATTGACAAAATAATTGATAAGAATTCACCTTTTCTTATCATGGATTTTTAGCTTGATTTTTTTTTTAACTAAAATAATTATTCTTTAATTAACATCAATTAATTTTTAATTTTAATGATAATTACTTTAAAACTATTTTTTTAATTAATATCGTCAAAATAATATAACACATTATTTTATTAAACATTAAATTAATTTGCAGAAAGTTTTTGACCAAATATTTGCGTACACAGAAAGTTTTTGGTTTTATACAAGTCTGCAGTTGACCAAAAATCTATCAGCAAACTATAAGATTAAATGCCCATAATGATCGATCATAAATGTCACATTCACTTGACTATAAGCAAGTTACACGTGTTTACGTCATCAAGTAATTTTTATTTTGACGTTTTATTTGTATTTTTATTAATGTTATGCTAATTTATTTGTTCTTTCTTTATTTAAAATAAAAATTATGTCAATTAATATAATTTGGCGAGTGTTTTGGCGATTTATATAATTTGGCGAAATTGGTCGACGGGATAACTAAGTAGTACCTAGGGTCAGGTGGGGTAAAGTGGTCATAATTCATAAAAAGGGCTAAAATCCTGACTAATACAGAAATTTGAATAATTTTCTTTTAATTTTAGATTTATTACGTATTGATCAAAGTTTCTCCCTCAAAAAAACATTTTTAGTAACATGTTTGAGCCACTGAGCACTCATTTTGTCTGTCTTTGTTACACCTTGTTCTTTTAACTCTTTAATTAACTTTTCTGCTGCATTTTGTTTATCCCAAATTTTGTTAAATTGGCAGTTCAGAAAGCTTTTCACATATCTCAAGAACATATTTTCATTTATAGCTAAGTTATATTTATCACAGATTTTATTTTATAATAGTTTTAGTTACATGGGGTAAAGTGGTCATAGGGTTAGGCTTAACTTATAGATATTTGATCTGAGTTAAATTATTCATTATATACAATGCCAGTTTATTAAATACTAATAATGATTAAAAACTAACTGCAAATAGTTATTATTTAATAATAGTTTATAATATGGGGGTTAAAAAAGGTTAGGTTTAATTTTTAATAGGTTCAGAATAGTGAATGAATTAACTAAGTGTAAACCCGAATTGCTTGCAAAGGTTACATCAACTAATTTAACAACCAACACATTAACTACTTTTTCTAATACCTATACTTTATTATATAAGAAAATGGTCCACAAGAAAGTCCTGAAAGAATTTTTAATGTTGATGAGGCTAGAATGGACAGGACATTGATAGCCAAATTAGTCCAGTTTAAAAAATGTTACGCAATGCAATGCATTATATAAAATTCAGAAACCAAAGGAAAGCTAATGTTTAGTATTCCTTTTGGTATATCAGCTAGTGGTTATTACATTCTTCCATTCGCAGTTTATGAGTGATTATATATGAATTATGAATAAAGGGTGGTCGTGCAGGAGCATTGTATGAATCATGGAATCTGGATAGATGCAGGATTCTGTACTTGAATCTTGGATGGATCATTTTATTAAGTAGATAGTACACTGAAACTGAAAGCTTACAAAAGCCTGCCCTTTTATTTATGATTGTGATGGACATAAATGAATTATGACGCTGTGAAAAATAGCTATCGACAATCACATTATAATACTCTGCCTGCTACCTCATACTAGTCATAGTCTACAACCCCAGTAGCAGAAAGTTATGGTTGTGCCTGCGACAGCAATTTAGTGGGATGAAAATTGTCTGCGGAAGTAGCGTGTTACATTTTCTTATGTACAAACATTATGAGTGTTAAAATAAATAGCGTTCTTACTGATTAATACCAGGGATGATTCTGAGTAAAAAAAAAAAAAAAAATCTGCAATTCACAGCAAATTTTCCGAAAGGTTACAACAGAGGGGGGACAGGGAGCGAAAATCCACTATCGGCACTAATTATGTGTTTTTCTTCGCGCGTTTTCCGTGACCTTTTTACAGACTTTGCGTTTTTTCACGATCTTTTGACGAAATTTGCCGTTTTTTCGCGATCTTTCGACGAAATCTGCTGTTTTTTTCCCGATCATATGAGAAAATTTCTTGTTTTTTTCGCGATCTTTTGACGAAATTTGCTGTTTTTTCGTGATCCTTTGACAAAAATGAGCTTTTTTTCACGATCATGTACGAAATTTGTGTTTTTTTCCTCATTTCTTTGACGAACTTCGTGTTTTTTCCGCGATTCTGTGACAGAAGTTTCCGTTTTTTTCGGCGCCCTTAGGACGAAATTCACGTTTTTACCAGGATCTTTTGGCGAAATTCGCGTTTTTACAGCGATCCTTTGGCAGAAATTTGCGTTTTTCGCGATCTTTTAACGAGTTTCCGAAAATTTAATTCCGATCTTTTAACATAAATTTTCTTTTTGTCGTGATCCTTTGACAAAAATCTGCGTTTTTTCACGATCGTTTTACTGAAATTTGCGTTTTTTCACGATCGTTTTACAAAAACTTGCATTTTTTCCGCGATTGTCTGACTAAATTCGTGTTTTTTCCTCGATCCTTTGATGAAATTCAAGTTTCTTCCATGATTTTGTGACAGAAATTTGCGTTTTTCTCGCGCCCTTGGAACGAAATTCACGTTTTTTTTTTTTCGGGATTTTTGAATAAAATTCAAGTTTGAACAGCAATCGTTTGGCAGAAATTTACGTTTTTCGAGATCTTTTGGCGAAATTCCGCGTTCTTTCCACAATCCTTTGAGATAAATTTGCGTTTTTTCGCGATCCTTTGACATAAATTTACGTTTTTTCGCGATTGTTTGACTAAATTTGCGTTTTCCCATAATCGTTTGACTAAATTTGCGTTCTTTCCGCTATCCTTTTACTAAATTCGCATTCTTTCCGCGATCCTTTGATGAAATTCGTGTTTTTTCCGCAATCCTGCGACAGAAATTTGCATTTTTTTCACAACACTAGGACAAAATTCATGTTTTTTTCCGGGCTCTTTTGACGAAATTCGCGTTTTTATAGCAAACCTTTGGCTATAAATTACCGATTTCGACGACTATTTGTCAATTTTGCGATAATTTTTGTCAGAATTTTCGATTTTTTTTTTTTTCCAAGTTGGCAAATTTATCTGCAAGGTCCAAAATAAATCTGCGACGCACGTCACGCACTTTCTGCTACCGGGGTCTACAACCATTAGAACTAGGTGTGTTTTCCCATTAAAAAAAGCCTGGAAAGGAATTTGAAAGAAACAGTATCAAGAAAGCCGACTGCAAAATATGTAAAAAAAATTAAAATAAGCTACATTGGCAACATTATCTACACTTATTTCAGATGTGAATAGAATTGTTAGACATAGTTTTAAAGGAAAAGGAAATGTGTCCAGTCCAAGATCGGAGTAGTATTGACAGAAAAAACACTTGCATTATATCTGCAAAAATAACAAGAGGAATGAGATACTTAAAAGTTGCTTAAATTTCCAAGAGGAAAAAAACAACAACAAAAAATCCCTAGTCAGCATTCTCTTTTGAATCCATTTATAATCACTAAAGATGACATCTCAAACCATATCTATCCATCCCATCCTTGAGTGTTGCTAAGATATGAAATGAAGAAATCAATAAAGCAATTTATTGGGAAAAAACATGATTATTTTTCTTAAAGTATGTTTAAAAAAATCCAAATTTGGCAATCATTATACTTTTCCAGAATCAGATGTGATCAAAATCCTTGAAGAACCAAATTTTAACAACAAACAATTTTAACATTACAAATTTACACTTTAATAAAATGGCAGATAACTTATTATAAAGGCTGTTTAAAATGTATTGTAAAAAATAAAATGTCACTTTTTATTCATTAGTTTATTTTTTTATTACACTTTTTCAATGTGACCACTTTACCCCATGCACTACTCACTTTACCCCAGCCCCTGGGGTAAAGTGGTCATAAAAACATGCCTGGAAAAATATGTTATAAAAAGGTGTTATTCCCCAAAAATATTTCTGAAATGGATATGGATGTACTCTAGAGTAATGTAATGTAATGTAAAATAACACCCAAAATTTTAGAAAACATCAAAGAAATTCTGATGTTTATATCCTCTGAAAGTTTGAAAAGCCTGTTTTTATGACCACTTTCCCCCACCTGACCCTATTTTCTTTTACAAACTCATACAGCCGTTTTTATTCTTTAGCCAAAAGTGTTAATTTGAATTTTTTTCCGTTGCTAGAGTAACGGATGTAATGTTAGATATTTTAAGGTTTAGACACCAAGAACACCGCCAAATTAGAAAAATATGAAATATGTCATGAACTGTTGGACTTATAAGAGTTTACTTGGTACCATTCAATTCAGCATACAAAAATACATTAAAATATGCTATTATTTACCGCATAATTATAATATCTAATTTTTAAGGAATTTTTTTCCCTCCCATTGAAAAAACCCTGTTAGGGGTGATACTTTAGAAAATCCTTTCTCAGCAGAAGTCTATGTCATAAGAAGTATTTTTACCATGATTTTCAAGATTTTAGGCTCAGTAGTTTGCGCTGTGCATTAATTAGTTCCCTAATTCAGACTTTATTTTATATACTATACAGATATGCCATCTGGCGGTGACTTGATGATCGAAAATTTGTCCAATATCATTTGAAATATTCCATAACAGTGGAGAAAATACGAAGAAAGACGAAGAAGAAATGACGAATTACAAAAGACTTGTAATTTTTTTTTTTCAAAATGTTGCATCTTTCGATAGTAATAATGCATGATTACATAAATTTCCTTAAAAATTATCTTCATTTCCTAGATTTGGAAGCTGTGAATTTTCCTATAAAGGAAATTGGCGATATGACTTAAGAAAAAATTAAATAAACAATAGGTAATATCTGCTTAAAAAAATGGATAATATTCATTGATCTGAGTTCGAGTTTATAAATATCACATGCTTTCGGAATTACGGTGAAAATCATTTTAAAAAGTATGAAATTATTTTACAATACGTATGTGAGGCAGAAATTCACACTTAAATTTAAGTATTTGATTCCATTTTTAAAATATTAACTGATATCTATGGGCCATTTTCAAATTTCGCTTACATATGCTGTCCAAGAGAAAAAAAAAAAAAAAAAAAAAAAAAAGAAAATTCAAATATAAATTAACTTTTAAAGTTTAAATTGAGCTATACATTATATAAGGAAGACTATATTAAATATTTCTAGCATTAAAAAAAAAAAAAAAAAAAAAAATTAAGATATAAATCTTTAAAATTGCGATTCTAAGCAAAAATGCTTGTCCGGTTCCAAGTTTTATGTAATTAACTTTTATTTTTTTAATCTAATTTAGCTTTTTTTAAATAAAAAGCTTTAATTATTTAAAATATGAACTATTAGTGTACTATATTAGTGAAAAAAAATTAATTACCAAAGTATTTTTCTTTAGCAAATCAACAGAAATATTTTGTCCCTCACTTTGCGTCAAGTCCGTTACCTTATGATTATTTTAGTCAAAATAGGTTTCTAATTCTGCCAAAAGTTGACAGTACATATTCAGTGGCATTGTTAAAGTATTCAAGCAACTACTCCTTGCCATTTTTTATTCTTTAATTGAAAAACGTTGCAATAGTGGCAAGAACCGGCTTTCTTCAAAGTTGGTATTTTTTTTCATTGTCAAGTCTGTTACCATAATTTTTAATATTAAAATAAAACTTTACACTTTTGTATTTAAATATTGTTCACTAAATAATTTTAGAAGGTATGTGTATTGTTATCTAAGTTAGAAATTATACAGCCTAAGTTATTTCTAATGGCTTGATTTGAATGTCAAATCCGTCACTTGTCAAGTCTGTTACCATGCGACTGGTAACGTAATTGACACATGGTAAAAGACTTGACATTGTTTGTGAACTATGGTTTATAAAGATTTTTTTGCATCAAGAATGGCTTTAACAGCTGCAGAAATGCAAAGGTGTTACTATAGGGAAAGACTGAAATAAAACACAGAAAAATATAAACAAGCTGAAAACAAACAAAGATAGTTAAATTAAAAATATTTGCAATCACTTACGGCAAACGAATGGACAAAATAACTTAATTTTCATATTAAAATGTTAAATTCATATTTACTTTGTATGCAAGTTATTACCAGTATTCTATTTTTTATAGAAATAATTCTTTGCAAAGAAAATTATAGCAATGATTTATTGGTAAAATATGAGAGGTATAAAAAAAAGTATTGGTGTGAAAAGCAAGCGTAATGTTGCTTGTGCAAACTTCAGTCCTCGTTCATATCAATAATTCTAAATTAATAGAAAAGTTTGAAGCATCTTTAATATGCTTTAAAAAACAGTTTTAAAATATCTGCCCATTCCAGCCTTAATGTGCAGAAACTGAATAAAACTTTTTTGCATATCGATTTTCCCGAAAATTATGCATACAGATTCAGTTAAGACATGCAAACTAGTCACAGTAGTGCATCTAGAACTCATGCTACTCTCCATATAGGTGTCTTTACACATACAGGGTGATTCAAAACTAGAGGAACAAACTTCTAGGAGGGGTGGAGGTATACCTAGATGAATCGGAATCATATAGGAATGCAGGGTTAAAAATGCAATCCTAACGAGACAGGATGTTTGTCAGTCTCTGAATCATTGTGATAGCAATTGACATTTAAAGACCCAAAGCTTAAAATAAATCATGATTTTCCTGATAATGAAGTTTTCTGCCTACATGCCTGGTTCTTATCTATACTTTTGCATGTTTGAAGTAGTAAGGACATTTTGAAATGGTGCATCTTCGTTGCTACTGTGAAGTCTGGCGGATGCCCTGCATATTTCAAAACATCTGAGATTCCATGAGGTGCCTACGTTATGAAACGTTGGACAACTTCATTATCATGAAATTCGTGACTTACTTTTTAAGCTTATGGTCCTTAAATGTCAATTTTCGATCACGGTGATTCAGCCCCTAACAACCTCCCTATCTCGTTAGGATTGCATTTCTGACACTGCATTGCTATGGGATTCCGAGTTGGCTAGATGTACCCCACCCCTCCTAGAAGTTTGTTGCTCTAGTTTTGAATCCCCCTGTATATTGATGAGGAAATTGCTCTTTTTGTACTATGACCTCAGTAAGATCTATTCAAATTCTTCCAAGAGAGAAATATTTATTGAAACTGATAGTGAATTTTATATAGAAGAAGGTAAATAAAAAGCCTGAGGATGTTCCTGGAAGTGATATCTGCTGATAAATTGTATGAAATTGTTCATGTTTTGGTAAAATTTATTGGAGGAAGTCGGAAAACAAGTGGGTAAGTGTGATCACAGATCGCACAGAGGGTTTCATTTAATATTCATTTCAAAACACTTTATCCTTTTGAAAAATCTGTTAGTTCCACATTTCGCAACCAAGGGCACACTCTATTCTAAACAAATCTCTATCTGAACGAAACTCCATTTTACATACTATCCGTATATATATTAGTCGAAGGGATTGGGCCCATAGCACCCAAGATAAGTAGGCGTCCCTGGCGGTAAAAAGTGGAACTCAAATATGTAAGGCTATGGTGCCTAATATGAAAGAATGGTCAAAGGGGTGTCGGCAAAAGTTGGAAAAGTGCTCCCTGGGTGAAAAGGGCAGAGGTTAGAAAAACTGCTTAAAATATACGTTAGAACCCGGAGGAGTAAATAATATAAGACTTTTTGAAAATTTTATGATTTGTCGTGTGGTCTGAGGTATTCAGCTATACGTATGCAAAAATGCATGTCTCCAACTTAATTAGGGACTCTCTTAGAAAGAATTGCTTAAAATACATATGTGGTAGCTCAAAGGGTTAAACGTAAGACTTTTTCAAGATTTTATAATTTGTCGCCTGGCCTCAGGTGTTCTGCTATAATAAGCATGCAAAATTTCAAATCTCCAATTTAATAAGGGGCTCAGTTAGGAAGAATTGCTTAAAACACACATGTGGGAGCCCAAAGGGTTAAATGTACGATTTTTTCAAATTTTTATGATTTGTCGCATGATGGTGTTCAGCTAGTATGCAAAATTTCACGCCTCCAACCTAAATAGAGTGTCACTTAGAATTGTTTAAAATACACATGTTGGAACCCAAAAGCTTAAATTTACGACTTTTTCAAAATTTTATGATTTGCCATTTGATGTGTGATGCTCAGCTATAAGTATGCAGAATTTCACGCCTCCAACCTAATTAGGGGCTCATTTAGAAAGAATTGTTTAAAATACACACGTTGGAGATCAAAGGGTTAAATGTACGACTTTTTGAAAATTTTATGATTTGTCGTTTGATGCGAGGTGCTCAGATATAAGTATGCAAAATTTCACACCTCCAACGTAAATAGGGTGTCACTTAGAAAGAATTGTTTAAAGTACACATGTGGGAGCCCAAAAGGTTAAATGTACGACTTTTTCAAAATTTTATGGTTTGTCATTTGATGTGAGGTGTTCAGCTATAATTATGCAAAATTTCACACCTCCAACCTAAATAGGGGCTCATTTAAAAAGAATTGTTTAAAATACACTTGTGGGAGCCCAAAGGGTTAAATGTACAACTTTTTGAAAATTTATGATTTGTCGTTTGATGTGAGGTATTCAACTATAAGTATGCAAAATTTCACGCCTCCAACCTAATTAGGGTTCACTTAGAAAGAATTGTTTAAAATACATATGTGGGAGCCCAAAGGGTTAAATGTTCGACTTTTTCAAATTTTTATGATTTGTCGTTTGATGTGGGGTACTCAGCTATAAGTATGCAAAATTTCACACCTCCAACCTAAATAGGGGCTCACTTAAAAAGAATTGTTTAAAATACGCATGTGGGAGACCAAAGGGTTAAATATACTACTTTTTGAAAATTTTATGATTTGTCGTTTGATGTGAGGTATTCAGCTATAAGTATGCAATATTTCCACTCCTCCAACCTAATTAGGGTTCACTTAGAAAGAATTGTTTAAAATACACATGTGGGAGCCCAAAGGGTTAAATGTACGACTTTTTCAAAATTTTATAGTTTGTCGTTTGATGTTCAGCTATAAGTTTGTAAAATTTCACGCCTCCAATCTCATTAGAGGTTCACATAAAAAGAATTGTTTAATATACACATGTGGGAGCCCAAAGGGTTAAATGTACGACTTTTTCAAAATTTTATGATTTGTCCTTTGATGTGAGGTATTCAGCTATAAGTATGCAAATTTTCACGCCTCCAATGTAATTAGAGGTTCACATAGAAAGAATTATTTAAAATACACATGTGGGAGCCCAAAGGGTTAAATGTATGACTTTTTCGATTTGTCGTTTGATCTGAGGTGTCCATCTATAAGTACGCAAAATTTCATGCCTGCAACCTAATTAGGGGCTCACTTAAAAAGAATTGTTTAGAATACACATGTGGGAGCCCAAAGGGTTAAATATACAACTTTTTGAAAATTTTATGATTTGTCGTTTGATGTGAGGTATTCAGCTATAAGTATGCAATGTTTCACTCCTCCAACCTAATTAGGGTTCACTTAGAAAGAATTGTTTAAAATACACATGTGGGAGCCCAAAGGGTTAAATGTACGACTTTTTCAAAATTTTATAGTTTGTCGTTTGATGTGAGGTGTTCAGCTATAAGTATGCAAAATTTCATGCCTGCAACCTAATTAGGGACTCACTTAGAAAGAATTGTTTAAAATACACATGTGGGAGCCCAAAGGGTTAAATGTACGACTTTTTCAAAATTTTATGATTTGTCGTATGATGTGTGGTGGTCATCTATAAGTATGCAAAATTTCAAATCTCCAACATGTGTAGTTTCTGAGAACGGGCTCTGTGACGGACGGACAGACAGAGGAGCGAGACGAATAGGGTTTCGTCAGATGAACGAAACCCTAAAAAATCCACATCCTAAACAAAACAGATTAAGAAGATAAAATTTAAATTAATGTTAAGTTTGATCAAATTATAACAATTCTTCCATAACCAAATTTGTCAATGCGAGGAAACTGAATATTTTATGAGTTTCCAGTTCCACTTAATATTATATGAAAACTGAAATTTGAGTCATGTTGCAATTGAATATATATCATTCATGTATTTCAAGTTATAAGTAAATACAATATATATATATAAACTTTTTGTTGAATTAAATCATTTAAACAGATGTTAATTCTCAGTTACTTCTAGTTCTATTTTAATATTTAGGTGGAATTGCTTGATAAATTATTTGTTTGATATTCAAGTCAAATATAGTAATTGATCAGAATATAAAATAATAAAATGATTTATCTATATCATAGCTGAAAGAAAAATACTATTTAAAAGAAAAAGTTTATATATAAAGTTGAAAATATGATCATTAAAAGCTGTGCTATAATTGACTTGACATATGGTAACGGATTAGTGTCAAATCCGTTACCAAATGTCAAGTCTGTTACCGCACAGTTTTTTTATGATATTTTAATATTAAAATAACTTTTTCACCATTCTATTGTTATTTTTCATTCAACTATGAAATAAAGCTATAATTTTCTTAAAATACAATAATTTACATGAATATATATTGTTGTTAGAAAAAGTTCTTGTGTAATTTTCTATGGGGTTGAAAATTAAGACTATAAAGGTCTCTCCCTTCAATTTTATTTAAGTATTATTGATAAATATCATGTTTTGAAATTTAGGGACATACGTCACTTCAAAGTAAGTTGATTTTAGAAAATTTCATAAAATTTAAATCTGAGTATTTTCAGTAATTTTGTACGGCAACAGACTTGACAATTTGCCTTACAAGTTGACATTAAAATAGCATTTACATATTAAATTATAAGCCAAAGTGCATGACCAATTACTTTTTCATATAGGGGAAAGTACCCAGTGTATGATAATCTAAGCTGGATTTGCACTTCAACATTTAATGGTAACTCTGCCTTTCAACTTAGGAAAATAAGGATTACTGGAATATATCCCTTAATCATCAAGGTTAGCTGGGTGAAAAAGTTCGACCAGAATCGTCCGGGATAGCTCAGATGGCAGAGCACTGGCGGCTTCAGCCAGGGAGGTCCCGGGTTCGAATCCTGGTCCGGACATTTTTCGCCCAGTTGGAAATTTACATCTAATATATCCCTTAGATCGTTTTCTTTTCAAAACTGTACTTGTTAAAAAATATAAAAATGTTTTTGTAAAAAAAAAAATCAAAATTTAAAATGTCACATCAATATACCCAGTTTTTGATAATCTGTATCCAGTGTTTGATAGGCATTTTAATATCTGTTAATTATCAATTTTCTTTCAAAATAACCATTTTAAAAGTAAATAACCAGTATATTTAGGTTACACAGTTAAATGAAACTTCAAAAGAAGATTATTTTCAAAAATATTTCTGTTTATTAACTATTCAAACAATTGTACACATAAGCCTATACATACTGGTAGTGTCACCTACTTTGAGCTTATGGCTGTACAAAATTATGATAAACGTAAAATCAATGTAATATGATAAAAAGTAAAGAACTAATACAAATATTTTAATGAAAAGTCAGATATTTTCTGATCATTAATCTTTTGAATCCTAATTATTCTTTGTTAGACTCATAGTCAATATCAGTTGCACAAATATGGCAGTTCATCTTCGTCGCTCTCATCAATCCCAAATGCCTCCAAATTTGTTTTTGGAATGCATTTGTAGTGAAATGTACTTTTACAATCATCACACTCTATCCAACATCTCCGAATGTTTAAAATCAATTTAGAAGAATAACTCTTGCAGCAGATCCCATAGATCCACTCTCCTTCATCGTTAAACATAAGTTTCTTCTTATAGTTGTTTTTTCTGTGTATAGCGGAAACTTGACTGAAATGGGAAATTTCGTGGTCTCTTCAAAATAATGCACTTTCTAAGATGAAAACCTGTCTAAATCGGAATATTTCTGCTTCCTTTTGAATTTATTCTTGGCAAGTTTCCTTACATTTTGCTAAACTTTCGTAATTAAACTTGTAATTCTATAATGACATATTTTCTACAAATTTCAGTGGTGGTGGTGGAAGGGGGGGGGGGAGGCTGTACCCCCATCAGCCCACCAAATGAATACGCCACTGGGTTCAGCAGTGTATTACATAAACCAGAGGTGTTTGCAGCTTAACTTGAAAAATCCTGAATTTATATCAAAATTACAAAAGGCCTGGAGGTACAGTTAACATTTTTATGATTTTTTTTCATTGTAAACAATAAAATATATAACTAAAAATTTTTTAAATAATGAAAATATTTTATAAATAGATACTCTAGATAGTTTCTAAATTTTCATTACCCAACAATAATTTTCTAATAATGATTGAAAAATAGTTCCAAAAATTCTTGAAATCAGAAAATTTCCTATGAGCAAACAGCTCTGGCAGGAATATCAAGAAACATAAAATTATGTTATTCTGTCTTAATACTTTATCAGCTATAAAATTCTTTTATTTTAACAGTAAAATTAAAGGTCTCAATCACTGGAAAATTCAAAAACCAATGTTTCAAACATATTATCAAACACTAGGAAAATTGCAAGTTTTCTAAATCAGTAATTGAATGTGCCCTCCCCTCTCTGCTTTCAGGTTAGGGTTAGAAAGCAGAAATTTGGACCATAAGAAAGAAGATTTATAGCTCTACACTATAGTATGTCACATTATTGCCCAGTGATTAAAATGCCAAAGATAAAAATAGATATAACAAAACTTACATCTCAGATTTCTTATAAGAACTGATTGCGGTGACTGCAAAACGCCAGACTAAGTTTTCAGCAACTTAATTCCAAAACAATTTTTTAAAGAAGAAGAACAAAACTTAGTTGTAAATGAAGATAAAGGCATGAACTATCATAGGGAAGGAAGAATATGTGACTCCAAAGTCTGTAAACTTTATAATAAGTAATTTTCTTGAAAATTATCAAACACTGGGTGGCTATCAAACACTGGTTACTTTCCCCTACCTTAAACATTTACCATAACACCTGTTTCCATTTTTAAAAGAAATTATTAAGTTTGGAAAGAACAAAAAAAAAATTCTGAAATGTAAGCGAATGGTGAAAATGGCCCCTATATAAGTTACAATGTAATATAAAAATGTACTCAAAAATTGATCTCGTTCACTTAAAAAAACACCATTTGTGAAAACATCCTCAAGCTAATGTCACATTTATGCATTTTTCACTTAAAATCACACTGTTTGGTGACAAAAGCAAAATAAAAAATCGTAAAACAACTAATAATTACCCATATGACTCACAATTACATCTGCTTGTTTCTTCTATAAGTCACGTGATGGGGAAATTAGATAAAAAGAAAAGAACAAAAAGAAAAAAAATGTCATTAAAAATTCATCTAATCCAATTTTCAGATTCATTTCTATAATCTAACGCAAGCGATAAAGTGCCAAATATTGCGTATCAATTGTAATCTTTCTTATGAAAATAATTTTTAAGCATTACAAATATTTCTTTCGGGTTTAAATTAAACATTTTTGTTTTTTAACATTATCCCTCCTTTAAATGGATTTCTCTCCTTTTTTTTTACCATTAAATATCAGTAATTATTTTCCTCATTTATTCACAAGGTGTTTGTGTGATTTTCTAATGGATATAGCGATTTCAATTCATTTGCCGCCAAAAAATAACCTCTGGCAAACTTTTCGTTCAAAATAACAATAAAATGCGAAATTTATTACCAAAAATCATAGTTATCCCTGTATATTTGACTCAAAAACCACCACGGGAATATTCTCTATCGAATGAAACTATCGAATAGAGTCTCTCTCTCTCTCTATCGAAGATATATAGAGAATCTCTATCGAATTTTGAAAACACTCGAGCGGAACTTTTAGAGCTTACTGCTTTATAATATATACGATGATATGATAAGGTATAAAATGCATAGATTATATATATGTTTGTGTACTACAATCAGGGGCGTAGCCACAGATATTTTTTCGGGGGGGGGGGGGGGGGGGGGGGGGGGAGGAGAATTCGAAAATTTCCCAACTTGAAACAAATTGCTCCAATTTTCGACTAAAATGATATGCACAATGTGTGTAATAATTATAATGATACTTTTGCATAAAAAATTCCTTTCCAAAGAAAAATTCTGAAACTGAAAACATAAAAATTCTAATTATGGGTTTGTTTACTAAAAAAATAAATATGCTTTTTACTTTCTTCTATCTTTACAAGAAGAAAGTATTGAATTCATGAAAAAATTCGACTTCCGGTTTTAGACTGATTTATACGTTTTAGTAAGTCCTAAACACGATTTGACTGTTTTTAGAAAATATCTGTCTATATGTGATACAAATTTTGTGGGCGCTCTAACACAAAAACTAATACATGAAATTTAATAAAACTTTAGAGATTCACTTATACAGTCGAACCTCGTTAACGCGAACACTCAAGGGGAAACTTTTTTTGTTCGTATTAAAAGTAGTTCGTGTTATCGGAGCTTAACTACATTACATACAACTGGACGAGGCAATCGGAAACAGTTCGTGTTAACGAGGTTTGACTGTACCTTGATAAAAATTGGTGCTGATTTGTTTTTGGTGTAAATCGTCCAACAGATGGTACTGCTATGCGGGATTTTTCATGATTTACATGATTTTAGCGATAATTATATCTCAAAAACTATTGCACAGAATTTGATCAAATGTAATATTCTGTTAAACTTTGTTTTGATGCAGATTAGCTTTTTATGTATATCATATAGCAGGTGGCGCTGCTATGCAGCATTTTTCACGATCTTGCGATAGCTGTATCTCAAAAAAAAAAAAAAATGCACGAAATTTACTCAAACTTTATATTCCTTATAAGTAGCACTTCCTTATAAGTAGCACTTAGGCTTGGGTCTATACTGTCCAAAGCTATCGCTTTTGTGCACTTTGAGTAAGGAATTTTGGTTGCAGACATCTAAGAGGCTGGGTGCCAAAATTCAATGATTTGTTTGAAAAATGTTATGCTTATATTTCCTTTTTAAATGCACACAATTCAACACATCTATACCTTTAGAGTTTGTTATTATAGGCAAAGAATTGTCATTTAATTTTGGCACTGTGATTGCAAATTTTGAGGCATTAACATGTATGGAGTATAGGGATGCACCGGATATTGATTTTGCCGGATATCCGAAGCTCCTTCGCCTGCCGGATTCGGATATCCGGCCCTAGATATGTTTTTAGTTATATATTGAATTATTTCTCTATATAATGTCATTTCAAAACAATAAATTACAAACATGTTTCACACATCATTAAAACATTTTAAATGTATTGAAATATAATTCACAAAAACTATATCGCTTTGAATATCATGGCTTGCAATTCAAGTTTTCCCAGGAGGGGAGTTTCGTACCCAAAATTTATAAATGTAGGGAAGTTGAACTGTTAGAAAGGAAAAAAAAATCTATACACCCCGTTATTTTTTATGTGCTATTTAAAGAATTACATTTATACAGACATGACAAAATACCATTGAAACAATTTAAATTAACAACTCAAGATAATTATTCAAAATTTTTATTTTATTAAAACAAAGGAACAGAATCAAGCTTTATATATACCATGTCTATTTTTCAATTTTCACCCAATGTTATGGGCAATTAACAATCGGGTTGCTAAATGAATTTCTTAATTTAGATTTTATTCCGTTTTGCATACTTTAGCCTCTTTCAGAAGTTACACTTTTGACAAACAGTACAGAGCGATTTTATAACTTTAGAAATTATCAGAAACACATGGTTATGCTCTCTTAAAAAGTTTTAGAAAACTTTGCAAAATCTGATGTTCATTAATTTTTAACTTACATGAATAATGCACATCGGTGATGGTATGTCACTTCTGAACAAATTTTATTATATCCTTAATGGAATTATAGTCAAAACTCTAATCCCTGGTATTTTCGTTAATTGAACTATGTTCTACGCATTGGAATCTACGCTATGAAATCCATATCCAAAGTTTGAAAAGGGAATAGTCAATTGATTTCTTCTATTACACGAGAAAAGGTTGATTTCAAAAAGTCATGTCCTAATTTCTGTTAATTGCGAGAAAAAACTATTTTGTTGTTTCTAAATATGTTTTTTTTAAGTTCATCAAAGTTTTTTTTTTCATGTGCACCACAAGTGTAATCTCATTTTGTTTAGTGCTGACTATTGGCCAATTTGATAGAGCTTAGTCTCCAGTGGCCATTGCTGCCCTTTTAGTTATTTCCTATTTTGGGCAGACAGGTAAAACATCGCAAAATACATAAAACGGTCATAGAAAAAACATTGCTGATTTCGTCAATCATGGTGAAAATAAATAAAATAATTTGTCGATTGGTTGCGAGAAAAAAACTGAAGTTCGTGGGAAATCGACAGTGGGAAAATATCACGAAATTCGTCAATCGATCATGGAAAACTATCGTGAAATTTACCAGTCCGTCACGAGCAAATACTGTGAAATTCCTCAGCCGGTCGCACAGAAAAAAGTCCTTCCGGCCAGTGCCGGGAGGAAGAGGTAGCTTTCATATTCCTTATCAAAAGCTAGCTTATGTTATTCAAACACACGAAGTTCAATTTAGTGGAAACCGATTACAGAAGATTCAATACTAATTTTTATCAGTACTAAATCATTATGAATGCGAATTTCGCGAAATTAGTCAGCTTTATCCAAGCTGCTTTTATTTAAAGTAACTTATATTTGGTTGCCAAATTCGGCGATATCTTGAAGTTCCTGCCTTTTTAAGACGACATGGTGGATGAGGCTAACTAGTGAACTTGGTCGAGACCTTAGTAATTCCTGTGCACATGCTCACTCACATCAGAATCGGTTGATATACAAGAGTGCTGTCGCAGGCAAAAAATCAGATTTTTCAAAATGTCACCACATAAAGAAATTCAATCTGCCATATCTGAGCCATTTTTTAAGGTAAAGACAAACAAAAAATGCTCCTGAATCCTTATATCAAGGTCAAATACTTAAGAAAGAAATCTTTTTCAATTTCTAATTTCTTTGCACTTCACTTCAAATATAATTTTTTTTAATTTAATGGCCACCATTTTGAAACAAGATGGCGGATGAGTCTGGCCAGCGATCTCGGTCGAGACATTGCTACATACTATCCACATGCCTTCTTACATCCAAATAGGTTAATAAATACGTGTGTTATAGCGTGACAAATGTCAGATCGTTTCAAAATGTCAGACATGCTAGAAATTCAAAGTGCTATAACTCAACCATTTTTTAAGATATAGGCGAAACAAAAACTGCTCCGGAAGCTTTGTATCAAGGTCAAACACATAAAAAAAATCTTTTTCATTTTCCAATTTTTTGATACCTCATTTTAAATTTTAAATTAAAAAAAATTAAATGTTCCCTTTTGAAACAAGATGGCGAAGGAAGCTGCCCAACGAACTCGGTCGAAACATTGGTATGTACTATGTACACATCAAGTTACATCCAAATCGGTTCATAAATATGCCTGTTATCGCATGACAAAAATCAGGTCGTTTCAAAATGTCAGCCACAATAGAAATTCAAAATGCCATAACTCAGCCATTTTTTTAGATATAGACGAAACAAAAACTGTTCCGGAATCTTTGTATTAAGGTTAGTGATGTAACGAATAGTGATTTGGCCGAATAGCCGAATACCGAATATTCGGCCAAGTTTTAGGCCGAATACCGAATATTCGGCGGCCGAATACTGACTTTAATATAAATGACTTTTATTTTAATTGTTTAATTTTTTTTTCAATTTTAAAATTAAAAATTAAATTAAGGACTAATTGAAATTAATTTTTTGTTTGAGTTTTCAAAAATCATAACAGCTGAATGTATTTTTTGTTATACTTTTCAAAAATCATAACAGCTGAATGTATTTTTTGTTATACTTTAAATGTCTTAAAAAATACTTTAAAGATAACATATGACTTTTAAAAATGTAAATAATAATTTAATCCATAATTTTTTATTTAATCCATAGATAGTTCTAGTAATTTATATATATATACTATCTAAAATAGAACTCATTACCTCTGTAAAAATGAAACTCTTTTTATTTTAGTAAAATCCTTTCACCCCCCAAAAATAAGAGCTTGCATGTGTCCTCTGTCTTTTTATATCCTTTTTCATGCAACTTAAACTTAGTAAATTTACACTCTGTATGTCAAAAAAAAAAAAGGTTATTTTCTTAAAATATAATTATTCATTCCATTAAAATATTATATATTCTTTTCTGCGACCAAGATATACTTTTCTCTTTTCTTTCTCTCGCCCCACCAGTGGCTGAGAGGTTCTGCTCTCGAAGCGGGTAGACGGGAGGTGCTGGGTTCGATCCCAATCGCGCCCATCGGCCTAATCGTTCGGAGTTTCCGTGGTTTTCTTCGAACCTTGGATTTCCAAGCGTTAATACGGGTTAGGTTCCCTTAGAAAGACCCCCACGAAGGGCACGGCACGCCCCCCTGGGCCTATATCCCTTGTGCAGATAATTGGCCGTCATAAATACAACCAACTTTTCTTTCTCTCAAAATTAACAAGCCCCTCATAATACTTCCTCCACCCCATATTTCAGAATGAGATCTTTTTCTTATAATAATTAATGTATTTAGGTATAATTTTTTAATATTGTTTGTCGAAAATATTTAAAATCATATTTTGATTTGATTTTCTGGAACATATCTAACCAAATATCGTAAAATATTCGGCCAAATATGCCACTATTTGGCTACAGATATTCGGTCAAATGTCCCACTATTCGGCCACAGGTATTCGGCCGAATATCTGTTCAATATTCGGCCGGCCGAATAGGCCGAATACCGAATAGTGGCCGAATATTCGTTACATCCCTAATTAAGGTCAAACACATGAGGAAATTTTTTTTTTCATTTTCCAATTTCTTGGCACCTTATTTTAAATTTTTGAATTTTTTTTAAATGGCCGCCATTTTGAAACAAGATGGTGGATGAAGCTGGCCAACGAACTCGGTCGAGACATTGGTATGTACTATGTACACACGAAGGTACATTCATATCGGTTCATAAATACGCCTGTTATTGCGAGACAAAAATCAGGACGTTTCAAAATGTCAGCTACGCTAGAAATTCAAAGTGCTATAACTCAGCCATTTTTTAAGATATAGACAAAACAAAAACTGCTCCGGAATCTTTGTATCAAGGTCAAATACATAAAAAAAAATATTTTTCCATTTTCAATTTTTTGGTACCACATTTCAAATTTTAAATTAAAAAAAAAATTCCATTTTGAAACAAGATGGCGGATGAAGCTGGCACACAAACTCGGTCGAGACATTGGTATGTACTATGTACACACCGAGTTACATCCAAATCGGTTCATAAATATGAGAGTTACAGTGTGACAAAGATCAGATATATATATCAACTTTTGAACGGAGGGTGGTTTCGGGGTCTGGGGGTCATGATCGATGAAAATATACCAAAATTTCCTGAAATCGCTTTCCTCCAAACGGCATTTTTGTAATGAAAGCTACCTAAAATGCAAAATTTTTCAATCGGATGCAGAAAAACAATCGCGACTTTCATCAGTATGTCACAAGAACAAACAGGGAAATTTGCCAATCGGTCACAGAATAAAATTTCTAAATTTGTTAATTGATTGTGAAAAAAAAAATTTTTGAAATTCACCGATCGGTATCCAGAAAAAAAAATCAAGAAATTCGTCAGTTAGTCGCTAAGAAAAATTGCAAAATTTTTTTGTCAGATGCAGAAAAACAAACATGAATTTTGTCAATTTGTTGTAAGAAGAGAAGAAACTGTGAAATCTGCCAATTGATAGTGGAAAATATCACGAAGTTTGTCAGCCGGTCCTGAGACTTCATCGTCGTTTTACAAAGAAAATTTTCGGAAAATGACTTTTTGGAAACAGGAGCCTCCCGCCCCCAATATTCTTTAGGGCACGAATCCTGCCATCCCATCTCGAAATTCAAGACATGTATCTGCCATCCAAGCCGTGTAATGTACATTAATAATGTTGTATAAAAAATGTTATTTAAACATTAAAATATTCTGCTTATTTGTACAATGAAATGCTGATAATTGCTACTGGATTTGGATATGGGATTGACTATATTGATAATTGCTAATAATTAATTTGTACAATAAAATGCTGATAATTAGTGTAACAAATTTTAACCAGTTAAATATGTCTATAATTGTAGAGTATTTTCACAAAGAAATACATACGTTCTTTTTATAATTTAAACATAAAATATCTACTAATATACCCATGATTAAAGAGTGATTTTCTACAAATATAGGTTTAGTTGATGCCTTTTTTCTGTTTTAATTATTTAATAGTGTTTTGCTTTGAGTCACATTTAGTTTTATTTTAAGTTAAATTACTGTGATATTTATAAGTAAAAAAGAAAATTACTTTTAATTTTAAATATATTATTTATAATGAAGTTACAAATATAACTAATTGGATGTGCCAAGATCCCAAAACTTTCTTCTATCTCATACATCTTAATATTTCTAAAAGTAGTTTTAAATGTTAATACTTCGATGTTATTAGTTCAATATTATACCAACTTTGATTTTGATCTAAGATTTCTGTTCGTCAATTAATCAAAATAAGAATAAGTTAATCTCAATCATGATATTTATTAAAATCAATAATTTTTTTCATTATTCTGTTGTACATCAGCTGATTGTGAATAGCCAGCTTAGCAGGATGCGAAGTTCCCATGACTTCACGAGCAACCAATATACAGTACAAAAACTTCAAAAAATTGAGAAAATTTTACAAAAAACGCTGTTACAGTGACACCTTCTGACGGAATATTTCCAAATTCAAGGAAAAACTGACAGCCATAGCCAAAAATGTACACAAAAAATGGGTTCAATTCTATGCTTAGTTTCATACGCTTTTCGATGGTAAAATAATGGAAATAACACAAAAATCACGATTATAGCGCCCCCTTCCAGCAGACTATTTTCAAATTGAAGGAGAACCAGTTGGCCATAGCCAAAAACATACCCCCAAAAATTGGTTCAATTCTATGCATAACTTCATACACTTTTCGATGGTACAAGAATGAAAATGGCACAAAAATCACTGCTACAGCGCACCCTTCTGGCAGAATATTTCTAATTTAAAGGAGAACCTGCTGGACATAGCCAAAAACATACACAAAAAATTTTGTTCGATTATATGGATAACTTGTTACACATTTAACAGACACTTTTCGATAGTACAATAATGAAAATGGCACAAAAATTGCAATTACAGCAGCACCCCTTTCTGACAGAATGCTTCCATATTGAAGAAGGACCTGCTGGCCACAGCCAAAAACGTACACAAAAAATTGGTTCGATTCTATGCATAACTTCATACACTTTTTGATGGCACAATAATGAAAATGGCACAAAAATCACGATTACAGCAACCCCTTCCAGTGGAATGTTCCAGTATTGAAGGAGGGCCAGCTGGCTATAGCCAAAAACATTCACAAAAAAAATGGTTCAATTCTATGCATAACTTCATACACTTTTTGATGGTATGATGACAGACAGACAGACATTTTGTATAAGCATGTTTTGGGATCTCTGACCCCTAAAACGTCTAAGTCCACCGAAAACCAGAAATCGAAAAAAATCTCAGTTACAATACTTTCTTCTATTGAAGATAGAAGAAAGTAAAAATAGGCCTGTTTAATTGTTAAACTTAAAAGAGAGAAAGAAAATTAATAAAGTCATACTTTAATAAACAACTTTAGATTTTGTTTCACATTCTGAAAGTAAAGGTACAATTTTCTAAAAGATGTAAACATAAATTCTTAAATTTATTATAGAGAGTTCAAATACCAATGTTACGAAAGCTGGTAATTCTTTAAATTTTTCAGAATTACCTTTTACTCATAAATAGTGGACTTACTTTCATATTTTGCATTATAAACAAAAGTTGTTCGGCATTGTTTGGGTCAAACGATTTCTCTTATCCTTATATATTTGCTTTGCTACGCATTGCCGGATATCCGGTCATTGTGATTCGGATCCGACGGTATTTCGGATATTGAAAAATCAGCCGGATGTGCCAGATATCGGATATTTGCCGGATATCCGTTGCATCCCTAATGGAGTAGAAGAAAATTTTGGGATTGGCACATCCGACCAGTTTTCACTTAATATTAATTCTTGTGGTCTTCAAAGAAGCCCACCTGTTAATAACATCGCTCAGTTTAATAAAATTCCTTTTTTCACTTTTATATTTTAAAAGCATTAGGCTGTCAAGTCTGTCATCCCTCACATTGTAGCATGCAATATATATTTTTTAAATTTTTATTTGACTAAAGATTCTTTCATTAGATGCAACGCCATAAAGATAAGTTGCTGCGAATGTTAAGGTACGAGTATATAGTTTGACGGCGTGACCCAAATAGTCTTTGAATTTCATGGCATGAGTAAAAGGTTTGTTAAGTGATTTGGGATTTGGTTTATTTCTATTTGACTCTGCAAGTCATGTACATCCGGTTTCTCATATCCAGGTGGAAACATTATTAACTTTTCCCTTGCACAACTGTAATTTAAATATGGAATGCATAGCTGCAATATTCTCTTGATACAGGGAACATTGTCATTTAATCCCATTACTAAATTCCCGAAATTTTCTTGTATTTCTTATAATTCTTTACTAGGGATGCAACGGATATCCGGCAAATATCCGATATCCGGCACATCCGGCTGATTTTTCAATATCCGAAATACCGTCGGATATCCGAATCACAATCACCGGATATCCGACTTCTCTGCCGGATATCCGGCAATGCGTAACAAAGCAAATATATAAGGATAAGAGAAATCGTTTGACCCAAACAATGCCGAACGACTTTTGTTTATAATGCAAAATATGAAAGTAAGTCCACTATTTATGAGTAAAAGGTAATTCCCAAAAGTTTAAAGAATTACCAGCTTTCCTAACATTGGTATTTGAACTCTCTATAATAAATTTAAGAATTTATGTTTACATCTTTTAGAAAATTGTACCTTTATTTTCAGAATGTGAAACAAAATCTGAAGTTGTTTATTAAAGTATGACTTTATTAATTTTCTTTCTCTCTTTTAAGTTTAACAATTAAACAGGCCTATTTTTACTTTCTTCTATCTTCAATAGAAGAAAGTATTGTAACTGAGATTTTTTTCGATTTCTGGTTTTCGGTGGGCTTAGACGTTTTAGGGGTCAGAGATCCCAAAACATGCTTATACAAAATGTCTGTTTGTCTGTCATCATACCCTCAAAAAGTGTATGAAGTTATGCATAGAATTGAACCAAATTTTTTGTGAATATTTTTGGCTATAGCCAGCTGGCCCTTCTTCAATATTGGAACATTCCACTGAAGGGGGTGCTGTAATCGTGATTTTTGTGCCATCAAAAAGTGCATGAAGTTATGCATAGAATTGAACCAAATTTTTGTGTATGTTTTTGGCTGTGGCCAGCAGGTCCTTCTTCAATATGGAAGCATTCTGTCAGAAAGGAGTGCTGCTGTAATTGTGATTTTTGTGCCATTTTCATTATTGTATTGTCGAAAAGTGTGTGTTAAATATGTAATAAGTTATCCATATAATCGAACAAAATTTTTTGTGTATGTTTTTGGCTATGTCCAGCAAGTTCTCCTTTAAATTAGAAATATTCCACCAGAAGAGTGCGCTGTAACAGTGATTTTGTGAAATTTTCATTCTTGTATGTACCATCGAAAATTGTATGAAGTTATGCATAGAATTGAACCAATTTTTAGGGGTATGTTTTTGGCTATGGCCAACTGGTCCTCCTTGAATTTGAAAATAGTCTGCTGGAAGAGGGCGCTATAATAATGATTTTTGTGTTATTTCCATTATTTTACCATCAAAAAGTGTATGAAACTAAGCATAGAATTGAACCAATTTTTTGTGTATATTTTTGGCTATGGCCATCAGTTTTTCCTTGAATTTGGAAATATTCTGCCAGAAGGTGTCACTGTGACAGCGTTTTTTGTAAAATTTTCTCAATTTTTTGCAGTTTTTGTACTGTATATTGGTGGCTCGTGAAGTCATGGGAACTTCGCATCCTGCTAAGCTGTCTATTCACAATCAGCTGATGTACAACAGAATAACGAAAAAAAAATACTGATTTTAATAAATATCATGATTGAGATTAACTTATTCTTAATTGACGAGCTTTTTGATTAATTGACGAGCGGAAATCTTAGGTCAAAATCAAAGTTGGTATAATATTGAACTAATAATATCGAAGTATTAACATTTAAAATTACTTTTAGAAATATTAAGACGTATGAGATAGAAGAAAGTTTTGGGATTGGCACATCCAATTAGTTATATTTGTAACCAGAGTTGTATAATATAGACGCACTCCTGCACGCGGAAAATTTTCCGCAAAATTCGGAACTTTGCGGAAAATTTCTTAGAAAAGAAAAGTAGTTTTTGTTCTTGTATATTTTTTTTAAATACCGAAAAATTAAAAATGTTCTCCAATTTTATGTACGATTTATTTATTGTTTGATAGGGGTGATTCTGTTCCGAATTTTCCAAAAATTTAAGGCATTCGGTTCCGAAAATTAAAAAAAAAATCGTCCATCAGTCCGAAAATTCAGACACAAAAAAAATCACTGAAATATATTGCGGATTTCAACAAATGATCGCCGAAAATAAACCAAATCCGTCAATCGTTCGCAGAAAAAATACCCAATTTTGTCAAAGCATCACGGAAAAAATGAAAATTTCGTTAAAGGACCGTGGAAAAACGCTAATTTCTTTAAAGAACAATCATGGACAAAAAAAAATTTCTTGTCAAAGAATAACACAAAAAATGCAAATTAAGAGAAAAGTCAAAGAAGCGCAGGAAAAAAAGGAATTTCGTAAAACATAGCAAAAAAAGCACGAATTTTGTCAAAGGATCGTGAAAAAAATCCCGCAAATTTCATAAAAGAATCGCGGAAAAAAACTAATTTTGTTAAAGGATCGCGAAAGAAACACAAAAAGGCCGCGGAAAAAGCACGTATTTAGTCAAGGGATCGCGAAAAAAAATGAATTTTCTCAAAAGGCCACAGAAAAAACACGAATATCGTCAAAAGATTTCGAAAAAAAAGCGAATTTCATCAAAGAATTGCAGAAAAAAGCAAATTTTGTGTAAAAGTGCAGGAAAAAAAACTAATTTCGTAAAAGCATAGCGGAAAAAGCACGAATTTTGTCAAAAGATCATGAAAAAAATGAAAATTTCGGCAAAGAACCGCGGAAGAAACTAATTTCATCAAAGGATTGCGAATTTCGTCAAAACGCCGTGAAAAAAAGCTTGAATTTCGTCAAAAGATCGCTAAAAAAGACAAATTTCGTCTAAGGATAGGAGAAAAAAAACGCATTTTGTCAAAGGATCTCTAAAAAAACGCGAATTTTGTCAAAAAAATGCAAATCTCAAAATATCGCGGAAAAACGGAAATTTCGCCAAATGATCGCGGAATAAAATGAGAATTTCGTCAAAGGGCTGCAATAAAAACTTATCGGTCTCTTTAATGATGATACCTAAGAATGGACCTCTCCTTACAAAATGTGATTCCGTTGTTTCAGAAGCAATGTCCATTATTGCGTTTTGTGAGAAGAGGTCACAATATTAAGGATTGGGCTGTTTCTAAATGCATTGACAAAATAACTGATAAGAATTCACCCCTTCATATCATGGATTTTTAGTTTTATTATTTTTTTTAGCCAACATAATTATTCTGTAATTAATATTAATTAATTTTTAAATTAAACGGTAATTATTTTAAAACTACTATTTAAAATTCATACAGTCAAAGTAATATAACACGTCATTTTATTAAACATTAAATTTGCAGAAAGTTTTTGACCCAATATTTATGTGCGCAGAAAGTTTTTGGCTTTATGCGAGTGTTTGTAACTTCATTATAAATAAAATATTTAAGATTAAAAGTAATTTTCTTTTTACTTATAAATATCACAGTAATTTAACTTAAAATAAAACTAAATGTGATTCAAAGCAAAACACTATTAAATAATTAAAACAGAAAAAAGGCATCAACTAAACCTTTATATGGAGAAAATCACTTTTTAATCATCGGTATATTAGTAGATATTTTATGTTTAAATTATAAAAAGAATGTATGTATTTCTTTGTGAAAATACTCTACAATTACAGACATATTTAATTGGTTAAAATTTGTTACACAAATTATCAGCATTTCATTGTACAAATTAATTACAGTAGACTCCCTCAAATCCGCACAGCTTGGGACGAGAGGTTGTGCGGATTTTAGAATTTTGCAGATTTCTGGTCATTGATTTGTTTACATTTTTGAAACATTAATTTCATTGGTAGTTAAGCAAGGGAAATTATAATGAATGCTTACAATAAAGTGAAACATTCAAATAAGTAAAATAATAAAATAATTTATTAGTTTAAAAGTAAGTAATTAATAAAATTTAGAAAAATATTAAATTATTACAAAAGAAATCGATTAAATTCGATTCCAAAAATCCTATGCTGCCATCTAGTGATAGCAAGGAGAACAGTGTTAATGCTATTATCAGTATATATAGCTTATTGCACTCACTGTAACTTTTTTCATTGTTATTTAGTCTCTTGAATGCTTTTCTTATACTGATTTGTAAGTTTAGAAATCAATTTGTCTATAATTTAAAAAAAAAAAAAATTCTGCGAAAAATAATTTTAAAATAGCGTTTCGGTTCGTTGATTTTTCCCTTTCGAACCCCGGAAGTTTTGATATAGATATGCTAATTTATATCAAAATCAAAAGTAATGTAAATTTATTTAGTAATAAACAAGCTGTAATAGCCAAAAGAGAATGATTAACAAAAAATTTAGTAAAAAAAACACTGCGGTAGTCGCTGATTTCGGCGCCATCTTGAATTTTGTTCCTGCAACTTAACTGTAAATTTCATTGTTTACATCTGAAAAAATACGCGGATTTTAGGGAGTCTACTGTATTAGCAATTATCAATATACTGAATCCCATATCCAAATCCAGTAGCAATTATCAGCATTTCATTGCAGTGGCGTAGCTAGAGCATTTCGTTCGGGGGGGTGTGAAGATCGAATTTACCGAATGTTCATAGTAATTTTTTTTGTATTTACAGTACAGGACCTATTACCCAGAATCCTCGGAACCGAAGGCTTTCTGGATTTTGGAATTTTCCAGATTTCAGGTCCTCTCAAATTTCACGTTTTTTTTCGCGATCCTTTGACGAAATTTGCGTTTTTTTTTTCACGATCCTTTGACGAAATTTGTGGTGTTTTTTCGCGATCATTTGACAAAGTTTGAGTTTTTTCGCGATTCTTTGACAACATTTGCGTATTTTTTCTACGATCCTTTGACAAAATTAGCGTTTTTTCGCGATCATTTGACGAAATTAGCATTTTTTTCCCGCGATTCTTTGACAAACTTTCAGATTTTTTACGATCATTTGATGAAATTAGCTTCTTTTTGCGATCATGTGACGAAATTAGCGTTTTTTCCGCGATTCTTTGACAAAATTTGCGTTTTTTTTCGGGAACCTTTTACAAAATTCGCGTTTTTTCCGCGATTCCTTGACAAAATTTGCATATTTTATATGATCATTTGACGAAATTAGCGTTTTTCCGCAATTCTTTGACAAAATTAGCATATTTTTTCTACGATGATTTGACGAATTTACCGTTTTTTGACGATCATTTGACGAAATTAGCGTTTTTTCCGCGATTCTTTGACAAAATTTGCATATTTTTTCTATGATCATTTGACGAAATTAGCGTTTTTTCGCGATCATTTGACAAAATTAGCAATTTTTCCGCGATTCTTTGACAAAATTTGCGTTTTATTTCAGGATCCTTTGACAAAATTCGCGTTCTTTCCGCGATTCTTTGATAAATTTGCGTATTTTTTCTACGATCATTTGACGAAGTTAGCGTTTTTTCGCGATCATTTGACGAAATTCTTGTTTTTTTCGCGATTCTTTGACAAAGTTTGTGTTTTATCGCGATCCTTTGACGATATTCGCGATTCTTTGAAAGAAGTTCGCATTCTTTTACGAAATTCGCGTTTTTTCTGTGATTCTTTGACGAAATTCACGTTTCTCTGCAATTCTTTGACGAAATTAGCATTTTTTAACGATCCTTTGACGAAATTATCGTTTTTTTCGCGATCCTTTGTCAAAATTCGCCTTTTTTTTCGCGACTCTCTGACGAAATTTGCATTTTTTCAGAATCCTGTGATGAAATTTGGGGGTTTTTTGCGATTCTTTGACGGAATTTGCGTTTTTTTTTTCGCGATTCTTTGACAAAATTCGCGTTTTTCTGCAATTCTTTGGAGAAATTGGCGATTTTTTCTGCGAACGATTGACGTAATTGATTTTTTTTCGCCGCCCATTTGTCGAAAATCGCGATATTTTTCATGTCCGAATTTTCGGACTGAAGACCAATTTTTTTTTAATTTTAGGAAAATTCAGAACAGAATCAATCACCCCCGGTGAAATATCTCACGATTTTCTTTTTTTAACGAATCTTAATATAAATTAATTTTATACTAAAATCGGAGAGAAAAAATGATTTTTTCCTAATGTCGGGGGGAGGGGAGGGCGGCTTCGTGTTATCTGGCGTCTGAAATAACATATTTTAGTGGTTACACGTCGAAACACAATAGATTGAAAAAAAATTAGGAATCGGTAAAATTTTCAAAAAATTTCAAAATTTTAGTATAAAATTTTCAAATAATTATTTTTTTCGGATTTCGGATCCTTCCGGATTTTGGAATTCCGGATAATGGGACCTATACTGTATTTGTATTTTGTATTTATTTGTATTTTGTATTTTTTCACATTGTTTTCTTTTGGGCAAGGGGGGGGGGGATTAGGCATTTATTTATTATTTCAGTAATATATAAATAAACAGACCAAAAAGTTTTAACAAAAAACTAAATAATTTCAACCATTTAAAATTTTACAAACTGGGGGAGCGAGGGTAGTAGAAATTATGAATGGAGGGAGTGAAATAGATAACTGCTGATTTATTTATCGTATTGCACAATTACAAATAAAGCAGAGGAAAAAAGTAATTTTAAAGACTACCCTTAACTGATCAGGTGAGGGGTTTTCCACCCCAGAGAAATTTCATTTATGAAGAATTTTTTTTTTTTGTGGTATTTAGATACGTGTATTTATATGTGTATGCATGTACACTTACAGTACTTTTTCAGTTGTTTTTATTCAAGTAAATAATGCAAAATTCACAGGAGATTTTCTTACTTTAATTCGTAAATTTTGTTGAGTGCACAAGACAAGAAATCAAATTTTGGGGTTGTATACACGCCACCTCACCACGTTATATATATATATATATAAATCACCTCATCACTTAAGTTTTAAGCTTTTCGTGGTCGATACGTCAGTGACGGGGGAGGGGGCAAAGGTAAAAGGAGTAATTTGGGGTGAGGTGTAAAAAGACAGATTTAAATTGATTATTTATTATTACAATAAAAATAAGTTCAACAGAAAATATTTTAAAAATAATTATTTTTTTCTTTTATTTATAACTCAAAGTTTGAAATTTGCAATACTTTTTAAATTTTAAGTTAGAAGTCTGTACGGGTAGAAATTTTCAGGCCCGGGCCAGGCCGACCCATAGAAAAAAAACCAACCCGGCCCATTATAAAAGATAGGCCTGATCTCGGCCAGACCTGTCAAAAAAATTATTGGCATGGCCCGACGTTATAGCAGCTAAAAGTTCAGCCTAAGACCATTCTGGCCCGAAAAAAAAATGAAAATCTCGACCCGAGCCTGGCACGGCCCGAGTGAATTTTTACAAAACATTGATTTTTACGTCGATTTGGTTAAAAATTTGTCTGTACGAGGAATCTTGATAAAAAATACTTAATCTTAGCTTTTTTTTTTTTTGTAATCTTTATTTTTATAGAAATGCCGTAGGCTGCGATATTTATTTATTTTTTAAAATAAATCTCTATTTGTTATATGCAAATGTTTCGACTATCATTATTTTTGTTAATCCATATTCCATGACTTAAAAATCTAGAAAATGCTATACAGTGAAATCTTCTAAGACGGAATCGCACTGTAAAGTAAAAAAAATGCATTATAGGCAAGTTCCCTTCTTAATAGGTGTAAATGTATTATATATCCTTTTCTCCCATATTATTATATTAATTTTGCATGGATCAACACATTTTTCAGTTTAAAACAGGATTACGCATAGGCAGGTTCTTTTTCACACGCGTTGCTATATTTTAATTTAGCTTTATTTTGCTACCAGGCCACGCTGAGACAATGATTTTCATACGGGTTGGGTGAAAACCGGAACTGAAAATTTTGGCCCGTGAAGACTTGGAAGAATGAAACCAGTCCCGGCTCTGTACAGAAAACATTAATTAGTCCTAGTCAGGCCTTATTTATGTTTTGCCAAAATGGTGCCAAAGCTGACGTTTGTAACAGATTTTTTTAAAACGTGGCAAAAGATCATTATGAGGTAGCAATTGATTATAATTTTATATGTAATACATTTATCAGAAAATTAAAAAAGTCTATTGGATTTCAAAGCACTTCATGCCTTATGCCTGCTGATTTCATGCTTCTGGATTAAAAAAATGTCTACTTAAATGTGTCAGAAAATTTACCATTAGTAAGAGGAGTAAAAATATTTTTTAAGAACAAGTGTTTTTTTTTGTTTTTTTTTTTGTTTTTTTTCATAAACGTGGCATTTAATTCGAAGTTAGAAAATTATTTAGTTATTTCAAATTTTAATCCGTGTATGGTATATTTGATAATTTTGATGATATGTGACAGAAAAATGCACAATATAAGAATAGGAGGATTTGGATTTTATTTTTTCTTTTATTTTTTTTATTTCTCTTTTTCCATAAATATTTATCCAAGTAAAAACGTAAGATAAAATAAGGAAATTAATAAAAATTAAATAAAAATATATGAGAGAAATTGTTGATTAGTAGTTTTTATTTTCTCTGGTAATTAGAATAAGGATAATTGTTGCAGATTACTTCAATGAGAAAATTTCAACTGTCTGCCCCCCAAAGCAGATCAAAGGACCAAAACAAACTACAGAGAACGACGAAAACATTTAGTAGGCAATGTTGCATAAAGCCGGACAGAAGAATTTTTTTACTTGGAACTTTTTTACAGAACGTTTTTACTTGGATTTATAGAAAAAAGAGAAAAAAATAAAAGAAAAAAAATCAAACCCTCCTATTCTTATATTGTGCATTTTTCTTTCACATATGATCAAAATTATCAAATACACACCATACACGGATTCAGATTTGAAATAACTAAACAGTTTTCTAACTTCGTAATAAAAGCCACGTTTATGAAAACAAAACACTTGTTCTTAAAAAATAGTTTTACTTCTCTCAAGAATGTTAAATTTTCTGACACATTTAAGTAGACATTTTTTTATCCAGAAGTATGTAATCAGCAGGCATGACCGCATGAGGTATGAAGTGCTTTGAAATCAAATACCACTTTTAAATTTTCTAATAAATGTATTACATATTAAGTTATAATCAATCGCTATTTCATAATGATCTTTCGCCTATTGTCATGTTTAAAAAAAATCTGTTCCAAAAGTCAACTTTGGCACCATTTTCTGAAAGACCAGTTACCTTTATAGAAAAAAGAGAAACGCTATTCGTTTACGAATAAGAAAGAATATCTGCAAATTTCGTGCATTTAAAAATGAAAATTTCTTCACGAAAGTGTAAAAAAAGATACAAGTTACGATTTCAGATCAGCTTTAAATAGTTTTTAAAAACCACAAAATGTGGCTAATCAAACCTGCACTTTATTTGTAGGATATTTTTTCTGTTGAATTTTTTAGCTGGAACTCGTAATATAGAAAGTTATCAGAACTGAAATAGTCAAATATCATGTTGAGCAATTGAGCATAAGTATAAAAAAATTAAGTATTATTTTAATTTGCAATAATAAAAAAAGAGTCTTGAACACAAAAAGATTTTTTTTCGATGGAGAAGCTGAAGGGGAGAGAGAGTAGACAGTGTGGAAAATTATTTTGTGTTCTGCAAAATTACTTTGCTTGCATTTTTTTGTGAGCTGTAGCGTTGATTCTGTTACATGAATTAGCCTGATTGAAGTCAAAGGATTTTTTTAAATCAATTTAAATTAACTTTGAGATCTCTTCATTTCAGAAAACAAAGAAAAAAATGGCTTTCAGTTTTTGCAGCAGAATGTAAATGTATGTCTCAATACGCCAATTAGAAGAAAGATTAATGTTTTATCATCAATGCACTTGCTTTATATATCAATACAATTGATGATTTTAAAACAAGTTCAAAAACATAAATAAAAAATATCTTTTCGAACTGAATGACAAGAACCAGTGTTGCAGTCGTAAAAAAACAAAGGGTATACGCTAAAGTCATGAACATTCATGGATACAGTATACGCCAATTCTTTATTTGAGAAGCAGAGGGTATGCGGAGCTTCTTTAAAATATCCAGAGTGAGGGTATACGGCGTATATCTTTATATACCCTCCACTACTACGTGACAAAAACAGATCCAGATCTTAAAACATATCGTCGGTTTATATTAAGTTACAAAGGAAAAAATCCAATATTTTATAGTTCTCTGTCTTATATTATTTTTCTTTAAAGAGGTTCTCGAGCTTCCTACTGAACAACGCAAAAATTTTTCTGACACATTTTCTGTCTCATTTTAAGCATATTGGCAGGCTTGACTGTTGAAGCGGAATACAATGGAAACTAGTTTTACATTTTTTTGATAAAATTACTTATCACGTTATAAGCAAATGTTGTCACATGACGACAAGTTTTTTGCCTTTCTCGAGCTGCCGTGTCTGAAATTAGGTTCAAAACGCCAACTTTGACAATATTTTCTGAAAAATCTTTTGCGTTTACCAAAAAATGGAAAACGTCTTTCGACTACATAGTTTCTGAATAACAACACCTGCCAATTTACGAACAAAAATGAATTCAGAAATGTCTCAGAAAGTAGCTCTTCTGATTTGAGAATACCCTTAAAGATTTTTTTCCCGCATTTTTTTTAAATAAGTTTGTCAAGAAACTTTTAGTTTTTCTAAGATACAATATACCATTATATATAGTAGCTAATAGGGATGTACCGAATATTCGGTATCTATTCTGTATTCGGCCTTTTCGACCATATTACCGAATATTCCGTTAGGCCGAATATCAAGATATTCGGCCAAACCGAATACTTAAAAAAAACTTTTAAGACATTTTTAAAAATCTTACACAATTTCTATTTTTAGCTGTCAACTTATAAAGATGTTCATAAAAATTAGAAACAGAATCATATTTAAGTAAAAGAGAATATTTTTACATTTGCTTTTTGTAAAGTATTACTTAAGAAAATTAACCATAATGGAGATTTTCATAGGAATTAACAATGTAAAAATGCAAGTTCTGAACCTTTTCTAGTAAATAATCGGTTTCTTGATTTTTCACACAAAAGTGCGCTTCTAATCGAAACAGAAAAACTTTCAGGGTTGATAATACACATCAAGAAAGACAATTTTTGCTCAGAAAACCACAATCGCAATCCACTTATTCAGTTATAAATAAAGTGTATCTCATCTCATTCGAGGTCAAACTTGGATTTTCATTTGTTAACCCTAACGAAGATATCATAGCTATATTTTTTAACAAACTTGCTTTGATTTCTGTGAAATATAATATCATGATGAGGAGTGCTGGAAATTGCCATTTTTCATATTTAAACAACTATGAGGTAGACATTCCTTTATTCAGAATGCAATTTATAGTATTTATACTGTGTCACTGGCCAAAATTCAATCATTTTCAATGATATCATCACATTTAATACAAACTAAATTAATATCAAACAAATCTTGCTAAAATATCTTCATTTACTGATAAAGTTGTGAACGAAAATTCAGTTTCGGCTTGTAGTTGCACACCCAGAATTTTTGACTAAATATATTGTAATTTTAATGAAATAAATGGAGTGGGGTGTTGTTTTTTGTTCAAAATTTTTTTGTCTTGACCATATTATCTCTGTTTTTTACAATTTTCTAGGAACAATGTGTATGTTTACAATCTCTGAAAATAATCGCCCATTCGAAACACTGATCTAAGATGCATTTAAAAACTTCCTTGCTAAATCAAAGACAGTAGAAAAGTTATTTTTGCTGAGTTGATTGTTTTAGAATTTAAATATATATATATTCACTTGATTTAATTCACCAGAAGAAGCAATGAAATATCAAACTTTTTTAATTAATAAAATTTTAAAATTCTCTTCTTAAATAACACAAAGATTTTTTTCATGTATAAAGTTTACTTGTAAAAAGTTCTTGGTTATCAATATGTAAATTTCTGCATTAAATATTGTGTAAAATTATTTTAAAATTTAACATTTTAATGCCTTTAATCCTTGAAATATAAAAGTATTCGACAAGCCGAGTATTTGGTATTTGGCCGAATAGTTACTACTCGGCTGGCCGAATATTCGATATTCGACCTAACAGTTAATTCGGCTAGCCGAATATTTGGTATACGGTTCGATTGTAGGCCGAATATTTGGTAGAAAAGCTATTTTTGCTGAGTTGTTTGTTTTAGAATTAAAAAAATATATATATTCCCTTGGTGGTTTAATTCACCATAAGAAGCCATGAAATATGAAACTTTTTTCATTAATAAAATTTTTAAATATTCGACCAGCCGAATATTTGGTATTTGGCCGAATAGTTACTACTCGGCTAGCCGAATATTCGGTATCCGGTTCGTCTGTAGGCCGTATTCGGTATTCGGTCAAAATCACTATTCGGTACATCCTTAGTAGCTGATGTAATTTTATTACACCGTTTTAATTTTCTTTGATAAGAAAAGATTCCCTGTTCTCTCTTATTTTTTGCTTTGAAAAACAGACAATACAACAGTAAACATCTGGCGACATCCTGTCCACCGAAAAAACCGCGAAATATCAACCCCCGATAGCTTTCAGAGCCCAGCAAAACGAATTTTAACGAACAAGAAGCCTGGCCGTCTAATTTCATTTGCATTGGTCAAGGAGTGTACGCTTTTACCCTCAAGGCACTTTTCACCAGATTCCTTTCTTGAATGAAGCGAAGATATTTTCTACCCTTATCTTCTAGCTTACAGGGATACTGCAATGAAATAGGAAAAAGCTATACTTAATATATAATCTTCTAAGGGATACTGTAACCTGGACCCCTCTCCCTCCCCTTCTACCCCCTCCTTACCCATGGAATAGTTAAAAGGTGAAATTGCAATCGACTCCCAGCGAAAAAAAAAATTACATAGTGCAAAGAGAAAGGAAGTTCCTAATTAGAAAATCTATATATTTAAAATATTTAATAATTTCAAATATGGTTTGACATTGTTTTCTGTTTTGCAATACATTTTGTAATATGTTTTTAAAAATTCTTAAAAAAAAAGAAAAAAATCAGAGCCAAATGATGCAATTTTTGAACGAAAGTGAAATTACCGAATGTATATGAGTTTACCGAAGTGGGGGGGTGTCGCACCCCCCCACACCCCCCCTGTAGCTACGTCCCTGTTTCATTGTACAAATAAACAGAATATTTTAATGTTTAAATAACCTTTTTTATACAACGTTATTAATATACATTACATGGCTTGAATGGCAGATACATGTCTTGAATTTCAAGATGGGATGGTAGGATTCGTGCCCTAAAGAATATTGGGGGCGGGAGACTCCTGTTTCCAAAAAAATCATTTTCCGAAAATGTTTCTTTGTAAAACGACGATGAAGTCTCAGGACCGGCTGACAAACTTCGTGATATTTTCCACTATCAATTGGCAGATTTCACAGTTTCTTCTTACAACAAATTGACAAAATTCATGTTTGTTTTTCTGCATCTGACAAAAAAATGTTACGATTTTTCAAGGCGACCGACTGTACGAATTTCTTGATTTTTTTCTGGAGACAGATTGGTGAATCTCATAAATTTTTTTTTTTTGCAATCAATTGACAAATTTAGAAATTTTATTCTGTGACCGATTGGCAAATTTCCCTGTTTGTTCTTGTGACATACTGATGAAAGTAACGATTGTTTTTCTGCATCCGATTCAAAAATTTTGCATTTTTTTTCTGCGACCAGCTGAGGAATTTCACAGTATTTGCTCGTGACGGACTGGTAAATTTCATGATAGTTTTCCATGATCGATTGACGAATTTTGTGATATTTTCCCACTGTCGATTTCCCATGAACTTCAGTTTTTTTCTCGCAACCAATCGACAAATTATTTTATTTATTTTCACCATGATTGACGAAATCAGCAATGTTTTTTCTATGACCGTTTTACGTATTTTGCGATGTTTTACCTTTCTGCCCAAAATAGGAAATAACTAAAAGGGCAGCAACGGCCACTGGAGACTAAGCTCTATCAAATTGGCCAATAGTCAGCACTAAACAAAATGAGATTACACTTGTGATGCACATGAAAAAAAATAACTTTGATGCACTTAAAAAAAAAACCTAATTAGAAACAACAAACTAGTTGTTTCTCGCAATTAACAGAAATTAGGACATAACTTTTTGAAATCAACCTTTTCTCGTGCAATAGAAGAAATCAATTGACTATTCCCTTTTCAAACCTTGGATATGGATTTCATAGCGTAGATTCCAATGCGTAGAACATAGTTCAATTAACGAAAATACCAGTGATTACAGTTTTGACTATAATTCCATTAAGGATATAATAAAAAAATTTGTTCAGAAGTGACATACCATCACAGATGTGCATTATTCATGTAAGTTAAAAATTAATGCACATCAGATTTTACAAAGTTTTCTAAAACTTTTTAAGAGGGCATAACCATGTGTTTCCGATAATTTCTAAAGTTATAAAATCGCTTTGTACTGTTTGTCAAAAGTGTAACTTCTGAAAGAGGCTAAAGTATGCAAAATGGAATAAAATCTAAATTAAGAAATTCATTTAGCAACCCGATTGTTAATTGCCCATAACATTGGGTGAAAATTGAAAAATAGACATGGTATATATAAAGCTTGATTCTGTTCCTTTGTTTTAATAAAATAAAAATTTTGAATAATTATCTTGAGTTGTTAATTTAAATTGTTTCAATGGTATTTTGTCATGTCTGTATAAATGTAATTCTTTAAGTAGCACATAAAAAATAACGGGGTGTAAAGATTTTTTTTTTCCCTTTCTAACAGTTCCAACTCCCCTGCATTTATAAATTTTGGGTACGAAACTCCCCTCTTGGGAAAACTTGAATTCAAGCCATGATATTCAAAGAGATATAGTTTTTGTAAATTATATTTCAATACATTTAAAATGTTTCAATGATGTGTGAAACATGTTTGTAATTTATTGTTTTGAAATGACATTATATAGAGAAATAATTCAATATATAACTAAAAACATATCTAGGGCCGGATATCCGATCGGATATCCGGCCGGATATCCGAATCCGGCAGACGAAGGAGCTTCGGATATCCGGTATCCGATATCCGGCAAAATCAATATCCGGTGCATCCCTATTCTTTACTGTTAAACTTATGTGTATCAATGTCCATTGCTGTGCTATTATTTTTATCTATTGCCTTTGGTGAAACCGTTTTCCTGCGGTGCTTTCGGAACTCAGCTTCTCCAGTCACATCCTAATATTCATAATTGTTTGTGAGCTTGTCTTTAAGGAAATCTTTATTTCTTCAAAATTTTATTCAAGTGCAACGTGTCAGTATTACAGTGCAGGTCGATTTTTTCTTGAGTTGATGGACTGCTTTCATAGTCATATTTCTGTTCCAAATTAAAATCATCCATTTTTTACCTTTTTCATCCTCGAATGGATTTTTAGATGCTCCAAAATTTTGCATGGAAACTCTTTTCTAGTGGTGTACCGAGTAGTACTTTGGCCGAGTAGCCGAGTACCGAGTACTCGGCCACTGACTACTCGGCCGAGTACCGAGTACCGAATACCGAGTAATTGTGTAATAAGAGAAAAAACACACTGATGTGCACATAATGTGAGCTTGTGTGTACATATATATAATATACATATATAATATAGTATATATATAAATTAACTAATTTAAGTTGAAATTTATTTGTGCACTTTTTAAAGACAATTTTTGACAATTCAAAACAGTAGCAAAAAAAAGAAGAATTGACACATAACAAGTACAATTATTAACCAATATAAAATTAAAACATTCTTCAACCCTCAATTTATTCTGATACCTGAAATCTGTCTATGAAAAATAAAAATGTTCCTATTGGTTACTGTAACAATTCATTGAATGATGCAAAACATTTCATATTTATTTTGTAACTGTACCTTATTTTCTTTTGATTAAAAATAAAAAGAGAGGTACAAAAAGAGATACAGGCTTTCTTAACAGAAGACTTATGTAAAACTGACACATCATTTGCATGGTGGGGGGGGACTTTTCCGATTATGTGCAACCTTGCAAAAAAATTCTTATGTGCACCTTTAACCACTGTTATTCTGAACGTATATTTTCAGAGGCAGGCCAAATTTACAGTAGTAAAAGAAATGCTCTGTTTACTGATAATGTAGAATATTTGGTGTTTTTGCACCATAATTTGAAATATAATAAATTTAATTATTAATTTTTTATTGCATTTTCAGTTTCTTTATCCAAAATAAGTCTTTTCTGTTTCCTATATATTTAAAAAAACTTATTTTTATTTGTACTAGGGGCTCTGCCCCCTACGAGCTACGCTCGTCAACCCCCGTTCAGACACCGCAGACTCTAACAGCACCCTAATTTGATCGGCTTTAAAAAGATTTCGGAAGATTGAATTATAATTTGAATCTGACAATTATAATCTGACGTAATTTTCACCAAACTTTTCTTTCTCTTTTTAATATTCATGCAAAAATACTTTAGTTAGAAATGAAGTATTATGATCATCTTAATATATCAAACAAATGTCTCGAGCAATTTTTAAATTTAAACTGTTTTGCAATATTATTTTTTGTTCATTTTACGTAATAAGTGTAACGTGACGTAAATTCTCCTATTTAGGACTTCTAACGCATGTTAATGAATTTATTGTTTTACAATATTCTTTCTCTCTTAAAATTCATGTGTAAATATAGTTTTTATGACATAATTTTCAATGAATTCCTGCTTTTTATGTTTCCTATTTATAATAGTCACGTGTAAAATAAATTTTTAATTTGAAACAAACATTATTGTTTGCGCTGTTTATACACTTGGCAACAGTTTAAATTAATACAATTTTCTAAAATAAGTAAAAGGTTATCTCTCGAAATGCTGAAAATTTGAATTTAAAATAGAAATAAAACCTCAAAAAAGGAGTCAAATTAAAAAACTAAATACAGTCTGCACACCGGAAAATTCTGACACATAAAATTATCTAAAAATGATTAAATTCCTATGTACAGTTTTGCTCCTATAAAATTTTTTTAATGAATGATTTTGTCCAACTTTGGCATTAAATATCTCTTAAAATAATTCTTCGATTTGAAAACTGTCTGCATCAGCGTGTTTATCAAACATTTCTCTATAATACTACCGATTTTAATATTTTTATATGCAACAGTTTTTTTAATATTAATGAAGAAAGGTCATGCTTAAGCATTCAAATTGGATGCCGATCTGCCGGGAATATCTACGCAGATTTTCATTGGTCCATTTCCAAATCAAAACTTTTTTTTATATATAGAAGGATAAATGTGAAACTAAATTTTAATCTGGAATTATTTTATGAGAATTTTTGTTCTTAACTTTTTCTATATTTTGTAGCCATATTGTTAAATACCAAGTAAATAATTTTATGAATTATTGCATATATTATACATTGATATTCGAATAACTTTTTACAGATCAGTTATAAGTTCATATGCTTAAAAAATTAAATTCTTACAACTACTCAGTATTGGCCGAGTACTCGGCCAAAATTTCGCCGAGTACCAAGTACTCGGCAAATTGGCCGAGTATGCCGAATACCGAGTATTTACCGAGTACTCGGTACGGCTCTACTCTTTTCCTATTATGAAGGGTTTCTTCGTGCTGAGATTTATAGTAACTTTTTAGAACAGCTTTAAACACAGAACACTGGACTTCTGGTTTAAAATTTTATAAACACATAATGAATATAAACGAACAGGACTGATATATTTCCGCACACAAATAATAAATGTGTAAAGTAAAATGTGACAAATTTATCTAAACTAACGACTTCTTATATCCTCGTTTGCTCATATAATGCTTTTTACTTGACAGCGAAGAGTTAACTAATTTTTGCAGCAAAAAAAGAAACAAACGAACGAGAATGAGTAAAATATTGCTCAAAAATCGCAAAATTAGTCAAAAAAGTTGTGAAAACTCATCAAATCTTCTTGCCCATAGCTGTGTTTCAAGTAGGTTACTATATTCCTTTCTGTTGTGCTACAAGTGACCTCCAATCCCTTTGGATTAAAATAGCTGGATTCTCTTTTGGGAGGAGAAGGGGAGGTAGTGTGAAATTTTTGAGAAAGGAACAAAGTTTTGGAGGAAATAAAGGAACTGGTTAGTCAGTTATTGATGAACAAGAGTAGAGAAATTTAGGTCTGGTAGATGTACAATGTTTTTGTAGAACTGAAAAATACAATGATAGTTTGAGTGTGGCTGATTTCATTTTGTATTTCTTTTGATAATTTAACTTGTTTACTGTTGCAGTACTCAAAATAATCACCAAAACAATAAAAATTTCATAATCTTTTTACTATTACTTTTAAAAAAGAAAATGTCTCAAAAATCTAGAATTTCCCAACTCTAAGCTCAAATTTCCCAACTTCACATATATTGGGGGGGGGAGGCTCCCCCTCCCCCCCAATAGCGACACCCCTGACTACAATATGTATGTATGCATATATATATATATATATATATGTATGTATAACACTGGCGCCTGGCTAACCGAAAAGACCAAATATTTTTACAAAATAAAGTGTATGAAAATGTTTAAGAAATGTTCAGTAAAAAGCTGAGTGTTTTATTGCGGTTTCGCTCGCTTTCAGTACGCATAGACTCCAAAAATCAAATTACGCAAAATGTACCTTCAATATTTTTCATTTAAAAATATAGACAAAAGGGAATTAGTATAAAATCATACAAATTTGAGGTTCAATTAAGGTTCATTCATCATGGGCCCGGGCAACGCCGGGCGAGTCAGCTAGTATATCTCTCTATTCTAAAAAAAAGTAACTCCCGCTGTCACCGCCGCCGCCGCCGGTTTTGAATTTTTTGTGACCGGAGGTCTTTCTTCGTTAATATTAAGAAAAATAATGCATACAAAAATATGAAAATTGGTAGTATTATACAGAAATGTTTGATAAACACGCTGATGTAGACAGTTTTCAAATCGAAGAATTATTTTAAGAGATATTTAATGCTAAAGTTGGACAAAATCGTTCCATTAAAAAAGTTTTATAGGAGCAAAAACTATACATCGGAATTTAATACTTTTTAGATCATTTTATACGTTATAATTTCCCGGTGTGCAGAATTAATTTATTTTTTTAATTTGACTCATTTTTCGAGGTTTCATTTCTATTTTAAATTCAAATTTTCAGCATTTCGAGAGATATTTTTTTACTTATTTCAGAAAATTGTACTAATTTAACCTGTTGCCAAACTGTATAAACAACGGAAACAATAATGTTTGCTTCAAATTAAAAATTTATTTACACGTGACTATTATAAACAGAAAAGAAAAACTTTCAAATTAGAATTAAATAATTACGTATAAAAAGCAGGAACTTATTGAAAATTACTTCATCTACAATTACACGTGAATTTTAACAGAGAAAGGATATTGTAAAGTAATAAATTCATTAACATGCGTTAGAAGTCTTAAATAGGAGAAATTACATCACATTTACGTCACATTACACTTATTACGTAAAATGAACAAAAAATAATATTGCAAAATAGTAGTTTAAATTTAAAAATAGCGCGAGACATTTACTTGATATTTTGAGATTAACTTTTCAACTATTTTTTTTTTGGACAGCGCAAATAATATTTCATTTCTAATAAAAGCATTTTCACGTGAATATTAAAAAGGGAAAGAAAAGTTTGGTGAAAATTACGTCAGATTAAAACGATATATTTAAAATGTTTTATTTAAAAGGACTTTCTTTTCGCTTTGTTAAAAAATACCGGGAGACAAAGACTCTGTTTACTTAATTCCTTTTATATTAGATGATTTTGAAATGCCATTGTATCTTTTAACAGCAGCTGATTTTTCCGTAAAATTCCCCAATCAAAGAGAAATGAATAGAAACCCGTTTATAGGGAGATCGCCTTTGTTTTTTTAATTATAATTCAATCTTCCAAAAAAATTCAATTAAAGCCGATCAAATTAGCGTGCTTTTAGAGACTGCAGTGTCTGATCGGGGGGTTGGCGAGCGTAGCTCGTAGGGGGCCGAGCCCCCTAGTAATATATAAATAAGTATATATTAAATTTAAAAAATCTAAAAGGTTTTTTTTTAATATAGGGTAGATGTGCCAGTAATGGACACCCTTAAGGAATTTCTTTTAAAATTATTTTTTTATTAATAGTTATAATTATTATATTCTAGTTTTTTCAATATTATATTAACCTATCAACAATATTTAACCATTCTTATAGTCTCATTTCCCAATATGAATCAAAATTTAATTTTAAATAACAGAAATATATCAAAACACCCAAAAGCCCAGTAATGGACACCCTCTGTTCCAGTAATGGATACCCCATAAAAAGTAATAAATATAATTGTTTTATGGCTGTATTTAGAACTAGAATTTAATGAATACATACTAGTGAAACAAAATAATTATTTTCAAATAAATTAGGATACCAGTAATTAATAAAATATTTGTGATAATCATTTACTGTTTGCATCATGTGATAATCATTTACTGTATTGTAATTATCAGAAGATCGATGTTTTAATTATTTTAGATGGATAGTTTTAAATACTAAATACTATCAGACAATTACAGCTATCAAATTATTGAAACAGTAGGGGATTTAAAAGGTAATAATAATAAAAAAAGTTTTGGAATATTAGTGTTTAGTTTTGTCTCACTATTTTTAACAATTAATCTTCCAGAGACTACTTGATATATCATTTATAATAATTAATATTACAAATATGAAAGAAATGATATTCTGAGTTGAATATTTTAAATATTAAAAATGAAATAATTTCAAAATAAAACTGTAAAACTGATGTTTGCGGCCACTGATCTGCAGATTTACTAGTTTCATGAATATTACCTGATAACTTTCATTAATATTACTTTTATTTATTTATTTATTTTTTTGTCAGAGGTGAATAAGGAATCATTTAAGACAGAAAACAGATTTTTAATAGGGTCAGGTGGGGGAAAGTGGTCATAAAAACAGGCTTTTCAAACTTTCAGAGGATATAATCAGAATTTCTGTGATGTTTTCTAAAATTTTGGGTGTTATTTTACATTTACATTACTCTAGAGTACATCCATATCCATTTCAGAAATATTTTTGGGGAATAACACCTTTTTATAACATATTTTTCCAGGCATGTTTTTATGACCACTTTACCCCACGAGTGGTCACATTGAAAAAGTGTAATAAAAAAATAAACTAATGAATAAAAAGTGACATTTTATTATTTACAAACATTTTAAACAACCTTTGTAATAAGTTATCTGCCATTTTATTTTATTAAAGTGTAAATTTGTAATGTTAAAATTGTTTGTTGTTAAAATTTGGTTCTTCAAGGATTTTGATCACATCTGATTCTGGAAAAGTATAATGATTGCCAAATTTTGATTTATTTTTAACATATTTTAAGAAAAATAATCATGTTTTTTCCCCAATAAATTGCTTTATTGATTTCTTCATTTCATATCTTTGCAACACTCAAGGTCCTATAGATATGGTTTGAGATGTCTCAGGGTTGCAAAAAACCCGGGTTTTTTTTATAAAAAACCCAACCCAGCTGGGTTTTATTGGGTTTTTTCGGGTTTTATTGGGCTTTTTGGGTTTTATTCAATTTCTTGTTTTTTTAAGAAGTGGGGGTAGGGGGAGTCCCTTATTTTTTATAAGAAATCTTATTATATTTTTATTGATTAATTTAATATACAAGTAATTTTAATTGAAATATAAATAAATCAGTGTAAAAGTCTGGAAAAAAGCTTTTACTTCTGACATAATATAATATTATGTAATAACCACATATTTAAAAGTTACTTTAATAGCTTACGTTTTATCTGTATTCCTCACTAAGAACACATTTTTGAAACAAATCTTTAATCTTTTATTATTTATTAATCAAATAATGCTTTATAATATTTTCAACTATGTTTCATTGTATATTTTGAAAATATCCAACACTGTTTATTTTTATCAACAAGCATGCATCTATATGTAATAGGAAATGATATTTAACCCCCCCCCCTCCCCCACCCCAAAAAAACAACAACCCCAGGTTTAAGAAAACAAACCAAAACCGGTTTATTTGGGTTTTTAACCCCCCCCCCCCTCCCCTTTTTTTTGCCAATCCTGGTCAAAAGTGAATAAGTTAAATTTGTATCCAGTTGGGAATTTATGAAGTTTTAGATTGTTAAATCTTGATAAAAGACCTTGTCATTTTTTAGCTAATGCAAAAATGTTATGATTAGCTCTGTATATTGATTTTGGCTTCTTTTTTTCATAATATTAACAGGCTTTTTTTTAAAAAAAAGACTTTTTTTAAAAGCACATTATTTCATTTTGACTTTGTCAGATTTGGATTTGGCAGTACACCTACACAATAAGTTTTAATAGGACAGTGTAACCTCTTGAAACACAAATGTTAAAAAACTAATATAAAAGTTACTGAATATTAAGTAATATTATCATGAATTGTAAAAAACCCAATAAAACCCGCTTTAACGTGGGTTTTACCCAAAAAAACCCACCCGGGTTTTTTGGGGTAGGTGGGTTTTTTGCAACCCTGGATGTCATCTTTAGCGATTATAAATGGATTCAAAAGAGAATGTTGATTAAGGATATTTTGTTGTTGTTTTTTCTTCTTGAAAATTTAAGCAACTTTTAAGTATCCCATTCCTCTTGTTATTTTTGCAGATATAATGCTGTTTTTTCTGTCAATACTACCGCGATCTTGGGCTGGACACATTTCCTTTTCCTTTAAAACTATGTCTAACAATTCTATTCACATCTGAAATGAGTGTAGATAATGTTGCCAATGTAGCTTATTTTAATTTTTTTTTACATATTTTGCAGTCGGCTTTCTTGATACTGTTTCTTTAAAATTCCTTGTTTTTTTTAATGGGGGAAAATACACCTAGATCTAATGGTTGTAGACTATGACTATTGGTTGTTAAATTAGTTGATGTAACCTTTGCAAGCAATTTGGGTTTAAACTTAGCTAATTCATTCATTATTCTGAACCTATTAAAAATTAAACCTAACCTTTTTTAACCCCCATATTATAAACTATTATTAAATAATAACTATTTGCAGTTAGTTTTTAATAATTATTACTATTTAATAAACTGGCATTGTATATAATGAATAATTTAACTCAGATCAAATATCTATAAGTTAAGCCTAACCCTATGACCACTTTACCCCATGTAACTAAAACTATTATAAAATAAAATCTGTGATAAATATAACTTAGCTATAAATGAAAATATATTCTTGAGATATGTGAAAAGCTTTCTGAACTGCCAATTTAACAAAATTTGGGATAAACAAAATGCAGCTGAAAAGTTAATTAAAGAGTTAAAAGAACAAGGTGTAACAAAGACAGACAAAATGAGTGCTCAGTGGCTCAAACATGTTACTAAAAATGTTTTTTTGAGTGAGAAACTTTGATCAATACTTAATAAATCTAAAATTAAAAGAAAATTATTCAAATTTCTATATTAGTCGTCAGGATTTTAGCCCTTTTTATGAATTATGACCACTTTACCCCACCTGACCCTAGTTTCTGTAACTTAATTGTTTTTATTTAAACAGAGATGGATTTAAGCCCTATGATCCCGTCTTTGACTGTGCTCTTAAGCATTATTTTCTGCTTCATGGCTGGTTTCATTGCAGATTATAAAATATGCAAGGTACATATACATTTAAAAAAAATAAAATAAAATAAAATATTGAAATTTTATTAATCACATAAAATAACTTAAAAGCAGCTATTTATAAAAGTTTTGGTGTTACTACATTTTGGTATGTATAATTTAAAAATTAAATTTGATTATTTAGTTTTATGCACTATAAAATTACTGAAATTGCATTTTTAGCAATGTCTACATGGGGTGTCCATTACTGGAAAATGACTAATTAACCATCCAGTAATGGACTCCCTCTTAAAAACTTAAAAATAAATGAAATTTTGTAAATGGCCGTTAGTATATAAAATTCTAAGTTTTCTAATGCTTCTCAAATAAAAACATTCAAATTTTGCAAGAAAATAAATAATACATAAATTAATTAAACGAAGCCAGCTCTTAGCCTCTTCCTTAAGATTTTCACAGAAAAACAGTGAAACTTTGAAACATTATTTTCTGCTTCCTGATAGGTTTGATTAAAAGTGTCAACAATAACCCAGTTTTATAAAACATGCAAGGGGGAATTATAAAAAAAATAATTAAAGTTAAATATTTATTAGTTATTGTTTTATGAACCCAAAACATCAAGGGGTGTCCATTACTGGCACATCTACCCTATATTGCACAGACTATATATTTTATATATCCACAGCTGTCCAAATATCCAAATAAACTTTAGCTAAATTTTGTTAACGAATATCTAAGAAAATTATATATTAACGTTTATTAAATTAATTTGATACTAGTGTAAACGTTAAATACAGCAAAACATACCGGCATCTTAATATACGGAAAATATACTGTACTGCCCAATAACAATTTCTTCTCAATATAAATTGTGTCTTATATCTTCTAAAATAAACAATAATTCAAATGTGGTTACACACACGTCATGAAATTCCATAGATAGATATAGGAAGAATTTATTCCAAGTGAAATTCAAAGGACAAATAAATAATCAACAAGATGGATAAATCGACAATGAACATAAATCGACAGTGAAATCAGTCGATAATTTGATTAAATGTTATCGAATAGTTCGAATAGATTAAAAAAAAATGTAAAAAATCCATGGTTTCATTGTTTCTGATTCTTCCATGAATCAGCATTTAAAAATTTTTTGTTTCTTTATTTTACAACTCATGTGCTCGGGGGAAATAGGAAATAACATTAGCTTAGTTGAATCTTGATATTTCTCATTCTTTTATTCACTTTTCAACGAACCAGCCAATCATACATAAAGTAAACTTTTGTTGTTTATGTCCTGCCCATCCAACTTCAAAATTTGATAGAGGAGTACGGTTACTTAGCAAGCAAATTTAAAGTTTCTTACTTTATAAAACATGATAAAGTTTCAAACTGTATTGTAAATTTGTATCTAAATTTACTTTTTGTGCTTTATTAATGATTAGATTAGATTTAACTATGATAATCCAGAAACTTATAGATATAAAGTTGACGTCGTACTTCCATCTTCTGAAACAACACTTTTGCCAAAGGTAGGAAACTTCAAACATCATTATTCATTTTTATTGAAATAAAATACATGTTTAACTAGGAGGCGTTTTTATTTTATTTTTATTTATTAATTTTTTGTTACACTGTTCGAGTAAGACAGTTTACTAGAAATATTATAATATCAAATTTTAAAAAAAAGTGAAAGATTAACCATGTTCTGCAATACAAGTATTGCAAGTTATAAAAATAGGAGATATTGTTTAATACAATTATTAATATTAAAAAACTTTCACAATAAAATAAGCCACAAACATAATTTATATTATCTCATCAGAAACTTTTTTTATGTGTTTACCACATTTTAAAATTGATAAAAAGCAGTATAAATAGATAGGTTAATCTACTAAATTACATTGTTCGATGGATAAATAGGTAAAATACTTCTTTCATCTAAAAGTATTTACATTACAGAAAGTTATCACCTCTGCATATTTCTTCCAGAATGGAACCACACAAAATGACCTGGGAAAGATTAAAATAAAGCTAACATTTTAATAACATTCTTACATAGTTATGCTATTTATTAATTTAATGTTATTTATTAATTTTTTTTAATATTTATGTATTAATCTAGACCCACTTAATTTGTTTTACAAATGACCAGGTATTAAATTTCAAGCTTGAATCAGATGTTTTCTCAACATGTTTATAAACATTTTATCATGATTGTAAAATTGATTTATTATTACTTTTAAGCAGGGTTCGTTGATATATATCAATGGATATATATCCGATATTTATTTTTAAAATATCAAGATTTTTGATATTTTCAAATTCTTGATATTTATGTTCAAAATATCAAGATGTTTGATATTTTGTATATTTGATATTTAATTTCAAAATATCACCATTGTAGGTAATTTTGATATTTTCCACAGTCAAAGCAAGTGTAAATGAAATTTCCACCTGTTATTGACTGTGTCATTCTGTAGATAATGAACTTTTGCCTCTGTCAGTGACTTTTTTAGGAAAAGAAGAAAACAAATCTTTTCCAAGCTTTATGTTTGAAACTCTTATTTTTAAATGTAGAACTAATAATTATGTGAGACAGTTAATTCAGAATAGCCATTGAAAGATAAAATGTAATTTAGTTAATCATTTATATACAACCTGGGTTCGGTGATATGTATCAATGGATATCTATCCAGTATTTATTTTCAAATTATCAAGATTTTTGATGTTTTCATATAGTTGATATTTATTTTCAATATATCAATATGTTTCGTATTTTCTGCGCAAGATATTTTTGATATTTTCAGTCGTACTTCGTAATATTTCAGTGTAAATGAAATAAATTTTCAACTGTTTTTGAGTGTATGAATCTGTAGATAAAGGACTTTTGTCTCTTCTAGATGTGACTTATTTAGTCAAAAAAGAAAACAAGTATATTTTTCAAGCTTTATATTTGAAATTTTTATTTTAAATGTTAAACTAATAATTATGTGGGACACAATTCAGAACAACTATTGAAAGATAAACTGACAAATTTAAATAACCAATTATATACAGCTTCATTAGAAAAGAATCTTTTCTCAAGTTTTGGTTCAGTTGAGTTTAAACTATACAACATGTTATAAGACATTTTATACTTGCATTTATGTTAAAATTTTTCAATTAAACTTTTTTGTATTTACAATTTTGTTTTAAAAAATCTGATTTTTTTTTTTTTTTTTAATACTTGATCTTGATACTGAATGCTATCATTAGTTTTTCTTTATAAGTGTATAAAGCAAATTGTTATTGTTTTTGAATTTTTCATCTTCAATTTTGTTCTAAGTGGAAAACAAAAAAAGAAAGAAAAGAAAAAGAAAAATGCATTTTTAGAATATTGTTTCATTAAGTTTTCATGTTAAGTGCAATATATTTTAGTTTATAATCTATATTATGCTCAAAAACATTTATTATTATCAGTAAGTTGGCTGCTTTGAAAATATCGGATACATATCCAAAATATCGGATATATATCAAAATATCGGATATTTTCGAAAATATCATGATATTTACGAACTCTGCTTTTAAGTTTTGACTATGAACACTACTAGTCAAAACCTTTCTGTTTATCCTCTTTTTCTTTCCAGGTTTATTAATAATAATGTTGTGAAAAATACTACTCGAGCAGACTTTCGTATGGCTCCTCACGTTTTCAGGCAAAAAGTAAATTTTGCATTTTATTATAACATTTACTATTAGAATTTTATTTTTATTTGATATTTAATTTTCATCGTATCATTGTATAATAATGACAGCAGTATCTACATGTATCTTTAAATTTTGTTATGAAAAAAAGGAAAAATGTTTTTATAGACATATAATGTAAAAAAATATTCACATTCAAATATTCATATATCATTATCTCATAAATCTTACCTTTTAGAACCAAAGAGATAAAATCATGTTTATGTTACATCTATGTTGTCTTTAATAATAGTGATTTATTAACTTTGAGATTAACATTAATTTCTTAAATATAAATTGGAAAACTATACAGAACATCCTCTCATATTGCTGACCAGCTAATAAGTAAAACAGTACAAATATCGTTCTTTTATGGCCAAAACTTACTGAATTATGTTACTTTGAATTTTCAGAATTTTTTAGCTCTGAAAACAGAAAAATGTATATTTTGTGCCAGAAAATGCTGAAAATTCATAGAATGCAAAGTACGTATCATAACTTAGTAAGTTTGTGTGGTAGAAGAATGGAATTTTTACAGTTTACTTGTTAGAGCAGAAAGAACGTTTTAGTACTACAGTAAACATCTTCCAATACGGCGAATAACCGGTGATATTGCAATCACAGTTCTGGATCGCTACGATCTCACATATTATGAAAAATCGACATGCCGGTAGCGAGAAACAATGGCGTTTTCATGTATTTTGCCGTTGACTTGGAGAGGGTAAAAACAAAGTAGGTCATGTTGATAAACTAAACTTATTTTTACAAAAACTAACATTTTTAGTTAACATGACAACAAGCAGCCCCTTTTTTAGCCTCTCCATGGCATTACAAAAGATTCAAAAACAGTCTGTCTAATCAATACCGGGTCAGGGAAAATTTAAACAAAATTCACCGGCAATGTACCAATCAAAATCTGACCAAAATGTATTTAAATCCACATCAATTCTTTTGCTGCTTCAGTGAGCGTGACATATTCAGCCTCCATAGTAGAGAGGCTAATACATTTTTGCTTAAAGGTTTTCCAAGAAATTGGCGCCCTATCTAAAAGTAAAATGTGACCTCCTATGGAGACCTGATTGTCACAATTTGCAGCAAAATCAGAATCTGAATAACATGAAAGTTTTAGCTCATTCACTCTGGATAATTCTAATTTAAAGTTTTTAGTGTACTGTAAATAGCTTCTTATATCTGGGCTGGACTGAAATTGAGAAAGTAGATTTACAGCATACATAATGTCAGGTTGTGTTCGACCTGCAATAAAACTCAAACAACTAATTAGGTTTCTATAGGGATATTTAGACATTTCATCAATCTCTTGTTGATTAACAGCACAGTCCAATTTTGACAAGATTGTTTCAACAATTCATATTTAGACAACAACTATGTTCAACAATTTATATTTAGAATACAAATCACAAATTTCTCTATATATGAAATCTGGTGAATAAACAATTTGTCTTCACTTTCCTCAAATTCTATACCCAAGAGTTTTCTTGTTTTCCCTAGAACCTTTAAATTGAAAAAACTCTTTAGTAAACCTACACTAAATTCTAGGTCTTTCTCAGTTCCACCAAATATTATAATATCATCAACATACAATAAAAGGACAAGTCTATTTTCAAGAGTATAGACACAGTGACACCAGTTTAGTTTCTGAAAATTTAATTTTAAAAGTGCATCATCTATTTCAAGGAACCATTGTCTTCCACTTTGGTGGAGACCATATAATGATTTATTTAACTTACAGACTTTTCCAGATTCTACTGTAAAACTTCCGGCTGCTGCATATAAATTACTTTATCCAAATCAGCATATTAAATATGCATTATTAACGTCCACCTGTACATTTAACCATTTAAAAAGGCATACAAAAATACTAAAAAACAATCTTATAATAGAAAAATTTACTACAGGACTAAAAACTTCATCATAACTTAAACCCTTAATCTGGCTAAATCCCTGAGTCACAAGGCGTGCCTTAAATCTGACAATTTCATTTTTTTCATTTCTTCTTATGGTATAAACCCATCTATTACCCAGAATTTGTGCATCGTCGGGTGGCTCTACCAAATACCAGACTTTACAGTCAGTGATGCCGCTGTACTTGAAAAAACCTGGGTTCCCGGGACACAGGATTTCCAAAAATCTGGGTCCCTTTTTTACAAAATCGGGTCCCCATCAATAATAATTTATATTTTAAAGGAATAAATGAAACGTTTATTTATAAGATAAATGAAATGCATTAATTATTGTTTTAATAATAATTAAATAATGAATTAAAACCAGTATTATTTGCACTCAAATAAGATATTTTTAAAAAAATATTAAGAGAAATTTTCTTTACTTTTTTAAAAGTAAAAATGCAAGATACAATTTTAATTGTAAAATAATGTTTATTTGAGAGTAGAAGATATCAAGTTCCACTAACAAGTATCACTAATGTTTGCATTTCTTTTAAAAAGGAGCAAGATGGGTTTATTGAAAAATATATTTTTGCTGAAAAAAAAGAATACTTATGTTAAGTAAAGGGGTACTTTTTGTTGAATGAATGGGTGCTTTCATTATACTTCCCACTGAATTATTTGTCAGCATAGATCTGTGTTGGAATCAGACATTTTCCTTGGAAGGGAAATTTACATCTAAATCATTGATAAGCATCAAATCCTAAATGTTCTGAGGGCGGGAGACATTTCAATGCAGTAAGAAGGAGGAAGGGGGGTGATTTTTCACTGGTCCACCTACTGAATACATTATCAAAGTACACTGAAATCATGCTGTATTTTTAAGAATCTCATTAAAAAAAATTAAATCCCATTTTATGAATTTTCTACCTATAAGTTTAGTTTGCACATCTTTTTTGGTGCTTTGACTAAATTCACGTTTTTTCTGCGTTACTTTGATGAAATTCGCGGTTTTTCCGCGATCCTTTTGTCGAAATTCGCTATTTTTTCACAAACCTGTCACGAAAATCGTGTTTTTTCTGCGATACTTTGACAAAATTCGGCTTTATTCTGCAATTTTTTGACGAAATTCGCTATTTTTTCACAATATTTTGATGAAATTTGTGCTTTTTTCGCGATCCTTTGACAAAAATCGGCTTTTTTACGCTATTTTTGAGAATATTCGCTATTTTTGGAGGATCCTTTGATGAAATATGCTATTTTTTGAGGACATTCGCTATTTTGGGGGAATCCTTTGACGAAATACGCTATTTTTTCGCGATCCTTTGACGAAAATCGGCTTTTTTCTGCGATATTTTGATGAAATTTGCGCTTTTTTCGCGATCCTTTGACAAAATTCGGCTTTTTTCCGTGATTTTTTTGACGAAATTCGCGATTTTTTAACGAAATACGCTAATTTGTCATGGCTTTTTTATGAAAATCGCGTTTATTCGCAATATTTTGATGAAATTTGCGCTAATTTCCGCGATATTTTGATGAAATTTCCACTTATCTCTGCAACTTTTTGACGAAATTTGCTTTTTTTTTTGCGATCCTTTGACGAAATACGCTATTTTTTCACAGCGCTTTTAAGAAAATTGCTGTTTTTTCGTGATATTTTGATGAGATTTGCGTTCTTTTCGAGATTCTTTGACGAAAATTGGCTTTTTCCGCGATTTTTTGACATTATTACGCGTCCCGTGGGATGCGTAAGAGCTATATTTTTGCGTCCCGTGTCCGATTTTTCGCATAATTTACATGCTATAGCACGTCTGCGGCATCCCTGACAGTCATACATGACCTTCATCTCTTAATTCATAGCTTCCTCCCATTCAGATGCTTCGGGTGTTTTAGTAGCTTCCTTGTAACTTGTAGGGATTTTTACCTCAACTAAGTTAACCTCTGTGTTTGAAAATTTTGAAACTTTACCAGATTGAATATTTTTACCACTAAAATCAAAAAAATCATAATAATATTTTATGTTGTTATCTGCACAGTCAGGGTTCGTTGATATATATCAATTGATATATATCCGATATTTATTTTGAAAATATCAAGATTTTTGATATTTTCATATTACTTTGATATTTATTTTCAAAATATCAAGATGTGTGCTATTTTCAATATTTTTCTATATTTGATATTTATTTTCAAAATATCACTGTGCAAGATATTTTTGATATTTTCAGTCAAAACAAATGCAAATGAAATTTCTAACTGTTGTTGACTGTGTTGTTCAGTAAATCATGAATTTTTGTCTCTGATAGTGACTTTTTTAGCTGAAGAAGAAAACAAATATCTTTTCCAAGCTTTATGTTTGAATTTTTTATTTTTAACTGTGGATTATGAGGGACATAATTAAGTCAGAACAGACAATGAATAATAAACTGTCTAATTTAAATACTCAGTTATATATATATATATATATATATATATAGCTTCATTAGAAAAGAATATGTTCTGGTATTTAGTTTTGTTTAAACTGTACAGCATGTTAGGGATTTAAAAAATGTTAAAAATTTTCAGTTAAAACAATATTATGTATTTAAAATTTTGTTTTATGAATTTGATTTCTTGATAACTGATACTAAATCCCACAGCTTTTTTTTTTTTTTTTTTAATGTAAGTACGTAAGTCAAATTGTTTCAGTTTTCAGTTAGTTCATCTTCAATTTTGTTAAGTAAAAAAAAGAAAAAAGTGTGTTTAGTATATTGTTTTAAGTTTTCATGTTAAGTGCAATATGTTTTAGTTTCTAATGTAATATTATGCTTGAAAATATTTATTATCAGCAAAGTTGACTATTTTGAAAATATCGGATATATATCGAAAATATCGGATATATATCAAAATATCGGATATATATCAAAATATCGGATATTTTTGAAAATATCATGATATTTACGAACCCTGTGCACAGTATTTGATTGTATCATTCGAAGATCTCAATTTAACTTTAGTTCCCTCAATGCCATAATAAATATCCATTCTAGCTTCATTTCTACAAGGAACAGCAGTTCGTATCTAATTAATGGATGAGCAACGATTTAAACCTGAGCTATCACTCGATTTAGAATCTAAACTTCTAGTTTTAACAGGACTAACCTGACTCTGAGTACCGCTTTTCCTTGTTTTGGATGGGCTATTACATCTATTTTTTGATTCAATAATATCGTCTATTATAGGAAAAATATCTCCATCCTCAGGAAAGTTAAAATATGAGAAAGAATGAAAATTTTGTTTAGAGTCATTTATGGCATCAACCCCTTTTTTACTTTCATCAAACCTTACATTTATAGTTTCATAAATTCGTTGCTCGCCTATTATCTATATCCAGTAACCTTTAGTGTGCTGTGCATAATCGCATATTATACCTAGTTTTGCTCTCATATTGAGCTTTTTCCTGTTGACTTATTTTTCAGGGTATAAACTGTGATCTTTCTCGAAAAATCATCTATAATGGACAAAAAATACCTACTTCCCCCATGAGATGTAATGGGTAAAGGCTCACATAAATCCATATGCAGCAGCTGGAGAGGAGATTTAGACCTTATATGACCTATTGGTTTAAATGACACTCTTTTTGATTTAGCCAATTTGCAGGAAATACAATTTTCAGTCAATTTAGGTAGCATAGGTAAACTGTTAACAATTTTTTGTTTACTCGCGTTTACAACATACTCTCTGTTAATATGGCAGAATCTTTCATGCCATAATTCATTAACATTTATTTTTTCTATTTGATTTGCTGAAAAATTGACTGAATTGTTATTTCCCTCACATTTAGTTACATACTTAGAAGGTTTCAAAAAATAAAGGTCATGCTTTCTTAATACATAAAAGAGCTCATTACCATTTTTGTCATATACAAAAATTTTACCATTTTTACCTACAAAACTAATCCCTAATTTTTCTAATTTAACTCCAGACAACAAATTTCTTCTCAATTTAGGATTACATAATACATCTTTCAAAATAATATGATTAAATTTACCATTTTTACACTTTATTAAAAACTGAATTGTTCCTTTTCCCTCAACTAGACATTCTCTCTCACCAACTGCGAGAGACATGTGCAAATCAGATACTGGCTGAAAATCGAAAAACAAATTTCTATTGCTACAAAAATGGGCTGTAGCTGCCGTATCAAAAACCCATTGGGTATTACCATAGCCCAGATCTGATGAATTTGCCTCGCACAGTTCAGGAGAAAGTTCTATTAAACTACATTCCAGTTCAGAGAAGATACAATTAAACATTTTACATTCAACATTACTAGTTTCAGATTGAGAAGATTTCTTTTGAAAATTACTTTTAGAATTAGGTCTATTTTGAAATTTATTTTTCACATTAGCGTTAGATCTATAAAAATTACATTTACTATCTTTTTCAAAATTACTTTTACTAACTATTTCACAATTACTTTTACTTTTAGAATTTTTGATAATTAGATTTACTTAATTTGAGCTTACAATTAGAAATTACATGACCATACATTTTACAATAAAAACAAGGGCCAATTTTGTGTTTACCTGGTTTAACAAATGATTCACTGGAAAAAGCTGCATTTACATCAGATAAATCTTTTTGAGACAGGCGTAATCGGTTTTCTTCCAGCAGGAGCTCAGATTCTATTTTATCAGGCATAAAATCCACATCCTTCCACCGGTAGATGGCTTGGACGGTAGCTCTAAATTCATCCGGAAGACTCCGTATCATTTGATAACCTACATAAAGTGACTGTAGCTGATGACCCACGTCACGAAGACGTTCAGCTGCCTGCTTGACACGACACAAAAAAAGTCCCAAATTCTCACCCGGAACATACTTGGTACCAAAAAAAACATCAAGTAACTGGATCACATGGGCTCTTGTTGTTGGCTCGAAGTGGTCATGCAAAATTTTCCATGCTTTAGCTTCATCTGTCGTACTGGATATCAGCGGTCTAAATTCTGAACTAAGAGATTGATAAATAATGGTGTAGGCTCTATTTCTTCTTAATTTCAGGTCTTGCTTCTCTCTCCATGTCAGGTCAGTTGCTTCTGGCTCCAGGGATGTAGTGGTATATGGTGGTATACGCCATATACCTTCTGGATTTTTTTAAGGAACACCGTATACCCTCTGTTTCTCAAAAAAGCTATAGTATATACACTATAGAGTATACCATCTGCCTTGAGCGTATACCCTCTGCTTAGAGTGTATGCCCTCTGTTTTTTTTACGACTACACCACTGTCTGGCTCTATTTTTGATTTACCAGCAGCTGATTCTAGCGTTTTAGAAGGTGACTTTTGACTCTCCAAAATATCATTCTGGTCTGGCTTATCACTTATGACAGTCTTATCAGGTGGCTTGTCCCTTTCCCCCGTCTCCTTAACAAACTCCCAGGCTTCATAGTGTACTAATAATACCTTGACCTCGTGTTTCCAGGACTCCCAGTTACTACTAGTGAGCAGGGTGATGTTTTGTTGCAACTCCATCAGCCCCCATCAAAAGGAAAATTTCTATCTCGGCAACCGGCGAAACTACAGGAGGACAAAAAGTTCGTTCAAGAAAAACGGAAAAGTTCACAAATGACAACAAGACATCTTTTTCACTTCCACATTTTCAAAACTTCACTAAAAAGATGGTTATTTAATGGGTCTGGGCCCATAACCATTGCTATTTTTAATAGCATAAAACTTCATCTTAACGGCAGAGATCAGTGAAAGTCTAAAAATAACGTGAAGTTGTGTGGAAGGCTTAGTGAAGAAGCAGAAAATTTCTAGTAATCTTATTTATTAATGACGACAACATGATGATATTTACAAGATGGAAAATTAACAAGCATAACTTTGCTTGAACTAAATAAACTTAAAATAAAAACTAAATAAAGCTTAATTAAATATTGCTAGCATCTATCGTAGCTAATCGCTACTACGCCATAACAAAATACAAGAGCTGCTCACAAACATGCAGCTATGGCGAAGGCAAAGTTCATCAATTTCTTTCAGTCATTTATACAAACAAAAATACAAAATTTCTGCATATTAAGTGATGCCATTCCTAGAAACGAAATACAGTATGGAACCATTTATCCGGAAACCAGTTAACCGGAAAACCAGTTATCCGGAATGATATTTCTGATAGACTGATTTCAGAATCTTTGCAGAAAAAGGTGTCATACACTGCCAGTTTGATGTAGGCTTTGCTGGAAACAATTGTATAATTTTATGACAACATACTAGTATTTGAAATGAAAACATATTTAGTTGTATTTTAGATGTTTTAATTTTTATACAGAGGAACACAGGATAATTTTTGTTACTAAGGGATTCCCATAAATTACCTTCTTTTAAACTCTGGTTTACTTTTGATCTTTCTTGCATTGATTTTTAATACAAGTAATCTAATAATTTAAAATCAGAAATAATGCCACAACCACACATATTCCACAAAACTTATCAAATGGATGCTGCTTTAATGCACAACCAGTTAACCGGAAAAACCAGTTATCCGGAATACATCTGACCCCAAGCATTCCGGATAAATGGTTCTGTACTGTACTACACAAACATCGCAAATGCCATTGGCTCAAACGCTTCTTACCTCATGCCCAGCCCTGTGACATCAAACGTACGAATGACAGCCGTGAATAGCGAATAAGCGGTCATATTGCAATCACGGTTCCGGATCGCTACGATCTCACTTATTATGAAAAATCGGCATGCCGGTAGCGAGAAGCAATGTCATTTTAATGTATTTCGCCGTTGACTTGGAGAGGGTAAAAGCAAAGTAGGTCATGTTAATAAACTAAACTTATTTTTACAAAAACTAACATTTTAAGCAGGGTTGCTGGCTTTTAGCCAGGCCAAAAAAAGCCGGCCGGCTTTTTTTGGTTTTAACCACTTAAAAAAAGCCGGCTTTTATTGAAAAAAGCCAGTTTTAATTTTTTAAAGTTGGTTTACAGTAAATTTGTTTTAAATTTGGATCAATTAATTTTTAATACACTTATAACTATTTTCTACTAAAAAAATAATAGATTTCTATTAAATTTTATCAAATAAATAAGTCTTTATAACTTCTAGAAGACAACTGTGACAACCACATTATGTCTGAAAAAAAAAAAATATATAAACATTGAAAAGTATATAAGTTAGGCTCCGAACTGGTGTTTTGAAATTCTATATTATATAGCTCCACATATACTACACATTTTAAAGATTATATTTAATTAAAACTGTTCATATGTATCTCATCAGTTTAAGGCTGTTCTTAACTTAACTACTCTGCTCAACAAGCGCAAAATGTTTTGACACATTTACAAATTCATTTTTTAACGGAAAGATGTAAAATTAGAAAGCCTGACCATGGAAGCGATTTGGAATCGAACTGTGTTTTCCATTTTTTGATCCATCAATTACCTATTGAGTTATAAAGAGATTTTGATCATGTGACAAACATGTTTTTTCACCCTTTTCTGAGTGGTTTCTTCTTTTGTGCAGAAATTCGGTTCGAAACGCTCACTTTGACACTATTTTCTGAAAAATCTATAGCGTTTGCAAAAAAACCCAGAAAAAACAGTGCAATTACATTGTTTCTGAACAACATCTGCTAGTTTCATGCATTTCTGGACAAAAATAAATTAAAACTTATGTCAGAAAGTTGCCCTTTTGGATTTAACAGCCTTAATGACAAAATGTAACACATCAAATTGGAAACAAGGAATTAGAAAAGATGTTTTATTTGAGAAGAGTGGTACATGAGTGTATAAAAAATAGAGCATTTAAACAAGAAAAAAAAAAAATCTCAAAATTTTGAAAAGCTTCTTGCTATGCATATTCATGCATATGCTATTCATAATGTTTTTAATAGTGAGAAATGGTGGTGTTTTTATTAATATGACTATGTATAATTTTAAATGTTTGCTAGAAATAAAATAAGACTTGTATATTAATAGCTCTTAAAATTAAGTAATAAAACATATAATTAAGTAACCATTGCCCTCTTTAATTTTATAAAGCAGTAAAAATGAAAAAATTGGCAGTTGGTATGGCCCTTTTAAAATTTAGCTGACATATTTGCAATTCTGAATACAAATCACTGGCAAAATCATCTAAGTTTTATTCCAGTATTAATGTCCTCATTACTGAGAAATTGGGTTAGTTATTAAACTGTAAATCAATTAAATGTCATTAAAACTAATTAAAAACACTTTAAAATGTATAGTTTATAATTACAATGCTTTATTGTATAAAGGCCAATTATGGCCAAAAAAAGCCAATTTTGGCCAAAAAAAGCCGGTTAAAACTAATAAAAGCCACCGGCCTGGCTTTTTTTAATTTTAGCCGGCTTTTTTGCAACCCTGATTTTAAGTTAACATGACAACTCCTATAATCTGCGGATTATACGTTAAAAAACTTCATTTTCCTTGTAATGCGGATTATTCACCGCTGTGGATTATCTGCGAGTTTTTTTTCTTATGCGATACTTTCCTAAATGTCAATAAATATAAATTTTTTACGCAAATTTACAAATACCTTTCTTAAGAATCAACAGATGGCGCTAACTGATTCATATTCACCAGGTGATGAGAATAATCCGTTTCAGCACCAGTCAGCTAATCGCTTCTGCGTAAGAGTTTATGAGTTCAATTCCCGCTGGTTCCATTGCACACACACTTTGTGTGGAACTCCCAGGGTGTATTTCTCTTGTGTTGTAATATTTCCTTGTGCTATCTTGTCTCTGACTTATAAGCAGGCTCCCATGTCAAGCACACAAGTCGTATGTTTGTTATTCAATAAATAAATCCATTTCAGATTCTGTTTCTTCTGATTTTGATTGATTTAATTAAATTATTTTATTATTAAAAGTATCCTATTGTTTATGTCTATATAATAAATTATTAAGTATTGTTTATATTTTTGCTGTACAAGTTTGTGATGTAACGTAATGGGCAAGTTTCTATTTTCATTATTATAATTTTTGAATAAATATTAAAAACAGTGCAACTTATTAAATCTGCATTAATTTTCAAATGAAGTCCTGTAATTAAATTAAAACATCTTTTCATTCCATATGTTCTTTATTTATTTTTTATCGGGAAATATAATATTAGTGTAATCTTGGGTAATGCTTGCTTGATTTTCAATATTTTTCTCGTAGTTTGGTAGATGGCGCCATCACTGTGCAGATGTTAAAAGCATATAGACATAGACTCGTTAAGACCGAATCATATTAAAATAAAGATAAGACAAAAAAGAACTAGTTTAAGGAATTTATATTTCATTTAAATAAATTATTAAGTATTGTTTATATTTTTGCCATACAAGTTTGTGATGTAACATAATGGGTATGTTGCTATTTTCATTATTATAATTTTTGAATAAACATTAAAAATAGTGCAACTTATTAAATCTGTGTTAATTTTTATATGAAGACGTTTGATTAAATTAAAACATCTTTACATTTCATATGTTTTTTATTTATTTTTTATCAGGAAATATAATATTAGTGTATTCTGGGATAATGCTTGCTTGATTCTCAATATTTTTCTCGTTGTTCGGTAGATGGCGCCTTCGCTGCAGATGTTAAAAGCACATCATATAGACTCATTAAAGCCGAATTATATTAAAATAAAAATAAGACGAAAAAAAGTAGTTTAAGGAATTTAGATTTCATTAAAACATATATAATTAATTTTATGTAATTAACTTATTTAATTATAATTTTTATAAGTAATGTAATCCTTCCAAGTTTATTCTTACTTGTGTGTACTTAATAGAATTGCAAATATCTTTGTGCTGAATTTTCTGTTTTTTATTGATTTATCTATCAAGTGGTATATTAAATACAAACTTTAAAAATTAAAACATTTTACACTAGATTCAATATTTTTTCCCTTGTGGCTCAATGTTAGTCCTGTGTATCTTATCATTTTTTTAAGTGAAAATTTCATATGCGGATTATACGATGTTTTTTTTCCCAAAATACAGGGTGTTTATAAAGTCCCGGACCCATTTTGATGTTTAATAACTCATAAAATAATAAAGATAGATTAAAATTAATAACATAAATGGTTAGATAGACTCAAAAAGTTTCATGACCCTTGTCAATGAACTTCCACATGTGCCCCCTTTATCGCACGGAGAATATCAAGTCGATAGTCAATTTCACGCCAGGTAGCGGGATGCATGTCGGCATCCACAGAGGCTATTGCGGTTGTAATTCTGGCTTTTAAGTCATCAATGTTCAACACTATCCTCCTGTAAACATTGTCCTTTACAAATCCCCAAAGGAAAAAGTCCAGCGGTGTTATATCTGGTGATATGGGTGGCCAAGGAATTGGACCTCCTCGCCCAATCCATCTTCCTGGAAAATGGTCATTCAAAGAAGTACGAACGATGGTACTCCAATGAGGTGGTGCACCATCTTGTTGCAAAATGACATGTGGCTGAAGCTCTTCTAGTTGTAGAAATATGAAGTTTTCCAGCATGTCTAAGTATACGACTGATGAGACCGTCTCTTCTGTAAAAAAGAAAGGCCCAATGACTCGATCGTACATTAGTCCACACCACATATTAATCTTTGGGGAATCCCTTACTGCCTCACGGTATTCATGGGGGTTTTCAGATCCCCATATGTGCACATTATGGCGATTAACAATGCCAGAAACATGAAAGGATGCTTCGTCGGAGAACATTATGCGCTTCAGAAAATCAGCATCATCTCCTATTCTCCTTAACATATCTGTTGCAAAGGCCATCCTCCTAGGCCTATCGTCCGGTTCCAAAACTTGAACAATTTGAACTTTGTATGCATGCAGTCTTAATTTTTTCTTAATAACCTTGTACACCGTCGAAATTGGCATGTCCAATTCTCTTGCCGCTGATCTCACAGATCTTCTAGGATCTTCCAGATCTTCAATTCTTCTGCAGTTTCTCTGTGCTTGCACTATCGATATTGTTTCTATGAACCACCATAAAATCTGTGTTTTCTCTTGTGGTGTATGCATTCTCCTTAATATCCGCTCAAATAAAACATCACATACAAAAGTAATATAGAACAAACACATCAAAAGTAAACATAACATTGCAATAATTGCCAAAAACAAAAGAGAGAAAAATGCAATTAATAAGCAGACGATATTTAGAAAAGTACAGATATTTAGACTGGAAAATGAAATTATCTGAAATTAATCACACCCTCAGACGATATTTACAAAAGTAAAGATATTCAAACCTGAAAAGGAAAATATATGAGTTATTCCATCAATAAATGCCATAAGTTTGTTTATATCTTCATTATTTTATGAGTTATTAGACATCAAAATGGGTCCGGGACTTTATAAACACCCTGTATCATGAAATTGACACCTGCGGATTATAGGCAGGAAATTAGGGTACTTTTGCTGCTCTTTCAAAAATCCAGCATAGTCTCAGACCCGATGATGCCGGATTTTTGAAGTTATATTGTAGTTAACTATTTAAAAGCATTTAATAATTGGTTTTTGTTACATAATGGCATAATGCATTCGGCAGTAATAATAGCATCTTGCACTTGCCCCACACGAGGGGGGGGGGGGAGGGAAACAGAACTTCTTATTAACAAAACAGGTGGACAACAACATTCTTTCTCTTTTGTTTACTAGTAAACAGAAGGATCATTTCAAACATACTTTGTGTATGGTTTCTCGAACAGCGAAGTATATATGCATTAGTGATGCATATATGAGATAATGTTTGAAACTTACTCCTTTAGAGGAAAGCAATATTTCTACAATGTGTATTGCAGGCACTTCTTAACTGCAAAATTTATTCTTTATATCTCAGAAGTTGTGTGTTTTATAGAGGATTGCATTATAAAGATTGTCTACTATAATACATTCACAACAGATGATATACCTGCTATTGAAGGGAACCTGTCTGTAATGGATTTTCTTTTCTTTTATTCAATTCTGCCTTAGAGGATTTTACTGTATAGAATTTTTCAGACTTAAGTCTCCAAACCATGGAATATGGATTAATGATAACTCAGACATTTACGTGCAAATAGAGATTCATTAAAAAATAAGTATAGTTCCCATGGGCACCGGCAGAAAGGAATCTAGGGACGGGTGGTACTTTGAAACAGATGTGCTTGTACAGCTCAGTCTCTTTTTTAAAAATAAAAAATATTATGTATGAAGAAAAGACTAAAATAAGTATTTATGTTAGAACTCCTTTCCTTGTACAATTTTTAACCATATTGGGCTAAAATTCTATGTTTTGTAGAAATTCAGTTAGGTTGGGTCAATTAAATTTTTGTACATGCCCGTGTTGAGCTACAGCTGAATTTTTAGCTTTTATACTGGGCTGTGCTGGGCCAATAATTTTTTTTTATGGGCTGGGCCAGACCAAATTTTTATACTGGGTCGGCTGGGCAAACAAAAAAAATTCTATGGCTGGGCCCAGGCCTGGAAATTTTGGCCCTTACAAAATTCTAATATGTATAATATATTTCTTTATATTTTTAATTGTTTTTTTATTTTTAGGAAATATATGATGCAATTGTACAAGATGTAAGAAATGCATCATCTACAATAAAAGTGTTAAGACTTTTGGTAAAAGAACCAGGATTTTCTTTTAAAGCTGGTCAATGGTAATCAATCTTTTCTGTTCACTCAAAATAAAAATGAGTGAACATTCACTCTGTCGCAGAGTCAAAATATGCCCAACCTCTTTAGAGTGACTATTCACGCTGAGCAAAAGTGAAATTTTTGATTCTCTGAAAGAGTGAATACTCACTCCTGGGAAGTGAATATTCGCTCTAAACAGGTGTGAATAATCACTCTTTCAGAGAAGTAGACTATTCACTCTTGCTAAAGGAGTGCATTTTTTCATCCCTGGTAGCAGTGAATAGTCACTCTTTCATAGGAGTGAATGTTCAATTTTTATGCAGTGAATTATTTTTTTGTTGTTGTTGTTGTTTTATGGGCATTTTAAAAGAATTACATCTTTTAGAGCATGCAGTGAAAATAAATACAAGATATTTAAATACAAGAAATATTATAAATTAAATATGAGAGGTAGAGATTGGAATAAAATACTTTATTGACAATATTTTTTTTAATCATAGTTTGTAACATTAATAGAACTTTTAAAGAAAAATTCAATTAAAGTTACATGTGAATTTAATTAGATTACTGACAGAGACAAACTAAAATATTTTATTACAATCTTATCCCTTGTGTTTGCTTTCATTGCATGCCCTATAAATATATGATAATTTTAAAATGGCCATAAGGGAAAATAATTAACCGAAATCTTAATCAGTAATATTATTTTTTTCTTTTCAGATACCCATTTAGTATTTTAATAATTCTCATGATGTAAATTAATTATGTTCTTTTTTTTTTTTCATGTGTAATTCAAATTTGAATATTTAGATCTCAGTATTCATTGCTATTGAATTTAAATCTAATCAAATGTTATTGTTTACTGTATTTTAGTTACTTTTAAAGTTTTATTAATAACTGTATAATTGTCTAATTGATGAATGTTATATGATTAACAATGTACGATTTCATTTTAAGTGTTGTTTTAACTATAAAATCTTATCCTTTTACTGTAGTTTTTAGCAAAATATCGATATTTTGGAGTCCTATTCTTCTAAAATATTTTTTAGTTTTCCACTTCAGAAACAACATTTATCAACTGATATCTTTTTTTAATAAGTTCTAAGCTTGATCTAAATATTAAGAATGTGTAAGTTTTTTTATCTGTTGTGATTTTTCATTGTTTTATTAAATATGAACATGGAGTCTAGAATTTTATATTCTCTCGAATATGCATATATTTTTCTTTTAAACATATTCCTTAACTTAATCATGATTTCGAATTTTCTTCTACTGTTGTTGAAAAACAGACATTAATACAATGCTTATTTATAGAACAACATGGTAAGCCATATTTATTTAAAATTTTTATTCCCATATATATTGTAATTTGTGAATATGAGCTAAATAGATTCGGTATATTTTATAGGAAAAGATTAATCTGGGAAATTAGAAAAAAAGAAGGAAATATAAAACGAAAAGAAATGACTACATATGTACAGTTCTTATTGTTTGAAAAACATTTTTAATGTAAAAGTAGTTATTTAGCTCTTAAAAATATATTCAATCTTACATTGTATTAGTGATACAGTGAAATTAAAAAAATATATACTAAAGCAGTTTTTTCTATTACCATCAGGCGTAAAAAACACTTTATTTCAATGCTTAAATATCATGTTTTATTTTTTAGTTCCAATAATTACATGTATCAAAAACGTAGAAAATGCGTTTACAATAGAATGAAATTTAATAACAGATTCAGAATATCTATTTATATCTATATCATGTTTGATCAAAATCACAAACAGCAAAAAAATGCTTCCACACAATTTTAAAAAATAAATATACCAATTAGAAAAACACTAAAAATAGTAATTAGTATTTTGTAATTGTACTATTAAATGACAACAAACTACAATAGATAATTTAAATGCATTATTAGATTTAACAATTTCTCAAAAATCTCGCCATATGTTATATGAAATTCCTATTATTTTATAAATTTGGCAAATGTTTAATCTTAAAATATTGGTATGAAGATTTAGAATTTTAAATAATAATTTAAAATATTATTAATTATAAAAAAAAATCTTTCAAAAGTTTCACTACTGTAATATAAAAAAGGCATTTTCCCAGTATAATGCTAATTTCTAATCTGAAACCATTTCGTAATGTCATATTTAACTACAAAATAATAATGATGATAAATACTGTAAGTGTATATCAGAAAACAGTATCAGAACAGTACATCAGAAAACAGTAAAAAGCCAAAAAGAAAAAAAAATCCAAATCACTGTCTCAACACATTTTCAATCTCAAATAATGGCAAATTAATGTTTACATTCTACTATGAATGTAGACATGAATCAGTCTCTGTGTCAGCATTTTGTTTTGGAGCGATTAAGATATTTTACATCATAGTATCGAATAGGAAAAAATCGCTTCTGAAAACAATTCCAGATCAGTCTTTTTCTATATAACTTAAAACTCATGATCATAACATATAAAACTACAGGAATAAAAGATTAAAATTAACTAAGACTTACCTTTACATTCCATAAATAATCACTTCAATAATATCCGTGTATTTTAATCCTAAAATGGTGGGCGTCTTTTTCTTATCTAAAAAAAACATTGTAGACTTGCTGTTCTGATTGGCTGATGGTTAATACCAATAAATACAATACTCATTCCTTCTTAGAGTGACTATTCCTATTCACTCTTCAAAAGGAGTGCATTTTAGTACCAAATCAGTGTAATTTCCAAGGTTACATTATGAAATGGAGTTTTTGAAAATTAAGAAGTGACATTTTGGTGCTTTTCATTATTTTACTTCATATATATTGGTTCAAAGTAAAACAGAAATTTTTTAAATGTATAATGCCAGTCTTTCACTGTCGTCAGCAGAGTGAGATATTTCACTCTCGACAGTGGAGTGAAATATTCCACTCCTAAGGAGTGGAAAATTCCACTCTTTAAGGAGTGTATTTTTATAAAATTAACTCTGAAAAGAGTGAAAGTGCCTATCACTCTTACAAAGAGTGAACTTTTCACTCCTCCCAATTTTAGAGTGTTACAACTCAATTTACTGTAATTTTTAGGTGCGTTCGTAATTATATAAATACGTAGCACCTATAGTCGTCGTTCAGTCCGTCTGTCTGTCCGTCCATCTGTCCGTCCGTCTGTCTGTCTGTCCGCATATAACAGAGCAAAAACTACCCGACCGAATGATCTGAAATTTTTAATATATAATTGCTGCAAAATTTTGTCAAGCTATTTCCAATTTTATGAAAATCGGATGTATAGTTTAATTACAGGGACAGTCAAAAGTTTTTCTTTACATTACGGCCAATGGGAAAAATTATTGCAAGTGAATTTTAATGATGTTACAGACTTCCGAATGGTCTGAAATTTTTAATATATAATTGCTGCAAAATTTTGTCGAGCCATTTCCAATTTTATGAAAATCGGATGTATAGTTTAATTACAGGGACACCCAAAAGTTTTCCGTTACATTACGGCCAATGGGAAAAAATTATAGCAAATGCATTTTAATGATTTTACAGCCTTCCGAATGGTCTGAAATTTTTAATATATAATTGCTGCAAAATTTTGTTGAGCCATTTCCAATTTTATGAAAATCGGATGTATAGTTTAATTGCAGGGACACCCAAATGTTTTCCGTTACGTTATGGCCAATGGGAAAAAATTATTGCAAATGCATTTTAATGATTTTACAGCCTTCCAAATGGTCTGAAATTTTAAATATATAATTGCTGCAAAAATTTGTCGAGCCATTTCAAATTTTATGAAAATCGAATGTATAGTTTAATTACAGGGACAGTCAAAAGTTTTCCGTTACATTACGGGGAATGGGGAAAAAATTATTGTAAGTGCATTTTAATGATGTTACAGACTATGCACTTATGAAGCGCAAAAAAATATACATTCAGTACAATATGGGGTGCAAAAAATAATTATAAAACTAGTTATAGTACGAACGCACCTCATTTGCCACGTTTGACGAGCAATTTCCAACTTGTTTACAGTAGTCTTGCTTCTATTAAAAATGAATTGCTTAACTTTAAGTAGGAAAATGTATTTTGTAACCATCCTAAATTCATACTTTCATAGACGTCATATAAATCCCCGCCTATCAGTGAAACAGCTAAGCAGTAGAAGTCGCATACAGGGGCGAAAGATAAAATGGGCTTCACTTGGCACGCTTTGGCGTGACTGCCAGTTGCAATAATTATGAAAATGGAGTGTAAGACTGTAGCTGTGGTCCCTGCTGTTCGTGCGAAAGCAGTGTGCTTTCCCCAACGTTCGTGGAGGGAGTCAAAGCCCCTTTCCTAGGAGTTAGGTCAAAGATCATACAATGCGTTAGATGCAGAAGATCCAGTGAATCTGTTTGTTGTTATATTAGTTTTCGAGTGAAAGTGGAACTTTTAATACATAAAATTCATTATTTTATCGAGTACTGCATCACTGAAGATTTTTCCATTGTACATATTCATCGGCTATCTGCTTGCAGTACAGAAAATGTATCATAACAACAGATCATATTAAAATATCTGTTACAACCTCTAAGTTTCAAGACAAACTATCAAAGAAATGTTGTTTTGAATTCTCACGTGGGTGTTGCCTTAGATTTACTACAAAAAAATGTAGTGAATTGGCAGATGCAGTGAAGCATGCCTATGGTTGGTGCTATTTTTAATAGCATTAAAACTTCATCTTAATGGCAGAGATCAGTGAAAGTCTAAAAATAACGTGAAGTTGTATGGAAGGCTTAGTGAAGAAGCAGAAAAATTCTATTAATCTTATTTATTAATGACGATAACGTGATGATATTTACAAGATGAGAAATTGACAAGCATAACTTTGCTTGAACTAAACAAACTTAAAATAAAAAATAAATAAAGCTTAATTAAATAGTGCTAGCATCTATCGTAGCTAATCGCTACTATGCCATAATAAAAAAAATACAAGAGCTGCTCACAAACATGCAGCTATGGCAAAGGCAAATTCATCAAATTCTTTCAGTCATTTATACAAACAAAAATACAGAATTTCTGCATATTAAGTGATGCCATTTCTAGAAACAAAATACCACACAAACATCGCAAAACGCCATTGGGTCAAACGCTTCTTACCTCATGCCCAGCGCTATGATGTCAAACATACAAACAACAGCCATGACTAGTGAATAACCGGTGATATTGCTATCACAGTTCCGGATCGCTATGATCTCACGTATTATGAAAAATCAGCATGCCGGTAGTGAGAAGTAATGGCGTTTTCATGTATTTCGCCTTTGACCTGGAGAGGGTAAAAACAAAGTAGGTCATGTTAATAAACTAAACTTATTTTAATAAAAACTAACATTTTAAGTTAACATGACAACAATTGACATCTCCCCTCTGAGTGTGTTTCCCAGCGGAGATGTTTGCACTGTTTCAGTTAGTTATGGTTTCCCAAGCCTCCCCGTCTTTTCCTCTACGTTCTTTGTAGGAATACAACGAATAGTGATTTGGCCGAATACTGAATATTTTGCCAAGTTTTAGGCCGAATACTGAATATTCGGCGGCTGAATGCAGACTTTAATTTTTTTTTTTTTTTCATTTTTAAATCAAAAATTAAATTAAGGACTAATTGAAATTAATTTTTTGTTTGAGTTTTCAAAAATCATAACAGCTGAGTGTATTTTTTGTAATATTTTAAATACTTTGATGCCAATAAGATAACATATGACTTTCAAAAATGTAAATAATTTAATTCATAGTTTTTTATTTAATCCATAGATAGTTCTAGTAATTTATATATATTTTATCTAAAATAGAAACTCATTACCTCTGTAAAAATGAAACTTTTTTTATTTTAGTAAAATCATTTCACCCCCCCAAAAATAAGAAGTTGTTATGTCATCTGTCTTTTTATATACTTTCTCATTCAACTCAAACTTAGTAAATTTACATTCTGTATGCCAAGAAAAAGGTTGTATTCTTAAAATAGAATTATTCATTCCATTAAAGTATAATTATTCTTTTCTGCTACCAAGATATACTTTTCTCTTTTCTTGATCTCAAAAGTAACAAGCCCCTTATAATCAGGGTTCGCAAAAACCTGTTAAAAAAAAAACAAAAAAAAAACCACATGTGTTTTTTCATGAAAAACCCAATTTTCCATGGGGAAAATCAGGTTTTTTCAAAAGTATAATATATGCGATATTACATTATTTATATATTATACATACTATACAACAAAAATATATATATATATATATATATATATTGTTTTCTTATATCATATCATATCATATATATTATAAAGCAGTAGGCTCTAAAAATTCGGCTTGAGTGTTTTCAAAAACTACCCGGTGAAATTTTTTTTCAGATTGTATCATTCGATAGAGAATATTCCCACGGTGGTTTATGCATTAAATAAATATACAGTGATAACTATGATTTTTGGTAATAAATTTTGTATTTTATTGATATTTTCCACGAAAGAGTTGCCAGTGATTATATTTTGGCGATATTATCGTTGGTTAAAGAATGGAAAGAGAAACTCATAGTACATATAGTACTCATAACTAGTACAGTTAGAAAATAATGTAAACCAATTGCAAAATAAAAGAAAAAAACTTAAAAAAAAGAACAAACAAAAATCCTTTTAATGAGAGAGAAATTTAAATAACAAAAATTAATTTAAACATGAAATAAATGTTGTTATGTATAGCTTTTACAACATAACATTTTATCATGTTATGTTGTAAAAGCTATACATAACAAATGTTCGCAATACTTAAAATTGGATTCAATATGAAATATTTCAATACACAACATTTGGCGATTTATCGCTTGGGCCAGGCTAAGAAAAATGTGTACTACTTGATTATCCAGTCGATCAATTTCTCCAAATTATACAAATCGTCAAACTATTCACCAAATTATACACATGGAAAAACATTGCCACTCTAAAATTTTAAGAAAGGAAAATTAATGAATTTAAATTAAAAAAATTATTAAAGAATAGTGTTACTTTTTGATGACGTTTCACAGCGACATACCAAATATAAAATTGGATTTTTTTAGATAATTTCGAACAAAAGAATACTAATAGTTTACTTATTTAGATGCAGAATTATTAAGTTTTTTCAAACCTTTCACAATTAGCCAAAAAGTACCTTTCTGCACCAGGAAGTACCATATATAATGAGAGATTATTTTCAGAAGCAGGTAACATTTATGGAAAAAAAAAAAAAAAAAAAAAAAAAAAAAAAGAGGCTATCACCTGAGAATGCTGAATTATTATTATTTCTGCATCACAATCTACGTTTATTGAAAACATTTTAACTGTTTTTTAAGGCAAATATAAACATTACAATGCTATTCTTGAAAAAAATATCTAAAACGTAAATGCATACTAATTAAAAGAATTTAGTGCTTACATTTCTTTCATTATTTAATAAGAAATAGTAACACACTTAAAAAAATGACTTAAATTATATTTAACTTTTAAGTGTATTTTACTAAAAAAAAAACCCTTAAGTATTGCAACGTATATGACTTAAATATCTTATACATATAATACATCTATATCTAATCAATCATATATTTATGTTCTTTATAGGTATAATTCAAAATATTATTGAAAGAAATAATTTTTTATCTAACAAGGGATAAATGTTAAACTTCACATTATGATAAAAAAAAAAAATAATTTAATTTGCTTGTACAGCTGTATTAAAACAATTTTGAATAGTTTAATTTTAAATTTAACAGATAATGTTAGCTTATTACAGATACTTTTTGTACTTACTGATACAGCATAAATTTTTTTTAACATGATTCCTAAATTAGCCTCTTATATAAAAATGAGTAGATAAAACCCATTCAGGGTATGAAAGTTAATGGAAAAAAAAGTATTGTTTAATTTCAAATAAAATTTTCATTATACATGATGAATATAAATTGTCAAATTAAAAAGTTATACTGTGTAAATATAAAAACATTTATTACAGTATTATTCGGCCAAGGCTGAATAATGGGCTTGATATTCGTCCAGAGCCGAATATTCGGCAGACAAGCCAAATATTCGTTTCATCTCTAGTTCTTTGTTCTGGACGCCATGTATATCGGTATGTGGCAAGGGTATAACAGCAAAGGTGGTTTTAAAATTTAAATGCTCATATGATAGTAAAAAAGTTGACAATCCCCCTGCTGTATATCAAAAGTTACATAATATGGTTTTTAATTTTATTCATTATTTACGATCGTATTTGCAAATATCAGTTATTTTATGACTACAGTAGAGTCTCAAAAATCCGCACAGCTTGGAACTAGAGGCTGTGCAGATTTTAGAATTTTGTGGATTTTAGAGTTTTGCAGATTCTGGATTAAATTATGTATTTTTTTCAACTTACCTGTATCCATTTACAAGAAGAGCTTGTAATAATTCAATTTTAGCAAATCAAAACTTGAATCCCTTTTATTTACCTGTGCATTATAATTTTAAAACCCAAAATTATTTTTTATTACAATTTTTAAACATTTCTTGTATAGTTTTTTGCTTGAGAACTTTCATTTTCTCTTGATGAAGTTTCTTTTGAATTCTGTAAGCAATCATAATTTGCTGTTGGTCTATACATCTCAAAGCAAATGCAAAATAATAATGAAATGAGTGTTGTCAACCTTACATGAAATATAAAATAAATTACTTTGCTACTTTCTATAGTGGCCGATAGATGGTGCCATTATTAAAACCTTTGTGGACTTGTTTACGCTTCACATCAATTTCTATTGTTTTATATTTTGTTGTGTGTAGGTTTCTGTGAAATAAAAGCATTTTATTTGCATAATATCCAGTGTCATCGCTATTTTCTCATAAATTTAGATTAAAAATAATTTTATTTTCATTCGCTGATATTTGGAATAAAAGTTATTGTTATAATTAGAGCAGAGTTTTAAATACGCAGGTTTTAAGGTCATTTGGTGTGGTGTTAAGTATAAATCACATCGATGAAACAGTTTATTTGAAAATAACAGTTCATTTATTAAATTCAGCTTGAATTTTAAAAGTTAAATAATAAAGATATATACATACACCTCCAGCTTTTACTGGGAACTTTGTTATATTGACATATAACTGTAGCAAGGAGTAAGTTTAATTTCCGGTTCCATCGTCTTTCCATTACATCACCTCACACCACTACACACTCCATGAAGTTGTTTCACACTAGATATTACTAAGTACATCAAACTGGAATAAAAATATGCATACAGTTACAGTTAAAAGATAGTGCCTTTACAGACCTGCCAACTGCCACGAAAAAATCGTAGTTGCTATGATTTGGACCTATGAACTACGATGCTACTAAAATCGGTCTTAAACTACGATTTTTTGCAAAAAACACAAAAACATTATTTTGTTTCTAGTTGCGATTTTTATCCCGCACAGCATATTTTTCAGGAGTGATTCTGTTCTGAAATTTCCAAGTATTCATTTCCGAAAGTTTTAAAAAATTGGCCATTAGAGGCCGAAAATTCGGACATTAAAAAATGCTCATGAGAAAAAAAAATCTGGGCTGCAAAAAAAACTTAACATAAAACACTCTAATCGTGTTTTTGTAAATATTTATGCAGGAATTCCCTTCCTTAGAAACAACGGTGCCATTTTAAGAATTTCTAGAGGGGGTTCCTTGAAGGGCAAGGTTTGAAATAGTGTGCAAAATTGCATGATTTGCGATAAACTATCGCGAATTTCGACAAATGACCGTGTAAAAAAAATCAATTTCATCAATTGGTCGCAGAAGAAAATAAATTTCGTTAACCCTTTAAGACCCGATGTATTTGTAAACAAAGCTTGTCATGCCTGTAGAAAGTAAAACATGGACTGCAATCGCTACCTGTTGATACAAAATGATACTTTACTCTATCTGTAAACCAGAACTATCGTCCGATTCGAGCTTTTATTACATACGACTTAGAAGCAAACATTTAAATGAATGTCTAACCCGCACGATCGTGCGGGTTGGGTCTTAAAGGGTTATAGGATCATGGTAAAAACGTGAATTTTGTCAAAATATTGCAGAAAGAAAACGCGAATTTCGTCAAAGGATCAGTAAGATAATGCAAATTTCATCGAAAGATTAGTAAGAAAACGCAAATTTCACCGAAAGATCGCAGAAAGAAAACACTAATTTAGTCAAAGGATTGTGGGGGAAAAACGCAAAATTAGTCAAAGGATCGTGTAAAAAATGCGAATTTCGTCAAAAGTTCATGGTAAAAAGTGAGGATTTCAACAAAGAATCATGACAGGAAAATGTGAATTACGATTTTGGAAAAAAAATTGTGAATATCCTGAAATGATGGCGGGGAAAAAAATTGCAAATTCCGTCAAAATTTACTGCACTGGGCTAAAAAATTGGAACCAGGCTCTTTTTACAAATGTAAAAAAAAAAAAAATTAAAAAAAAAACCCGCTGTGAAACGAAATTAAACTCTAAAAATCATATAAAAATTTTCAGAGGAAAAAAATTTACTATATTGAGTTGAAAGACGGAAACCTTATTTCTTTTACGAATGTCAAAAGATGGCTGTGAAAGACGAAACACCAACCAACCAACCTCCAGATTAATGTAAATTTTGTGTGCTACGATTTCTCATTTTCAAAGGTTGGCAGGCCTGCCTTTACGACCGAAATGGAAAAATAAAAAATGGTTCGGAACGATATAACTTCCGAACAAACCAGACGACAAATTTTGGGGGACAAGACTTTGTCCAGATTTCCAACATGCGGCTCCATCGGTCGTAAATACCTCCTCTTTCTTTTTATAATCAAAATCAAAAATATTACAAATAGCTCTTTGAAACTTTACATACAGAAGAGGCTTTGTCAGAAAGTCTGCCTTATTATCTTTAGAAGTTACATGTTTTAACTCAAAAACATTTTCATTTATTAACTGACGAATAAATTGACATCTTATGTCAATGTGTTTCGTTTTAAAATTCTCTTGGCTATTTTTAGAAAAATAAATGGCAAATTCATTATCACAGTACTGAAATGGTTTTATTCCATCATATAAATTAAGTTCATTTAAAATTCTCGGATACCAAGTTAGTTCCTTTACACTCTCAGTTAATGAGATAAACTCAGATTCCATAGAACTGAGTGCAATACATTTTTGCTTCGATGATTTCCAAGCAAACGGAACGTTACCAAAGTAAATTATATAACCACTACTTGAATGTCTTTTAGTAAGTTGGCATCCCCAATTAGCATCTGAATATGCACATAAACTTAATGATTTTACATTAGACAGATTTATTTTAAAACTTTTAGTACCAAAAACATAATTTATAATATCTACTACTATTAACCAGTTTTTATATGTATACCCATTACAAAACAGTGACATTACATTTACAGAAAAACTAATATCAGGCCTTGATCTATTTGACAAGAATGACAGACACCCGATTAAAGATTGGTATGGAAATTTTTTCATTAATTCATTTTCGATAATTTCATTTTTGTTAACTTTATCTGGTAAAACAGAGCCAATTTTAAAAGGTAATTTAACATAACTTTTAGATAAATCCTTATATTTTAATTCTAATCTTTCAATATAAGTTCTTTGATGAACGAATAATGAATCTTTAATCTGTTCAAAGTTAACACCTAGCAAATACTTTGTTAATTCTATTTCAGTAATTTCTAAGCTATCTTTTAACGTATTAGTTACAGATTGCAATACATTTTCATCTTTAGCAAACAAAACTAAATCATCTACATAGACAACTAAAATTGCATTACTATTCAGTTTATACACACAGTTACACCATTTTAATTTACAAAATCCAAGGTTATGTAATAAATTATCTAATTCGGAATTCCATTCGCGGCTACTTTGCCTTAATCCATAAATTGATTTATTTAATAAGCAAACTTTATTTTCAGCACCCCTCATTTCAAATCCCGGAGGTTGTTTCATTAACACAGTTTCTTTTAAAGGTCCATATAAATATGCTGATTTTACATCCAATTGAATATGATACCAATTTAACATAGAAACTAATAAAATAAACATTAGTTTTATAATTGAAAAATTTACAACAGGTGAAAATATATCATTAAAATCAATACCTGGTTTCTGTTTAAAACCTTGAGCCACGAGACGTGTCTTGTACTTTTTACCATTTTTTTTCCATGTTTTTTATATTATAAACCCATTTACTTCCTACTATTGTGGATCAACCAACCGCCAAACTTTTCTCTTACTCATCATCCCAAGTTCTTCCCTCATCGCGGCATTCCATTTCCCCCTTTCTGGATTTATTTGTGCATCCTCAAATGATTTAGGGATTTCGGTATTGTAAAATTCATGTTGAAATAATTCAGTTAAATATAGATCGTCTGAATCACTAGTAGAGGGGGTTCACTTAAAGTTTCAGTATTAGGATGAGTAGTTTTAGGTTTCGCAGTAGGCAGCGCGTCAGTCTCATAATCACTCCGAGTAATTTTAGGTTTAAAGTCAAACTTATCTGGTTCAAAAGGGATTTTATTTTCCTTACAATATTTTTTAACATCATTTAAAGATCTCAGTCTCGTATTTGTTATTAGGGTATAATAATATACGTCAATTCTCTTACTTGTTGTTCTAGGTTTTTCAATCCTTTTCCATTCTGAAATATTTATAGAACTTACAGTTACCTTATCCCCCTTTTCCTTTTAATCTTCGTTTAAACTTCCTCCTGGTAGTTCATGATTGAGATCTAGAGTAACATTATTTAAACTGTTTGTTTCATTTGAGATTCATTAAAATTCAATATCAAATCCTTATATTTGTTTTTTCCTCCAAATAATGTTTCTACACCCTTTTTGGATTCATCTATACGCACATGAATAGTCCCTACAATTCGCCTTTCTTTTGGAATATAAATCCTATAGCCTTTTGTTTTCATGGCATAACCAACTAAAATACCTAGTAAAGCTTTTGGTTAAAGTTTATTTCATTTAACTTTAGGAACATGAACAAATGCTAAAGAACCAATAATTCTTAAATGTCTTACCAAAGGTTTGAATCACGTCCATAATTCTTACGGTGTAAGACCTTGGGTTAAACTGTGTTCAGTCCTATTTTTTGTATGAACAAACGACAAAAGAGCTTCTCCCCAGAATGGTGGTTACATTGCTCTAACTGCATTCATTGCTACTTTATTAAAATTTTCAGCAACGCCCACCTGTTCTGGAGTATAAATGGAGGATCTTTCAATTTGTATACCTAAATCAGTTAACAATTTCTCAAATAATTTATGGGTAAATTCCAGCCCATTATCAATTCATACACATTTTAACTTTTTACCAGTTTGTCTCTCAGCTTTAACTAAAAACTTTTTAAAGCATTCAAACACTTTCATTTTATCAAAAATTATATAAACCTCAGTCCTTCTAGAATAATCGTCAATTATTGACAAAAAGTATTTCCCCCCTCCTAACGAGTTAACAGGGCTAGGACCCCACAAATCCATATACGCCGTATCGAGGATTTGATTAGAATTGCATTTATACAAATAATTTCTTTTAAACGATTTTCTATTAGATTTTGAAATTACACATGATTCACACATCTTATTTTTGTTTTTACAGTTAATATTTTCAATACCTTTAACGCAATTATTTTTACTCATTTTTTCAAGTAAAGGTAAGTCTGTATGACAAAATCTATGATGTACATTCTCTGAATTTAAACTAGTAGAATAAGCAAAATTTTTGCATTTTGAAGCATAACCTTTAACAATATACAATTTATCAACTCGAGATACAGTAAAACAATATCTATTAAATTTATCATACACAATCATTTTATTATTTCCCCATTTAATTTGGTTTCCTACAATGTCTATATTAGACAAAGTTATTTCTACATTACCTGTTACATCTAGTATGGTAAAGTCAATATCACCAATACCCAGTATTTCCGACGAACAGTCCTTTTCTCCTATTAGCACTTGTCGAGGTAGGAAGTTACTATATGTTACAAATAGACTCCTGTCATTTGTAAAATGAGAAGTAGCCGCTGAGTTCAGAAGAAATTCCACGAACTTTCTACCATTTGAAGAAGATATTAGGGTGAATTCAGATTGCTTTGTAGGTTCACTGTAGAAAACTTGCTTTTTCCCTCTAGAGTTCTTTTTGAAACACCTTGCATCTGTGTGGCCAGGTCACTTGCAGTAACTGCATATTAAACTCGGTCCCACACGATTAGCTGGTGAAGTATACGATCGTCTAGTGGGATTCAGATCGCTTCCACTTCGTGAAAACCAGGGTTTTTTACCGCTTCCAAAATTCTCCGCTTGAATGGTTGGTTTAACGGTAGGGTTTTTAAACTTAGTTGCATAAGCATCACCTACAGTGATAACCTCTTTACCTTCATCATTGCGTTTTAAACAGATTCTCCCATATTCAGTTATTAACAGCTTAGATACATTTTCTAATTTGAATTCTTTATCATCTAATCTATATAACACTTGAACTAGATTATCATATTCCTCAGGTAACCGACGGATTAGTTAAAAACATACTAACAGTTCTGGCATTTCAAATCCAGCATCTTTAATTTGAACCTTCTTTTCTTCAATTTTTTTACAAAATAAACCGATAGTTTCTTCTTGCGAGTTTAACTTCATCTCAAAAAATTCGACTAATCCAGCTAAGCGTGCTCGTGAAGTTGGTTCAAAGTTTAACTTTAAAATATCCCAGGTGTCTTTGCCGCTTTCTGTCTGAGCAATTATAATCTGAAATTTCCGTTCGATTGATTGATAAATTGTCATATAAGCTCTTCGTTTACGCCATTCAAAATTGCTCTTCTCACGATCAGAGGCATCCGATTTACATGCGATATCTGGCTTTGTAATAAACTCCCAGCAATTTCGGTCTATCAAGACACATTTGACGTCAAGCTTCCAGGAGGGATAGTTATAATCTGATAGTTTCGGGAAGGAATAAGTTAACTCTGGAACTTGTGCCATTATGCAGTTTATATTTCATCTTATTATTAGATTACTTTGATATCAATGCAAGAAAGATCAAAAGTTAACCAGAGTTTTAAAAAGGAAAATTACGGGAATCCCTTAGGAACAAAAATTCTTCTGTTGCCTCTGCATGAAAATTAAAACATTTAAAATACAATAAATATGTTTTTATTTCAAATACTAGATGTTGTCATCAAATTATACAATTGTTTAAGCGGAGCCTATGTCAAACTGGCAGTGTGTTATACCTTTTTCTGCAAAGATTCTGAAATCAGTCTATCAGAAATATCATTCCGGATAGCTGGTTTTCCGGTTAACTGGTTTCCAGATAAATGGTTCCATACTGTATTGACATATTATAACTGTAGCAAGGAGTAAGTTTAAACTCCGGTTCCATCGTCTTTCCATTACATCACCTCACACCACTACACACTCCATGGAGTTGTTTCACACTAGATATACTTACTGAGTACATCAAACTGGAATAAAAATATGCATACAGCTGCAGTTAAAAGAGAGTGCCTTTATGACCGAAATGGAAAAATAAAAACTGGTTCGGAACGACATAACTTCCGAACAAACCTGACAACAAATTTTTGGGGACAAAACTTTGTCCAGATTTCCAACAGTTATACTTTTATTAGAATACTTCTTAACTGGGAATTTCACTGTTTACCAGACTTGTATAAAACAGAAACTTTCTGTGCACGCAAATATTGGGTCAAAAACTTTCTGCAAATTATTTTAATGTTTAATAAACAAATGTGTTATATTATTTTGATGATATTAATTAAAGAATAATTATTTTAGTTAAAAAAATAGTAAAGCTAAAAATCCATGATAAGAAAAGGTGAATTCTTATCAATTATTTTGTCAATGCATTTAGAAACAGCCCAATCCTTAATATTATAACATCTTCGCACAAAATGCCAGTCACTCTGTTCACAGAAATAATACGGCATTGCTTCTGAAACAACTGAATCACATTTTATAGGGAGAGGTCTGTTCATAGGTATCATCATTAAAGAGACTGATGCAGGGATGAAAGTGCACTAAAGCCATTTTGGAGCAGCAAAAATCTGATATTGGAGCAGTAAAATCCATTTTTGTAGCAATAAAATTAAAATTCTGTTTTTAGAACAGACTGAAATTCTAATGCTAATAAACTCCTAAAAATTAAAATGATTGCTATCTTGAAAATATTTTCACATTTGAAGGAATAATTACTCAGATAAAATTTTTCCACACATTTTGCTAACTCTGAGCATTCTAAACGACAATTGGGTACAGACTGCAATAATGAAAAATTAGCAGCAGGAAGAAAAAAAAAATCAGTTTATTTGGCTTTAAAAAATATTATTTTAGAGCAGTAATTTTAACTAATCAAAGAAAAGCCTATGAATACAACATACAGGACTCCCACTCAACTTTTGTAGTAAAAAATTGTAAAAGGGGACCATTTTTTTTTTTTTTTTCAAAAAAAAGGGGACCAAAAAAGACCATATATTTCGCTTAAAAAGGAACCTTTGGGGACCTAAATTCAGCAAATCACAAAATAAAATAAACAAAATCTCCGCAACCATTTCTCCAGATTAGCGTGTTTTTCGCGATCCGTTGACAAAATTCATGTGATTTCACGATCTCTTGCCAAAATTTGACATTTTGTTTCGATCTTTTACCGAAATTCGAGTGCCTTTCGCAATCTTTTGAAGAAATTTGCATATTTTTCGCGATCTTTTGTCTAAGTTCACTTATTTTTCGCGATCTCTTGACGAAATTCGCGTATTTTTGCGATATTTTGACGAAATTCGCGTATTTTTGCGATCTTTTGACAAAATTTGCGTGTTTTTTGGAATCTTTTGACTAAATTCGCAGGACGAAATTCGCATGTTTTTCGCGATCTTCTGACAAAACTTGCGATCTTTTGAAGAAATTTACAGGGTTGAATCCATATCAACTCAGGCAGGGGGGGTGGGGGGGGGGTTACCTTCATAGTCTCAGAAGTTCTTGAATTGAACATATGTTAAAATTTAAGAAAAAGTAAGATACCTGTATATTTTTGTTTTGTCCAAAAAAATTTCTGGCCCGAGATACAGACCACCAAAGATGGCATCCCGGGCACCATTTCCCATTCGCAATTTTCGATAAAAATTTTAAAGTGCTCTATCTCTTGAATGGTGCAAGATTTTTTGTTGCGGTTTTTTTTATTTTAAAGATAATATTCTTCTGTTTAAAATGATATACCCAATTTTGAAATATGTATTCAACTTTTCTTGTGGCAGCCTTTTGAAAAAAAATTTTTTTTTTCAAAAATGCCAATCTCAAAAATTTTGATTTTTTTGCTGTTGATCAATACCATTGGGAACCACATTCACTGTAAAGGAGAACTTCCACTTTTGAGTTTAATAAGTTTTAAAAACATTTAAAAAATTCAGAGAATTTTACAGGAACTGTATGTATACAGTTCCAGTAAAAGCCACTGAATTTTTCCTTATTTGTATCATTTTGTAAGGGTAAGCCTACGATATATCCTAAACAAGTTGGAAATTGCAATATCAAATGTGGCAAATGAGGTGTGTTCGTACTATAACTAGTTTTATAAATATTCAGATCTTGGTGCAATAAGTGTTACACTCTTGGGCAAAAAGGCATGAATACAAAATTTATTTTGACTTCTATATATTAAATTCAGTAATACGGAAGTAATATGAATCCATCTTAAAAAGGACTTAATCACCATGGCAACCTAGAATCATTACCTATCATGGTATATCATTGAATCAATTATGTATCATAGGACTTTTAAAGAGAATGGAAAAAACTTTTACTAATATCTTTTTAAGTTTCTATCCAATTTTCATAACATTTGAAGTGATACATATTTTATTTTCACTATAGAACATTGCATAGTAAGACAATCTCAATAACATATATCAATTACACAGCAATACAACCATATTAATGCAAGTTAGAGTTGAGACAGACAGGCAGACAAACTGAATCCATAATGACTTTCAACTATGTTGGAAAGTGTTAAAAACACATAAATAGGTTGGAATTTGACTTTTAAAAATTCATATCAATAGACGGAAGCATACTTTCATACAACCCTGTATTTTACATACTCTCTTTATCTTTATATACATGCCACTATTTAGCTAATATTTAATTAAGACTAAAACACGCTTAAAACTAGTGAAATCACACTTCCAGAGTTTATCATCCATAGTCGGCCATATATCTAATTCTTTGCGCAGTCCTGTATATCATTTTATCTATATTCTACAAACATATCTTAGTATACTAAATGAAGTTCAGTATAAAAATGCATAACTCATTTAAAAATCACCTTTAAATCACTTTTGTTCATACTCAGTAACTCTTATGATTTCTTTTGTGCACCCCTGTATATGATCTACAGTATTTATACACACAACGCAATTAATGTGGAAAAATTTAGTTAAACTTAAAAACTCATATCACAATTAACAATGCACTTGCAATCCTCGTTAATATACAATATTTTGTATACAATAAAGTATTTGAAATCTTTTGTGTGTCCCTGTAAATACTATGCACTTTCTATTACACAGGAAGTAACTTGTAAACCACAGCAACATATATAATTTTATTATATGTGAAAGAGTTTAGCATAATTAAAACACGCCACAAACAATATCCCCCTTATACCATTATCTAATGGAATTTTTTTGTGAGGATCTGTAAATGAATAATTATTATTCATTGCACCACATATTTTACAGAATGTATATTTTAATACACTTCATTTTAGTACATAGTTAAGATACTTTTTTTTCCATGTTTTGTTTTATTTGTTTTATGCTTCCATTCACCGACCTTTTTAAACACGCCTTGTATAACTTGTCAAAATCAAAAGTGGAAGTTCTCCTTTACAGGGAAGGTAGTACTCAATGGTATTAATCAACAGCAAAAAAAATCAAAATTTTTGAGATTGGCATTTTTGAAAAAAAAATGTTTTTTTCAAAAGGCTGCCACAAGAAAAGTTGAATACATATTTCAAAATTGGGTATATCATTTTAAACAGAAGAATATTATCTTTAAAATAAAAAAAAAAACCGCAACAAAAAATCTTGCACCGTTCAAGAGATAAAGCACTTTAAAATTTTTATCGAAAATTGCGAATGGGAAATGGTGCCCGACCTGTATCTCGGGCCAGGAATTTTTTCGGGCAAAACAAAAATATACAGTTATCTTATTTTTTCGTGAATTTTAACATATGTTCAATTCAAAAACTTCTGAGACTATGAAGGTAAGATTTTTCTTTGGCTGCCTGAATTGACATGGATTACACCACAGGTTTTTTTTCTATCTTTTGACCGCATTTTGTTCTTTTTTTCACGAAACTAGCGATCCTTTGAGAAAATTCACGATTTTTTCGCGGTCTTTTGACGGAATTCGTGTATTTTTCGCGTTCTTTCGACAAAATTTGCGTGTTTTTCCCGATATTTTGACGAAATTCTCTGTTTGTTTCGCGATCTTTTCACGAAATTAGTGTTTTTTTGCTATCCTTTGACGTAATTTGCGGTTTTCCCGCGGCCCTTTAACGAAATTTGTCTTTTTTTCCTCGATTCTTTGACGAAATTAGTTTTTTTCCGCGATTCTTTTACGGAATGTGCTTTTTTTCGCGATCCTTTGACAAAATTCGGGCTTTTTCCGTTATGCTTTTACGAAATTATTTTTTTTTTCTGCGCTCCTTTTATGAAATTTGGTTTTTTCTGCTATTCTTTGACAAAATTCGCTTTCTTTCACGATCCTTTGACGAAAATCGCGTTTTCTGCGATCTTTTGACGAAATTAGCGGATTTTTTTCGCGATCTTTTGGCGAAATCCGCGCTTTTCTCGCGGCCCTTTGACGAAATTCGTGTTTCTTTCGAGATTCTTTGACAAAATTTGGGCTTTTTCTGCTATGCTTTTACGAAATTCGTTTTTTTCCAGCGCTCCTTTGACGAAATTTGCGTTTTTTCTGCGACTCTTTAACGAAATTATCTTTTTTTTTTTTCAGGATCCTAAGAAATTCGCGTTTTTTTCCGCGGTCCTTTGATGAAATTCTCGTTTTTTCTCGCGATGCTTTGGCGAAAGTGGTGATTTTTTTCTGCGAACGATTCACGAAATTGTTTTTTTTTTTTTGGCGACCATTTGTTGAAATTCACAATATTTTTAAGTGATTTTTTTTATGCCTTAATTTTCTGGCTGATGGCCGATTTTTTTTTTTTAATTTTCGGAACAGAATCGCCCCTGGCAAACAATAAATAAATCGTTCAAGAAATTGGGAAATATTTTTAATATATCGATATTTAAAAAAAAGAAAAAGAAAAAAGAAAGAAAGAAAACAAGGAACAAAAATTAATTTTTTTTTTCCAAAAAAATTTTCCGCAAAGTTCCGAATTTTGCAGAAAATTTTTCCGTGCGTGCGTCTATATTATACGACTCTGCTGTTTACGTTTTGAAATGCAAGCGGATTTTAGAGATTGTACTGAAATACTAAAGTAGAGCAAGGGAATTGTATGTGAAATGATTTCATTGAGGGCAGCCATCATTAATTATATTATTACTTTCTTCTATCTTCAATAGAAGAAAGTATTGTAATCAAAATTTTTTTCGACTTCCAGTTTTCGACAGATTTACACGTTTTAGGGGTCAGAGATTCCAAAAAACATGTTTATAGAAAATGTCTGTCCCCATTGTACCATCAAAAAGTGTATGAAGTTATGCATAGAATTGAACCAAATTTTTATTTTAAGTTTTTGGCTATGGCAAGCAGGTCCTCCCTGAATTAAGAAAAAATTTGCCGGTAGGAGGTGCTGTAATAGCGATTTTGAATATTGTACCATCAAAAAGTATATGAAGTTATGCATAGAATTGAACCAAATTTTTATTTTAAGTTTTTGGCTATGGCAAGCAGGTCCTCCCTGAATTTGGAAAAAATGCCCCAGTAGGGGGTGCTGTAATAGTGATTTTTGTACGATTTTGAATATTGTACCATCGAAAAGTGTATGAAGTTATGCATAGAATTGAAATATATATATTTTTTAAGTTTTTGGCTATAGCAAGCATGTCTTCTCTTAATTTGGAAAAAAATCTGCTGGAAGGGGGCGCTTTAATAGCGATTTTGATTATTGTACCATCAAAAAGTGTATGGAGTTATGCATAGAATTGAACCAAAAAAATTTTTTAAGTTCTTGGCTATGCCAAGCAGGTCCTTTCTTAATTTGGAAAAAATTCACCGGTAGGGAGCACTGTAATAGCGATTTTTGTGCCATTTTGAATATTGTACCATCGAAAAGTGTATGAAGTTATGCATAGAATTGAACCAAATTCTTTGTGTTTGTTTTTGGTCATGGCACGAAGGTCCTCCCTGAATTTGGAAAAACTCCACTGGAAGAGGGCACTATAATTGCGATGTCTTACCATTTTCATTATTGTAACATTGAAAGGTGTATGAAGTTATGCATATAATTGAACCAAATTTTTTGTGTATGTTTCTAGCTATGGCAAGCAATTCCTCCCTGAACTTGAAAAAATTCCGCCAGAAGGGGGTGTTATAATTGCGATCTCTGTGCCATTTTCATTGTTGTACTATCGAAAAGTGTATGAAGTTATGCATAGAATTGAACCAAATTTTTTATGTATGTTTCTGGCTATGGCAAGCAAGTCCTCCCTGAATTTGAAAAAAGATCTGCGGAAGGGGAGGCGCTGTAATAGCGATGTTTGTACCATTTTCTTTTGTACCATCAAAAAGTGTATAAAATTACGCATACAATTGAACCAAATTTTTTGTGCATGTTTTTGGCTTTGGCCAACAGATCCTCCTTGAATTTGGAAATATTGTGCGGTAAAGGGGCTCTGTGATAGTGATTTTTGTATACTTTTCTTGATTTTTCGTAGTTCTATTGTCCATCGGCAGCAACTCACTTTCTGCTAAGCCGGCTATTCGCAAACAGCTGATAACAACAGAATAAGGGAAAACTATTAATTTGAACAAATATCATGATATAGATTAACTCGTTTTTAGTCCATTTAATTGACTGAAGCAGAAAAGATGAAAATCAAAGTTGGTATAGTATTGAACTAATAATATTGAAGTACTATTAATATGTGTAACTAGTTTTTGAAATATTAAGATGTATAATATAGAAGAAAGTTTAAAGGATTGGCACATCCAATTAGTTTTAATTAATTTAGGTTAATAAATAATCTAAGGATTTTTTTAAATATGTTATTAATAATAATATGGGGTGAGACTCCATACATAACTCACAACTCACTTTTAGGACGAACACTGACATTTATTGAGACGAACAAACAAACAAAATACAGAAAAAAAACACTCTTCTCATTCTTTAATTAACTTAAAGGCTATAATTCAGGCTTCATTTATAAACGTCGTTGAATATTTCTGAGATTTTCTTACGTCATGTAAATATTCAATCTTATTTCACCATATGTTCTGTTCTTTTTTTACAAAACCCCGCGTCGTCAAACTCATTTCGTTCTATTTACTTCTTCCGCATTTCCACTTCACACAGCTTCGTTAAGGCTCGTTTTCCTTTTTAATCTCGAAGCGGAAAATACGGGGACACTCATTCTGATGCAGGTGTTGCTTGCGAAATTCCCACAGGCGGCCGTCCTGACATCTGGAGCTGCCGCAGCGACATGTGGTAAAATAGAATCTGAAAAACAAAAAACAAAAACCAGTAACTGTTCTTAGGGGAAAAGAAAAAAAAATAATCTGCACATCATAGTTGAAGTAGCGTAACATCATATGGAGATATCTTTGAAAGCAGTGACTTGTAAAATGTTTATAGCACACAGAAAGAAAAGATTTTAAAAAAAAGATGTTTTTTGAAGTTTCAGTTTTTGTCAGGCCAAGGTTTCATGTATTCAGCACAGGAGCTAGTATTTATCGGTCCTTCAGTTGATGAGATTTTCGTTACGTCGTAGGTGTCGTTAGACTTCACTTTGATTACTTTATACGGACCTAAGAATTTAGATTTCAACTTTAAACCTGGTCCTTGCTGGGTTCTCTTAATTGCTACAAGGTCACCAAGCTTGTACTTCCGGTGTTTCTTACGTCATAAATTATAGTGCTTGCGATTTTCTTGTTGAATTTCCAGAATATTCTTCTTGGCTTCTTTACGGAGCTCTTCTCTGTCTTTCATGAATTGTTCTTCGACTGCACTGTTTAAGAGGTCAATAATTTGTATATCTTCTTTCTGTTTCATTTTTGTACCAAATAATATTTCAAACGGTGTTCTCTTAATGCTTCTTTGGTAAGTTGAATTAATGACTTGTTGAACTTTAGGAACATGTTTAAACCATTTGGTCGGTTCGTCTTTGGACATTTTAGAGATTACAGAAATTATGGTGGAATTAAGTCGCTCTACTTGACCATTGGCACGGGGAAGACCAGTTGTAACTGCCTCGTGCTTTATATTTTCATCTTGACAATAATCAGCAAATTCTTTGCTTGTAAATGCAGGACCTTTATCGCTAATGATGATGGAAGGATTGCCAAAAGTATGACTTTGTTGTCGTAGTTTTGATATAACTTCGGTAGCAGAAGTACTTTTACATGGATACAACCAGACGAATTTAGTAAATGCGTCTATTAAAGACAAAATATGTTTATAATTTTTGTTGGTTGTTTCAAGAGGGCCTAAATGATCAATGTGGTAGGTTTGGAGAGGAGTCTCTTCTTTAGGTAAGGGATGTAATTCACCTTCTTGTTTGCCACGTTTGCGATTATACAAGAGGCATGTTACACAATTTGCTATAATTTTATCAATTTTATTTGACATATTAGGGATGAGAAATTCTTCGTTAAGGAGTTCTTCACAGCGTTTACGGCCAAAATGTCCTTTGTCATGAACGTGTTTAATGACATTTAGCTGCATTTCATCCGGCACAACTATCAGATCGATACCTTTATGATTTTTATAGAGAATGTTATTTTTAAGGAAATAGTTGTCATATGGCTTTGTTTTCAAAATTTCTTTGATGGCCTGTATATGTTCGTCAGTGTTCTGTGATTGTATGATTTTGGTAGTAAAACTATCTTGAATGATCATACATATTGGATTTCTACTTAAAGCGTCGACATGGCGCATGCGTGTACCTTGTCTGTGTTCGATTGTATAGTTATAGTCAGCTAACATTAAAGCCCATCGAGCAATCTTGGTGCAAAGATCTTTTTTATTCATAGTAAGTGCGAATGCGTTGCAATCTGTGACTATCTTGAAAGGAATACCTAGAACGTAAACGCGAAATTTTTTAAGGGCTTCTATGACAGCTAAAACTTCTAATTCATAACTCAAATATTTATGTTCGGCATCTGTGGTTTTTTTGCTCATAAAATAGACAGGGTGAAATTGATTGTCAATAGAAGGCTTTTGAAGGAGGACTGCTCCGTAACCGTCAATAGATGCATCACAGTGAACTTCTGTTTCGTTACTGGGGTTATAAATGCTTAAAACAGGACCTGAAGAAAGGATGTGTTTCAGCTGATTAAATGCATTTCGTTGCTGGTCGCCAAAGTGAAATTTAGTGTCCTTTCTAAGAAGATCTGTTAAAGGCTTGGTTATTAAAGAGTAATCTTGAATGAATTTATGAAAATATGAAGTTAATCCGACAAATGAATGTACACCTTTTATACTTTTAGGTTCTGGGAAGTTAAGGACAGCTTTAGTTTTTAAGGGGGATGGGTGCAGTTGACCATTTTTAATGTGGTAACCCAAAAAATCAATTTCTCGTTGTAAAAAGTGGCATTTTTTAAGATTCAGTTCTAAACCATATTCTGATGCAGTTGTAAGGACGCGTTGTAATTTTTGGAGTCCTTCGACTTCGTTTTCAGCTAGTATTAAGTCATCCATATAAACAATGAGTACTTTTTCATTAATGAGGTCTCGAAAAACGTTATAAATATATCTTTGAAACACTAACGGTGCATCGCTAAGGCCATAATTCATATATAAGAATTCAAATTGACCAGAATGTGTTACGAAAGAAGTATATTTTCTACTATTTTCTTCTACTTCGACATGAAAAAATGCATTTTCAAGGTCAAGAGTAGTAAATACTTTTGCAGAATGCAACTGATCAATAATGTCATCAATTACTGGGAGGGGGAAACGTTGTTTATGTGTTTTAGAATTTAATTTCCTATAGTCAACACACAATCTATATGAGCCATCTTTCTTTTTTACTAGGACAATAGGTGATGAAAAATTACTAGTGCTTTTACGAATAATTCCTTTTTCAAGCCACTCAGAAATTTGTTTTTCGACGAAGTTTTTCTCTATTTGCGCTAAGCGCCTGGGAGGACAAGTAACAGATTCTTCGTTTTCCAGATGAATTGATAATTTAACATCAGTTGTCTTTATTTTTTTAGGAGAATAATTTTGAATAAGTTCTGAAATTTTTAAACGTATTGTTTCATCGGTAATATGAGATAAATCAAGATTAAGATTGTCTAACACATGAGCAATATTAATCAAAAAATTATTGGACGTATCGTCATTTTTCTCGATTTTTTGCATCGAAATATTTTTTCCAGAAATTGTTAAAAGACTTTGTTGAATGATATCTGTACCAATAATAAGATCAAAAGATATGGAATAATCTGGGACTACATAAACATTAGTTGTATAATTAAAATCATCTATCATAATGTTCGTAGAGAAAAAACCTAGGGGTTTGATTATAGTATTTCCTAATCCAGTTAATGTGATAGTTGAATGTTCAAGGTTCGAAATTGTAGGGAGTTTGCGATAAATACTTTCCTTTAGTAAACTTCTTTCACTACCTGTGTCTACCAATGATGTAACATTTACAGATGAAATAATGACTTGTTTGGTCATGAGAGTGTTCGACGTGACAGTGGAAACATTGGAGGGTTCTGACTTAGCTCTAGGCCTCCTTGGTTGATCACATTGAGCCGATTTATGGCCAAAATTCGAGCAATTAAAACAACGAGGGCCTTTATCTTTATGTCTGCATTGGCTACTTTTATGATTCGACAAACCACAATTAAAGCAAAAAAGATCAGATTTTGGTCGAAAGGATTTCTCTTTCACTGGCATTTCAGGTTTGACTTTACGAAATTTAGTGTTCTCAAAGTCATGTCGAATTTTGTCATAAATTTTGAGCTTTTGCTTGAATTCTACAATGGATTGGCATCCATATAACATTGATTTTCTGAAAACAGGGTCGGGTATACCATTTATGATGTATTGCATTAATGCAGAATCCTCGATTTTACCACACGAGCATATTTGTTTCATGATAAGAAAATATTCTTCTATTGATTCATTTCCTTGCAATTTTTGTTTATTTGATATATCATGTAACTCGGCAGAATTATAAGTGGTGCTAAATTCTGATATTAAGAGTTGTTTAAGTTTGTAATATGAATTGATATGAAATTCTGTTTGTGCTAATAACTGGGCTTTTCCTCGTAATGATCTTTTACAAAATATGAATTTATGAAAGTCAGATAAACTAAACATATTAGTAACATCCTCAAAATTATTAAACCATACATTTATATCACTAAAAGAACTACCATCGAAAGGAGGTATTACACTTTCAATATCAGTAAAATTAATAGACGATGGCATAAAACTTTGAACTGGAAATTGCTGCTGTTTGTCAAAATTTGATAATTCAGTGTTATTACTTGAAGTCATATTATTTGAAGGCAGTTCGGGTTCCGAGTCAGTGTCACTTTCATTTTGTATAATATTATTTTGTAGTAAGGTCAAGTCTGAAAGGTATTTAACTAATCGGGTTGCGAGATCGTTTAAAGATCCCTCATTATCAATACAAAATAGATCGCACACTGTAATCAGATCATTTAATGAAAAATCAGTTTGAACTTTAGTTATTTTATTTTTGAATTCGGTGCTGTCGGTTTGAAAACCGAAACCAGTAAAATCACGTATTCTCTTTCTATTAGATCGATCACCGTCAGCATCAAATAGGAATTTATGCAGCAATTTAATTTTATGCGTTCATTCGTTTTTAAATGCAACTTCCAGTTCAGGTATCTCAACTAACTTCATAATAAAATAATAATAATGAACTCACCGTTAGAATAATATCCGGCTTGAATATGATGAATAATTCTAATTAGTAATACTGGTGGGTTAACTGTCACTCTGACACCAATTTATGGGGTGAGACTCCATACATAACTCACAACTCACTTTTAGGACGAACACTGACATTTATTGAGACGAACAAACAAACAAAATACAGAAAAAAATACTCTTCTCGTTCTTTAATTAACTTAAAGGCTATAATTCAGGCTTCATTTATAAACGTCGTTGAATATTTCTGAGATTTTCTTACGTCATGTAAATATTCAATCTTACTTCACCAAAATATGTTCTGTTCTTTTTTTACAAAACCCCGCGTCGTCGAACTCATTTCGTTCTATTTACTTCTTCCGCATTTCCACTTCACACAGCTTCGTTAAGGCTCGTTTTCCTTTTTAATCTCGAAGCGGAAAATACGGGGACACTCAGTCTGATGCAGGTGTTGCTTGCGAAATTCCCACAATAATATAATTCTGATTATTGATAATAATGTAATTTTGAAGGGAAAATAATAATTTTCCTCTCTAAAAGTTCTATAAACAGTTTCAGAAAGATTACAATAATTTTCAATTTAGTTACATTGAGGGTGAGAGTAAGTTTCCCATGGCCCTTACAAAGAAACAAAACATAATTATCTTGAAAGATTCATGGTTCATATGCTTTGGAAAAAATAGAAAAAGTGCTGGAAAAAAAGTATTCATTTTCAAGGGATGAAAAGTGCTTGAAAAAAAAAGTGTTCAATCTCAAGGAATAAAAATTGCTGGAAATTTCCATAAATGTAATAGTCCTTGAATTTTAAAATAGCGAGCTTCATCAATCGGATAAGAATCCAAAAATTTAAAGCATTCGGATCCGAAAATTTAAAAAAATTGGTCATCAGTCCGAAAATTCAGACATAAAAAAAAAATCACGAGAAAACATCACGAATTTCAATAATTGGTCACTGAAAAATACCAATTTCATCAATCGTTCGCATAAAATATGAATTTCGCCTGAGAATCGCTGAAAAAATGCAAATTTCTGTCAAAGGATCGCGGAAAAAATGCAATGACCCCATGGTGACCTTTCTTGTCTGTGCCTTGAAAATGGAATTAAAATTTCAACTTTGACAACATTTTTTTTTCTTTTAGGATCATTTCCATTATCAAATAAGGAAAAACTATAACTTGTGTTAAAAAAACTACTGTCCTTTCTTTGCCTTGTACTCAACAAAATTTAAAACTTTCAATGTATTAGTCACATATCTGATTAGGCACCCCCTTTTATGCTTCTGCTACTTCGTCTAACCCGGGGACTACCCTTATGAGTAATTAATCTCTGTTATCTAATGCGAATTGAGCCTAAAGAGCCTGTTACATTAGTTCTAAAATTGGCACATTTTCTAGTAATTTTAAATATTTCTATCAAAAATAGTTTTTGCTCTGTACATTCATTCATTACCTTTTTTTCTTCATAAAGGGTAGATTTTTATGTTCCTGGAATACCAGAAGTTACTGGTTATAGTATGACTTCTGCTCCTAATGAAGCTAAAGAAAGAGGTATTTTAGAATTATATGTAAAATATGGAAAGTTTCCACCAACTCATTGGGTGCATACACAGGTAAAAAGTTTTAATTTTTAAATATTTTTTTAAATAACTATTTTATAAAATTTTAACTATAAAACAACAACAAAATATGATACCTTTAAATGATCTTCATCTGGATTATATTATATTTAATTTATATTAATTTTATTTGATAATTTGCAAAAATGAACTGGTTAAATTTTATTCTTTTATTATGTGTTCATATTGCAATGCTCGTATGTGAAGGGGTGGGTATAAGGACATGTAAATTGACATAAAATTTAATTTGAAACCCTTAAGAGCATAATGGAGTTGCAAAATGGTTCTATATCATGTGATTCTGAAATCGATAAACTATTGTAACATTTTGGCCCTACTTAAGACTTCAGAGAGGTAACAGATGCCATATAGTTTTATAGCTTTTTTTATTAGTATTCACAGTTAGTAAATACACTTCTTAAAGTTTATTATTGAGCTCTTTATTAATGCTTCTGTACCTAGTTATAAGTATCAGAACATTTTAGGAAAAGATTTGCATCAGTGTTGAACTGTGATAATTCAGAAAAGGTAAAAACTCTTCACTTAATATTTCAATAACTTACACATGTTGGTGTAGTTTTTTTTTTTTTTTAAATACTAGGGGGCTCTGCCACCTACAAGCTATGCTTGCCAACCCCTGTTCAGACACCACAAACTCTAAAAGCAGGATAATTTGATCGGCTTTAAAATGTATCGTTTTAAATCTGACGTAATTTTCACCAAAGTTTTCTTTCCTTTTTAATATTCACGTGAAAATACTTTTATTCTTAGAAGGAAATATTATTTGTATTGTCTTCAAATTCTCAACACGAGAGCAATGTGACGCTTGTAGCCGCTTCAATAACATCTGCATAGGTTCAAAATACCTCAACATGTTGATTTTCTGTAAGTAAGTAAACCCTATCGGTTTACAATGGAAGTCTACGGCAATTTGGGGAAATATTAGAGATACCGCCAAGTTGGTGACAACCTTGGCAGTATTTGGTGACAGAACAGGGTTCCCCCCTATGGTAACCCCCCTTATAGGTATGGAGAGGCATTAAATGCTGTTCAATAACCAATGAGATGCGTTTCATTGATACGATAGCGCAATATATATATATAGACTAGTTTTAAAAGATTATCTCAAAGTATGAAATAAATGTCTCGTGCAAGTATATTTTTTAATTTAAACTGTTTAGCAATATTATGGTTTGGCAATTTTTATTAATACTGCAATTATCAATTTTTAATTATCAATATTTTCCTACTTTTAATACGTAATCATTTAATTCTCATTTTAAAGTATTTTTCTGTTTATAATTGTCACGTGTAAATAAATTGTTAATTTGAAAGAAATATCATTTGTGCTGTTTTTAAATTTGGCAACAATTTAAAATAATACCCTTTTCTAAAAGTTGTAAAAAATATTTCTCGAAATGCTGAAAATTTGAATTTAAAATAGAAATAAAACCTCAAAAAATAGGTCAAATTAAAAAAATAAATGCAGTCTGCACACCGGAACTTATAATGTATAAAATGATCTATAAATGATTAATTTCCTATGCATAGTTTTTGCTCCTATAAAACTTTTTTAAATGGATTGATTTTGGCCAACTTTAACATTAAATATCTCTTAAAATAATTCTTCGATTTGAAAAATGTCTGCATCAGCGTGTTTATCAAACATTTCTCTATAATACCACCGATTTTCATATTTTTGTATGCTATATTTTTCTTAATATTAACGAAGAAAGACCTCCGGTCACGAAAAATTCAAAACCGGTGGCGGCGGCCGCATTAGTTACTTTTTTTAGGATAGAGACATAGTTTGTTTAAAGCTAATTTAAAAGCTTTCTGCCTAGAAATCCATAACATATCAAAAAAGTCCATGGAAATGTATAATGTTTAAAATTATTCATCAATTTTGTTATGAGTAGCTCTAATTATTTGTTAAATATTGCACATCTTATAAAAGCTCAAGTTTGTAATATATATATATATATATATATGAAATGAAAAAAAAGCCCCTTTTTAAAATCCCCTTTTTTGTCCCTTTTTAAAATTTAAATTTAGAAATTAAAATTAAAACTTTTAAAATGCTTTTGTAATTGTGTCTCAGTTGACTGAATGAGGTTGCCCCTGTTAAGTCAGTTTTCCCGCATCGCATTTTATAACTTTTAGAGATCGTTTTGGCACATCTCATAAGAATACTTTTGCTGAATAAGTGCAATTTATAAGTCTTGCTGCATTTGATCGGCCAACTCAAACCACAGCCTGTATCCCGGGCAGTCAATCATTCAGCTAACGACCAATTATAGTTTAAAGACGCCTCCTTTGACTTCAACGGCCCCTAGCTGGAATAATGCGAAATACAGCATATTTATACCGATGCACAGGGCCCCGGACAGGGTTTTTTGACCATCAAAAGAATGCCCTAACTCCACGACACTCGGCTCTCTAAGTATCGCTTAGCGGTACACGTAATTCCCAAGCCCGATGTCCATAAAGTAAATTAGCAGCTCTCAAGCCAAAAGGGGCCTGATTTCTCAAAAGGATGTAACAAAGGAACAATAAATCAGGTCCCCGGAAAAACTGTGTCTTTATTGGAATAACTACTGTCTGAATCTGACTTTGATTTCCCGGATACCACTCGCGGCCTGCGACTACTTAAAGATGATAGAAGTTCCGAGGATTCGCTCAGAAATCGGCACGCACGCGTCCGCGGTTCGCGCCCCTGCCCCCAGCGGTCGGGCCGTGGCCGACGACACGACAGAAGATCCATAACTGGAGTAGCGACGAATTCGTTACATTGAAAAGTCGGCACGACGGTTTATTTGCGCGGCTCACATCCCAGAGTTCCAGCAATTAATTCTAGCAAGAACAACAACGAGATGTGTAATGAAGTCCTAAAAAATGACGTATCTACTGTTTATTTAACCAGCAATTAATTCCAACAAAACTCAAGAGGTGTGTAACAAGTGACGAAAGAAATCTCTAAAAAGAACAGTTTTCAAATCCTTTTTCTGCCTTCCATGAGTGAAAAAGAAAACGAAAAAAAAAAAAAAAAAGTGTCGTTCCCTAGCAATTAATTAAAAAGAAAAAAATCTGGTCATTAAAAGGAAAAGACTGGTCAAAAAGAACGGGAAAAACATTCATCTGCCTAGCAATCAAGAAAAAATTATCTGTTACTGAAAGTCAATTATTTCTCCAACGAACAAGCCTCTGAAACAGTCTTTGCAAGAAAGAAAAATAAAACTCTCTCCTCCCAGCCCAGCCATGTACGTTATCAGCTGAGAAAGTGGGTCACCAGGTCAAAATGAAGAACCGTGTTGAAAAACGAATTTTCTACCGGCAGATAACTCACTGATTTGTGTTAAGAAGAAAAAGAGAAAATGATTTCTTTTTTTTTATGCAGGGAGTAAATTTAATCCTGGAAATTTTTATGAAGATCGTTTTTTTTTTTGTTGTTTTGTTTGTGGATATGTAAGGCTGTCCTTGAATAGATTTGTTGAAGGTAAGACCATTTTAATCCATTCTTGAATTAAAAAAGAGAAAAAGAATACAGTTTTAAAAGGTAGTTTTTTAATTGTTTGTCATTTTAATAGCCAAAATTAGAATAAGACAACGTTTATTTTATTTATTTTTGCTATAAGAGAGTAATTTTCTGAAATTTAGACAGTATTTAAATCTTTGGAATTTTAAAATTTTAGTTCAAAGTTCGTTTTTTTTTAAATCTCAATTTAAAAAAAAAAAAAAAAAATGATGTATTAAATTTGAATTTTATTTAGATTTAAGCCCATTTTTGTTACAAATATTGTGTTGCAATTTTTTTGAAAAATATTCCATTTTTATTTGAAAAAAAAAAAAAAATGATGTATTAAATTTGAATTTTATTTAGATTTAAGCCCATTTTTGTTACAAATATTGTGTTGCAATTTTTTTGAAAAATATTCCATTTTTATTTGTTTTAAATTGTGCCTTATATTTTTGTGTAATCTTGTAATATTTTGTATTTCAAGATGAGTGTCACTCCCCCTCCTGAAAAGAATGACTTAGAAAACAAATCAGATAAAGAGAAAGATACTCAGAAGTCCGAGATTGCCACACAGACACATAATGTAACAACATTAGGTGAACAGACCCTGTCAGCTCAAGCTGGGTCTGGTCACAACTCAGTAACCGCTAGCCCGAAAATGTCCATAGAACCTGACATTATTGCGTTTTCGCCTAATTCAAATATGAATTGGACCGCGTGGCTGGCTTATTTTGAGAGTGTTTGTGTAGAACAGGAAAAAGATGACTTCTGGAAAATTAGGCACATACAGAAATACTTAAAAGACAGTGCACTTACGTTGTACATTAATAATTGTTTAAATGTGCTGCATTGGTCCGAATTTGTCACTTTGTTCAATGAACATTACGAAATTCCCGACACTCTTTCTTTAACTGATTTTTCCCGTATTGGATACAAGATTGGAGAAGACCTGAACGAATACTATCAGAAAAAGACTAAAATAGGGAGAACCTTAGGGTTAGACCAGAAGCTTATCTTGGAAGGATTAACGGAGGGCTTGCCGTTAGAAATTCAAAAGCTAGTTATTGCAAGCAACCCCTCAAATACACATTCATGGCGTGAATTAGTATTCAGAATTTGCAAGCTGCAACTGGACAGAAAAGGAAATGAGAGCAAAATAGATGCAAGCCCACAAAACCCCAATCAGTATCGACAATGGCGACCGTTTCGCCCCCCATATGAGACAGGACAGAATTATAACCGGCAGTGGAACTACAGAGTTCCCTATCAAAACCCCCCGACTCGACCTTTTGCTTCTAATCAAGCACGAAATCCCCAAAATACAGTTAGACCGACGACAAATGGTCAACCGAGACCAAATGTATATCACCAGACCACTTTGCCACCCTCCCCATGCAAAGTTTGTTTTAATATAGGAATACCAAATGCGTATCATTGGGTGGAATACTGCCCTTTTCGACAACAAGTCTTAGCAGTTCCAACCCCTAGTCCCAATATGAATTTTGCGAACCCCAACCCAGATCAGAGAGCTAATGAGTCATCTGAAAATATATCTAGTAATCAATGACGGTTTCTTATGTCCGGACATGTACAAAAAGAAAAAGCTAGCTACAAAAAATCAAATAGAAATTGTCAAAAAATTACTGATGTAAAAAGTGGAGGCTCACTACCTTGTTTGATCGATACAGGGAGTTCTAACAGTGTTATTCCTTATCATTTAGCCCACAAACTTAACCTAAAAATATGTAAAGTTCAGCAGAGTATATCGGTCACACAAACACAAGGTGTTCTAGCTTTGAAAGAAAAATGCCTTGTTAGTTTGAAATTAGGACATATCTCTAAGAATGTTGAACTTTTTATAATTAATAATCACTTACCTTATGCTTTGATTGGGCTACCCCACTGTAAACTGTTTAAATTGAATATTGACTGTGTTAAAATGCAAATCACGCAAGAGAAAAAGAAAGTACCTCTCATGGACAGTATTTCAACAAATTCATCCCATCATACCTTACATTTATCAGAAACATATACTAACCAGCCAGAAATGGAAAATACAGTTAAAAATGCAGAGATATTCGAAGAAAATTTTGAGCCGGAGTTGTTCGAGACCACTGAACATGTGCCAAATGTTCAGACTGTCAAGGAACAATTACCTGCTCTTCTAGCCAAATATGTCTGTATTTTTGCTAAAGATAAATATGATGTAGGTTGTGTAAACATTGAACCCCAGAGAATACAGTTAACATCAGACCTCCCCGTTTCTTTAAGAGCATATCGCACTTCCCCTAAGGAAGAAGAAGAAATTAAAGACCAAATTCAGAATTTATTGCGAGCCGGTATCATTAAGGAAAGCTATTCCCCTTATTCATCACCCGTAACTTTGGTATATAAACGTGAAGAAGGGAAGAAAACCCGGTTATGTATTGACTTTCGAAAATTGAATGCCATTACAAAAACAGATGCAGAACCCTTACCTAGAATAGACACCCTGTTAGATAAATTGGCACATGCTAAAGTTTTTTCCACTCTTGATTTGGCCAGTGGATATTGGCACATCCCTATCCACCCTCGAGATACGGAGAAGCTGGCGTTTGCCACTACCTTTGGATTATATGAGTGGAATCGTTTACCATTCGGATGGAAAAACGCGCCTGCTTGGTTTAACCGTACCCTCAGAAGAATCCTTAATAAATACAAAATTGACTTTGCCTGTAGTTACTTTGATGATGTTATTGTATTCTCCCAAAATGAAGAAGAACATTTGTGTCATTTAGAGACCTTATTTAATATCTGTGTCCAAGAAAACCTTAAACTAAAATTGTCAAAGTGTAATTTTGTTAAATCCAAAATTAATTTCCTAGGATATGAAGTCTCGAATGGTTGTATCACACCTGACAACCCTAATATAGAGACAATTAAGAAATTAACACCACCTACGAATGTAAAAGAATTACAACGTTTTTTGGGATCTATAAACGTTTATCACAAATTTATTCCAAAATATGCTAACATTCGATACCCTCTCAACAATTTGTTGAAGAAAAATGTCCCCTATGTATGGGACCAAAATTGTCAAAATTCTTTCGAAAAGTTAAAAAATGCTTTAATTGAAAAACCTATATTAAAGTTGTTTGATCCCAAAACACCTTGTCATTTGTTTGTAGATGCATCAAGTCATGGAGTGGGATGTGTTGTGAAACAAGTTGATGAAAAAGGAACATTACATCCTATAGCATATCACTCTAGAAATCTTCGCGATTATGAAAAAAATTATGCAATTACTGAGTTAGAATGTTTGGCGATTGTGGATGCTTTAGATAAATTTTATCATTATTTACACGGTCAAAAATTTGTCATACATACAGACCATGCGGCACTTACCTGGCTCAAAAGTGTTAAAAATTTAAGAGGACGTCTTTTCCGCTGGTCCCTAAAACTTAGTATGTTTGACTATGAAATTAAATACCAAAAAGGCTCCACTAATGTTGAAGCTGATATGCTATCTAGACAGCCTGTTTCAGAAAATTTACCCCATATTATACATCTCCTTGACTTGAATGAAGTAAGAGACAATCAGAGAAAAGAAAATGTAACAGTTGATGGTAAAAAATACACTGAGATAAATGATGTTGTTGTAATTAGAAAGAAAAGTTTGTATAAGATTGTGGTCCCCATGTCTTTACGTCTACCCCTCTTAGAAAAAACCCACACACAATTTGGCCATCCTGGAATTTATAAGATGATAAATTTAATCTCTCTGCAGTATTATTGGCCTAACATTAATCAGGACATTGAAAATTTTGTAAAACACTGTCACACTTGTCAGATAAACAAAAAATGTAGGCAAAAAAGATTTGGCTTATTGCAATTAATGCCCCCAACAGATATACCTTTTGAATGTTTAGCAGTAGACTCTGTTGGCGGATTTAATTATTACAATTCTACAAAAAAATATTTGCATTTAGTCGTTGACCATGCAACTCGCTATGTGTGGGGTTTTCCTTCAAAAAGTGTAACCACCGAAACTTATACAAACATTTTGAAGCAATTATTTCAGATACAAGTACCAAATAGATTGTTAACCGACAGAAATGGAGCATTTACAGCTTCCAGGTTTAAAAGATTTCTTCGTACTTACAATGTAAAACACAGATTAACAAGCAGCCATCACCCAGAAACGAATGGGAAAATTGAACGCCTAAATCAGACTATTGTCACTAGATTAAAATGTAAAGTCAATTCCACAACCAAGAAAATACCCTGGACTAAGCTTTTAGATGAAGTCTTATATGAATATAATAATACTCCCCATTCTGTAACCCAGTTCACCCCTAGTTATTTATTGTTAGGAAAATTACCATATGATCCTCCTTTACCAAATAATAGTTATTATCCCCCTGTGGAGGAAGCTAGAAAATTGGCTAAAGAGAGAACAATTGCTTACCATAAAAAGAATAAAGTCCGTTATGATGCTCGTTTCCTTCCTGTAAAATTTAAAGTTGGTGACATTGTAATGTATGAGGAATTTCATTATCCTAATACCCGTAAACTGACTTCGCCATACTCTGGCCCATACACCATTTTAAAACAACTTTCTGATGTATCCTTTGAAATTGATAAACCCAGTCCACATTTTAAGAGAAATTCTGAAATTGTCCATTCCTCCAAGTTAAGATACTACCACCCACCTCAAAACCTTAAGCTCAACCATGAATAAAACCCAATCTATCTCTTTCATCTTTCAATTTTTTATTTTTGCTTTCCTATCGTCCCCCTTGCTCGTAGCATTTGGACGAGGACCCAGCTGGGCGTGTAACCTAACTCCCCGGCGGCGTAGAATGATGATGACAGTTTAAAAGTACTGTTAGAATTTTTGTTTTTTTTCATAACTATATTATTATGATAATTTTGTGACCTATGAAGGGGTCCTCCGCTCCGTGGCCACCCATCTTTAGCCGGACTGTTTTCCCAGATTCTCTTTCCAGGTTGAACGGAGAATCTGGCAAAACTGCTTTGCTTCCCCTCTGTAGGTGAATGTCGATTGCCCACCTTCCTTTTTCAGTTGTGCAAGAAGCACATTTTTTGGGAGGATATTCACCTCAGAGTATTAAAATCCGTGTCACACTGACCCTGGGCATGGTGAAAATTATAGCAAACGCATATTTATAATTTTTTAACTATAGTTTTCCTTTTTTTTAAGACAACTTAGTTTGTTTTTCATAAAAATAACCCTTGGCTGCATCAAAGAAGTAGTAAAGTCCCTACCGAAACAGAAAGGTAGAATAAGAAGGAATGTGTTTGTTGTTGTTAGTATTACAGTGTATTTTACTTTTATGTTAGCTCAGTGTGAAAATTCAGTATTTTTAGAAATGCAAACTTGCCAAAGTGCATTTTGGTAGACAATATATTTGTGTTGATAGTATTAGTGCATATTTTATATTTTTGAACATTTTATGTTATTGAATATTTTATACTTTTGAACATTTTGTAGTATTGAATATTTTATATTTTTGAATATTGTGTATTATTGAATATTTTATATTTTTGAACATTTTGTATTAATGAATATTTTATAATTTTGAATATTTTGTATTTGTAAATATTTTTTACATTTGAATATGTTATATAGTTTTCAGTAGGTTTATCTTTGAGTATTTTAGTATATGTTATATATTCTGTATATGTTAATGTTACAATTTTACACCAAAAAAGGATGTTTCTCAATGGACAATACCCAGAGACATTTACAAAAAACATCCAAAAGACTTGCTTTAGAGACAGTTTGGTGTAATTAAAGGTCCCATGTCTCGAGACTGTCCCCTTATTATTTTGCTGCAGCACCATTTAAAGAATTCCAATGTTTTAGTGTAACCAATATTTTTATGTGAACAATATTTTTATGTAACTTGATATGAATGTAAAAATAGGTCCAATTGACTTGAGAGCTGGAGCAAAAAAAAAAAAAAAAAAAAACACCCTGGGTTAAATTTACGAGATAAGACCCACAGGTCTTGCAGGCGAGCCCTGTGGCCCTTGTTTTAGTGGGGGGGGGATATGAAATGAAAAAAAAGCCCCTTTTTAAAATCCCCTTTTTTGTCCCTTTTTAAAATTTAAATTTAGAAATTAAAATTAAAACTTTTAAAATGCTTTTGTAATTGTGTCTCAGTTGACTGAATGAGGTTGCCCCTGTTAAGTCAGTTTTCCCGCATCGCATTTTATAACTTTTAGAGATCGTTTTGGCACATCTCATAAGAATACTTTTGCTGAATAAGTGCAATTTATAAGTCTTGCTGCATTTGATCGGCCAACTCAAACCACAGCCTGTATCCCGGGCAGTCAATCATTCAGCTAACGACCAATTATAGTTTAAAGACGCCTCCTTTGACTTCAACGGCCCCTAGCTGGAATAATGCGAAATACAGCATATTTATACCGATGCACAGGGCCCCGGACAGGGTTTTTTGACCATCAAAAGAATGCCCTAACTCCACGACACTCGGCTCTCTAAGTATCGCTTAGCGGTACACGTAATTCCCAAGCCCGATGTCCATAAAGTAAATTAGCAGCTCTCAAGCCAAAAGGGGCCTGATTTCTCAAAAGGATGTAACAAAGGAACAATAAATCAGGTCCCCGGAAAAACTGTGTCTTTATTGGAATAACTACTGTCTGAATCTGACTTTGATTTCCCGGATACCACTCGCGGCCTGCGACTACTTAAAGATGATAGAAGTTCCGAGGATTCGCTCAGAAATCGGCACGCACGCGTCCGCGGTTCGCGCCCCTGCCCCCAGCGGTCGGGCCGTGGCCGACGACACGACAGAAGATCCATAACTGGAGTAGCGACGAATTCGTTACATATATATATATATATATGTAGGATTTAAATGTAAGCATCTTTTATTTTCTTTATGACATGCATTATCAATAAATTAACTGACGCTCTGATATTTTTATTATCCATGGTTTCAAAGCACGAGTTATGAAAATTCAAGATCACGAGATCATGTTTGGATATATTCAAAGATTGGAAAAGAGTCAGTCTATAAAATTATGTTGTTCATCGAGCATCGACTTTTGCAGTGCCAAGGGAGGCATTATTAGGCCTAAGTGGCTTATTCGAAGGAAAATAATTCATAGGTTTTGTGTTAGAAATGTATCGACTAAGTTAAGTAAATTTATCTGTATAGAATTGTATTAAAGTTTGTGTTATTATTCAAACGTCTACTTATTCAAATCTTCTCTATATTAACATTTTACCAACAATAACTTTTACAAATTTGGGGGCTCGGTGCTGGGATGTTAAGCAACTATTAGTGGAATAGGTAGTAAAATATTAATCGAAGAGAAATTGTTGTCAATCACCAATGTCAAAAGATGGATTGTGAATGAACAAGGCAAGTGTGTAAAAACTGTAGTCATATTTATCCAAGTACAAGTTTGAAAAACATGGTATCCTTAAATAAAGCTAAAAGAATTGATCTAATAGATCTCTGCAAGGAATGCAAAATTCAACCACCAGAAAAACCGACGATCCCTATACTAATAAAACTAATTAAAAGCTGGGAGGATTTCAACGAAGATTTTATAAAGGACCGCTTAGAAGATATATGACAGCTAGAAAAGAAAAAGCTGAGATTGAAGAGAAAGTTAGAAAAGAAAAAGCTGAGATTGAAGAGAGAGTTAGAAAAGAAAAAGCTGAGATTGAAGAGAATGTTATAAAAGAAAAAGCTCAGCTTGAAGAAAAGAAACTACAGGCACAAGCAGAGATTGAAGAAAAGAAACTGAAGATGGAAATGGGGGAGAGAAGATGGAGAATAGAATTGGAAGAAAAAGATCGCGAAAGAGAGTTTGAAATTACGAAAATTCAACTACAGGAAAATTCAAGACAACATGTCGATATGAGCCCAAGAACAAATACAGGTAAACAATATGAATTGCTCAGATTATTAACAAAATATGATAGTACGAATGATATTAGTTTATATTTGGCTATGTACGAAAGACAAATGTCGCAGACAGGCATTGATAAAAAAGAGTGGGTCAACTATTTAATTAACCTAATGCCATTAGATGTGATTAACATAATAACTAGGGAGAGTGTGTCCGAAATGCATGATTATGATTACATAAAAAGTATTCTTTTAAAATGGTACAAACTATCGCCAGAAGAGTTTAGGCTGAAATTTTTCTCACTCAAAAAAGAGCCATCGGCAAATTGGCGCGATTTCGCTTATGAGATCAAGGTATATTTCAAACAATGGACCAACGGCCTTGAAATAGATAGCTTTGAGGAATTATCGGAATTAATTGTAGTTAATCAAATTAGGCATAATTTACCTGCGGAAACAAAGACACATTTTGCAGAGGAATTGTTAGTAATAAAAAAGATAGACGACTTAGTAAACAAATTAGATATTTACGAAACGGCACGAAGGGTTTGCAATAAACAAGATATAAGGAATACAAGTGGTAGTTTTGAGGATAAACGATCGAGAGTGGCTGACTACGCCAATTCGAAAAGGCGCCAAGTTGACAATAGGCACAATGTGAACCATGGAAGAAACGAGGCGCATATAATATGTTATAATTGTGGCAGACCTGATCACGTGAGTAAGAATTGTACCATGGGAAGTAAAATACAACAAAATTATTCAAATTATAACCCGCAACGTAATCAAAATTGGCGAGAAACGAAATACCAAGATTGGAGCCACAACACGCAAAGAAAAGTAGTTAATATGGGCACGTTAAATGGTAAGAAAGGAAGAATCTTGGATATTCAAGGAATAAAGACAAACATAATAATTGATACAGGGAGTGATATTTCAATCGCCAATTCAAGATATCATACTACAATAAACGCACCAAAGTTAACCAGCGACAATATATCTATATCGGGCATAGGTGGAGAAGAAATTAAGCCAATGGGTTTTTTCTTGCATAAAATTTATGTAGATGGTATAGAAATACAGGATAAATTGTACGTTGTACAAGAAACTGACTGTGATTTAATAATAGGGAGAAAAGCAATCGAAGGCTTGACGTTAAAAGTAGAGGAAGATGTTGTTAAAATAATAAACGACAATACAGTACGAGTAGGATACATTAAAATTAACAAAGTCCCTTCCAAAACAGATTAGCCACATTAAGTCTAAGCAACAATAATCGAGATTGGAAAGATATGGATAATATCGACTGCAAAAATGGCGAAATGGATTTGACTCATACTACAAATTTAGCTAACAGAGAAAAAATACGAGAATTAATAAAATCCTGCAAACCGAACAAAACAAAAGATACTGAATTAAACACGAAAATACTACTAGCAGATAAAAAACCTATCTGCGAACGTCCAAAGAGATTCTCTCTAGTTGAGCAGGAAACCATCAATAAACAAGTACGACAATATTTAGATAATGACATTATCAGATGGAGTGCCTCAGATTTTGCAGCGCCTGTGATCCCAAGTAAGAAAAAAGAAAGTGATAAGAAATTCGTCATCACTGACAGAAGAAATCCGAAAGTAAAGACACTGAGAAGAAAATAGAAAATAATACCTGTTCAATGACTATTTGAGGAGATACTAATAATTTTAAACACAAATAGAATAGAAAAAGACCTAAAAGAAAAACGGTTAGAAAGAAAAAGTCCTAAAACAATTCTGATCAGAAAATAAAAGATAATCCTATTCAAAATAATACAAAAAATGTTAAAGAAGAGAAGAATAATAATACAACAAGATCTACAGGAAAAGCTTTAATTCAACCTGAAGTATATAATGACGAATCCAAGTGGTATAAATATGTACCAAAATTACAAAGAATTATCAATAGCACAGTAACACGAAGCACCAAGTATAGTCCATTCGAATTAATGACAGGAGTTAAGATGAAAGATAGTGACATGCAAAACATTAAGAAGATTTTGGAAGAAGAATTTACCGAATGTAAAATGGAAGAACGCGAAGCCATGAGAGAAGAAGCAAAGAAAAATATACTCAAAATACAAGAAGAAAACAAGGTGCAGTTTGATAAGAAAAGAAAACAGCCACGAAAATATAAAATAGGAGACATCGTCGCCATAAAGAGAACGCAATTTGGCAATGCTATCAAACTTAAGGAAAAATACTTAGGGCCATATGAAATAACAGCTGCCAAGAATCATGATCGGTATGAAGTAGAGAAGGTAGGAGATAATGAAGGTCCAGGAAAGACATCAACCGGAGCCGAATACATGAAAACATGGTCTATGGGTTGAACTCCTGGATAAGTCAAATAGATTAAGTATATGTGTATGGGTATCGAACAAGTAATCAAAATTTTGTGACAGAAAAATATATAAAAGTTTCCAAAATTTAGCTGTTTAAGCATAAAAAAATAATAAGCCAAGATGCTGATGTCGAGGCGCCATCATGTCAGGATGACCGATTTGTAGGATTTAAATTTAAGCATCTTTTATTTTCTTTATGACGTGCATTATCAATAAATTAACTGACGCTCTGATATTTTTATTATCCGTGGTTTCAAAGCACGAGTTATGAAAATTCATGATCACGAGATCATGTTTGGATATATTCAAAGATTGGAAAAGAGTTAGTCTATAAAATTATGTTGTTCATCGAGTATCAACTTTTGCAGTGCCAAGGGAGGCATTATTAGGCCTAAGTGGCTTATTCGAAGGAAAATAATTCATAGGTTTTGTGTTAGAAATGTAATATATTTAAATAAGCTATCGACTAAGTTAAGCAAATTTATCTGTATAGAATTGTATTAAAGTTTGTGTTGTTATTCAAACGTCTACTTATACAAATCTTCTATATATTAACATTTTACCAACAATAACTTCTACAAATTTATATATATATATTTATAATTTAAAATATTTATTATTTTTTTGTTTAGTGTAATGGCGGAGAAACTGTACAGATAAGAGTTGGGGGAGATTTCTTTTATGATCCTTTATCTAACAAGACTGAAGCTGAAGCTGACTTGTTGCTAGTAGGAGGTGGTGTTGGTATTAACCCTTTAGTTTCTATTCTGATGGAATATGTGGACTTACTAAATGTTGCTAATTTACAAAGTGAAAATAACATCAAACCTGGAAAAGTTCATTTACTATACAGTGGTAGAACATCTGAAGAACTTGTTTTTAAAGTGAGTTATTGAAAATATTTTATTTTGGCGATGTATATTATAATAAAAAAAAGTAGTTTTATGTTTATTTATAAAATATACTAAATATTTTATTGATAAATAAAATAAATCAATCAATTACCTATTGAGTTATAAGCAATTTTGATCACGTGACACAGCATTTTTCTCTCCTTACTGACTGGATTTTCTTCTTTCGTTCGGAAGTTCAGTTCAAAATGCCAACTTTGACAGTATTTTCTGAAAGATATATTGCGTTTACAAGAAAACAGAAAAAACAGTTCAATGACATAGTTTCTGAATAACACCTTCTAGTTTCATGCATTTCCGAACAAAAATGAATTAAAACTTATGTCAGAAAGTTGACCCTTTAGATTTGAGAACAGCCATAAGGGTCATTCCATGTCAATTCAACCAAATTTTTTAAGGTTTGTAACCCGACCCCCAGGGATTTGGATGAAACTCAGTGTATATACTAATTCTATCATGATATGAATACAACAGAAATTTTTCCTTCCTAGACCTCATAGTTTGTGAGATATGGGGGGTCCAATTTTTGGATTTTTCTCAAATCGCACATTTCTGAGTCTGTATTTTTAGACTGCAGTTCCATTTTTAAAAAATTGTTTCTCTGGATCTAAAATGCGAATCATCTTAAAAATACCACCGTAAGTACATAAAAAGATGCAGATTTTATTTAAAAAATATTTAAAAAATTAATTTTAAATATTTAGGGTCAAAAGCTTAAACCAAAGTTGAAAGTTATGTTTATTTTTCCAAATTTTTGTGACTTTACGAAAAAGGCTCTACACAAAAAGGCAAATAAAATTTCCAATTTCTCTTTGTTTTAAATAAAAGTTAACTCTTTGGGCTTTCTATTTATGAAATAAAAATGATGTCTTTCGCATGGCTTATGCAAAAATTTTGACTTATTTTGGGATGTTGTATCTATCAAGAGACAGAAAACTTTAACTTTGCTTACGATACCTAAATAATTGCTGCACATTTTAAATTTAAATTTATTAATCAATTTGATTTATTTTCTAAAATGAAACCTTAAAATCAGACTGATTTATTTATTTTTATAACAGTAGAAAATTTGTATAGTATTGGTACTTATCACACGTTATCTGAAATTGTGTTGTTCTCAAACTTATCGCATATGTTTGTCACATAAATGTACATCTATCATTGGATTCAGTGATATAGTATTTCTATATATACTTTCACAATGGTAGTATGTAAAGAATATGTACAATATTTAATGAAGGGGGGGTGGGGGAGGGGTGGATATTGAAATCATTGATTTTTTTCTCATTTTACTCAGAAAAAACAAAAGCAAAAACTTTACTTTGTAAATAAAATAAAAGAAGCACTTATATTAAATAAATTCAACAAGTCATAAGAACCACAGAAATTATTTAGGTACCACAGTTTAAATTAGACATATTAGAGATTTTTTTTTTTTCTTGAATGGTGCAGTTTCCTAAAACAGGGCAAAATTTTACATAAGCTAGGAGAAAGACTTCATTTTTATTAAAATTGAAATAATCATTAATTAAATCTAATACATTAATTAAAATTGCTTATAAATATTTTAAAAATTTAGATTGTTGTAAATTTCCAATTTCTTTTCGTTTTAAATAACAATTTACACTTTGGGCTTTCTAGTTATGAAATAAAAATTATGTCTTTCTCATGACTTATGCAACTTTTGCCCTGTTTTGAGAAACTGCACCAATAAAGAAAAAAAAAATCTGCCTAATTTTAGTTGTGGTTCCTAAATAACTACTGTGATTCCCATGACTTGTTGAATATATTATTCAATGTTTCTTTCTTCCTTTATTTTGCAAAGTAAAGTTTTTGCTTTGCTTTTTTTTTCTTCTGAGTAAAAAGGGGGGGAAAAGTCTGTGACTGCAGTCTATCCTCCCTCCATTAAATTTTGTGCATAATCCTAATGTTTTAATTATTTATTCATTCATATATTTTCTTTTATTACAAGTTTTTTTTTTTTTTTTTTAATTTAAACAATCCTTAATTTTCTTTTTACTATATAACTGTAAACAAAAAATATTTTGTGGTATAGAATAAGAAAATGCAATAATGACTTTTTACCAATCATATTTTCAATACGTTTTTTTCTGTGTGTGTATGTGTGTTAGAATTAAAATACTTTATTTGTATTTTACTTCTTTTTTTTTTAACTTTCTATCTTATTATCTTGGATAATTTTAATCATTTTAAATATGTTTTTTATAGTTTAAATACCTTATATTTAACAAAGCCTAGTTCATTTCTACAGGATGAAACATATTTCTACATCTGCCTTGTATAAACAAATTCTGACAAAGGCAGGATAAATTTTTTTAGTAAAGGCAGGTGTTTTCGAATCTCTTAATCAAATTATTATTAGTCTGCTGTTTCTCATAATAGAAGGGTGATCTATTTTTCCTTGTGCTGCAAAAGAAAATAATAGATGAATTTGAAGTAACTAATTATGCTGCAAGACCGTCATGACAACTTCTGAGAAACAATTGAACTAATTGAAAAGTTTTATAATTGTAATGAATATTGTAGAATCATGGCTGTTAAGAAAATGTAGTTAGCATTGCTAAGAATGTATTATGCACAAAAGCGATTGATATTATGTATATCTACATGAGTTGTATTCTCTTTTTGAACAGGAATTTCCAAAAAATTTGAGGATTATAATTCTAGGTATTCAATCCAGTATTAGCAGCACTGTTCCTTTAAGTAAATTTGTGACAAGCTAAGTAAAATATTTGGAAAATGCTATTCCACTCTTTTATAATGAAATTTAATATCTTAAAAGATACTAAACCAAACTTTGGCCCTCAAAAAGCTATAGTTTTGTTGGATTTCAGCAAAAATTTTACTTTTTTTATTCAAGGTAAGGTTTAAAGTTACCATTGGACCAAAGAAGCCGCACTCTTGATCCAACTGTTATGTACACTCAATCTCTCAATATTCGATTATCAGCAAGCAATATACACATTTTATCTTATGATATGCAACATGATGTCACTCTTGTATGTTTAACACAGAAAGAAGTGATAGCAATTGTAAAATAGATATTCCCTGATGTAAAGAAAGCCTTTGACTTCAGTGATGGGTGCTCTGGCAATATAAAAATTACAAATTTTCATAAACCTTTACCAAAATGAAGAGAATTTCCCCTTAAGATATTTAACATTTTTTTCTGGAGGAAAAGGAAGGAGGGGGATAGCCACCGATTTCGAAACACAAAGACATTTTAGATTCTAAATCACAAAGATCTTCCTAATATACTGATATCTTGTTATGTTATTAAGTTTGGAGTTGCAGTAAGATAGGAAAATTGAAATATATATTAGAAGGTTCTCAAAGTTGCTTATGCATAATAAATATAAATTTTAAATTGCACAAAGAAAGAATGTTGAAAAATAAGTCTTAAGTGATACTGCAAAGTACGTCATTTATTTCTATATTTATATTTAGCTCAATTATATCTTTGAATTTCAATCTTTTAAATATAATGTTTAATCTGATTTTTTAGCTTTAAAAATTTGCATATAATTTAACAAATTCTTTATTTGTTACATAAAAAAATTACAATGATCTAAATTTAAAAAATATTTATAAGCAATTTTAATTAATGTATTAGATTTAATTAATGATTATTTCAATTTTAATAAAAATGAAGTCTTTCTTCTAGCTTATGTAAAATTTTGCCCTGTTTTAGGAAATTGCACCATTCAAGAAAAAAAAAAAATCTCTAATATGTCTAATTTAAACTGTGGTACCTAAATAATTACTGTGGTTCTTATGACTTGATGAATTTATTTAATATAAGTGCTTCTTTTATTTTATTTACAAAGTAAAGTTTTTGCTTTTGCTTTTTCTGAGTAAATTGGGAAAAAAATCAATGATTTCAATATCCACCCCCCCCCCCCCTTCATTAAATATTGTGCATATTCTTTAGATACTACCATTGTGAAAGTGTATATAGAAATACTATACCACTGAATCCAATGATAGATGTACATTTATGTGACAAACATATGTGATAAGATTGAGAACAACACAGTTTCAGATAATGTGTGATAAGTACCAATACTATACAAATTTTCTACTGTTATAAAAATAAATAAATCAGTCTGATTTTAAGGTTTCATTTTAGAAAATAAATCAAATGGATTAATAAATTTAAATTTAAAATGTGCAGCAATTATTTAGGTACCGTAAGCAAAGTTAAAGATTTCTGTCTCTTGATAGGTACAGCATCCCAAAATAAGTCAAAATTTTTGCATAAGCCATGCGAAAGACATCATTTTTATTTCATAAATAGACAGCCCAAAGGGTTAACTTTTATTTAAAACAAAAAGAAATTGAAAATTTTATTTGCCTTTTTGTGTAGAGCCTTTTTTGTAAAGTCACAAAAATTTGGAAAAATAAACATAACTTTCAACTTTGGTTTAAGTTTTTGACCCTAAATATTTAAAATTAATTTTTTAAATATTTTTTTATTAAAATCTGCATCTTTTTATGTACTTACGGTGGTATTTTTAAGATGATTCGCATTTTAGATCCAGAGAAACAATTTTTTGAAAATGGAACTGCAGTCTAAAAATACAGACTCAGAAATGTGCGATTTGAGAAAAATCCAAAAATTGGACCCCCCATATCTCACAAACTATGAGGTCTAGGAAGGAAAAATTTCTGATGTATTCATATCATGATAGAATTAGTATATACACCGAGTTTCATCCAAATCCCTGGGAGTCGGGTTACAAGGACTGGTTGAATTGACATGGAATGACTCATAAGCAAAATGAATTTTTAAAAATTGTTCCTGAGATTGATGGGTTCTCCTTAGAAAGTGATTGCAGTTTTCCTCTAATTTTATTAATATTTCACACAATGGCATAGAGTTTCTTAAAATCAATATCAAGTGAAATTTAAAAATAAAAACTAAATAAATTGAGTTTGTGGTGTAAAACTTTATTAATCAAATTGTAGAAAATGTTTGTATTTTCATACTTTCTATTAAGGGGACAGTTTACCTCAAAATATGTCAAAAAATCAATTTATTTTTTTCAAATATTAAATGAAAGCCTGTTTAAATATGAATATTTTGACATCTCATTTTTAACCATAAGGCAATTATGTTGCAAGATATTGTAAATTTTGTTAATACACCCAGCGTAATTACCCACACAAATGAAAACTTTAAATGTGTTTTTCTCCATGTTCAGATTTCCTTCACTTTTATGTTTTAAAAATGCTAAAGCTTTTTTTGTATTTGAGATAGAGATTTAAACTCTTTTGTACATGTTCTTTATTATATACTAGCCGCCCTTGGCGACCAGTTTGGTCTCTGTTAGATGTGTGCTAAGCATTGTATCATGTTACTTTTATCCAAAATTTAATTTACTTTTTCAATACTTCACCAAATCAGAAGTTTCTAGTAGAGAAATCAAGAACTTCGTATTTTTATGGGTACTACTTGGTTATCCCGTCAACCAAGAATATATCGCCAAACTATAAGATTAAATATCAATAATAGTTGATCGTAAATGTCATATTCGCTTGTTTTTAAGCAAGTTACACGTGTTTACGTCATCAAGTTATTTTTATTTCGACGTTTTATTTGTATTTTTATTAATGTTATACTAATGTATTTGTTCTTTTGCTATTTAAAATAAAAATTATGTCAATTTGTATAATTTAGCATGTGGTTTGGCGATTTATATAATTAGGGGAAATTGGTCGATGGTATAACTAAGTAGTATCTTCTTATGCTAGCCAGGCACAAGTGATAAATCATCAAACATTGTCTTTCCAATCGCATTTTTCATATTTCATTAAATTCATCTATAATATAATAATTTCACTCATTTTATTTAAAATGTACAAAATTTTAATTTGAAATTCATGACTTTCACTTTTTCTTTCCCTTTTTTAAGAAAAAGAAAAGGAAAGGAATAAATAATACCAAAAACCATGACTTTTAATTTCAATATCAAAGCATTGTTTTAATTTACCACGCGAAAAATAAAAAATGTAAAAAATGGCCACCTGGCATATAAAAAGCAAAGCGGTCAGCCTGGAACTATTGATGACAGTCACATGACTTAGGCTATTATTATAGAGATGTGATAAATGTGCACATGGAATTAACCTTCAGGTTTTTTGTTATTTTTTTTTTTTAATGAATGTACTTGAAGATGTGTTAGTTCATCGTTTTACACTATATATACAGTAGACTCGCTCAAATCTGTAGAGCTTGAAACCACAGGATGTGAGGATTTTAGAATTTTGCAGATTTCTGGCCATTGCCTTGTTTACATTTTTTAAAATAGTAATTTGAATGTAATGATGCAGTAAAAATTATAATGAATAAAAGATCTTATTTCTTTATTACACACTTAAGCCATCTCTATATATAAAACAAATTTTCATAAATTAACTTTTAAGAGAACTGAAGCTGTAGCAAAAGTTATCAAACCATCCCTGAGCATTTTTAACCATCATATTCTAACACAATATCTTATCAAATGCTGTTTTTAACTCCAATACTTCAAAATAACTTAATTTAAAAACATAAATATATGTTTATTTAAAATATTGCATCTGTAGAAAAAATATCACAGCTAGAACTTTAATATTTTTAACTTTAAAAAAATTCAACTTTAAAACCCTTAATTTAAAACTTTAAAAAAAATTCTAACCACTTTAAAACTTCATTAACACTAGGAAATAAACTTCATCCATTAAAAGAACAGCTCAAACCAACTTTAACTATTAAGCATTTACACAAAAAATGTAAATATATCACTTTTATGGATATCTAGGTACTTAAAATCCTTCTTTTAATCCAATTTTTAAAAAATTTTCATTTTTAACTACATAAACACTTAGCAAATGAAAAAGAATTTTAAAATAAAAATGTATCAGGGTTGTACTGGGTAGCTGCCCGCCCTTGCCGGGTTTTTAATAAAAAACCTGGGTTTTTTATAATCCTGATGCGATTGTTGTGTTTACTTTGTATAATGAAACTGACTAAGACAGAATCTCAAGGGACAGAAGAAAAATTCCATGTTAAACAGATTACCGTCTTAGCAGGTACTGTAAGGACAATGACATCTTTACATTTAAGACAGTATTCCGTTGTAAACAGGTTCTGTTATTATAGGATTTACTGTATTTTATTACTAATTTTATTATTTTATTACTGAAGATTATTGTTTGTGAGGAAGGTGGAATCATAGTCCACATTTTAGCATTTTAATCCAATTTACCTGCGAAAAATTGCTCATTTAAGACTATGAAGTCATTCCCATCTATTAGACTATAAAGTGTTCACAAAGATTGTATTTGAGATCAGGATTTTCGTTTATTTCGGCCATGAAATTCCTTGCGCTTTGCTGAGCAAAAAATTAAACTTTCCCATAGTAATTCCTCTGAGAATTTTCAAAATTTCAACGGAATTTTGTAAAGTAGCAAAATTTAGTAAAATTCCTTTTGATACAATATATTTTTCTGAAGTATTTCCAAGGACCGATTTAAACACTGATGCTCTTTTTACACACAATGTCCAAAAATCCGAGAGTCTAAAAAGAACGAATGTCCACACATTATATACTCTTGTATACACCGCTGCCAGTCTGATTTTATGAAGCAGAAAAACATTATCAAAACAAAACTTGGGTCGCAGTATGCATCCACTGTGCACCTCACTAACACCATACAAATCTTGAAGAACCAGCATAACACTATAAAACTTACTGGTAAGCAAATTACTTATCAAGATGATGGATGCCGAGAAATTTGTTCTGGCCATCAATACTGAAACTAGTTTTCTCACAATCATAGCAGATTGATTGTTTTTATGCAGAATCGAAACTGGAGCAATATTAATAATGTAGTTCGAATGGGTATTCGAAAGAGAATATATGTATTAGAAAGGGCTTTCTCTAAGTGTAATTCGAAAGAGTGGGCGTTGTCAGTGCCTATGCTATCGCTTGTGGGTGGTCTGCCTAAAATACAACCGGACAATGTTCATTCATTAAAATAACTGCTCCAAAGGTTTGCCTATATAAATAAGGTTATATACTAAAAACCATTGATAAAGTTAGGGGAATGCCTTCACTCAAAAATGAAGAGTTAAATTGTGAGCCTTGCAAAATTGGTAAAGCCAGACGAGTTTCCTTTAAACCGATTGGAAAAATTAGGTCTGTAGCCGTTAGAGCTGTTACACCTCGATGTAACTGGCCCGTTTAATACTAAAAGTAGAGGCGGTAATAGGTATTTTCTAACTATAATCGACAATTTTTCCAGAAAAGTTTACATTTACTTGATGAAGGAAAAATTCGAGGATTTTAACTGCTTTGTAAAGTTTCATTTTCTTTGTCAAGTTCAAGGTAGCGACATTTGAAAAAATGCTCTTAAAGCTGAAACCTTCTTCTAATCGATGGTGCAACCGTTTTTAAAAAATATGAATTTTTACCCTTTCAAATACACCGTTGAACCCAGGTCACTTTGCGCCTCACGAAGATGATATTTTTTCTATGCTAAAAGTAACTAAACAGCCGTATTTCAACACAATCTGTTTAGAGCATCTCAATAGATCAGATTTACATAACCTACAAAAATTTCGATACATTTGGACGGGTAGAAATATCTTTTACAAAATAAAATGTGTGAAAACTTTGACAAAAACATTAAAAACCAAGGAGCTTCGGCATGGTTTCTCTCGACTTCGACAGTTTTCACTTTTAAATATAGATATTTTTTTCACAGAATTTTAAAGAAGACTTGGGTATAGTTATATTTATAACCGATTAAAATTTGAGAGAATCTGCATAAAAACAATTTATTTTGTTATGCTAACGGAATCAATGTGAAAACAAGAAAAAATAATGAGAAGAAAACAAATTTATTTTTCAACTAGATATCAGTATTTTTTCATGAATTTTTATTATGAGGTGCACAATTGTCATGTTTATAACCGCTGAAAATCTCAAAGAATTTGAACAACAAGAACTTTTTTTTTAACTACTAAAATAGACCAAGTGTGACCCAAGTAGATCAAAAAAAGTCTTACAAGTACTTTTACCACTAAAAATCAATATTTTTTCATGATTTTTCGACACAGCTACGAAGATTCCTTTTTATGTGAAATAAACTTTCGCCTAAATTCTTCTGGCATCATCTTAAAGCGTTTAAGCAATAGATTTTTCACATAATTGTAATCATTTACCTCAGGCGTTGGTTTGCTGGCTTTACGATTTGTAATGGGAGCGAACTTAAAAGATAGGTTAATCAATCTTCCCTTACAATATTTGTTTTTTAAATAACACCAAATAAATGCTAATACCACTTGAGATGTCAAAACGTGTCATTAATTTTAATAATTAAAGTTTCTTACCTGCAATTGATGTCAAAGAAGCCACATTTGAATTGTGTAATTTGTCTTGGAGTTCCAATTTTATCAATTCAAATTCTCTTTCTTTTTGAAGCTTTTCTTTTTCAAATTATTTTTTTCACTTGAAGCTTTCTTTCCTCTTTCCTTGAAGTTTTTTTTTCCTTCGTCTTTCCGCAATCTTTCACTTTCTTCTTCTTTCCACAATCTTTCACTTTCTTCTTCTTTCCACAATCTTTACGCTTTCTTCTTCTTTCTGCAATCTTTCGCATCTCTCAGCCCTTATAACTTCAAGATGGTCTTTGACAAAATCTTCCTCATAATACTCAGATTCTCTGACTAACTTGATAAGGTCTGCAATTTACAAATTCTTTGGAACAATTAATGCTAGATCATTATACAGGGTGATTCAGCTCGTCGGTGACAAACTTTAAGGATCGATAGAGCACACCTAGACGAACATTTTTGAATAGGGAATGTAGGGTCCCTGACGCGATGGTAAGGCGCTAGGCGCTTTCGAAAATTTGGGTGCCGAAATTCGAAACGTCATAAAAACTAGGGAAATGGTTAGATTTTCTTGCTTGTTGCGTCGAAATGATTCTGTTTGTTTAGACTTTCTTCAGTACCAATTTGATAAGCGTATCTCTTAAAACATGGATAGGGGGCGCTGCAGACTTTGGAGAGCTAGACAACAACTTTAAGCCCGTTATTTTGATAATTTAACACATGCTCGCCAAAGTTTATACTCTAACTTAAAGTTTGAACCCAAAAGTAGAGCCCTGCAAAAAGCGTAAGAGCCGGAATAAAATGTCAAAGTACAGGGTGGTCGAAACTCGAAGGCTCCTAGGAGATAAACAAACAGATTTCTTGACTTATGGCATGCATTTTCATGATTCTGTTTGCTGGGGCTCTCTGAAACTCAGTTGAACGGTACAAAAAGAAACATCGATAGGGGGCGCTTTGGGCAAAAAACATAATTCGTTGACATTTCGGACGCTAACTGGAAACGGGGCGCTACGATCAGTTAGAAACAAAACAAGAGAGTAATTTACTTATCATAAGAAGCTATTAAAACTGCAGTTTGTTTGTTTTTTTTAACAAACATAGCTGGTTTCAATCATGCACAATGCGCGCAATAAAATTTACATAAGGTGCTTTTTGCTGATTTATGCAAAAGATATCGTACCATATCGATATGCAAAAGATACGTAATGCGTAGACGACAACACGAGATGACGTAGTTGTATGCGCAGACACGTCTTTTGAACGTGCGGTACCTACTTAAGCTTCGGGTTACTTGTCTGCAGATCGGTAGTAGGATGGAACGGTACACAAACTCTGAATTGGCTGACATGCATTTGGCGTATGGCGCTGCTGGTTGTAATGGACGAGCCGCTCAGCGGTTGTACGCCGAGCGTTACCCCAACAGGCAAATCCCCTGCCATGCCTTCTTCGCTCGAGTACACCAGAGGTTGTCCACAACGGGATCTTTCGACGGAGGCAGGCCTGAACGGGAGCGATCAGTGAGCACCCCCGACAACGAAGAGGCTGTGCTTAACCTGGTTGAGGACAACCCAGGTCTTAGCACGAGAGATATCGCCAGACATGTTGGCATTTCGCAAGCAACTGCGTGGCGCATCTTACGTTCCCGGAATCTGCACCCCTACCACATCCAGCGGGTGCAGTTGCTCAGAGAGCAGGATTTTGGCTCTCGAGTGGAATTCTCAAGATGGTACTTGGCGATGAGATCCAGGGATCCCCGTTTTGTAAACAGCATTTTGTTTACGGACGAGTCCACCTTCAGCCGGGAGGGAATGTGGAACGCCCACAACAGTCATGTGTGGTGTGATGAAAATCCACATGAAACCAGAAGCCGAGCAGCCCAGGAGCGTTTCTCAGTAAATGTGTGGGCCGGCATTCTGGGGGATTGCCTCATTGGCCCTTATTTGTTACCTGAACGGCTGACAGGTGGAAATTACCTGATTTTCCTGGATCAAGTGCTGCCGCAGCTTCTGGATGAGGCGCACATACCCGAAGGTTCGCGTCGCCAGATGTGGTTCCAGCACGATGGAGCTCCGGCCCATTACACGAACGACGTGCGTCTCCATCTAAACGCAAGGTATGGCCAGCGGTGGATCGGGCGTGGGGGTCCAGTTCACTGGCCTGCCCGATCACCAGACCTCACCTGCTTGGATTTCTTCCTTTGGGGTTACCTGAAGGCCGAGGTATACCATACACCTGTCAGCAGTGCTGAAGAACTTGTGGCGCGCATTGTGGCAGCTGCAGGGCAGATCAGAGATACTCCTGGCATTGTTGGAAACACACACTCCTCAATGCGACGGAGGTGCGAAGCCTGCATCATGGCCCAAGGTCGAAATTTCGAGCATCTTCTGTAGTGTTATTTTTTGTAAATAAATTTCCAGTATCATTGATGTTTTTGGTCTAAATTTATTCAGAAGTGTTGAGCAGAGGTAGAAAATGTGTTTTCATTATTACTAACTGATCGTAGCGCCCCGTTTCCAGTTAGCGTCCGAAATGTCAACGAATTATGTTTTTTGCCCAAAGCGCCCCCTATCGATGTTTCTTTTTGTACCGTTCAACTGAGTTTCAGAGAGCCCCAGCAAACAGAATCATGAAAATGCATGCCATAAGTCAAGAAATCTGTTTGTTTATCTCTTAGGAGCCTTCGAGTTTCGACCACCCTGTACTTTGACATTTTATTCCGGCTCTTACACTTTTTGCAGGGCTCTACTTTTGGGTTCAAACTTTAAGTTAGAGTATAAACTTTGGCGAGCATGTGTTAAATTATCAAAATAACGGGCTTAAAGTTGTTGTCTAGCTCTCCAAAGTCTGCAGCGCCCCCTATCCATGTTTTAAGAGATACGCTTATCAAATTGGTACTGAAGAAAGTCTAAACAAACAGAATCATTTCGACGCAACAAGCAAGAAAATCTAACCATTTCCCTAGTTTTTATGACGTTTCGAATTTCGGCACCCAAATTTTCGAAAGCGCCTAGCGCCTTACCATCGCGTCAGGGACCCTACATTCCCTATTCAAAAATGTTCGTCTAGGTGTGCTCTATCGATCCTTAAAGTTTGTCACCGACGAGCTGAATCACCCTGTATAAGGTTAGCAAATCTACTTTCCTTCTTCTTTTTAAAGTTGACATTCTTCCTCTTGATTATTTTACAACAAGGTGAAATTTACAAAAGTTCATTACTTATGCCAGTAGACTCAATTATGTAAGTTTACATTCCAAACTTTCAATTATAATTCAGATCTTCAACTCTTACATAAAATATTATTTCTTTTAGTTTCCGACATGAAATTTTGTTTTTTCTGCATCCTGGCTGAATCCCCAAAATTGATGTGGAATTAAAGGTTGATACTTTACCACAACATAATCACTTTTGAATATAAAGACAAATACAAAATGTTTAATGAGACTTAAAATATACAGATAGGAGTTTAATATGTAAACAAATGATTACCAAAAAATAATAGTGGTCTTTTGCCTAATCAATAAACAACGAATAAGAGTGCACTTTTGCTACTTTTTTCTATAGCTAAACTTTGCAAGCTTTTAAGCCTTGCATTCCTTCTTTCACCAACCGATCTCTGTTGATATCCTTTTACTACTGATTATACTCATGTACTCCTTTCTTTTGTATAGTGAACTCGTATTCATTCACGAATTTATCACAGCCTATTACTGTTACATTTCATTGAGTTGATACTTTTTGTATGGATGTTGCTGTTCATTCCCATATATATATATATACACATTTGCATGATTTAATATTCTAATGACAAGTTTCTTGCATTTTAGTATTATGATATGCTTTCATTCAGACTCTCATTATTTTGATGATCAAAATTTATGCTCATGTAAGTTTCCATTAAAAATTATTTATAGGATATTTTTAATGCTATGGAGAAAGAGTATCCATCTTTAACCTGCCAGTATTTTATTACTAGAGAAATAGCAGAACCAAAACCAGGTATTAAGTGTAAGTTATTTTTATATTTGCTATTATCAAAATTCGTTTAGAAAATGTACAATTACATTAGGTAAAAGATTTTGAAATAATCTTTTCTTTTTTAAAAATGCATTTAAATATCACTGTTTTTAATGTTTGTATATACATATATACATAGAAGACTTCCCCCGTTCTTCTTTCTGAAAAGGAAAGAATGATATTGATTGTGTGAGTATGCATATTTCAGTGTTGGCTAGCATTATGAATAGGGATTGACCGAATCAGCAATTTTGCCGAATACCGAATACCGAAGCTTCGGTCAAAGTGTACACCGAATATTCGGTATTCGGCAACCGAATACTTAAAAATTTTTAATACACATTTTTGCATATATTAGCTTTTTTAATAAACTTTAATTAAAATTAAATTCTTAATAATTTAATTCAGTTACATTTTTATTCTTAAATCTAATTACACAAAAAAATTTAATGACTTCTTTCAACTCACAAATTCATTAACCCATCACTTATTTTTTATTATTTTATCACTAGTCAATATCCAAATTAACCCAATGAAAGTATTAAACTATACAAGCTATTATTAAGGATAAGGATTCTCAGAAAAACAAAAGTTCATTCAAATAAAAAGAAACAATGTTATCATTAAGCTGATTTACTGATTATCTAATTATATACATATTGAATTGGAATGTTCTCAAATACAAAAGGTATCATATTAATTTGTACATTTAACTATTTTCTGAGAAATTATTGATACATATTTATATTTTGATTAATATTTATCACTGTGGTGATGAAGATAAATTTGAGCGATTTTAATTTTAATGGTTATAAAAGCTATAGGATAGGCATAGGAGTATATTTATTTGATGCATGTATTTTCTTTAATATAAACCTTAGATATACAGAGATGAACTCTGATATACTTATTTGAGGTGTATATTAAAGAGAATACACATTAAATAAATTTAAATTGAAAAAACTAATGTAGAAATAATTAAAATTAAATGGTAATGGGAAGATGCCCATATTCCTTACTTTTTTTTCCTATATCGTAGACAGTTGTTCTGATTTCACCCCTATATAGACTATTTTAGGAAAGAAAAAAAAAGTTTTTTTGTAATTAAAAATGGCCTTTGACTTGTTTTTGGTAGTGCAGCTGAACTTTGAACTCATGCACATAATATTGAAACTCACCATTTAGCCTATTCTACTTCTAAGTAAAAGAGAATTCTTCTACTTCTAAGAAAATACTTATCTGCAATTATTCGGCCGAATACTTCAAAGTATTCGGCCGAAGCCGAATATTCGGTTTACATGCCGAATCACCGAATACCGAATCAACTATTCGGTATTCGGTCAATCCCTAATTATGAACATCTAGAATATAAAAGTGTATGCTTTATATATATTTTTTTAAATGCAAATTTTAGAGTATGAAGTAAAAGGAAGTTTAACACGTGAAAATAAATGATGGGAAAAAAAATCTTAGCTAGGAGGTATGGGTTTGGTTCCAACATTATGTTGATGTATGTTTTTAGTTCAGCATGTTATCAATCATACATGCAGATGATTAATTTAAGTTGATAATGTACATACTTGCACCAAAATATTTTTTAGTTGCAAGTAATTTTGTTGCAATCACGGCCCACTCTATATTTTATTTATTTTTATCCTGCACCATTGAACATATACACTGCTCAAAACAATTAAAGGATATTTGAAGTTTTATATAAAATAAAGATATAAACGAAATTTTTTTTGCCGAAAATAGAAGAAGAGAATCACAAATGCAAATTTTTCTGGTTTTCAAACTGGAGTATGCAAATTTTGAGTTCGACGTCAAAAACGTCGCTTCAGCGGCAGCGAATGAAATTTGACTTTCAACTGGATAAAAGAGAATGAAGACAAGGATGATCGGCATTCAGTGATTGCTTTGTTTCGATGAGTACGATGTCTCAGCGAAGTCATTTGACAGATTCAGAAGCTTTGAGAATTGTTGGTAGGTTAGAAGGGGGCCAAACTCAAGCCGAAGTAGTGCAAGCTATTGGAGTGTCACAAAGTGTCTGTCGGGGATCTTCGAACGGCGCGCTTTCATTTCGTTTCGTTTTTGGTTCGGCGCTTCTGCCGAAGGAAGAAAATAAGTCACATCCGAACACAGAGAGCCACAGCACGAAGAAAAACTTTATTTACAGAATATACATGGAAAATATATAAAACAGACTCCCATTGGTTGGGATCAAACACGTAACAGGAGCTCTTATTGGTCTCCTTAAAAGCGCGAGCCATACGTCACATGACGTCACGCCACAGACTCCGCGATCGTCCGAAGAGAAAAATGAAACGGAGGATGACTCGAGGGAAAAAAAAAATGCGGTCATTTATTGAGCCGTGATAGAAAACCCACAAATCTCCCCCTTTCCCTCGACTCATCCTTCACAAAAAAAAAACACATTTTAGCATATATGACACACAGTGTTGAATCCAGACCGTTACCTCCGGGGGGGGAATTTTGATCCCTGGGGGGGACACTAGTATTCCAACATGAAATTTTCTCTGATTTCATTAATATACTAAAACCTGCTAAAGCGGAATCGCCGACGATCAGAAAAAGTTTCCGTCGTAACAAGTATCTCTCCAGTCGGGATTTTGAAAATCTTCTGTTTCCATAGATCATGCTATATATAAGTTTCTATTTTTTAATTTCAAATTGAAAATTTAAAAAACTTTTAAAAATTCTATTTAATTTAAGATACTCTTGTACTTTTTTGTGTCTAAACCATTATTGAATAAAAATAAGTGTGGCATTCTTAGGTTACTGTCACTCCTAAATATAACTTATATAAGTTATGGTCATTTGTTTTTCATTTAATCTCATTATATCTTACAGTTTAACTTGCCATACAGGATTTGAATATCCCATTTTATAAAAGTTTTGAATCAACATTGCTACGACTTACCACTGAAATATTTCTATTAATATACAGTTATTCATGAAACAGCACCGAAAAATGGCAGTAAATCACAATTAAATTATAAAACTTCGTTACCACAAAAACAAAGTTTACATACTTAATAATACAATAACGAATTTTTATTGTTTGATATTTACTTATTATTTAATAATAATGCTTTCAGACATAGACGCGGACAGTATTAAATGGAATAGGGAGATTTTTCTCCCTTTTTTCGTGGGGGGAGAATATGGTTGGGCGACGCCCTACTATGTTAAAACCTTTTACTGTAGATAAAATATATTTTTTTTTCTCTTAATTTTTTAATTATTTTGTAACGTCCGCAATATTTTCAAACTTATGAAAGATAAAAGTTATGTAACATTTCAAAATTTAAAATTGAACCCCCATTTGTATACTTCTATCTGCGTCTATGTTTAAGTATAACTTCTTAATATTAATAAAAACAAATCTTCCGTAACAATCATGTCCACTAAAGAAATAGAGATTTCACTCTTTTTTTAAATACTTTAATTTTATAAAATATTAATAGCAATTTTAATAAATAATATCACATAATGTGTATAACATTCAGTTACTGTAAAGTACTAAACAGTAATTATAATATTCTATATGTAAAACCATCAAATCTACCTTATAAAACTAGTCCTTATTTCTTATAAAGCACTGTTTTTGATAAATCGTATAAGTTCAGTATTAAATTTGTAATTGCTCACCTTTAAACTAAGCGAATGCGTCTTGGTTTCGAAGATGCATAATGTGTGATCACTGCATCGATGAATTCATCTGTTGGCTCCTCATCACCTTCGATAGATACTTTAATACACGATTGTAAAGTATCCTGCCCCATGTGATTTCTAAGTTTTGTCATAATTCTATTCATTGTGCTAAATGACCTTTCTACACTCGCTGTTGAAATTGGTACACACAATACACACTCGGCAACTTTTTTCAAAACTTCGTATCCAATATCAGCTTTTAAAATGAAAGAAGCGACATCTGAACTGGTATCATCTAAATTACTGTGTGCAACGTACTTAAAAGAACGGAGATCTGCCACTGCTGCATCCTCTTCCTGAATTCCAAAAAGATGGCACAGCTCCTTACACTGATTTTCATTTATTTTTACAAATTCTCCAAAGCTTCGAAAAAATGCACATAGTTCTATAAAGCGCAGTGCTTTATCATTAAATCTTTCTTTAATTTGATGAATCATTTTTTCTATAAAAGTTTTTGCACTTTTAAGCAATTTTTTTTTGTGTCATTAAAATTTATGCTCTTAATTTCTGATACATCACTCTCGAGATCTTTAATTTTAATGTGCAATTCGTTATTATAATTGTCACTATCACAAAAATTGGCAATTTCTTGCAAGTGATCAACTGTCGCAGAAACAAGTTGGGGAAGAAATGAAATGCTAGGAGTTTTCTTTTAAAGAATTTTGCTTAAATTCGATACAGCATTAAGTGTTTCACCCATAACGACTAAACTGATTATAAAACTAATATTAATCATTTCCAAGAGAATACCACCAGCTAAACTTGCTAAATCAGCACTATCCTTGTGTATGTGTTCGCATGCAATCATAATCGATTTAAAGGATAAAAATACAGCATGAACAGTACGATAATTGCTAAGCCAGCGTATATCCGTTGCCTCAGGTATGATTTGAACGGGTTCTTCTAAAGCTTTCTGTATTTCATGCAAAATTTTTCCTCTCTTAGGAGAACTATGAAAAAGTTTATAAATATCTTTAACTGTGTGAAAAAATCGTTTAATCATTATAGTCTTGTTTCTTGGATTAGTGATAGCTAATGATAGAATATGGGATCTGCAATGAATGTAAGACACTTCGCATTGTTTAGCTTCTGAAATACGAGCACGAACACCAGTTATACTACCACTGAAGTTTGCTGCACCATCAAAAGAACATGAAACCAATTTATCATATGACATATTTCGTTTTTTTTAAAGCATTATCTATAGTTAAAAATATTGATTCAGCATCAGTTCTTTCTAAGTATATTATGCACAAAAATGTTTCTCTTACTTCGCAAACTGGATCATGGACGACGTGCCGCACCATTAGTGATAACTCACTTTGATTGTTTATGTTCGTCGATTCATCTCCCATTATAGAATAATATTTACCATTAAGTATTTTGTCATCTGCTTTGTCTAAGATTGTGCTTATTGAGCTTAATATTTCAGAAGCAATTGATTTACTTATGTAAGTCGATCTTTTACTTTGAGACTTAACCCAGTCGCGAAGAGTTTCATTTTCTCTCATTAAAATTCTTTGAACTAAGGATTCATATTTTGTAGTGTGGGGTATCTCCTCTTTAGCTAAAAAATACACACTTCTAATTAAAGAAGATAAAACTTGTCTATTTTTATCCCTTTCGTCTTCGCTGCATTGGATTATTTGTGTGTGTATAGGAGCATTTAAATTCTGTAATCTTTCATGTTCCATAAAAACAAATTTACAGTGTTTGTCTGATTTTGAGTGTTTTTCAAGTTTTCCTGTAGTGCCAGTTGCTTTCCTAAAATTTGTGAAGGGCACTGATATGAATACTCCACTTGTTTTTTGGAATACCTCTACATCATTTTAAAATGCTTTTCACACAGCTTGCAAAATGCACCACCCCGAGTTCGATCAAAATACAGCCATTCATATTTAGTTTCCCACTGTTTTTGATATTTGAACTTGCGTCCAACATTTTTATCTTCCGGTTGAGGTTGTCCACTAACAGTACTACACGAAGGTATCGCGGGTGGAACTATCACATTACAGGTTTACTTTCATTCAAAATTAGTTGAGAATTATTATTTTGATTTTCAACAGATGACTGTACTAAAGGTTCTTCACTGCGTCTTCTTTTTTTAATTTGGATAAAAGAAAATAATTTCGACTGTTTTGACATAATTCAATATCAAAAATAATTCCTATCCAATATTCAATTTAAGCTGTGATTTTTATCTGTAACAATCAAGACAGAAAAGCGCAATAGATTAACCAGACACAGTGTCGTCTAGAACTAGCGTCACCTAATTGCTTATTGGTAGTGTTTGAAAATGAAATTTCCCTAGCATTCTACAATAAAATAAGAAAAATAAAATATTTTATGTTAGCGAACAAGTAAATACCGGATGTAATTTATAAAGTTTGCATAGAAATATTTAGACATTTCAGTAACTAAATCTTTTTTAAACTATCAAGTATGAAAACATTTCTGTGCCTTTAATTCAGTTGTCCATACCCACTCAAACTCCATTATAATAATATTTTTGACAGCATAATCAATTTATCATTCAATAAATGAATTTGGTTTTTCCAAGAGAAAATTACATTTAGATAAAGCAGTTATTTGTGTAATACGGGATAAACAAATGGATTATTACTGAAAGGATTAACTTTCAAGATATTTTATGAGTGAACGGAATAATAACAATATATCATATTTCAATTAAGAAACGCACAAATTTAGAATTTCACAATAAGGAAGTAATAATATTTATTTTATGGGCTAGAACTTTGTAACAGAAAAAGTTTTATTTATGATACATGAAATTAATATTATAACTCAAAAATATAATGAATAATATTTCACTGGATAGGAAAAGCTTATTTAGATAAATTATTATCGTGATATGATACATTCAATGAATTATTATGTTTATTGTTAAGATTGAATAATGGATATTAAGCAAAAAAATATATTTTATGGTATAATTTAAATACATTTTAGAGAAATTGAGAGTCTAATTAAAAATATCTAAATAATTTAATAATTGATGCAATTAAGAGTAAATAAGCCAAAAATATGTGATTTGACATTGCACCTGTCAATAATGGAATCTTCTCCTAACCAGAAAACTTTTACGGTCCCAATGAAAACAATTCTAGTATATTAAAAGCCGCAAATATAAAATTGAAAGAGGTGGAAGAAAAATTCCGTTACAGACACATTTCCGTCCTAGAAAGTATGACGCAGTGCACTGCTTTTGCTGGAACCGTATTTTTTTTTTCGTTAAAGAGAGGATTCCGCATTCCGCTATAGACAGGGTCTGTTTCTCAGACTTTACCGCATTTAATTTTTTCGAAAATGTTAATGAAATAAATTTATACCAGTTATTTTATAATTTTACAAAAAAAAAAAAAAAAAAAAATGGAATTATTTAACAACAATTTCTTACAGTTTAATCTCATATATGGCACCAAAATTAAAATTTAAGTTTCACTACCGGTATGCTTTAAATAAATATTATGCAAGTATTAGCGGTATGCTAATTAATAATTATGTAATTTGTTTCTTCTTCTTCTTTTTTTTAAATCTTGTAACTGCTATTGTACACAAAAATATGACACGCACCTATTGTGCAAAAAGTTAGCTGAAAGGTTAAATATTAATAAACAGAATAAACATTAATTTCGTAATTTTTTTTTACTTGTTCGATTTTTCGAATAGCTCGTAAGACTTACTTATACAAAGCTGTTATATGTCGTAAAAACGGAACCTTTCTATAACGGATTAATACCTTAGAAGGAACATTTCCTTGTAATTGACGACAAAAATGCTATGCAAGTATATCTAGTTTAAGACAGCATTTTTTAACGGTACCTTGCGATTCCATCTTAACAGGTTTTTCAGGAGGATTCGAAGGAAAATATCACCACTTGGGAAAATAAGGAGAAAGTCAAAAATTTCCTCCGGGGGGGACATTTTTTAACCCCGGGGGGGACATTCCCCCCCGGGCCACCCCCTGAAATCAACACTTATGACACATACACACATAATTATACATAAGAAAATAAAATACCACAATAATATTCAAATTTATCCAAGGTTAGCACTTTGGTTAACATATCAGAAACATTTTGTTTTCCTGAAACATGATTTAAAACAAATAGCTCTTTCATCAAATAGTCCTTTACAAAAAAATATCGTGTGTCAATATGCTTAGTTCTCTTATTTTCAACATTATTTTTCGAGAAATAAATTGCACTCTGACTATCACAAAATATTATAGGTTTCTTAATTTCTAAGTTTAAGTTACATTCATTCATGATACGAGACAGCCATAGAATTTCTTTCACTAATTCAGATAATAAAATAAATTCTGATTCCATGGTTGATAAAGCTACAGAATTCTGCTTGGAGGACAACCATGATATCGGAACATTTCCCATCATTACAACAAAACCATTTACAGATTTCCTATCATCCCTATCAGCTGCCCAACTTGCATCACAATACCCAGTAATAAAACAGTCTTTTGCGTTAGACAAGTTTATACAATAATTTGATGTATTTACTACATATTGAAAAATTTGACAAAGTAATTTCCAGTGAATTTCAGAAGGTGCATTACAGTATTTGGATAACAGTGTAACAGAGAACATTATGTCTGGTCTGGTTCTTGACGCTAAGAATAATAAACTTCCTACTAAAGATCTATAAGGAACATCATTTACAATGCAACTTTGATCATGCACTTTCTCAACAATAATACCTGTACTCATTGGTAGTTTACATTTTGTTTTAGGAATGTTCTTAAAAATATCACACATTTTCTTAATATAACTCATTTGATGCATTAACAGACAACCATTTTTCATTTCGAACTCTACTCCAAGAAATTTTGAAGTAGGACCTAAATTTTTAACATCAAATTTTTCATTTAACATTTTAAACACATGATTCATATAATAGCTATTCTTGGCAAATACTGCAAAATCATCAACATAAACAAGTACAATAATATTCCAATTTAAATGATATACACAGTTACAATTTTTCATTTTCTCAAATCCCATTTCTATAAAGTTTTTGTGCAACTCCAAGTACCATTCCCTACCTGATTGATGTAGACCATACAAGGCCTTTTTCAATCTCCACACATAGGATTTGTTGTCACATTCTGTAAAACCTTGTGGTTGTTCGACATAGATTTCTTCATTTATTTTACTATATAAATAAGCACATTTCACATCTAAATGATTATGTTTCCAACCCAATAATACAACTAATAAAATCATAAAATATCTAACCAATGTAAAGTTAACGACTGGAGAAAATGTATCTACATAGTCAATACCCTCAATTTGTCTGTAGCCCTGAGTAACGAGACGTGCTTTAAATCTCTGAATTTTCCCATCAGAATCCCTTTTCAAATTGTATACCCATTTACTACCTAATACTCTATGTTTTTCAGGTCTAGGAACTATATCGCAAACTTCCCTGGTTTTTAGTGTTTCCATTTCATCAGCCATGGCTTCATGCCAATTTTTACTTTCTGCTGATGTTTGAGATTCTAAGAATGACAAAGGTATTTTTACTTCAACACAGTGTGCTTCAGCCTCACTGTCCTCATCATATGAATCTTGCTCAGTTTCCCTTTCAGAAAAATTAAAGTCTTTAGGATCAAAATTTATCTGTTTTGATTCACAATATTCTTTTACATCATTTAGACTTCGCAATCTAATATTACTTTCTGGATAATAATATACATCCTTTTTCCCTTTCGTTCTCCCACTTTTTCTTATCTTAACTACTCTTTCCCATTGAACCTGTTTATCTTCGGGTGTTACATCTTCAGGAGGAGTGATTTCAAAAGGATCATCTATTAAACTCTCATTTTCATCTGGTGAATTTAGCTGTATTGTGAAATCGGTACTACCCCTATTTGTTGATTTATTAACCTTTGACAGAATGTTTGAATCATCAAATCTTACATGTTTGGTTTCAATTACCTCTTTTGTACCCATTTTCCAAATTCGGTAGCCCTTGGTTCTTATTGCATACCCAATTAAAATTCCCTTCTGTGCACTTTCATCTAGTTTGTTCCTGTGTTGTTTGGGAGTATGGTAGTATGCGACACTGCCTATTACTTTTAGGTGTCTAACTGAAACTTTTCTATCTGTCCATACATTTAAAGGTACTTTCCCCCCTAAACTTCTATGTGGAAAACGATTCTTTAAGTAGTTCTGGGTGTTCACTAACTCTGCCCATAATGTTTTTGGTAAATTCCCCTGATATAATAAAGTTCTTACCCCTTCTATAATTGTCCTATTAAATCTTTCTGCAATTCCGTTTATTTCCGGCGAATACGGGTTTGTTCTCTCTACTCGAATACCCTGATTTCTCAAATTTTCCTCAAAGTAATTAGCACAAAACTCCATCCCATTGTCAGTCCTTATTCTCTTTATCTTTTTCCCTGTCTGCCTCTCCATTTCTGTTTGATATTGTTTGAAATACTCAAATGCCTCATTTTTGTGTTTCAGAAAATAAACTGTAGAAAATCTAGAAAAGTCATCAATTACACTCATGAAATATTTTGAACCACCTATGGATTCTACAGGAGCAGGTCCCCAGATATCTAAATGTAACAATTCCAAAATACTCTTACTAGATATTTTGTTTATGGGCTTAAAAGATTCTCTATGAGATTTACACATATTACAAGTATCACAACTTTCAATTTGACCCTTTACATTTTCTAAACCATATATACTGTCAGATTTCATTAAGTTATACAAATCTTTTACATTTTGATGCCCAAATTTAATATGCCAAGTCATAATATTATCATTTGTAATATATGCTTCAGGTACAACATTTTCAATTACATTTGCATTAACTACATAAAAATTATTACTCAAAAATGATACAATGAAAAAAGAACCACTTGGCCTTCTAATGACCAATTTTCCATTTCTTATAATAATACTATAACCTGCATTATCAATTAAACGTGCAGAAATCAAATTTCTCGACATTTTTGGAGCATATAACACTTTATTTAATGTTAAAGGAACCTTACCTCCATTTTGGTGAATAAGTAATTTTACCTTACCAAAACCACAGATAGGTGTTGATCCTTCAGCTATGTTTGCTAATTCGGAGTTCTTTAGTTCACTAAAATTACAAAACATGTTAATATCGTTACAAAAATGTTCCGTTGCTGCCGAGTCAATCACAAATTCCACTACTTCAGGTTTCGGTTTCGTCAACACCGCGGACGTCGTTGCCGCTAAAAACATATCGGGTCCCTTTTTCAGATTACTTTCGGATTTGGCCGGAAGTTCTTTCTTTGGAAAATTCTTACTGTTCTTTTTGCAAAATTTCATAACATGCCCAGGTAGTCCACATTTGAAGCAAGTTCGTTCTTTATAATACTTATTTTCGGTTTTGTTAGCGAATTTGAACTTGTTCTTTCTTTCGATTTCGGAAGCCAGCGCTGTACTGGTACCATCATGCAAACTGGATACAGTCTCTGAACGGTGACTAAGACGATCGAATTCGGCAATAAGTGCTTTTCGCACATTTTCTGAGGTGAAACTTTTGTCATCTAACTGGTATAACTGAATAACCACATTGTCATAATTCGAGGGAAGTTGATAAAGCATCTGATACGCGATTTCGTCATCAGGAACAGATTTTCCCGCCAATTCTAAATCTTTAGCAGATCTAAGAAGACGACTCAAAAATACAGACATCGATTCATTTTTCTTCAATTTTACATAAAATCGGCACGCAATGATGCAATTCGAGCGCGCGTAGTCGGCTCGAAGTTCTGTTTTAGAACGTTCCATGCAGCTTCCGCCGATACACAGTCCATAACCAGATTTTTAAAATCATCTTCTATGGATAAACAAATCGTTGATAATGCTCTTGCATCTCTTTTAATCCAATCAGCAATTTTACTATCATCCGCTTCTGGTGTCTTTTCCAATCCTTCGACAAGTCCGTAAAGTCCCTGGTGCATCAATAACATTTTTATGTTGAATTTCCATTGCCGATAATTTACACGATCCAATTTCTGTATTCTAAAAACGGAGCTTTCTTCCCCGGGATTCATTTTTTCTTTACGAAAAATGTTCTAAAAACCACAAAACAAAAACAAAACAGCGCAACCATGCTCTTGCTGCCATATGTCGGGGATCTTCAAACGGCGCGCTTTCATTTCGTTTCGTTTTTGGTTCGGCGCTTCTGCCGAAGGAAGAAAATAAGTCACATCCGAACACAGAGAGCCACAGCACGAAGAAAAACTTTATTTACAGAATATACATGGAAAATATATAAAACAGACTCCCATTGGTTGGGATCAAACACGTAACAGGAGCTCTTATTGGTCTCCTTAAAAGCGCGAGCCATACGTCACATGACGTCATGCCACAGACTCCGCGATCGTCCAAAGAGAAAAATGAAACGGAGGATGACTCGAGGGAAAAACAACATGCGGTCATTTATTGAGCCGCGATAGAAAACCCACAGTGTCATTTCCAGGATCTGGAACCATTTTTTGGAGAGTGGATGTGCAGGCCGAAGACCAGGGCAAGGTCGTAGACGGGCAACAACGCCCAATGAAGATCGGTATTTAGCGTTAACAGCTCGGAGACACCGAACCATGAACGCTACTCTTCTCCAACAACACCTTCGCTCGGCTACAGGCACCACGATTTCAACTCAGACTGTCCGAAACCGGCTCCATGCTGTAGGTCTGTATGCTTGCTGACCAATGGTATGTGTTAGATTAACATCAAGACATCGTCACGACCGCAGGGAGTGGGCAACCGAGCATGTCAACTGGAGGAGAAATGAACGGAGCAATATTCTGTTTTCTGACAAGTCCCGTTTTTCTGTGCATCCGGATAATAGGCGTATTTTCATCTGGAGGGACCGTGGCAGTAGGAATAATCCTGCGTTCGTGCACGAAAGTGTCAGATTTGGCGGTGGAGGAGTGTTGGTGTATGGTGGCATCTCCATTGACGGGCACACTGACCTGTACATCATTCGAGATGGAGCTCTGACTGGTCGCTGATATAAGGATGAAATCCACAGACCTATTGTAGTCCCTTACGCTGCAGCAATCGGAGATAACTTCATTTTAATGGACGATAACTGCAGGCCACATCGTGCAAACCTGGTGGAGGATTTCCTTTTCGAGGAAGGAATTGTTCGAATGGAATGGTCAGCGTGTTCTCCAGAGATGAATCCAATCAAGCACGTTTGGGACGCTCTAGGAAGACGAGTTTCTGGCCGCCAACAACCCCCACAAACTCTCCAAGAACTGGAAAGAGCTCTTCTGGAAGAGTGGGGCAGAATACCCCAACTCGTCATTAATAGCCTCATTGAGTCCATGCCTCAAAGGTGTTCAACGTTGCTGGCCGCCCGTGGAAACCATACCCCTACTGAAAATGATTTTCTTTGAAGAAAACACCTTTTCTTATTCTTTTTTTCTCATATGCACAAATTGTGTTTTTTTCCTTTAGTACACAAATGCGCAATAAAATGCATTTTTTTCTGCCAAACATGTGTAATTTATCCTCATATAACCTACTATGTCTGTCGACCATGTATCAATCAGCTAAACAGTTTACCAGATACAAAATCCACCTAAAACTGCAATATCCTTTAATTGTTTTGAGCAGTGTAATCCAATGTTGATGGGTTGATGATTTAATTTTATCAGTTCAAATATTTTTTACAACCATTAATATATTGAATGAAAATTTTGATATTTGGTGCTGTACAATATAGAGAGGTAAAACAATGTTATAAAATCCAAAACTTTTCTAACTATTGTAGACTAGATTTGGTAGCCATTCCAATCATTCTTTGCACTGATGACAGTAACAGCTGCAGCAAAACAATTATGCTGCACATTTCTATGCCAAATCAACCATTTTTCAATGAAATTGTACTAGACTCTGCGGCCATTTCATGTGATGGCATATTGCAGCATTCTCGCCAATATTGATGTCCATGTTTTATGTCATTATGCTTTGCAGCCTAATTCTGAGACTGGTATAGTATCGATGTTTGTTTTCTAGTTCAGCTACGTTGTAATTTCACTTTATGATCGTTTCTTTCTTTGACGATATGACATCATGCTTTTACAAATTCCACACATCTGGAGATGGATGACTGCATTTCAGTTTCAGTATTGCATCACCATGCCGATGATGTACGCCAGTTTCTAATTTGTTGGTTTGTACAACTGCATGCTTCTGTTACAGAGTTGATCTTGATAAGATAGTATATATTTGAGCAGCTTCATGCTAGTATTGCTCTTTTTACATGTTTACTTTATTAAATGAGAAAGTTAGTTTGTTGGCCGAAGTTATGGATTTACTTTGTTACATACATATTTAATCATGTTTTTAATAAATGTCGCCTAATGGCCCGCATGAAAAAAAAGGTTGAGTATGGCTGGTTTAAATGAATGACAATTAAAGCAGGATCAGGTGAACGTTCCAAACACATTTCATGAAGCAATGCATTCTCCTCAAGTTGAATTGTGGAAGCATTCATTGGAGGAGAAAATTCTAATTATTAAAGATCGAGAAGTTTGGACTTTAGTAGAGAAACCTCTGAATGCTAGGATCTTGGGAAGCAAATGGTTTTATACTATTAAGTGCAATAAATAGAACGAAAGAATTAGATTTAAAGCACGTCTCATTGCACAAGGCTTCCAACAAGAGAAAGGCATTCAATATGATCAGGTTTTTAGTCCCATGGTTAATTTCACTATAATATGTTTATTTTTCTCGATTTTAGTTTGCGGATCAAAATGATATCATATTCAGATGGACGTTTGTTGTGCATATTTATACGCCCCTTTATCAGAAATCATTTATATGAAACAACCAGTTGGTTTTATAGAATCAGAAAGACCAGATCACATTTGTTTATTAAAGAATGCTCTGTATGGTCTCCATCAGAGTAGGCGTGAATGGTTTTATGAACTTCTGTCTTAGAAAGTTTATATTTTAAGAAGTTCGAGTGGACTAACTGTGTTTATTCTCTTAATTCCGAAATTGTCTTGTTATTCTATGTCGATGACATGATTTTGTTGGGAAAGGATAAAGATCAAATTTTTAAAGTTATAAAGGTACTAAAACAAAAGTTTGACATTGGAGTTTATGGGGAGACCATTAAACTGCTTGGTGTTAATTTTGAACAAACTGTAAGTGGTTTTTCTGTTTAACAAGTGTACTACATAAAAAATATATATGATCAATTTATAAGATATTATCCAATTATTGCTTCTTTACCCATTTCAAAGTGGGTTGTATTTTTCAAAAGGGATTGCCTGCAAACAAATGAAGAAATTGCTGAAGTGGAAGAAATTCCATATTGTAACTTAATTGGGTGTTTGTCCTTTTTGGCCAGTAGGACGTGTCCTGACATTAGTTATGTGATTAATCATCTTCTTTCACAATTTCAAAGCAATCTATTTAAAATGCATTGGTTAGCTTTATTAAAAGTCTTGGGTTATGTATATCATACAAGATATGAGAAATTAAGTCTTTCTTGTAATAATAGTTTTTCAATAAATTGTTTTTGCGATGCTGAGTATGCATCCAACAGGGACAATCGAGTATCGATTGGGGGGGGGGGTGTATTTTATTTTTAAATGATGCTAGCAAACTTGAAAACAACGTTGTGTATCACTCTCGACAATGGAGTCAGAGTATGTTTCTTTAACTGATGCTGCTAAGAATCTCATTTGAATAATTAACATAAGAAAAGAGGATAAGGAACTATAGATCTTTCCATCTCATTTTTTAGAGTTTAACGTATATTGTGATAATAGAGCTGCTATAGATTTTTCTAACTCGCTTTTAGAGAACAGTAAAAACATGTAAGATATGACGCAATACTTTGAATACAACTGGGGAAAAAAAAAGACAGATAGCTTTTTATCGCATTAAGTGTGTCGTTTTGTGTTAAATTGAAAATTTCTTTATTTACTTGCAGAATATATAATGTCTTTCATATAAAATGTTTTTTATATGTTGTTGCCACATCTTAGGAAGTAAGCGAGCAAAAAAAAGTTTTGATAGGCATGACATCATATTTGTTTATGAAACATGCATTAATTTTTTAAATAGTAAAACCTAAAGTATAATATGAATGTAATAATAAAACATAATAGTGCTATTAAGATTGCGTTAAACTGATTTAATTTCCACTCATTCTTTGTTTCACAAGTATCAAATTATTCAACTATATATTAAACATAGTATTTGTCTGAAAATACATTTTCATCCAATTATTGCGACCTTTGTTAAAATGAAGTAGTAACTAAAGTTTCTGCCCTAGAATATACAAAATGAAAACTGGAGAAATACAAATTCCTTTAACGTAGTTATCATATATATTATTTCTCATGTCTTCTTTTTTCTATGTGCATATAAAATGCAGAATGGTGAAAAAGATATAATGCAAAAGATTTCTGGACATACACTCACATAGCATATCGTTTGATTAAAAACTCTACTGAATGAAAAAATGTATATTTGAAAAATTATCATGCGTATCTCAAAGATTGCAGTGCAAAAGCCTCCCATGGGTCTACTGATATACAATAATGTAATTAAAATGTTCTTCAATGTTAATGCATATTTTTGTCTGTTTATAACTTTTTATTTTTTCTCTATCTCTCCCATGTCTTTTAACACATTCACGCCGGCGTGGTGGGTCACACTCGACTGTCTCAGAGTTGTCAAGTCTCCGGCTTTTTGCACACCACTGTTATTTTAGAGAAAATGTTGTTCCTTTAAATCGCCCAATTGCTCTAATTAAATAAAACATTTTCTGTATTAAAATACTGGTATCCAAAAGGCCAGAGACTTGCCTGAGACAGTCGAGTGTGACCCACCGTGCTGCCGTGAACATGTTAAACATTTAAAATAATCTTTTTTGCATTACACCTTACCTACAGATTGAGAATCTCTGCTTTGAGTGATCAGTCAAAGAAATTTATTATTACATTTTATATTTGGCATTTTCAAAAGCACAAGAACAAAAATGTTTTTCCATTACTTGTACCTGTTGAGAATGACAGGTTATACTTAAAATTTAAAGAAGTACAGTACACTCTCTCTAATCTGCACTGGTCGGAACCAAGGGTTTTGTGGATTTTAGGTCATTTCTTTGTTTACATTCTAATATTTTGAATTTATCCACAAATTTATTAATCACACTTTAATTAAATAACACAGAAATGAAAGAAAATTCTTTTTTAATATACAAAACTATATTCAATTTTAGAAATACATTTAATTGATATAATACAAAATTAATAGAAAATATTTCCACTAAATTCCTATTTATTTTTAAATCTATCAAACATTGCAGTGATAGTGGTTTGCTTTAAAGCTTCTAATTTATGATCTGCAATTTAATCTTGACACCTTTTAAGAGTCAGGTTTCTTGATCAGTAATAGAAGTTTGTTTTTCTAGAAAACTAACCTTTTCAAAAGCAGTTTTTATCTTTTTCAACATCAGATTCTGTTTTTGAATCTAATTCTCCTGAGTTCAACACATAAGATATTATTTCTGCATCAGTAACTTTTTCTAACTCCTAGATTTCATCCTGGAAAGCCATTCAGGTAACTAAACCTTCTTCAGATGCTAAACTGAGAAGAGAAATTGATGCCTATTTTGCTAATTTTAGTAGCTCAGCTGCTTTTTCTCATGCAGTACATTATCTAAATCAAGTGAATTCAGAATCATTTTGGCTATCAATAAACAGCATAGCTGGCCATAGATAAATCTAACTGTTAATTCAGTGTTGATGCAATAATATTAATCGAACTGAATATGTTCTGAAAGCTATCGGCACGTGAGTGAGATTGCTTTGACAACAACCAAGGAGTAAGTTGAGTCTATTCAGTGTGCAGATCACTTACAATTTCATGGTTCAGTGGATGAATTAATTGACTTTGCATGGATGGCACACTACCCTGAAGTTTGTTATTTATGGCCATGCACAGTGGCACACCCAGGATTACGCTTTGGAGGGGGCTAACATATTTTAGAAGTATACACATGCTCAGGGCCCGACTTAGAATGTGCGGGGCCCTGGGGCAAACATTATTCAGGGGCCCTCCTTCTGTCTTTTGAAAATTTTCGTGAATTATGCTGATTAACTACAACTAAACTTCATACCTATTGTATATATACATAAATTTTGTACCAAGTATTATTCACATCTATATACAGAATAGCACAAGAAAGATAACTTTAAGAAACAATAGAATACACTTTTTTTTTTTTGGTTATAGGAATATAAAGATAAATGTGAGCCATTAAAATGTAAATACAGATCTTTTTGACATTATTGGCTATTTGTGTTAATACTTTTCTACTTAATTTTTGTATTCAATCAACATGAATGTGGGCGATTCCATCATATGGAAAGGCAAGTGATGGCATGCATTTAAAAATAGTAGCAACAAATTTCAATACTTGTTATGTTGTTACTGCATTCCTCAAGCTACCCTAAAATACTTTGGTATAAAATTTCCTATTATGGCAAACTCTTTTAAACAGGAAGCAACAGATAACATATTTTTGAGTTTACAGTAATATTTTAATTAAATTTATGTATAAAAAAAATCTTGGTATTTGTTAGTTATCCTGTCGACAAAATTGTAAGATTAAATGCCAATAATGGTTGATCGTAAATGTCACATTCGCTTGACAACACGTGTTTACGTCATCAAGCAATTTTTATTTTGATGTTTTATTTGTATTTTTATTAATGTTATACTAATTTATTTGTTCTTTCGTTATTTAAAATAAAAATTATGTCAATTTGTATAATTTGGTATAATAAGTTTAAAGTGTGTTTGCAATCAAACGATTTGAAGTTTTATTATTAAAACGTTATGAATGTTAGAGTAAGAGGTTGCTCAGTCCACTCTGCCTCTATCTGGTTGCAGACCTGGTGTTGAGAAATACTACAGCATACAATGTTCTGTGTGTAAAAAGTTCAGTTCATAAACAAAATACGTTCTTAAAAAAATTTTGTCAAAAAGCGTAAAAAGTACAGGCAGTAAGTTAACAAAACACCCCTGTGATTCGAAGAGATTTCTCTGTTATTTGAAGAATTTTCTGTTCTTCGACTAGAGAATTTGTAAAAATTTCAGGTTCACGACTATTTAGCTTTTTGAGGGGGAAAGTAATACGTAAAAATTCATTTTCTTACGCTGAAAAAAAAAAAGACAAATGTTTCTTAAACCAGAAAAATATTATATCACCACAAACGAAAATGTACTCTTCTGAGTTACCCACGATTACGAAAAAAATTCTTTATCATTAGAAATCTCAGAAATCAATATGTTTTCAAGATTTAAAGAAGCATTTATAAAAACAGAGTTTCTTTTGCTGCCACTGACTTGCGAAACATTAACATGTCTAATATAAGGTGTCCCAACGAAATAAAGCCACCTTAATTGTGTGCCGTAACTGGGCACAAAACAAACAAATAAGATTGAAACAAATATATTAAGAAAGTCTATATAGAAATACATATTTACAAGAAGTAACTAACTTCCAGCCCCACCGGGGCAGGAGAAAAAGATAAACGTGTAAAAAAAAGGAGGGAAAAGTGTCCCGCTGAAATAAAGCCACTGCCAATATTAGTATTTATTGGTAACTACCGACATTCAAACTGCTCAGTTCAACATGTTTATGACGTCAAGAAGTCGTCAAGTACTTGCTCTGTGCCAGTCGAGCTTTATGCGGACTTTAGAAGGTTGCATTTTCTATTTTTCCTGCTGTATTGCAATGGGAAAGAAAACCTAGCTCTTAAAGTTCGAGAAAGGACAGGTAACAGCTTTTAAGGAACAAGGTCTTTCACATAGACCAATATCTAAGCAAATCAAACGATCTAAAAACGTAATAGACAATTTTGTAAATCAGAGAACTGTGTAAGAGTATAAAAAAAGGAGGCGTACCTGCAGAAAAATGACTTCCAGGCAGGCAAGAGCAGATTTACGTTGTTTTTCAGGAGGTGGTATATCCCTAAAATAGTTGTCCAAAGAGGATAACATCGCTGTAACAAAATCAACACTGTCACAAATTAAAAAACATACAAGCAACTTGCGATATAAGAAAAGGAAACAGCAGCACACGTTGAAAGCTATCTACATGCAAAGGAGGGTTGACCTGGCCAAATATAATCAAACCTGGAAGTATCAGTGACATCGTGTTATAACCTCGGATGAGAAAAAAATTAATCTGGATGGGCCAGACGGCCTTGCTTTCTATTGGTATGACATGATGAAAAAAGAGGAAATGTTCTCCGAAAGACAGCAAGGTGGAGGCTCATTAATGGTGTGGGGAGGCTTTGGCTATGGAGGTAAACATAACCTGGCTGTTCTCTCAGACCGGATGAAGGTTTCCGATTACCAAGAAATGCTAGAAAACAATTTACTGCCATTTTCAAACAGAATTCGCAGACTAAGGTGGATTTTCCAGCGAGGAAAAACCTCCATTCATGCTACAATATCGTCCTAGGAATGATTTTTGGAGAATTGGGTGCATGTCACGGAATGACCTGCCCTTTTTCCATGATCTCAATCCCCAAGAAAATGTGTATGGTATTCTCAATTGGACTGTATATGCCAATGGCCGGCTGTTTCAGTCTGTGGCAAAATTGAAGGTCGTCGTCATTGAAGCATGGGGGGAATATTGATGCTACTGTCCTCCAAGGAGTGGTAAATGGTATGCCACATCGTATATTCCAAGTCACATACAACCATGGCGTATATATTGTCTATAACAGTAGTGGCTTTATTTCGGCGGGACACCTTTTCCCACTCTTTTTTTACAAATTAATTTTTTTCCCGTCCAGGTAATGCAGGGATTGAGTTACTCATTGTAAATATGTATTTGTATATAGATTTTCTTTATATATTTGTTTCGTTCTAATTGGTTTGTTTCGTGTCCAATTACAGCACACAATCACAGTGGCTGTATTTCGGAGGGACGCACCTTATTAATCAGTTTTTTCAACCAAGAATATATGTTTTTCAGATGCTATCCATTCTCATGTTTAACAAACAGGATTTACAGACAAATACTAACAGATTGCATATTAACATTAAAATGCATATTATTTTGTTACTCTTGCAAGCCAAATTCAATCACGCATGAAAATGTTTAATGAAGAATGGATAGCTTCATAAAATACCAATATTCCGGTTCCAGAAAACTTATTCATACGCTAAAAAAAAAACTACTTGGCAATGTTTCTGAAAATTAGTGGGAACTTTGCTTTTATAAATGCTTTATAAATGCTTCTTTAAATCTCAAAAATATATTGGTTACTGACGTTTCTACAGATGGAGAAACAACACTCTACAATGCTTTTCATGAAATGCGATTTCAATGGGGAAAAATATACAGTTTATTCTTTCTCTAGCCTACCTATAATGTCTATTCTCTTTCTCATCGTAACATGTTAAAAAAATCTCACATTTATTTAATTCGTAAATATTAAACATGCTAGTATTTCGAATTTCATAAGAAAATTTATAAAAGAGAAAAATTATGAGACAAAATGAATGTTTAAAAAAAAAATCTGATTTTTAAAAGACCTATTAAAAAAATAGTTTTCAAATTTTAGAAAACTTTTAACTAGTCTAGTCTCAGGATCTGGGAAGGGCTTCAGCCCCCTTAGCCCCCCCCCCCCCCCCCCCCGTGGGTGTGCCAATGGCCATGCAAGCCAATGAATGTATTCAGAATATAGCAGTCAATAGTTATTTTCAAGAGACACAAAACATTTCCCTCTATTGAATGAAGAAATGTCTTAAAAATTTCTTAATAAAATTCATCTGATGAGTCAACATTTATTATGTCGTTGACATTATCTTGTTTTAAAAAAAAAAGACTTAACTGTTTGTTTACATCTGAAATATGTTGCAAATTAGAGGGAATGGACTGTATTGATAAAAAAAATTTCTGATAGTTATTCCATCAGAGATTGTAGTGTGATTGAGATGATTTAATTTTTACCCGGCTGCAAAGAAGGGTTATGTGTTTGACGCGTATCTCGGTATGTGAATTTCTTTATACACTCGAAACATCACAACGGCTGGATGGATTTTAATGAATGAGGTCTCTATCGATTCGTCTTAACCGCCCGATGATTATAGGCTAGGTTTTGTTTTTATAAATTCAAAATGGCAGTTGTAAAATACAAAATGGTGGTAGAGAGAGAATTTTTTTTTACGCACCCTATTGAGTTGTGTGTCATTGAGTAGGTCTTTCAAAATGAAGACAATGTTTCATTGACTATTTTACTGTCAGAAGCTCCGTTTAAATATTATACAACCTGGAAGTTATGTAGGTAGGATCTCAAGCTTTACTGCAACTCTAACCATCATAAACATCTATAGGTTTCATCAGAACAGTGTTTATTGATAGGAACTAACAATTACTAAATACAACTTAAAAGTCATCAATACAAGTAAATAAAAAAAATATGTTAAGTAATAAAAAATAGTTTCACACTGATGAGAAATAATTAATTAGTTCGCTTTTTACGCAGTCAGGTTTTTTGATTTTTTAAATTTAAGTTTTACTTGTTATATACTTAGTTTTCTTTTTGTCTGTGGCAGTAATTATTGTTGATTTAACCAAAGTGTATCTTTTATAATTAGTAATCAATTTTTTCATTAAAAATTCTATTTGTGTGTTTATATATAGTTTATTAATTAAACGTGTAATTACACGACTCTAATTTTGATCAGTTCTTTTAACCTTTTTGCAGGCAGTGGTCACAAAGTGACCACCTAACTTTAAGTTTACTGGCACCTAGAATATTTAATTAAAATTTTCCTCTTATAATGTATATGAAAATAAGCATTTATTTTCTAATAAATTTGTTTGTTAGTCAGTCATTTTATAAACAGAATTACTTTTTTCCAGAAAGGGTTAATAGCTTTTTGTATAATTAAACGTATATACATACAACAAAAACATTAGTTTTTATTAAAGTTTGCTTGCATACTCATTACTTTGGTTTATATTATAAGGACTACGGGCTCTGCCCCCTACGAGCTACGCTCGCCAACCCCCGATCAGGCACACCAAAATCCAAAAAGCATGCAAATTTGATCGGCTTTTAAAATATTGAATTAAAATTTTTAAAAAATTGATGGCGATCTCTCTGTAAATGGGTTTCCATTCGTTTTCCTTGGATTGGGGATTTTTAAGGCCAAATCTGCTGCTGTTAAGAGATACAATGGCTGTTTTCATATTTAATTTAAAAAATTAGTTAAACATTTGAAAATAAGCTAATGTAAAATGATTTAAGCAAACAGTGTCATTGTTTCCCGGTATTTTTTAACAGCGCTATAAGATAGTTCTTTTAAATAATTCATTTTAAATGTATCGTTTCAAATCTGACGTAATTTACAACAAAGTTTTATTTCTCTCATTAATATTCACGTGAAAATACTTTTGTTGTTAGAAGGAAATATTATTTGTGCTGTCTTAGAATTCACGATAATAGTTGAAAAGATTATCTCAAAATATCTCACATTTTCTTATTTCACTTATTCTCTCTCTAAATATATTTTTCAATTTAAATTGTTTTGTTATATTTTTTGCCATTTTAAATATAACGTAATTTCCTCAAATTAAAAGTTTTAACGCATAATAATGATTTTTTTTATTTTAAGATTTTGTTTCTCTTATTTTAAGATTTTGTGAAAATATGGTTCGGCACAGATGTCATTGGCGCAATTTTTTTCTGACGCCAATTTCATATACGCAACGGGTACTTAACTGGTGCTAAAGTGTCGTTATTTTGCTTGACATGGTAACCCGGATGTTGTTGTTTATGTTATTGATGTTTTCGCCAAATTGGCGTCGGAAAAAAATTGCGCCAATATGTATATGACGTATATGACATCTGTGCCTATGGTTCTTATGACGTAATTTTCCTGCTTTTAACATGTAATCATTTAATTCTAATTTTAAAGCGTTTTTTCTGTTTGTAATAGTCACGTGTAAATAAATTTTTAATTTGAAGTAAACATTAAAAAATTGTAATTTGTAAAAAATATCTCTCGAAATGCTGAAAATTTGAATTTAAAAGTGAAATAAAACCTCAAAAAATGAGTCAAATAAGAAAAATAAATACAATCTGCACACCGGGAACTTACAACGTATAAAATGATCTAAAAATGATTAAATTCTCGTGTATAGTTTTTGCTCCAATAAAACTTTTTTAGTGGAACGATTTTGTCCAACTTTAGCATTAAATATCTCTTAAAATAATTCTTCGATTTGAAAACTGTCTGCATCAGCGTGTTTATCAAACATTTCTCTATAATACCACTGATTTTCATGTGTTTGTATGCAAAGTTTTTTTAATGTTAACGATGAAAGGCCATGCTTAAGCATTCAAATTGGATGCCGATCTGCCGGGAATATCTATGCAGATTTTCATTGGTCCATTTCCAAATCAAACCTTTTTTTTATATATAGAAGGATGTATTTTCTTATTTGAATTATTTGCTCCATTTTATTTATGAGTTATATTAAATTTAGATGTCTTTTTTTATAAATACTAAGGGGCTCTGCCCCCTACGAGCTACGCTCGCCAACCCCCGTTCAGATACCACAGATTCTAAAAGCATGCTAATTTCATCGGCCTTAAAAAGATTGAATCATAATTTTAAAAAACAGTGACGGTCTCCCTGTAAACGGGTTTTTATTCATTTTCCTTTGATTGGAGATTTTTAAAACTAAATCAGCCACTGCTAGAGATACAATGGCTGTTTTCGTCTTTGATTAAAAACAAGAAATAAAAATCATGCGTACGGCATAGATTATGAAACACTTTCCAACACTCCCTGAAAGCTTTAACAAAACTTCGTTATTTAGGGAAATAAGGTAAATAAGATAACTAACTAAACATTTAAAAAACTGATTTCAGCAGTTAGCATCCATAGCAAAATATTTATTCCAATTCTTACGAACAGCCCTGTATTTGATCTGTAGGCTGATATATATATACCATATAATAGAAGATTTAGTTTAGCAAGAAATTGCATAACAGGTTGAAATTTCTCTTTCAGCAATTTATACTAATAGATGGAAACATACTTGAATACTTTTGTTTAGCCCTGTTGCTTACCTAGTACCTTTATTACACGCCACTATTTAGCTAAACTTTAATTCAAACTAAATCACTCTTAAAACTACTGAAATCGCATTTCCAGAATTTATCATCTATAGGCAGCCATGTATCCAATTCTTTACATGGCCCTGTATATCATTTTATCTATATTCTACAAACATTTCTTAGAAAACTACATGCAGTTCAGCATAACAGATTTTAAACCCACCTTTCAGCAATTTACGGTCATGCTCAGTAACCTTTACGAATTCTTTTGCGTAGCCCTGTATATCAACTATAACATTTACACACACCATATAGTATGCATAAATAAAGTGAAACTTAAAAGCGCATATCATAATTAAAAATGCATTCCCTGCCATCGCCGCTAATATACAGTACTTCGGATAGAAAATACTTGTCTGAAATGTTTTGTATGTTCCTGTAAATGCATTGCACTTCGTATTATATATGAAATAACTTAAGTAAGCCTCACCGACGTATATCAATTTTATTATATATGAATTTGTATTATTAAAATACGCCGCAAACAATTTCTCCCAGTACCATTTGTAATGGAATTCTTTTGTGTAGCCCTGTAAATGAATAGTAACTATTCATTGCACCGCATATGCTACAGAATATTCTGCATATTTTAGTGTACTTCGTAAAAGCATATATTTTTATTATGTTTGAAAGGGTGTAACATCTTTAAAATTCATTTGAAATGATTTTTTCCCATTGGCCATAATGTAACTGAATACTTTTGACTGCCCCTGTAAATGAACTAAACATGATACAAACTTCATCTGAAATAGGGTTCGTGCTAGTCTAAAGGTCAATAACCAAAAATTTCAGTGCGATTTGAGTATATTTACGAGAGTTAGAGCGCAAACAGACAACCGAAATCAATAACATTTTTGAACTTAGTTGGAAAGTCTTAAAAATTAGTTAAAAAATTGAAAGGAAGCTAATGTAAAATGAATTAAGTACACAGAGTCTTTGTCTCTCGGTACTTTTTAACAACGCTATGAGAAAGTTCTTTTAAATGTATCATTTTAAATCTGACGTAATTTTCACCAAAGATTCCTTTCTCTTTTTAATATTCACATGAAAATACTTTTGTTGTTAGAAAGGAAATATTATTTGCGCTGTCTTAAAATTCACGATAATAGTTGAAAAGATTATCTCAAAATATGAAATAAATGTCTTGTGCAAATATATTTTATAATTTAAAGTGTTTTGCCAACTTTTATTTATTTGGCCTTTTTAAATATGACGTAATTTCCTTCATTTGTGTCTTTTAACGCATAATAATGAATTTAGTATTTAAAAAATTTCTTTCCCTTTTAAAATTCACGTGTAACTATATTTTTTATGATGTAATTTTCAATATTTTCCTGATTTTTAACAGGTAATCACTTAATTCTAATTTGAAAGTTTTTTCTGTTTATAATGACCACGTGTAAATAATTTTTTTATTTGAAGGAAACATTATTCTTTGCGCTGTTTTAAAAATTGGCAACAGTTTAAAATAATTGCCCTTTTCTAAAATATGTAAAAAATATTTCTCGAAATGCTGAAAATTTGAATTTAAAATGGAAATAAATCCTCAAGAAATCAGTCAAATTAAAAATATAATTACAGTCTGCACATCAGGAACTTCCAATGTATAAAATGATCTAAAAATGTTTAAATTCCTATGTATAGTTTTTCTCCTATAAAACTTTTTTAATGGAACGAGTTTGACCATCTTTAACATTAAATATCTCTTAAAATAATTATTCGATTTAAAAACTGGGTGCATCAGCGTGTTTATCAAACATGTCACTATAATACCACCGATTTTCATATTTTTGTATGAAACAGTTTTTGTAATATTAACGAAGAATGACCCCCGGTCATAAAAAAATATGGATGCCGATCTAGTAGGAGTATACTCGGATGATCTACGCAGATTTTCATTAGTCCATTTCCAAATCAAAACTTTTTTTTATATATAGAAGGATATTTATTTTTGATATCTTATTTATACATGATGTTAAAAGGTCTTTATTATTTTAAATATTATAGATTCCAGAATAGAAAAACAAGATCTTGTGAATTCAGTAAATACATTACAGTCTCAAAAAACAATGTGTTTTGTTTGTGGGCCTTCAACTATGACTGATGATGTTGCTAATTGGTTATATCAATTGGGAATCAAGAAAGAATATATTAAATACGAAAAATGGTGGTGACAGTTTCTAGCAATCAGATTATCTATTTGTATAATAAGACAAACTCCAGAAGTTGTATTTTATTTTTAAAAAAACTTTAAAAATTTTTTATAGATCTCTGTGTGTTTGTGTAACTGTATAAAAAGCAAATAAAATCATGCTTTGTTTTCTAACAAATTTATTTATTGCACATCTAAAAAAGAACACTGTAAATTGTTATTAAAATCACATCATTTAAAACTACAGAAAATATTTCCATTAAAAAACTATTGTTATCAAAGGCATAATTTGACAGCTTAAAGCTTCAATGAAAAACATTTCAAATATAAAATGCAGATATAGTGAAAGCACTCTGCTGTGTATTATAAAATATTATTGCTTCAATAAAATAATCTATTTTTTCAAAAAAGAAGCATAAAAAAGGTTAGAAAAGCATGTTTAAATATTCAGTCAATATTAAGTAAAAGACATCTGAGTATATTTTGCAATGATTATAAAAATTATAGTGCTTTAATTGAAAGGAAAGAAGCTCAAGAAAAGAAATATAAGATAAATATGATTTAATAATGATATTAATAAATGGCAACTAACATTTAGCAAGTATTCTAAAAAAAAAAAATAATAATTCATAATTATTAAGAACTTATTTTTTTATTTTAAAAATATGATATATGAAAATTATTCACTCTATAAACAGCTGCAGTCTATAATAATAAAGATGATATTTGTGTGGTTTTTTTTTTTCTGAAGAGAACACTGCATACAGAGCTACAAGATTTGGCAAGAAGATACCTGTAAGTCTGAAGTTATGCACCTCAAAGCCAGGTTTTGGATTAGTTTTTTTATGCAATTTTTTCATATTAGTAAAATGAATCCAATTTCTAGCGTTTAGCCCAATGTAATAAATTTTATCCTTTTTTTAATATAGTTAATTCAAAATTTGTCTGGTAATTTATTTCTTTTATTAATTTTTAGCATTTACCACGTCTTAGTATGATATTGGGTTAATCTTTAAACCCCATATCGTAAATTTTGTCCAGCTATTTTTGAAATTTTCTCACTTTATTTAATGCAATTTTTGGAGTTCTTTAATGTTTTGTAGAGCTTTGACATTTATAAAAAGAATAAATAGTGTTTCATCAAAGGATCATGAAAAAAAATAATGAACATTTCATCAAAGGATCATGAAAAAAATAACGAACATTTCTACAAAGGATCGCGAAAAAAAATGTGAATTTTGTCAAAGAATTGCAAAAAGGAAAAAAGTACATTTCAACAAAGAATTTTTAAAAAAGCACAAAATTCGTCGAAAGATCACAGAAAAAACATGATTTCTCTCAAAGGATCGCAAAAAAACCCTGAAAATTTCTTGAAAAGATCATGGAAAAATCCAGTGTAAGTACCCCCTCTGATTATTTTACAATATTCGTCACACCTAGGGGGGTGGATTAATGGGATTTTACAGGAACATATTTTGCCTGTTGTGACTTTTGAAGTTTTTGTAAAAATTTTATGCAATAACAGAAAGAACACTCTAGTAAATTTTGCTACTGTTGTGATTAGAATGCCAAATCGGTTCCTACAGTAACATGAAAAATGTTTAAAACTTGAATTTAACCTGAGTCAAAATAAAAAATCATAATTCAAGGTTCATTTAATTCAAGACTAAAGTGGACATAGCCCACATAGGTGTATGCTGCCGAAGGCAGTGGGGGATCCTGACCTTCGGTTCATTTGGTTAAAAAATGACCAGCAAAACAGGCAAAGCTTCGTTAATATTTTAGTAAAAGTAAATATAGTAAAATTTAAAAAATCAAGCTATGGAATTGTGCATGATTTGATATTATGAAAATATTTTTATTATCAACTTAAATAAATAAATAAATCTTAATGTAAAATACAGTCGAACTCTATTATAATGAGGATGAAAGGACTAGTATTTTTGTTTGTTGTAACAAAGTTCTTGCAATAAATGAGTTCAAGCTCTGTTCATTCATTCTCTGTAGACGGAAAATATATGAAAGTTTAATTAAATCTGTAAAACAACAATTAATTTGTATAGGTATTTTTATGTTCTTTAATTAAAAGTTAATTATAGTGTCCTGTTTAATTTATCCTTGTAATATTTTACATACTGAAAAAAATTAATAGGGAAAAAATAAAACCTCAAAGATGAAAAAGGCCTTCAAACCATTTATTTATTTATCATTGTTAGCAGGTTAAAAAAATAAAAATAACTCTAAACTTTTTAGAATATTTTCAATTACATACACTTACTTTTTTGTCTAATTAAGCTCATTACATAGTAAATATTATTTGTCCATGTTGTTTCTAAAAATCAGAAATTTTATGCTGCAGTTGAATGAAACTACATATGTTGGAAGAGAGGCACTTACCTCACACTCATCTGTATCACAGTTTTCTTCTTCATTTTCAGCAGTGGTGTAGATGAAATGGCATGTTTTCATTAAAAAGAATAAAGATAAAAACAGGACATTTTTGTGAATGTGCAGATATTTTTGCTTGTTATATCAGAGTTTTACTCATTTTAACAAAGTTTATTGCAATATATCTCGAAATTAGACCAACCATTTGCTCATTATTTTGTTTAAAACTCTTTAAAACTGAGCTTTCATTGCATCCGAGCTCACTATAACAGAGTTCAACTATAAAAAATTTTATAGAAAAATTAAGGCTGTTAGTTAATAAAAAGTTTGATTCTAAATTAACAAATAAGAAACAAATAATGGAAGATATTGCACTATACATCATTAATAATCTTTAAGATAAAAATAATATTCTAAGAAATGACTTTCATTAGATACCATCAGAGGTTGGATTTTTTGTAAAGTGCCTCAATGATTTTTAACAAAAGTAAAATAAAATATTAAATCTTTACAAAAATTACGTAACAGACTCGAAATAGTTTTAAAAATGTTTACACATGATTTCATTTTTAAAGTACTGTGCAGAACAATAAAAATGTTTTGTACATGTTTAGAACATGCATTCATTATCTCTAATCTACAAATATCAAACAATGATCACAGTCTACAATACCCTATTATCATGAACCCTGATATTGCACACATAGAGAGTGCCAAAATAGTTTGAAACATGAAATGCAAATGCTTTTAGCACACATCACAACAGGAAGGAATGATTTTTAAGGGTTACACCAAGACATCTGCTTTAAGCAGTAATAATCAATTAAAATTATTCATAGTAAATATAAACTAAGACATTAGATGTCATTAAATTCACAAGTTTTACACAAACATGACTTACAATATAAAGAGGTATGGGTGACCAAACATTTATGCTATTGAAGTGTAACATACAATATAAAAAACCTTTAATATGCACTTCTAAAATATATTATGCTTTTCACCAATCTAAAAGTATTTACACACACACAACATTCAAACAAACATGACAGCAAAATTGTCAACCTGAGTAAATTGAAGATACCACGAGTATTAATATTTATTGCCCAAAATTTTAACATTAATTCTTCATTTAAAAAATTAATGGGGTTTAACTTTCAATACTCATTAACAATTAGTATTTCTTTTAAATTCAACTATACAAATAATAATAATAATAATAATAAGTATCATTAGATAAAACGAAAGAACTTGCATAATTTTAACTCTTCCCTCAGAAAGTAAGATAATGTACAATAATAAGATATAATAGAATAACATATAAAAGTTTATTTATCAAGGAAGATAATATTCTTATTCCACCATTCATCAATTTAATTTTGAAATTGATGATTTCAAAATCTTATTACTTTAACTTGCTTAGCTAATTCCCATATAATTTTATTGGCACTAATTTAATTTTGACTTGACAATACACTTTTTAAAAAACCTTAGTGAGTTAGATGCATAAATTATACATACTTCAATTTAAAGACTAAAAATTTATGATGAAAAAAATTCTATTACATGTCTAATTCTAATTGTACAGCAGAATTAAACAGGATCATACCAAATTCTGCTGCAACATTGGGATTTTAAAATTTTTTTCTTTAGGTTATGTAACTTGTGTTACTGAAATAAATTGAACGGCATCCCATTTTTGAAAATAAGGGAACTTAAGTATTTGATACCAATATTTCTGATTCAACAAGATTTTTATTTGATGCTTATCGATGTAATTCAAAGAGAAAACTTTTTGTTCAACATTTCAATATCAAGAAGTGTCATTATATTGGATTTTTCATGAAGACAAAACAAGTCACTCACAGTGCCAAGATAAATTTAGTGTTATTCCATTAGTCAAAAGTCTGGTCCAGTCGTTTAACTTTAAAGAGGTATTAATTCATATCAGTATATATACATGCATAGAATTACTCTTTTCTTTTAGTTTCACATAACTGGACACACACACACAAAAAAAAAAAAAAAAAAAAACATGAAGTTTTAAAATATTTTAGGATTTAGTAGAGATATTTTTCTATTATTTTTATAATACACTTGATTTATAGAACACATAAAACTATGCTACAACAGTTTTAATGAAACAAAAAATCTAGAAGGATATTCTGTAATCTGATCCTAATAACAAATAAATTATTTCTCAAACATGATACATGAATGTTCCTTATCGTTGTTCCTTAGAGCTGTTTTAAAATGCAAAAATGGTTGTCAAAAATACAATTTTTACCCTTTTCTGAGAATTTAAAAACATATAGATTTTTCTCAAAATTTATTGATTCTCGAAATACACTGGCCTCCAAAAGTTAAGTAACAGTGACAGGATGTTGTATGTGGTTTGTCAAACATCTACCAAAATTATTGATGAATTGTCCTTGAACTTCGAGGTGTAAAGAACATGTTGGGCTTCATACTTTTCAGTGAAGATTTAGTCATGGGGATAATTAGGAGGCCAACAATAAATTTAATAATAAAATAACATTTATGATCACCCATGTAACAGAAACGATTCTGTTACTGTAACAAATGACTAGTGGATGGATATTTTAACAGTTGTGTTTATTTTTGTAAGCATAGCAATAGCACACATATTCGTGAAGGCATTAACGTTTCTGTGAGAAATTTCAAAAGTTTTTTGTTTATAGCATACAGAGTTTCCAGCCAAATTTAACAACACTTTCCAAACATATGAAACAGAACAGTAGAAACAATATACTGCAATTAAAACATGGATATATTGAATATTTGAAGAGATATGGGCATTTGTATGAAATAATTTGACTGTGCAAGTGTGAAAGATTCCAAAATTTTTATTTTATAATTTTGTAGCATGCTATTTAGGGCAACTCATATAAAAAGTCCAGTCAAATAATGTGAAAACTCAAAAAGATACAGTGAGCTGGTTGACAAATTATGGAAAATCCCTTATAACTCCCTATATCACCTCTATCTTTCTGAATTTTCCTGATATTTGACTAAAATTTTTATAAAAGTTGCCCTAAATAGCTGAGTATCAAATTAGGATTATTATTAATTTTTTTTTCTTTCTCACATGTGCAGTTAAAAATTATTTCATGCAAATGCCCATATCTCATCAAATATTCAATACATTCATGTTTTAATTGCAATATACTGTCTCTACTGTTCTTCATATTTTCAGAAAGTGGTGTTTAATTTGGTTGAAAACTCTGTGTGCTATGAACAAAAAACATTTGAATTTTTTACAGAAGCTTTAACATGTTCACGAATATACACTCTGAATTTTCCTGATATTTGACTGAAATTTTTATATAAGTTGCCCTAAATAGCCGAGTACCAAATTAGGATTATTATTATTTTTTTTTTTTAATCTTTCTCGCATGCAGTTAAAAATGATTTCATGCAAATGCCCATATCTCATCAAATATTCAATATATTCATGTTATAATTGCAGTATACTGTCTCTACTATTCTTTTTCATATTTTCAGAAAGTGGTGTTTAATTTGGTTGAAAACCCTGCATGGTAACAGATAACATTTAAATTTTTTACAAGAACTTTAACATGTTCACGGATATACACTTACACAAATGCATGTGAATGTTAAACAAAACCCACATAGTTATTTGCTACAGTGAAAGACCATTTTGAGCATTTTCTGTTGCATGGGTGATCACAAACATTGCTTTATTATTAAATTTATTGTTGGACCTCTAATTGTCCCTGCAACTAAATCTTCACTGAAAAATATGAAATCACATATATTTTTTTACACCCTCAAAGTTCAAGGACTGATTACATCAAGAATTTTTGTAGATATTCGACAAACCATGTACAATCGAAAGAATCGAGTCTGTACCTAACTTTTGGAGGCCAGTGTATTTTGCTAAAATAAAAAACATGCTGCATTTAACAAGATTAACTAAGGTAACTAAGGAATTTGTTTAGTCAGTGATTTCCTTTCATGATTGTTTTTATGTTAGAAATGGCATAACAGCAATTAAAAATATACATATATGAATTTTTCTAAAACCAATTTTCTTTTCTTTTCTTGCTTTCTATTGAATTTTAGGTTACAGCATACCCCTTGAGGAAATAAAGAGAGTTTATATCAAATATTATTTTCCTGTTAATTCAAAAATTAAATGAAATTAACTTTTAAAAAAATATGAAAATTAAAATTTCTGACCCGTAAAAATTTTCATTCTTAAATAAGTGCCATGTAATCCCATGAAATATTCATCTTAGTTTTTAATACCTAGTATTTAACAAATTGCTACATGGACAAAAACAATAATCATTTCCCATACATTAAATAGACAGCAGAAGAATAACTCAATAAAAAGTTTTTTAACTATAATAATTACATATCATAACAAATAAATAAATCCTATTCATAAATAAAGCAATCTCATCATACCATACTTTTAACTTATAAAAACTTTTTTTAATCATCTAAAATGTAATATTTGACTATAATAATGTCATAACAAATCAATAAATCACTGATAAACAAATCATCATGAAATCTGATTATAAATTTTGTTTTTTCTTAATCATTCAACAGCAGGGTGTCTCAAAAAATATCTAGTGGGAATTTAAATGATCGGTATACCTGTTAGAAAAGTGCAAGACTTGAAAATCACCAACTGCAAAACTGTAATGTGAGATGTGACTGGCTAAATAAATGTAACAAATGGAGTTCAATAGCAGTGTTCATAAACATGCACAAGTGTGGTCAAAGTGGTGTTTTTCCCAGAAGAGTGTTACTAAATTATCAAAGTTTATTTTTCTAAAAAAAGAGAAAGTCTGGTGAACAATGTAGTGGTACCTGATTTATCGATTAATAAAATATTGCAGAAATTTCGAAATAATCATACAACAATACGACATGCCGAAACAAGAATTTGTGAACATGAAAAGGCATGCACATGCATGCCTAAAAAAGTTTGAAGCAGAGAATCAAACATTTATTGTGTTTTAAAATAAATAAATGCAATTTCTGAACTCATTTGTAATTTTTTTTAATTCCACTATCATTTTTTTTTTTAATTTTTATAGACACCCTATATAATAACATCATAACAAAGTAATAAACCATATTTATAAACAAATTATTATCCTCATCAAATTTCAATATTAAAATGTTTACTAACAAGTAGTTGTTTAGCAAACAAAACATTTGCTTTACAGAAAAAGAAAGGAAGATGGCCTACACAAATAAAAATAAAATACAGCCTGTCCACAATATACAGCAAAACAATAACACGTATGCTATAACAATATGTAGGCAAACAGCTTAGCTGAGTAATTTTTTAAATCTAAAATCCAATCTTAAGAAATCAAAACTATGTTAAAACTCACTAAAATAACAAAATTGTTTTTACAATCTAATATTAGTCGTTAAATCAAAACTGTCCAACTCGCATGCAGCCTGTGCTGTAATTAATGTGACACAATAGAGAAGCGGAAATTCCCTTAAAAATTACATTTTAATGAAATTTTTTTAAGGTTAATTTAATAAATTTCTACAGGAATGGAATTTTCTAAAAATTCAATGTTTCTTCAAAGAAAACCAAAAGTGTACTACGATTGTTGGAGGAGCATAATAATGACTTTCATTAATATTGTATTCATAACTCCTTAAATAGTGACGCAACCTTAGAGAATTGAAATTGGGTGATTTATGACTTATGCTCGTACATTTAGTACTTTCTACAGTCGGCCACTTATGAAGGACATTTTTCTTCCATTCCAAGAATAAATACAAATACAATAAATCAAAATTGGATTATATGTGGTTACTCATAATGTTCTGGCTGATATGTTCTTTTTTTTTTTTTTTTTTTTTTTTAATCTGAAAGAAATGAAGTCTAACATTTTTTCTTCAATCTTTTGGTATTTTTATTTTATTGATTATTATTACATTTTCTAACACCTTTTTCTAAAAACTATCATCAGTAGTATTAGTACAATGTATTTGCTGCCTGAAACAAAGTTTTTGTCCGAAATGTAACTACAGAAAGGTAAAAAGTTGGACATTAAACAATCAAATTTTAATAAATGTAAAAGCAATCATAATTTAAAAAAAGGTCTATGCTAGCAAACATTTCTTTCAATATGTCTTCAGCATGAAAGAAGCAACAACATACATTGTCAAAGCAAATATCAAGATGCAAAGTCTGGCCTATTTTGAGCTGCTTGAAATTTAATTTTTTTTAGGGTTTCGTTCATCTGACGAAACCCTATTCGCCTCGCTCCTCTGTCTGTCTGTCCGTCACAGAGCCCGTTCTCAGAAACTATACATGTTGGAGACATGAAATTTTGGGTACTTATAGCTGAGCACCTCACATCATACGACAAATCATAAAATTTTGAAAAAGTCTTACATTTAACCCTTTTGGGCTCCCGCATGTGTATTTGAAACAATTCTTTCTAAGTGAGCTCCTAATTATGTGGTGACATGAAATTTTGGGTTCTTATAGCTGAACACCTCACATCATACGACCAAATGATAAAATTTTGAAAAAGTCGTTCATTTAACCATTTGGGCTCCCGCATGTGTATTTTAAACAATTATTTCTAAGTGAGCTCCTAATTAGTTTGGAGACGTGAAAATTTGCATACTTATAGCTGAACACCTCACATCAAACGACAAATCATAAAATTTTGAAAAAGTCGTACATTTAACCCTTTGGGCTTTCGCATGTGTATTTTAAACAATTCTTTCTAAGTGAGCTCCTAATTAGTTTGGAGGCGTGAAATTTGGCATACTTATAGCTGAACACCTCACATCAAACGACAAATCATAAAATTTTGAAAAAGTCGTACATTTAACCCTTTGGGCTTTTGCATGTGTATTTTAAACAATTCTTTCTAAGTGAGCTCCTAATTAGTTTGGAGGCGTGAAATTTGGCATACTTATAGCTGAACACTTCACATCCAACGACAAATCATAAAATTTTGAAAAAGTCGTGCATTTAACCCTTTGGGGCCCCACACGTGTTTTTGAAACAATTCTTTCTAAGTGAGCCCCTAATTATGTTGGAGACATGAAATTTTGGGTACTTATAGCTGAACACCTCACATCATACGACAAATGATAAAATTTTGGAAAAGTCGTACATTTAACCCTTTGGAGTCGCGCATGTGTATTTTAAACAATTCTTTCTAAGTGAGCTCCTAATTATGTTGGAGACATGAAATTTTGGGTTCTTATAGCTGAACACCTCACATCATACGACAAATGATAAAATTTTGAAAAAGTCGTACATTTAACCCTTTGGGCTCCCGCATGTGTATTTTAAACAATTCTTTCTAAGTGAGCTCCTAATTATGTTGGAGACATGAAATTTTGGGTTCTTATAGCTGAACACCTCACATCATACGACCAAATGATAAAATTTTGAAAAAAGTCGTTCATTTAACCATTTGGGCTCCCGCATGTGTATTTTAAACAATTATTTCTAAGTGAGCTCCTAATTAGTTTGGAGACGTGAAAATTTGCATACTTATAGCTGAACACCTCACATCAAACGACAAATCATAAAATTTTGAAAAAGTCGTACATTTAACCCTTTGGGCTTTTGCATGTGTATTTTAAACAATTCTTTCTAAGTGAGCTCCTAATTAGTTTGGAGGCGTGAAATTTGGCATACTTATAGCTGAACACTTCACATCCAACGACAAATCATAAAATTTTGAAAAAGTCATGCATTTAACCCTTTGGGGCCCCACACGTGTTTTTGAAACAATTCTTTCTAAGTGAGCCCCTAATTATGTTGGAGACATGAAATTTTGGGTACTTATAGCTGAACACCTCACATCATACGACAAATGATAAAATTTTGGAAAAGTCGTACATTTAACCCTTTGGAGTCGCGCATGTGTATTTTAAACAATTCTTTCTAAGTGAGCTTCCTAATTAGTTTGGAGACGTGAAATTTTGCATACTTATAGCTGAACAAACGACAAATCATAAAATTTTTGAAAAAGTAGTACATTTAACCCTTTGTGCTCCCACATGTGCATTTTAAACAATTCTTTCTAAGTGAGCCCCCATTTAGGTTGAAATTTTGCATACTTATAGCTCAACACCTCAGATCTCACGTCAAATAATAAATTTTGAAAAAGTTTTATGTTTAACCCTTTCAACTCCAGCTTGTGTATTTTAAGCCATTCTTTCTAACTGAGCCCTAATTAAATTGGAGATTTGAAATTTTGCATACTTATTGCAGAACACCTGAGGCCAGGCGACAAATCATAAAATCTTGAAAAAGTCTTACGTTTAACCCTTTGAGCTACTACATATGTATTTGAAGCAATTCTTTCTAAGAGAGCCCCTAATTAAGTTGGTGACATGAAATTTTGCATACGTATAGCTGAATGTATCAGACCACACGACAAATCATAAAATTTTCAAAAAGTCTTTTATTATTTACCCCTCTGGCCTCTAACTTGTGTATTTTAAGCAATTTTTTTAACCTGCGCCCTTTTAACCCAGGGAGAAATTTTCCAACTTTTGCCGACACCCCTTTGACCATTCTTTCATATTATGCACCATAGCCTTACATATTTTAGTTCCATTTTTTTCCCGCCAGGTGCGCTTACTTATCTCGGGTGCTATGGGCCCAATCCCCTCGACTAATATATCTACGCATAGTATGTAAAACTGATTTTCGTTCGGATACAGGTTTATTTAAAATCAAGTGCGTCCCCTGGTTTTGAAATATGGAACTAACAGATTTTTCAAAAGGATAAAGTGTTTTGAAAGGAATATTAAACGAAACCCTCTGTGCGATCTGTGATCACACTTACCCACTTGTTCCTATATAAGTACAGAAAGATTCCACAAGGAGTCCTCAGAATATTTAAAACTATTATACTGCTTTTAGCTTTTTAACTATGCATGTTTCTAAGATGTTACTAAAATGTTCATTATCATAAAATGCACAACAACTTTAATTAAATCAAACTGTGAACTACTGATTTTTATTTCTGTATAAAACCATATAAATTTTTAATCTGTTAATGAACCATATCAGTGAAAAGTATAAAATTTCAAACTTCAAGACAAACATTTAATATAATATCACTTATACAATATATATACATATTTGGTTTAGCTATAATTTTAATTATTTTATTCATGATCATAAATTTATGACAGTACAATTACTTTTCATTTACTAGCATCATTAATATATTGAAAAATTGAATTCTTCAATGTGAATAAAAAGACCTGAAAGAGTTTGGTCACCCTGAATGTATTGCATAGATATGTTTAAAGAGCAATAGAAAGATCGATGTGGCAAGTGATATGACGCTTGAGGCTACTTCTTTGAGAGAATGTTTTACCACATTTAGTACACTTGTGAGGTCGCTCTCCAGTATGAGTAACAAGATGAATTTGTAAATGGCTGGAGTTATTTGTAGAATATGGACAAAGGCTACAGCGATGCCGCTTAACTGGACCGCTCCGCCAACGTAAAATATTGTTTCTGTTTCTTGATTTCAGATCAAATGAAGAGAAAAGATTTTGATACTGGTACAACTGAACACCACCTAATAAGACTAAGAAGAAAAAATTTAATATTGTATTGGTGTATAACAAGGTTATTTCATTAAATTTAGTACTTGTTTACTTCCCTGTTGATTATTCATGGTAAATAAAACCTATTGCCAAAAAAAATGTAATTTAACCCCAGTAATGAATAAACGTGATGTCATGTTCACTGTTTTCAACTGCAGTGCTGCACATCATATATAATGAACATATTCCCTTTTTATTTATTTTCTGGATAAACCAGTTTAATTTTTTAAATGAAGGTTTTTTTTCCCATTTTGACAAAAATGATAAAAGATTTGGGACCTTCTGTCTACGGAACAAGATCTGGGGAAATATTGTCACAATTATAGGATTCTGCAATCATAAAAAGTGTGTATTAAAGAGCATGAATGAAACTTTATCTAAAAACAGGCAAACAATAGCCATATAATGTGAGAAACTATGACAAGTGAACATATATTAAAAAAGGAATGTGATTTGAAAGTGCCAAAATTATGTTTGTGATTGCACTAAAGTTTATTTACAGTTTTTGGAGGAAAAAAAATTTAAATGGAGGAAAAGAACAGCCGCATTTAACAAGATAGTGATTGCATATGCATACCTAAATGAAAACTTTACAAATTAGCTAATTGAAATGTAATAGGGGTTACACGAAACCAAGGAAAAATACTATAAGTATGTTATTATACAACAATTATACCTTACTGGTGTTAACTAACTCTGATTAGTGGCAGAAAGGAGTTGGCAGGAAAGTAAACAAGTACCTTACATCTTTTTAAATGTCAACAAGCTATATTAAGGTTACCAACTTTAAAGGTTTTGCCTAAATGAATGTATGGTAAGTGAAATGATTTCGATCAGACCAGTTTAAGAAAAAACAAAAGGGGAAAATATGCCCACACATTGATAATTTCTTCAAGATGTCATTATAATCAGTACTGTAGAGGGGGAGTTCAATTAAACAAATTATATTTAATTTAAAATTTATAAACTGAAATTTTATTTTTGAACTATATCAATATTAATAAAAGGATGTGTTTGTCTGCCTGTTTGTGTCTGTTGTTAATGGGTAAAAAAAATCTATCGTACATAGAGGTCAGCAAATTTAGTTCTAGATTAAAAAAGATGCACTCTGTTTTTTTTTTTTTTTTTTTTTTGCTATTTTATGATAAAGGGAAAAATGTGTAGTATTTTCTAAATTTGCCGGAGATTTTTAGATAGTCTTTAAAAGAACCCAAATCCGATTTTTTAGCCCAATATAGTAAATTTTGTCCTCTTTTCAATAAAGTTTATTCAGAAATCATACAGCGATTTTGAATTGTTGACAAAATTTTTTAAAATACATATCTGCCAAAAAAGTTACACTTTTAAGTTATTTTTATGATGTAGTTTTAAGATATGCTTAAAAACATATATAACATTAAAAATATATGCAACAAACAATGTAATGTGGTTTCTTATGTGCAAGTTCTCTGAATGTTTAGTCATATCAAGATGTTCTTATCATTCCTATCTCCATGAGAAATTTTAACATATGAATTGCACAAGAGTAATAATAATTCAGAATACTAAATGAAGAATTAAAAAAAAAAATTGTAAAAAGATCAAAGTAAACTTTTCTGCTATATTCTGTTTTTAATTATCCTTTTTCCCGTTAAAGAAAGAAGAAAAAATACATTAATCAGATTTGAAGTTTTGTTTTTTACGTGATGGATAAAATATTTTGCGACTCATAACTAATTTTTTCAAAATTAGGCGGCTGCACCAACTATGAGCTATGCACACCAACTCCCATCAAGCTGTAAAAACATGCTAATTTGCTCTGTTTTAAAAAGATTACTCAGTTACAGAGATTGAATTATATTATCAGGAACAGTGGCAATTTTCTGTAATCTGGTTGCCATCCAGTTCCCTTTGACTGGGAAGATTTTTTGGTTCCCAAGACCGCATTCACTGCTGTTGTGACAGCTGAAAAACTATACAATCTTACTTTTCACTTATATAACTGTACATTTAGAGCTGAAATCGTATGTTGTTTGGCCAAACCGTACAACTTAGCAGCTATGAAGATGTTGCCTTATAGGGGAAAAAAAAAAAAAACACTTTTTGGTTAAACTATATCTACTTGAAATCTTAGCCATTCAATCTTATATTTAACATAGTATGGAGGAAATCTTAAACATATATATATTAAATATTAATATTATGAGTTTTAATTATTAACAAGATGTGAAATTTACAACCATGGAAAAGAAAATCTAGTGAAAAATGCCTGCACAGGCCTGAAGTTGAAGTCTATTCATTAAAATTCTGGGTGTCAGAATCAAAGTTGGAGTCTCTCATTTTTCCTATTGACTCCACAGCTCTAAATATAATCATACATTTTTTTTTCTGCATATTCTATTAGGCTGTCTTTATGAGTTATGTCTATTACTCTTGTTAATTTTCTGAAAGAATAATCACAAGAGAAAATGCATTAAATCTTTCTTGTAACTTAAAAGAATGTTTTTAAATCAGATTTTCCATTTCAATTTTTTCCTGCACCTGTTTTGACATAATCAAAAAATTCAATCTATGTGTCTAAAATGAATGAACTGGACATTCTGTATACAGCTACATAAACAAACTGGACCAGAAGAAATTATTCAGAAACCAGACAGTTGGCAACCTTGTGCTACCGGTATGTGATGTAATATTAATGTAAGAATTATTTTTAATATAAGCAAAAGCTAAAAATATATGTAAGCTTATGAGTAACTGTCTTTAATACATTTTTTCCTAATAATTTACATGATGATTTAAGCCTAAGAATATATTATTTAAAAATAAAAAATACTGATAACACATAATCATGTTTTTTGATTAAGAGTAATTTTATTAAATAAACTAACAGTATCACTTTCATGAAAATAATTGAAAGATTAGAATTGAGCCTAACATTGCTTAAAACATTTGTTACTTATAGTAAATCATAAAATAACATTTCAATTATAAATATCACTAATCTATTTCAATAAAAAAATTTTAAAAACATTACTATTTAAAAAAATATTTAATTATCAACTATGACTTTAACTATTACTATTTAATTATTAAAACTGGTGTTATTTTAAGCATACTTCAGTACACTTTTTATTGGTATACATATCAAAATTTGAATGAAAATAAAATTTGCAGCCATTAAATGATAATTTTTAATAACTTAAAAATAAAGAATGACACCATTATGTTACAACAAAACTTAATTTATTTATGAGAGATTTGTTTAAGGATAAAAAAATTTTAAATGTAGATTGGGAATACCTTAGACAAATCAAAATAATTCACTTCAATATAAATAAATAAAATTATTACTGTTCATGCAAGGCTATATAAAGTTAAAGTGCAGTTTGAAGGCAGAATTTAAAAACTAAACATTTTTTCTGATGCCCTGAAAAATTGCTTTTTGTTACAACAAGATAAATATATATAATTTCATAAATTAAACAACACACTATAAAGCACATAAGAGATATTAATAGAAAAATATGCAAAATAAGACAGTCTTTGTGAAATATGCTCTTGACAATATTTTTTCTCACTGAATTTTCAACTCATAACTAAGAAATAATAGACTAAAAGGTGAAATAAATCCTAGTTAAGATTCTCTCTTGACAATATTTTTTCTCATTGAATTTTCAACTTATAAACAACAAATGAAAGACTAAAAGGTGAAATAAATCCTATTTAATATTGGTTATTAGAAATACAAAATGCATTTAAGTGCAATTTTTGTTCTGTTTTGGGGGGGAAGGGAATAATTTTATTTTATATTTTACACAAAAAATAAAGGGGAGAATTAAAAAAAATACAATGATTATGTATGTACATTTTAAAAAATTATGTCCAAATTAAACTAGATTATGCATGTTAATAAAAGAGAAATATTTAAGAAAGTACATTTGAGATAAAAAAAAAATAATAATATTTTGTGTTAAATATTATGAAAATTTTATTAAAATTATAGAAAAGTGAGATTATATTTTAGGAAATATTTTATGCTTTACAGCCAAGAACACTATAATGGAGCATCTGACAATCAAAATAAAAAACATGAAAAATTTTTCTTTCATTGCATAGCAGAGTATTTCAGTAAATAGTGTTTTGGACAATTTTAGGTACTTTTCGGTTAGCCGGGCACCAGTGTTATACATACATATATATATTGTATTATACATACACACACATATATATAAATGCATATATATGTATGTATATATACTGACATATATATGTATATATACAATATATGTATGCATATATAACACTAGTGCCTGGCTAACCGAAAAGTACCCAATTGTAATACAAGAAATACAAAAATGATAACAATAATTGGTACTTTTCGGTTAGCCGGGCGCCAGTGTTGTATATATATATATATGCATATATATGTGTATAGATATACATACACATATATATCATATAAGTATATACATATATATGTATGTATATATAACACTGGTGCCCGGCTAACTGAAAAGTACCCAATAATTTATATAGAACATTCATTTATTTTATAAGAATAACACAAAGTGATTTTTAAAGTGATTTTAAGGAAGAAAATAAGTCTTTACTACAATTTATATTAGTTTCAATTAAAAACATACTTACCAAACATTCCAATATTTACACTTGTCTAAACATGAGAAAACAACAATGAAAACATAAGGTAATATTAACTATAATTTAACATTCACTTGTATTCATAATTAAAGGAATTACGTTATAAAGTACAAAATTTATTTTAAATAATGGTAGTCTTATCTCTATTTGTTATTTGTGCTAATGTTTTTTTAGATTAATTATCAAAGTTTATCATTTCAATTACCTTATTTTACAAAATGTCATATGGTCAAAATATGAATGAAAATTTAAGGGGGCATAATCAAATAATCCTCATTTTTATTTATAAAATAAATGACCTATTTAAACTGAATTAGATCAACATAATCTTTTTCTTTTTTGTATGATATTGTAAAGTATAGTAACTAATTAATTCATATAAGTAGGTTCAATATTAAGAAGCAAAGCTATCAACAAACTTGCAAGTTCAATAAATTCATAAATCAACCTGGCAGCTTAAATATACATTTTTTAATTTTGCGAAATGACTCCTTACAAATAAACAACACAGAGCATATTCTATTCATCAATGCAACCCAATTACAGACACACATAAAAAAAAATTAGAGATTATCTAGTTCTTCAATGAAAACTGCCGTGTTACATCATATTTATGAGTTAATTCACTGTCTTCAAAATGTGTTTTACTACTACAATAAGTACCTTTTTACTATAGTATTTTTATAAATTACAAAATGACTTAAGATTTTTATTAATTTATATAAAGAATAAAACACAATTTGGAAAAAAAAATAATAATAATAATATGTGTTGCAAAACAACAACTACACAATACAGATATAAAAATTAATACAATATAAATCATAAATGTGAAACGAACATGCAAGTCTGCACGATCTCAAAAACAGCTGGAATGATTTTCACGAAATTTGCCACCTACACTAAATCAAGTACAACAAAATGGTCCCGAATTCAATTTTTTTTTTACATGCTAAAACAAACTTAGCAGTGAAAATGCAGCTAGCCATAAATAAAAAAAAAATGCCAACATAATTTTCATGACACATGTCTCTTATTCTGATTTGAGCACAAGAAAATGATTTAGCTAAGTCCTGAATTCAGAAAAGTTCACTTTGACAGATTAAAACAAACTCAGCACTGAAAATGTTGTTATATATCAAAACAGTTGTAACAATGTTCACTCCTATGCTAATTTGGGCATGAGAAAAGAATCTAGCCAGGAAACTAATTGAGGAAAAATTATTTTAACAGGATAAAAAAAACTCAAAACTGAAAATGATACTTTAAATCGAAAACAATCTGATAATTTTCATGAAATAAGCTTTATCTGAATATGACAAAACTATCTAAACTAGGTCTCAACTATACAAAAATTTATTTTGTTAGGTTTAAGAATTTTTTTTACGATTAATCTTCTGTAATCAAGTTGTCGCCAATGCTATTAGTCACTGATTGTCAACATGATTATGGATGATCATGAATATAGCACAAACAATTTTCAAGAAATTTGCCTTGTATATTAAATCAAGCGCAATAAAACGGCCTAGCTAGATCCCAAATTTGTTTTCACAGGTTAGGATAACCTAAAGTACTAATTCAAGCTGGAGAAAACCATCTAAGCCTCAACTTCAGAAACATGCATTCTGATACGTTTAAATAATTAATTTTTATTGTTAAATTTTTGAAATTCACAATATAGTTTGTCATTGATCAGTACCATGAGTACGGAAAATTTCTACTCTACGAAAGATGTAGTTTCGGTGGATCTTTGGTAGCTTTATGCAATCAGGCAGACCACCTGTTCAATTTTTCCATACACAACACACATTGTCCTTTGAATGATATTCGAAGACCTAGATTTTTCTAAGGCTGCTTTCCAGCCCAATACAATCTATATTATAAAGCAAAAAACAAGATTTTTCTAAGGCTGCCTTCCAGCCCAACAGAATCTATATTATAAAGCAAAAAACAAGTTCTTAAGTAATGCTGATAGCATAACGATCGTGGCAATGAACGGAGCAAACAGTTTATTTTTATTGCAAATTTTATAACTTCTAAACATCGCATAATTTCCATTTTTACATCTTCAAATAAAAATTTTTATGCAGTTTAAATCTATCGCAAAAATAAAATGTGTAACCTGATTGCAGAAGATTAATCAGTTTGTGCTTAAAAAATTGTAAATAATTCATCATTTGTTTCTGTGTAATATTCCATAACTAAATTGCCACACAAAATTAAAATTTCAAAAATAAATAAATAAAACACTAATTTAACAGACATGAAATTGAACTATGTGCTTAAATAATAAAATAATCAAAATGAAAAAATTATAAATGATGAAACTTTTCATGATTAACCGTGGTATGTAACAAAAAGAAAATAACAAAAATATTTTTTGGTGTATTGGCTGGCAATCTAAGAAAATATACTAAATTTAAAAAATCTATTAGAGTCTTCAATTAAAAGTTATTTTTACCTATGTTGTGTACCCTGGGGGTAGGGTTTCCAGATTTATCTCAGAAAAAAAACTGAAGATTTTGATTGACAACAGTTAGTTTTAGGATTATCAAGCTATTGTCCTTTTTTATACAATACTAAACTATGTTGAATGTACCAGTAATATTTTCGGCAACAAATTTGTTTAAAAAGAGGTTATTAATTAATCGATTTAATTATTATTTTCCAACTGTATTTGTATTACATTATTCTATTAACATTGCTTAACTAAATATGCAGTCATATATCCCATTATGAATGAAAAATTAATTGAATTTTAAGAACAAAAGTAAATCAAAATATCCTACAATCCAATGATGATCATGAAAGTTTTATAATGGACACACTACAAAAGATAATTGTCTGTATTTAAGCGTAAAGGATAATAATAAATCAAATAAATTTTAAAACTTAGATATACTAAATAAAAATATATATATAGTGGATTCTTATAGTCTATAATAATGTCAAGTTCAGATGATATATAATCCTATCCAAGAGTATGAGAATGCAAAATTAATATTTCACAACTCTCCCAAGATTTTTGTCATGCTGATCGGAAACATGCTCTTTTTACATTTGATGTGATTGTGTATAACTTTTCTTTTCGGCAAAAGGTGAAATTTTGAAGCAAACTGAAAAAGAAAAATTTTAAACTTTCAAAACTAAGATGAGGTACAAAAATGGAAGAAATCATCGTACAGGACAAATTTAAACTAACACTGTACGATAGGCCTAAAAAAGGGTAAAAAACATACAACTTACGGGGAAAACGTACAATCTGACAACCCTACTTCGAGGTCAATACCAGATATGGAGTTTAACTTTAAGGCTTAATTTTAAAGTGTAAGTGAGACTTTGCACCAGGTAATATGTTCTGTAATCCGTGAAGCCAAGGTTACAGAGCATGACTTATTCACCGATTCAAGCTCAAGAATATGATCAGATAAATATTGATTTCAGCAAAGTTCATTTTGATAGGTTAAAGCAAATTTAAATTGTTGTAATCTGTTTTTTTCTTTCTTTAGATGATTGTATAATAAAAGTTCAAATTAAAAATATTTATTCTTTTAAGTTTGCAACATATTTTATTATTTACATCTGCAATATATATACGTTATTTGACAGTTTACTGAGGGGTGTAGAAAAAAAAATTTCAGTATTTTTACAAAAAAAAAAACACTTTTTTATTTGTTTAAAATATTTTTTGTACATTTTTTTTTTTTTTTTTGGTAAAATTAATTGATTTGGTGAATTAACATTGTAATTTGGTTTTTGTAAACATTCCGTAAATATGTTAACATTTCTTTATAGATAAATATGGGTGGGAGCCAATTCTATATTTAGATTGAAAAGAATGATTTTTTTTTTCAGATGGTAGTTTTATAAATTTTTAAGACTGGACAGAAATTGATACTGAAATGTAAAATCAGGAGATAAGTCTAAGGAGGAAAAACATCGTGGGAGATTTAGCAGTTCAATGAAAAATCAATGAAAAATCTGTCGTTTTCTACAAAAATTGTAACTAGAATTGGAAAAAAAAATTTCTTTTTTAGGTTTTCTATTTGCTTTTGAAGTGTTCCGAGTTAAAATAGTAGCCATAGTCATTTGATGATAAAAATATTTGCTTTTAATAGCAAAAGGCAGCTCCATGAACTGGCCCTCTAAGCTGTTTCTAATATAGATTAAATAATAGTAAAATGATTAGCAAACACAAATTTCCTAATATCATACACATTAAGGTGAAAATGTAAACAAATACATTAGGAACATAAATTTCATGCAAATTGTAGAATGACTTCAAATAGGTATCGACATATTTTCCAGCATTAAAAAAAACTTTTAACTTTTAAAAACCCAAGGAGATAAACCCCGTCTTCTCATGTTACAGAATAATATAGGTGAAATCCATCATATATACTAGTTCTGATGTATTATTTTCTGCACATAACCAAATGATATCTTTTGAAAGGTTGTTCAATCGGATTTTGACATACTATATACTTTACATATCATTAAAATACGTTGTTAGATAAAAAAACAAAAACAATTGCAGCTAATAAAAAAATAATGGAAAACATATCAGCGGATGATCTCAAAGATTGCAGTGAGAAAGCCTCGCACAAGTCCAATTTTTTCCCTCTTTGATAACTCTAATAGATTTTTTACATTTAACATTTTTTTAGCACGTATTGACAATACTAAAAATCATATTTAGATGAAAAATAGCAACAATGCATTAAAATAAAGTTTTAAAACGTATTAAAAGCAATATTTTCATACTGGCCTCACGTTGGGAATTAACAGTCGAAGAAATCGCCAAAAATCTCTACTTACAATCAACCTTTTTCATTCTGTTCATTTTAGTGAAACAAAAAGCAGACTTCAATTACATGTCTTAAATTTGTGTTTTATTTATATTTTATTGATTTATTTATGGATTTATGAATGTTTTAATTTCGTTATGGAATATAAGTTGGAATCAAATGTTGAGCTATTTATATTAATTTAAGTGCAAACAGATTTATCTTTCTTAATTGTCTGTATGTGATATAGATAGATATGAAAAAAATTCCTGCTTGAAAATTAATTTAAAAACAATAAAAATAGAATAAATTGCGATAGTCTTCAAATAAATTGCAATATAGTTTTCAAACAAATTACATTTGAAAGTACATTTTTTCCTCTATTCGACGAAGTAAAAATTGAAAATGTGCGGCATTTAGAAGTTTAAAAAATTGCAAAAAAAGCTAATAAAACTTAAATTTAATTGTCTGCTGTTGCCACCGTCAAATTGACGTCAGTGTTATACACAAACACGTTTGTCCTTTATAATGTAGATAAAAAATGGGAAAAGAAACTAATTATATACATGAGAAACGATTTTCTTGTGAAAATAACTGATTTTAAAAAAATGTTAATATAAAACTGTAACCTGAAAAAGTTGTGAATTTTTGTTAAAAATGCAATACTAAAAAAAAAGGTACATTTTAGAAATAGAAACTACTTTTTATACAATGAAACAAATGATTTGGTGAAATGAATTTTTACTTTATCTCAACATTATCTGACAGCTTGCTAATGGAAAAAAATATATGTTAAAAAAATCTTGCAATTGACACAGAAATTTGAAACAGTATTTATTTGTCACAGAATAAGTATTTTTTTTTTTTTTGAAAACACTAACAGGATACAGAATACAAAATCTGAGTAGCAAATAAACTCAGACTGATTATATTACAAAGACTAATATGGGATTGAATAATGTTTTAAATTTTACAAGAGATGTAATATCAGAGCAAAACATTAAAATAAATCACAGGTGGCACAAAAATCAAAATAAATCACATTTTAATATTTAGCAAACTACTAAAATAAATCATAGGGGGAATTCTTTAGCAGCATGACTAACATAATGCCGTTTTAAATTACCCTTTTGGGTAAAACTTTTACCACATTGCTGACAAACATATGGACGAACACCAGTATGAACAAGTTCATGCATTTGAAAATGCGAAAAATTATTAGTGGAATATGGACAACGATCACACTGATGTTTTTTCACAGCTGTGCTTGAAGTTTGTAATGAAGTTCCTAAAGATGTTCCTGGAGTTCCATAGAAAGGTTTCAAATCAAATTTTCCTAAAAAATAACACTAAAACTTAAATAATTCAGGTTTTTTTTAGTCAGACACATGTTCAATAAAAAAGTTTAAAAATGTTGAACATTTAATATTATCAGAGACAAACCAATGAAAATTTCATGGATATATGGAACAAAAATTAATCAGAATTGTTACATATAAATTTAAAATACAAAACTGTACAGCCCACAAATATAACATACAAATGTGTTGAAAAGCATTTACTTATATTTTACAATAGAGTCATATTTTGAAACTGCATTTCTGAACACAGAAGGATTTATTCTCACAAGAATCATTAACAAATGCATTATATTTTATTATAACAGACTTTTCAATATCGGTGACAAAATAAACTGCTAAAGGACTTTGTGTGATTTATAACATCAAATAATTTCAATTAAAAACAAATCCATCAGAAATAATTTGATAGAAAACTTATTTGACTGCAAGTTACACATTAAAAGTAAAAAAAAAAAAAAAAAGGGGGTGGGGGTGCGGGCGGCAAGAACTGAGGTTTTTAGTCATATAACTCACAATACGTATTTATTCAATTCATATTGTGCATTTGACAGTTACTGTCAATAAAATAAAATTCTCAATATATAATTTTGTTTCTCCTGGCTTTTTACCTTTTATTGTATCCCCTATGGCCTGGAAACATCAACTGCTTAACTCCATCCATCACTAGTATAATCAGCCAACCCTCTACATTTCCATGCTTGTTATCAGACAAGGTATAAGAAAATCTTTCAGCTTCAATTGATTATTACGGATTTCTGTTGTTATGAGATCCAAATAGTTAAATAGCATATCAATAACATAATCACAAAGTAATCTAAAATAAAATAAATAAAAATAAACCAACCGCCAAGTGAGAATAATGTAGGGAAATTCTTTGGTACAGATTTAAGCATAATTTAGATTATTGTGTTCATATTCAGATTTAACTAACAGTAGGAATACAGAATGTGGAATACCTTTTGTATATTGATAGAATAACGTCAATACATAAACATAAGAAATGCTTAAAGCGCGATATGCAGAAGATTCTTAAAATGCTATGCAAACCCCAAAGTTCACTCAATGTTGATGCTTCAGTATATAATCGGATAAATTACTCTCATTTTTGAGCTCCTGGACTGTACAATTGGCACCACGCCTTTCTCTCTTGCTTTGATCTTTTGCAGACAAAATAATGATAAATTATTTTTTTAAGCAAAATTTTAAAAAAGGTATGTAATTATTTAATTTTAGGACAAATATAAATAAAAACGTGTTTTTGTGTGCACACATATATAATTATTTACAGAGTTTTATAGCATTTAAGTATTGCGCGGCAGCGCATTTATTTCCAGTGTCACTTCTCTATGTTAATTTAACATAGAAAAGCCTTTGGAGATCATAACTTTTTCATTTTTTCTTCCCACCTTTTTGTCCCTCATGCCACTCATTTTTAATTCTTTGCTAATTCTAATAATATTATAAATTCAAAGTGTAAAAACATTTGCCAGACGTCAGGATCAAAACGGATCATAAAATGCCTTTGCATATAGGTGGATTATAATCTAGACAGTAACATGGGCTAATTTTTATTTACATTACTCAAATATTTTTCTTAATAATTCCAAATTTCGCTTTTTTCATTGTGAATCAACGGACATTTTCTAATAAAATTTAACATTTTTCCTTCATTGTTGAAAATAATTCAAAAGCCGTAATAATAATTTGCCTATTTTTAGTTGAATGATTTTCATGTGAAACATGAAATTGAAGAAACTGAAATAATTCTTAAAAAAAAAAAAAAAAACTATTTTAAGTTCCGATTGTAATTTTTTGACCAAACTACAACAACCTGCATTACTGCACTGGTGAAACATTTTTAATAATACATAGGTAAATTGCATCACAAATTGTGATGCGATATCGCACAAATTAAAGTCTGATGATGATACCCTCCATTAATTTTGAAATGTGTTTGTCTGAATGCAGTAGTTATTTTTAAAAAATGACATATTAAACAAAAACCTAATTTGCAGAACAAATTAAAAAAACAAAATTTATTTCCTAAATTGTTTAAGCCCGAGAAGGGGCAGATATTAAGATATTTCATTCAATTCGTTCTACATTTAATGTTAAATTTTTGTAACAAATAAGCTAAACCAATTGAACATTAAAAAATAAAAATGAAATTCATACAATATAATGCTTTAAACACGTATATACTTAGATTCCATTCAAATGAAATCGAAATAAATCTTAGGCTTTTTTTAAAGTTTTGTATTTTGCATGTACCTTATCATATTATGTACAATCGTCATAAACATAATGCAAAATCTGCAGTACAAATATTTACAACTTAAAAATGGAAAAAGTCTAAGATTTATTTTGATTTCATTTGAACGGAATTTAAAATGAAAATAAATAAATAACTTTTGGTTTGTGAATTTATCCAATTGCATCGCACATTTCAGCCTTGGATCGGCAAGTAGAAATATATTTCATAGAATTCTTAATATAAAACATAACGCTAGAATTACAAGTTACACTATTTTTTATTCGAATCCATCAATTAAATAACACAACGTAAAATTCCGAAAATAAGTAATGATAAATAATCATTTTGACAACATGAACTATTGGCAAAAGTTGGGAGAGACGTATAAAAAGATTTTTTATGAAAATCTGTTCATTACTAACTGTAAACATTAATGTCTATTAACAGAAATGAATTGGTACTCGATTTGATATATTCTGTAAATATTTAAAATAAAATGTCCTAAGAAAGTTTTAAAATAAACAAAAATTAAATACATATGTTCATTATTGAAAATAAAAAATACAACATTCGCAAATGTGCACACTCAAATAAAACAAGAGAATCTACTTTCTTTTCTATTAAAACGCTGCGATTATGCAAAACTGAGCATAAAAAAGATTCCTTAAATGTGTCGGCAACTTTACTTTGCGTAAGTGCAGTAAAAAAATTACTGAGCTGCAAGCAAATAGTAAAAATAATTTAAAAGAAAAAAAAAAATGAAAAGCAAAACCCATTTTTTCTTAGCTACAAAAAAAAAAAAAAAAAAAATTCTCGATTGTTAATTGTCCGATTTTGTTCAAATTTTCAGCAAGTTGCAATAACAGTAAATTAAGCTGTGTAACAAAATTTTATTAAAATATAGTAAGTTATTAGAAAATTACAGCACTCTCCAAAATCCCTAGTTTATAAAAAGGAAGAGAGCTATCTGCAGTTTGTTTATTCAACTCTGCGGTGTTGGAATGGAGTGGGAAGTTGAACGTTATCAGAATGAGATCATTATCTTTGAGTAATACGTTTCATTATGCAGAAAGAAACCATGCATAGATTTTTTCTCTTTTTTAATGAAATAAAAAAGAACTTCCTGATATTTTTTAAATGATTGTTATTTCTAATCCGTGAAGCATTTTTAATATTGTTTTTCAGATTTTCACTCTATAACATTACATGGATTTTTTTTTTTTTTTTCCTGGAAAAAATCATTATTATTTCGTATATGCCGCACTGGCAGATAAGCCGCAAAAGGTAAAATTTAACTTTTAAACACGTATAAGCCGCGACTTATCTACCCGAAATTATGGTACTTAAAAATCAAATGTTACCATGATGCAATTAAAATGTCCTATTAACCCCTTAATGTTGCTAATCTCTCAGCTTCCGAATTCCCCTCACTAGTGCTAAGTCTATGGGGATGGGATGCATTCGTATATTTAAAATATCGCCTCACGAAATTAATGCATTGCTTTTTTCTTTGTGCTCTCCTTAAAAGATGTCTCTTTTTTCCTTAGTTCTCAAAATATTTCTAAAATCTATGTTTAATTTAATATTTTATGTGTTAAAAGCTGACGAATTGCGAGTAAGATTTTAACACTTCATATAAAATTAAGTATATATTTTACAAATATTTTGAGAGCTAAGGAAAACAAGTGGGTAAGTGTGATCACAGATCGCACAGAGGGTTTTGTTTAATATTCTTTTCAAAACACTTTATCCTTTTGCAAAATCTGTTAGTTCCACATTTCGCAACCAAGGGGTGCACTCTATTCTAAACAAACCTCTATCCAAACGAAACTCCGTTTTACAACCTATCCGTAGATGCATTCATTGAGGGAATCGGGTCCATAGCACCCGAGATAGGTAGATGCCCCCTGGCGGTAAAAAGTGGAACTAAAATATGTAAGTCTATGGTGCATAATATGAAAGAGTGGTCAAAGTGGTGCTGGAAAAAGTTAGGAAAGTGCCCCCCGGGTGGAAAGGAGGGAGGATAAAAAAATTCCTTAAAATACACAGGTTAGAGCCTGGAGGGTAATTAATATAAGACTTTTTGAGAATTTTATGATTTTTCGTATGATAGCAAGTGTTCTGCTATAGGTATGCAAAATTTCAAGTCACCAACTTAATTAGGGGCTGGGTCAGAAAAATTGCTTAAAATACACAAGTTAGAGCCCGGAGGGGTAAATAATATAAGGCTTTTTGGTAAATTTTATGATTTTTTGTGTGATCGTAAGTGTTCTGCTATAAGTATGCAAAATTTCATGTCTCCAACTTAATTAGGGCCTGAGTTCGAAAATTTGCTTAAAATACACAAGATAGAGACCAGAAGGGTAAATATAAGACTTTTTGAAATTTTTATGATTTGTCATGTGATCATAAGTGTTCAGTTATAATTATGCATAATTTCAAACCTCCAACTTAATTAGGGGACTGAGTTAGAAAAATTTCTTAAAATACACAAGTTAGAGACCGGAGGGGTAAATATATGACTTTTTGAAATTTTTACGATTTGTCATGTGATCGCAAGTGTTTAGCTATAATTATGCAAAATTTCAAGTCTTCAACTTAATTAGGGGCTGAGTTAGAAAAAAGCTTAAAATACACAAGTTAGAGCCTAGAAAGTTAAATATGACACTTTTTTGAAATTTTATGATTTGTCGCACAATCGCAAGTGTTTAGCTATAATTTTGCAAAATTTCAAGTCTTCAACATAATTAGGGGCTCAGTTAGAAAAAAAAGGATAAAATACACAAGTTAGAGCCCAGAGAGTTAAATATAAGAATTTTTTGAAATTTTATGATTTGTTGTTTGATCGCAAGTGCTTAGCTATAATTTTGCAAAATTTCAAGTCTTCAACTTAATTAGGGGCTGAGTTAGAAAAAAAGCTTAAAATACACAAGTTAGAGCCCAGAGGGTTAAATATAACACTTTTTCAAAATTTTATGATTTGTCGTGTGATCGCAAGTGTTTAGCTATAATTTTGCAAAATTTCAAGTCTTCAACATAATTAGGGGCTCAGTTAGAAAAAAAAAAAGTTTAAAATACACAAGTTAGAGCCCAGAGGGTTAAATATAAGATTTTTTCAAAATTTTATGATTTGTCATTTGATGTGAGGTGTTCAGCTATAAGTATGCAAAATTTCAAGTCTCTAACATATATAGTTTCTGAATATGGGCACTGTGATGGACAAACAGACAGATAAAGGAGCGAGACGAATAGGGTTTCGTCAGATGAACGAAACTCTAAAAAAGACATCCTTTAAGAAGAGTACATAGAAAAAAGAAGTTAAAAATGTTAATTTCCTGTGGAGATATTTTAAATACACTGCTCAAAACAATTAAAGGATATTGCAGTTTTAGGTGGATTTTGTATCTGGTAAACTGTTAAGCTGATTGATACATGGTCGACAGACATAGTAGGTTATATGAGAATAAATTACACATGTTTGGCAGAAAAAAATGCATTTTATTGCGCGTTTGTGTACTAAAGGAAAAAAACACAATTTGTGCATATGAGAAAAAAAGAATAAGAAAAGGTGTTTTCTTCAAAGAAAATCATTTTCAGTAGGGGGTATAGTTTCCACGGGCGGCCAGCAACGTTGAACACCTTTGAGGCATGGACTCAATGAGGCTATTAATGACGAGTTGGGGTATTCTGCCCCACTCTTCCAGAAGAGCTCTTTCCAATTCTTGGAGAGTTTGTGGGGGTTGTTGGCGGCCAGAAACTCGTCTTCCTAGAGTGTCCCAAACGTGCTCGATTGGATTCATGTCTGGAGAACACGCTGACCATTCCATTCGAACGATTCCTTCCTCGAAAAGGAAATCCTCCACCAGGTTTGCACGATGTGGCCTTCAGTTATCGTCCATTAAAATGAAATTATCTCCGATTGTTGCAGCGTAAGGGACTACAATAGGTCTGAGGATCTCATCCCTATATCGGCGACCAGTCAGAGCTCCATCTCGAATGATGTAGAGGTCAGTGCGCCCGTCAATGGAGATGCCACCATACACCAACACTCCTCCCCCGCCAAATCTGACACTTTCGTGCACGAACGCAGGATTATTCCTACTGCCACGGTTCCTCCAGATGAAAATACGCCTATTATCCGGATGCACAGAAAAACGGGACTCGTCAGAAAACAGAATATTGCTCCATTCATTTCTCCTCCAGTTGACATGCTCGGTTGCCCACTCCCTGCGGTCGCGACGATGCCTTGATGTTAATCTAACACATACCATCGGTCGGCGAGCATACAGACCTACAGCATGGAGCCAGTTTCGGACAGTCTGAGTTGAAATCGTGGTGCCTGTAGCCGAGCGAAGGTGTTGTTGGAGAAGAGTAGCGTTCATGGTTCGGTGTCTCCGAGCTGTTAACGCTAAATACCGATCTTCATTGGGCGTTGTTGCCCGTCTACGACCTTGCCCTGGTCTTCGGCCTGCACATCCACTCTCCAAAAAACGGTTCCAGATACTGGAAATGACACTTTGTGACACTCCAATGGCTTGCGCTACTTCGGCTTGAGTTTGGCCCCCTTCTAACCTACCAACAATTCTCAAAGCTTCTGAATCTGTCAAATGACTTCGCTGAGACATCGTACTCATCGAAACAAAGCAATCACTGAATGCCGATCATCCTTGTCTTCATTCTCTTTTACCCAGTTGAAAGTCAAATTTCATTCGCTGCCGCTGAAGCGACGTTTTAGAAGTCGAACTCAAAATTTGCATACTCCACAGTTTGAAAACCAGAAAAATTTGCATTTGTGATTCTCTTCTTCTATTTTCAGCAAAAAAAAATTCGTTTATATCTTTATTTTATATAAAACTTCAAATATCCTTTAATTGTTTTGAGCAGTGTATATAAATGCATCAAATGCCCATAGACTCAATATTACTGAGGGGAATTCGGAAGTTGAGTGACTAGCAGCCTTAAGCACCATATTGAATTTAGTGATAGTATGCTGAATATCAGATAGATTAAATTTTGACAAAAGTAGTTTATGTCATTATTTTTAATTACATGTGAATTATTTAATTAAATGTAATATAAGATGAAATAATGGTTTATTTATATTATACAAACAGAAATAAGGTTCGAAGTAAATAATTTCCATGATCACAATAGCAATTAGAAACACACAAAAACTGATGCTTGGAACATTGCAGTCTGGACTTAAAAAAAGGGTGTATGGATATATATCCTGGTATTTCAAATAGAAGAGTTCATGACGTATGCAGGTACATTGTGGTGCTTAAGGGGTTAAAATTAAAGATTTGATGATGTACAAGAACCAGGGGTGATAATTGTCATAAAAACATGTAAATCAAAGACTGTTATGACAACACAATTAATAAAAAAAGATCTTTTACAGGAACTAGGTGTTTTTTAAATATTGTTTGGAAAACATACTTCATTTACATTCATAAAATACAGTTTTTTTATGTACATGCCATGAAAACTTTACATATTACAAAATATAACAGAAGAGAGTTGATGGTGCACAATGGAATGTATTTTTATACAATCCTTTCAAGAGTTGATTTCTCTTTGCTGTTTAATTAAATAATTACAATTTTGTATCTGCTTAGTCAATTTTTTTATCTTCATGCAAAAAAAAACATCACATGGTTGCATTAAAGTTGTGCCTTTTATAAAAATCACTTTAATAGTACAAGTAGTTTTTTATCTTTATCCTGAAAGGTTTCATCCTATAATTCTGGTCGTATTTATCCTATCCAGGAATCAAGAATAAAGAGAAAGTTTCGTTGTCGAATGTAAGTTTTTAAACATTTGTTAAGAAATTCGCTGTATAAATGTGAAGCAAGTTTTCCAGATATCGATGAAAGGACAAATGTATTCTCATATTTTTTTGCTTATTCATGTATCATCATTTGTACCTTGACCACAAATGTATCTGTTTTCTCCTGTAAACACACAAATACAAGAGACAGTATTTTACCAGACAATGTTATACCATATTGTGCTCTATATGAATGAGTAAGTTTATTCATATCTTTTATTTTAATAAATACAGTTTTAACTCTCTTTTGCTGAGAGTTCTATTATATACTGATTGATATTGGCACCTTGAAAGAAATATCCTATTGTTTTACAAAATATTCTAATATACTTTTGATTTATGTTCAATTATTTTTAAATTTTCAAAGAGCACTTGAATTTTTAGATAATAAAGTATCCTACAAACCAGTCTAATCAGCATATATGATGTAGTTTTCATCGAAATTGGGAATTGTGCATAATGTTTGTGTATAAAAATTTTCTGCATATGCTAGTATTTCTTAAAGGGCAATACCTCGATCTGAGACAATTTTGTGACTTTTTGCAGCATATTCCATGCCTTTTTTAAAATTTCTTCACCCATCTGTCAGAAGCTTTAACCTTTAACTGATGTGACTAAAATTTGTCACACAACTGATGTGATCCGGAGTGAACTGATGTGATCTCTCAGACCCCTCGAATAAAATGAATAAAAAAAAATAACTCAAATGGTTGAATTTACTTAAATTTTGTCCTAACAATATCGTTGTACTTCTCTTAGGAGCATGTGAATTAAATTGCATGAAAAAAGTATTTTATTCATATTATTTAACTTCAGTACAGAAAAGTAAAAAGCTGTAAAAGTGTTTACAGCTGGGAGTCGCGGGGTCTGGGAGACCGTGTGATATCAGTTAAATAAGAAATCTCTTATTGTCAAAGGCCATTGTTTCAAATTCAAGATTGTGACTTGTTCATAATTCTGTCAGCTTCTACAAAACAGTCCATATGTCCAAGAATCAATGACAAAACATTTAACATATTTATTGCACCAATTTTAACATAATCTTTTTATTGAGATAAATGATCTTTTCTTTTTAAGCAACTGCAATCTTTTCCTTGTAAGGATTACAGACTTCAATTAGGATATTCTTTAGCAATATTAATTGTTTTTTAATTTATAATACAAAGGAATGAATTCTGCATCTTCGCTTTTTTTTAGGGCTAGTTGACTCATCTGTTGAATGATCACTTCCCACCTCTTAAGAATTTATTTCTTTACACATTTCATTCATATGGATGAATTCATCTTCCACTATAAGTTTTCTCTTGCAAAGTAATTCTAGAAGATTGGGAAGAAGTTCATTCCAGATAAACCTGGCTTTGTAAGAAATAGTGTCTGAGCACTCCAATCTAATTAAATTATTTTCAGGGAGTAATTTTTTGTAATACATGACTGCATCTTTTAATCTCAATTTTGATGATTTGCTAAATCATCAAAGAAGATTCAAATTTAGAAACTTCTTCACTACACATTTTTTTAAATCTTTTTTTATTTTAATTACAATAGTACACGACAAAGTAACACCTGATCACTGTAAACTTAAACTCAAAATGCCAGACACTCACTCAGTCTAGAGAAGATGACTGTTAAAACGTTAGCAAAACACAAGAGTAAATATTCTAAACTCACTTTGTTCATTTTCCATGTTTAACTTAAAAATCAACTGCACATCTATATTAATAAAATATAATGCCCTGAAAAGATTTTTATTTGCCAAAAACAGTTATTTTAATTGCAAACATGAGATTCTAAAATTTAAAAAGAATCCCGTATTCAAAATTTAAAAAATAAATAAAACCTTCAAATTGTTAGGGTAGTAAAAAAGTTGAACTTAAAATAGCATATTTTAAGCCGAGGATCATACTGAGAGATAAAAGTCAGCAGTCTGGGGTGCTGCCAGCTGTACAATCCAGTAACTCAGAAATGCGAGTAATTTATCTGATTATATAGTAAAATGTCAACATTGGGTGAACTTTGGGCTTATTTTTTAAGGGTCCCCACATATCACACTGTATGATTCCTTTCATATATTTATCTATTGCCTATACTCTATCAATGCAAAAAGGATCACTGTATTCTGTATTACCAACCTCAGAACCTTCCTTTGTAAAATATTTTAGGATTTAACTGCGAAAGTTGTAATAAAATTATAATACACTAGCGCTATTGAAAAATTATATTAAAACTTGAATATAGAGGGTATTTTATTTAACTATTCAAATCAGAATCTAAATTAAAACATCTTTCACATTTAATTTTAAATATTTTTTCTTATTTTAGATTACTTTTAATTTCTATATTGGTGTGACAATGGCCAGCATCAGTTCTCTGTAAAATAACTGACTCACTCAAAAACAAAAATCTATCTAAATAGTGATGTTCACATTCGGTACTGCAATTCAAACATTTATTTCAACAGTAATAGATTACACATCTATTCTGTCTTATTTTTATAGTAGTTTACAATAGACCTGAAAGGATTTACAATGACATTTTTCAGCTGCATGAGACAGCATTGGGAGAGAAAAAAGACTATACTTCTTTAGTTTGTTTGTTTGTATTTTTAATAGTCTTCAATTGTTTTTCTAAATTAATTTTTTATTCACTTTACATTTTGATAAGTTGTTAGGAAAAAATTTTGCGTGATTGTTTTGAAAGCAACAAAAAGCTTTTTTTTTTATTTATTTATGTGAGAACATCCAAACAGGCAATAAACAGCAAACCTTTAAGTAATTCTAATGATAATAAAAATTGTATATGAGAGAGCAAAGCAAGATAGTCTTCGTATCTTAAAAGATATGCAATATGGTGTATTCATGTTTTATAAACTATCATGATACTGTCATTTTACTTACTTTACTTATCAGTGAAAAGGTTTTATTGTATGTCTTTTATCATTTGTTCCTATAATATTTAATCAATTAATGAAGTTGAATATTTTATTATTTGAGATGGTAGTACTCTATTATCCCGTCGATCAATTTCGCCAAATTATACAAATTGACATAATTTTTATTTTAAATAATGAAAGAACAAATAAATTAATATTACATTGATAAAAATACAAATAAAACGTCAAAGTAAAAATCACTTGATGACATAACAAACACGTGTAACATGTTTAATGTCAAGTGAATGTAACATTTACAATCAGCCATTATTGGCATTTAATCTTATAGTTTGGCGATAGTTTTTTGGTCGACGGGATAATCTAGTAGTACCTTTGAGATTAGCTTTTAATAAAAATAAATTCAGAATTTTCTAATCTTTATATACAAAAATGTCAGACAAAATGTTTAAATTTGTGCTTTTTGATTAAACATAGTTTTGTACAACTTATAATAAGTTTTATAGAAATGATACAAAAGAAAATTACCATTCCATTCGACCGTTAAAAATATATTAATTTTTTGTCTTTTTACACTTTCTTTCTATTTCTTAAATCTAAATTATTTGAAAATTTTTATCTGATTATAAGAAACTTATTAATTTCCCAACTTTAGAAACAAGAGCTATTTCATAGTAAAATAGTAAAAATTATACTTTAAAAATAAATTATAGCTTTTTAAACACTTTGATGCATAATTTGAGTTATGATAAATTATCAAAATATTTTATACAGATATAGTATATATAATCAATATACTTCAAAGTATTTTTATTTATACAAGGAAGAGAAGAATAAAGAAAAATTTTAACTTAAATGTTAATTACAAACTAAATTATCTTGAATAATTAAATCGTATAAATTAAATGGTGTGTAAGTGAGATAACAGTTATAAAAAGTTTCATTCACTGTAATAAGTTAATGCTCTAAGCTTGATAAAACATTCATATATGGAATTTTAAAAGAGTAGAACAATTTATTCCTTAAAATTCTGCAGTTAGCTGATTTTATAATTATTTGATGTACAGAAAATTCTTTATGACTTCAGTGTGTGAAAAAAGGAGGAGCATAAAGTTTTGTTGTTGTTTTCCTTTTTAAACAAAGTATACAATGTTTATAATTTACAAAAGAGGTAAAAAGTATGCTAAATGCAATTTTATGAATTATGTATTCAATTTTCATTCACTGTTTAACATATTGTAAATGTTGTTACGTTTAATTTTCAATAAGTAAAAAAATAACATTTAAAAAGCTCTTCCGTAGTATAAATAAAATAATTTATACTTTTATGTTAGCTGGGCACAGGTGATAAACTGCCAAATATTGCTTGCATCACCATCATTCATATTGCATTGGACTCGTTTCATTTAAAATATAAACTTTTCACTCACTTCATTTAAAATACAGTCCACTCTCTTTAATCCGCAAACGTCTATAATCTGCACTAAATTTCAGGTGTAAACAAATAGTTAAAATCTTTTTTTAAGCAAGATAATGTACACTTTGACTGTGATAAAAGGTGACTGATCTGATGAATGTACACTTTGACTGTGATAAAAGGTGACTGATCTGATGAGTTTATTAAGAAATTTTTAATGCATTTCTGCATTCATTATAAGGAAATCTTCTGTATATCTCGTAAATAACTATTAGACTGCTGTATTCCGAACACATTCACTGCCAATATAAAAGATAAAGTTGCTTTCAAAGAAGGGTTAGCTCTTGGGGATAAATATCCTTGTTTATTAGAAAAAAAAAAAAAAAAACTTTTGTTACTGATCAAAATATCCTGATGCTTAATAGGCTTCAAGATTAAATTAAGGAGCATAAATTAAAAATTATAAGTAAACCACTATCACTGAAACGTTTCAGAGATTTACAAATAAGTAGAAATGTTTTCTATTAATTTTGTATTATATCATTCAAATATATTTCTAATATTGAATGTAGTTATATATATATATAAAGCATTTTCTTTCATTTTGGTGTTGTTTATTTACAGTGTGATTACTATATTTGTTGATAAATTCCAAATATTAGAATGCAAACACAGAAATGACTATAATCTGCAAAACCTTTGGTCTCGAAATGTGAGGATTAGAGGGAGTGTACTGTACATATATTACATACATTTCAAATACGTCCACTATATATATGTGAGGAAAATTTCATTACTTTTTGCACTGATGATAGTATTCTGAATGCAACCAAAACCAGTATGCAATATTTGATAAATCATTTGATGGTTAAAACTTTGTTTTATTTTCTTATATGCTGGATAGTGCCAAGTCTTATCTGAATTTACAAAACTTATATGTTGTTTGAAATCAATGAATGAATAAAAATATAAATATTATGGACAATTACCATTTTAAAATTTCCCTCTGCAGTATAGTGTATTTTCAATATAAAAAGAAAAACTGGATGTTATAAATCTTTAAAAATCTAGTATTCTCTAGCCATCACAAAACTTTCTACTATATTATACTAAAATATCAATTTAAATAGTACTGTTATACACCAACAATTATGAAATATAGTGAATTTCTTTGAATTTAATTTAGACTTACAGTGATCAGAGGCTAAAAAAAGCACAGTTGAACAGCATCCTTTGTTGGGAATTCGCATACAAAATTAAAAAAAAAAATAATAATAATAATAATAATAATAATAACTTCAAATATAAAATTTGGTGCATTTCTACCCAATAAAAAATGAGGTACAGTTATAATGTCAATTACAAAAATAGCATAAGCAGTGTTTGTATTGAATGAATAAAGCCAAATTTAAATCAACATAATTTTTAATAAGTATTTGATACATTAAATTTTGTGAAATTCCACCCCACAGATGCTGAGATATGGCTATCACAGAAACCATAGCACAACAGAATCATCTGATGAACAAGATGCAGCCGAACCTAATCAGTACTAAATTTATGTCAGTGTCTAATTGAATAAAAAAAAATTGGTTAAATTTCATAAAGAGATGCCGAGATATAGCTATCATGGAAATCATGAATAAAGAAGCATAGCAACACCACCTGTTCGTCTATATCCACTAGAAACCTTATTAGTTTATCTTGCTAATGTCTAACAGAATATTATGTTGATGAAATTTCATTCTACAGATGCCAAGATATATAAGGTTAGTTGGGGTAACTGGACCATAGGCTATTTTATAAAAAACCCTTGATATATTTTAAGTTTTAGTTTTTGTGAACAATGCCCCTTAACCTCTACTTCCTAAAACAACGTGTGTCAACTCAATCATAACTCTCTCTTTGCTGTGATAGGTTGTAAAAAGTTTACGTTTCTTTTTTTAAAAACAACGTCAATTTGGTTGAACTTCCTCGGCTTTTTATTAAAATACTGTAAGTACTTTTATTAAACAATCTTTTTTTTTTAAGATTAGGCATACAACTACGTTAATATCATTAGGTATCTATACATATTTACTTCATGTTTCAAATGTAAGCCCGGTGTCCCAGTTAACCCATAAATTTTTCAAGAATGGGGTAACTGGGACACGTATCCAGGGTAACTGGACTATGCTGGATCCAGTTACCCCAATAGTTATAAATATTTTTTTTTAGTTTCTCTTACAACGGGAAGTAAATTTCTCCATTCTTTTTTGCTCACAATAAAGAAAATTGGTACTTGTTAGTTATCCCGTCGACCAATTTCGCCAAATTATATAAATCGCCAAACCACTTGCCAAATTATACAAATTGACATAATTTTTATTTTAAATAACGAAAAAACAAATAAATTAGTATAACATTAATAAAAATACAAATAAAACGTCGAAATAAAAATCATTTGATGACGTAAACAAGTGTTGTCAAGTAAATGTGACATTTACGATCAACTATTATTGGCATTTAATCTTACAATTTGGCGACAGTAATTTGGTCAACTGGATAACTAACAAGTACCAGAAAATTATAGAATACCTTATTAAAATTATGTAATAAATTTTAAAAAAGCATATTGGGTGATATCAAACCAAATTTCTTCATCCCTTGAGAGGCGGTGATGCCGTTATGGCATCACATAATTTTAATGGCACCGGAATTTTATAATGAAAATTTCACCTTCATTAAGTATGCAAAAATATACTTTTACTTGTTTTCAAATAGATTCTCTTGTAAATACTGGTGTCATTAAATTATTTCAACATTTTACGAATGCAAATACCTTGCCCCTGAAAGCGAGATAGCCAAACCTTGAAATTGTTCGATACAGGGGTCGCATTCTATAGGGAGACTTTTATTGTTCCTACCACTATTTTGATAATAATATCTTCATCGCACCTTTCTTTAGAATCTGTTAAACAGGGTGTCAACGATTTAAATCAGTTGATTTAAATCAGCGATTTAAATCATGATTTTTATCGATTTTTTAAAAAAAAATCACTGATTAAAATCAAAAATTTTCTAAAGGTTTAAAATGACATAAAAAAGTATTCAAATCTAAGATGAACATAATTTGGAAAGTTTCTATAGGTATTGTGACTTATGAATACACAAAACAAAGCTTTAAATAATTGTTTCTAAGCGTAATTCCTGAGTATTGTGAAAAATTTTAAGTACAGTAAGTTTGTAAAAAGCATGGTTTTTATCTAACAAACATAAAAAGCATTTAACTTAAATCTAATATAACTGGCAATGTTATAATTTCCTTTTAATAACCAAATTATTCATTCTTTTATATACAATAAACACAGCAATAGAGTGTCAATGATTTTAATCAATTGATTTAAATTAGGGATGCACCGAATATTCGGTATTCGGCCATGTTACTGAATATTCGGCTTGGCCGAATATCAAACTATTCGGTATGCCAAATATTCGGCTTGGCCGAATAGCAAACTATTCGGCATGCCGAATATTCAGTTTGGCCGAATATCAAAATATTCGGCCGAACCGAATACTTAAAAAAACTTTTAAAACATATTTTTAAAAACCTTATACAACTTCTACGTTTAATAGTCAACTTATAAAGATATTCAGAATAATTAGAAACAGAATCATATTTAAATAAAAGATAATGCTTTTACATTATTTATTTGCTGTTTGTTAAGTATTATTTAAGAAAATTAACCAATCACGAGGATTTTTATAGGAATTAATTATGTGAAAATGCAAGTTCCTGAACATTGTCCAGTAAATAATCTGTTTCTTGCTAAGATTTTAAGAACAACGTTTACAACTTCTGAAAATGATTGCCCACTCCAGACACCGATCTAGGATGCATTTAAAAACTTCCTTGCTTAATTAAAGGGAGTAAAACAGTTATTCTTGCTGAGTTGCCATCATAGAAAATTTGAATAGATTGTATTATTTATTTATTTTTACTTTAGTCTCTTCCTGACAAACAAATAATATAGGATCCTGCACAATTTTTCTTCCAATTTTTTCACAATTTCTCTTTGATTTTAAAATGTTTCTTTTAGAATGTAAGAAAATTTTATTCATTTGTTTTAATTCTCAGAAGAAACCATGAAATTTAAAATTTTATTAATTTAAAATTTTTTATAACTATCCTCTTCTTAAATAACTCAAAGCAGATTTTTTTTCAGCATAAAGTTTACTTGAAAAAAGCTCTTGTTTATTAGAATAAAAGTTTCTGTTTTAAATATTATGTGAAATTGTTTTAAAATTTAACATTTTAATGCCTTTAAACTTTGAAATATAAAAGTATTCGGCAAGCCGAATATTCGGTATTCGGCCGAATAGTTACTATTCGGCAGGTCGAATATTCGGCCTAGCAGTCACTATTCGGCTAGCCGAATATTCGGTATTCGGTTCGCCTGTTGGCCGAATATTCGGTATTCGGCCAAAATCACTATTCGGTGCATCCCTAATTTAAATCAGATGATAAAATCACACATTTTCTGATTTTTTTAAAATGGTGTGAAAAAGCATTATAATCAATAATGAAAACGATCACTAAATCACTTGTAAAAAATGTAATATTTGTTATTGTTAATTATAACAATATTAAACTGTGTAAAAAGATGTATTATACATTTAAAAAACATCCAACTAAATGTTAAATAACTTCAAAACATTATAATATTTAGTAGCTATTCAAATATTTTAATGTTGTGGGGAAAAAAATCAGATTTAAATTTCAAAAATACAATTTTTGTTATCTATTTATAAATTATGTGTGAGTTTACTGTATACATTGCTACAATTTTTGATCAATTTGATATACATACGCTTTAGAGCCTGTGTAAAATTACTGGCTGCTTTATGAATTTATCAAACTATTATTTATCACCTTTTATCAACCACTTTTTTCAAAAATGTAGATTGTGTTCTTAATTAAACAGTTAATTGTTTAATAATTACAAAATTTAATCTGTATCATCAATTTAAAATTAAATGCAATTTATCAATAACTTTAAAATATGAGCAGTATTTAATATTGGTTTACATAATTATTACAAAATATTAATGCATATAATGTTGTATGTTACTAAAGAAATTTTTTATTTGGAGTTTTTTGTAATTTCTATAATTACATAATTAAAATTTTATTAATTAAAGCAAAAAAACATAGATTATGTTAGTAATTGGAGGGTTATTCATTTTTGAAATGGTTAATTCGTGGTAGATGTTTAATATTTTAACACAGGGGAAAAAATTAAAAAAATCCGATTTAAATAAAAAAAACCAGATTTAAATTAAAAAAATCAGATTATTTTTATTTTTAAAAAAAATTATGATTTTTTTTACACCCTGCTGTTAAATAAAATGATCATGAAGGTAACTCACTAAGGGTTCTGGTAAGAACAACAAAATTTTCCCTATATAATGCAACCCCTGGATACAGATAAAGTACTTACGTAGTCGTTTATTCATAGATTTACCTTGCTATTTTTTTTTCCTTAAAATACCCATGTGACTTTTATACTTATTACTTAAAGTACATAACTACTTACTTAACTTTTGTGTTTTTGGTATAAAAAGAAATCTAATATTTTCACTTTTAGTGCTTTTGTTAGACACATTGACAGCAAAGGTTTCCCTTACAACGCTCTTTAGTTGATATATAATTTACATGATCTGCCTGGTTTAAATTTTTTAAAGTTGTTTAGACTTTTTCAAACAGGACCTGATATCCCACATGAAAAAAAATGAACGTGTGTGGAACACAGACCCTCCTGGTCCACTTACCCCATTTTTATGGGGCAAGTGAACCCATGAGGAAAGAAAGATGAAATATGCATATTTTTACATATTAAAATGTAATTTTGAGCAATTCTGTCTGATAGAGGGAATCTAACTGAACACATTTACAGAAGTTCAGACTATAATTCAAATGAACATTAGCTTTTTGAAGCTGAATTGTCAGAAGCTCCAGAGTCACATTGTAAAATCATGGACCAGTTGCCCCAGCTAACCTTAACTATCATGGAAATCATGAAAAATAGAACATAACAATGCCACCTATTAAGTGATATACACCTAAGCCTAATCAGCACCAGCTTTTGTCAAGGTCTAACAGAATGTGGAATTTGATGAAGTTTCGTGCATTAGTTCTTAAGATACAGCACCCACAAAATTTGTGTTTCATACATACAGACAGTAGCTAGACAGATTTTTTCCAAAAATAGTCAAATCGTGTTCAGGACATATCAAAACGTGCAAATCCATCAAAAAACAAAAATGGAAAATCTTCATGATTCCAATACTTTTTTTTTCTTTATATAGAAGAAAGTAAAAAGAAAATAAAAGATAAATTTATAATTGATAGAGAAATTTACTGTTTCATTCACAGAATTTCAAGTTATTCCCCCTTAACAGTATGATTAATACCCGTTGATGGAAAAATAATATTTCAATATATATATTTTTTTGATGGATTTGTTTCACAAACCATTTGCTGACTTACAAGTAGCAGAACATATTTGCCTTAACTTATGAATTATAAGTAAAAAACAATATTACCCCAAATATATATCATTTCACAAGCTTTTTTGACCAATTAATACAAGGTTTTAATAAATATATAATCAGTAAAATTCAAAGAAAACATTTTTTATAAGAAAAAAAGAACATGTATATATACAAAGGCAGAAATAAATCAAAAATAAGTTACAAATAAATTATTGAACACTTTTAACAGTCATAGTTACTCAAAGTCAAATATGATGAATACAATTTAAAACTAAAATAATAATTAAGCATCAATTAAAAGATATAAGGTAATGTTTTGAATGTATTTATTTCCTTGTAAACTCTACTTTTAAAACATTCAAATCAATAATCAGAAATACATTTATGTCATACATATGTAGCCAAAAATAACAATTTAACTTTGAATACACTTTAAAATGTGACGTTTAGAATTGCTTTGGTGGGAGAAACCCTTTCCACATTTTGGGCATATAAAAGGTTTTTTACCAATGTGAATATTGGAGTGACTTTGAACATTTGACCTATACTTTGATGAATAGGAACAAAAACTACAATGAAAAATTTTCTCTGCAGTATTTAAATTACTTTGAAGATTATTACTCATATATGAAGATGTGATTTTTTTCTGAACACCTAGAAAAAAAGATAAGATTCAAAATTATTATAAAATAGCAAATAATAAAATACCTAAATATCTTCAAAAATGACTAAAGCGCTGTAAAAATGCATACTCTTTTACAAGAAATTAATAGCAGAAAAAAAAAAAACCATATATGACATCAATTACATTAATTCTATTTCAATTCATTTATAAAACTGCTGAAAGAAATGGTATTTTTATTCTTGAATTACATGAATACATGTAATATACCTGCTATACCTGCAAATCATCACATTTTTTATGAAATTGGACTTATCTTGAAATTGCCTGCACTTGACATTGAGTACATTACCCACAGTTTGAAATAGCCTGCAGGAGCAGGATTGCACAAATAACAAAATTCTGCATAATTAAAAATACCGTACAGGATTCATTTTTTCCTTTATTATTTTTTATATTTTACAGGCATGTGATTCTTTGTGAATTAGTGGAATTCTATGAATATATATTTTTTAATTTTTAAGAAATTCTGTGAATTATTTACTTTCTGTAGAATTTTGCAAAATCAAATTATCAATCAGTTATAAATATATCACAAGTTTTGACAATCCATTGCAAAAAAAAAATCGATTTCATCAATTGGTCAGAGGGAAAAAAATGTGAATTTTGTCAATCGATTGCACAAATCAAGAACTTTGTCAAACCATCAAGCAAAAGAAAAAAATAATCATATATATTTCATCAAATGATCTTGTAAAAAAAAACATGAATTTCATCAAATGATCACACATACGAAATTGTGAATTTCAGCAAACCATCGCGCAAAATAATAATCACAAATTTTGTCAAACAATCATGTAACAAAAAAAAAAAAAAAAAAAAAAAAGAGAGAGCATGAAATTAGATATATCACAAAATTTGCAATTTTTTCCCCCGTAGTGATATTTTTTATTAATTATTTTCTGCCTTCCTCTTTACTAACGATCTGAAATCCATACAGTGCAGAAATCTACTAAACCCTTGACCAGGGTGTGCAGATTTTTGAGAGCTATGAAAAGATAGTCAACAGTTCTATCTTTAATATGAATTTTATACTTTATATCAAAAATGAATGTATAAATACTTATTCATATTTCGATATATAGCTTCTTCATACGAAATAATACTCTACTTTTTCTTTTAAAAAATTGGGTTTCGGGGCCTTAAATTGATTGATAAGTCTTAAATAGATTTAAAGCTTATATCAAAAATCTGATTTAACCATTGGTCTTAAATCAATTTAAGCTAACATCGGAAATCTCGATTTAGCCAATGTCTTAAATCGCAATTTAGCTAATGTCTTAAATCACGATTTAGCCATCGCCTTAAATCATGATTTAGCCATTACCTTAAATCATGATTTAGCCATTGTCTTACACCATGATTTAAAGCTAACATCAGAAATCCAATTTAATCATTGGTCTTAGATCAATTTAAAGATAACATCGGAAAAATTATTTATCTATTGGCTTTAAATAGATTTAAAACAAAATAACGATTCAGAGCTAACATCGGAAAACTGATTTATGTAGTACATTGATGTATCCTACTGCATGCATACAAGTTGGTGTTAAATCGATTTAGTAGGATCTGATTTAAGAAAACGTTGCAAGCCTCAATGCTTTCCGATTTAAGAAAAACATGGCAAGCTTGTGTTAAATTGATTTAGCAGGATCCAATTTAAGCAAACATCAAGGTTCAATGCTCTCTGATGTAACAAAAAGACGATTTAAGAAAAAGATGATTTAAATAAAAATTGATATTTATTTATTTATTTTGTGAGCAAGATTCAGAGTTTATGAGACTGGAATGTGTATTTTTTAGAAATTACGCACTTGTATGGTTGAAAATTGAAAAGAAAAAGTAAAGTTTAATTTTTAAATTCCAAAGTCATCGAATTTCAGTTTATATGCTAATGCAATCTTTTGATGAAAAATTAAGTTTTCACATATTTGAGTAATATTTTAATATGTATTTTTTATTTCCTATTATTCTGTAATTAATTAAAATACTTTTTAAGTAGAATCCTGCATTGTTTCAAGATTGTTTTCCTGAAATTGATTCAGTATTTATATGATTCAAAGAAATAATAAAGTTTTATATTTAAAATCCAAATACATCAACTTTCAGTTTATATTTTTAAGCATTCTTATGATGAAAAATTCATTTTTTACATGTTTTAGTAATATTTTAACATATATTTTTCTATGAAAACATTTTAAAGTATAGCCCTGCATCGTTTCGTGTATCCCGATTTGGCTGTGATCCACCTGAGTCATGAACTATTTTTATTTTTCAAATAAGATTTTTTTTTTTTTTTTTTTCTGAAATTGATTCAGTATTTATGGTTGAGAAAAAGAATAAAGTTTCATATTCAAAATCCAAATTCATCGAATTTCAGTTTTTATTTTTATGCATTCTTTTAATGAAAAACCCATTTTTCACATGTTTGGGTAATATTTTAAAAAATATTTTTCATTTTCTATTCTGTAATTAATTAAAATATTTTAAAGTAGTTATGCATCGAGTTTGACATCCGATTTCAATGCCAGTCACATGGATTGAGCATCTTGCTGAAAGATGCTCTATCAGCAGCATCTTTCAGTATGAAAGATGCTGAATCTTTCAGCATAAATTGAAAGATGCTGAATAAATAAATCAGTTATCATTATAAATCAATTTATGTCTGTAATTTCAGACATAAATTGATTCACTATTTATGTCTGAAAAAACAAAAAGTTTTCAGGTTAAAATCCAAATTCATCTATTTTTTGTTTAGATTTTAACCTGGAAACTTTTTGTTTTTTCAGACATAAATAGTGAATCAATTTATGTCTGAAATTACAGACGTAAAAAGATATATAATGATAACTGATTTATTTATTATTCAGCATCTTGCAATTTATAAATTCATAAAATTATAAATTCATCTATTTTTTGTTTATATTTTTATGCATTATTTTGATGAAAAATTAATTTTCATATGTTTGAGTAATATTGGAATATTTTAGTTTTAATCTGTTATTATTTTATAATTAATTTAAAATACTTTAATAGAGTTCTGTAAATGTGTCTGGTAACTTGATTTTTACTGCAGAATGGGGGAGAAGAGGTGATGGGGGCATTCATTAGATTTTTCTGCAGATCTGTGTCTTTCTGCTTCTTTGACATTTTGTGATCATTGAAAAGGATATTTTATTACTAATCTTACAGGGTGCCAACGGTCGCAAAAAATCAGCAATTTGAGTAAGTGCTCCGAGGTTCACACTTTCAATACTTCTCCATCCACGATATGAATGTCAGCATTTATGTTAAATAAATTTTATTATAATCTAAAAGTTAAAAAGAAATAAAATTGCGCCTTATTTCTTATATATCTTCCTCCCCCCCCCCCCCCCCTCCTTTTTTTTACTACTTTTCTCATCATGGTAAATGAACAGTTAAGTTCATCATTGAATTAATTGAATATGCTTCTGTTTTAACTCAATAGCTCTTTAATTCTGTGCCAAAAAAAAAAAAAAAAAAATGTGTGTATGTTGTAAGCAATGTGGTGCTATTTGGGTGGGCTAGGGGGAAGTTCCCCGCCCCCACTTAAGGAATTTAGATTGTAGCGATCATAACAAGTCGGGTCAAAAAAAGAAAGAAAGAAATCCTTTTCTTTTGTTTTATTTCTTAAAGAACGAGTTTATAAAATGTATTAAAATAGTTCTCTAATTTTTAAAAGGGAAAAAAAAGTGTGTTTTGTGGCATTCAAACTTTTTTTTATGTGTAAAGTATGTACTTCTTTTCAAAAATATTCGGAAAATTAAAAGCCAAGTATATTATATAATACAGGAAAGAGGGGGGGGGGGGGAATGCATAAAGACCGTATTTTGTTACTACTAAAAATTAAAAAAATAGTCCTTCTAAAAAGTAAAGTTGCGATGTTAGATGGAGGATAAATCAATTTAAGAAATTTTTACATTGCCCAGTCCTAACCTGAACCCAAATCAACCAGTACACATTTATGGTCAAACCAATTCGGAAAATAAAAATAAAATAAAATAGAGGCAATCTGTCATGCACTCAAGTCTTAGGCAAATTGTGTTATGTCTAACCTTAACCTGCAATATCTATTTACAGTCAAGCTGCAAACTGATTGAACCACAACAAAAGAAATCAAAACCCGACCCAACCTGTAAACAATTAATGTCAAACCAATTTGCACAAAAATAAAATAAAACAATAACAGCGATCTGTCACGAACTAAAGTCCTGTGCAGGTCGGGTTATATCTGACCTGAACTCACAATATCTATTTACAGTCAACTTGCAAACTGACTGAACCTCAGAAAAAGAAATTTCACTGACCCGCAACCTGATCTGAATTCAACAAAAAAAATTTCAGCGATTTGCAGTAACCCAAACATGACCTGAAAACTGCAATCAAAGAAAATCAACCACAATTTAATGTAATTATGGAGAAAAAAAAAATCTAAAATGATATTTCTAATATCAAGTTTGTCTTGAACCTGACTTGCAAAAATCAAACTCAACCAAATACAAAACAATTAGTTAACCCAACCTTAAAAAAATTAGTTTCAACCTGACATGAATCAAATCATATATTGCATCTGATGCATGTAAAATCAGGTTAGCCAAACTGATGCAGAATTCTACATGGAATCAATAATATCAATTCTTTTTTTTAAATATTCATGTCATGGGGAAGGGGATAAATAATTTTTACTGGAGTCTAGAATATTCAGCTAGCTACCTGATTTTTTCAAATTTGTGGAGCCCTGCTTATAATTAATTATTTTTCTTTATGATTCACATTCAATAAATAGCAAGTCGTAATGTTTGGCATGATTTGCAATGGAAATCCTTCCCACGGTCAGATGGAAAAATATCAAAATTAATTTATAAGTAGAGTAATGATTTATTTTCAGGTTACTATACTTTTCAATGTGAAATAAGCAGTTTACCACATTGACACAAAACTGGAACTGGTGTTTATCTAAGAAAAAAGTACCATATCTTCCAATAAATACAATAAAGAAAAATTCTTATTTGACTTTTTTTTTTTTGCCACCAATAAAGTACTTGACAGGAGTTTATCTAATGACAAGAGACATCTTAAATTAGAGTACAAAGTGCAAATAGATGTGATGCTGTCTGTTTTTGTTGCTAATAAATTCACTGGAAAAATATGAGATGGTAGAACCCAAAAGTAGCCAAAATTCATTAATGCTAAAATATAATTTTTAACAAATAAATTACAGTAAAAAAGAATCATTACATAAAAAGATAATTATTATAAGAAAGTAAAGTGAATTTAAAAACATACAAATACTCTGTAAAATATATTACAGACATTTTAAGCTTTTACTAGTTCATGTTTTATAAGTAAAAAGATCTTTTAAATTAAAAATATATTTTAGTTTATAAAAAATGAAAGTACTATCAGGTTTCTGTGGTTAAAACTGGAAGAAATGAACTTGCTAAAAATTTTGGTACTTCTCGGTTAGTCAGGCACAGGGAATACATTGGCATATGTTGTTTTAATACCTAGCCATCATTTGCATTGCACAAATTTCACTAAATTATAAATCTTTTACTTATTTTATTTAAAAAAAAAATCAAAAAACAATTTATTTCAACATCAAAACATTGTTTCAAATTTACACAAACAAAAATAAACAAGAAAGAAAAATCATGCATACGGCATAGATTATGAAACACTTTCCAACACTCCCTGAAAGCTTTAACAAAACTTCATTATTTAGGGAAATAAGGTAAATAAGATAACTAAGTAAATATTTAAAAAACTGATTTCAGCAGTTACCGTCCATAGCCAAATATGTATTCCATTTCTTTTGAACAGCCCTGTATTTGATCTGATGCTGATATACATATACTATATAATGGGAAAATTTAGTTTAGCAAGAAAATGCATAACAGGTTGAAATTTCTCTTTCAGTTATTTATACTAATAGATGGAAAAATACTTGAACACTTTTGTACAGTCCTCTAGTTTACCTAGTACCTTTATTGCATGCCACTATTTAGCTAAAATTTAATTCAAACTAAAACACTCTTAAAACTACTGAAATCACATTTCCAGAAATTATCATCCATAGACGGCATGTATCCAATTCTTTGCATGACCATGTATATCATTTTATCTTCATTCTAAAAACATTTCTCAATAAACTAAATGCAGTTCAGCATAAAAATGCATAACTCATTTAAAAACCACCTTTAAGCAATTTGTGATCATACCCAGCAGGGACGTGCTTTAGTTTGGGGGGGGGGGGGAGTCTACCCCCAATAAGTTCAAATAGTAGGGCACCACAGAAGGTTTATGGGTGCCGTCAGGCGCCCGTAAAAAGGGTTTATCAGTAGTAAAAAGTAATTATAAAATAATTTTATTTTAAATGTAAAATTACAAAGTGAGTTACTTTTTAGATACAAAACTTGTATAAGGTATTCCAATTGTAGATCTGTTACTTCCACTATAGCCTCCCCCCCTCCCTATCCCGAAGAAAATTTATACATCCGGAATGAAAAAAATCGAAAGCAGGAATTGTAATCAATTGCAGCATAGAAGTACAATTATTTCCTTCTTATCTCGGTAGTTGTTGGTCACCCTTGGCAGTAGAAAGAAAGTGGAAAGAAGTACCTGGAGGGATTAGAAAAGTTCGCAAATATGTTCAGTAGTAGGGCGCCACGAAGCCCAGTGGCATAGTGGCCAGAGTATCTGTCAGCCGCGCTGCAAGTCGAGAATTCGACTCCCGACTGGACAAGCTTCACTCAGCCTTTCATACCTTTGGGGTCGATGAAATGAGTACCAAGCTTGCTTGGGAATTAAACACTGAGGATCCCGCGCTTGGCAGACCACCTGACCGGGATGTATGCTGCATAGTACCTCGGGGCGCAGGGTCAAGAAAACAGGGATGGGCAGTGTCAGCCCAGATCCTTCATGGATTGTATAGCCACAGAGATTAGTTTAGTTTAGTAGGGTGCCACAGAAGGTTTAAGGGAGCCGTCAGGCACCCACAAAAAAGGGATTTAAATTACTACATATATTTCCTAACAAAAACGATTTATATATAAGCGGAAGAAAAAATTCCGGAAACAGGAATTGTAATCAACTGCTAGACAGTAAATGTAATTTGATCCTTAGAAATACAATTATTTCCTTCTCATCTAGATTGGTCACCTTTAGCAGTAGAAAGAAAGCGTGGAAACAACTGAAAGTGACAGTAGGGGATGAGAACAGTTTTCCAATATATTCAAGTAGTAGGGCGCCATAGAAGGTTTAAGGGCGAAGCCAGGGACCCTCAAAAGAAAGGGTTTAAATTACAACCCCTATTCCCCAACAAAAATAATTTATACATCCAGAAGAGAAAATTCTGAAAACAATAATTGAAATGAATTGTGGGACAGTAAGTGTAATTCGAATCTTCTTATCTCAGTAATTGTTTGTCACCGTTGGTAGTAGAAAGAAAGTGAAAAGACATGGAAGTGACTGGAGGGGATTAGAACGGTTCACAAATATGGTCAAGTAGAAGGGCGCCACACAAGGTTTAATGGTGCCGTCAGGCACCCATAAAGAAATTATTTAAATAGTTGTTACAATTATTTGTACAAGCACTTTACTTTAAATGGTAAATTATAAAGTAAGTTACTTTTAACATACCACATTTGTATAAGAAATTTAATTTCAAAACTATTACCTCTATTCCCTAACAAAAGCAATTTATATATGCGGAAGAGATAATTCTGAAAACAGGAAATGTAGTCGATTGCGAGAGATTAAGTTTATTTTGATCCTTAGCAGTTCATTTTATCCTTATCTCAGTAGTTGTTGGTCATTCTTGTAGTAGAAAGAAACTAAAAGCCAAAGTTGGAGCCTTTAAAAAATCAAAAACCCAGAATGGCTCAATTTTTACAAAAAAAAAAAAAAAAAAAAAATCCAATTTTTCTTAACATATAATTAAGATTTCTTTTAAAGAATGCTGCATGCATATTTATGCAAAATTTTTATAGTAAGATAAGGTGGAGCAAGAGTGAGCGATATACAAAAGTACGCAGAGCGATTATCTAATCCCAAAACAGAGTTTTGCATTTACCTACATTAATGACTGTCATTACATCGTTTACAGCTGTAGCTAAATGCAAAACTCTGTTTTGGGATTAGATTATTGCTCTGCTTACTTTTGTACACCGCACACTCTTGCAGCACCTTACTCTATATTTCAGACTATAAGTATGCAATCCATAGAATACAGAATAGCAACATTAAGGAAAACTTAAACTCTTAGACTTTTACATTCAAATAAAGACTCATTAAAAAAATTTAGTTTAGAATAAATGTAACAAATGGTTAAAAAAACATACCTTTTGAAGTTGTATTGTAAAAAAATACATTTTTGAAAATATTTCTTCGTAATTCATTAAAGTATATTTCCAAAGATTCCATTATCACTATTCTTTAAAAAAAAAAAAAAAAATAATAATAATAATAATAAATAAATAAATGTCCTGCCCGACACGTCCTAGTAACAATTAAGTCAAAATCCAGCCCGGAACAAGTATGTAGAAAAAATGTACGCCTGAGAATGGCCCGAGTTGACAGGAAAAAATAGGCCCAGGCTAAGACACAATGCAACTGCCCGATGCCGATTTCTACGTTGGGCATGTTAAATTTCTGTATTGTGCTGTCAAACTAGCATCGGCTCGGGCAACACATTTGCAACCTATTTTTGGTCCAACCAAGTCCATTGAAAATTGTTCATATTTCGTCGTCTTAGTCCGATCCCTTTAAATTTGGTATAAAATGAACATGCCTTACGCAAGTCACCTCGCCAGTCTAAGCTCTGAGGAGCCCTTATGTGCATCGCGTCAAGCAGGACTCTCGTAAGCCAGTGATGCTGCCCTGACACATTCTACTGGCCAAAGAAGAGCACCGCCGAATGCACGCCACTTTCCCTGCTCCCCAAACCCCATTGGACGACATGCTCCCAACGACAGTAAAACCTAAGTACTCGAGGATTAAGCGGTGTAGTTCGGGGATCACACCTCAGAGTCCCCATAGAGCTTTGAGTGTACCAGGCACTTATAGGAGCGCCGGGCCCTCACTCATAACCCCAGGTTTCAAGATATGCTATTGCTTTACCAGGAGCTTCTGGACGTGAAAATCTACAGAGATAGGCACAGACCCATTTCTTTAAAACTTGGTACACCAAGGTCCTCTTAATTTTTTTTTTATCTGCCCGGCCCGTTTGAAAGTTTGACTTTATTTCATCCTGTACCGGACTCCGGCCGTGCAGATGCAGACCTTTAAGGTTGTCACATAGCAATTCTCCTGAAAGAATCCTCTGAATAAAAAATTCCTCCACCTAAAGTTTGAATTCTTTGAATTCCCCTCTTGTGCAAAATGTGACAACAATGCGTTCCGGTCATTTGGAGACTTGTTTTTCTTGAAGTGAATGTATATATTTATTTTAAATTGTTGATGATTGAGTAGAATGTGAGCATTTACAGTTGTCTACTTTAGTTAAAGCTCAAATACCTTCCAAAATATTACTTTTGACACATTCGTAAAATCATCATCATCATCTGTTTGCCTATAAAATTTCACATATTTTTAACCAGTTCTTTAAGAATCAAACACAACTGGAATTTATCTGTAAAAATCAAAACTGTTGTTTAAACAGGCTTTCGAGATGTGATAGTGAGAGAAGTGATCACCAGGTAACAATCGAGCTACAATTCAGTGCGTGTTTCACATATTTAAAAACAAAAGGAAGCTTTCTCGGTTTGTTTGTATTTGAATATGAAAATCTGAAAGTCTGATGCATGTAGACATGAAATCAACATTCTAACTGTGTTGCATCAAACATTTTTGCATTTTCGAGAGGGGAAAAAAATCTAAAAAAATCCTTCTTAGAACAAAACTTTTTTAGAACAACATTTAACACTTTTTAACTTTGTTCAAAAGTTTTTGTATTTGCTGCATAAATGTATTCCAATGGATTAATGTCTGCCGAATGTGGCGGGTGGTACACTTTCCAAAATTTACGGTATATCGTAGCAACTATTATATCCTTATAATAGATTATTTACAATACTGCTTTGAGTTAATGAGGGATGTCTAAATATAGTATCAAACTAGTTAGATGTGCCAATCCCAAACTTTCTCTATCTCATACAGCTTAAATTTTAAAAAGTAGCTACATATGTTAATACTTCGATATTATTAGTTCAATACTATACCAACTTTGATTTTCATCTTAAATTTCTGCTTCAGTCAATTAATCAGAGCAAAACGAGTTAATCTTGAACATGATATTTATTAAATTCAATAGTTTTTCGTTATTCTTTTTTACATCAGCTGTTTGCGAATAGCCGGCTTAGCAGGACCTGAGTTCCTGTCGCTGCACGAGCCAGCAATGGACAATAGAACAACAAAATATCAAGAAAATTATACAACAATCGCTATCACAGAACCCCTTTTCGGCAAAATATTTTTAAATTCAGGGAGGACCTGTTTGCCATAGCCAAAAACATACACAAAACATTTGGTTTAATTCTATGTATAACTTCATACACTTTTCAATGGTAAAAAAATGGAAATGATACAGGCATCACTATTACAGCGCCCCCTCTTGGCAGAATATTTACATATTGAAGGAGAAACTATTGGCCATAGCCGAAAGCATACACAAAAATTTTGGTTCAATTCTATAGATAACTTTAAACACTTTTCGATGGTACATACAGGGAAATGGACAAAAATCGCTATTGCAGTGCCCCATACAAACAGATTTTTTTTTTAATTCAGGGAGGACCTGCTTTCCATAGCCAATACATCACACAATAACTTAGGTTCAATTCTATGCATAACTTCGTATACTTTTCGATGGTACAATGGCGACACACGGACAGAGAGACATTTTGTATAAACATGTTTCTTGGGATCTCTGACCCCTAAAACGTGTAAACCAGACGTAAAAAAAAATTAGATTACAATACTTTCTTCTATTGAAGATAGAAAAAGGTAAAAATCGCATGTGAACCTAGTTTCTAAGCTCTTTTCTTCCGGATTTTTGAATTTTTTAACTAATAATACAGATACAAAATGTAATCAATTATGAACAATCGTACCGCTTGGAGTCTTTACATCCTCACACAATATAATATATCTACATTAGGTAGATATATACTGTGATACACTGATATATCTACATATATCAATCAAGAGTGTAAAATGTGTTTTGAAAAGGTGAAAATATTAATCAAGATAATTGTTGTGTAAAGCATCACAGAAGATGAATTATACATAAAAGACATGATGATAGCACGGATTAGGGCTACTATATTGTGAATTGTAGGAACCTTAGCACGGATAGAGACGATGTTGCTGTGAGGGGGGGGGGGTGAAAATTATAAAAGGGTGCCGAAGTCAGGTCCCCCCCCCCCCCCAATAAAATTTTCAAGCTATGCCCCTGATTAGGGATTGACCGAATACCGAATAGTTGATTCGGTATTCGGTGGTTCGGCATGTAAACCGAATATTCGGCTCCGGCCGAATAATTGCAGATAAGTATTTTTTTAGAATTAGAAGAATTCTGTTTTACTTAACAGTAGAATAGGCTAAACAATGAGTTTTAATATTATGTGCATGAGTTCAGAATTCAGCTTGCACTACAAAAAACAAGTCAAAGGCCATTTTTTATTTAAAAAAAAAAAAAACTTTTTCCTTCCTAAAATAGCCTACATAGGGGTGAAATCAAAACTGCCAACTAGAGAAAAAAAAAGTAAGGAAGATGCACATCTTTCCCTTATCATTTAATTTTAATTACTTCTACATTAGTTTTTTTTAATTTAAATTTATTTAATATGTATTTTCTTTAATATACACTAGGGCTGGATTAATTATCAATATATCGGTCAAATATTGATATTTTTTAACTATCGCAGTAACAATATGTAAGCTCCGACTCTAACGATATATCCCAATAGCGATATCTAATCTCTGGCTCTACATATATATCCCAATAACATTTTTTTCCCGCACCACGACTTCGAACCGCAAGAAGAAAAAGCGCCGAATATTGCGTAACCAATAACTTCTTCAAACCTTTCTCTCATCCGATAGATGCATTTATTCGCAGCCCCGCTTTATTCTAAATTCCCTCCTGTGATAATCTGTCTTTCGTTCATATCCCAGACCCAGACTAATTCATATTCTAATATATCAACATACCTATGTCCGTTCGTTACTGAATAATGGTTTAATCGTCGTTGTTTTAATTTCGCTGCTACTATTGGTTTAGACATATTAGAACATATCAAGTCTTTGATACGTCCTGGCCAATGACTTCTTCAATCCTTTCTCTCATCCGATAGATGCATTTATTCGCAGCCCCGCTTTATTCTAAACTCCCCTCCTGTGATAATCTGTCTTTCGTTGATATCCCAGACCCAGAATAATTCATATTCTAATATATCAACATACATATGTCCGTTCGTTACTGAATAATGTTTTAATCGTCGTTGATTTAATTTCGCTGCTACTATTGGTCTAGACATATTAGAACATATCAAGTTTGATACGTCCTGGCCAATGACATGAGCTAGAACATCTGTTCATTGTTGAGTCAATAATTGCTATTGTCTATAGGCTTCATTCAATGCTCGTTCGTATGGTCTTCTCGAGCTAGTTATCGGCAGTGATTTTATATTTTATAGTAAGATGAACGTACGGTGTCGGGTAAATTGCCCGAATTATAATCAAGTGATTTAAAAAAAGAGGCTAAGAGTAACGTGTGGCAATATTTTGGATGCCCAGGTAATGGAAATGGTGAAGTAATAAATGAAAAAATTGCAGTATGCAGTATATGCGTTCGACCGGTATTTGCAAAAGCTACTTCTAATTTATGGAGCCATCTTAGCTATAATCATCCTCTACAATATGAGGGACTAAATTCAAGGTAAGAATTGATTTACTTTATTTTACTGATTTACTTTATTTATATGATTTACTTTACTGATTGATTTTATTGATAATATTCACATGGGCGTGGAAATTAGTTAAACGAATTCCAGATGTAATTTTTTCAATGAAAATATATTTGATTTTTTTTTAAATTATATAATTTATCTAATTTTAAATAAGAGAAAAAAAATTCCTGTTTTAAAAAATGACATAAATGAGCAAAAAGATAAAAAAGAACAATAAAAATAAAAAATATTACTACATCCGGGCCTTATTTTTAAAGTCTGTAAATGTAATATTATTAAATGCCATTATACTGGATGTCTGCAAACCAGGCTGGAACACTTGGATTAATTTCGTGTCATTAACTGAAGCCGTGTTTGCATTTTGCTCTGGACATGCAGGCTGGGTTGCTCTTTTTTCTGCTCACTCGGGGTGTAGTGCGGCACGGGTCGCGTCTTACCAGAGCCAAACCCGAAAACTCTGCTTAAAGTCAACCCGACCGACACCCGGCACACTTCATCACAAACTCGAAGTGGAAGATAATAAATTCATATTTTAATACAATATAAAAAAGAATTATTCTGTAATATCAAATTTATCTTTTTAGTACAAAATTGAATACATATACCATTAATGTTCAAATATATTTTTTTTTTCAGAAAATATATTCCTGACTTTCTTTTAAAGTGGTTGGTCAACACGAACCGCGTGTCGGGTCGGGTTCGGGTAAAATAGGGTAACCTGAGACAATGCAAGAATCTAATTTGAAGACTGGGTCGGGTTTGAACTTTTTCCAGTATACGTCGAATTGATAGTTTCCCTTACTTTACTTTCTTTCTCTCTCTCTCTCTCTCTCTTTTGGTAAATATAATAGTTATATAATACATTTTTAATAGAAATTTTGAAGTTTTATTTTTGCTTCAAAAACTACAGAGTAATAATTTAAAAATCTATTTTCTTTTTTCCTTGTTTAAAAGTTTTGATTTTCTTTAACCACATTTTCCTTTCATTTTAATTTACATTAAAAATTTTATAGGTTTATGTGCTTATAATTGCTTAAGTGATCAGATCAAGATCACTAAAATTGATATACCATGTTCTATGGTCGGCACAGACGCACAAATAATCTGAAAAATCCTGTACTTGAATTTTTATACATAAATATACAGTACAAAATTCGAAATCCAGCACCCACTGGACCTTGGCGATTCCGAATTTCGTTTCATTTTAATTAAAAAAATATATATATAGCTACCGCCCCCCTCCCCACCTCCTCTCCCAAAATACAAAAAACAGTGTGTGATTTACGTCAAGAACGCGTTTTCAATACTAAAAAACTATAATATTAAAGCAGATGTTTTAATAGCGAATTTTTTTAACGTAAGAAAAAAAAAATCTATCCACATTGAACACTCTCTTTCCCCGCAAATTATTTACATCAGAAACACGTTTACAATACCGAAAAAAGATAGTACTTAAAAATAATAAAACTAAAGTAGATATTTGAGTTAAAAAGAAAAAATAAACAAATAAAAGCTCTATCCATGATTCCTTTCTGCTTTGCAAAACATAATGATCTGATTGTGTAAACATAAGACTTCCGATTTCTGGGAGCGAGATGAATAAACGAAAATCAACCGCAGGTGCTTTCCTGTTTTTCATTCGAAGTTTCGGAAGGCGTTGTAACTTTCTAATAAATAATTAAATTTTAATAAAAATTTGTTACACAGCCTAATTTACTATTATTTCAACTAGCTGAAAATTTGAAAGAAATCGGTCAATTTACATAGGAGATATGGATTTATTGATTATTATTATTTTTTTAACAGTAAGGAAAAGATTTTGATTTTCATTCTTTTTCTTTTTTTGTTTGCTTGCAACTCAATAGTTTTTTCTCTGCACTTTAGCACCGCAAACTTGAAGACACTTTCACGGAGTCCTTTTTATACTATTTAAAAGAATAGAATTTGAATAGTGTGTTCTCGCGCTAAAATGAGGGGGGGGGGAGGGGGGGGAGTTTTCTTTCATCACGGCTTTTTAAAAAGCCATCCGGACAAGGCGTGGATATCTATAAGATGTATATTCATTTGTAAATAATTATATGATTATTAATGTTTTAAATTGTTTTGTTTATTAATCTTTTAAAATAAATGTTATGAGTATTTTCATAAATTTAAAATGCAATGATCTCTTTGAACTAACCAAGACTCTCTGATTTCGAACTTTTTGAAATCTAATGCAGAATATCGATTGTTTTGTTTATGTTTTTGTTAGCCAATAACTTTATTTTATTTCTATTTTTTTCACTTGCAACATTTCTTTTTTTTTTTTTTTTTTCTTTTAAATTCAGTGGCACTTTCCAAATAAAAAACAGATTTAAATATCAAACCGAGTATTTTGCATAATCAAGTAGGCTTTTATGGTAAGTTTTTCTTTTTTGTTAGTTTCTTTCTGGAAAAATATGTTGTTATGGATCTAGATGTTATTTACAAAATATTTATAAAAAAGTGAACTTTACTTAGCATAGGTCTATTTCCAAATGGGATTTGAATATGTATATTTTAAAAAATTTTAATGTTTTATTCATCCGTAGATAAACAAATATGAAGGTATAAAGACAGAGAAATTTTCTAAATATTTTAACTATTAAGAATGTATTGATACTCTTAGAAAAAGATTAAAAAATAAAATTTCTGCTGCATCTGTCATTCACTATAGACTATTACGAGTACATGCAATTATGACATTAAATCTGTTTCAGTTTTTGCTTTTCACTTATTTTAATTATTTTTAAATCATCAACGTCTTAAAATTGAGAACATTTTAGTTTATCTAGTAAAGTTTTTTAAAATAATATTCTCTGTTTACGCGATAAAATTAAACAGTTAAAAAGTTATTCTTAAATAATACATAAAACAGGAAGAATCGAGAACAAGCTAAAGAAAATCACTATGTAATCAATGATATAAGTGCAAATAGATACCGAATATTGGTTCCTTTTTCTAAAGTATTTATTTGTATCATGTATATATATATATATATATATATATTATATGTATATAAATATATATATATATATATTTATTTATTTATTTATTTAAAGAATATTGCGTGAGCAAATAGGTATAAAACATTAATTCTTTGCTTTCTACAGCTATTTGCAATAAAATTATTCCTACTATACCATTTGTCTTTAGAAATAAGAAATTTTTCTATTCCCTCACACTTTAAAGTAGTTATCGCGATATATCACCGATATTGATATTAACTCGTTGATATATTGCGATATTAAATTTTTGATATCGTCCAGCCCTAATATACACATCAAATAAATACATTGAATTCATATCTGTATATCTAAGATTATTAAAGAAAATACACACATCCAATAAGTATACCCAGAAGCAGAATTTTCTGCGTCAGTCTGCAGCAAACAAAAATTTATCTACGACCCAATAAGCCTACTGTCATAAGAAATAACAGAAACACTTAAAGTAAGCAAAATTTCCATTTATAAAGAAAATATATAAGGATACAACAAATACCATAAATCTAGAGACTTAAAGCAAATTTCAGCTATTTTTTAAGCCCAGCATTTATTTTTAAGTTGGTGGATTAATCTGCAAGGTTTAAAATAATCTGCAGCGGCCGCTTCCGTGCTGCACTGTTTCTGCTACTGGGTAAGTATACCCCAATGCTTATCCTATAGCTTTTATAACCGTTAATCAAAATCGCTCAAATTTGTAATCTTCATCACCACAGCGTTAAAATATTAATCAAAATATAAATATCTATCAATAATTTGATAGAAAATAGTTAAATGTACAAATTGATATGATACCTTTTGTATTTTGAGAACATTACTATTCAATATGTTTATAATTAGACAATCAGTAAATCAGCTTAATAACAACATTATAATAAAACACTCATCTACAATATATATTAAAACACACATAAATAATGCTTGCATTCAACAGTTAAAGGTATATATAAATATTATATATACCTTTTCCAGTTGGGTTTATTGTATTTATTGTTTGTATTGTCTGTATAATATTTATATATACCTTTAATAACAACATTTCCTTTTAACATATATAAGATACACAAAATGTAAATATATTGCTTACAGGTGTCAAGTATGATAAAATCCTTTAAAAACATTAAAGTCATTTAAAATTCATAACGTTTTCGACCGACACTTACTCGGTCATCCTCAGTGAAAAACTAGCAGTTGTTCTGTCTCCGCGTCTCCAGCCTTGTCCGGAACAGACCATTTCACTTCAAGGGTGGATTGGAAAATAAGGGGAAGGGGGACGTTATGAATTTTAAATGACTTTAATGTTTTTAAAGGATTTTATCATACTTGACACCTGTAAGCAATATATTTACATTTTGTGTATCTTATATATGTTAATTATAAATCAAGGTGAATTGTGCACTAAAATTTTAACTTTCTATTGAACATTTCCTTTTATTTGAATGAACTTTTGTTTTTCTGGCAATCCTTATCCTTAATAATAGCCTGCATAGTTTAATACTTTCATAGGTTATTTTTGGGTATTGACTAGTGATAAAATAATAAAAAATAAGTGATGGGTTAATGAATTTGTGAGTGGAAAGAAGTCATTAAATTTTATGCTAATTAGATTTAAGAATAAAAATGTAACTGAATTAAATTATTGAGAATTTCATTTCAATTAAAGTTTATTAAAAAAGATAGTATATGCAAAAATGCATATTAAAAATTTTCAAGTATTCGGTTGCCGAATACCGAATATTCGGTGTACACTTCGACCGAAGCTTCGGTATTCGGTAAAATTGCTGCTTCGGTCAATCCCTACCCCTGATACACAGTAACCCTTATGAATTCTTTTCTGTAGCCCTGTATATGAATTATAGCATTTATACACAGCAATATATGCATAAATATAGTGAAAAATAAAGGTGCAAATCATAATTAAAAATGCATTTCCAGCAATCACCGCTAATGAGTATCTGAAATCTTTCGTTTGCCCCAGTAAATGCTATGCACTTTGTATTATACATGAAATAACTTATAGTAAACATCAGCAACATATATCAATTTCGTTATATATGAATAGTTTAACATAATTAAAATATGCCACAAATTATGCCCCCCCCCTCCCCCATATCATTATGTAACAGAATTCTTTTGTGTGGCCCTGTAAATGAATAATAACTATTCTTTGCACTGCTTATTCTACAGAATGCATATTTTAGTGCGCTTCATAAATGCATGTTTATGTTTGGATGTGTGTAATCATTAAAAATCATTTGAAACGATTTTTTCCCATTGCCCATAAGGTAACGTAATACTTTTGACTGTCGCTGTAAATCAACTAAACATGCTACAAACTTCATTTGAAATAAGGACTGTGCTATGGTAAACGCCAATAACATCCAAAAATTTCAGGGCAATCCGAGTATATTTATAAGAGTTAGACAAACCAAAGTCATTAAACACTTTTCAACTTTGCTGGAAAGTGTTAAAAATGGTATTGATTGGAATGGCTGGGGCAGTTAAACTCTGCTATTGGCGAGATTTACATCTGGCTAATAGAAAAGTACCCAAATTTTGGTGAATTATTTTATCAATGTATTAAAATATTTATTTAATAAATATGACCTTTACAACCTTTAATGAATAAATAAATCTTGTTAAATAGTATAATTACAGCAGCTATTTAATTATTTAATAAAGTATCATTTAAAATTGCTTTGCAAATTACATTTAAATATTTTATGTTATATTACATTTTATGCTTAAGCAGCAGAAAATTTCCTTCTTATAATATGTAGGGTAAACCATTATTCAAAGCAATGCAATTAAATAGTACCAGGGTTGGCAGCTTTTAGCCAGGCCAAAAAAAGCCGGCTGGCTTTTTTTGGTTTTAGCCGCTTAAAAAAAAGTCGGCTTTTATTTTTCAAAAAGGTGGTTTATAGATCATTCATATAAAATTTGGATTAATTTATTTTTAATACACTTATAAATATTTTCTACGAAAAAAATATAAACTTCTATTAAATTTTGTCCAATAAATATGACCTTATAACTGCCAGGATGCAACTGTGAAAGCATTATGTATGTCTGGAAAAAAATTATGAATATTCAGAAGAATACATTAAATTAGACTTAGTATTACACATTACATTAGTATTGGTTTGGAATTCTTTATGATGGCTCTACACAAAGCACACATTTTGAAGATTATATCATGAAAAAAATAAGAAAATGTCACACATTAAAATAGAAAATTCTTACATATACTGATATTTACTTTGGAACAGATGTCATATTCGCCCCCATATTGGCGCGATTTTTTTCTGTCACCAAAATCATATGGGCAACAGGTACTTAACTTGCGCTAAAGTGCTTAATGTGGTAACCCGGATTATGTTGTTTATGCTGTTGATGTTTACGCCAAATTGGCAACCGAAAAAAATCACGCCAATATAGGGCGAATATGACATCTGTACCTTTACTTTTAAAATTAATTAAAACTAAATAGCTTATATGTGTTTAATAACTGAAATTATCTTATATAATACTTGAGCAATAATAAGCAATCAATACATAAAAAATACTTATAAAAATGATCGACTTATAACAATGATATATGTAAAAAGTTTTTCTGCTTCTAAGCTGTTATGTAACTTATTCCAGATATGTCCATATGGACAGATTAAAATCATAGAATAAACAATGTTGAAAGAGAAATTAGGAAGGATATAACATTTGAGGAAATTTTAGTACATGTAAGTGCATAAAATAAAGAGAACAATTAAAAAAAAAAAAAATTCTCCGAATAAAACTTGTTGAATTAGAATTTTGAAAAGCTAGTTGCTATTTAAAATAGTGCATATTCATGCATAAATTAATGCATATGCTATTCATAATACTGTTTTAATAGAGAGAAATGATGTTTTTATCAAATGACTTTATGTGTGATTTTAAATAAATGTTTATGAAAAATAAAACAAGACTTGTATTATTAATATCCCTTAAAATTAGTTAATAAAATATATAACTAAGCAACCATTGTCCTTTTTAATGATATAAAGCAATAAAAATAAAAAAGATTGTTAAGGTCAGTGTAAACCAGACAAAGCAATTGGTATGACCTTTTATTCCAATATCAATGTCTTCATTACTGAAAAATTGGGTTATATTGATTTCTACCTCAATTAAATGTCTTTAAAACAAATTAAAAAACACATCAAAATGTGTCGTTTATAATTAAAATGCTTCATTGTATAAAAACCAATTTTGGCCAAAAAAAGCTGGTTAAAACCAACAAAAGCCACCGGCGTGGCTTTTTTAAATTTTAGCCGGCTTTTTTGCAACCCTGAATAGTACACAATATTTAATTTTTAGAAAAAAAACTCAATTACTTGCATATTAGTAAAAATTTAAAAGCACTATGTACTCAACTGCATTATGAACTTGAACATACTCAATCTAGTAATAGAATTTACTAATTCAAAATTAGAATGAGCCATTACTTATATAAATATGCAAAAGCGATCAATTAAATGTAAATTTAAAAATGAAATTAATTAAAAGAAAGAGTTACACAATTTACAAAAACATTCTCAAAACTTAAAAGAAAATAAATTGCATTACGTCAGAGACAAATGATATTTCAAATATGGGAACAGATGTCATATTCGCCCCATATTGGCGCGATTCTTTTCTGACGCCAAATCATATAGGCAAAGGGTACTTAACTTGCGCCAAAGTGTCGTTATTTTTCTTGATGTGGTAACCCGGATTATGTTGTTTATGCTGTTGATGTTTTCGCCAAATTGGCAACCGAAAAAAATCACGCCAATATGGGTCGAATATGACATCTGTACCCAAATATGGAATTAAAAGCTCATAAAACTATGTTAAAGCATTACACAAGTCTTTTTGAATTGTTTATTGTTTTTAAATATTATATTTTAAATTCTTATGTTCATGCTTCCAACAAATAATAAAAGAGTACTATTTGCAAAGCCTGATTGTCACAGGGGCACATGCCCCCAGGCCCACATTTTCAGCGGGCCCCAAAATGCATTTTGTGCACTCTCTGAAAATCCAAATAAACACGATTTCCATTTGTAGTTTATGGAAAAAATGCATTTTTCCCATTCATGTAAACTAAGCTATCTCAGTATTTTTCAGTAATGACAATGAATTGTAACATAAACTTTAAAATTCCGAGAATAACGGATATTACATCTAACATATTTCATATTCAATCTTATAGGTTTGGAGTTTTACTCACTCTAAAGACCATGTAACCAAGATTTTACCTTCCTATATTTTTTAATGCATTTTTACATGCGTCTATAATATATTGTTTCTTCACAAAGCTATGGTTTGAACTGTAAATTGCTTGTAAAGATTAAAATTCATGATTTTTTTTTTTTTTTTTTTTTTTTTTTAGAAAAGGGGTCTCGACATGATCTGTGTGCCCGGGCCTCGACGTAGAGTTAATCAGGCTCTGAATATTTGGCGCAACTATTTAATATATATATATATATGTATATATATATACAGAAAAATACATATATCTAATAACGAACCATATATTACTTATACGTTACGTATTTGCATAGACGTCAGAGAAGTAAAATTATGAAAAACTGGGCAATAATAAATGTGAACATACAAAGTAATGAATCAGCATTAGAAATAAAATTTCTAGAAAAAAATATTGCTGAATCCATGAATTTTTCAAAGAAATAAATATTATTATAAGAGAAAATTATTCAACTATGACAAAGACCGATAAAGATGTTTTCTAGTTTTGCAAGCACACGTACATAATTTATTATAACAGAACTTTTTAAATATGTCTCAAAAAACAGAGAATTTCCTATTTACATAAGTAATACGAAACATTTAAATATATGCATGAATTAGTTTAAAAAGAAATTAAAGTCCATGAAATAATCTTTAAAATACGTGAATTATTCTGACAGATTACAAATACCACACGTCAGATCAAACATAATATGTAGCTTAAAAAATTAATGACAACTAAGATGTAAAAAATAAAATAAAAATAAAGCATATAGGATCCAATAGATAAAGTATTGAATACATAAATTTGTATTAGAATAATTTAACGCAGATAAGATTGCTTTTTAAATAACAAAAAATATTGACAACAAAAACCTCAAACATCCTGAAACCAAAAGTAAGGTACGGTTTTTCATTAACTGTAAACTAGCAATTAGCGAATCCAAGGAGTTTATAATATTTCACAATTTTCAAATTCAAAGTTTCTTCAATATGAGAAATATATTAAGCGTAGCCAAAGCCCTTTCACTAGAGATGTTCTTACCTCATTAAATATTATTCTATATCTTCTCCCTCTGTCTTTCTAAGAAAAATTATAAAAATATATATTTTTTTGAAAATGGCAATACTATTACTTCATCCTCGAACTCAGAACTTTTGGTTCTCAAAATAATAAAATCTTTTTAATTAATAATAGCTTTTAACTATTGTACGTATTTGAAATTAGTTAGCTACTTTAACTCCCATGAAATTGCAGTTTAATAATTCAGTTAGAATGAGAGATTTACCTTTGTGTTTGTGATCTATGTATGTTTTCAAATTTCTCTGTTTTGATTTATTGTTTACATCATTTAAAAAACACTGTTTACGTTTATCCTTTTGTGCATCTTTGATGCCTGAGCTAAGACATCGTATGTTAAGCTTTTTTGAAAGAAATATTTGATTTTTATTAAAAGTATGGCTCAACCAACAAGTAGTGCTTTGAGAGCTTTATCACTCGAGTTTAAAAGCCTCCAAGAAGAACCGGTGGAAGGTTTTCGAGTTAAATTAGTCAATGAAGATAACTTAATGGAGTGGGAAGTTGCTCTTTTTGGACCCCCCGATACTCTTTACGAAGGAGGTTATTTCAAGGTAAGGCGAATTATTTGGGAATGTAAACGAATCTGTAGTTTTGAATGATCAAAAGTTCTGCATAATTTAGCTCGATTTTTAATAGATTTAAATTATGCTGAAATTTATATAGGGTAGATGTGCCAGTAATGGACACCCTTAAGGAATTTCTTTAAAAATTATTTTTTTATTAATAGTTATAATTATTATATTCCAGTTTTTCAATATTATATTAATCTATTAACAATATTTAACCATTTTTATAGCCTCATTTCCCCATATGAATAGAAATTTAATTTTAAATAACAGAAATATATCAAAACACCCAAAAGCCCAGTAATGGACACCCTCTGGCCCAGTAGTGGACACCTTCTGTTCCAGTAATGGACACCCCATAAAAAGTAATAAATATAATTGTTTTTATGACTGTATTTAGAACCAGAATTTAATGAATACCTACTAATGAAACAAAATAGTTATTTTTAAATAAATTTAACAATTAGGATACCAGTAATTAATAAAATATTTGTGATAATCATTTACTGTTTGCATCAATTATTGTAATTATCAAAAGATCGAGGTTTTAATTATTTTAGATGAATAGTTTAAAATACTAAATATCAGACAATTACAGCTATCAAATTATTGAAACAGTGGTGGATTTAAAAGGTAAAAAAAAAAAAAAAGTTTTGGAATATTAATGTTTAGTTTTGTGTCACTAATTTTAACAATCTTCCAGAGATTACTTGATCCTATCATTTATAATAATCAATATTACAAATATGAAAGAAATGATATTGTGAGTTGAATATTTTAAATACTAAATAAAATAATTTCAAAATAAAACTGTAGAACTGATGTTTGGGGCCACTGATCTGCAGATTTACTAGTTTCATGAATATTACCTATAACTTTCGTTAATAGTAGGGTAGATGTACCAGTTTTGGCCACATTTAGAGAAAATTTGAAATAGAAATTTTACATTTCTTTATCGATTGAAGCATATTAAATCATAATAACATCCTTCTTTAGTAAATTTAATTGTCTTTCTGTTAACTATAATGACTTTCTACAGAATATTTTAGATTGCGAGTAATAACTCATCAAGTAATTTATTCCAATTTGTACCAGTTTTGGCCACCCCTACACCAGTTTTGGCCATCTCTATGCACCAGTTTTGGCCACTCCAATATCATGTAGTTTAACAAACATTTTAATTGATAATAAGTAAAAATAAAGCATTTTTATGCAACATCTATTTTACCACACATATATTTGTTTGCTGTATTAAGAGAATTTTGCAAATTTCTTTATGAATTGATAAAAACATCAAATAAAATATACTTATGTTGATTTTAACTGAAAATTTCAATTAAAAAACAAAAAATATATTTAAATTTGATTAATAAAAGGGACAACAGTGCCTATAGGACATAAAGATTAACTATTTAATCAGTTTTATAATTATTCATGGATTGTGGCTTGTTTAGAACACTTGAATCTTCATCAAAGAGTTATATTTCTTGAAAGCATTTTCTGATTTTTGTTTGATTTTCATCAAAAAGTTATGAAATCATCTTTTGATTTATATTAGCTTGTGCCTTATTTAAATACCTTGCTTCTTTGCAAGTTCTTTTAGGGTGTGATTTCAGAAGCAAATAATACCATTTGATACCCGGTCTTCCATCTTGAAATGGAGTTTCTATCTTGCTGGCTACAATTTTCTGGGCAGAATCTTAAAAGTTATTCCATTTTTATAGGAAATAGTATTCTGACAATATCTAAAATCCACTTTTCTAATTGATTTTTAACTTCAATTCCTAGTACCTAGATCTACTACTTGAGATTCAACATTATTAGAGAAAAGTGGTGTCCGTCCTGCAAACTTGTGATGTAAGGCAAGAACGGGTTACTCCAAAACTTTGCTAGCTTGTAGTGCTGGCATTACATTTTGAATGGCCTTAATTTTGCTTCCTATCTCAGAGCAGTGTTCCCTCTAGGCCATTTTTTAATAGTACAGAATATCTTTTAAACTTGGTAAATGGAATCCTGTTTTTTTTTTTTTTTTAAATAATGTGAAATACATTCTTACTTGTATTTAGATATCTCTACTAAAGATTTTCACAATATTTAGTAATTTCTAAATCTGTGTGCCTGAAATATTGCAAAAATTATGGAACTTCTTTTCTTTAGGAAAAATACAAGCAATTAAATCATGCTATAATTTTATTGAACTTTTTAATTTATAAGTTGTAAAATCTTTCAAAATTTATGTTTTAGTTTATTTATCATATCTAAACATTACATATCGCCTCCCCTTTTGTTTTATCAATACTAAACACAATACTATATATTCTTTAGCAATGTCATTCTTTAGTGACTAGCACAATGTCCTTCTTTCTAAAGTGAATTATCTATTGGATAGAGAATAACAAAATCTCTTTTATAAGAATTGCCATTAGCCTTGCTTTTATAATTATTATTATTGAAGCCATTACTATATAAAACAAAATTAAATTGATTTTTCCAGATGTTCTTAAATTTATTAAATGGCTAAAATTCACTCTATAACGAATCACGTGGCCAAAAGTGGAACATAATGTTGTACCCTTTTTGGCCACCCCCATGGCCATAACTGGTACATATAGCAAATTTAATGCACCAGTTTTGGCCACCCCCCATTAAACTGTTAAAATAATTAAATTAAATGTAAAATTGCAGTAGAGAGATAGCTTACCTCATAAAACCTAATAGCAATTTGCTTCAGAACAAATAGAACATGATAAGTGCCTAATGTTGAAAGATTTTGAAAACTTGTCAGCTAAGCAAAAATCTTAATACATGTAAACACACACTACAGTTTCACACATTTATTTTTTTTGCAAGTCATATTTTATAAAAATATAAACAAATGATATTGTAAATGATAAAAGAGAGTTTGCTTAAAATGTAAGAATGCCTATTATTTGTTAGCATTAATTCACAGGCTAAATATTGGACAAATTGATCCAATGTGGCCAAAACTGGTACAGTGGCCAAAACTGGTGCATCTACCCTAGTACATTTATTTATTTATTTATTTTTTATAAGGAAACATTTAAGACAGAAAATGGATTTTTAATAGCTTCTGTAACTTAATTGTTTTTATTTAAACGGAGAGGGATTAAGCCCTATGAACCCCTCTTTGACTGTGCTCTTAAACAGTATTTTCTGCTTCCTGGCTGGTTTGATTGCCAGATTATAAAATATGTGAGGTATATAATGTACTACATAAAAAAAAAATAATAATAAAATATTGAAATTTTATTAATCACATAAAATAACTTAAAAGCAGCTATTTATAAAAGTTTTGGTGTTATTACATTTTGGTAAGTATAATTTAAAAATTAAATTTGATTATTTAGGTTTGCAGTTAAGCCAAAGTATTTTATGCACTATAAACATTACTAAAATTGCATTTTTAGCAATGTCTACATGGGGTGTCCATTACTGGAAAATGACTAATTAACCATCCCAGTAATGGACACCCCCTCTTAAAACCTTAAAAAGAAATGAAATTTTATAAATAGCCATTAGTATATAAAATTCAAAATTTTCTATTGCTACTCAAACAAAAACATTCAAATTTTGCAAGAAAATAAATAATATATAAATTAATTAAACGAAGCCAGCTCTTAACCTGTTCATTAAGATTTTCACAGAAAAACAGCAAAACTTTGAAACATTATTTTCTGCTTCCTGATTGGTTTGATTAAAAGTGTCAACAATAACATAGTTTTATAAAACATACAAGGGGGAATTATAAAAAAAATAATTAAAGCTAAATATTTATTAGTTATTTTTTTATGAACCAAAAACATCAAGGGGTGTCCATTACTGGAAGGGTGTCCATTACTGGCACATCTACCCTATATATATATGGCTGAATCCATATCAACTCAGGCAGGGGGGTTACCTTCATAGTCTCAGAAGTTTTTGAATTGAACATATGTTAAAATTTAAGAAAAAGTAAGATACTTGTATATTTTCATTTTGCCCAAAAAAATTCCTGGCCCGAGATACAGGCCACCAAAGATGACATCCCCGGCATCCTTTCTCATTCGCGATTTTCGATAAAAATTTTAAAGTGCTCTATCTCTAGAATGGTGCAAGATATTTTGTTGCGGTTTATTTTATTTTAAAGATAATATTCTTCTGTTTAAAATGATATACCCAATTTTGAAAAATGTATTCAACTTTTCTTGTGGCAGCCTTTTGAAGAAAAAAAATTTTTTTTCAAAAAAAAAATTTTTTTTGGAAATGCCAATCCCAAAAATTTTGATTTTTTTGCTGTTGATCAATACCATTGGGAACTACCTTCACTGTAAAGGAGAACTTCCACTTTTGAGTTTAACAAATTTTAGAAACGTTTAAAAAAATCAGAGAAGTTTACAGGAACTGTATATATACAGTTCCAGTAAAAGTCACTGAATTTTTGCTTATTTGTATCATATTTGTAAGGATAAGCCTACTATATATCCTAAACAAGTTAGAAATTGCAATATCAAATGAGGTGCGTGCGTACTATAACTAGTTTTATAAATATTCAGATCTTGGTGCAATAAGTTACACTCTTGGGCAAAAAGGGCATGAATACAAAATTTATTATGATTCTACATATTAAATTCAGTAATACGGAAGTAATATGAATTCATCTTAAAAGGACTTAATCGCCATGGCAACCTAGAATCATTACGTATCATGGTATATCATTGAATCAATTATGTATTATAGGGTTTTTAAATAGAATGAAAAAAACTTTTATTAATGTCTTTTATGTTTTAATTTGATTTTCATAGCATTTGAAGTGATACATACTTTATTTTCAATACCGAACATAGTAAAACAATCTCAATAACATATAACAATTACACAGCAATACAAACTATATTAATACAAGTTAGAGTTCAGACAGATGGGCAGACAAATCGAATCCATAAAGACTTTCAACTATGTTGGAAATTGTTAAAAGCACATAAATAGGTCGGAATTTGACTTTTAGAAATTTATGTCAATAGACGGAAGCATACTTGAATACTTTCATACAACCCTGTATTTTACCTACTATCTTTATAGACATGCCACTATTTAGCTAATATTTAATTAAGATTAAAACATCCTTAAAACCAGTGAAATCACACTTCCAGAAATTATCATCCATAGATGGCCATGTATTTAATTCTTTGCGTGGACCTGTATATCATTTTATCTATATTCTCCAAACATATCTTAGTATACTAAATGTAGTTCAGTGTAAAAATGCATAACTCATTTAAAAATCACCTTTAAGCTACTTTCATTCATACTCAGTAAACCCTAAAGATTTCTTTTGTGTAACCCTGTATATGATCTACAGCATTTATGCACACAACGTAATATGGAAAAATTTAGTTAAACTTAAAAACTCAAACACAACTAAAAATGCACTTCCAGCAATACCCTTACGATTTCTTTTGTGTAGCCCTGTATATGATCTACAGCCTTTATACACACAACGTAACATGGAAATATTTAATTAAACTTAAAAACTCATATCGCAACTAAAAATGCACCTCTAGCAATCATTGCTAATGTACAGTATTTCCAATAAGGTAAAGTATCCGAAATCTTTTGTGTGTCCCTGTAAACACTATGCACTTTCTATGACACAGGAAGTAATTTTTTGTAAACCTCTGCAATAAAGTATGTATCACTTCAAATGCTATGAAAATCAAATTAAAACATAAAAGACATTAATAAAAGTTTTCTTCATTCTATTTAAAAATCCTATAATACATAATTGATTCAATGATATACCATGATAGGCAATGATTCTAGGCTGCCATGGCGATTAAGTCCTTTTAAGATGGATTCATATTACTTCCGTATTACTGAATTTAATATATGGAATTACAGTAAATTTTGTATTCATGCCTTTTTGCCCAAGAGTGTAACACTTATTGCACCAAGATCTGAATATTTATAAAACTAGTTAATACTATGCACGCACCTCATTTGCCACATTTGATATTGCAATTTCTAACTTATTTAGGATATATAGTAGGCTTATCCTTACAAATATGATACAAATAAGCAAAAATTCAGTGACTTTTACTGGAACTGTATATACACAGTTCCTGTAAAATTCTCTGAATTTTTTAAATGTTTCTAAAATTTGTTAAACTCAAAAGTGGAAGTTCTCCTTTACAATGAAGATAGTTCCCAATGGTATTGATCAACAGCAAAAAAAATCAAAATTTTTAGGATTGGCATTTTCAAAAAAAAAAAATGTTTTTGAAAAAAAAATTTTTTTTTCAAAAGGTTGCCACAAGAAAAGTTGAATACATTTTTCAAAATTGGGTATGTCATTTTAAATAGAAGAATATTATCTTTAAAATAAAATAAACCGCAACAAAATATCTTGCACCGTTCTAGAGATAGAGCACTTTAAAATTTTTATCGAAAATGGCGAATATGAAATGGTGCCCGGGATGCCATCTTTGGCGGCCTGTATCTCGGGTCAGGAATTTTTTTGGGCAAAACCAAAATATACAAGTATCTTATTTTTTATTGAATTTTAACATATGTTCAATTCAAAAACTTCTGAGACTATGAAGGTAAGATTTTTTCTTTGGCTGCCTGAATTGACATGGATCATACCATATATATATATATTTTTTTTTTCTCAAATTTCACATGCATGTTATTTTGCAGCATACGAGAATGAAATTTCTTAAAATTAAAATTCCTTCATTAAGAATCTTGATTTTCTAAGTGTAGTTGTTTTAAGGTATTTTAATAAGTAATAAAAGAACTCATATTATTTCATTTAAGTGAGTTGAATTTGTTGCATAACATGGGATCTTATCTCTTGTGTTTACAGAAGTACTGTCCACTTAGCGATTTTTCAGATTCCGTAGTACAGTCAACTCTGTGAAATCCGCACAGTTAGGGACCAAAGGTTTTGTGGATTATACATTTTTGCAGATTATAGATCATCCTTTGTTTACATTTTATTTTTTAAAGTCTGGCTATAAATTAGGAACAACTGTACAAAAATTATAATTACGATGGAAAAGAAAAACATAGTGCAACATTGGTTTAGTATATTTAATAACTAAGTTAATTAAAAGAAAAATTATAAACAATACAAATTTTACTGATTTTTTTTTTTTTTTTTTTTTTTTTTTTTTAAGTGACAAGAAAATGATAGTTTCAGTTTTGGTTTATTGTCAATATTTTTTTTCTTTAGTCTATGAACACTCATTATTTCTTGCTCAAGATACAATTTTGTTGCTCATGGAAATTTAAATGTTTATATCTAATTTACACTTAAATATTTATTCTTTGGAAAATTGATAACTCATGAAAAAAACAGAAACCAAATTTAACTTTATGAGTTTAACTGAATAACAAATGTCATTGTTTACATTCCAATGGGTAGTGCAGATAATAGACATTTGCGGATTATACATCGGCAGATTTCACAGAGTTGACTTATTGATCTGTTTTGAACATTTTTTATGTTCAAAGGTAATATCAAATCTCAGTTGTATATTAAACAATATAATGACAAAATTGTTATGTTCAAAGGTATATCAAATCTCTTCCGATTTGAGTTGTATATTAGGTAATATAATTAGGGCAAAATGAACTCAATAGCAGTAACAATGCTGCAGGCCTGTCTGTTATTAGCTTTTATAGAATTTGTGTAAATTTTTATACAATAGTATCATCATGCAACTGTGCGTGCCACACACATTTAAAAAGCAGGTAGATTTTAGTTGTAAAAGTACTCAATGTTAGACAATATAATTAAGACAAATTCATAACTGAAGAAAGTTTTTAGTAATACAGTAGAAGATCTTTATAACGCAAACCTAAAAACGCAAGGTTGTGCGTTATATAGAATTTTGCGTTATATGGATCACATCATTAAATTCACCTTGTAAACATAGCCAAATATGTCTGAAACACATCAAAATACATTAGAATATCTTTATACTGCAATCCTTGTTACCAAGAGTTATCCAAATTATAAATTTTTGCATAATATAGGTCAGACATTGTTAAATTTACTTTATAAACATGATCCAAATATAACTGACACAACCATCCCTTATATTAGACATTTTCAGAAATGTTTATTGTAATAATAGCATTTTTTCACTAAAAAGGTCTTAAATTAGAAGATAAAGTTGAACTAATGTATCAAATTTAGTCCTCTAGAGAGTAGCAATATTTTACAATGTGAAAGTGCAGGTGCTTTTTAACTGCAAAAATCATTGTTTACATCTGAGAAGTTGTGCGTTATATGGAGAATTGCGTTATATAGAATTGCGTTATAAAGATCCTCTACTGTAATAAATTTATAAAGATTGTATGCTTAAACATTTACAAATTAAAACAAGTGGGTAAGTTGCAGGGTTGGCAGGTTTTTGACAGTTTAAACTAGGGATTGACCGAAGCAGCAATTTTGCCGAAGACCGAAGCTTCGGTCAAAGTGTACAACGAATACTTAAAAATTTTTAATATACATTTTTTCATATATTAGCTTTTTTAATAAACTTTAATTAAAATTAAATTCTTAGTAATTTAATTCAGTTACATTTTTATTCTTAAATCTAATTTCACCAAAAAAATTTAATGACTACTTTCTACTCACAAATTCATTAACCCATCACTTATATTTTATTATTTTATCACTAGTCAATACCCAAAATAACCTATGAAAGTATTAAACTATACAGGCTATTATTAAGGGTAAAGATTGTTAGAAAAACTAAAGTTCATTCAAATAAAAAGAAACAATATTGTCATTAAGCTGATTTACTGATTGTCTAATTATAAACGTATTTAATAGGAATGTTCTGAAATACAAAAGGTAGGGTAGATGTGCCAGTAGTAATGGACACCCCTTGATGTTTTTGGTTCATAAAAAAATAACTAATAAATATTTAGCTTTAATTATTCTTTTTATAATTCCCCCTTGTATGTTTTATAAAACTATGTTATTGTTGACACTTTTAATCAAACCAATCAGGAAGCAGAAAATAATGTTTCAAAGTTTTGCTGTTTTTCTGTGAAAATCTTAATGAACAGGTTAAGAGCTGGCTTCGTTTAATTAATTTATATATTATTTATTTTCTTGCAAAATTTGAATGTTTTTGTTTGAGTAGCAATAGAAAATTTTGAATTTTATATACTAATGGCTATTTATAAAATTTCATTTCTTTTTAAGGTTTTAAGAGGGGGTGTCCATTACTGGGATGGTTAATTAGTCATTTTCCAGTAATGGACACCCCATGTAGACATTGCTAAAAATGCAATTTTAGTAATGTTTATAGTGCATAAAATACTTTGGCTTAACTGCAAACCTAAATAATCAAATTTAATTTTTAAATTATACTTACCAAAATGTAATAACACCAAAACTTTTATAAATAGCTGCTTTTAAGTTATTTTATGTGATTAATAAAATTTCAATATTTTATTATTATTTTTTTTTTATGTAGTACATTATATACCTCACATATTTTATAATCTGGCAATCAAACCAGCCAGGAAGCAGAAAATACTGTTTAAGAGCACAGTCAAAGAGGGGTTCATAGGGCTTAATCCCTCTCCATTTAAATAAAAACAATTAAGTTACAGAAGCTATTAAAAATCCATTTTCTGTCTTAAATGTTTCCTTATAAAAAATAAATAAATAAATAAATGTACTACTATTAATGAAAGTTATCTAATGAAAGTCCTAAACATCAGTTCTACAGTTTTATTTTGAAATTATTTTATTTAGTATTTAAAATATTCAACTCACAATATCATTTCTTTCATATTTGTAATATTGATTATTATAAATGATAGGATCAAGTAATCTCTGGAAGATTGTTAAAATTAGTGACACAAAACTAAACATTAATATTCCAAAACTTTTTTTTTTTTTTTTACCTTTTAAATCCACCACTGTTTCAATAATTTGATAGCTGTAATTGTCTGATATTTAGTATTTTAAACTATTCATCTAAAATAATTAAAACCTCGATCTTTTGATAATTACAATAATTGATGCAAACAGTAAATGATTATCACAAATATTTTATTAATTACTGGTATCCTAATTGTTAAATTTATTTAAAAATAACTATTTTGTTTCATTAGTAGGTATTCATTAAATTCTGGTTCTAAATACAGTCATAAAAACAATTATATTTATTACTTTTTATGGGGTGTCCATTACTGGAACAGAAGGTGTCCACTACTGGGCCAGAGGGTGTCCATTACTGGGCTTTTGGGTGTTTTGATATATTTCTGTTATTTAAAATTAAATTTCTATTCATATGGGGAAATGAGGCTATAAAAATGGTTAAATATTGTTAATAGATTAATATAATATTGAAAAACTGGAATATAATAATTATAACTATTAATAAAAAAATAATTTTTAAAGAAATTCCTTAAGGGTGTCCATTACTGGCACATCTACCCTATATCAATTTATACATTTAACTATTTTCTGTCAAATTATTGATACATATTTATATTTTGATTAATAGTTTAACATTGTGGTGATGAAGATAACAAATTTGAGCAATTTTAATGGTTATAAAAGCTATAGGATAGACATAGGGGCATACTTATTTGGTACATTTTCTTTAACATACACCTTAGATATACAGACATGAAACCTGACGTACTTATTTGAGGTGTATGAAAGAAAATACACATTAAATAAATTTAAATTAAGAAAACTAAAGTAGAAATAATTAAAATTAAATTATAAGAGAAAGATGCCCACCTCCCTTACTTTTTTTTTCTCATCATAGATAGTTGTTTTGATTTCACCCCTATGTAGGCTATTTTAGGAAAGAAAAAGTTTTTTTTATATTAAAAATGTCCTTTGACTTGTTTATTGTAGTACAACTGAACTCTGAACTCATGCACATAATATTGAAACTCATCGTTTAGCCTATTCTACTTCTAATTAAAAGAGAATTCTTCTACTTCTAAGAAAATACTTACCCGCAATTATTCGGCCGAATACTTAAAAGTATTCGACCGAAGCCGAATATTCGGTTTACATGCTGAATACCGAATCGACTATTCAGTATTCGGTCAATCCCTAGTTTAAACTGCGGTTTAAACCGTCATGTCAAAAACCTCAAATACTTACAGTGATCTGTAATATTTCACGTTAAATGTCACAATTAGATGTAATATTTAAAAATCACTATTACTGTAATTGTATAATTAGTATATAGTATTAGTAATAATTACAGGGTTGGCAGGTTTTCGACATGTGTCAGTTTATGTTGGGTTTAAACTAGGGATTGACCGAATACCGAATAGTGGATTCGGTATTCGGTGGTTCGGCATGTAAACCGAATATTCGGCTTCGGCCGAATACTTAAAAGTATTCGGCCGAATAATTGTGGATAAGTATTTTTTTTAAAGTAAAAGAATTCTCTTTTACTTAGAAGTAAAATAGGCTAAACAATGAGTTTTAATATTATGTGCATGAGTTCAGAGTTCAGCTGCACTACAAAAAACCAAGTCAAAGGCCATTTTTAATTTAAAAAAAAACTTTTTCCTTTCTAAAATAGTCTACATAGCGGTGAAATCAAAACAACTGTCTACAATAGAGAAAAAAAAAAATAAGGAAGATGGGCATCTTTCCCTTATCATTTAATTTTAATTATTTCTACATTAGTTTTCTTAATTTAAATTTGTTTAATGTGTATTTTCTTTAATATGCACATCAAATAAGTATATCAGAGTTCATCTCTGTATATGTAAGGTGTATATTAAAGAAAATACACACGTCAAATAAGTATGCCCCTATTCCTATCCTATAGCTTTTATAATCATTAAATTAAAATCACTCAAATTTGTTATCTTCATAACCACAATGTTAAAATATTAATCAAAATATAAATATGTATCAGTAATTTGACAGAAAATATAGTTAAATGTACATATTGATATAATACCTTTTGTATTTGAAAACATTCCTATTCAATATGTTTATAATTAGACTTAGACAATCAGTAAATCAGCTTTGACAACATTGTTTCTTTTCATTTGAATGAACTTTTGTTTTTCTGACAATTCTTATCCTTAAGACCAATGTCAGACGGGCATCTTTTTTGCTTAAGTATTATCCATTCACAATGCTGTAGTATTCTGAATGGATAATACTTAAGCAAAAAAGCAGCAAATAAGACGCCCGTCTGACATTGGTCTAATAATAGCCTGTATAGTTTAATATTTTCATAGGTTCTTTAGGGTATTGACTAGGGATAAAATAATAAAAAATAAGTGATGGGTTAATGAATTTGTGTTTGGTAAAAAGTCATTAAATTTTTTTTGTGTAAATTAGATTTAAGAATAAAAATGTAACTGAATTAAATTATTAAGAATTTAATGTTAATTAAAATTTATTAAAAAGCTAATATATGCAAAAATGTGTATTGTAAATTTTTAAGTATTCGGTTGCCGAATACCGAATATTCGGTGTACACTTTGACCGAAGCTTCGGTATTCGGCAAATTTGCTGCTTCGGTCAATCCCTAGTTTAAACCATAGTTTAAACCGTCATGTCAAAAACCTAAAATACTAAATTGATCTGTAGTAAAAATTCAAATTAAATGTCATGTCACACATGACAACATTGCATGTAATATTTTAAATTCACTCTTACTGTATATCAGTAATTAGTACATAGTAAAGTATATATTGTTAAGTACAACTTTTTAACAAGGTAAAATTTTATATAATTTTTTTTTTTTTTTTGTAAAATTGTGTTTTTCTAAAAAGTAGACATTAAGCTCACCTGAGTTGTACATTTTTTCTCTTACTTAAAATCGTTTTAATTCCGCTTACTTTTGAGAGCTTAAAGCATTAGCTAGCTTTTTTGGCAGATTCCCAAAATAGCCGAGACACCCCATTTGGCGACTTTTCTGACAAGCGCCAACTACCCCACATGCGCCAATCTAAAATGCGGCAACCTGAAAACTAACGTGATTGGTCCACTTTCCTGAATGCTTCCAGACTGTTTTTTACTACGTCATCACCCAGGAATCATGGGAAATATAACATTTATAAATAACAACGTATTAGAAAACACAGGAAAGCTGATTTTTATGAGATTCAAAATAAAACAAATGATTTCAACATAAGTTTATTGAAAATGTGAAATTTTTAAAGTACCTTTCTAAATCAGAGTAATGATATAATGATTAAAATTTTCATTTCTCAACAACTTTTAGAAAAAATCATGGGGTCATTTAATATTGAAAGTACGTGCCTATATTATAGTAAACATTGAACAATTAATTTCTAATTTAAAGAAGTATGAACGCTTCGCGTTCATAAAAAAATATTTATCACTGAATACAGCAACCTAGTTCTGCAGCAATCTGAAAAACGCAGGAAACTCGTTAAAGCGGCAATCAGCGTACATGTATGAACGCTTCGCGTTCATTAACCGAAAAAAAACATCACTGTCACCAGCAGTTCTCGGTGTGCAGCAATCTCAAAATTCAGCAGTTCTCGCTACCAGCAATCTCAAAATTCAGCAGTTCTCAATGCGTAGCAATATCAAAATTCAGCACTTCACGTTGCGTAGCAATATCAAAATTCAGCAGTTCACGTTGCGTAGCAATATCAAAATGTACAAAACTTATAAGGTCAGCATACATGAGAAATATACAATAAACGGCTAATATAAAACACTATACTAAAAAATACATAAAATTATTAACATACCTTAACAAACATCTCCTTTCTTGAAAACCAACTCTATAAAAGGTTGAATTGCCATAATTTCGTAAATTTCTAGTCGTCGATAAACTTCATTTAACTTTCCAGCAAAAAAAAAAAATGAACAAATACTCACAATTTCAAACTAAATTACACAGGTACTTTAACTTTCAAATTTTACAACTAAAAACAGCAAAATATATTAACAATAAAATACTCTAGCCTTACCGTCATTTAATTTTATAATTACAAAACGTCTGTCTTCTACACCTCGTCACGCAACTCGTTGTACACGAATTACAAAACATGCGGAGTTGAGTTGTCAAAGGTAGATGTAGCCATCCAATACACAAGAAATCAACCAATCCAAATTCAAGATAACACAACTGAAGGCGTGGAAAGAATTTATGAAACGAACTGGTAACAACAAAGATCCATTTATCGCCTCGCCAAATTGAACGATGCCAAGTGTCTCGGCTGTTTTGCGATTCAGCCGCTTTTTTTTATGGGAAAAAAAAACTTAGAAAAGTGCAGATTTTTTTGTATATATAACAAGATAATGTGCATCAATGTTATTCTAGTCTAGGCAATAACTATTCCATTCAAAATTGAAATTGGGTTATAAATTTTAAACATTTCAAAATAAGAGAAGTAATTAAAAAAAAAAAAAGCTTAAAGTCAAAATCTTTTTAAAACGTGCTTTCTTTCAATGTATAAAAATGTTTTCGATTTTAAAACTGAAGAAAATTGGCTCGGTCATCTAAAAGAAAATTCCTTTAAGCCCATATTGAAAAAGTGCATAATAGAAGGGATCAAATCATGAAACCATACCATTGTTTGGCTTATACTTTGCATCCCAACCATCAGGGGTAAGGGTTGACTGCTGTATCAGTTGATTCAGCTCGCGCTTGAGCTACAGAGAGAATTTATGGATGCTTACCCATACTGATTGTGTATAAAGCTATAGAATCCGCTTTCCCGTCTTCTTATTTCAGTGCTATAGGGAGGACTCCATTGCTTGGTGGAAAGGTATCATTAAATGCAACAGCTTTTTGAGCCTGCTTCAAAACTTGCTCATCTAGCAATGCTTTTGCTATCAAGTCCTACTAGCTCAGCATCAATTAAGAGACAGACTATTTTCTAACCCTTCATACACTCTAAATTCAATAATAAATGTGCTAAACATGTGGTGTGCTGCAGCATGCTGCGGGGTTAAATTGATCTGGATTATTTAATTGTACAAAATTATTTTCTCCTGGTTGAAAAATCAAAAAAAAAAATTTTATTGCAAAAAATATATTTTTTAAATTATTAAATTTCAATAAAAGATCACATAAATCATTGACTTATTTAATGATTACCTATTGTTAAAATGTTTTAGCGTGTTCCATGTATTTGGCAGTTTTCGACAGTTTAAACCAGTTTATGACAGTTTTCGATGGTTTAAACCAGTTTATGACAGTTTAAACCAGTTTTTGACGCTTGTCATGTCAAAAACCCAACCCTGGTAAGTTGCACAGAGGGTTTCGTTTAATATTCCTTTCAAAACACTATCCATTAATTCATAAATCCAATTGTTAATTATTAAATTCTTAATTGTTAAATTTGTAATTATTAAATTCTTAGGCACAGATGTCGTATACGCATATTGGATCGATTTTTTTCTGACGCCAATGTCATATACACACCGGATACTTAACTGGCGTCAAAGTGTCGTTATTTTGCTTGATATGGTAACACGGATATAGATGATACAGTAACGAGTTTTCACCAAATTGGTGTCGGAAAAAAATCGCGCCAATATTATATATTATATATGTAGTATATGACATTCTGTGCCATATATGATTGTCATGATATATATTAATGGATATATATCTTGATATATATCCGATATTTATTTTCAAAATATCAAGGTTTTTGATATTTTCATACATTTGATGTTTATTTTCAAAGTATCACATTTCTTGATATTTTCAAATTTTTTTTATATCTGTTTAATTTCAAAATATTTTCAGCCAAAAGAAATGTAAATGTTCAACTGTTATTGAAAATTAGCCCATCTGTAAATAAATAACTAAAAAGAATAGCAATAGCTCACAAAATACTCCCTGCCCTCTAAAAACTATTTTTCAATTTCTACTATTAGTTCACACTCTCCCTATATTTATTTATTTATATATCTTGTTCAAATTTTCAATCGTTAATAAAATACCTATTATTCATCCAGTTGAAATAAGTTTTTTTTAAACTTCTACTGGATGACAATTGATGTTAAAACAGTTTTTTCAAATATTAATTCATTAATTAAATTTTAATTTTATTTTTACATGGGAGACAAAATGGCAGCCTTTGGTTATTGAAGCATTTAATGCATCTTCATATGTATAAGGGGGGGTTGCCATAGAAGGGACCCTGTTCTGTCGCCAAATACCGCCAAGTTTGTCGTCAACTTGGCGAATATTGCCAAATTTGGCGACAAAAATGAGTTGCCAAAGTGATGCCAACTTGGCGATATCTCTTATAATTCGCCAAATTCCCATAGACTTCCATTGTAAACCTACTTGCTTATAGAAAATCAACAAATTGAGATATTTTAATGCAACAAAAACTAATATTAGCTTAAGGGATTATATTAAATTTTTCTTTGATGACCTAAGTCAAACTTTAAAAACAAAATTTTTATATTAGTACTTGTTTGACTGTACCTGCAACTTTTCCATTCCTATCATGAGAAATTTGTCTTTGAACAATACCTGTAGTTTTCCCTGTCTCGATTCTATTTATAGGCTGCACTTGTGCAGCCTAAAGTGGCTGCCACTTGTGCAGCCAACTTGTGCATTATTACATTAAAAAACTTGTGCAGCCACTTGTGAGCCCCTTTGTCCCAAGTGGGGCAAAGGGGTTAATTGTTGATTGGATTTTAGCAAAAAATCACAATTTTCTAAGCTTTATGTTTGAAACTGAATACTTAAATGTTGAACCAATAATTTGATTTGAAATTTTTAATTTGAACAGCCCATGAAAGATAATTTAACTAACCAATTGTTTACAAGTTCTCCTTCAACATCTGCATTAGATAATTCAATAAGTTTAATGCATTGAAAAGTGGGAAGGGTTGAGTTCGGGGCCCTGAAGCCATCAGACGACCGTTGTGGCTTTGAGCTTTAATCATTTTATTCTGTTATGAATTTTTTTATTTTATACTAAAAATCTGTGCTCATAAAAATGCACAAACTAATTGCAATTAAAACTTATCTCAGGATAGAAAAAACTCATGTTTTAATGAACAATTCTAAGCGTCTAATTTGGAGTCAAGGGTGGTAATTTTAGGACTTTAAAATGAAATATTTTATTGCAAAATACAAATAATGATGGCTATTCTCTAATCCTGATCATCCCATTATAAATTCTCATTTCGGAAGCAGCGAGCTTTTACATTGTACCTTCCTTTTAAATAGCATTAATGCTCTCATATACCTTCCTAAAATCTGTTGAACAAAATAAAATATTCAATACAAGAATATCACATTAAAAAAGTAGTAAGGTACTGTTAGGGAATGAAAGAGCAGGCAAAAGTAAATCTGTGTTCAAATTCTTCAATAGAAAAAAAATAAACTTTATTTTGTAATTCAAAATTTGTTGTTTAAAAAAATATTTTTTAAAACTTTAAACTGTGTTAGTGAAAAAGCAACTTTTGAACTGTACAGAAAATTGTGGGAACAGATGTCATACATTCCCGGGGCCACCATCTTGGAATTTTTTTTGGCATGAAAACCCCATTTCCGCAAAGTAGTAAATGTCGCCAAACACCAGGTTTATATGCATGTTAGGCTTAACGAAAATTAAACGTAAATAATAAAACTCGCTAAAGTGGCAATCCGTAATCGTTGTATGAGCGCTACGCGCTCATTAACTGAAAAAAAAAAATCACTTGATTCAGCATTTCTTGCTGTGTAGCATTCTTAAAATTCAGCAGTTCTCGGTGTGTAGCCATCTCAAAATGTAAAAAACTCGAAAGGCAAACAAATATACATAAAATTATCAATATACCTTAACAGACATCTGCTTTCTTCAAAACCCAAGCACAAAATACTGTCATAGCATCACCGTCATTTTCAAAAATAGGCTTATGAATATGCATTGACACTCTGTAAGCAAACCTCCTTTTTTCGTCAAAATTTTCTCAAATTTCTTAATTACTTCAGCAAGAGCGTTTAAATGGACTACAAAAACTATAGTCAATCAAATAAATCCAATAAATTTAACATAAAAACAAAAAGACAGAACAATAGAACATGAAATCAAACCACATCCACAATATCCTAGCCAAAAATGACCTTCTTAGGGGTTGCCAGAATACGACAAGCCAAACACACACGTCACACGGGTTCCACATATCGATAAACATCGCCAACATAAAATCGCCTAGAAATCTCAAAACATCTAAGATGGGGGCCATCCGGGAATATAACACATGTAAGCCAAATTGTGTTTCCAATTATTTGATCATCAAGTTTGTAAGAAAAAAATAAAATAAGACATTTTAAATATTGTTTTATGTTTTCATTCTAAATGTAATACAGGACTGCCAACTACTACGCAATAGGCAAGGTTACTCCGCTTTAGCTTTTCAACTACGCACTACGCTACTCTTACTTCAAATTACGCTTTTCCGCTTTTGTTTATTATCAGCGTACTGTGATTACGCAATCCTTAAACACCGATCGCGGTTACAGAGGAAGTAGGTTGATATTCTTTTTTCCTCCTAGAGAACGGTGATGCGAAGTGCGTGCGCATATCAATACGGCGCTGTGATTGGATTCGTTTTGTTATGTTGTAAAAGCTTTACATAACATTCCCCCTTCTTAAATTTACATAAATTTAATTTTGTATATTTTGTTTATTTTAATAAACTACTTCAATTTACGATCTTTCAATTTGACAGCAAATTTTACTAAGTTTTTAAATATTAAAACTCTAAAATCTTTATTTTTAATTATTTTATTTTGGAATAACATTTATTGAATTCTAATATTTTTTCTCATTGCTCTGGTAAAATTTCAGCTCAATTGAATTTCAACTTTACCAGATAAGTACGAAAATATATTCGAATCTTTTCTCTCTTTTAAAAGACGCACACTCTTGCATTTTGACGGCCATGTTTTTTCTTTTCTAACAGCTCTTCTTGAGATGGCTTGGGAATGCGAGAGAGTTATTGAACTCCCGAGTTTAGGAATTCGTAGGGGAGAACGGGGATTGGACGTCTTTTCCCAACTGCTGAAAATCGTCTTGGAAAATCATTTTTGAGGGAGTTGAATTCGAAATCCCGTGACATATAGACGTATCCCATCTTTTCTCTTCACCGTAGGGCGTGGGCCCCGGCGAGCGTAACAAATAACGTTGTGGATTAATTCAATTTCGCTTTAATTTCTTTGAGTGTTGCGCAATATAAAAATAACAATAAAGAATGATCAGAGTGTAACATTGTATATCCTAAAGTTTTTTTTTAGAAGCACTCCGATTCTTAATTTCTTAATGAGCGCGTCGTTTAACTGCAATGATTGTTTCCTTGGATTCCAGGCGGAGCGCACAGATAAACTGCACTGTCTTCTCATTGTAGTTATTTTAATGGATTCAACGCATCCTTACTTTAAAATGGTTTGGTTGGATGAAGAATAATCATTTGATTTTACCGTGGTGGCAATTATTTCGTCAGAGTTATGACAATTGCCATATTTTGAATCATGTCTCCCCTTCTCTAAAAAACTGCCTTATCTGACTCAGCGTATCTTAACCTTCAAGTGAGATAATCAGATGTCCATCCTCTTTAAAAGCTCACCATTATACCTATCTGACTCATCATCCATTGGATTGCTATAATCATCGTATAGAATTTCTGTTTGACATCGTACTTGAAAGGTCATATTATGGAAATGAACAATTAGTAACTCGAATTTTTGATTTTAAATTATTTGGATAATGAAACTATTAACGGTGAAACAGTATTTGAACTATCCGAGAACTTTTGGGAACTAACGTTAAAATAAAAATATAATATATCTGGAATGTATCATCAACCCCCTTTAATTAAAATATCTATGTTATTTAAAATCAAGTAGCTGTCAAGAGAATTTCAAGAATAATAGTGATTGTATCTTACATTTATGCCTTTAGTTGATATTTAAAAGATCCGGATCTAAAAGTGTTTATAATATAATTAATGTGTTTGCTCATAATAAATTTAATTGTGCAATTTACAGTCTTTTTCTTTGAGTGTGTAAGTATCATTTTATCTTCACGGGGTGAGTAATAATAGTTTTCCTTGTTATATTTAAGGTTTTCCTTGTTACATTTAAGGTTTTCCTTTTCAGTTTCAATTTAATCTAGTTACGACGCGTACCACTTTGCCACTATACATGACGTCCGTAGTGTGGTTCTGGGAGATGTGAATTGTATTTATTTTGGTTCAATTAGAATTTTTCAATTGAATGTTTGCTCCAATTTACATACCCCAGAGTCACATTACATTCATGGTGCCCTGACGTTAGCGAAACGCTCTTGGGTTTACTGCATAGTTGTTTTTAACTTTTTTTTAAATTCTTCTCTCTCGTAAGCATTTACAATGACGTAATACTTTAGCGATTTCGCTTTCAAACTTATGACATTTAAAACTTTTTGCATATTTTTTCTCTCTCTTATAACCTTCTATAAATAAATTATTAAATAAATTTTTTATAAACAGATTACTTTTAAAATATTCTTATAATGCTTTATTATGATTCCTTTTGCAATTAACTTCTTAAAAATTACGTTTTTCAAGTACATAAACATTAAAAATTTTAATTACTTCAACATTTTTTAAATCTCTACGTTTTCTCTCATGTGCAGATATTATTTTGATTTTGGATATATTCAAATATAATACTTATATTCATTTTGAAAGAAAAATGTTTTCTTTTATATTATGTGTGCCTTTTTCTGATTGAACAATATTTTTATCTTCAAGGACATGGTATAGAATGTCATTATTTTAATATCTTTATGAAGTTCAAATTTTATGTTTATTTGATATACAAAAAGAAAACATTTTGATAAATACTTCATTTAAAATTGAGATATACAATTTTATAGTTTTGAAATTTTTATTAGGTTTTCTTTTAAAGAATTTATTTAACAGTGTTATAATGTTTTTATAAAAATTAAAAGTGATGTTATTTATAAATATATAATGACATTTTTTAATATTATGAAATCTAAATAATTTTATGCTATAATGCATTAATAAAATTTTAAATTAATTATATAAAAATTTAATATCAATGATTTATTATATTTAAATATTATAAAGTTTGGCAAGTTTATGTCATACAATTGTGATTTATACTTATTATTGTTGAATTATTTTTAAGAAACGCATAAATTTTGGCTCAAATATTTTTTATTCAATTGCAATGCATTTTTTTTATGATTATCAAGATTCTAAATTTTTATTCATTATTAACTTTCATATCTCATTGGAATATTAAGTAGTATTACATGTACATATCATGCAGTGACTATCAGAGTTCATCAGCGCAATGTGAACTCTATTACTTGCTGTCTGATACAGCATCTTAATGCCACTCTTCACACATTTTTTTTTATTATTACTGTCATTTTTGGATGTTTTCATTGTGGGTCAATTTAGTCGATTGGTATCGGCATTCCATGCACTGCGGGCAGCGCAACAGTGTGCTAGGCGTACATGGTACATTGTGGTTTACTGGTACTATTTGCTGAGTTGTTCTACTTGACATTCACCTAGAATTGGTTTTTAAATATATATAATAATATTCCTCACATAAAACTTAGAAATAATTACCTTTCAATTTTATCAAAATAATAATAATAATAACTAGCTGTTTAACCCGTTCTACGCACTGGAGTTCATGAATTTTATTCTAAAACCTAAATTAACAATAAAAAACAGTACAACCAAACTAAAGTTTATGAATATAAAAATGTGTTATGTCTATTAAAAATCAGTAAATACAAAACCAATATGAAATAATTATGTACACAAAAAATCAGTTATGTATTAAAAAATAAATAAAAGTAAGTATTTACACAACTGAATTAAAGTTTGGGAATATAAAAATCAGTTATAAAGTCAATATTTACACAACCAAACAAAAATTTGTAAGAAAAAATGAAATTTACACTGTGACTGCAAAAAAATGGAAAAAATTATTTTAAAATGTAAAATCTTTGCACTATTTTCCACATCACCAATGAGGTAAATTGCAGTAGACTCGTTTTTTTTTAGTGAGTATTTACACAACCAAATTAAAGTTTAGGAAATCAGTTATGAAGTCAATATTTACACAACTAAAGAAAGAATTGTAAGAAAGAATGGGATGTACATCGTCACTGTAAAGAAATTGAAAAAAATTCTTTTAAAATGAAAAATCTTTGCATTGTTTTCCACGTCATCCATGAGGTAAAGTGAAGTAGACCCATTTTTGTTTCTTTGTTTTTTACAATAAAGCAAAATAGTTGCGACTTAAAATAAAACTTCACGGAAGACAATGTTTTGTGTAAGTACCTTATCAGACTGTGACAAAAGTTTTCCTTGTTTTGGTCCGTCCTTGACCCAAACACGTACACATCCTCTAGATGTTGCTCTTGAAAAGGCTACATATAACATCTATGTGAGAAAACTGGATAGGGCAAATAGATTCCAAACTTTGACAAAAAGATTTATTGATAGTCATAGCAAAGGCGAGCCTAAGTAGAAACTGATGGTAACTGAGTGGAAACTGGAAAGGTAAACTGGTATCCGACGGAGTAAACAGGATCCTCGGTATGAAAACATGGGTGCCTCTCTTATGTCCTGTGAAAACTTCTGCATCTATAAAATTTTGCGACAACCTTTTGACTATTAAACAAAATTCCATTACAGACACCACTGGGCAGATTCATATTCCTAAGCAACTTTAAGATTTAACTGAAGTGGTGGCATTCCAGAAGGTGTTAAACTATTGATGAAATCCCTCTGCAAATTGTTTTGTTCTTCTTCATCATCACAAAGTATTGTATTAGCACTAAAATAAGACTTGACTTCGTCAGGTACTTTTTATAAAACCTCCTCATTCAATCTCAAAGAATCCTCATTCTTGAGACACAAAATGGCTTTTTCCGAAAGATGATCAAGATCAATTTCAGACAAATCGAAAATATCATAAAAAAAACGCACTGTTATATGACCTTATGTGTTCGTTAAAGTGAGCTGACGATCTATCACTGCCATCTATAAGTTGTCTCATTTGATCTGGATATGGTTGAAGAGGTTTCAAAATTGCATTGTCGTTGTGACAACAGTGAGTATAAATTCCTCTTGTATTCTCCTCTGCATTGAAAAACAAGTGGGTAAGTGTGATCACAGATCGCACAGAGGGTTTCGTTTAATATTCCTTTCAAAACCCTTTATCCTTTTGCGAAATCTGTTAGTTCCACATTTTGCAACCAGGGGTGCACTCTATTCTGCACAAAACTCTATCCGAACGAAACTCCGTTTTACAACCTATCCGTAGGTATATTAGTCAAGGGGATCGGGTCTATAGCATCCGAGATAGGTAGGCGCCACCTGGCAGTAAAAAGTGGAACTGAAATATGTAAGACTATGAGCATAATATGAAAGAGGGGTCAAAGTGGTGTCGGCAAGAGTTAGAAAACTACCCATCGGGTGCAATGGGGGGAGGTTAGAAAAATTGCTTAAAATACACAAGTTAGAACCCGGTGGGTAAATAATATAAGACTTTTTGAAAATTTTATGATTTTTCATGTGATTGCAAGTGTTCTGCTATATGTATGCAAAATTTCAAGTCTTCAACTTAAATAGGGGGTCAGTTAGAAAACAAAAAACTTAAAATACACAAGTTAGAGCCCAGAAAGTTAAATATAAGACTTTTTCAAAATTTTATGATTTGTCGTTTGATGTGAGGTGTTCAGCTATAAGTATGCGAAATTTCAAGTCTTAAACTTAATTAGGGCTCAGTTAGAACAAAAGATTAAAATAAACAAGTTGGAGCCCAGAGGATTAAACATAAGACTTTTTCAAAATTTTATGGTTTGTCGTTTGATGTGAGGTGTTCAAATATAACTATGCAAAATTTCAAGTCTTAAACTTTATTAGGGGCTCAGTTAGTGCAAAAAGATTAAAATGCACATGTTAGAGCCCAGAGGGTTAAATATAAGACTTTTTCAAAATTTTATGATTTGTCGTTTGATGTGAGGTGTTCAGCTATAAGTATGCAAAATTTCAAGTCTTAAACTTAATTAGGGGCTCAGTTAGAACAAAAAGATTAAAATACACAGGTTGGAGTCCAGAGGGTTAAATATAAGATTTTTTCAAAATTTTAGGATTTGTCGTTTCATGTGAGGTGTTTAGATATATAAGTATGCAAAATTTCAAGTCTTAAACTCAATTAGTGCTCAGTTAGAGCAAAAAGATTAAAATACACAAGTTAGAGCCCAGAGGGTTAAATATAAGGCTTTTTCAAATTTTTTGCCCCAATCGTTCATGGGCATCCTACCAGCAACTCCTGTGCAAAATTTTGTAGCCCTGTGCCCTTTGGTTTCCGAGTTTTTGTGGTTACAAACATACGCGCACAGATATTAATAGTATAGATAAGCATAATAATAAATTTATTACTCTTTTAAATGGCAAATAAGCTATTTAAAAAAAAAAAACAATCTGATTAGTAATTTGAGAATTATTAAATAAAGAAATTATTTATACCAATAAAATTCTATTATAAATATAATTTTATATGTTGCTAGACATGAAATTTATTCTCCAGTTAGGTTTTAGAAATTGATAAATATCTCATAGCATTCCCAATTCTCCAGTGATTTTTATGCCTCTTAAAATATTTATTTTTTTTTACATACTATAGCATTTAATTTACCCCCCCCCCCCACCCCCTATGTTTAAAGGTATCGTTGGTTATCTCTGATACTTTCACTGGTTAGAGCTGTCACCCAAGGTTTCTGTCAATTTTTCCTGTGCTTAGACTAGTGATGGGCGATAACGAGATGTTTTTCTCTATTGTATGGATATCTCGATATTTTTCGATTGTGTAAATTTTTTCTCGATGACTACAGTTTGCAAATTTCTTTTATAAATCATATATTATGCATTATATACGTCATACATTTATCAAGAATCGTCTGCGGGTGAACTGGAATGAGTCGGTGTTAATAAAGACTAGGTGACTTCGACCGCTAGCGGGCCCCTCCTTTAATCGGGGCCCCTAATTTATACGTAATCTTGTAATATGAAATAACGAACAGGTTACCCGCTATACACGGCACTGATGTATGATAGCAGGCGGGTGTGGTGTGCACACACTACAAAATCTTGTAAAAAATATAATATCGAAACGAATGAACGTCGGACCAGATCTCTTGGGGGAGGGGTCAAAGCGAGCGGAGGGGCACAGCAGCTGCATAATATGATTAAGTCGTCACAGGTCTTTAGGCCTTTCCAAACATATGTCACATGAGAAGTCATGATCTGAATTTATAGTCACATGATCTGAATTTATAAAAATGCCCTCCACGTGAGGGCAAAGGGGGGAGGGGTGCGGGAGGTGGATAACATAAGTAAGTGGTCATAAGCCTTTCCAACAATATGTCACATGAGAGGTCTCGGTTAAATTTAGAAAAACACCCCCGTTGGGGAAAAGTGGGGGGGGGGGCAGTCACCGGAGGTGCATTACATCAATAAGTAGTCACAGAACTTTCCAACGATATCTCACATGTGGGGTCTTGGCTAAATTTGGAAAAGTGTCCCCCGGAGGGGTGCAAAATGGGGGGATGGACACCAGAGGAGCATAACATCAATAAGTAGTCGCAGACCTTTCCAACGATATCTCACATGAGGGGTCTTGGCTAAATTTGAAAAAGTATCCCCCGGGAGGGGCAAATCGGGGGAGACTGTCACCGGAGGTGCATAACATGAATAAATAGTCACAGACCTTTCCAACGATATGTCACATGAGGGGTCTTGGCTAAATTTGGAAAAGTGCCGCCGGGGGGGGGGGGGGGGCAAGTGGTGGTGGGGACACCGTAGGTACATAACATCAATAAGTAGTCACAGACCTTTCCAACGATATTTCACACGAGGGGTCTTGACTAAATTTGAAAAAGTGTCCCCGGGGGGGGGGGGGGGGGGGGGGAGAGTGGGTGGGACTGTCACCGGAAGTGCATAACATCAATAAGTAATCACAGACCTTTTCAACGATATCTCACAAGAGGGGTGTTGACTAAATTTGGAAAAGTGTCCTCCGGGGGGGGGTGGCCACCGGAAGTGCATAGCATCAAGAAGTAGTCACAAACCTTTCCAACGATATGTCACATGAGGGGCCTTGGCTAAATTTGGAAAAGTGTCCTGAAATTTCATATATGGGTTATTCTCTGCAATAGTGCAAAAAGTGCTTCCCAGCCATATAAATGCTCTTAATTTTATTACATTTTTATTTATTTTTATTTTTATTAGAAGATCTAAACATAGTTTATTAGGGGCAGAAAGTAAAATTTAAAAATAAATAAATTTAGTATTTAAAAATATAATATATATCATGCAAACATCATTCCCTCACCTTTCCCCCACCTGTACTACCCAATTTTATTGCCTATTTCTTTCCATCCAGAAATAAAAATAATTAAAAATACCCTAAGCAAAATAAAGTTCTTATTTGATACATTACAAAAAATAATAAAAATATTAATTTTTACTATTATTATATAGTCTACTCAATCAATTATATGTTTCCCCATGTTAGACCATCATTCCCTCACACACTGCTATTATCTCAAATATCTACCACTAATGAGCAGTAGCAGTCTAGCATCCTTCACAGAGAAGAAGCTATTTTGAGCACTTGTCAGTCCAGCAACATAAATTGGTGGTGTAAGATTTTGTTAATTTTACAGAATTTTTTTTAGTCAGTATATCCGGAAGCGTTTTTATTAGCAGTCATTCCCTCACACAGAATATTAATTTTTATGTAAATATCAAAAATTTTAATTTTATCATACATTATATATTAAGTGTTTCTCTTAAAGGAAACAGTTTGGATTTCTTCATAATTTTGCATTTTCCCCCTACAACTAGTAAAAATGTCTTATTTCATCATTCCCTCACTTGTCATTCCCTCACATTTTTTATTTTATTTTTTCCACAAATTTTTATTTTATTTTTTTTTTGTTAAGTCAAATTTTTAAAACAATTTCTGTTGCTATTAAAATCTTCAATAATTGACTGATTTCTTACCATTTATCTAATTTTTAGGAAAATTTACATATGCATTATTCAAGTCAGACTGCTGGCCAAATTTGCAAGTATTGTAGAGAACAACCCATATTATAAATAATTAGCGCTCCATAAAAAAATCCGATCTAAAATGATAAAAGCGGAAAAAAACTACCCTCGCAGTGGGGACCAAATTGGGGAGGGGAGGAAGAAAGTCTCATAATATGAAAGAGTCATCCGAGAGCTTACCGGTGACATATCACATGACTGGTCCAAAAAAAGTTTGAAAATTGCTGCCCCTCCCTCCCACCGTGGGCCCACTCTTTCGCCCAGAATTCACACAGCCGCCACTTTAAAATTTTTATGTTCAATAAATAATATTTACCGGAAGACTGCATAAAAAACCCACATCTAAAGTGATATTTAAATTTATTATAGAAATCGGCTACGATTTTAAAAATTTGTTCGCCCCTTCCCCATCCCCCTTTGGGCGAAGAAAGGTTCATAGTATGAAAGAGTGATCAAAGGGCTTTTCGTTTATATGCCACAGGAAGGATTCGGTAAAATTTTTAAAATTGCACCCCGCATGAGTTCACTCTCACGTCCTCCTCCCTCGAAATCACCCGACCCACCTTCCTCTTTGAAATTTTTATATTTAATAAATAATTTTTATCGGAGGGTTCCAGGTATGTGTCATCTTGGTAGGGCTAAAATAAGAGAAACTTTGAAAATTAGGGCTTCATTTCACAGCTCATTGTCATGCCTTTTTCTCTATCTTCTACTCTCGATAAATTTTCTTACTTTTCTTCTCTGCCGAGGATGAGAGAAATCCTCGAAAAGCTTCTCATAGCGAAATGTTGAAAAGCGCGAGAGAAATCCTCGAAAGGCTTTTCATTGGGAGATTTCGAAAAGACGATAGAAACCAGCGAGAGGCTTCCCATCGGGAAAGGTTGAAAAGGGCGAGAGACACTCTCGAGAGGCTTCCCATCCTGAAAGGTTTAAAACCGCGAGAGAAACAACCATCAAGCAGCTTCCCAGCGTCGAAATGCTGGAAAAATCATCGAGATGAGATTTGCTGAAATGCGAGATAGAAATGAAGCTTTCGGAGTCAAACTTACCGCATTTCTGGTTTAAGTCATAATTTCTCAAAGGAGTCCATCTGCTTATCCAGTCTCTTTTTAGCTCACAGGCTATCTAAGCCTGAGAGCTAATGTACCCGTCGATTCTGTGCGTATGCATGTATGTACGTAATGCGATAACTCTTGATTAAAATGTACGATTTGCTTCAATTTTTTTATGCTCATTCTGATAAGGCGTTCCGCTGATTAGTTTTGACGGTTCATTCGTTAAGGATAAAGGGAGAGAAGGGGGGTTGGTCCCCCCCCTCCTTAATTTAGATAAAATAGGTTTTTCATGCAGAATTATTCGATTTGCTCCAAATTTCGTATACCAGTTTATTATGTTAAGGAGCTTCCCTGATTAAACTTGGAGGTAGGTTCATTAGTTAAGTATGAAGGGGGGAAAGGGGGGTAGACCCCCGCCTTAATTTAGATAAATGGGTTTTTCATGCAGAATTATTCGATTTGCTCCAAATTTGGTATACCGGTTCATTATGTTAAGAAGTTGCCTTGATTAGATTTGGAGGTTTACGGGTTAAGTATAAAGGAGGAGGAGGCTGGACCCCCCCCCCCCCCTTAATTTAGATAAATGGGCTTTTCATGCCGAATTATTCGATTTGCTCCAAATTTGGTATACCGGTTTATTATGTTAAGGAGCTTCCCTGATTAAACTTGGAGGTTCATTAGTTAAGTATAAAGGGGGGTAGACCCCCTCCTTAATTTAGATAAATGGGTTTTTCATGCAGAATTATTCGATTTGCTCCAAATTTGGTATACCGGTTTATTATGTTAAGAAGCTGCCTTGATTAGATTTGGAGGTTTATGGGTTAAGTATAAGGGGGAGGGGCTAGTCTCCCCCTTAATTTAGATAAAAGGGTTTTTCATGCAGAATTATTCGATTTGCTTCAAATTTAATATACCGATTTATTCCGATATGGTGGTTCCTTCATTAGATGTGGAGGTTCATTGGTTAAGTATACAAGGGCGAAAAGGGGGCAAGCCCCCTCCCCTTAATTTAGATAAATGGATTTTCATGGAGAATTATTCAATTTACTTTATTTTTTTTTCTATGTTCGTTCTGATAAGGAGATTTCCTGATTAGATTTGGAGGTTCATTAGTTAAGTATAAAAGGGTTAAGGAGTTTCCCTGATTAGATTTGGAGGTTCATTGGTTAAGTATAAAAGGGGCAAACGGGGGATATTTCCCTTCATTTATTTTTTGAGGGACATTATTCTTTGAAATAAGAGTATAATATACAATTAGTGTTAATAACCTGTGAGCTCAATGCTATCAGTTTAACTGGCACTTATCTTTTTATTGCTATTAACCGATGTGGGTTATGAAGCATAGTTGTTTATGTATTCAGTTCTGTATAGTCCTAGTTTCAAACTTTACTGTTAAATTTAGTGTCATTTTGCCCCGAATTTTCAATGTTTTTCTTATTTTAGCTCTGCCAAGCTGTCCCATACCTGGAGACTCAGATAAATACTATTTATTAAATATAAAAAGTTCAAAGAGGAAGGTGAGTGAATTCTGGGGGGCGCAAGAGTGGACAAAGGGGGGGGGGTAATTTTCAAACTTTTACCAAACCTCTCCTTGACATATCATCGGAAAGTCCTTTCACCACTCTTTCATATTATGAACCTTTCTCCTCCCAGAGTTGAATTCCGGAAGGGGGGGGGGGGGAGCGGTGCGGGGGGGATTTTTTTTTTTTATTGTAGAGATTTCTACAATAAATATCATTAAATGAGGTTTTTTAATGGAGCTCTCCGATAAATATTATTTATTAAATATAAAGTTTAAAAAGTGGGGCTGCGTGATTTCTGGGTATATTCTGGGATAAAAGAGGGAACCCACGTGGGAGTGGTAGATTTCAAACTTTTTTTGGACCAGTCATTTGATATATCATCAGAAAGTTTTCAGTTATCATCGGAAAGTTACTCTTTCATATTATGAACCTTTCTTCTTCCCTCCCTAGTTTGGCACCCCGAGAGAGGCACTTTTCGAACTTTTTTGAAATCGTAGTATTTTTAAACATTTTAGATCGGATTTTTTTACGGAGCCCTCTGATAAATAATTTTTAATATGTGAAAATTTCAAAGAGAAGGATGGGCAGGGTATATTTCGGGGGGCACGATAATTGGAATCCTGGGAGTTGGGACTCTTTTCTATCTTTTGCTGACACGCCTCATGTGATATATCATTGGAAAGCTCTGTGACTACTATTTCATTTTATATTTCCCCCATGCCCCTCCCCTTACTTTGCCCCCGTGCGGGGGCACTTTTCTAAATTTGGCCGACACCCCTCATGTGCCATATCGTTGGAAAGTCCTGTGATCACTTATTCATATTATGCACTTTCCTTGCCCCTCCCCCCTACTTTGCTCCCCGCGGGGGTTCGTTTAATGTATTCCAGTCGAAGACTTTCTAAAAATGGGGAAATTAAAGATCCAATCCCAAATGACGTAGAAAAATCAATAAAAAATTTTGATCCCTTTTATCATCCTTTAGTTCATGTTTTTGCCACTAGGGGTGCTTTTGATTCTTATTTCTTTGGCCATTTTGGTGCTAATTGCCGAAAAATTCTAATTTTTGATACTTAATCTCCCCTTACCGCTTCATAGCTACTCGCGTTTTTTCAGCTTTTTTCAACCAGGGGGCACCCTTACAAGACTTTTCCAGTCTTATGGCTCCTTTATAGCCTCCCTTTGGTTTGTTGTTTTTTTATTCCATCTGTTTTCAGTTACCCTATATTTAATAAAATCTGCCTTATATATATGTATAAACAATGATTTCAATAATCGATTCTAAGAGCATCTCCTTTGTAGATTCTCGAAAGTAATCGATGACTGTATCGATTGTGTATTTTACTATAACGATTTTTTTCGATTGGTAAATTTTCGAGAATCGCCCATCACTAAGCCCTATCACTACTATGAAATTGTCGGCCAGAATAATAGCTAAGTTTTCCAATAACTGTTTTTAGCTTTTCTCATTATAATCGATTGTAAAACATCTCGATTGTAGATTCTAGGAATTAATCGATGGCTGTATCGATTGTGATTTTTTACGATGACGATTTTTCTTGATTGTCGAATTCTCGAGAATCACCCATCACTAGCTTAGACCCAAAAATTGCCGTAAATGGTGTACAGGTCTACCAGCCAGATATATATATTGTTTTCATTTTATTTGGAAGAATGTGGGACTTCCAACTGTTACGGAGACAAGTTAACAAGATCTTGCTCTTGAGATTAGCCAATTTTTGGTTCTCAGACAGTTGTGATGCTCTACGCGCATTTTTCTGTACTCAATAGATAAATTTGTAATTTCTTATTTTGTCAGTAGTTTATATTTATCATGGAGCAGTCCATTTTATTTTATTATTTTGGTATTTGCTCGGAGATCTAAGTATTTTTTACTTGCCGGCTTCCATAGGGGTCAGATCACAAAAGAAAATAGCTTTCTTTCCCCCCCTCCAGTTCATCTCGTGCGATAATTTATACACTCTGATAAGATACCACTTATTTTTGCAATAATGGCTTTTTATGCTATAGTCAAAATCAAATCCTTTTCTATGTTTCAATTTATAATAGATTTTTTCGCACTGAGAGAATTGTTTAACTTCTTGCTGAGGATATCAAAACATTATAATGTTTTATTAATTTAAAAAAGGGTACCCTACAACTATAAATCTAACCTATAATATAAATTGAAGAAAAATGATATATAAAAAATAAGAAAATGATAAAAATAAATGAAATAAAAATAATAAGAAATATAAAATGAAAAAATAAATGAACAAAATGAAATATATAAAAATAAGAAATAAATATAAAGACTTACCTTGATTTCAATTTTTTTCTATTTCTTTTTTTTTTATTTTCTCCCAGGCTAACTCATCCAGTTAGGTAATTCTTTCGGTTTGTAGTTAGTACGGACTACGTGTTAGTTACTATGAATTGGGTAGAAAATAATTTTTTTTTTTTGGTGTCAACCGGTGTCACATTAATATTTCTGATCAATTTATTTCTTTTTGTGGGCATTTGGTTATTTTTTTTAACACACATTGTATGAATGGAATGAGTGAAAAATATGCATATATATATATAAATATAAATGATAACATGAAAAATATGTGTAAACACATATTGGAAATCGGTAGTCTTTATAAAGCATTGTATGTCACCAATACTAAGGAGAAATTTCTCTACCTTTTTTTTGGTTGACAAACACATTGCTTAGATTTCATCTTAGGATTTTTTTTTTACGTTTTGTATACTCCTCAGCACTTAACGTTTCAATATTTGATATTCAATGAATTATAAAAAAAAATAAATAAATAAATAAATAAATAAGATTAATTAAAATAAAAAGAGCATAAGTAAATTGAAAATTTTTGATATCTGCATATGTTAATCAATATTTGATACAAAATCAACATTGCTATTGCTATTAACTTATTTTGTGAAAATGCTTCATGCTTTTAATATAAGAATCATCTATTAGCTTAGTAGACTTTATTCAAAAAAATAAAATAAAATTTTCTCTATTTTTCTGAAAAAATTTAAGAGATTTATTGCATATAAACTTACCTTTTGAAGTCCTAAAGGTTCTCTTCCATCCAAAATTTTTGGAAGGCTTCATAAATTCCTTGAAATTTATATTTTTTATTTTGTACTGATGTATGAAAATTTAACTTTCATTGTGTTATTAATTTAAGTAAAAGTAATTAACTAAAAAATTCATTAAATACTCATTCTGTCATGAGTGTTACCTTTTATAAAGTAACACTCATGACATTATTATACTTCAATGTCTTTATTCTATAATAATAATTAAAACAAAACAATTTTTTTTAGGACAAAATAAATAACCATTTTATATCATTAATTCAAAATTTAAAAAATAACATTTTAGCCTTAATTACTTTATTAAAGTAAGGTAACACTCATGATGATGAATAAAAATACTCACCTTCCTTAAAGCTTTGTTATAAAATATCACCCTTATCAATTTTCAAATCTTCACAAAATTACACTAAGTAACATTCTACAAGTCTGGTCAAGTGAAAACACACTTGATATGTACTAATGAGTAGCTCCACATATATGTAAATAATCAAAATTAAAATAGGTAGGTAACACTCATGATGCAGTTCTGGGGACAGACCTTTACTGTTTCATATTGTCATCAGATAGTAAAAACATTTTTTTTTTAAATGTAATTATAGGTTTGTTTATTGCATATACAATAGGTTGCATTCATTTTTTCAAACAAATAATGAAGATTTAATTTTAAAAAATTAAGCTTTTGGCTGAGCAAACAAGCTAGGGACAGTCAAAAAACCACTTTTCCAGACACGATTTGTTATTTTTTTAGCATTGAAATTCATCAGACATTTAAAATAAATGGTACATTGTACAGCAAACATTACATAAGTCAGGATATTAATGTCTTTTTGTCTAAATAATTAAACAAATATAAAAAAAATAAGCACCAAGTCCAGGGACGGGGTTTTGGCAAATTTTTTTTTAAATGACCCATGGCGTTTTCACTTTCAACTGATGGTAGCACTGACCAAAATGCTGTTAAACTATACCCTATTCTTGTCAGGTATTTAGATGAATCAAAGCAAAAAATTCAGTGTGCATTACTCTCATTAAAAGAATGTAGTGACAATTCAGGAGAAGGAATTTTTTCAATGCTGAATCAAGAAATTGATGACAAAGATTTAAATTGAAAGAATTGTGTAGCATTTGGTTGTGATAATGCAAGAACTATGCTTGGTCATTTAAATGGTGTTGTTTCACACCTTAAAAAAGGTAACCCTAATTTATATGTCCAAGGCTGCTTGTGCCATTTATTGCATATCTGTGCCCAAAAAGCAGCTAAAAGGCTACATTGTGATGTTGAATCTTGTTGATATTTATTACTATCTTGATAAAAGTTCAAAGCGCAAAAAAATTTTGATTGATTGCCAGAAAGCATGTGGATTAGAGCCTTACAAAATCTTGAAATTTGTCTTGACTCGTTGGCTATCATTGTTAGAAACGATAAATACGCTGCTTTTGCAGTGGAATGCAATAGTAGAGTTTTTTAGTTCTGATCTGGAGCTCAAACAAAATGCAAAATTCCGAAACATAAAAAAAGTTATTCTTTCTCCTGACACCAAGTTGTATTTATTATTCCTTGAAGCAGTTCTACCAATATTTACAACAGTAAATGTAAAATTACAAAGTGATGTATCACAAATTCATCTTGTAAGAAGGTATCTGAATACTTTTTTCATGGATTTATTAGTCAGATTCTTACAACCATCTGCCATTTCGAGTTTTCTAGCAGTGATATCACAAAGATTGATTTTCTGAAATCAAGCCATCAAAAATTAGATGATCTTGTGATTGGAGCCAAGACAAAAGCATATCTTATCTTGGTGAAAGTAATATATCGGAAGAATTGAAAAAAAAAGTTTTTTCATAGTGTGAGAAAGTTTTATGAAGCAGCTTGTACATATGCTGTTAAAAGGCTCCCACTTATGAGCGATATTTTGAGTCATGCAGAAATAGCTGATCCATCTCTTAGGGCTCAAGTCTCATTTTCTTCTGTAATGTTTTTTATAGATAGCTTTTGTGATAGCATATCTTATAATGATTTGGATGCTGTGCAAATGGAATTTTCCAAGTATCAAATAGACCCTTTAAGTGATGCTATATTATCCTGCAATGTGGATGTTGCATGGAGTAAAATTTTGGAAATAAAAGATCCAAACGGATCAATTAAGAATCAATTTTTGCCTAAATAATGTTAACAATTCTCCTAATACCACACAGTAATGCTGGTAGTGAAAGAGTGTTCAGCTTGTTAGACACAACTTAACTGAGTTTCGTTCATGCCTTAACATTGAAACATTAAATGCATTACTTACTGAAAAAGTCAGTTTCTTGTCTAATAATGAGTGTTGTTATAAAAGAAAATTTTCTAAAGAAGAAATTGTAAATGATAAAAAAGCCACTGTACAATACTTGAAAAATTGAAAGGTTTACCTGCAAAATAAAGTGTTTTTTTCTCTTAAATCTTTTGTTTTTTATATGTTAATAATAACAGAATTGATTATGATTTAAAATAGGTACTGTGCTAGGTTTTCTTGCGTAAAAAAAGTAATGTCTTGCTATTTTGATCTAAAATTATATATTGTGTTGTGTTTGGTGAAAGGGAAAAGAATCGACCAAAAAAAAATTTCAATCGGGGATTTTATTTTTCAGTTAAATTTTCCTGATGAATACCTATGGAATAAAAGGTAAGTTTTATATTTTGATTTGTAAATTTTTTTCTATTTTAATATGTATGATAGTTAAATCAATGTATTTTAAAAAAGTGTCATTTATAATATATTTTAAACGGTTATGTTTTGATTTTTTTTACTCTGTGGGGTCGAGTGCGGTGATGCAACTTGACTACACTTGATTCCGTAAAACTACACATTTTGAATGTTCAAACTACACATTTTTACTCGTAGAGGTTGGCAGCCCTGGATAGACACTTACAACACTTCATTTTGTTACAAAATATGTTGTGATTTTCTTTTGTTTTTCAACTTTGCATCATTTCAATGCTGCTTTATCACACCACCTTTTAAATAACAACATATCTTATGCTGTTGCATCTTCTTGTCAGAGGCGCATTACCCATTAGGCTGAGTAGGCTGAAGCCTAGGGACCCAGAAGAAAAGGGGCCCTGGTATTAAGATTTTCTTTCGGGTTTTTTCTTCATATTGGACTAATATTTAAAGCACCAGAGAAATGATGTGCTTCTCTCATGTGTTGCACTCAATGTGTTGCACTCATTTATAGAATTTTGAAAGCTATTAACACATAGGTTATATTCCAAGTGCTACTTCATTATTAATTTTTTCTATTTCTGTATAAAGTCTTCAACTGTATCAGCCATCAATTTGAGATAGATTTACACACAGCCAAGGCAAGATTTTGTAAGAATAATATCTACGAATAACACATTTTAAAGAAGCTTTTAAGTTTTAATCAAGCATTTTGTCTATTTTTGCCCCCCTGGTTAGTCACCAGAACTCCCTCTTCCTCCCCCAGCACTATAAAGCCAATCCTGGATTTACATATTTTGGGATACCCTAAATATGATTTGACTGTTTTAGGAAAGATTCCTGTCTGAGTGTTAAAACTTTGAGTGCTACTATAATGTAAGATCTAATCTACAAAATTCCAAGAAACTTTATATTTAGTTAGACCCAGTCTAATGATTATTGATTAGACACTTATATTTATTGGATTTTGGAGGTAATTGAGGAAAAAAAAACAATTCATGTGAGGAAGGAAGAAGTCTTCGAAGTAAAATGGAATTTTCGTGGTGTGCGATATTTTGTATTAATTGATATTCAATATTAAAGCGAATTATTGAAGTAAGTCTAAAAATTAAGAATAGGGGAGACCGGGGCTAATTGACTACAGGGATAAGTAGGTGCAGTCGTCATAAATAGACTGTTTGTGGATAGATTGTGCAAGCAGTCACAGAGTACCTTTCTTCTTGCTTTTTACAATTCTCATTGTAGTTTTGCAGTGTTACCTACATGCAGTGGACATTTATTACGATTTTTCTCTTTTTTGCACTCATAAATAATTTTTTGTTGCTTCATTCTTTTTCTAATTTCTAATACTTATCTTAATAACTGCGATTTAACTTGTGCAATTTTTCTTACTGCATGATTAACTTTACCTACCCCACATGTGATTTACTTGGATTATTTATGCTTAGATGGTTACGTGTCATTTTGTGAAGAAATTTATTATGGGGCTAGTAGGCACCATAGAACACGGGGCACGTTGGCTCGGTGTTTAGTGTGTGCTAGTAGCTTGAAAAACAGCAAACACCGAGAAAAGTGGTTGCAATTAGGGATTGACCGAAGCAGCAATTTTGCCGAATACCGAAGCTTCGGTCAAAGTGTACACCGAATATTCGGTATTCGGCAACCGAATACTTAAAATTTTTTAACATACATTTTTTCATATATTAGCTTTGTTAGTAAACTTTAATTAAAATTAAATTCTTAGTAATTTAATTCAGTTACATTTTTATTCTTAAATCTAATTACACCAAAAAAATTTTATGACTACTTTCCACTCACAAATTCATTAACCCATCACTTATTTTTTATTATTTTATCACTAGTCAATACCCAAAATAACCTATGAAAGTATTAAACTATACAGGCTATTATTATGGGTAAGGATTGTTAGAAAAACTAAAGTTCATTCAAATAAAAAGAAACAATGTTGCCATTAAGCTGATTTACTGATTGTCTAATTATAAACGTATTGAATAGGAATGTTCCCAAATACAAAATGTATATCAATTTATACATTTAACTATTTTCTGTCAAATTTTTGATACATATTTATATTTTGATTAATGGTTTAACATAGTGGTGATGAAGATTAGGGATTGACCGAAGCAGCAATTTTGTCGAATACCGAAGCTTCGGTCGAAGTGTATACCAGTGTATTCGGTATTCGGCAACCGAATACTTGAAACTTTTTAATACGCATTTTTGCATATATTAGCTTTTTTAATAAGCTTCAATTAAAATTAAATTCTCAATAATTTTATTCAGTTACATTTTTATTCTTAAATCTAATTACACAAAAAAATTTAATGACTTCTTTCCACTCACAAATTCATTAACCCATCACTTATTTTTTATTATTTTATCACTAGTCAATACCCAAAAATAACCTATGAAAGTATTAAACTATACAGGGTATTATTAAGGATAAGGATTGTCAAAAAAACAAAAGTTCATTTAAATACAAAGAAACAATGTTGTCATTAAGCTGATTTACTGATTATCTAAGTCTAATTATAAACATATTGAATAGGTATGTACATTTAACTATTTTCTGTGAAATTGATAGAATATTTGTATTTTGATTAATATTTTAACATTGTGGTGATGAAGAAAAGAAATTTGAGCGATTTTGATATAGTGGTTAAGCTATAGGATAGGCATATGGGTATACTTATTTGATGTGTGTATTTTCTTTAATATACACTTTAGATATGCAGATATGAACTCTGATATACTTATTTGATGTGTACATTAAAGAAAATACACATTAAATAAATTTAAATAAAAAAAAACTAATGTAAAATTAAATAAAATTAAATGATAAGGGAAAGATGCGCATCTTCGTTACTTCTTTTTTCTCTGTTGTAGACAGTTGTTCTGATTTCACACCTACGTAGACTATTTTAGGACAAAAAAAGGTTTTTTTTAAAATTAAAAATGGCCTCTGACTTGTTTTTTGTAGTGCAGCTGAACTCTGAACTCATGCACATAATATTGAAACTCATTGTTTAGCCTATTCTACTGCTAAGTAAAAGAGAATTCTTCTACTTCTAACAAAATACTTATCTGCAATTATTCGGCCGAATACTTAAAAGTATTCGATCGAAGCCGAATATTCGGTTTACATGCTGAACCACCGAATACTGAATCAACTATTCGGTATTCGGTCAATCTCTAGTTGCAATACAAGATTTTGGGCACACGAGGCTTGCCCAAACGGAGACACTCGATTTTTTATTTGTGACAACTATAACTCTGATGATTATATCGAGTAGGATAGACGTTAATCAATGTTAATGTTTTATTCATTATTTTTATGTCTGTGTAATTTAGAATTTACATTGTACGGCAATAACGCCTTTGTTTAAACTTACTGGTAATAATGAAATTGATTTCTCTTAACTGCATGTCTTATTTGAGTTTCATTTAAATTTTTAAAAAGCGTGTGCCAATTTATCCCATAGGTATAGGCAACTTGCCCCATGACGGAGTAGGTTGGCGCACAATTTTCCTTTTACTTTAGGCTTCCACTAAACATAAACTACAAACTCAAAACTCCGGGTATTTATAGTCCAAATGCCTGTTCTTTAAAAGTACAGTTAAAGTTTCATAAAAAACTTAAACAAAAAATTAATAAAAAAAATCAATAACTAAAAACTGTGCCTACTAGCCCCGATCTCCTCTATGCAAGTTGATTTAAATGCAGGGATACAATGGCTGATCTAAGGGGGGGGGGGGGACAAAGGGGCAATCCCCCCCCCCCGGCGAATAAGGGGTTTGCAAAACGACATTATGCATCCTCACGGGAAATGACTTTGGGGGGGGGGGCGAAGCTCGAGCCCGGCATGCCCCGCCCCAGTTCACGCCAGTTTAAATCTGCGAGACTTGGCTGGGTCTTCTCTCTTCCTGGTCTCCTCCTGGGTCTTCTCTGAGTGTCCTGACCTTATATTTTACTGCAGATTCGGGTCGGGCCAGATTTTTTTTATCTTCCATGTCGAGCCTGGCTTGGATATCATTATTCCTAGAGGTCTGCACTGGCCAAAATTTTCATGTCTGGTCTCAGCCCGGAGTAAAAGCTAAACATTCGGCCCGTGCCAGCCCATATGATAAGCATTATGGCCAGACCGCGATCCATGCAGTCCTCTAAATTCTTCCCCCCGAGCCCAAGTTGGTCTGGCATTTGTTATTTGTAAAAATTATGTTAATGTTGTACATTTATTTAGCGAAATCTTTAGAAATAAATTTTATTTGATAAGTTACAGAGATGCATTTTTAAAAATCTACTTTTTTTCTTTTTAAAGCTTTAAAATTATGATTTTCTTTTATCATCCGTTTCTTTCATTCTAAACTGATTTTCTTACTGTATTTTTACTTGAATATTATCCAAGTCATATTTTTATGTAGTGTTTATGTACATAATTGCCTAAATAGTCATTAATATTATTGTTTTTTCTGTTGTCATGAATTTTTAACATAATCTGAAAATAAAATATGAGCATAAGTAAGTGTGCTTTAGGAATAATTTTAATTGCAAAATGCAGGTGGGCTGGAGTCAATTTTTTAGCTTTTGTGCCAGGCCACATTAAAGCATATAAATATGAAAGCAAAGTTTAAGCGGTTTTCAAATTCCCTGTTCAAAACGTGAAACTTTCCAATACATTTTCTCATTCATTTTTGAACATAAAACTATAAAATTGGCAAGCCTACATATTAAAGCGATTTGGGATCGAATAGCATTTTCCATTTTTTCTTAATATATAAATTACTTATCTAGTTATAAACATTTTTGTCTCGTGACAACCGTTTCTTCTCCTTTTCCGCGGTGTCGTGTCTGAAAATTTATTTCAAAATGTCAACTTTGACAGTATCTTTTGGAAGAGTCTCTATCTTGAACAAGAAAGGGAAAACGCCATTCGATCACATAGTTTCTTATTAAGAACACCTGCCAATTTCTCGAGTTTCCGAATAAATATAAATTCAGAAATGTGTCAGAAAGTAGCTACTTTGGATCTGAGAATAGCCTTAATATGTAATGTGAAATTTACTCTAGTAAAAGAGTTAGTTTTTTTAAGATTGGAGATTCCACACAAATGTTGATATGAAAATACATTAATTTGTAAGATTTTCTTACTGTAAATTCATTCTATAAAAAGGGTATGCAAAAGATTGAAAATAATCTTCGAATAGTACTATACTGATTGATTCAAAATAGAGATCTGCTCTATTATCTTTTACATACAGAAAACAGGATGATAGAAACATACTTCCAATTGCAAAAAAGTATACAAATCAAGTACAGCTTTTAGATATAGAATTTGTTTTAAAAGTGGTTATACACATATTAACATATGAAATTTAATTTTTTATATGATCCCTGGTTCCTAAAAAAACTGTTCCCCTCCATCTAATATGGAGATTTTAAAAAATCCCATTTTTTTTTAAGACCAAAATTTACTGAACTATATTTTGAATTTTATGAAATTTCTATTGTTACCTTCACTAAAAGCGCTTCTTTCTGTTTTTAGTGTCAAAAAACACTGAAATTACATAAAATTCATAATTTGGTAAGTTTTGGTCTTAAAGGGTTTTTTTATGTCCTCCTTAGACTCAGGACAACATTTTTTAAAATATAATTTATATGACACCGAAACCGTATAAAAATTAAATTTCGTATTTTAATATGTATACAACCACTTGTAAAACAAATGCCATATATAAAAGCTTTATTTAATTTCTATACTTTTTGTATGTTTTTATCATCAATGATTTATGAAATAATTGGGCAGACCTGTATTTTGAAACACCCAGTATATACCTCTTTGAAGGAGGGAAAGGGCCCTCAAAAAAAGACAAGCCTACGGGCCCGAGCGGTAGTCAATCCGCCGCTGCTTCTTGTACTTCAACATATCGATCACAGCTTTTCATCAAACAAGTTTTCACCATAAGCCTTACGGTTATTTGAAAATTCCTATGGAACCCCAGTTATTGGAAAATTCCTATCGAACCCTGGTTAACCAAAAATGCTTTGGTCTCATGCTTTTCAGATAACCAGGGTTTTACTGTATTTAACATAAAGATGTTGTAGCTATACAAATTTATCGCCAACTAGGCAATACCTCCGCAAAAGAAATGTTGAACCATGTTAACCAAATTATTTGGATGCCTTATGCGCCCCTTTTCTGGAGGTTATATTTAACCTCGTGCTTCCAACTCTGGAATGGCCCTCGGGACTCCACCAGAGCTTCCAAATTATACCTTTAGGCTGTGCATTGTTTCGAAATTTATCCTTAATTCCTTTTTCATTGTTAGTTGGAGGTTACATGCGGCGGCTCACGCTGCGTTGGCACTCCTTAAGCACCGCAATGTCATGTCAAGGTGGCTAAGCTGATATATCATGAATATTTAAATAAGTAAAAGAAAGAAAATTATGAAGCAAGCAAAACAGAAACACACAAAAAAACCTGTAGCTGAAATTAAATTGTTAAAAGACTAAAAATTGAAACTTACACAACAAGCTGCTTCTGAAACAACACAAATAAATGACATGATAATCTAAAAAAAACCTATACTGACTAAAAAAATTTGAATTTTTAATATGTATAAATTCAGTTATATAAATAAAAAGTTACTTTGAATACATCTTAGTTGTATTTTAGTCTGTTTTTTGTTTTGTTTTAATTTATGATTTTTTATATTTTAAATATCAAATAATATAGATTTTTAGTTTCAGTTTTATAGGTTATTTTCTTTTTCAGAGGTTAAGTTTAATCATTAAGATATAGAGTTGTAATTCGTATTTCTAAAAATGGCTTGAATTGTGGTCAGTGAATTGTCAGAAATATGGTCTGGAAAAGTCAGGGAATTTTGTTATTCAAATTGAGTATTAACCCTGTATATTTAGAAACAACAATCTGATTAATCCTGACAATTCACAGAAATTAGGACTTGACTTTTAGAAGTCAACCATTTCAGGTGTAATAGAAGAAATGAATTGACGATTTCCTTTTCGAAACTTGGACTTGGGTTTAAATTTTCAATGCATAGAACTGGGGTTCGTTGATATATGTCAATGGATATACAGTAGAACCACGCTAATCCGAAATTCTGGTTTATCCTAACCAATTTTATTTTCGAAAATTATACTTTAACAGATTAACTGAAAAGATTGAAATATGTACTGAAACCAAAAAAGTGCTTTTCAGCATGCATAATTTTGTACACATTGAAGAAACTAATGTAATGAATAATTCAAGAATCATATTTACATTTAATAAAAACACATTACATTAACCCATCACATACACATTTACATTAACAATCTTTTGGGATGAAGAAATTTGTCTGACAAGGAAGCAATATTATATCAACGTCTCATAAACATGTCTGTTGATATCATATTTTCACACTGCTCTATAGTATCTCGCAATGCTATTTCGAGACGTGGACAAGGCTTTTTTGGCATATTCCAAAGTTCCTGACAACATCACTGAAGATGACAAGTATTTCTTACTTATTCAGAGTTTCGTCATCCTTTCATACCATGCATCAAGTTCAGTGGATACAGGGGCCTCACTAAGGAGGGGGGGGGGGCAGAGTGGAGCCTCCCCCCCCCCAAAGCATTTGCGAATGCTGTTACACTTGGCAAATTTACAAACTTATCTGGCAAATTCGTTTAAATCTTTAATAAAAACTATAATGCACTTTCTATTTCTGATAGATTTGGCAAAAGTTACAAATCTAATACAGGATATTAAACTTTTTACAAATAAGAACTATATTAAATTTTGTAATTGTGGTAACTTGGCAATATTATAAAACTAGTTGGTAAATACCGAAATTTGACTTGGCAATTCGAGGTCCCCCCCCTCCCCCCCCCCTTAGCAATGGCCCTGAGTGGATGCTGTAAATGAAGTGGGCAAATTCTGTTTATACAGCAGAACAGACCCATTGAAATATTCTGCCAACCACCAACGTCCTCCTGCATCACCTGAAAAGGACTATCCTGCAGTGTTCATTGTGGACAAACTGCCTTCAACTCAGTTTTCCATGTTAGAATCCATGTCAATGGGGATGGAAAAAGGTGGACAATGGCTATGACCCCCTCTGATCTTCAAACCCGACCTGGAAATCACCATAAGGAAGTTACAAAAACTGATTGCATGCAAGTGCAAAAAGATGCGTATATGTTGTCAGTGTGTAAAATTAGGTATAAATTACACATTACTTTGTAACTATGAGCGACAATGCAGTGAATAAATTGGTTTTATTTTGCAAATTTGTAAAATTTTTACACTACAGTAGACTCTCTCAAATCCGCACATTATCACAGTTGTAAACAATGAAACTTTCAGTTCAGATGTAGGGGCAAAATTACAGAATTTTTTAGTTATATATGATTCCATATGTATTTTAATATGTAATTCTCGATAATATGACTGAACTCGTAGTTTTTCAGGAAGGAAGTATATATATTTGGGGAAAAAATCAAGATATTGCTGTTTTACCAAACATATTTATGTATTAATCGAGCTTTTATGGTTATTAAGACTGGCTAAACCTAAAATAAAACTTTTTTATTTTATGATTTTTATATGAATTTAATATGTTACCTTTATGAGGAAAGTTTCATTAAATAATTTAAGGAAAATGTATCTCATCTATGTTATGCTTCTTTAATTATACATTATTGATCATTTACTTGACCTTTAATAATTTAATAATTTTCAAAATTATCTTGCTTTTAATCATTGTAGTTTATTACTTTACTTAATTATTTTAATATTTTACTATACTGCAAGCCCCCGTGGCAGAAACGCTGCGGCACGGCGACATTCTCGCAGAAAGGGAATGGTCCCTTGCAGAAAACTTTAATCCTCGAGCCACTAAACGTAGCTGGTAGAAATATTACTTTTTAGAATTATTATTTTCATTTAAAGGAAAAAGTTTTAAAGTTAGTAAAGTTCTATTAGAAGTTTCTAGAAGGTTTCTTTTGTTATTCAACTAAAGGATTTTTTATTTACCTATGTAGTTACGTTTTGAAAACATAACATATATTTTTGAAAAATTGGCTTTAAATTAACTTTGTGAAAAGAGATAAGTTTAGAATTTTTATTTATACTAAGAATAAGAAACATCTTATCCTCAACATTTAGCTAGACGAAAAATTAGATATGTATGTATGCAAATACATATTAACTTATATTTAAATTATTTGACATAATTAAGCATATGTGTACAATGCTCCCCCCCCCCCCCCCAATCCCCTCCCCAATAAATTGATCAAGTTATAGTTTTCAAATCTGTGATGAATTGCTGTTGCTACACATATTGCAGCAATTTAACCTTGTACTCAATCAACAAATCTTAAGAAAAGTGAGGAAACAGTTTATTATATATTACTGAAAATATGCTAAATAATTCCTCTAATTCTGATTTATTAAATTTATATTTTTGGCCTTTTTTTCGTTTACAGGAAGTTTAAAATGAAATGAGGTGATTACATATAAAAGACATATAATTATGTGATTTAGTATTATATTAGTTCTTCAGTATTTTTCCTAATTGTGTTATGTATAAATTTGTCATTCATTTCTAAATATCATATTGCAGAAAAATTTCACTGTTAATGAGGTTTGTTGCAGAAAGCTTAAAAAAATTCTGCCACAGGGCTGAAAGCATTCATTATAATTTTGATTGCATTATTACATTCAAATTGCTGTTTAAAAAATGTAAACAAAGCAATGACCCGAAATCTGCAAAATTCTAAAATCCGCACAACTTCTGTTTCCAAGCTATGTGGATTTGAGGGAGTCTTCTTTATAACAATTAATTTGTTTTTAAGATGGGGCTTGTTTAAGCTCAGTCATGGTTTATGCCTTTGTTTTTTTTTTCATTTTTACTCCTTCTTATGGGAATTTGATTTACAGGACACATATCCATACGAATAGTTATATAAACATACTTTCTAAGATATACCTAGAGATGGGATAGGGAGGATAAGGAGAGTTTAGAAGTGGAATACAATACCACAATTTGCACCCAGTGCAAAATGGGTATCGGAAAATGTCGTCAGTGTAAGAGTTTGCTGAGTGTTGTGTTGTTGCCGCAAAAGACTTCTAAACCATTTGTCGCAGAACAAATTTGTGAGAACCTTTTTGTAGCTTATTTCCAAGAGCTTTCTAATGATGTATCACAATACCACAATATTATGATTGGTAATGGAGAGATGTGAGCATTTTAATGAACCTATGTCATTGGCTCAGCAGCCATTTTTATGTCGTCATCATGGGAGGTTGTGACCTTTTGATCGAGTGTCTCCCAGTGGTTTTTTGTTTCTTAACATGTATATAAGCACTATTCCACTATTCAACACCTCATACTGGTATACGGAAAGAAAATATTTTTACACTAACTTTACCGACTATTAAATTATTAATATTTGTTAAAATTAGTAATTATAGTCCTATATTATATATATATTTTCCAATTGCAGGCTCGAGTGAAATTTCCTCCAGATTATCCATATTCTCCGCCATCTATTCGATTTCTCACCAAAGTCTGGCATCCTAATGTATATGAGGTTTGTTATCTTTATTATTATTATATATTTTTTTAATTCTATATTATGATTTAAATTATAAAATTCTACGTAAATAAGTCTAATTATTTAAGAGTTAAATTCAGTTGCATTGTTATGTTTGTAAGCCATATGAAATTTTGCCAGAAAGATGATATTTTTGTCAAGACATGCAAAAACTGGAAAAGTGGCTGGATTAAAAAAAATGTGTAACAAACAATATAATTTTGTACATAATATAACTTAGACTTAAATTAGAATATATATTCATTTGTATTTCATTGATGTTAATTTAATTAAAACAATTTAAAATAATTTTATCGATGATAATATTTGAAGTACAAGTAAAAATATCTATTTTGTAAATAAATTTATGTCAGATGGAGAAAAAAATTGTTTTCTTTCATTTCTCACTTTTAATATAATCATGATATTACTATTACAGAATGACTTTTTTAATGTGATCTTTACTAGTAATCTATATAATAGTTATATATATATATATATTAAAAACTTTTAAACTCATAATTTATATATTCAAGAAACATATAACTATTAAAGACAAAATTACTACATTAAAAGTTGTCTTGTGACATAGAGGTCAAAATTAGCACTAGCCACCGGCCACAGGGCCAGTAAAGGAGAAAAAGTGGCTAGTGAAAAATTGTCTATCAGCGGCCACACAAAAAATTAGATTCCGTTCAAATGAAATCGAAATAAATCTTAGACTTTTTTTTTAAGTTTTGTATTTTGCATGCATCTTATCATTTTATACACGATTGTCGTAAACATAATGCAAAATCTGCAATACAAATATTTTCAATGGAAGTAGCCTAAGATTTATTTCGCTTTCATTTGAACGGAATCTAATTTTTTAGGGTGTTTTAAGTATCATATTGTATGAATTTTATTTTTATTTTTTAATCTTCAATTGGCTTAACTAATTTGTTACAAAAATTTAACATTAAATGTAAAACTATTTGAATGAAATATCTTAATATCTGTCCCTTCTTGGGCTTAAACAATGTAGGAAATAATTTTTTTTTTTAATTTGTTCTTCAAATTATGTTTTTGGTTAATAAATTTCATCAGTTAGTTAAGAATCGCGAATTTCTTTGATCAGTAGTAGAAAAATCATGCATTTCATCGATCAGACTCAGAAAAATCTCAATCAGCTGTGGAAAAATCATGAATTTTGTCAATAGTCCAGGGGAAATGTACATTTTACCTTGCAAAAGGTCGGGTAAAAGATTTTTTTTTTTTCTAAATTGTTTATAATGATGCCAACATAGAAAAACCAAGTTTTCTAACAAAGTTTCTTAAGGCTAAATTTTCTGTGGCCAAAAAACAAGAAAATTTTGGGACTTTTTTTGTTTTTTTAAATATCTCGAGACTCGTTGCCGTAGCATCTTATTTGTCAATTACAATATTAATGAGGATAAAATTCTCTACAACTTTCATATTTACAACTTTTTTATACACTCAATAGCAAACGCAGTACGCTATTTCAAAAATGGGACAATTTTTTCAATTTTCTTAAAAACCGTGAAAAATATAGTTTTGCTGCGATTATTCAAATGTTCCTGCATATTTAATTGTGTATGTCGACTTCTAAAAATTGGTAGCAGTAAATTATGTATTACTTGCATACTCACGTCTTTATTTTCATCTCAACAGACATTTTATATGCAATAAATTTATATAATTTTAAAAGTAGGGCAGAGTGTAGGTGAATGATACAATTTTCATATTTAGACAGTAACTTTAAGTGTATACAATGTTAGCTTCAAAGCACTGTTTAAACAAATTTTTCAATCTATAGTAACTTATTGGCACGATAGTTTCAATTAAAAAAGATTTCTTGTTTAATTTTAATAAATTTTATAATTTTAATAATTTTTATAATGCATACATATTTTTCCAGGTATCAATGGAATAGGTGGGTCATTTTCAAAATCTGTCCATGTTTTGGAATAACAAAATCAATTTTTTAGAAATAATCAGAAAGTTTTAATTGTTTGTAAATAATTAAGTTACCTCATAAACAATAATATACAAGCATCAGCAGAGAACAAATTACTAATTAACATTTTAAAACTAATTTTTGGTAGCTTTCATTACAAAAAGCTACCTATTGCAGCCGTTCGGAGTAAAGTGATTTAAAAAAATTTTGGTATATTTTCATCGATCATGACTCCCAGACCCTGAAACCACCCTCCGTTCAAAAGTTGATATGTATATATATGATCTTTGTCACACTGTAACTCTCGTATTTATGAACCGATTTGGATGTAACTGTGTATACATAGTGCATACCAATGCCTCGACCGAGTTCGTTGGCCAGCTTCATCCGCCATCTTGTTTAAAAATGGCGGCCATTTAAATTTTTTTTTTAAATTTAAAATTTGAAATGTGGTACCAAAAATCTGAAAATTGAAAAATATTTTATTCCTATGTGTTTGACCTTGATACAAAGATTTCGGAGCAGTTTTTGTTTCGTCTATATCTTAAAAAATGGATGAGTTATAGCACTTTGAATTTATAGCATGGCTGACATTTTGAAACGACCTGATTTTTGTCACACGATAACAGGCGTATTTATGAATCGGTTTGGATGTACCTTGGCGTACACATAATACGTACCAATTTCTCAACCGAGTTCGTTGGCCAGTTTCATCCGCCATCTTGTTTCAAAACGGCGACCATTTAAATTTTTTTTTTTATTATTTAAAATATGAAATATGGTACCAAAAAAATGAAAATTGAAAAAGGTTTTTTCTTACATGTTTGACCTTGATACAAAGATTCCGAAACAGTTTTTGTTTCGTCTATATCTTACAAAATGGCTGAGTTATAGCACTTTGAATTTCTAGCGTGGCTGACATTTTGAAACAACCTGATTTTTGTCACGCGATAACAGGTGTATTTATGAACCGATTTGGATGTAACTTGGTGTATACATAATAAGTACCAATGTCTCGACCGAGTTCGTTCGCTAGCTTCATCCGCCATCTTGTTTCAAAATGGCGGCCATTTCAATTTTTTTTTAATTAAAATTTAAAATAAGGTACCAAAAAATTGGAAAATGAAAAAGATTATTTTTGCATGTGTTTGACCTTAATACAAAGATTCGGGAACAGTTTATGTTTCGTCTATACCTAAAAAAAATGGCTGAGTTATAGCATTTTGAATTTCTATTGTGGTCGACATTTTGGAATGACCTGATTTTTGTCACGCGATAACAGGCGTATTTATGAACCGATTTGGATGTAACTTGGTGTGTACATAGTACATACCAATGTCTCGACCGAGTTCGTTGGCCAGCTTCATTCGCCACCTTGTTTCGAAAGGGCTGCCATTAAAAAAAAATTAAATTTAAAATTTAAAATAAGTTATCAAAAAAATTGAAAAATGAAAAAGATTTTTTTTCATGTGTTTGACCTTGATACAAAGATTCCGGAGCAGTTTCTGTTTCCTATATATCTTAAAAAATGGTTGAATTATAGCACTTTGAATTTCTAGCTTGGCTGACATTTTGAAACGATCTGATATTTGTCACATGATAACACACGTATTTACTAACAAATTTTGATGTAAGAAGGCATGTGGATAGTATATCGTAATGTCTCGACCCAAGTTCGCTGGCCAACTTCATCAGCCATCTTGTTTCAAAATGGAGGCCATTAAATCAAAAAAAAAAAATTATATTTAAAGTGAGGAGCAAAAAATTAGAAATAGAAAAAGGTTTTTTTTCTTAAGTATTTGACCATGATATAAGGATTCTGAAGCATTTTTTGTTTTGTCTTTATCTTAAAAAGTGGCTCAGATATAGCAGTTTCAATTTCTAATGTGGGTGACATTTTGAAAAATCTGATTTTTTGCCTGCGACAGCACTCGTATATATCAATCGATTCCGATGTGAGTGAGCATGTGCACAGCAATTACTAAGGTCTCGACCAAGTTCACACGTTAGCCTCATCCACCATGTTGTCTTAAAATGGCAGGCACTTCAAGATATCGCCGAATTTGGCAACCAAATATAAGTAAATAAAAGCAGCTTGGATAAAGTTGACTAATTTCATGAAATTCTTATTCATAAGGATTTAGTATTGATAAAAATTAGTATTGAATCTCCTATAATCGGTTTCCACTAAATTGAGCTTCGTGTGTTTGAATAATATAAGCTTGCTTTTTAAAAATAAGGAATATGAAAGCTACCTCTTCCTCTCAGCACGGGCTGGAAGGACTTTTTAAATTTTAATGCACTTGGTATAATGACATAAGTGAGCACGGTAATGACAAATTAAGCAAAATATTTTTTATTTTTCCCCAGGCATAAATGGCAGCTATTATATCTTCTGGCCCATACAATGATTTTCTATTTCTCATATAATGAAAGCTGATTAAGAAATAAAAGTTCATTTAATTATCAAATAGAACTGGGTACGGTAATGACTTACAAAAGAATACTCACCAAAACATTCAAAGTCTTTGCCTGTTTTATTGAAACTATAAAACTATTTACTCTATTCACCTAAACCTGATAACAAGTTGACTTTCAAGGTGTACTTTTGCCTTGATAAAAAGGCATGTGCTGTCCTCTAAAAAAATCCGGAAGAACTTTTTGTCAGAAGCATGGCAATGACACTCTTTCTTGACATTACATGACATCGCGGTGCTTAAGGAGTGCCAACGTGGCGTGCAACGCCACTGCGCGTAACCTCCAACTAAATATGAAAAAGAACTAAGGATGAATTTCGAAACAATGCACGGCCTAAAAGTATAATTTGGAAGCTCTGGTGGAGTCCCGGGGGCCATTCCAGAGTTGAAAGCACGAGGTTAAATATAACCTCCAGAAAAAGGGGCGCATAAGGCATCCAAGAATTTTTTGGTTGCCCTATACTTCGATGTCACTTCAGCGACTGGCGTAGGCAAAAAAATGGAGAATGTAAAGGTAGTAGGGTACCAACGAGCACAGGAAAGCTATAGCATAAGGTAGCCAAGCCAATCTATCTCTAAACCTAAAAAAAAACAAAGGGGGCCACATAGCTCACTAATTTAGATGCCAAGCCTAGTGCGCATTACAAGTCGCGGGTCTCTTGGCTTTCGCACAAACCGTATAGCTTTTAAAAAGGCTTTGTGGTACTAGACATCGAGAGGACACCGCTATTGAAAATTGCATTTTGGCATTGACAGTGATCGAAAATGGGGATAAGTTAAGATTAAAATTAAAAGCTAAAAAATAACAAGTAACTTCAAAATTAACTATAAAATTGGGTCAGGTGACCGGGATGCCTGAGCACCGCCGGTTAAATGAACCAAAAATGGAAAGAATAAGGTATAAGTAGCCGGGGTGCAGTGAGCAAACACCCCAAGGTCGGTCGGGAAAAGGTAGGCAAGCCTAACCTCTCCCTGGGTGGAAGTAACACGAAACTGTTCTACACAAACTAAAATTTTGTAAAGTAAAGAGCACCCATAAACACTTAATAAAAATTTAAGGAAAGGAAGCTCCAAATAAATAAAGATAAAAATATTACTACACAATAAAGATTAAATTAGGGAAGTTGAAAATCGCGGCTGTTGACAATGAACAGTATGCTGCATGACGTCACAGGGGAAGCCAATTTTAGATGAAAATTTCTTTCAATCTAGGGAAAAGATATAATTTTCCCGGGGAATTCTGCGTTTAAGTGACACCAGATGGATTCCTCCTGGATGTTTTAGAGCATGGGACGAAATCGTCGCCCCGAGTGAGAATTGTGAGGGGCCGTTTTCGGTTCCTCCCCACTCTGGCGTCATAACGACAGATGGCATCTAACGCAGGATTCCTCACAGCTGGGGTTGACCTGTGAAACTTCAACGCAAGTTTTTTGATTTCTGTAAATACAGGTTTGATTTTGAGGTCACGATGAATGACGTCATTTCGGACATAGCAGGTCGCCTTGGTAAACCTACGCAGGAGTTTATTTTGAAAAATTTGAATTCTATTTAGTTGAGATTTTGAGGCACTACCATATATTGCTGATCCATAAGTAATGATTAGTCTAATCATTGATTTGTACAGTAACAATTTACTTTTGATTGACAGGGGGCTGTTCCAAGCCAAGAGGGCTTTAAGGGAGCCCACGGCGCATTTAGCACGCTTCAGACTGTCTGTGATGTGCTGGCACCATGTTAATTTGGAATCTAGGTTAATGCCTAGGTATTTATACTCAGTTCTTCAGGGAATATTTTCGTTATTCAATTTAAAGTTAAGATTAGCATCTGGGGTAAAACGTTGATTGGTGAAGAAGATGGCGGCACTTTTGGCACTGTTCACTTTAATTTTCCATTTCCTTAACGAGACCGAAAGTATATCTAAATAATTTTTAAGTCTAGACAACACTGTTTGTGCATGTTTATGTTGTTTAAGCATGGCAGTATCGTCGGCAAATATTGCTAAGTCTATATCAGGCTCTTTAGGAATATCGTTGACATAAATGTTGAAGAGGGTAGGAGCGCTGAGGGAGCCTTGCGGCACAGAGCTGGAAATAGGTTGAGGGTTAGAGTAAGAACTTCCCACTCTAACGATGAAGGATCTAAGTTGAAAGTAGTCATTATAGATTTTAATTAATTGGCCCGGTACTCCGAGCGCAATAAGTTTAAAGATAAGAGCGATGTGCCAAACCTTGTCAAAGGCCTTCTGAACATCGAGAAAGATTGCTCCTGTCATGCCGCCAGATCTAATGCCATCGTGAAGAAGTTCAGAAACTCTCCACAACTGATGAGTTGTTGAATGACGTGCCCGAAAACCGAATTGCTCCGGTATAAGCACGTCATTAGAATTTAAGAACTCCTTAAGGCAGTTGACAAGAACATACTCATAAATTTTAGATAGACAAGATAATGAAGACATAGGTCAAAAGCTGGCAGGATCATAAAGATATAGGTCGAAAGCTGGCAGGATCATGTTTGTCGGCCACCCCACTTTCGGGTAGGGGGACAACAATGGCCCTTTTCCAGCAATCGGGAAAAATTTTAAGATTCATCATGCAGTTAATTAGAATTACAATATATAGAATGAAATTATGAGGTAAGTTAATTAACATATTAGTACAGATGTGGTCCTCACCCGGAGACTTATTCTTTTTTAAGCCTGAGATATACTCCCGAACCTCAGAAGCTGTGGCCGGGGGTAGTGTGTTAGGTGTGTCTGTGTTTAAAAAATTTTGAACTGAGGTCTCCAACACAGCGGCAACCCGTGGGTTGTCCATTCCAGAATTGGGTGTAAACTGACTTCTAAGACTTTCAGCGATAGCTTCAGCCTTTTGTGTGTTAGTATATGCCATGCCATTAGGACAAGTAGCGCTAGTGATAGCCGGAATGTGTGTTCGTGTCCTACGAATGCAGGAAGCAGCCTTCCAAATTGTGTTGTCTTCTGTCGAAAGTGATTCAACAAAGGTGTTCCAGCATTCACTTCTAAACTTGGAGATAGCAGCCTTGACTCTCCTATGCAGTTGATTTAAATGGGTCCTAAAATATTGAGAACGATAGACCTGCCACATCCTGCGAACACGATTTCGTTCAGTAATCAATTGTCTGATCTCCAACGGTAGACGGAGAGTGTCGACAGTAGTAGTTCTCGGTTGAGAACACTGTTCAAACACTTCTCTGAGAACGTCACCAAGTTGACTGATGGCTTCCTCCGCCTCCTCTTTTGTCTCTGGGAGGAGGGACGGAGTTTCCCGCTGCTCGAGCAGGAAGGTGAAATCCTCCCACCTTGTGCAAAGAAGCCGACCTAAATCTAGGTTGCACGAGTCAACTCGATACCGAAGGATTACTGGCAAATGATCTGAATTTAAATCGTTCAGCGTCTGAATGCTGTAAGGATAAGGGAAATTGCGGGTGATTGCAAGGTCAAGATAATTATTAGATAGTGGAAAAGTGAGTGTGGGGGGCGCTGTAATTTGTGCAAAATTTTGATCCACCCACCTACTGAGTTTGCAACCAAACCCATTCGTAGTTCTACAATGCCAAGAGGGATGAGTAGCATTAAAATCACCCGCAAGAATAAAATTTGGAAAATTGTTAGTTAGCCGGGAATAGTCTTGCTCCAGCAGGTTTCTATCACATAAGGGAGGTACATAAACGGCTGCTATGAGAAGATTTGGAATAGTGGGGAAGTCCAAAACAATAGTAGTAGCTTCGAGGGAATTTAGAGGGGGATTATTGATGATAGTCACATTAAATCCACTTTTTACATAAATAGCAGTGCCACCCCAACTGGGGCCATTGGTGCCCCTACGAGCCCTGTCTACATTCAATAACTCGTAGTTGGCAACCTTGGTGACATTTCCCTGGGAAAAATGGGTCTCGCTGACCAAAACGATGTTTAAATTGTTACTGTAAACGTGTAAACCCAAGCTTGAAATTCAGTTTCCTGTCTTTTAAGCCCATTGGCATTAAATATACCAATGGAGAAAGAGTCCAAATTACTATTAGCTGGGAACATGATGGTTAAAAAGAAAAGAATGAAAAATGGGGAAGCGCACATCTTTATGATGGCGACACCTAACCAATTTTTGACAAAGTTACAATTTTAGAGTATAGAATAAATATCCAGTCAATCTCCTTCGATGCCTGGCGGAGTGCCGGAAGGGATTCCGAAAAGGCCTTGCAGACAATGTCTGCATTGTAGTTAGTTTCAAATGGCATCCGATTTTAAATGAAATCAGCGGCCGAAAAGACATCCTTAACTGGGGCCGAATTTTTTGAATTTTGATGGTTGGAGGGGGTGGCGGGGTAAGGCGACCTTATGACCAATTGCAGCTTCCCTAAATGATTGGGAAGTTTCAACTTTCCTGTTGGAGAAAGTCCTATTAGAATTTAGAGTTACAACATTACGTTTATTACCATTAGTGGGGTGATTAGATCCGCAGTGGCAACACCGACAGGGTTCATCAAATCTTTTCATACATTCCTTCGTGATGTGATTTCCGGAGCACTTGAGGCACACTGGAGGTAGGTTGCACGAGAAGGATAAATGAAAAAAACCCTGGCAGTTGTGACACTGTGATGGACCCTTTCGCCCTCGATACTTCTCGAAACTAACCTCAGTTTGAAGTAATTCCGTTATCTCGAAGATGCTGTCAACACCTTCTTGTTGTGGAATCGAACAGTAAAAAAGGGGCATTAGTCTTTTATTGCTCACGGGATCTCTATACATTTGGGTCACCGTGATGCCCGGGAAATCAATTTCCAGGATATCTTGGATTTCCTGGACAGAGGTGTTGATTGGGGGTCCCCGAAGAACCACTCTGATGGGTTTTGCATCTTCGAGTACATATGAATGAAATTGGACTTTCATTTTAATTAAGTTACTTTGTACAACTCTATAGTCTTCTACATTTTGAAATGATAAGCTAAGATACTTTCCTTTAGCTTTTGAACGGTTGAGGGTGCCATTCTTTTTAAATTATCCAAAAGAGAGGACCACCTTTCAGGTGGAATAATTTTGATTGGGGGGATCCTGGGTTTTTTTTCCCTAACCTCAGTTTCAGTCACTTCCATATTGCTGGTATTATCATCATTAGAATGTTTTTTACTTTTGAGGAAGCAATTTGAAAATTTGCCTCATCTGGGTGGACAGAATTTTCAGAGTCCGCTAAAGACTCCAACCTTCTCTTACAAGCAGAAGGAGTTTGGTTATCAACTGCCAAGGCAGATGGCGCCACCTCCCCCTCAGAGTTCGAGTTGGTTAGTGACTCAGCGGACTGGACACTTTCCGAAATTTGGGTATCTTTCTTTTCAGAACTACTATTAGTGTTGGCATACTGGTAAACCAGCAAACAAATATCAGTATGGGTCTGAATTGTTGTTATATCAGTCCATAAAAAGCTCTGCTTTTCTTTGCAGCTTTTAAGTTGCTCATTTTCTGCTTCGAAGGGTTGCCCTTCTCCTTTTAACTTAGCAATGTCTTTTCTCAAAGAATTCTCTCTACAATGTTCCGAAGTAAAATAATTAAAGATTTTCCATCCCATAAATTCAACCTCCTTGGTTTCCAAATTCCTAATATCAGGTACATTCTTTCTAGAAATGAGTGAAAACATATTACCTCACTCGCTGGCTTGCTCAGAACAACTGCAGTCAGATCTCTCATCCGCTCAGATCGGGAGGAAAAGTGGGCATTCAGCTCTGTATTCAGAATAAGCCGTCACATACGTCACGCACACAACAACCAATCAGGGCCTGATTACTGCACAGGTCAACTAGGCCATGGCCTTAGGCCTACTGCTGAGAGGGGCCCAAATTGAATAAAATTACTTAAAAAAAATTCTAAAATTGCAGTTTCCTGCAAATTTTTTTCTCAAAAACCAAAAACGATTTTGGTTAACTTGGCAATAATCTAATGATAACCCCTCTTTTTTTCCCAAGGAAAAAAAATCTAGCTACTATTTTGATGCGAGGGTGCCTTGTAAATGTGCTGGGCCTTGGCCCCCAAATAACCTTAATTGGGCTCTGCAACCAATACGAAAACAGCACTAGACTAGGCCACTCCTACTAGCGGGAGCGATGAAAAACACGTCTTTCCTCGACGGTGTCCAAGGACGTTCTCCTCGGGAATCGACACTCTTTCTTGGGACACGGTTTAAAAAAATTATTAAGAATTATAGATAAGTTTAATTAATGAAAATAAATATTTTTTTAATTAGTAGCATCTTAATAAATAAAAATGTATAAAAAAAATTGTAACCATCTGTTTTAAAAAGAACTCTGTCAAATCATTACCTAATAAATTGCTTGTTGGGACAACCTACGGTAATGATATTTTGACTACAAAAGAATATATTTCTTATTTTTAAATTTTTTATAAATAATAATATATCTGTAAATTATCATTAAAAACATTATAGTTAAAATGCAATTATTAAAATTATGATATTTAACTATTTTTTTGTGCAAATGTGAAAGGACAGTAAAACATGAGACTTTTTTTGAAAATCACCCAAGTATGAAAATTTGCGAAAAACATATTTTATTCCCCACTAAAATGGTATATTTTATTTACCAATAATTGATAACTAATGTTTTACTGTTTTAAAGATAGCAAACATTGAATTGTAGTTCCATATAAAAGGGGGGGGGGGGGGACTCAAAAGATAAATATCTTTTATGAAAGAAATACTTTTACCTTATAAATTAGCTACAATAAAAATGACACAAGATTATTTCACTAACTAATGTTATGCATTTATATCTTGTAAAATATATACTTTTACCTTATAAGATAGCTACAATAAAAACGACAAAAGATTATTTCACTAACTAATGTTATGCATTTATATCTTGTAAAATCTATAAATTCTGTTAATAAAATATTTGAGATCACTAGTTTTATAAAAAAATATTTAAAATATTAGTTTTAAAATATATTGTCAATTTTTTTCCACTTATATCAATAAATATAACAAGAGATTATATCATTTTATCATGCAAAAATATGTAAAACTTTAAGATTATCTATTAATTGCTTTAAAGCTCAAACAGGATACTTTAAATTTCAGAACGGGTTCCAAACAGTTTTCCAAAAAAGAAAGTGTCCGAATATATATATATATATATAAGCAACCAAACCCGAAAAAGTGCAAAAGCACAACATTAGATATTGATCTCAGGTATCCCATGAAAAAAAAAAAATAAATAAATAAAAATAAAAGTAACAAAATGCGAGTGAGATATTTGTCAAGAATGCTCCCATAAGTTTAATGTTACCTTATGAATGTCTTCGTGTGACTAATTTAGTCCTATAATTCATATAACTGTGACTTTAAATGCCTCAATACGACAACTACCGTAAAATCTTTGAAAATGAAATCTGTATATATGGAATTCGATCTTTAAAGAAAAGAACATATTTTTTCAAGAGAAAGAATATGTACAATTATGCCTGCTACAGACCTGCCAACTGCTGCGAAAAAATCGTAGTTACTACGATTTGGACCTATAAACTACGATGCTACGAAAATCGGTCTTAAACTACGATTTTTTGCAAAAAACAAAAAAAAACGCATTTTTTGTTTCTAATTGCGATTTTTATCTCACGCAGCATATTTTTCAGGAATGATTCTGTTCCAAAATTTCAAAGTATTCATTTCCGAAAGTTTTAAAAAATTTGTCATAATTCCGAAAATTCGGACATTAAAAAATGCTTATGGGAAAAAAAAATATCTGGGCTGCAAAACAAACTTCTTAACATAAAACCCTCTTTATGTATATCAACCACAAGTGAATCGTGTTTCTGTAATTATTTATACAGGAATTCCCTTCCTTAGAAACAGGGATGCCATTTTAAGAATTTCTGGAGAGGGGAGGATATTTGAGGGGCAAGATTTGAAATAGTGTGCAAAATCGCACGATTTGTACTATTTATTATTAAACATTTCAATTTACGAATTATTATTAAACATTTCAATTTTGTGTGGTAAAAAACATAAAATTCGTCAAAAGTTCATGGTAAAAAGTGCAGATTTCAACAAAGAATCGTGATAGAAAAATGTTAATTACGATTGTGGGGAAAAAATTGTGAATATTCTGAAATGGTCGTGGGAAAAAAAATTTGAGAATTTCGTCAAAATTTACTGCACTGGGCTAAAAAATTGGAACCAGGCTTCTTTTACAAATGTAAAAAAAAATGCTGCAAAACGAGAAGAAACTCTAAAAATCGTATAAAAATTTTCAGAGGAAAAAATTTACTATATTGAGTTGAAAGACTGAAACCTTATTCCTTTTACGAATGTCAAAAGACGGCTCCGAAACACGAAAAACCAACCAACTTCCAGATTAATTTCAATATTCTGTGCTACGATTTCTCATTTTCAAAAGTTGGCAGGTCTGCTGCTAAGATGGAAACCTGTTTAAAGCGGAATATAATTCGGTTCCTTTCGGTATGGTTTTCAAGGTTTTAATGAATCAATATTCGGCTAAGCTGATTACGTAGTCCAGCATTACATATTTAATGCTTACACACTTAAAATTTTCAAAATCCGGCTATTAAAGATTTATTAATATTCCCATGGTAAATTTTCTTTTTAAAAGAGGGAGCGGCAAAATCCATGTTTGGCACGGGTTCAAAAAAGGATAGTTTTAGCCCTGAAACACTTAATTTACTGCTACTAATATATAGAAGTTGACATACACGATTAAATCCATGGGAAACATTTGAATAATCGGGACAGAACTGCATTTTTCACGGTTTTTAAGAAAATTGAAAATTTTTCCTATTTTTGAAATGGCGTACTGTGCTTGCTATTGAGTGTATAAAAAAGTTGTAAATATGAAAGTTGTAGAGAATTTTATCCTCTTTAATATTGTAACTGACAAATAACATGTTACGGCAACAGGTCTCGAGATATTTTTTAAAAAAACATAAAAAGTCCCAAAATTTTCTTGTTTTTTGGCCACAGAAAATTTAGCCTTAAGAAATTTTGTTAGAAAACTTGGTTTTTCCATTTTGGCATCATTATAAACAATTCAGAAAAAAAAAATCTTTTACTCGACCTTTTGCAAGGTAACCCCCTTTTTTTGGTACATTTCCCCTGGACTACATCTGTTGCGGTAAAAAAGTCACAAATCTCGACAATTTATGGTAAAAATTACAAATTTTGAATTTTGTCAACTGGTCTCAAAAATATCGTGAAAGTCGTCAATCGCTTGTGGAAAAAAAATCATGAATTTTTCCAAAAGTTGACAAATTTCACGAGTCGCTCATGAAAATAAAATTACAAATTTTGTGTGTTGGTCGTAACTATATCATGAAATAGAAATCCATTGGTTGCAGGAAAAAATCACAAATTTCACTGATCATGCGCAGAACAGAAAATGCGACTTACATCAATTTATTGCGGGAAAAAATCACGAATTCCATCAATGTATATCAGGGAAAAATCACCAATTTCGTCAATTGGTCCTAATATATTGTTAATCCGTCACGGAAAATATCGCAAAATTCGCCAATCATTCATGAAAAAAAATTGCGAATTTTGTCAAACACTCATGGAGAAAAAATTTCAAATTTCACAGATCGATCGCAGAGCAAAAAAGTAATAACTGACAGTCCAAGTTATATCAAAATCTATTCAGCATAACCCGCATTATAAGCTACCGGAACAAAATTCTCGTTTGCATTTTATATAATTTTATGTATATAGTAAATGGATTCATTTTCTTTCATTTCGGGTTAGGTTGCTGTCAGTAAAATCTTTTTAGCGATTTTCGGGATGATTAGAAATTACAGTCTTGCATGGGGTCAGGTAACTTGATTTTACCCAAACTCGAGAGGCGGATCAGGCCAGTTTTATATTTTTTTCGCTTGGTGTAAGGTTAACTTTGAACGTTTCTGGTTATGCTTTGTCTCTATTTGGATGAACCGATTTTTCAAAAAGAAGTCCTGAATATTTTTCAGGACTTCTTTTTGAAAAATCGGTAACTCAGATATATAGCGTTTTCATTTGAATGTATTTTGAAATGAAAACGCTTGAGTATTATATATATATGTGTTCATTTTTGTATATAAGCGATAAAATTGTAGACTACTTTTGAATAAATGTAATAAAATATAGATTCATTTTCTTTCACTTTGAGTTCAGGTATGAACATTTCAGTTTTGGTTTGTGGTTTGTCAGGATAGAGTTGAATTTCTAGAGTTGAACTTCAACCCGATCCGTGCAGAACTCTAGTTATCAGGCTGAGGAGGAGATTATTAAGAACATACTGTAAATAATATGATTTAATAAAGCAAAGGATTTGATAGTGTTGTAATGATTGCAGTAAATATAATGTGATACTAATAATGCAAAATAAGGAATTAAAATAATTAAGAACTTAAATTAACTCCCTTTTTGAAAAAAGAAAAATCTTTTAAATTTAGGGCTAAAAAGGTAATTGACTGCGAAAACTCTAGCCCTGAGGAGGGCGGATTTTCATTTGATCATTTTGCACACGGCTGGGAAGCAATTAATAGAATTTTTTTCTCACATATCTTTTTAAAATTAGCCAAAATGCTCATTAATGAAAAACGTCCCTCACCTTGAGAATGTTGAAATAGCAAATTCTGTACATAAAGTGTTTATTTATTTCATGTGATTTTATTGTAATACAATCTGACAAGTTACTTTAACTTTTGAGCATTTTTTTTTTAGTCTGGACTATGATAACAGATGGGGGGGGGGGGGGGGCATGGCCCTTCCAGCCCCCTCAAATGGCGCCCCTGCACTAATTTAGTTAAGATTTCCAAAAGAAATTAAGATTGTGCAAAAAATCATGAATTTCTATAAACTATCGAGAAGAAAATATTGCAAATTTCGTCAAAAGGTCACGAAAACAAGTAGTGAATTTTGTTAATTGGTCGCGAAAAGATATAAAAAATTATGCCGATTGGTTGCGATAAACTATTGCGAATTTCGACAAATGACCATTTAAAAAAAATCAATTTTGTCAATTGGTCGCAGAAAAAAATTAATTTCATCAAAGGATCGTGGTAAAAACGTGAATTTTGTTAAAATATTGCAGAAAGAAAACGTGATTTTCGTCAAAAGATCAGTAAGAAAATGCTAATTTCATCGAAAGATCAGTAAGAAAATGCTAATTTCATCGAAAGATCAGTAAGAAAACGCAAATTTCACCGAAAGATCACAGAAAGAAAAGACTAATTTCGTCAAAGGATCGTGGTAAAAAATGCAAAATTCATCAAAGGATCGCGGTAAAAAATGCGAATTTTGTCAAAAGTTCATGGTAAAAAGTGTGGATTTCAACTAAGAATTGTGATAGAAAAATGTGAATTACGATTGTGGGAAAAAAATTGTAAATATCCTGAAATGATCACAGGGAAAAAATCCCGAATTTCGTCAAAATTTACTGCACTGGGCTAAAAATTTGGAACCAGGCTCCTTTTACAAATATTTAAAAAAAAACTCTTCAAAACGAGAAGAAACTGAAAATCGTATAAAAATTTTCAGATGAAAAAATCTACTATATTGAGTTGAAAGACTGAAACCGTATTCCTTTTACAAATGTCAAAAGATGGCTGCGAAACACAAAAACCAACCAACCAACCACCAGATTAATTTTAATTTTGTGTGTTACGATTTCTCATTTTCAAAGATTGGCAGGTCTGAAAAATATGTATGTAATATACAGGGTTGTACAAAAGAATTCAAGTACATTTTCGTTCTATTGGTAGAAATTGCTGAAGGTAAATTTTCAAGAGTTTTCTTACTAAAATAAATTTTGTAAATGATTTTGTAATTAAATAAACAAAGTATTGTTAAAGTATTCTGGAGGTGTTGGAAAGTGTTTCATAATGTATGCTTGACACATGGTTTTCTTTCTTTTTTTTTTTTTTTTCCTGGTGAAAAATTGAAAGGTTCTTGTACTTCTTCTCAATAAGAGCTTAAATTTATTTTCTACATTTGTGGATAAACAGATAACTCTATAAAGATGCATAAACTATGCAGTTTGTGCTTTTTTTTTTTTTTTTTATATATAATTCTTCATAAAGTTCTAAAAGAAAATGTGTCAGGTGTTTATTATAAATGTAAAAAATAAAATTGAGATCTTTGTGGGAAAAGTACAAGAGCCATTCTATTTGTTACTGGGGGGGGGGGGGGGAGTGTGCAATAATACTTGCAATTGCGCTGCTTCTTATCCAGGGTACTTTTTACAATGTTATTTCAATGGGGCACATAAAAGAGAATGTGTTATGTGTTTATCTATAAATGTAGAAAATAAAAACCTATTGGGGGAGAAAAGTACAAGTCTACTTGTCATCAGAAAAAAAAGAGTGTGCAATACATTCAGTTGCAATGCTAGGTTCTCTAGAGCACTCCTTGCAGTGTTATTTCAAAGATCAGATAATTTCATCTGGCTTATTTACATTAAACTATTTCCACATTTAGATTTGCCTATTATGGAAAGATTGCATTAAAATGCAATTAAATTAAATAAATAATGATTTCTAATGTTTAAGTTTTCTAATTTTTTTTTTTTTTTAAGCAGAAGATGCATTTTTGGAAAATATGAAATACTTTTACAAAATGCAAAATAATTTTAAATACATAAAATTATTCAATAAATGAGATGTATATGTTAGAAACACACAAACTTGCTTAATGGTACACATAAACAAGAACTTTTTTATGAACTTGTACTAATAAAATTAATGATAAAGCATAATATCAACTTTTGAACTGCTTCTGCAGTCGTCTTCAGGATAAATATGAAGATAAAATGCTTAAAAGTCTTGGTACAAAAGCTTCTTGTCGAGTCTTGATCAATTATATGAATGGAAAACTGCAATAGAGTACATAAAAAAATTTAAAAATGAAATAAGTTGAGATGAATCTAAAGTTCTCATGAAGACCATGGAGTGTCACCATCTATGAAAGGGAACGGATTACTTTCAAACAAGGTTATGGTAAAAGAGAGAAAGTGAGATATTGCAAACAGGTAAACAATTAAGACATTTTTTATAATACTAGGGGGCTCTGCCCCTACGAGCTACGCTTGTCAACACCCGCTCAGACACCGCAAACTCTAAAAGCACGCTAATTCGATCGGCTTTAAAATGTTATCGGAAGAATGAATTATAATTAAAATAACAGTGGCGATCTCCCTGCTAACGGGTTCTTTTTGTCTTTGATTAAATCAGATCAGTGAAACATGTCAAAATAAGCTAATAACTATAAAATGAATTAAGTAAACATAGTGTTTGTCTCTCGGGATTTTTTAAATAAGACATTTTAAATATATCGCTTTAAATCTGACATAATTTTCACCAAAGTTTTCTTTCTTGTTTTAATAATCACGGGAAAATACTTTTGTTGTTAGAAAGGAAATATATTATTTGTGCTATCTTAGAATTCCCAACAACAGTTTAAAAAGATTACCTCAAAATATCAAATAAATGTCTCGCACAAATATATTTTTAAATTTAAAATGTTTGGCAATATCATGAATTGGCAATTTTAAATATGACGTAATTTCCTCCATGTACACTTTTAACGCATATTAATGGATTTATTATTTTACAGTTTTCTTTCTCTTTTTAAAATTCACTTGTAAATATAGTTTTATGACATAATTATAAATATCTTCCTGCTTTTAATACATAATCATTTAATTCTCATTTGAAAGTTCTATTCTGTTTATAATAGTCACGTGTAAACAATTTTTAATTTGAAGGAAATATTATTTGTTGCACTGTTTTTAAATTTGGCAACAATTTAAAATAATACCCTTTTCTAAAAGTTGTAAAAAATTACTCTCGAAATGCTGAAAAATTGAATTTAAAATAGAAATAAAACCTCAAAAAATGAATGAAATTAAAAAAATAAATGCAGTTTGCACTCCAGTAAGGTGTAAAAAAATCAAGATTTTTTTTAAAAAATCAAAAAAATCGAATTTTTTTTATTTAAATCGAATTTTTTTTATTTAAATCAGATTTTTTTATTATTTTCCCTGTGTTAAAATATTAAACATCTATGAAGAATTAAGCATTTCAAAAATAAATAACCCTCCAATTACTAACATAATCTATGTTTTTTTGCTTTAATTAATAAAATTTTAATTATGTAATTATAGAAATTACAAAAAACTGCAAATTAAAAATTTCTTTAGTAACATACAAAATTATGTGCATTAATATTTTGTAATAATTATGTAAACCACCAATATTAAATACTGCTTATATTTTAAAGTTATTGATAAATTGCATTTATTTTCAAATTGATGATACAGATTGAATTTTGTAATTATTAAACAATTAACTGTTTAATTAAGAACACAATCTATATTTTTGAAAAAGTGGTTGAAAAAAGGTGATAAATAATAGTTTGATAAATTCATAAAGCAGTCAGTAATTTTACACAGGTTCTAAAGCGTATGTATATCAAATTGATCAAAAATTGTAGCAATGTATACAGCAAACTCACACATAATTTATAAATAGATTACAAAAATTGTATTTTTGAAGTTTAAATCAGATTTTTTTCCCCACAACATTAAAATATTTGAATAGCTACTAAATATTATAATGTTTTGAAGTTATTTAACATTTAGTTAGGGGCTATGCATATATAACGTTATCATTTTAAGGGGGGGGGGGGGTTGGCACATGATATCGTAAGATATCTCTACGGGGAGGGGGGGTTGTCTTTTGATATCGTTATCATTTTTGATCCAACCAAAATTTTCTCTTTTTATTTGTAACTTTGTCTTTACATCAAAATGGTACATTATATTTTTTTAGTATGTTAAATATTTTTGTGAAAATACAAAGTTATTATTAAAACTATTAAATGATTATAAAATTACTTAATTCCAAAATATGGAATACCCCCAGCGTCCTATTCTTCTGTCATACGTGTATGCATATATAATTCGCTGTTTGAAAAAACCAAATGCGAAGTATGTCTGGAATGATACTTGTGTTTTCTAGTAAATAAAAGAGAAAGAATATTGTCCACCTGTTTTGTTGATAAGAAGTTCTGTCTGCCCCTCCCAAGCGGTAACAAGTGCAAAAAGGCATTATTACTGTTGAAATGTAACAAAAAGCTAATATTAAGTGCTTTTAAACAGTAACTATTTCTTTTAAGTGTTAGTTGATATACAAACTGATATTTTATTGACTTCTCTTCATTTGAATTAATAAAGTATGCGAAAAATAAATTTAACTATCTATGTATATCAAACAAAAGAAGAAAATTTTCCAAAAATCTAAAGAATTTTTATACATTGATAACGATATCATTACCGGGGGGGGGGGGGGGGGGGTTCGAGGGATGATAACGTATGATATCGTAAGGGGGGAAGGGGTCCAAAATTACCAAAAAGTTGATAACGTTATACTTGCACAGCCCCTTAGATGTTTTTTAAATGTGTAATACTTCTTTTTACACAGTTTAATATTGTTATAATTAACAATAACAAATATTACATTTTTTACAAGTGATTTAGTGATAATTTCCATTACTGATTAGAATGCTTTTTCACACTGTTTTAAAAAATCAGAAAATATGTGATTTTATCATCTGATTTAAATCAATTGATTAAAATCACTGACACTCTATTGCTATGTTTATTGTATATAATGTTTATTGTATATAAAAGAATGAATAACTTGATTATTAAAAGGAAATGATGACATTGTAAGTTATATTAGATTTAAATATCATTTTAAAATTAAATGCTTTTTATGTTCGTTAGATAAAAAACTATGCTTTTTACAAACTTACTGTACTTAAATTTTTCACAATACTCAGTAATTACGCTTCGAAACAATTATTTAAAGCTTTGTTTTGTGTATTCATAAGTCACAATACCCATAGAAACTTTCCAAATTATGTTCATCTTACAAGGAGAGGACCAACCTTGTTAATCACAGATTTTGATTATTTTAATATATGTTGTAGGGTAAAGACACCCATAGTCTCAGGTTCAACGGATTTTATCCAACGCTCCTTAGTCCTTGAGAAACCGGGGGTCTAATAGTAATACACAACTTAAATATTTACTTTGTAACTAAAATGACAGGTTAATCGTAGCTGAGTTGGTATGGTGTTTGCCGGCTGACCCGTGGGTCCGGGTTCGATACCAGGACGCGCTACATTTGTTTTTCTCATTTTTTGGTTTTATAAATATATTTGTAAGTATAACTTAATAATCTCATTATCAATATAAATTTATAATATTGTATATCAATTATAATTTTAACCTATTTAATTTTTTACTTTTAACTAAATAGTTGTATAAAACATCATAAAACTGTTAATTTTTTTAAAATCACTTTTAAAATGTATTTCATATATTCTTTATCAATGCGATAATATTGAGCAATTGTGTCAATTCGTGATTTTAAAGAAACATCATTTACGCATTGCTTTAACAAAGGAAGTCAATGTGATAATACTATTATTATGTTTTTAAAGTAACCAGCATAATTATATTAAAAATTAGCATCAGAATTAAATTACAACCGATTTTTTGCATATTAAGGATTTTTAAATTTGTAATACGTATGCTTGCACTTTCAATTATTTTGCTTTCCCCTTTATCTACTTTGTGCTTTTATTTTTATTTATTTATTTTTCTTAATATTCTTTTATTTTATCATGACTAGATGGCACCCCAATAGGTTTTGTCATGATTTTGGAATTTTTATCGTTCAATAATAGATCCAATTAGTGATGCAACGAATAGTGGTTTGGCCGAATAACCGAATACCAATTATTCAGCCTAAGCATGGCCGAATATTCAGCCTATTCGGCTGCCGAATAATGAACTCATTTTTGTCTAAAAACAAAATATAGTATGCACTATATGTACAATTCTTATATATTTCACAATTAAAATGTATTTCCTTTTTAAAAATATACTTATATGCAATTTTTTAATTTTTTAAAACATTATTTTATTCTGAGAAAATATTCGGCTACATTCGGCCTAAAAATTGCCTCATTAATATAATTCGGCCAAAAAAAACAGCAAAAGTTCCTTATCAGGTAGGTACTGTCTAATTGCATTTTAGTAGATATTATGTATGTTCTTGTTACCTTTCAAAATAATGACAAAATTTTAAAAGTACTAGAAGACATAAATTTCAACTTTCAGATGAAAAAAAAAATAAATAAATCTTTGCATCTTAAGAAAAACCACTGATAGGTAGGAATGTCCTCTAAAGTGGTGGAAATAAACCAGTGTAGAGTTTATAAAGCTCACAATAAAAAAGCATGTATTGTTTTGCTATGTCAGCAGACAGCACTACTAAGAAGTGTATAGTAATTTCAGAGAAAGGAAATATCTGTAAGGAAAAGCAAATTGAATGTAAATTTCCAAATATTTACTATGTAGTATCTTAGGTATACTGTATTGTTACAATTTAATAGATATTAATATTATGTATGTTGTTGCTGCTACATTTAAAAATAATCACAAAATTTTAAAAGTACTTAACATAAATTTCAAGTTTCAGATGAAAGAAAATCTAAATTAAAAAGTGATATAAAACATATATACTAATTAAAAGAATTTAGTATTTACATTTCTTTCATTATTTAATAAGAAATAGTAACACACTTAAAAAAATCACTTAAATTTTAATTTTTAAGCGCATTTTACTCAAAAAAAAAACCTAATGTTTGCAGCATATAAGACTTAAATATTTATTTTATACATACATCCATATCTAATCTATTGTATATATTTATATTCGTTATAGATCTAATTAAAATTATTGAAATATTTTTTTTTTTTACATAATAAAGGATAAATATTAAACTCCCCATTATGCTTAAAAAAAGTTAGAATTTCCTTAGTGCGTCTCTCTTAGGACAATTTTGAATAGATTAATTTGAAATTTAACAGATTATGCTAGCTTATTACAGATACTTTTTGTTCTTATTGATACAGCATAAAAGTTTTAACATGATTCCTAAATTACCTTCTTATATAAAAATGGGTAGATAAAACCCATTCAGGGTATGAAAGTTAAGGAGAAAAAAAGTGTTAGTTAATTTCAAGTAAAATTTTCATTATACATGATGAATATAAACTGTCAAATTAAAAAGTTTTACTGTGTAAATATAAAAACATTTCTTACAAAATTATTCGGCTAAGGCCGAATAATGGACTTCATATTCGGCTGAAGCCGAATATTCGGCAGATAAGCCGAATGGGCCGAATAATCGTTGCATCTCTAGATCCAATTTCTTTTTAAACCTCTTTACTGGATGAGAAATAATAGTTTAAAAATAAAAAATGATAAATTTAAGTTTGTTAACATTATAATTAATGTATGATATTAAAATTTTTAATTTAAATTATTAAGTCATAATTACAAGTATATTTATAAAACAAAAAATGAGAAAAACAAATGTAGTGCATTCGGGTACCGAACCCCGACCCGCAGATCAGCCAGCAGACGCCATACCAACTGAGCTACGACCAACCTGTCCTTTTTGTTACAAAGTAAGTATTTAAGATGTGTACTACTACTAGACCCCCCCGGTTTCTCAAGAACTAGGGAGCGTTGGATAAAATCCATTGAACCTGAGACTAAGGGATCTCTACCCTACAACATATATAAAAATAATCAAAATCTGTTACTTTTTTATGTCATTTTAAACATTTAAAAAATTTTTGATTTTAATCAATGATTTTTTTTAAAAAATTACTTGATTAAAATCATCATTTTAATCGCTGATTTAAATCGTTGACACCCTACACACCAGTCACTTTTAATGTATAAAATGATCTAAAAATGATTAAATTCCCGTGTATAATTTTTGCTCCTATAAAACTTTTTTAATGGAATAATTTTGACTAACTTTAACATTAAATATCTCTTAAAATAATTTTTCGATTTGAAAACTGTCTGCATCAGCGTGTTTATCAAACATTTCTCTATAACACCACTGATTTTTATATTTTTGTATGCAATATTTTTCTTAATATTAATGAAGAAAGACCTCTGGTCACAAAAAACTCAAAACCGGCAGTGACAGTGTTAGTTACTTTTTTTTAGAATAGAGATTAATCCACTTTTTGGTATATTATAAGATAGATTATCATTGCAGGCATTATGCCCTTGTGCAATGATTTCGACTGATTCTCTGATCCTGCTTTGGAGAGGATTATTGCCTGGAACTATGGCTTTTGCCTCCTCAAAATTAATATAGCAGGCCTTATTTAGTAACATAATAGGTATTTCATATATTCCAGATTTTGGTCAAATGGAATTTTATCAATCTTATAACTAAGGCTATTGATAAGGTAAGGGGGTGGAATTGCTATCAACTTTATATTATACTTCTGTAGGATCTCTTTTAATTTCTCAAATATGCTGGGAATTTAGTGAAATCTTCTGTACATCACCAATTGATTCCTGTACTGATGTTGGCCCAAAGGAGAGAGAGTGTTGTACTTCTAGATTATCTTATCAATATATTTTGCTGAAAAACCTTGATTAAATGCTATTTTCTTGATAAATTTGATTTCTTTGTACAGTTGATTATTCAAACAATTTATGAAGGTTCTTTTATTGAATGACTGGAAGGTAGAGATTTTATACTGAAAGGGTACGTTTCCTGAAAAAGAGATAACAATGTTTTCTTTCATTGGTTTTCTATTAACTGAATACTTTAATCCAGAACTGCATCTATTAAGCATCTACTTCAGTCACCTGGAAAGACTCGCCACTAATGCTATGGAAGAAATTTTTAAAGATATCTCGTTTGCATTTTAATATTTTTAAATGATTTTTTTTGCATTGGATAGCTGAGATTGATTGCTACATCTGCCCTTTTTTACTTTTTCGATTTTGTCTGCAGATTTTTTTCAAGAGGATGCTTTCACTTTCGAAACCGGTTCCGAAAATGAAAGTGTCCTAATTAAAAATATCTGTAAACAAAATCGAAATAGTAAAAAAATGCCCTTTGTACAGATCGATCTCAGCTAGCCAATGCAAAAAGAATTGTTTAGAAATATTGAAATAAAAATGAGATATCTTTAAAAATTTCTTCCATATGATTAGCATTAGTGAGAGGGCTTTTTTAGGTGACTGAAGTAGCCTCTTAATGCTAACATCTAAAAATGGAATTGTAGTATTCTCTTCAATTTCAAGAGTCAATTTAATATTATTACTTAATTTACTGACATCTTGAAGAAAACTTGTTAAATCTGATAGACTGTGTTATACTTATATTATTAAAATTATACAGTTTAAATTCTGTGTAACATTTTTTCAGGAGCCTAAATTGTATCTGCTAATTCGCATAATTAATGGAACCAGAAAGTTTTCAAATGGTAAAACTGAGTAAGGTTTGATAACGTATTAGGAAGCCTGTAATTAATTTAAACTATTACTTGTTTTTGCCTTTATTTATTTATGTTTTATAGAATTAAAATGTATTTGTTTAATTGAAAAAAAAAAAAATTACAAAAACCACGGACTACCTCCCACATTTTATTCTTTTAATATTGTTTGATAAATTAATCTTGCAAAACTAGTTTTGCCACAATTTTGAAGTTCATATTCCACATTTTTGAGCTGCCACTTCTTCTTTATATTGCTTATTACATTGTCCTTTGATTGTACCTAAAACAAAACAAGATAAAAAAATTATAATAAAAAGTTCAAAATCCATAAAAATTCATTAAATTTTTGTTAAAATTTGAATTTATTTTATTTTTTTCTGTTATAGTTTGAAAAGATTTTGAGTTCCTGTATTGAAAAAAATATATAATAAAAACATGTAAATATGTTAATATATTCAAAAGTTATCATGGAAAAATCACTGAAAAACAGTGTTTTGAGGTAATTGAGGTAAGTTTTTAGAGAGGCTTGTTTTCCCGATATGTGTGGCTCAACATTTTATGCTCATATAGCCGTAATCATAGGAAATCTGTAGGCATTTTCACTGTAGGACTCTGCTTTTGCTACTTGAAGCTTCTAATAGCAAGAATCTATTTAAATTATTTCTTAATTTTTTGTTTTAGAATGGAGATTTGTGTATATCAATACTCCACCCACCTATTGATGATCCACAAAGTGGGGAATTGCCTTGTGAGCGCTGGAATCCCACACAAAATGTTAGGTGAGTGTATTTACAGTTATTTTATTAAATTTAATCATGTATGTTGCTTTTGCAATACCTAAAGTCCCATTTCAGAAAATTGCAATTCATTGCTAAAATGAACTTTGCCGTGATCTTGTAATAGTGTAATGTGTAAATACTACATTTAAAATATAATACTATTATTTGATTTAAGCTTTTCGAAAATTTAAACTTTTGTAATTGACAGACATATTAACCTTTCCAAATAATTCTCATTTAACTCTCCATTGGGTGTGCTGTGTCTCACAGATACCAACTCTTTAGAGTTTATGTGAGATACGTAAGTTGTGACATACATATATATATTATATATAAGGACATGAGTTTCAAAACTCACCTTATCCAAAATTTTAAAAATCTGGGAGCACGGCAGTGCATCTGCCAAGTTTGCACAAGCCGTAAGCTACCTTTTCCTGAACCATTTTGGCATACTTTTCACCCCCTCATAACGTCGTTTTAGGGAGAGATATAGAGTTTTTTCTTTTATACACATGTTCGTATGATCAAACTGAACTAAGGTTCCACGATTTCATGTTTCTGTATTTAGTAGTTTTCGAAATATTAAATTCCGAAAAAGCGTTTTTTTGTCACTGACTCACTTCGCATCATCAAATAACTAAGGTACTTCTAAAAGTCGTAGAATCATGAAATTTCACAAGTAAGTCAGGTTTAGCACAATTAACTAGAAAAATCTGAAAACACAGAATTTCTGCCTCTAAACCCTTAAAACAGGGGGTGTTGATTTGACCGTAAACAGTTCCTTCACATTCAATTGCGCCAATGTTGGTCGCCAATACTCGATTACAGAGTTTAGAAGGGGTCACGTAATTTCAAGCAGACTAAAACTTTATATATATGCTTTTCCAAAGATGTTTGTTAAATAGAAAAAAACGAATATACCTAAAAATTTTAATCAGTATAGGTTATGATATATTCACAATATTAAAACAATAAAACATTTAACAAAATATAACCGAAATTCGGTATGTTTCTGATATAGTAGCCTTTGCAAAATAGAGAAAATAGCCTTGACGAGAAAAGAAATTTGATAATAACGTATTTTCTGGCAACCTATCTACTGTGTCATATACACAAGCAATTTTTTCCATATGTATACAATTTATTTAATGTAAGGAACCCGTTTATTTATTTTTATATACCAACATAAATAATTTGTATATAAAAAACAATATTTTATACGTGTATAAATAAAATGTTTATATGTATATAAATACATATAAATAATATAAAAGTTCATCAGGTTTGTTTTCATAGTTGTTTATATCATTTGGCAACATATCTCAGTTTCTGAAGTCCGAATTGTGCCAAGATTTTTAAAAAACGCCAAGGTCCCTATAGTCGAAAAATATCCTAATTCTCATATAAAAGTTTAAAAATTTGCTTTTAATTAAATGAAATGTGTAACTAATAAAGCTGTCTTTAACGATGTGTGACAGATGCGGTGTCCGAAGTCTGCTGCTAATGTTATTATATTGTATTATTAGCCTACTTACTGTTAATTTATTGTTAATTTTAAATCTGTAAAAGAAAGATTATAGTTATAGATCAGATATGTTGGTTGGCAAAACTCGATTACAGAAAATTAGCCTGAGTTATAAAAGTGTTACATGATTTCAAGCTGAATGAAATTTTATATGCTTTTACAAAAATCTTAATAAGGCAAATCTTTCAGTTTATCTGTCCATATTTCTATCTTTTACTTCCTTAAAACAAATTTTATTAAAGACCGGGAGGCGTCTGCACAGATCATCACCTCATCGAGTTGACGGCTCAAATTTTAGGACTAGTTAAAAATCGATTAGCGTATTAAAATGTAACTGGTCTGCCAAGTCATATCTTTGTGGAAACCACCTACAGACCCGATTTTACCGGTTAATTGGTGAATTTTCCATTGTGTTTTCCTGCACCCATTCCTCCATGTTTCCATACTTTTGGATGCAGGAAAATACAATAGTAAACCTATCAGTCACCCACTAAAATTAGGTCTTCAGGTTGTTTCTACCAAGATATGACTTAACAGACCAATTGCATTTTAATGTACTAATCTAGTTTTAACTAATCCTAATATTTCAGCTGTAAACTCGATGAGGTGATAGTGTATGCAGACGCCTCCCGGACTATTATAAATGTCGGAATTCTAATCTCAATAGCACTCTGGTCAATCTGGCAAATATCCCTACTATTTATGGAACACTTCCTTTAAGTGCGTTTTAGTGATGTTGAAGAACTTTATACATATGCATCATACATATTATACATATGCATATAATACGTAATACATTTGCATCATACATATTATAAGTATGTGTATAATAAATAATACATATGCATCATTTTGACGTCAGAACAAACAAAACATTTTTTGTCGCCAAATTTGAGAATTGACATGATATATTACCAAATTTGGTGACACTTCGCTAAATGTTGCCAAGCTTGGCGAGTATTTGACGTTTGTGGCTATTTTTCAATGAGTTAATTATTAATGCGAGCCATCTATTATATTTTTCCGCATATCATCCGAATAGTTAAATAATATAACGTACGAATATTTCCAAAGTGCCAGTAGTTTCGTCACTGCACAAAACCTCTGCTATTGTTAATATATTGTACTGTTATTATACTTACTGTGACTATGTTGTTAATCTTTACTCTGCTGAAACTTCTGTATTATATAAATAGAATTTACGGAAACTATTAAAGCATCGAAACTGACAATTCTCCTTCTGATTATTATAATTTTATAATATGTAACCTGTTAATCGATATGTACCGTTAGAAGGAATCTTCTATAATCCGGTTCCTCGCATTTTAGTTTTCCGGTTTCGAATAAAATTAGCTAAAAACTTAAAACCATGGCAAATTGGCTAGTTCTTCAACACGATTAGATGAGAAGAATGATAGATTTTCAAATGGATCATAGCAGTGAGCCCGTAGACCTTCTATTCTTCCGTAATCGAGTCTATTGAAAAGGTTAGCATGAAACAAAAAGATATTAGCATCAATATGGTTTAATGTAAATGCAGATATTATCAAAGGATTTAATAAGAATCATTTCACTTGTACCCAATTGTATCAGTTAAAATACAATAATCGGCAGTGAGCCCAATTAGAAAAGATTACTTAATAGGATTAAAAATTTCCACATTAGAGAACGAATCGTAACTGTTAAGGAAACATGCATAAGTGAGTTAAGAGATATTTGTCATGAAAGAATGAAGTACATCACAAAATATATGATGTACTTCCATGATCGTAAAGAGTTCTTGATTTCTCTATCAAAAGCTTCCGACTTGGCGAAAGAATGGGCAAGTAAATGAATTTATGAATAACAGTAACATGATGCAACATTTAACATGCAATTAATAGAGCATATACTGCTTGCTAGAGGCGGCTAGTACTTTAATATAAAAAGAAATAAAGTATGAATTTGTAAAGCTCAATAAAATAAATTTAGGTATTTTTATGCTAGCCGGGCGCGAGTGGCAAATCGCCAAATACTGTCTCCAACTCTATTGTTCATATTGCATTCATTTCATTTAAAAATATAAACTTTTCAGTCATCTCATTTAAAATAGATGCATTTCCCTCTTTTTATTTAATAGAATATTTAGCATAGAAATAAATAAATAAATAACAAATAATAACATAAACCAAAATATTTTATTTGAAAATCAAAGCATTGTTTCTAATTTACACATGTGAAAAATGAAAACTACTATTGGCGAAAAAACAAAATGCTAATACAAATGTACTGAAATTTAAGTTTTTTTATATTAATATAGCTTAGAAAAAAACTAGAAAAAACATACAAAAAGTAGTGATATCCCAACAAAAAGTTTTCGGTAAAAAAAAGAAAAGCGCCAAGTTCTTAATGTTTCGGCCAGAAAAAGTAGTGATATCTGAAGTTTGTACAAGGGCACAAGTTAAAAGCCAAACATCCCAAATCTTTCATTGAAAATGGCTTCCTGAGACTTGACCGTTAATGCCTTCGAGAGGGTTTTTCAAATTTTAAAGTATGTACAAATGAGCTACATGACAACTACATTTTTTGATTATTTTAGGCCTTTTGTGGCACAAAGTACAGAAATAAAATACACATTTAAAAAAAGCATTTAAACCACTTCAGTCTATTTAAATGCTTAGAAGTTAAATATAACAAAATACTTGTATTCAGAAGGTAATATCCCTAATTGCTAAAACATAATTAGTATCAGCTTTTAACAGTTTATAAATCGAATACCTCTTAATGTATGCAAAAAAACTATAATAAATGTTCAAACGAAAAAAATCTCTTTCGCCAATGCACAATATTTCAATATTATACAATAAAATATAATGTAACATATTGTGAGATTTGAAGAAAGTAAATTTTGTTTTATTTCTTAGGTTTTACGTTAATGACTTTAGCTTTAGACCGTACGAAATGGCAATTAAACCACATGTGGACAAAATGATCTGTAATCAAAGCTATTGTTTGTTGAAATTGAATGGTATTTATCAGAAATATTTTACTTATATTGTCTTTATGTGAATTTGCCTCTTTGCATACTAATATTAATTTTAATATTTAAATAATTCATAAATGTGAAATTTCCAATCACTAATTTTGAAATACTGTAGAAGGCATTAACGGCCAAGTCGCAGGAAGCCATTTTCAATGAAAGATTTGGGATGTTTGGCTTTTAACTTGTGCACTTGTGCGAACTTCAGATATCACTACTTTTTCTGGCCAAAACATTAAGGAGAACTTGGCGCTTTTCTTTTTTTTACCGAAAACTTTTTGTTGGTGTGACAGCATTTCTGTCCCATAGCTATCATTTTTATTAAAAATTAATTTGAAACATAACTTTCTTACTTTTACATCATATTATCCTCCCCCCCCCCCCCCCCCTCTTTCCTATAATGAAATATGTGATTAAATTCATTTCTCAAAACCATCCAGATTTTTATTAATGTGTTTTCTTTCTTCTTTCTAAAAACATCTTTATTTCAGGCTGCTCAAAGATTCATTTCTTTTTTTTTTTCCTTGTTTTCCCTTATCTGTCTGTTACCGATCCCAGTGCAATGAAATAAATAAAAATCACTAGGCGCGGCTGCTAGTAACAATATCTCTTCATTTAATTTCATGCAGAGAAAAGCTTCCTTATCACTGCTAAGATGGAACCGTTGAAAAGCGTGTAACAACAAATGTGAAACGGATGTATTTTATGCGAGTCTCTGCATCTTTCCCTTTCATCGGTCTGCAGTATGTAATTTTAAGTAACACTTGTTTAAGCGAATGCCAGTCTGTAATATAAACACCTCCCAGATGTTTCTGCCGTCTCTCACATCGAAATGAGATGCGGTTTTTAAAATCACGTTTCATGGAGGTTAAATCTTTTTGTCAGTTGATTTACCAGATGCCTTTCTTGGCATTTCGCGATTGTATGTTGTGGGCAATTTTTAACGTAATCATTTCGGTTAGATAATTATTCCCAGGATTTGTGGACTGGCAACCATTTTCCATGACGCGTTTCATTGTTCTCATCGGGGTTGCTGGATTTTTTGGGATAATCATTTGGCTCGCGAATCAAACCTTTGTCCACAGTTCGTTCAGGGTGCCAATGGCGAAGTGTAGCGACTAGTGTTATATGATTCTTGTGAAATCACGAGGACTCAACTTTTGATCTCGACAAAAAAAGGATGTAAGACCTTCACGGTCTGTGGGTCACGCCCAGGCGTACCTTGTAAAATATGGACTCTCTCTCTCACTCTTAATTAATTATGAGTATGATCTCTTTTTGTAACTTTAAAGTTAAAAATGTTAAATAAATTTTCATAGTTCCTGTAATATGGTTGGAGTTTTTGCATTTTAAGTGAATCCATCCCACTGAACACTGTTACAGTTGGGATTGTGTTTTCTCTATCAATCTATTCTATTGGAAAACCTGCACTGAAAAAACATTACAATCTGGAGGGAAAAAAAAAAAAAAAACTTTTATCATGTATATCTGCAGGGGTGGGAAAAGGCATCATTTTACTCGTCACTAGCGAGTGCATTATCTGGCAGAGCGAGTGACTTTTTAGGTAGTCTTTGAAAATTGCAAACTATAGAGGTATGCCAAAAACATTTTTTTTAGTAGTTAGCTATATTTTTCAACTTTCCTAATTACTGTGATGTAAACATGATATGAAGTTCTATTTTATATTAAACTTTCATCTCTTTATATTTCTTAATTTTATAGGAAAAAGTATATGAAAAGGCATATAGTAACCAACTATTTTTGAGCTGCGTAATTTTGTCAAAAATTTTCAACTTTACATTGCATTTTACTGGCTGGTGAAATAAATCCTTGGCTGATAAGATTTTCTAGAAATTCCCCACCCCTGTATATCTGCCATTGTAAAATCTTGGTTTACAATGAAAACCAATGGACGCAGTTAGAGGTTTTTCAAGGTTTCTCCATATATGTATATTTCATCAATAAATAAAAAATGCAAATACACTATAAATTTTGGAAAGAAGATGTATATCAACAATATTTATGACATTTAACTATAAAAATCCCAAAATTATCAAATTTAAACTACACATGTAAAAAACACAGGTAAAAAACTGCCAATGGGTGGACAGACAGATCTAACTCCATCCCCACCGTTAAAAACTTGCAGGTTTCTAAACACATGTCTGTCCTGTACTCAAAACAACAGAAAAAAACTAAACTATTGTCATTTTAGATATAAAATTTAAGAATTAAAAAGGTAAATAAACCAAACTTAAACAAAAATGCAATATAAACAAAGCATAATTATATTATAAAACGAATTGTCTTTGAAAAAATGTCTTTTAAAAAGTTATTTTAAAAATTGAAACTTAAATACTATTAAGAGGTAAACAAATTAAATTATCTTAACGTGTATGAATGCAGAACAACGAGTGACCATCCAAACCTACAAGAAAAAAAACATGAAACAGAAATACCTGCACAATGTTCTTCCCCTGGCATTAACAAAAAACAATTAATACTTTCTCCGTATCCAAATTCAAAAATTTCAAAGCAAAGTCTACATACCTCCATCTATTCAAACTTCCGTCCAAACCCGTTCTTTGTATAAGACTTTAGGGCCAGCACATCATATAGAATATTCAGGAAGCATGCTACCATAAATTGGTCATCCCGCCAAACCACAGTGTTGCCATTTATTTTTCAAAACAATCTTTAAATAATATTTCAAAAAATTAATAGGATAATTGTTATCGGGGCTGCGGAGTCGGAGTCAGGCCTATTTTTGAGTGAAAGAGTCAGAGTCAGATCTGTTAAAATTCGCAGAGTTGGAGTCGTCCATTTTACAAACAGGGCTGCGTTGTCGGAGCTGGGCCCATTTTTGAGCGAAAGAGTCGGAGTCGGATCTGTTAAAATTCCCAGAGTCGTCCATTTTTCCCACCGACTCCACAGCCCTGATTGTTATTGTAGAAAAGATTAGCTAAAAACTTAAAAATTTGTTTATAAAAATTAATTTCACTGCCACAAATTTTACTAAAACGAATTAAATGATTAATTATAATATTTATGTATATCTTTTTATGCAAATTAGAAAGTCAATGTGGCATGCTTCTTGTAAAGAATTGAAAACTATTTTTTTTATCATACAAATCCAAGGTTAATTTATTATCAAAAATATTATAAGAAATATCTAAAAATATCTGCATTGTAATCATTACTGTTTGCCCTATTGAGCTTTAAATATTTTGGATATATGATGTCATATTCATTAATAAAGTCAAAATTGAAAATCAAAATATCATCAATATACCTAAAGACAATTAAAGATTTATTATATTGTATTGTATATTTATATTCATAGTAAAATAAAAATAAATTAGCAGCAGTACTAGAATAATTTGTCCCCATCCCAATTCCACAGATCTAATTCAAAATACTGTTGTTAAAAGTTACATAATTGTTGTAAAAACAAAAATGGCATAAACTTTAAAATAATTATCTATTAATGTTCAATTCTTCATGTAAACAAAATAAATCAAAAATGTTCATTAAAACATTATAAAGACAATCAATAGGTATATTGGTGAATTGATTAGTCAGTTTTTTACCTGTGTAGTTTAAATTTGACAATTTTGTGATTTTTATAGTTAAATGTTATGAATATTAATTATAAATGAAGATTATATATATATATATAGTATATATAGGACAGTAATCTGTTGCTATTGTCAAATCGGGGCTTTAAAATTTTCTGGTGGTGCTAACTCTCAGCTGTGTATTAAAATCAATTTTCCCTTCATCTTAACCACTTCACCGGCAGCAGGTATAAGAAAACAGTGCTTTTATTTCCGACTTATCTCGGGGCAACCGTTGAAGTGGTTAATGATATATAAATATAGTCAGAAGTAAGAGGACAATTTCCCCCTGTCATAAAACGTTTGATTGCTAAGTTTTAAAAAGTTCAAAAGTGATATAGTTGATATTAATAGTGAAAGATTATGATTCCTAGAGGGAAGTTGCTATCTGGTGTTGGTGTGTATGTGTGAGGGGAGGTGGATTAGTCCACCCTGCCCTCATCTGGTTAAGGTCCTGATCCCTGATATATATCACAGCTTTGCTTGTAACAACTAAATCAATCTTCGTTTTTGGGTTTCTATTTGACATTTTTCAAAGGGCACCACACCCAGCCCTTTTTTGATATGGAAAAGGCCCCTTTTCCTTATTTCATGTACATCTCTTTTTTTATTTTTTCTGCCAAAATATTTTGCCTTTTTTTTTCTTTAGAAAACAAGTTCTGTTCTTGACTCGCATAGTGTAAGTCCTAGTGTGTCCCACCCATGCAAAAAACAGGTGCAACCATTGCATATCGTATCATGTTTTCCAAATTGCAACGCATTTTCCATTTGAAAATTGCTCCAGAATGGCATATTTTTCCTAAATTCATCTGGATTTTTCTCTTTAAATCTATGCCTTCATTACGCACAAACAGGCATTAATGGAACATGTTAAGAAAAATGAAGGATTATCATGCAAAAAAAATGAATTTATATGTTCAGAGTAAGTACACTTTTTGTTTAGTTTTGCTTCGTTACATTTTTTTGTTGATATTGTTTATTGGGATCATCGTTGAAAATATGCAAAAATTGCTAATTTTTTTTATTAATTTATAAGTTTAACAGAAAATTACGATTATGATGTATCTATTAATAATATTTATCTATTATGAAACATAACTATTTGCCACAGAATTTTTGCCCTATCTACTTAGATTTATTTCAAAATTTGCATATACTGGTTCTAAGCATGCAGGGTTTGTACAGTCCTTGAATGTCCTTAAAAGTGCTTACATTTTTCAAATAGAATTTTTTGTTCTTAAAAGTATTTATTTTCATGCAAAATCTGCAAAAAGTCCTTAATTTTACTTTATTCTTGTATTATTTCTTAATCAGGGGTGAAACTCTTCTGCATTTCTTTGAATTTCTGATTTAAAAATAAATCTTAACACTCCCCCCTCCCCCGTCCTTGCTTCTTCTTCTTCCCAAATTTCACTTCCTCCTTTTGCTCCTTCTTCCACAATACCAAAGTTTAAAATCTTTAAAACTTAATTTTTGTGAACTTTTTCCCTTCTATTTGTTACTTTATAGTGAACTATCAGACCCGCCCGGCATTACCCTGGGTCTGTAAATAATAACCTTAAACAAAACTAAAGTTTGTATGATTTTATATCTTTTGGAATTCTTTTAAATGAACCTAATTTCGGAGGCCCCCATTGCCTTCCGCAGTGTATAGAGTGTTCCCAACTAACTTCTTTCCGAACGAACTTGTAACCTGAGTCACCGTTACCTAAGGCAACATGTGGAGACAATCGAAAACCAAGTTGAGTGAGCCAAACCTCGTAGTAATCAAGCCCAAATAATCCAAAAAAAGAATGCATCATTAATGTTAGAAAATGTTGGTAACTGAAGTCTAAGGTAAAATTTCATAATACAAAAAGTAGCCAAATTGTAATCTAAGTTGAATGAACCAAATCCTGTTGAAATTGGGTCCTTAGAATCCGAGGAAAGAATGTGCCCCCAAGCGGTGGAAAATACTCCCTCCCCTTCTAAATTTCACAAATTACTTTTAACATTAACACAATATTTAATAAACGGATGAAATCCCTTATCTAAAGTTACCTTTAAACTAATGCGATTTTTAATTTACGGCTGTAGTTTGTAAACGTAAGTTGATGCTGAAAAAGGAGATTAATGTTTGAAAAAAGTGGTAGCTGAGGTATAAAGAAAGACTGGGCCCTGGGGGCCAGTGTCTTAACTGGAATGTAGTTGGGTATAAGAAAATTTTTTAGTAGTTTTAAAGTAGCTGGAGGACGCTGAAAGTATGTTAAAGAAAGTTGTAATAGAATAGGATAGTTTTTAAAGAAGCTGAAACAAAGGCCCCAAGAAGGAGATTAATGTTAAAAATTGATGATAGCTTTTTTTTGTCGTTCATATAGTAGCAGGAGGACTTACGAAGTTGTTTAAAAAAAAAAAAAAAAAAAAAAAAAAAAAAAAAAGCTAATGAATCGGACCGTTTTTAAGGGACCTATAACAAAGGGCCCAAAGAGGGCCAACTGGTAGTAAAGAGCAGGGCCCTAACATGAAAACTTGTTAAAAGGTCTAAGTTCTGAGCACTTTAGATCTTCAATTAGTCAAAATTAAGCATAGGGTATGAATCAATCATTAGAATAAAATTTTAAAGAAATTCACAAAAAATGGGGGAAATGCTTAAAATAGGGATCTATGGTCCAGTAAAAATAAGAGGGTGTTAGTCCTGGGAGAATGCATTGAGATAACGAGGAAATTAGATGGTGAAAAATGCATGCCGCACAAAAAGTGCAAGGGCCCCCGGACCGGGTCCTATGGAACCCTAGGGTGTCCCAGGATGTTAACTGAAATAAAGAAATGGGAGAATAACTAAATGGAAAAAGAGTTTCAAAAATGAAGATTGGATTAAAAGAAGGCAATTTATTAACAATTTATGGTGCAAAAACTTTAAGGGGCCAGTGACTTAAGTGGCATGCAGTTGCATATAAAGATATATGGGTTATTCTCTACTTTAGTGCAAAAAGTGTTTCCCAGTCATATAAATGTTCTTAATTTCATTACATTTTTATTTACTTTTATTAGAAGATCTAAACATAGTTTATTAGGGGCAGAAAGTAAAATTTAAAAATAAATAAATTTAGTACTTAAAAATGTAACATATATCATGCAAACATCATTCCCTCACCTTTCCCCACCTGTACTACCATATTTTATTGCCTATTTCTTTCCATCCAGAAATAAAAATAATTAAAAATACCCTAAGCAAAATAAAGTTCTTATTTGGTACATTACAAAAAATAATAAAAATATTATTTTTTACTATTATTATATAGTCTACTCAATCAATTATATGTTTCCCCATGTTAGACCATCATTCCCTCGCACATTGCTATTACCTCAAATATCTACCACTAAAGAGCAGTAGCAGTCTAGCATCCTTCACAGAGAAGAAGCCATTTTGAGCACTTGTCAGTCCAGCAACTTAAATTGGTGGTGTAAGATTTTGTTAATTTTTCAAAAAAAAAATTTCAGTCAATATATCTGGAAGCGTTTTTATTAGCAGTCATTCCCTCACACAGAATACTAATTTTTTTACAAATATCAAAAATTTTAATTTTATCATACTTTATATATTAAGTGTTGCTCTTAAAGGAAACAGTTTGGATTTCTTCATAATTTTGCATTTTTCCCTACAACTTAGTAAAAATGTCTTATTTCATCATTCCCTCACTTGTCATTCCCTCACATTTTTTATTTTATTTTTTCCACAAATTTTTATTTTATTTTTATTGTTAAGTCAAATTTTTAAAACGATTTCTGCTGCTATTAAAATCTTCAATAATTGACTGATTTCTTACCATTTATCTAAATTTACATATGTACCATTCAAGTCAGACTGTTTGGCCAAATTTGCAAGTATTGTAGAGAACAACCCATATTTTAGTAGTTTTTAAAGTAGTCAGAGGATGCTAGAAATATGTTAAAGAAAATTGTAAGCAATTCGATCATTTTTAAAGAAGCTGCAACAACGGCCCCCTTGAAGCCGATTAATATTCAAAATTGATGGTAGCGGAAGCCTGATTTTTTTTTTTTTTTCATTCATGTAGTTACTGGAGAACCTAAGAAGTTATTAGGGGAAAAAAGCTAGTGAATCAGATCATTTTTAAGGGAGCTATAATAGGGGGCCCAAAAGGGTCTAACTGATAATTGAGAGCAGGGCCCTAACATGAAAACATGTTAAAATGTATTAGTACTTAGTGTTTTAGATCTTCAAGTAATCAAAATTAAATTAATCGGAGGATGTAAGAACTGTGTTAAAAAAAATTGCATTGATTTTTAAAGAAGCTGCACCAAGGGCCCCAAGAAGGCGATTAATATTCAAAACTGGTGTTAGCTGACGTCTGAGAAATTTTTTTTTGTCGTTCATGTAGTAGCTGGAAGGTCTCAGAATTTGTTAGGAAAAAAAAAAGCTAGTGAATCAGACCATTTTTAAGGGAGCTATAGCAGGGGGCTCAAAAAGGGCCCACTGATAGTTAAAAACGGGGCATTAACATAAAAACATGTTAAAATGGTCTTAGTACTTAACACATTAGATCTTCAATTAGTCAAAATTAAGCACAGAGTGTGAATTATTCATTAGAATAATGTTTTTAAAAAATGCACAAAAAATTGGGTAAATGTTTAAAAAGGGGCCCTAGGGCCCCAATTAAAATATCAGGGTGGTTATAAGGAAGAAGAGTCTAAGACTCAACTCTAAAATTATGTACTGAGAAGGTGAGAAAATCTGGAGGTAAAAAATTCTTGGTGCACGAAAAGTTCAAGGGGCCCTGGACCAGGGCACCCTAGGACCTATGGCACCCTAGGGGCCCCAGGATCTAAATTGGAATGTAAAAACGTGAGACTAATTAAATGGAAAAATGATCTCAAAAATAAAAATTGGATTAAAAGGAAGCAATTTTATTAACCTTTTATTTGCACAGAAACTTCAAGGGGCCCTGTATCGGGCCTTAAGGGGTCAGGATCTTATATGGAGAGTAGAAAGGCAAGAATAACTAAATGGAGAAAGGTCCCCCAAAATGAAGAAGATTGCATAAAAAGAGGGCAAGTTATTAACAATTTAGTGCATTAAAACTTCAAGGGGCCCAGGAGCCCCGGCCCTTAAAAAATTAAAAATCTGGGCCTCAGGTGCATCAGTACCTGTCTTGGACTATCCTAGACTTTTACGTGCAGTAAATTTTGCTAGCCATCGCACACAGAGCGAAACTTTGCTTTATTAGTATAGATAAATAATCAGCCCTAAATATCATTGACAATTCATTTCATTAAAATTTCATCTGAATTTCACCTTCTAAAAATTTTGCTTCCCCGTTTTTGTCTCCCCCTTCACAGTACTCAAAGTCTAAAAACTCTTTAAAACTGTTTAATAAAAAAAAAATAATAAGTCTGCTCTAATTGTCATTTTATTGTCACAATAAATAATCGATCATGAAGACTTCTCTTCCCACTTGAAATTGGCCTTTTCCCTTTGTTCTGGCTCTCCCTCCCCCCACTTAAAGAGTACTTACATACAATTTCCGCAATAGCTCTATCTCAAGAACTAATCCATGAATTTTCATCGAGCTTCAGATTCAGGTATACCTTGATAAATATTGGTACTGATTACGTTTTGGTGTAAATCACCTGACAGGTGGCGCTGCTCAGATTCAGGTATACCTTGATAAGTATTAGTGCTAAACATAATTAGTGCGAATTATGTTTTGATGTAAATTGCCCTACAGGTGGTGCTGCTGTGCTGGATTTTTCAAGATTTTAGCAATAGCTCTGTCCGAAAAAGTATTGCACGGATTTTCATCAAACTTCAGATTTACGCACGTATTCAAGGCAAACGCTTGTCTTCCGTAACTCTCCTTCCCTTGAAGATTTGCGAGCCGCGGCTAAAATCACCAAACAGCTCAAACATGCGGACAGTTTCTCTCTCGTGGAGCAATCGTAACTGAGGGTGTCACGTGACCTGTTTTTGCAGAAGCTAGAAACTCTCGTAAGCAAGTAGCCCGTTCGTAAAAAAAGATGGCGGACTTTTGATAGCATAGCGTACACGTACAGAGCCATGTGATGCTTGCAAAATGCTGTTATAGTAAATTTTGTGCTGCAAACAAATAACACAGTTTTAAAAAATCCCTTCTTATAGATAGGAGCTAACATCAAAACAAAAATAAGGGGAATATTCATTTAAAATACAGGTATGTGAAATGTTTTTTCAGTGTTATGGTACCTTTTGATATGTTGTATTATTGTGTGTTATCGTTGTATTATCATATATTGCTTAATTTTTTTTAGCACTGCTATAAAACCTTTATTTTACTTTTTAGTTATTACCAAGATAAGACATATAACATTAGAATCTTTGTATTGACAGTTTTGACTTTTATCTCGTGAAAGCGAAATGCTGTCGCATCCATTAAAAAATATTTGTTTACATTTTGTAAAATGATATTTATACAGTTTCTAATAATTTAGTAATGAAGTTTTTATCTTTTTGTTACTAATCCCCAAGAATTAGATTTGAGGATTTATAATAATAAAACTGACACATGAACTGCTGTATTTAAACAATAAATTTAATTTCTTTTTTTCTGCAGTAAGCAACTATAGACAAATTCCATTATTCATGAATAATTTATTTTCGATAACCTGGAACATATTAATTTGTTCAGCATTTGATGTTAATTTTGAAATAAATTTTAAATGAACACGTAAGAAACAAATTTGATAAAATATAAATTTGTAAAGATACTGTTATTAAATAAATACTGTTTGTTATCGAGATTTTCTTTTTTAAAGATTGTCTCTAATTGTGCAATGAAGAACAAAAAAAAAAAAACTGATCAGATAGTATGTATTATTAACAAAATTAATAAATCATAATTCTTGAAACTATATTTTGACATTTATAAATGTCTTATCTTGAAAATTGTTTTGTGAGTCCACAGTAGTATAATACAACATGTTAATAATAATAAAACACTGAAAACATTTCACATTGTGACTGGTTGAGAGTATGTAAGGATGTATGATTGAGTATTGATTATCTGCAAGTATTTAATTCACAGAGGTCAAATATTATTAAACAAAAACATAATTTGAAGAACAAATTAAAAAAAAAAAAATTTATTTCCTACATTGTTTAAGCCCGAGAAGGGACAGATATTAAGTTTTTTGATTCAATTAGCTCTACATTTAATGTTAAATTTTTGTAACAAATTAGGTAAGCCAATTGAAGATTAAAAAATAAAAATAAAATTCATACAATAAGATACTTAAAACACCCTAAAAACTTAGATTCCGTTCAAATGAAATCGAAATAAATCTTAGACTTCTTCCATTTTTAATTGAAAATATTTGTATTGCATATTTAGTATTATGTTTATGAAAATTTTGCATAAAATGATAAGATCAATGCAAAATACAAAACTTTAAAAAAAAGTCTAAGATTTATTTCGATTTCATTTGAACGGAATCTAATTTTTTAGGGTGTTTTAAGTATCATATTGTATGAATTTTATTTTTATTTTTTAATCTTCAATTGGCTTAACTAATTTGTTACAAAAATTTAACATTAAATGTAGAGCTAAATGAATCAAAAAACTTAATATCTGTCCCTTCTTGGGCTTAAACAATGTAGGAAATAAATTTTGTTTTTTTTAATTTGTTCTTCAAATTATGTTTTTGTTTAATATGTCAAGTTTTTTAATAACTACTGCACTCAGACGAACGCATTTCAAAATTAATAGAGAGTATCATCATCAGGCTTTGATGTATGCGGTATTGCATCTCAATGTGGGAAGCAGTTTACCAATGTGTAATTCAAAATGTTTCACCACTGCAGTAATGCAGGTTGCGGTAGTTTGGACAAAAACTTCTAATCTGAACGTAAAAAATCTATAATCAAAACATAAAAAATTAACTTCCCTTAAATTTAGATACTTTATTTCCCACTCACGAACGCTATGAATGTAAATGTAAATTCTGTTGAATCCTTACTGCTAATATTTAACAATATTATAGCTGTGATACAGTAAAAAATAAAAAATAAAAGTTTTACTTGAATTTTTAAACCTTATTCTCCCCCAAAGGGTGATGTAAACACATCAGAAAATTATTACCTAAGTTTAACTTGGGGTATAAATAGTTCTCATCTCGAAAAAAAAAAAAAAAATACATTTTAAAATTTAAGTTATGTAATTCCCCACTAAGTTCGCTACCTGCGTAAAAATAGCTATCCATTAGAAACTTTTTACTAAAATATAAACTTGACCAAAGCAAAAACGTATTCTGAAAATATCCTTTTTATTTCCACTATGACGCCATATTCACCTTTTTAATTTTTGAAAAAAAAAAAAAAAGCAAAACTATTTCAATTAAAATTTTTCACGTGGGAATCTTTCTACTAAAACCAAATAAATTATTATTTCGGCTTTTGAAATTTTTGCAACAATAAAGAAAAAATGTTACATTTTCTGTTAAAAATGTCCGTTGATTCCAATGAAAAAAGTGAAATTTGGAATTATTATGAAAAATATTTGAATAATATACAAAAAAATTGGCCCTTGTTTCTCTCTGGGTTATAATTCACCCATATCCAAAGGTATTTTGCCATTCGTTTTGACCCTAACGTCAGACAAATGTTTTTAAACTTTAAATTTATAATATTATTAGAATTAGTAAAGAATAAAAAATGAGTGGCATCAGGGACAAAAAGGTGGGAAGAAAAAAATGAAAAGTTATCATCTCCATGGGCTTTTCTATGTTAAATTAACATTGAGAAGTGACACTGGAAATAAATAAGTATTGCGCTGCCGCGCAATTACTACCATTACAATTACCCCGAACTACCATACAATTAAACCGAAATTACTTATTCGGTTTAAGGGGGGGGGGGGGATAAACTACTGTCTCTGCATTACATTGACAAAATAATATTAATAGTAAAAATGATAATAAATACTAGTCAGTTTGCAGATAACAAATATCTGTAGTTTATTTTCCAGCTGAAAAAAAATCTAATTACCTGAAAGTTATAATTTAATGATGTTTATTAACAAATTTAAGGTTTCAAGTTAAATGACTTCAACATTTTGGATTAAGATTAACATCTTAATTTGTATTATTTCTCTAGTACTTGTTGGCTTAAAAAAAATAAATCCTGCTGTATAGTACATTTCTCAAATAGGGTAGATGTGCCAGTAATGGACACTCTTAAGGAATTTTTTTTTTTTTTTATTACTAATTATAATCATTATATTCCAGTTTTTTCAATATTATATTAATCTGTCAACAATATTTAACCATTCTTATACTCTCATTTCCGAATATGAATAAAAATTTAATTTTAAATAACAGAAATATATCAAAACACCCAAAAGTCCAGTAATGGGCACCATCTGGTCCAGTGATGGACATCCCACAAAATGTAACAGATATAATTGCTTTTATGACTATCTCTCACCAGAATTTAATGAAAGCATACTAATGAAACAAAACAGTTATTTTCAAATAAATTTAACAATTAGGATACCAGTATTTAATAACATATTTGTGATAATCATTCACTGTTTGCATCAATTATTGTAATTATCAGGAGATCGATATTTTAATCATTTTAGAAGGATAGTTTAAAATACTAAATATCAGGCAATTACAGCTGTCAAATTATTGAGACAATGGGGAAATTTAAAATAGAGATGCAACGAATATTTGGCCGAAGCCGAATATTCGGCCTGTCTGCCGAATATCAAGTCCATTATTCGGCCTTGGCCGAATAATACTGTAGTAAATGTTTTTATATTTACACAGTATAACTTTTCAATTTGACAATTTATATTCATCATATATAATGAAAATTTTATTTGAAATTAACTAACACTTTTTTCTCCATTAACTTTCACACTCAGAATGGGTTTTATCTACCCATTTTTATATAAGAGGTTAATTTAGGAATCATGTTAAAAAAATTTTATGCTGTATCAGTAAGTACAAAAAGTATCTGTAATAAGCTAACATAATCTGTTAAATTTAAAATTAATCTATTCAAAATTGTTTTAATACAGCTGTACAAGCTAATTCAATTTTTTTTTTTTAATCATAATGGGAAGTTTAACATTTAACCCTTGCTACATAAAAAAAATATTTCTTTGAATAATATTTTGAGTTATACCTATAAAGAACATAAATATATGATTGATTAGATAAAGATGTATTATATGTATAAGATATTTAAGTCGTATATGTTGCAATACTTAAGGGTTTTTTTTTTATAGTAAAATACACTTAAAGTTAAATATAATTACATACTCATAAGTTAATAATACACTCATAATTACAATTAGTAATTACAATCATAATTACAATAAGTTATTAATACACACATAATTATACACTCATAAGTTAAATATAATTTAAGTGATTTTTTTAAGTCTTACTATTTCTTATTAAATAATGAAAGAAATGTAAATACTAAATTCTTTTAATTAGTATGCATTTACGTTTTAGATATTTTTTTCAAGAATAGCATTGTAATCTTTTAGTTAGTATGCATTTACATTTTAGATATTTTATTTCAAGAATAGCATTGTAATGCCTTAATAAACAGTTAAAATGTTTTCAATAAACGTAGATTGTGATGCAGAAATAATAATAATTCAGCATCCTCAGGTGATAGTCTATTTCTTCTTCTTTTTTTTTTTTTCATAAATGTTACCTGCTTGTGAAAATAATCTCTCACTATATATGATACTCCTAGTGCAGAAAGGTACTTTTTGGCTAATTGTGAAGGTTTGGAAAGTCTTCTGAATTTTTCGCCCACCAATAGTAGTGGCTGGGAAAGAAAATTATTAATTTCTTTTACTTCTTCACATTGAGGATCACTTTCTATAGAGGCTTCACTGCTAACAGCAAAGAAAAAAAAGTAATAAAGATAAATAAAAATTTTGTTAATTGTGAGCTTTATCAAGTCTACAATGATTTCTTTCCACCATTTTAGAGGATATTCCTTTCACCCTTTCAATCAGTGGTTTTTCTTAAGATATTAAGATTTCTTATTTTTTATTTTATTTCATCTGAAAGCTGAAACTTATGTTTCCTAGTACTTTTAAAATTTTGACATTATTTTAAAATGTAACAACACCAACAGCACACATAATATCTATTAAAATGTAATTAGACAGTACCTGATGAGGAACTTTTGCTAAGAATTTTTTTTTTTTTTTTTTTTGGTTGGGGGGGGGTGTCTGAATTATTATTATTGAGGCAATTTTTAGGCCGAACATAGCCGAATATTTTTTTAGAGTAAAATAATGCTTTAAAAAATTAAAAATTTGTATATAAATAATTTTTTAAAAGAAAACAATACATTTTAATTGTGAAATATACAAGAATTGCGCATATAGTGCATACTATATTTTGTTTTTAGGCAAAAATAAGTTCATTATTCGGCGGCCGAATAGGCCGAATATTCGGCTGTAACTTGGCCGAATATTCGGTATTCGGTTATTCGGCCAAACCACTATTCGTTGCATCACTAATTTAAAAGGTAATAATAATTAAAAAAAGTTTTTGAGCATTAGTGTATAGCAATAGCTAAGTCTCACTATTTTTAACAGCTTCCAGAGACTACTTGATATATTACTTGTAATAATTAATATTACAAATATGAAAGAAATGATACTGTGAGCTGGATATTTTAAATACTAAATAAAATAATTTCAAAATAAAACTGTAGAAGTGATGTTTGAGGCCACTGATCTACAGATTTACTTGTGTCATGATGTAACTTTAATTAATATTGCAATAATTTTTTTTTCTTTTTTTGTCAGAGAAAAAGCAAACATTTAAGACAGAAAATAGATTTTTAACAACTTCTTATAATTGTTTTTATTTAAATGGGGAGGGTTAAGCCCTATGAGTCCCTGTTTGACTATGCTCTTAAATTATATTTTCTGCTTCCTGTCTGATTTGATTGTCAGATTACAAAACATGGAAGGCAGAGTCATTATATTCATTAAAAAAAAAAAGAATAAAGTATTGAAATTTTATTAACCACATAAAATAACTTAAAAGCAGCTATTTATAAAAGTTTTGGTGTTATTACTTTTTGTTAAGTGCAATTTGAAAATTATATTTGATTATTTAGGTCTTCAGTTAAGTCAAAATATTTTATGCACTATAAACATTACTGAAATTGCATTTTCAGCAATGTCTATGTGGGGTGTCCATCAGAGTCAGATAATATAGACGAACATGCGAACGCCGTTCGCAGAAAATTTTCAAAGTTTGCAGACAGTTTTGATGGGTTTTTTTTTTTTACAAATTTCTTTATATAAAAAAAAAAAAAAAAAAAAAAATCTCAAGACCCCGGGCGGAGAATCGGTGCGACACACGTCACAGACTCTTGAGAAAGTTTGCAGACTATTTTGCAACTTAGGAAAAAAAAAAGTTTGCTAGAAATTATTTGCCATGTACCATGGTACAGTATTCTTTGGAAGAAGCGCTGCGGCGCATATGAGTTTAAAACTTTAAAATATTGTAAGTGTGTCACTTATGCCAGAAAGGCGGGAACGATGCTTTTTTATTCAGCTGCCAGGGCCGGTAGCAGACACAGTGAAGCACCGAAACAGGTGCTGCAGATTATTTTAGGCATTTCAGATTAATTTAACAGATTAAAAATAAATTTTGTGTTAAAAAATAAATGTTAAATGTTGGTCTCTTTTAAATAAAGTTTATTTGGTTGGAAAATTTATCGAATGTTTATGCGCTTGTTTAGCGTTTTTCCGCGATTTTCGACTTTTTTTTTTACATTCGAAAGGGGAATTCGCTTTTAATATCTTAGTAAATATTATCTTCTTTTCAATGAAGTCTAATTCAGAAAACTGGGGGGAGGGGTTGAGTGCAGGTAACGTAATGCGAGGGATTGGAAAGAGGTCATTTGTCCTTAAGTTCTGCAGACTGTTTATAAAATTTCTACTTGTGTTGCAGACTGCAGAAAAAAATCCTGCTGCTTTGGATCAACAGCAGATCTGCGCTTTGAGCCAGGGTTTCGGTTCTCGGTTCCATTTGCGGTTTTTCTCTTTTCTCCTGGGGACTAGAGCGAGTCCATTTTAGAAGGACACTTAGAAAGACAAATTGATATCTTTATATAAGTTAATGATTAAAATATTTCGCATTTTAATAAATATTTTTTTTATAATTTTCATTAGTTTTTCTTTCATTCATTAGTTGTCTGTATTAAGCATACCATTCAATACAGGGCTTGAATTTCAGGGCGGGATGGCGGGATTCGTGCCCAAAATTTTGAAATCCCGCCCGAAAGAATATTGTGGGCGGGAGGCTCCCGCCCAAAAAATTTCACCATTTTCGGGAGAATTTTGCATTTTGAAATTGCGATCAACTCCCACCAATGCCTTGCGAATTTCCTTATATTTTCGCGAGACCGATTGACACATTTTGCGGGGTTTTTTTACCGCAAAAGATCGTTGAAATTCATGAATTTTTCATTCAACTGATAGACAAATTTTATTATTTCTTTCTCGAGATCGGCTGACAAGTGTCCGCGACCGATTGGCGAGTTCAGAGGTGATTCTATTCCGAATTTTCCGAAAATTTAAGGCATTAGGTTCCGAAATTTTTGAAAAATCGGTCATCAGTTCAACAGAAAAATATCGCGAATTTCGACAAATGGTCGCCGATCACCGAAAAAAATCAATTTCGTAAATCATTCGAGGAAAAAATCGCCAATTTCGTCGCAAAGGATTGCGAAAAAAACGTAAATTTTGTCAAAGGATCGCGGAAAAACTTGAATTTCGTCAGATAGCGAAAAAAAACAAACTCGAAACTCATCAAAGGATCGCGAAAAAACGCAAATTACATCAAAGGATAGCAAAAAAAAAAAAAAAAACCCCGTAAATTTCGACAAAGGAACGTGAAAAAAAACGCGGGTTTCGGCAAAGGATCGCGAAAAAAAAGCGATTTTCATCAAAAGATCGGGAATAAGCGCGAATTTAGTCAAAAGGCCACTGAAAAAACGCGAATTTCATCAAAGCATCTTTCATTTTGTCAAAGGATCGCGGGAAAATGCACGTTTTGTGAAGGAAAAAATGCGAATTTCGACAAAGGATCGGGAAAAGACGCGCATTTCGACAAAGGATCACGAAAAAACGTGAATTTCATCAAACGATCACGAAAAAAAACGCAAATTTTGTCAAAGAATCGCGAAAAACACGCGAACTTCGTCAAATAATCGCGAAAAAGGCGCGAAATTTCGTCAGAGGATCGTGAGAAAACGTGAATTTCGCCAAAATATCACGAAAAAACGCGATTTTCGTCAAAAGATTGCGGATAAAACGCGAATTTCGTAAAAGGGTTGCAGAAAAAGTGGGAATTTCATCAAAGAGTCTCGATAAAAAATGATACGGCTTCTTTAGAAAACAGCACACATACACACACAAATATCTATATTTATTATTATAGGTATAGCAGGGGTGATTATGTTCCGAATTTTCTGAAAAATTAAGGCAGTCATTTCCGAAAATTAAAAAAAATCGGTCATAAATCCGAAAATTCGGACAAATTATATCGCAAATTTTGACAAATGTTCGCCGAAAAAAACCAATTTCGTCAAAGGATCGCGGGAAAAACGCGAATTTCGTCAGAGAATCGCGAAAAAAGCGGCAAATTTCGTCGAAGGATCGCTGAAAAACAACAAATTTCGTCAAAGGATCGCGAATAAAAGGGCAAATTTCCCCAAATGATCGCGAAAAAACTGCTAATTTCGTCAAAAGATCGCGAAAAATCGGCAAATTTCGTCAAAAGATTGCGAAAAATCGGCAAATTTCGTCAAAAGATCGCGAAAAAAACGGTAAATTTCCCCAAAAGATTGCAAAAAAAAATGCAAATTTCGTCAAAAGATCGCAAAAAGCTGCTCATTTCGTCAAAAGATTGCGGATAAACATCAAATTTCGTTAAAGGGACGTGAAAAAAAACATAGTTGGTGCCAGGAGTGAATTTCACCCCCCCCCCTTTTTTTTTCTCCCCCCTGTTGTAACCTTTCAGAAAATTTGCTGTGAATTTCAAATTTTTTTTTACTCAGAATTACCCCCCCCCCCCAGTCCCTTTCCAGTCTCCCCCTTTCAGAAAATTTGCTGTGAATTTCAGATTTTTTTTAAAAAAAAATTCAGAAACACCCGCAAATTTTGCGGTTACTTTTTGCGACAGCCTGACGAAATTTACAGTTTTATCCTTCGTCTGATCGATGAATTTACATCACGTCGGTTTGTCATGTCAGTATTAATACAAACATGACAAAATAATTAATCTAAATCTTTAAATAGCACGTAAAATATCAGTGGGTTTTAGATTTTTTTTCTCCCTCCCAAATAGCTCAACTCCCCTCCATTTATAAATGTTGGTAGGGACACTCCCCTCCTAGAAAAAATTGAATTTCAAACCCTGCAATACTACATTTCTTGACTCAGTTTTAATAATGCTTGTAAATTAATATTTTTCTTTTAGTGGTGTTGCTTAGTGGCACTCCACCCACATATAGCTTTTCATTTTTGCTGTTAGCGACGATATAGGACTCGAGGGGCGGCAGAATTTAAGCAGAAAATTTTTAAGAAATTATTTGAGTTCACAGACAGTTTTACATTTTATCTAAGTCTGGTGTCCATTACTGGAAAATGACTAATTAAGTATCCCAGTAATGGACATCCCTCTTAAAACCTATGAAATTTTATAAATGGCTATTAGTATATAAAATTCAAGGTTTTCTATTGCTACCAAAACAAAAGCTGCAAATTTTGCTAGAAAATAAAGAATATATAAATTTATTAAATGAAGCCAGCTCTTATCATGTTCATTAAGATTTTCATTGAAAAACAGTGGAACTTCGAAACATTATTTTCTGCTTCCTGATTGGTTTGATGAAGAGTGTCAACAATATGCAAGAGGGAGTTATGAAAAAAATAATAATAAAAGCTAAACTTTTTTTTTATATATATAAACCAAAAACATTGAAGGGTGTCCATTACTGGCACATCTACCCTATATTAATTTACACAAGAAATTATCAACTTTTAATTTAGTATAAATTTCATCAGTGCAAATGAAGTATTGATAACAAAAGCATACTATATTAATTATGTGTATAATGCTTTATTTTTTTAAAGAGTTTGAGAAATGTTTTTCAATTTTTTCACTATAAGCAATTTGTTTAAAGCTCTGAGCTTTTCACGATTGCTAAATATATTGAAAAAGATACTAATTAAGAGACATTGATAAATATGTTATCATGAAATTTGATGTTTAAAAACTCTAGCACAAAAGAATATTTTTTTTCTTTAGCATTCCCCTTCGTTTGCATTTAATCATTATAAATAATATAAAATGAAATTGTGTAACATAAATAAAAATAGCAATTTCAATAATATATTTTTTTAAATTTTCAGTTATATAAAAATATATACACAGTTAGCACAGCTAATAAGTAATTTTTAAAAGTGACAAAAATGTTAAATTGATTTAAATTGGGGGGGAGGGGGTTCTTGTGAAAGATTACAATTGTATAGAAGTAGATGTCGTTTCGGTTTGAGCCTATATACATTATTCTTGTTAGAAAACCCAATTTTAAAAGTATAAAATAATAATAATTAATTAGTATAAAAGAACTTTTATGATACAGCTAATTGTAAAAGTAGAGTCTAGTATAAATCAGCTGAATGAAAAGAACAAGCAACCAAAATAAATTTAACATTGGGCTGTTTCAAAACTTTCAAAAGGAGCCCCTACTACAGTCATAAAAGTAAAATTAAAAGAGAGAGAGAGAAAACAGGGACAACAATAACACACTTTGTTACTATTATTTCCTATTCTCTGTATCATTCTTTTGGCACTGAAGAAGGTGGTCCTATTATGAAGCTTTAAAACAAGTGCAAGAAAAAAATTTCTCTAAATATTTTAGCTTTTCTTTGCATTGATTTTTAACACTAGAAAGATGGGGAATTTTATAAAAATATTTAACACCAAAATTTTTATTTTAAGTCATTAACTTATTTATTTAACTAGTTTTTTTTTTTTTTGTACCTTTACTAGTTTTGTAAAAAAAAAATTCTGGTTCGAACCGAGATATATTCATTTGGTAGCGGTCAAAATGACCCCTCGCCGTCTTTCTAGTGTTAAAGATCATGTATTTATCTTAGCAAAAAAAATTTCATATGTATCTCATCAGTTTAAGGCTGTTCTTAACTTAACTGCTCTGCTCAACAAGCGCAAAACATTTTGACACATTTACAAATTCATTTTTTAATGGAAAGGTATAAAATTGGAAAGCCTGGCCAGGAAAGCGATTTGGAATTGAACTTTTTTTTTCATTTTTTGATCAATCAATTACTTATTGAGTTATAAGCAATTTTGGTCACGTGACAAACACATTTTTCGCCCGCTCTTTCTTACTTCGCGCGAAAATTCGGTTCAAAGTGCCCACTTTGACACTATTTTCTGAAAGATCTATTGCGTTTGCAAAAAAAATGGAAAAAACAGCTCAATTACTTAGTTTCTGAACAACAACACCAGCTAGTTTCATGCATTTTCGAACAAAAATAAATTAAAACTTATGTCAGAAATTTGTCCTTTTGGATTTGAGAACACCCTTAAGTGCTCTCTCTGGTTTTTAAACTCTTAACAACCCCCCCCCCCCCCCATCACCACCACCAGTTAACCAGTATACATATATATACTTAAAATGAAATTGCATGACTAAAAATCAAAGGAAAAAATAATACAAAAGTAGTAAATACATACAATAGGAACTTGTAAATGCAAATATATATAAAACTGGCTATAATACAGTATATATATACACCAACATTTACTCTAAAGCTGCGGCTATTATGGCGCCTGTATGTGGTACCTCGATTTTTAATTCGTATAATATTTTTAAAATATTTTATTTAGCAAAGTATATGTTTATTTAGCAAAGTATATGTTTATCTAGCAAAGTATATGTTTATCTAGCGTAAATGATATTCCTGCATCCAGAACCATTTTAAGGCATTTTACAGCCCTGCGCCTGATTGCTTTTTTGGAAGTTCCGATGTATAAATCTATTCTTACTGTAGTGTATCAATCTGTTCTTTATTTTTCTTAAATGTATTTAATTGTGAGAAAAAATACCATTGTAGAAAAGCTGAGGCTTTAAAACTAAAGTAAAAGGTTAACATATCCCGTAATTTTAAATTAATAAATTTTAATTTGATAAGAAAATGGGTGATTCATTCTTGGGAATAAGCTAGAGCAATAAAAATATTAATATGTAATATGAGCTTGTTATTAAAATAATACTCGGATGTTAAATATTTTTAAATTTAGCATTTAAAAGAAACATTCTTCAACTGGTCAGCTATTATTCAAAACATTACATTCTGTCCCTTTAAAAGTTGTTGATGCTCTCTCATTGCTTAATACATTCTAATATTCGATTAAAAATCGATTCTCTTATTCTTAAATCGTACATGACGTCAGCAGTTGCGGAAGGTGAAAGATGTTTGTTAGGAATTGCGACTTTCAGTTCTTTTCCCCCTTTTCCCGTAAACCCTCCCTTTTGCAGAATAGCTTCCACAACTTTGCAGGCGTTTGGCGTGAATACGCACAATACTTAGATGTTGACATAAGTTGTTGCTGATTAGGCTTCAGTGTAAATCACCTAACAGGTGGCGCTGCCATGCTGCATTTTGCAGGATTTACACGAATTTAGCAATAGTCATATCTCAAGAACTAATGCATGGAATTTCATATCTTTAGAATCCTCATGATGGGCATAGATTGTCATTTAATTTTGGCACTCTGATAGCGAATTTTGAAGTATTAACATGTATGAAATAGAAGAAAGTTTTGAGATTGGCACATCCGACTAGTTTTTTTCTCTTTATTGATGGAAATTGCAGAAGAAGAATTTTTAACTGTGTTATGCGTTTCCTAACTGAACTAAATTTTAGCGTACTATGTAATATATACACAAAACTATAAGTCATATACAGGCTCACAAAAGAATTCAGATGTTTTTCTTACTTTTAATGGTAATTCCCGAAATTAGGCTTTAAAATGTGTTATCTGTTTTCCAAATTGTTTACTTAAGCCTCATTTTTCACCTGTTTATACTGTGAAGTTTTATTACAGTGGTATTCTGAATATGTTAGAAAGTGTTTCATAATCTATGCTTGATGCATGATTTTTTGTTCTTGTTAATGTTAAAGATATATTTTATTGCAAATCTTATTTGAAATTATTATCTTCTCATTTTAACTTTCATTCATGCATTAATTATGATAACTCGTTTTGTCTCTGCTAAAGGTAAGTGTTAACAATGACCTATAATCTGCGGCTTATAATCTGTGACATAATCTATTTCACATTATATTTGTTCAAAAGCTTTGCAGATTACAGGATTTAATATTTTATTCATTTTACTTACTATATTGATTATTGTAACTTCTTTTATTTATCTAGTATTTAATAAACTAATTAATGAACTTTGTTTTGCAGGACTATTTTGCTAAGTGTCATATCATTGTTAAATGAGCCAAATACATTTTCTCCTGCCAATGTTGATGCTTCAGTAATGTATCGACGTTGGAAAGAATCCAAAGGAAAAGATAAAGAATATGAGAATATTATTAGGTACATATCTTATTTATTTTGTATGTGTGTTTGCATGTGCATCTTAATATGTTTTCCATCATTGATTTACTTTTTTTGTAAGAAAAAAATGGATGAATTATTACCTCTTCTTGAATAGAAGTCAAATGTAGCAAATTTTATTGTTGCAAATGACATGGTAATATATTAGAATTGGAAATATTTTTTTAATTTTGTTTTATTGTATCAAAAGAGTGTATTATGTTATATAAATCAGAAAAAAGTGCCTTCATTAAACTTGAGCTATAAGTCGCAAGTTGTGGGTAATCATACTAGTTACTCCTTTGTTTTGCATATTTATTTTATAGTACTGAAAAATTACTTTGCATTATTGTAGCAAACAAACGTTTATTGTTATGTCTTGATGTCCAGCATGAACGGAAGTACATACTGGACTAAATCTGAAACAATTATTTAAGAAATTAACTAGCAGAATTCTCTTCAATGCAAATTGGAAGCGCTGTAACGGGTGCTAAAATCCTAATAGGCTAAAAAGTAAAAGAGGTTAAAGACAATCCAAAAGCTGAAAAAAATAAAATAATGTGCAACCATTTCGTGTTAGTGCGTGTAGAAGGAACACAGACTAAAAGTTATATTTAAAATAACAATGTTTATTAAACAAAAATAACAAGTGTAAAAAAAAATGACTAAATGCCTAATCTAGCATTTTAAAGCATAGATGTTTTAACAAAGGATTCATTTAATCCTGTATTCAATAAATAGTCTGTCTCATGACATCGTCAAAGAAAAACGGAACACTGGAACCCGGAGGGTGTAAAAATTATCAAATATATTTAAACAGTTAAAAAGCTAAAAAAAAACTTTAAAGAAATTCATTAAAAGAGCTTAAATTGACATTGTGTACCCAACCACTAATTAAGATAAAACAAGAACTCCTAAAGGGTTCTATTCCTTAAACAATTCTTAATTATACGTGGGGGGGGGGGGACAAGTCAAATAAAGATAAACTTTATTATCAATTACTTTTAATTGAAAAAGAGCTTTAAACTAAGAAACAATTTACTTTTAAATATCCATTTACTTCTAAAAATATTTACTTTACATTTAACTTTAAGTGATAAACAGAGTAAGAAAAAAAATAGTTTAATGAAAGAACTAGCAAAATTTAATTTAAACTCTCATAACAGTAAATATATTATAGTTAAACTTTACAGGGCTTGAATTTCAGGGCAGGATGGCGGGATTCGCGCCCAAAAATTTGAAATCCCGCCCAAAAGAATATTGTGGGCAGGAGCCTCCTGCCCAAAAAATCTCACCATTTTCCTGAAAATTTTGTATTTTGAAATTACGATCAACTCCTGCGAATAACTTGCGAATTTTCCGATATTTAATGTACGTTGATATAATCTAAAATGATTATACACGTTAAAAATATAATCAAATGATGCAGATAATGCACGTGAAAACATTTGCTGGGAAGGACTATCCTGAAATTGAAGGTGTAGAGATGTAGAAGTGTAGTTTGATCTTTATAAGTGCAGAGTAAAACATATGCAGGTTGAATTAAATAAAAGACAGTTTATTATACTTCCAAAAACATGCTTGACATCAGTAATAAATATCATTCATTTGAACAGACATATTGGAGAACATGATGACGATGTTTCACATATCAGAACGGACATTTTGTTCGGTGGTATCACAGCTTTAGGCTTTAGTTGGAATCGCATATTTATGTAAAAAGGAACGGATTGAAAACGTCGTTTCAGGCAAACGAACCAATCAAAGAATGGCATCGAATCGATGCAAAGCAAGATTCGATGAAAAGATTCGATTTGGAAACAATATCCTAAGTCGCCATCTGGCGGGAGAAATATCGTTACGGGAGTTGAAACGTAGTTGGAGGAAAAATTTTGCCAGTGAAGCACGGTAATGAAATGAAGTTAGAAACGGCAAAATGGTATAAATTACTACGGATGTTAAAGAAGTCAGAAAACTTTTATTACAGCTGGATATTGTCTAAAATCAATAGAAAAAGGTAAGTAAAAGTTTAAGGAATATTTATTACTGTCATTATTTAAGAAATAAATAAAAGTAAATAAAGTAAATGAATAACTATGAACTTAAAAATAAAATGAGGTATGTGAAATGAGGTTTTATGACAGGAGATAAGAGGCAATGAGAAATACAGTGTTTGTATCTCTATCAATATTTTCGCGCAACCATGACACATTTTGCTTTTTTTTTTACCGCGAAAGATCGTTGAAATTCACTAATTTTTCACGCGACCGATAGACAAATTTCGTTATTTTTTTCTCGAGATCGGTCGACAAGTCTCCGCGGCCGATTGGCGAATTCAAAGGTGATTCTGTCCCGAAAATGTACGGCATTAGGTTCCGAAAATTATGAAAAATCGGTCATCGGTTCAATAGAAAAATATTGCGAACTTTGACAAATGATGCCGAAAAAATCAATTTCACCAATCGTTCAAGGAAAAAATCGCCAATTTCATTGCAAAGGATTGCGAATAAAACGCAAATTTTGTCAAAGGATAGTGAAAAAATGTGAATTTAGTCAGATCGTAAAAAAAACTCTAAATTCGTCAAAGGATCGTGAAAAAACACATATTACATCAAAGAATAGCAAAGAAAAATCGTAAATTTCGGCAAAGGAACGCGGAGAAAACGCGAGTTTCGCAAAGGATCGCAAAAAAAGCGAATTTCGTCAAAGGATCGCGGAATAAATGCAAATTTAGTCAAATGAGCGCTGAAAAAAAAAAAAAACTCTAATTTCATCAAAGGATCGCGGAAAAATGTGAATTTTGTCAAAGGATCGCGGAAAAAATGCAAATTTTGTCAAAGGATCACGGAATAAACGCAAATTTAGTCAAATGGCTGCTGAAAAAACGCTAATTTCATCAAATGATCGCGAAAAAATGAGAGTTTTGTCAAAGGATCACGAAAAAACACGTATTTCATCAAAAAATCCCGAAAAAACTGCAAATTTCGTCTAAGAATCGCGAAAAAGACGCGAATTTCGTCAAAGGATCGCATAAAAGGGAATTTCGTCAAAAGACCGCGAAAAAATGCGAATTTCGTCAAAAGATCGTGATAAACACATGATTTTCGTCAAGTGATCGCCTATAAAACGTGAATTTTGTCAAAGGGCTGCAGAAAAAAAGGGAATTTCATCAAAGGGTCACGATAAAAATGCTATGGTCTCTTTAAAAAACAGCACACACACACAAATATCTATATTTATTATTATAAGTATAGTTTTTAATCAGAAGTAATATACTGAACTAACTTTTGAAAAATCGGGTTTAACCCGAATCCAATTTACACGAATCTACTCTCAGCCTGAAATCAAGCCGAACCATAAAAAAAGTTTACTCGACCTACAACAAAAATAATTAGCGCCTGGAGAGGATTTCACAATCCCCTCCCATCCCCTGCTGTAACCTTTCAGAAAATTTGCTGTGAATTTCAGATTTTTTTTTTTTTTTTTACTCAGAAACACCCGCGAATTTTACGGTTACTTTTTGTGACAGACTGACGAAATTCACAGTTTTATCACGCGTCTGATCGATGAATTTCACGATATTCTTCCCTCGACCGATTGAAGAAATTCACGATTTTTTTTTCCCACACCCGATTGACATATTTCACGATATTTTTTTCCTGTACCAGAAAAAGGAAAATATCCAAAAGAGTGCGCCAAAAAAGGACATTAAGCGTCACCGGGTGCTGCACTCTGGCAAATTGGTCTACATTCAGTACTAAACAAAAATAAGATTAGAAGGGCCGCAAAGATCTTGTGGTGCACATCAAAGAAAAATTCCGAGATTTAATCAATCATATATAGAAACACCAAACAAGTTGATCCTTGCAATTAACAGAAATTAGGACTTAACAATTTAAAGTTAACCTACGTTTCTCGTGTAGTAGAAGAAATGAATCAATGGTTTCCATTTCAAACTTTTGACTTTAATTGAACAAGCATTCAAATTTGCATTCAAATTTTAAACAAAGAAAATACCAGGGAGTCAGGTTTTGACTGTAATTCCATTAAGGATATAATAAAACAATTTTGTTCAGAAATGGATATTGATGATGCCATCACTGAATATACCTGTTCATGCAAGCAGTAAAAATGAAGGCATGTCAGATATTGCAATTTTCTGAATTTTTTTAAAGAGAAGCATAACCATACGTTTCCGATAACTTCCAAAGTTATAAATGTTGTGCTTGTGCTGTCTCTCACAAGTTTACCCTGTGAAAGAACATTCAGGGTCCAAAATGAATCAAATCTAAATTCAGAAATTCATTTAACAACCCCATTGTTAAGGACCCATGATATTTGGTTGAAAGTTGAAAAATAGGCTATATAAAAACTTATCTTTCTTACTTTTTTAAATAAAAAACATTTTCCACAATTATTCTGAGTTGTTGATTTAAATTGCTTCAATGGTATTTTGTCATGTCTGTATTAATGCAGACATGACAAAATAATTAATGTAATTAATGTAAATCTTTAAATAGCAAGTAAAATAACAGTGGGTTTTAGATTTTTTTTTTTTTCTCCCTCCCAAATAGCTCAACTCCCCTCCATTTATAAATGTTGGTAGGGAGACTCCCCACCTAGGAAAAATTGAATTTCAAGCCCTGCTTTATACAATAAAAGAAGTAAAGCAAAAGTAATTTACTTGAAAAAAAAAACCTTCATAACAACGTCCACCAAAACTTTGAACATTTTGGAGAGAAACGCCATAAGACCTTTAACCTGGCGAAACCAACTATAACTATTGCAATGTACGAACAATCTCCAAAAATAGAAGTGAGACGCAGTCATATTTTACTATATACGTCTTTAACATGAGGGTTAATTCACCTCTATCATACATGAAGTGAACGACCGTCGAACAATTTTGGAACTGCGACTCCGACCCCTTTTTAAACTTATCCATCTCATAGGCTACGCCTAAAAGACGAAAAATATTAGAAGAGCCTTTAAACATCTGATTCTTGAACTGGTGAAACGAGCAGCATAAGTTTTCATTTTAGAAAACTATCTCAAACATTTACTTAAAATAAAAATGACCATTTCTTGTCCATGCCTTCATGGTAGACATTATGTACTACCGACTGCAAGTGAACTACGACAACATGAGACCAGCAAGACTAATCAACAAAAACGAAGCTAAGTTCTTACCCTTTGACATCGCATATATACCCAGACCTACCAACTGCTACGAAAAAATCGTAGTTGCTACAATTTGGGCCTGTGAACTACGATGCTACGAAAATTGGTCTTAAACTATGATTTTTTGCAAAAAACACAAAAGCATTTTTTGTTTCTAGTTGCGATTTTTATCCCGCGCAGCATATTTTTCAGAAGTGATTCTGTTCTAAAATTTCCAAGTATTCATTTCCGAAAGTTTTAAAAAATTGGCCATTAGTCCGAAAATTCGGACATTAAAAAATGCTCATGAGAAAAACAATTCTGGGTTGCAAAAAAACTTAACATAAAACACTCTAATTGTGTTTTTGTAAATATTTATACAGGAATTCCATTCCTTAGAAACAAGGGTACCATTTTAAGAATTCTGGAGGTGGTTCCTTGATGGGCAAGATTTGAAATAGTGTGCAAAATCGCACGATTTGCGATAAACTATCGCAAATTTCGACAAATGACCGTGTAAAAAAAATTAATTTTGTCAATTGGTCGCAGAAGAAAATAAATTTCGTTAAAGGATCGGGGTAAAAACGTGAATTTTGTCAAAATATCGCAGAAAGAAAACACGAATTTCATCAAAAGGTCAGTAAGATAATGCAAATTTCATCGAAAGATTAGTAAGAAAACGCAAATTTCACCAAAAGATCGCAGAAAGAAAACACTAAATTAGTCAAAGAATCGTGGTAAAAAAACACAAAATTCATCAAAGGATCGCGTAAAAAAAATGCGAATTTCGCCAAAAGTTCATGGTAAAAAGTGCGGATTTCAACAAAGAATCGTGGTCGGAAAATGTGAATTACGATTGTGGGGAAAAAAATGTGAATATCCTGAAATGATGGCGGGAAAAAATCACGAATTGCGTCAAAATTTACTGCACTGGGCTAAAAAATTGAAACAAGGCTCCTTTTACAAATGTATAAAAAAAACGCTGCGAAACGAGAATGAACTCTAAAAATCGTATAAAAATTTTCAGAGGAAAAAATTTACTATATTGAGTTGAAAGACGGAAACCTTATTTTCCTTTTACGAATGTCAAAAGATGGCTGTGAAACACGAAAAACCAACCAACCAACCTCCAGATTAATTTAAATTTTGTGTGCTACGATTTCTCATTTTCAAAGGTTGGCAGGTATGTATATACCCTATATATATGCGAGATATATATATATATATATATATCGAGATTTATATATCGCATATATATCTCGTGAAACACTCATTTACATATGACTGCAAAAGTCATCTGGTGTTAAAAGATTACTCTGTGTCGACTTCACAAATGTTGAAATATAACTGTCACTCGAAAGTTCCATACGAAGTCGAAGTGATGTAATAAAAGAAGACAGACGTAATAGCGAGCGGCAAATCAGCTCGAACCAGATGTAAATGAGGAAGACGGACACGTACCGCCATCTCTTGGTATGATCTGGCACTACAGCAAAGCAGTTTATGAATGGGAATGATTTTACTATGCATACGGCGAGGCATACGGGGTTGAAAAGATCAGAGCATGATGGAAGAGAAAAATGGGAAGTCAATTATAATTCAATGAGAGATGAATGGGTACTAGCCCAGCTAAAAGGGTAGGAATAAATAATGGGTTTCAATCAGGGTTCTCGCTGCCGCTCGCCATTGTGCCAAATCGCGGCAAAATGCTTCATTTGGCGAGGAAATTAACAATAAGATTCGCCAAATTGCGAGTGCTCAAGTTCTGCTCTTTTTATGTGTGCCAGTACAGCCCAGATTCTGATCCGCGTTATTGAAAGATTGATGTCGCGTTTCATGTTCAACCGCACCGTGCCATTTACATTACTCTATTTATAGAGATACTGAGTCAACACCAATTAAACTTAGCAACAGCCAAAGACACAGAAAGGATTATGCAATAGAAATTTCTCTATTGTCAGTTGATCACTACCTATGCGCTGTCGTCGCTCCGTTAAAAAGACAAACAAAATTACTGGCATCAATCGCCAAATAGAAAAAAGTTTTTCTGGAATGCAGCATTGCAATTAGCCATTTACCATACTATTTATTAGTTGTATGCAAAGTATCATTGGCCGGTCAGTCTTTTCTTTGTGTTAGAGTCAAAATCTCATAGCAATTTTTAGTGTATATTTTCACAACGGTAAATCAAAGATCGCTGTTTTGAATTTTTATTTAGACTGCTAAAAGAATGTCTGAAGCATTTACACATTTGGAGACATTTATAATGTACTTATTTTTAATATTTTCTGTAGTAGATAGTCGAATTTCTATTTTGTAAGCAATTACAAAAAATTAGGTGTTATTTCAGAACATATTGAAACAAGTAAGAAAAAATCTTGCATCAAGCATAGATTATGAAACACTTTTCAGCACATTCAGAATAATGTAACAAAACTGCACTGTTTAAAAAATTAAAATATTACGTCTAATTCAACCATATGGAAACACATAATACATTTCAGAACCCAATTTCAGCTGTTCCCATCCACAATCGGAAAATTATGCGAATTGCAGCCCTGTATATGATTTATAGATTTGAATCTATTAGCTACATGCAAGCCAAAATTTAGTTCACTTAAGAGCTACATATACTTCAGTTGAAAATTTACCTTCAGCAATTTCCTCTAATAATGAGAACGGTGTGTGAATACTTTTGTGTAGCCCTGTATTTGAGGTATAGAATTTATATATAACAGGTAAGATGCAAAAAATTAATTAAATTTAAAAACGCATACCGAATTTTAAACCGTGCACTCCAGCAATTATTACTCAAAGACAGTACTGTACTGTAACTGATTTCTTTTGTGTGTCCCTGTAAATGAATAAAAAATGCTATGAATGTCCTGTTCTAACGTGATCATAGTGAAATTCAGTGATTTATATCAGTTTCAATTAGGATTGGCAAGTTTTTGACGCATGACGGTTTTTACCATCATGTCAAAAAGGTCGAAAACTGTCAAAAACCCATTTTTTAGTAGTAGTTTGTTTTTACATTATCTTTTTTCATTCTGTTTTTAGTATTAAGTTGTTTTACATGAAATATTCAATATCGAAAAGACCTGAAGTATATTTATCTATCCAAGAAAAACAAAAAAGAATTGCATTAGAATAATACATATACATCTCTGTTAGCAGATCTCTATAATAATCTTAAGCTATTTGGCATATTCTGTAAAAATTAGATTTTTTAAAGAAATTCTATAACCCATAAGTGTAAGATTAAAAAATGTGTATAATTTCGGCAGAATTTATTACACTCTTTAAAACTAAATAGCTTTCTCAGAAATTTCCTCAGAAGTAAGATTTCTTAAAGTGTTAAATCAAAATTGTTCATTGATTATTTTTATTTCTATATAGCAAAACTTGATTTATATAAATAAATAAATGAAATAAAATATATTTTAATAGTTGAGAATTACATACATCTTTTGGGAGAAAGGAATAAGACTTGTTTTTCAAAGTTAAATCTTGTAGAGATTAAAATTGCAAATCCATATTAAACTTTAAACCATGTGAAAACTCAATTTTTAACTATATATTTTTGTTTAGTAATTTATTATTTGTTATTTTGTTAAGTAATTTAATCATTTCCTTAAAATAAATAAATAATTAAATATTACTTTAAAGCAGAAATGTAGATCCATTAATTAAAAAGTTAACTGCATTAAAAAATAAATAAAATATTTAAGAATCTCTCTAAATTTAATAATAATTTAAGAATAATTTTAACGGTAAAAGACTTTTACTCATGCAGTCATATGTATGTAATAAAAATATGAAATGTGTTATTTCTTTCAATTCACTTTAAATAATGCCTAAATAATTTTAATAAAATGTATACAGGAACAGGACATTATATTCTGATTTTTCTTAAGTATTGTTTTGTTATATGTTAAATTTTAAGTCTAAGAGCTTTCACCTAAAATCAGGTCCTACATGTTTGTATAAAAAAATTAGTAATTTAAAATTTTAAGATTCTGCTTATTGAAGTGAAAATGAAAATCACAATAATTGCATTTATGAAATACATAAGATATGCATTTGCAAATATTATATCTAAGAGTATTTCAATTTATTCAATGGCATGCTTGACATGTCATTGGCTTGTCCATGCTTGACATCTATTGTCATACCATATAACAGCAATTTTGCATCTCTAAAATAATTTTAATATATTTTATTAAAAATGTATGTAGAATGTTATTTAATAATTATAATAATCTTTTATTATCATATAATATTAATTTTCATTGCAGTTAGTAGAATCTATATTAATGAAGATTATGACAAATATTGTTCTTTCCTTTTACTCTTGTATTTGTAAATTTTTCCCATTTAGGAAATGCTCTTCTTTTAAATAAATTTAATAAAGTAATTGTGAATAATAATAACAAGAACAACAAGGAAAAATTAATCTAGAAATGTATTGTATGCTACACTTACACTATAAATTGGAGGAAAATCGCAAATGATAGGTTTTTGACGGAATAAACCGGTAAAAACACGGTTTTTACCATGTCATGTCAAAAACCCAATCCTGGTTTCAATACATTTGAAATAGCATAATGTCATTAAAGTACTCTGCAAATGATTTTTCCCCATATACCATAATGTAATGGAATAATTTTGAGTGAACCTGTAAATGAACGATTAATCCTACATACTTCATATATAAAACCAAACATGCTTTGGTGACCCTAAATAACCTTTATCAATTTCATGAAAATCCGAGTATATTTACGGGAATTATCCCCCATATACCATAATGTAATGGAATGCTTTTGAGTGCCCCTGTAAATGAACGATTAATCCTACATACTTCATACCAAATATGCTTTGGTGACCCTAAATAACCTTTATCATTTTTATGAAAATTCGAGTATATTTACGGGAGTTAGAGCGTGGACAGACGGACTGACAGCCAGACAAACCGAATGCATAAACACTTTTCAACTTTGTTGGAAAGTGTTAAAAAAGGCAAAGAATAGGGGGTTAAAGATAAATTTTTTAGAGTTTCAAGCCGAATCTATTTTGCTATCATTTATTTTCATTTGGCTACTGTTTTATATTTCTTATTCGCCAAATCGCTAATGTTCGTCAAAAGCCAGCGAGAAACCTGGTTTCAATTTAAAAACTAGTATGTTGTGGCCATCACAAAACTTTCTTCTATCTCATACTTGTCAATACTTCAAAATTCATTATCACAGTGCATCTATGCTCATCATGACGATTCTAAAAAGATGAAATTCCGTGCATTAGTTCTTGAGATATTACTGTCCATGAAATCGTGTAAATCCATCAAAATGCAGCATAGCAGCGCCACCTATTGGGTGATTTACACCAGAACCTAATTATCATCAACATATGTCAATGTCTAACTGAATATGAAGTTTGGGGAAAATCCGTGCATTAGTTCCTAAGATAGAGCTATTGCGCAAATCATGACAAATGCAGCATAACAGTGCCACCTGTTGAGCGATTTACACAACCACATAATCAGTATCAACATTTATCAAGGTGTACTTGAATCTGAAGTTTGATGAAAATTCGTGCATTAGTTCTTGAGATAGAGCTATTGAGGAAATAGTGCAAAATGCAGCATAGCAGCGCCACCTATTGGGCGATATTCACCAACACGTAGTCAGCATCATTTCATATCAAAGAGTAACTGAATCTGAAGTTTGATGGAACTATGTCCATTAGTTCTTGAGATACAGCGATTGCAGAAATCGTGAAAAATGCTGTATAGCAGCGCCACCTGTTGAGCGATTTACACCAAAATGTACAAAATGTCAATTCATATCAAGGATTAACTGATTCTGAAGTTTAGTGAAAATTGTTGTATTAGTTCTTCAGATACCGCTATAATGGAAATTCTGAAAAGTGCAGCATAGCAGCGCCACCTGTTGAGCGACTTGCACCAAAACACAAACAGCACTAATTCATATCAAAGTATACATGAATCTGAAGTTTGCTGAAAATCCAAGCATTAGTTGTTGAGATAGAGCTATTGCGGAAATTGTAAAAAATGCAGTATAGCAGCACCACCTGTTGAGCGATTTACACCAAACTGTACATAACGTCAATTCATGTCAAGGCTTAACTGAATCTGAAATTTGATGAAAATCCGTGCATTAGTTCTTGAGATAGAGCCACTGCGGAAATTGTAAAAAATGCAGCATAGGAGCGCCACCTTTTGAGCGATTTGCACCAACACGTAATCAGCATCAAGTCTTATCAAGGACTAACTGAATCTGAAGTTTCATGAAAATTCGTGCTTTAGTTCTTGAGATAGAACCATTGCGGAAATCATAAAAAATGCAGCATAGCAGCGCCACCTGTTGAGCGATTTACACCAACTTGTAATCAGCATCAAGTCATATCAAGGACTAACTGAATCTGAAGTTTCAGGAAAATCCGTGCATTAGTTATTGAGATATAGCCATTTCGGAAATCATAAAAAATGCAGCATAGCAGCGCCACCTGTTGAGCGATTTGCACCAAAAACTAATCAGCATCAATTTGTATCAGGGACTAACTGAATATGAATTTTTATTAAATTCCGTGCATTAGTTCTTGAGATAGAGCGCCCACAAAATGTATGTCACACACAGACGGACAGACAGACTCACAGACAGACATTTTGTAAAAACATGTTTTTCGGGTTCTCTGACCTCTAAAACATGTAAATCCGTCGAAAACCGGAATTCGAAAATTTTCATGAATCCAATACTTTCTTCTTGTAAAGATAGAAGAGAGTAACAATGTAAAGCAGTAAGAACAGTTTTGACCTAAATATTACATGTCTCATGTTGATAGTTTAAAATATTATGTGCCCTATATTTATTTGCAATTCAATCATGTTTCTATTTTGTAATTTTTAAAGTTTAGTATTGCCTCTACAAGTATTAACTTTCTGAATCCTATAGACAATAGGTTTCTTTGTAATGTTATATATGAGTTCTGTACAGGTTGTGTTATACTAAGCCAAACAACAAAAATTCTATTTTAAGTCTCCCCAAACACAACATACTATAGCATAAAAATTAATAAAAAGAAAATTAATCCTTTCTTTAATACAGCTATTGAAAAATAATATACAATTTTACTTCTAATATCAATTTTACTTTTTTCAATTGAAAAATATGTATTTGCTGTATATTCCAGCATATAATGTACACTTTTGAAGCAAGAAAATTGATCAATGTTTACATGTGCACAATATACACCGGGTATAAAAATGAAAGATTAAAAGCTAAGAAAGAGTAAGTGTATGAATCCATATTTTTATATTAATTAGCAAGAAAATAAGACATTGTTAGTTGAATGAACTAATGGACAATTTCAAATGATTTGCCTAGTTTTTCAGGAGCAGGACAAGACTTATCTTTAACCCCCACTTGTTACTTTCTTCTATCTTCAATAGAAGAAGGTATTGTAATCGAAATTTTTTTCAACTTCCAGTTTTCGACGGATTTACATGTTTTAGGGGTCAGAGATCCCAAGAAACACGTTTATACAAAATGTCTGTCTGTCCGTGTGTGTGTGTGTCCAACTCTGATAGTATGTAATAAGTAATAAATATGTAATAATATAAAAATGATGGGAAAAATAAATTGTAAATCCTACACTTTGATCATTGTCATTTTCTAACCGTGGCATAATATGAATACAACTCCCTGATCCACACAGTTATATCATCCTCTATTTCAAGGTACCAATCATACATTAGTAATTTACGGTGCCCATAAATCTACACTAGATTTCACTGAGAGAATTCATTTTAAAACAGAAATATAAGGAACATGTCCCATTTATAAAATCCTTGTTTTAATAATTTTTTTATGTATAGGGCAGAAAAAATGCAATTAGGTAGCCATAGAGCAGCTAGTTTTAAAAAAGGAATAGAAAAATCTGCCATCATATTCAGTTTATCAGTATTTACTTGTGAAATTTCAAACTTCGAAAATGTAAAAAGATATTTATAAATATATTTTTTAACATAAGTACAATTCGATAATATGAAGAAAAAAAAACAATACTTTAGAGAAATCAAGTTAGAAATAGTACAAGAAACTTGAAAAAAAAAAAAAAAGAAAGAAAGAAAAAATCCATCAAAATGTTATAAATTTTATAAAAAGTTGTATTCAATATTTAAAAAATAAAACAATATAGAGAAAACTAAGTATGGTCTTCAAAGGAATTGAAATGTGTAAAACTTTGAAAATGTGTAAAATTAAAAACATTTCAATTAAAATAAACAAATTAAAAACAGTGTTTAATTTAAATTTTTGTATCTAGATTCGTTGTAAACCAAATTATGAGTGGGATTTAAATCTGAGTTATTCCCCCCCCCCCCCCTATTTTTCTCTTAACCCCTTTAAAATTTCTCAAGTATGTTAATTTTTTTTCCTTCAAATAAATGGGTATCCGAATTAAAAATACGGAATGATTTATCAAAAGCAATAAAGAGGAAATATCAAGAGAATTCTCCCAATTTGCAAAAAATGTATTTATACTATTAAGTACTAATTGATATACATTAAAACAGATACATATATGTTTACTTTTAGGAGCATGTTTTTATTAAGGCTGTATTCCAAACTGCCTTCTTTCAGACACATAATTTTATTTTTATAATTTAATTTTTGCATGCAAACACATCAAATTGGCAGGTGCTCTTATTAAGACATTATATGTAATCCAACTGATTTCTCATTTTCCAGTAAAAGCAGAATATTTTTCGGAAAGTGCAGTCAAAGTGAACTTTTTGAATTAAATTTCGAGACACGACAACACAGCAAAGGAAAAAGAACTGCCATCCTGAGGCAATAATTGTTTATAACACAAAATGTAATTCATTCATCAGAGTATGAAAAAAACTGATTACAAATTACTTTAATAATCATGCCTGCAAGTACCATGCCTTTATGTTAAAAAATTTTGCATTGTTGCGCTGGAAAAATATTTCTTTGAGATCTGTCTTAAAGTAATCATTGATTTAATTTTCTTATGCTTTTTGGTTATGAAATAAGTCTTTTTTTGTTCAAAAATGTTTCATGCCAGCCTTAACTTATAGAGCTTTTATATCAAAACAGAAAGTAATTTCAACATCCACTATGCTCTTAAAATAATTTAAGGTTGAAAAAAAAATGTAATTTAACATCCTCAAAGTGTAAAAAGCCTCAGTAATAGTATGCATTTTATTATTATTATTATTATTGCTTACTAAAGCAAATAGGATTTGACACTGTACAGTTAAAACTTACTTTTTTGGAAATCAATTTAACCTGTTTTATTAAAAACTCTAAGTGTTATAAAACATGTTGTTTTTCACAAACCATTAGGTAATGTTTGATAATGAAAAGTATTTCTGACTTCTGTTTGTCCAACTGTCTTTTTGGCTGCCCTCTGACTCTTGTACATATACATACTTGGATTTCCTCTATAAAGATATATGCTACTGAGCTAAAGCAAATTACCACCTTCAAAATAAACCTATTATAACATATCCCTATTGAAGATGAAGTATGTAGCTATTATAGCTCGTTTAAAGGGATAGACGAAATTTTCCGCTACAACATGGTCTATGGGAAAAAATCGTTTTTGCTGCATTTTTGTGATGTTATGAGACATCAAACGTGGTGATATTGATATGTGTCACTCAGGTTGGCTATTATAGCATTCTTTCTATAGATTATGTAGTAAGTAGCATTATGTAGTTTTTTACAGTACTGATTATGAACCTTAATTGCTAGATGTGCATTTTCAGCTGTGGTGTGTATCTTTAAACTTTAATAAAATTTAGTGCATTATGTGGTGAGTATAAATTCCACAGATCGTATACAGAGCTGAACGAAAGAAATCATAAGCATTTCAGTTTATGGACGTGGATTCCTATAGTATGTTTTTAATTATGTTAGCCATTTTCCAGCTAAATTATATTTTACTACATTAAAAGATGCTTGTAGAATATAAATAAATTCATTTTTAATTATATTGCTTGTTTTCCAGCTGAATTAAATTTCAGTATATTATGTGTATAAAGCTTATAGATACAGGTTTACCAAAAAACAATCGCATTAATGTCTATGGAAAAGTTTCCTGAAAATGCACTTTCAACTGATTTACGTGTCAACTCAACCAAATTTTGCTGTATTATTCATTCATATATTGATACATTGTCATCTATAAATGTTAATTCCATAGAAAAAACCGTTTTAGTTGTTATTTTATGTGTTTTTCAGCTGATTTAAATTTTAATTTCACCATGTGGTATGTTTAAAACTCTATGGATTATAATCAGGTCTTGCACTAAATAATTTGCATACATATCTGCTCTGGAAAGAAATTCTTGAAAATGGATTTATAACTGTGTTCTGTGTTGTTTAAATTCTTTATTGTCGGAGCACAGCTCCAGCTTCCCTGCAAAAATTACACTTATTGTTAACATGATAGCGTCCAAAATATTTGTCGTATCGACACAAAAAATTAAATGGACGTTGGTAGTGGCAAAATCTCGGTGCGTATTGAAAATCATAAATATTCGTCAACCCTAACAGCATGAAATGTCTGCTCAAAAATTTTCCATAGAGATGGAGTGACATTGCGGGTTTAAATTTATATATTTGAAAGATAAGGGTTTTATTTTAGACATGTACCTTGAGCTTTTTTGTGAACCAATTTTAATAATTCTTTTTTTAAATGAAAGCTGTTTCTTTCTAGATTTGCGGCACTAGCTATTTTTTTTTTTTAATATTCCCATTTTTATATTTAAATTTAAAATTTAAAAATTTTCTATGATTTTTTTTTTTTCAAAATGGTAGCAATTGGATTACTTCAGACCTGCCAACCTTTGAAAATGAGAAATCGTAGCACACAAAATTTAAATTAATCTGGAGGTTGGTTGGTTGGTTGGTTGGTTTTTCGTGTTAAACAACCATCTTTTGACATTCGTAAAAGGAATAAGGTTTCAGTCTTTCAACTCAATATAGAAAATTTTTTCCTCTGAAAATTTTTATACGATTTTTAGAGTTTCTTTCGTTTCGCAGCGTTTTTTTTTTTTTTTTTTTTTTTTTTTAAGATTTGTAGAAGGAGCCTGGTTCCATTTTTTACCCCAGTGCAGTAAGTTTTGACGAAATTCCCGATTTTTATCCTGCGATCATTTCAGGATATTCACAATTTTTCCAGAATCGTAATCCACATTTTTCTATCACGATTTTTTGTTGAAATCCGCACTTTTTACCATGAACTTTTGAAGAAATTCGCATTTTTTACCACGATCCTTTGTCGAATTTTGCGTTTTTTTCCGCGATCCTTTTGACGAAATTAGTGTTTTCTTTCTGCGATCTTTCGGTGAAAATCTGCGTTTTCTTACTGATATTTAAATGAAATTTGCATTTTCTATTTTTTTCTGCCACCAATTGAATTGACGAAATTTATTTTTTTTATAAGGTCATTTGGGGCTGTGCATATATAACGTTATCAACTTTTTGGAAATTTTGGACCCCCTCCCCACCTTACGATATCATACATACATTATCATTCCTCGACCCCCCCCCCCCCGCCCCCCCCCCCCCCCCCCGGTAATGATGTCGTTATCAATGTATAAAAATTCTTTTGATTTTAGGAATTTTTTTCTTCTTTTGCTTGGAGTGACATACAAATATGGTTGCATTTATTTTTCGCATACTTTATTGATTCCAAGGAAGAAAAGTCAATAAAATGTCACTTTATATATGAAATAACTTTATATCAAATAATACTTAAAGTAACTATTTAAAAGTATTCAGTAATATCTTTTTGTTACACCACAATGCATTCAACGTAATAATGCCTTCTAGCAACTTTCCCGCAGGAGATGGTACAGACAGAAATTTTTATCCACAAAACAGGTGGACAACATTCTTTCTATTTTATTTAGTAGTAAACACAAGTACCATTTCAAACATACTTCGCATATGGTTTCTCGAACAGCAGATTATACATGCAAACAGAAGAATAGGAATTCCAAAGTTTGGGGTTTTCCATATTTTGGAATAAATAATTTTATAATCATTTAATGATTTTAGTAATAACTTTGTACTTTCATAAAAGTAGATAATAGACTAAAAACAGATAATTGCAACGTGCGTTTATAACAATTGTAAAAGATAGTCGTAATGAACATACTATTTTGATGTTATAAATAAAAGTTACCAAGTTACAAATAAAAAAAGAAAATTTTGGTTGGATCAGAAATGATAACGATATCAAAAGTCAAACCCCCCCTCCCCCTAGAGATATGCTACGATATCATATGCCAGACCCCCCCTCCCCACTAAAATGATAACGTTATATTTGCATAACCCCTTTGTCGAAATTCGCAGTAGTTTATCGCAAATCGTGTGATTTTGCACACTATTTCAAACCTTGCCCCTCAAAGACGACCCCCGCCCCTCCTTTCCAGAAATCCTTAAAATGGCACCTCGTTTCAAAGGAAGCGAATTCCTGTGTAAATATTTACAGAAACACGATTCATTCGTGGTTAATATACACAAAGAGAGTATTTTATGTTAAGAAGTTTGTTTTGCAGCCCAGATTTTTATTCCCATGAGCATTTTTAAATGTCCGAATTTTCGGACTAATGGCCAATTTTTTAAAACTTTCGGAAATGAATACCTTGAGATTTTGGAAATTTCGCAACAGCATCACTCCTGAAAAATATGCTGTGCGGGATAAAAATCGCAACTAGAAACAAAAAATGCGTTTGTGTTTTTTGCAAAAAATCTTAGTTTAAGACCGATTTTCGTAGTATCGTAGTTTATGGGTCCAAATCGTAGCAACTACGATTTTTTCGTAGCAGTTGGCAGGTCTGTTACTTCCATTGTTGTAAAGAAAAGAAAATTAATAAAGTATGTTTATTTTTATTGATGCCAATTTATAATAAAATTCAAAATTAACTTTGTAAAAAAAGGGAACAGAAATGACGTCACGCTTTAAAAAAAAACGCTAAATTTTTCCTCAAAAAGCTATTACAATTCAATACTTTTTCACTCCACTGAGTTTGAGACGTTATGTGAAATGCTTCAGTGAGGCAAAATGGCATCATATTTAAATGAAAACCATCATTTTCTCTGATAAAACGGAATATTTTACTACGAACGCCTCTAAAAGATATAAATTTCTGGAATTTTACTCGCCGATACGGAGATTAGAATCACAAGTCAAGAGTGCGAATGTTCAAATGCAAAGTCGTAGTTAACAAACTTGATTTCAAGTTGGGAATATATGTATCAATAACTTATTGCGTACTGCGATATTTTTGGAATGGTGAATGTAAATTTGAGAGATGCGTATGTAAATTTTGAGACGATGAAAATGACGTTAAGTTTAGATTTCACGCAATATGATTGGCTCATGGTGAAAACATTTTTGCTGATTTTCAAACGGTAATTTCAAATATAAGAGCCTCAATGGGTAATTTCATCCTAATTACTTATCTTGGTTAGGTATACTAATACATTTTAATTTAATACGTTGAACAGTCAAAATTTATGGAATTAGTATTTTGGTAACTTTAAATTAAAAATAACATTTGTTGAGAGTAAGTATTAACTAATGTATGAGTTCCTTTTTAAACATTTTCTTTCGTCAAAATACGACGGGTTTCATCTCATTATTAAACAAAATTTCCACACTCCATTGTTGTAAATTATGCATTTTAACCTCATCCGAATCGCGTCGTCAATATTTGTGACCTGAGATATAGATTGACTTTCAGAACTTTTACTTTCTACATCCGTAACAACCAGGCTTTCTTTTTTTTTTTTTTGTGCGAACCTTTTATTCTCCATAACCTACCAAACCGATGCAATTTATTTTGAATTTTAAATTAAGAGAAATGAAAAAAAATCGAATACGGAGAATACGATTTTGGGTCTTAGCCGCATGGTAACGGATTTCGTATTAGCCGCATGGCTACGAGTGATAAATCAAAGAAATCGAGAAAAACATAACAGGGTTTGTACGGATAAGGGTATTTTCCAGGAGAGTTCCCAGTATTTTTTTTTTATAGAAAAAGAAATCTAGGCTAAACTGGTGAAATTTCGCATTCTTATAAGGAGAGAATTTCTGTAAGAAAATAGCGGTGCAGAAGAATGTCCTGGTCGAAAAATTCCAGGATTCGTACGAACCCTGATATAATGTCATGTATGTATTCTTATATATGTATGTTTATATTCAGACGTATGCATGTTTGTATTGGGAAATTTCCGCAATCGGGTTTGCAGACAATTTCATAATTTAGCGAGCGTTGTTTGATGCGTAAAATTTAACCATTTGGTGGTGGCCCAATTACAGAAGGTTACTCATTTTTTTTATTCACTGTAAGTGAATGTTCTGCAACTGAAATGCACATGGACATTCTCCGTAACCTTCCAAATCGGTGCAATTCATTTTGAATTTTAAATTAAAAGAAATGAAAAGAAATCGAATACAGAAAATACGATTTTGTTTATTAGCCGCATGGCTACGAATGATAATCAAAGAAATCGAGAAAAATATAATGCCATGTATGTATTACTTATATGTATGTATTCTTATGTATGGTTGTATTAAAACCTATATATGTTTGTATTAGGAAATTTCCGTAATCAGGTTTGTACACGATTTCATAAATTAGTGAGCGTTGTTTGATGCGCAAATTTAACTATTTGGTAGTTGTCGCAATTACAGAAGGTTATTAATTTTTCTTTTTAATTCACCGTAAGTGAATGTGCTGCAACTGAAATGCAAGTGAACATTTTCCGTAGTGAACATTTTCCGTAACCTACCAAATCAATGCGATTCACTTTAAATTTTAAATTAAGAGAAAAAAAAGAAATCAAATACGGAGAACACGATTTTGGATGTTAGTTGCATGATAACAGATTCAGTATTAACCGTATGGCAACGAATGATAATAAAAGAAGTCGAGAAAAATATAATGTTATGTATGTATTACTTATATGTAAATATTATTATGTATGTTTTTATTCAGAGGTATGTATGTTTGTATTAGGAAATTTCCGTATTCGGGTTGGTAGAAAATTTAATAATTTAGTGAGCGCTGTTTTATGCGCAAATATAACCATTTGGCAATGGTCCCAATTACAGAAGGTTACTCATTTTTTTAATTCACTGTAAGTGAATTTGTTGCAAATGAAATGCGAGTGAACATTCTGAAGTGAATGATATAAGCATTTTTCGTCTAGATGTACACTTGAAAACAGAAATATGTAGATAACAAAATAAAAAAGTCCTAAAAGCGCAAAGAAAATGTAGCTTACTTATTTCTTGATTTTAAGATTTTAGCTAATTTTACGGAAAAACACCAAGCTAAAATGCGAAGCACCCGATTAGAGAAGAATCATCAGTGCAGAATTTCAGTGGAAATTTCTCCAAATTCGGCAGCTACAACCAAATTCGCTCTATTTATATCAACGTATTTTTGGTCGCCAAATTTCGCGAAATTTCGAAATGTCTCCAAGCTTGTCGAAAATTTTGACGTTAATGTATATGACTATATAGTTTTATGCTTATAATTGGAAAATGGATACAACAATGAAAGATAATTCGTGAGAAATCAACTTCACTAAAAGTCATAAATCATTCCGTGATTTTTTTTTAACCTGTTGCCTAGATGTAGCGTACATTTTGAGAAATGTACATATTTTTATATGTGTAACATTATACACAAAAGTTTCGAAAATGCCGGTTAAGAGAAAGCAATTGAGATGAAAAGAGTTATTCAGCGTAATTCTACGTGGAAAAGTCACATAACAATAACCCAGCTGCCTACGAGTAATTGCGCGAATCTACCCTATATATATAAAATCCTAAAGAATCGAATTGAAACGAATTTATGTAACGATTCTATGAAACGACTGATTAAACAACTGATTACGTTTCACGGCAATTTCTCCTAAAATATGTAATACTTTGCGATGAAATTAACACCAAAAATCCGTATTGATCCACATCTCAAAACTGGTATTAGAATTTTAAAATTAGAATTAGTTTTCGAAATATTAATTTTTTTCTAATTTTGCATACTTTTTTTTTTAATGATGGCAACTCAAATTTTAATCATAACAGATATTTTTTTTCATATTTTAGAAAAGGTTATTTTAAATTAATTTGGCGACGAGTTTGGCCTCCCTTAAATATATGCTAAGAAACGCATCATGTTACTTTTATTCAGAATTGAATTTGTATTTCATTATCATTTTATTATTTTTATCGCAAAACTTTCATTTAAAATTGAAACCTTTAAAATAAATGGCTTTTACTTCATTCTTTTTTTTAAATGAAACGAAAAGAAAAATATTAGACACAGATGTCATATACGCAACGGGGTACCTAATTGGCACCAAAATGGCGTTATTTTGCCTGATATGGTAGCCCGGCTATTGTTGCTTATTTATTAATAAATGTTTATTTGAATTTATTTTCTTTTTATTTACAAAAAATGTTATAAATTGTTTTGTTCCATAGTTATTAATTAATTTTTTTTTATTTATTGTTATTTCATTTTAAAAATAACAGAAAATAATTAAAAAATATATATGTAACAGGTATTTGAAAACAAGGTTTTCGCCAAATTGTCACAAAAAAAAAATCATGCCAAACCCGGTGCATATGTGACAATGGAACAAATCATGAGATTTAATTTCCACTTCAAAGCAACGTTTTAATGTTATTACTTCTCCCGTCGACCAGTTTCGCCAAATTATGCAAATTGACATTTTTTTTTTTTTTTTTAAATAACAAAAGAACAAATAAATTAGTATAACATTAATAAAAATACAAATAAAACGTCGAAATAAAAATCACTTGATGGCGTGAACATGTGTAACTTCCTTAAAGTCAAGTGAATGTGACATTTACGATCAACCATTATTGGCATTTAATCTTATAGTTTGGCGACAGATTTTTGGTCGATGGGATAACCAAGTAACACAGTTTTAATTTACCACTCGAAAAATAAAAAATTGCTAACTGGCGAGTTAAAAAAAAAGCTATTTGCGAGATTTTCACCCGGCTAACATAAAAGTACCAGGAATTCTTTGTGATCATGGCAACTTTTATGTTCGAGAAATAATTATGTTTAATAATAATGTAATAAATATGTTTATTTATTCGAGAAATAATTTTGATTCTTTAATCAAAATGGAAACCTTTCTTATGAAAAACGAAGGAATCAGCCCGTTGTTTATGGCAGTTACATGACTTGGACTATTATAATATAAATGAAATAATGGGGATTAAATAATATTCGGCGACTTATCACACCTGTGGCTGGCTAACATTAAAGTACCAAAATGGCCGCCTGGAATATAAAAAGCGAAAGGATCCGCCTGGAGCTGTTGATGATAGTCACATGACTTAGGCTATTATTATAGAGTTTGTTTTCAATTTTAAAAAAAGTGCAAAGAATAATATTTCCTAACGATTAAAAATTTATTTTCATGTGACTATTAAAAACAGAAAAAAAAAAAAAAAAAACCCTTTAAAATTACTATTAAATGAGTACGTGTTAAAGGCAGGAAAATATTGAAAATTATGGCCTGAAAATTGTATTTACACGTGTATATTAAAAGGGAAAGGAAACATTAAAATAATAAATACATTAATATGCGTTTAACCCTTTCACGGACAAGGCACTTCTATTCGTAAAATCTTGAAATCAGTGAATGGCACCAGAATTTACAAACAAATTTCGAAATACAAAAATGCTTTTGTTCACTTACTTAATTAAAGGGAAATTTTCATCCCAATATTCTGATGCTAATGTGGCATTTAAGAATTAAAATTAAGTGGTACAAAAATGAACCACCGCCCTTGAAGGGGTTAAAGCAGCAAATTTTAGTAATTGTATTATGTCAATCGTTTTATAACGCTGTTAAAAAATACCGAGAGACAAAGACTCTGTTTAATTAATTCATTTTATTTTAGCTTCTTTTCAAATGTTTAACTGATCTTCTTTAACCAAACACGAAAACAACCATTGGATGTCTTAACAGCAACTGATTCTACCTTAAATTTTTGCAATCAAAGGGAATTGAATGGAAACCCGTTTACAGGGAGATCGCTACAGGTTTTTTCAGTATAATTCAATCTTCTCTAATCTTTTCGATCAGATTAGCGTGCTTTTAGATTCTACAGTGTCTGAACAGGAGTTGACGAGCGTAGCTTGCAGGGGCAGAGCCCCCTAGTAACGATATAACAATAACTCAGATGAACAAAAGTTTAGCAGATAAAAAATTGCAGATTACCCATGTGTGCGTGTTACATACGTGTTACAAACCTTTCCCTTATACCATATTAAATAAGTCTGGGCTATGCCAGACATGCAAGTCTTTGAAGGGGCTTTGAAGTTTTCTGCCGTTGGCTCGATGGATCCAGTTCCAATTTTTGATTGTCTCAAAGATTGGAGCTACATTAAACAAATCAAAATCGCTCAACACATCCCCGGTGGTTATTTTTTCTCTTTACAGTAGACTCTCTTATTCAATGAATTCTATTTACTTTTAACATTTCTGAATTATTTTAAAGAACAACAAATCACACTGCATGAAAATTTTGATAATTCTGACATCAGATGAGCAGCGGAAAATACTTTAGTTATGCACAAAACAGCTTTCGTCATTGCAAACAAAAGTTACACTTTTCCCTAAGTCAACTTTTATTATTGGAAAAGCAAGAGCTGAAAAGTTGCCATTCTTTTGGCACTAACAGGTACTGCTGCGCTTAATGTCAAAGGAAAGTTAATTCACCCAGTGCTTAAAAAACCACCGTGTTTTAAATAGTTCGCTGGTTTAAAAAGTCAGGCAGAAAGAAATCTACAGCTCAGCATGGATACAGTATTATTTATCTTTATTGACGAATTTTCAATTGTCGTCTTATGGCTGAACTTGAACAAAGATGTCGCAAAGGTACTTTGTTTAAATCCTTGGAGGTATTAGGTAGTTACATCGCGTAAAAGACATCCCTCTATATAAGAGACATTCTATAAAAGACATTTTGGCATTTGCAGACAAAAAATGCTTAGAGCTTTTGAAAATTGCTTCACATTAACAAAATTATTGAGACAAAATGACGATCAGCAAAGACAGTTTAGAAAGACTCTATCGCTTTGCGTGGGTCAAGTTTGAGACTACTCTCATCCCTTATGCAACGGTGGAAAGCTACGCTGCTTCCGGCTCATCTTGAAGGATTTCAAGATGCTATATGCCTTTTTTCCAAAAACAAGCAAGCGAAAGAACATAATCAAGAAGTACTTCTTAAATCAAAGTGGTCAATGACAAGAATGTTAGCGGACCACAATAATTAAAAGTAAGATGTAGTGAAGTTGATCACATGCTTGGACTTCAGGATGGACTTTTTTCAGCAGTTGGATGCAGAGTTATGTTACATTCCAATATCTGGAGGGAGTGGGGATTGATAAGCGGTGTACTGAGTACAGTAAAAGATACTGTCTATGACCCAAAATTTCAACCCCCAGGCTTGACGCAGGCTATAATGGTTCATTTTGTTGATTATCATGCCACAAATTAGCATTTGAGCATTTTGCCTGAGGCAACTGATGACTGAATTAAACACTAGAAAATGAGGATTCAACGGGTGTTATTTCAAATTTAATTTTGTACTATTAAACGGTAATCATGAAAATTAAACTTTTTTTTAAATTTTTAAATGTTATGTGTTAAGTTTATACGACTCCATGCTCCGACATTTCGGCCTGATGGATACTAGTTTAGATATCTCATTTCATTGTATGATTAACAATATTCTAATAATGTTGGAAAATGTTTCTTGTCTATAACAGATGCACGAGTTTCCGTTCTTCTTTTTCTTCACTTGAAACTTTGTGAAGAGGTAGAGTTCAAAATTTAAAGACAATAGGGTCATTCCATGTCAATTCAACCAGACCTCAACATCCACCATCTTAGATTCCTATTGTTTATGATTTTAAGTAACAACCTTATATTCTTTTTTCTTTATTTCAATTTTATCTCCCTTTAGAATTTTGGGATTTTGCATCATTTGTCATTTGTGCAACTCTCAGATTCAGCTGCTGCTGTTTACAAAAAAAATTATTTATTAATTGCTAATGCTAAAATCTTTTTGAAATTTTCGACATTATACATTAAGATATTAAGAATTTCAGAAAAAATATGAAATCAGCCTAAATCTACATTAAAAAATTTAATAAAGTTGAATAAAAAAAAAATTGTCAGAAAAGTCATTTTCAAAATTTTAAATTTTTAACATGAGAGTCTAAATTAAACTCATGATTTCTTTGTTGAAAATGATCATAAACATGGGCTTTAACTTACTCAAAGAAAAAATGTATGGCATTTTTAGGGATCCCCCCCCCCCCCCAACCCCCATTTTCACAAAAATGACTATCATGAGACAAGATCTTACTCATATTTAATTTAAAAACGGAGTTATTAATAATAATTATAAAAATAAAACTATAAAAAACATTTAAATAAAAGTTGGATTAAAATTAAATTTCAATATGTAAGGTTTTTCATTTGAAAACTAGCTGACTCGCCCGGGTTGGTGATGAATCACCCTTAAATGAACCTCAAATTTGTATGATTTTATATTTTTAACTCCATTTTGTCTGAATTTATATTTTTAAATGAAACAAGTTGCAAAAAAAACATTGAATCGAAAGTACAGTAGACTCCCTCAAATCCTCACAGCTTGAGATCAGAAGTTGTGCTGATTTTAGAATTTTGCAGATTTCTGGTCATTGCATTGTGTACATTTTTTAAATGGTAATTTGAAGTAATAATGCAATCAAAATTATAATGAATGCCTGCAACATAGTAAAATATTAAAATAATTAAGTAAAGTAATAAACTAGAATGATAAGAAGTAAGATAATTAAAAAAAATTATTAAAAGTAAAAGTCAAATAAATAATTAATATAATAAAGATGATATACATGTTCCTTGAATTATTCAATGAAGCTTTCCTCATAAAGGTACTCTATTAATTCACGTCAAAATCGTAAAGTAAGGAAGTTTTATTTCAGGTTTAGACAGTCTTAATAATGAAAAAAGCTTGTTTAATACATAAATATATTTGGTAAAAAGATTGTGATTCCCAGAGATATCAGCAATATCTTTATTTTTTTTTCACAAATAAATTTATACTCCCTTCCTGAAAAGCCACGAGTTCAGTCATATTATGGAGAATTACTTATTAAAATACATACGGAATGATATAAAACTAAAAAGTTCTGTAATTTTGCTCCTACATCTAAACTGAAAGTTTCATTGTTTACATCTGCCATGATGTGCGGACTTTAGGGTTGCAGATTTGAGGATGTCTGTTATATAATTTGGTATTTTACGTAATTTGATTTTTGGAATCTATGCATACCGAAAGCAAGCAAAACAATCGGGTTTTTGCTGATTTTGTCAAAATTTTCACACATTTTGTAAAAAATATTTCTACCTTTTCCGAACGTTTCAAAATTTTTTAAGGTGATGTAAATGCGGTCTGTTGAAATGCTCTAAAAAGATTGTGTTAAAATATGGACGTTAGTTACGTTTAGCGAAGAAAAATCTCCATGAGACGTGAAGTGACCTGAGTTTGCTGATGTATTTGAAAAGGTTAAAATTCATATTTTTTTTAAACGATTGCACCATCAATTAGAAGAAGGTTTCAGCTTTAAGAACATATTTTTGGTTTGTCGGTACCTCTAAAATTGCACCCTGGAGGGGCATTGCAATAAGGGGGGAAACATTTTTCAGAAAAGCGACCCTTTTTGAAAAAAAAATTTCAAAGATTTAACTGCGACATTAGGTGTAAAGATGTTCCAGTTGAATGTTGAATTAAGATAGGATTTTTTTTTAGCAATATTCTTGTAGAACCAGGCAACTTTTATGAAAAAAAAAAATTAATTTAATCTTTAAAAATAAAAATCATATTTGGGAACAAAATTTCAAAATCTTCTCCTTTCCCTAAAATATGTTCTGCCAAATATTTTCTTTCATCTAATGATAAAAATGATATTTTACTGAATAAGTAATTATGAATTGCAAAACATACGTAAAGAAAAAATATGTGATAGTGTCCTATCGTAAATGTCAGAAAATAAATTTCTCCAAACAATAATTTTCTCTCTAAATTTCATTAAAAAATAAAATAGTTCCTTATATAAAAGATAGAGCTAAATATAGTTATTTGGCTAACTAAATATTGAGCAAAAAAAAAAAAAAACACTATATTTGATTTCTGACTGTGTAATCAATGCTGCAAGAGCTTTTTTTATTATTATATAGTAAAAAAATTTGCTTCATTATGAAAATATTAAGCCATAAATTTGTTAATGGGTACAAAAAAATACATATTTGTGATAATTTTGAAAAAAGAAACTCATGAAATGATGTCATTTTTTAGTGAAGTAAAGTAAGCAAAAAAAATTGTCTCACGATAGTAATTTTTTCAAATACCCCCCCCCCCCCCAAAAAAAAAAAGTGCTACAATTTTCTTTGGGTAAGTTGCAAGTACATATTTATGATCATTTTTTAAAAAAAAACCATGAATTTAATTTTGACCCTCATGTTGAAAATTTAAAATTCTGACATTAACTTTTTTGGAAAAAAAAAAAATTCGAAATTGCAACTTTGCTATATATATATTTATATATTTTTTTTTTAAATCACTTGATGTAAATTTAGACTGTTTAAATATTTTTTCCTTACATTATTATTTTTTTAAGATTTTATATAAAAAATTTCAAGAAGATTACAACATTAGTTACAGAGAAATAGTTTTTTAAAATATACAATAACAGTTCATTCTGAGCATCTCAGAAAAGGGAAATGATGCAAAATCACAAAATTTTGAAGGACTACAAAATAAAAAATTATTGAAATAAAGAAAAACTATATTAGGGGGTTATTTATAACGAAGAAAAGAAGTATACAAAGTTTCATAAAAATCTGTGATGGTGGGTGTTTTTTTCCTATTTTTGTGGTTGATTTGACATGGAATGACCCAATATTAATTTTTATATGCTTAAGTTAAAATTATTCTGTATACCCTAAAATGCATCATATAGCAAAATTTCTGAGATTCCAATCAGAGTGCTAGTTAGAGATTTCATATATATATAAAATTTTGTCATTTGTTGAAGGCCTTAAATATATTTATCTCAACCATTTTACCACCATCACCACTACTTATTAAAATCTCCAAAAGCCCAAGGCTTTGACAAATTTTTATTAAGTGTGTTTGAACTTTTTTCTATTTGAACATTACATCAGACATAAGAAATGTAACGGCTGTGCATTCAATATTTAAAAATATATTTTTTTAAAATATGAAATGTGTAATTCAGTATTTTTCCTTTTCTTTTTTTCATGTATGGTTGAACATTTAAAATTTTGTTTAAATATTAAAATTTTTTAAGTATTTAAGTGTGGGTGCATATGAGTGGGGATGAAAAGTGGGAGAGGGATACAATTTTTTACAAAAGTGCTTTAAGACTTTTACCCCCCCCCCCCTCTCCTCCAGTTTTTAGAGCCCAAGTTATGCCTATAAGTGGCAACGGCAACATACTTCATTCATTATTAACATTACATAAAGAACTTTAAAATATTTAAATTTTTGCTGGTCTGTTTTTAAAGTCGCAATTAGAGTTTTAAAGTTACGGTCAGTGTTATAATACAGTTTAAAGTTAAGATTACTGAATGTTATTGTTATTTTAAATTTTATTGTCACAGAATTTTAAGTTAAAATTATTGTAGAAATTGCACACTGTCCACCAAATTCAATTATATTGGTTGGAGTGATGTTTTTATTAACTGACTCTTGATAAGTTGAAATTGCACGTCTTCTTCTTGTCAGTTGTGAATTATAAGAGTTATTATCAACTAATTGTGTTGTGCTTGATGTTTTCAAAATAAGTATTTTTTTTAAATAATTATGCATATTTCTAGAGCTGATGGAGTTAAAGTATTATTATTATTTATTTATTTATTGGAATCTACTGGTATTTTAATTAGTTTTTTAACCATCTGTCTTTCCATATTTTCTTATATTCTATTTTCTAAATTCTAATGGCAATGATGGCTGTTTCCTCGTCCAGTAAAGTATGTTATATATAATTAAAATGAAATCACATGTCTGAAAATAAGTAAAAAGAACATGAAAAAGTTCCAGATCAAAATAAACAAAAGATTGAAAATACAAAAATAAATCTACAATCACAATTCCCAGTACATTTGTAATATTATTGTTAATGATACTACTCATATAACTGTTCAAATTCCATTTGATTTTTAATATTTTTCATCAATATTTTATTTTCTAGTTTTTGAGCATTAATCTTTATTCCCATTATACAATTATTTTGCAGATATGCAAAAATATATTGAGATCTTTTTGTATTTTAAACAGTGCTGTGTATTGCACATTTCCCTTAAACCTGTTCAATTGGAAATACAAGGTTTAAAACATTTTATCATTTCATGTGGATGTAGAATCAAATCTATCTCTATTGGTCTGGAGTTTGGATGCCAGAACACCTCCTTCTAGGGAAAAAAAAAAAAAAAAAGAATCTAAAACAATTTCTAAATCCAAATGTTTTCAGATGACTTTTTTTAAAATATTATTTACACAAAATATAACTTTATTTAGATTCCATTTTCAGATTGTGCAGGATCCATTTTAAATTATAATTAACTATGAGAGATTATATTATTTTTCAGAACCATGTAAAATTTCTTTATTAGGTCATACTTACATTTCAACTATTTTTATTGTATTCTGTTAGTCAAATATAATTTTATTTGCTAGCAATATATAGATTGTTTTGCTAACAGTTCTTTAAAAAATATATATGAAATTTGTTTAAATAAATAATTTAATTTAGATTTGCTAAATGTCAAATTGCACTTTTTAATAGGAAACAGGTCTTAGCTACACGGAGTGAAGCAGAAAAAGATAATGTAACTGTACCTACAACTTTAGAGGAATACTGTATTAAACACAGAGCTAAACCAAAAGAGCGAGAATCAGATATGACAGATTTTTATGATGATGATTATGGTGATGATATGGAAGATGATGATGAAGAAGAAGAAATACATGATGATAATGAAGATTCAGGAAATGGGGAATTGTGATCCTTACTCTTTTTCGCAACCATAGTGTGATGATACTTTTTCAGACATTTTTATATCATAGTATTCTCATGAAATAAAAACTCTTTTATCAGTGCATGTTTTTTTTTTTTTGTTTTGTTTTGTTTTTTTTACTTTACTTTAAAGATTATAGTCCCATCAAGATTTTGTTAAAATAAATATCTCCTTTAAGCTATTTATCTAAATTGCATTTATGAGAAATTTAGCATAATATAAATTCTTTTATAAATCAAATTTTCATACATATATTTTTTCTTTCTTATTGTGAGTCTCATATTTTCATGTTTTTTAACTTTTAAATTTTTAATAGACTAAACCAATTTAGACTAAGTTACATTTCTATATATATTTTTAAAAACTCTCAATGATTTTTGAAAAAATGTAACAGCCAAACAGTAGTAGTTTATAAGAAAAAAAAACTTTTTATAAAAGCATCATGACTCATAGGTTGACAAGATTGTTCTATAAATGGATAATGTACTTCCTCATGACTGAAACATCGTCTCACATTTTGTGTATTTGTGAATGAAGTATCTTTGTGATTAAATGGCTAAAGGTTCATTTACATATTTAACCAAATTGATATGACATGCTCACTTTTATGTTTCTTTATTTATTTAAAAGCATTTTTTTCTGTTTTTGTGATAAGTACCTTTTTCTCTAAATATTATAATTTTGACTAGAACAGTATTTAACAGGAATATGGTTTTAAAAGAAATTGTGTGTATTTTTTTTTTTTTTTTTTTTTTTTTTTTTTTTTTAAGTGAATTATACAGTTTTATTGTGTATTGATTTCACTGCATTATATAAAAATATTTTATTGTGTGTAGTTCAATTCTTTCATATCATACTTTAAAGTGTATTTTGAATAACATTAAATGGTGTAATGTTTTTTAGAAAATAAAATTTCAAATATTTTCCTTTAAAATGGTGTTTCTTATTTCTTTATATTTGTAAATATATTGTCAATTAAGGACATTGGAGTGTTTGTAAACCCATGTGAGAAACCAGGAGGAAAAATCTTTTGGTTGATACTTCATTTATATGTACTGATGTCATTCCCCGTTTAAGTACCATATTAATTTATAAAATTTACCTTCATTTATAATAATACATTTTTGCATAATAGTTACTTGCATTAATTTAAATCCATTCTTAAATCAGGGTGGTGGATGGTCACAGGCCTGGAAAACATAGAAATATCAAGGAAATTTGTTGACCTGGAAATATCAGGGAAATTCATTGAAACAAATGTTAATTTACATTACAATTGCAGTAATCTGAATCTCAGCTCTTGGATTCAGTCCGTGCCTAAAACCAGCTTGAACTCTATATTTATACCAGTCTTCAGGCTCATGGTAAAAATTTTATTTATACAAAAATTGAAAAAAAGAAAAGATTCTCGCTATTTGAGAAACAAGAATGTAGCCTAAGTTTCTTACAGCGTTTTACAATGCTTTGAAAACTTAATTGTTATTAATGTGATATAAAGAGAAATCTATCTGATTTTGAAGCCTTTGCATGGTCAGTGTTAGTAACATAAAGAAGTCGTGAGATATCTCTTATCTACACTCTCTTTCTGTTTGAATTCCTTTGTTTATTGGAAAACAGAACTCATGTCTTTCTGCCATAGTTGAACAATTATATTTTATGAGAATAATTGCCATTCTAATCTTGAAACCATTTTAAAATGTTATTAACAAATTCCTGCTGTATACATTCGGTAACGATCTCTGCATCCCCCACCCCCTCAAAAAAAAAAAAAAAGTCTGAACTTATATAGGATGTAAATAAATGACTGTATGTTCCTTGTACAAATCTATAATTGATGAAACTTGATAGTGTGTGTCATTCTTAGGTAATGGGAAATTTTATGTCCTTGGCTAAAAAATGTGAATTGTTCAAGTCAACTATAAATGTTTGAACTTTTTGTGAGTTTCTGTTTAAGCACTCACTGTATTATGCCCTTTTTTAAATACGAAAAAAAAAATTATTAATGCTTGTACCAAACTTCAAATTTATTAATTGAAACCCTCATTTTTAATATTTGGAAAGCTTTAGAAAAGAATGCAATGATTATGTGGGTATATTTCCCTCCTCTATTTTTATATATTTTTTATACTTTAGACAAAGCAGAAAACATTTCAATTAATTATCCAGTACTTGTCTATTATCTTGACCATCACTTTCCATTTAAAAAAAAAAATCACCAAAATTATAATGCCAAATAAACAAATTGAAGAATGTTGCCATTCCAAACTTTTATACGTAAGAATATTAAGAAAATTAGAGTTAAAAATGTTATTTATGGTGTCTGTATAATAGAGTATCGACATGCCAGATATAAAATTTCATTTGTTCAGACAATTTTTGACAAAAGAATGTACAGAATAATTGGCATTACATTATAAATGTTAAATTTTTGCTATGCAATATCTTAAATTAATCAGATCTGTTTGAAATTTGTTCAATAATTTTATTGGCCCTCTGCATTTTCTATAATTTATGGAATTATGTGCATATGTTCAAAAGATATGCAAGATTTTTCTTTATCGTTTTTACAATTTTGAAACAATGTGTCTTTTTTAATCCTTTTTTTTTTTTTTTTTTATTTAACTGTTGCCTAGTAACTGAATTTTATAACATATCAGAAAGAGAAAATTAAATAAAATCAGACTGATTTCACATTCTTAAAAATTAGATTTTCTGAACTTTTAATAAATTTTATATGCTTAGAAATTTACAAATAATTTAGCATTATTAATTGCAGACTTCAAGGTTCCATATATTATGTGAAGGGAGATGAAAATTAGACTTTTGAAAAATGGACGTTGAGGCCTCTGATCTGAAGATTTACCAGCTTAAGAATTTAAATGTAGCATTATTAAATGAAACAAAAATATGATTTTTTTTTAGATATTACATTTCAATTACCATGGCACAGAAATCGCGATTATTTGTTAATTGTTTAACCCTTTCCGGCACAGAGTAATTATGTTTATAAACTGATGAAATAATGGACTGACACCAGAATTTGTGAACGAATATATTAGACAATATGAACTTTCTTATTTTCATGTACATTATAAAAGGAAAATTTTAATTAAATATTCTTGGTGCCGATTGTCAGTTTTGGAATTAAAATTAGGTGTCCTTTTTTAAGGACACTGCCCTCGTTAATGGCAACGGCCGAATGAAACGCATCTCATTGGTTGTTGTGTAAAAGTCATTTGGCAGGATTTAGGGTGAGGTAAATTGGGTTTATTTACGTTTCGCTCTTTCGCTGATATTGTAGAGCTTCAAAATATCTATATATATATTACGCTATCGTATGTAGCACAGAAATCACAATTATTTGTTAATTGTTTGATGGCATCGCCCTGACTGAAACGCATCTCATTGGTTATTGTGTAAAAGTCCTTTGGCAGGATTTAGGCCAAGGTAAATTGGATTTATTTACGTTTTGCTCTTTCACTGATATTATAGAGCTTCAAAATATATATCTATCTATCTATATATATATATATTACGCTATCGTGCGCGGCACAGAAATCGTGATTAATTGTTTAATGGCCTCGCCCGAATGAAACACATCTCATTGGTTATTGTGTAAAAGTCCTTTAGCAGGATTTAGACCGAGGTAAATTGGGTTTATTTACGTTTCACTCATTCGCTGCAATTATGGAGCTTCAAAATATCATTAGAAATGCCCGTAAAAGATTTCGGCGAATGCTTGAAAGTGAAGAAGCCAAATTAAGAGAAAATTGGACTATATTGGATCGAGAATGCCATGAATTACAGAGCATAAGCGATCGCTAAAATAGACTTAATAATTGTTTTATAAAATGCATCACATTAGCATTTCACAAATCCTAATTTGCTATATATCAAGCCTCGATCTTATACCGATATGCTATTTAGGTTCAACTGTAAGAACTTCCCTGACCATTTAATATTTGCACAGATGTCATATATGCACCACATTGGCATGATTTTTTTCTTATGCACCAGGGTACTTAACTGGTGCCAAAGTGTTGTTATTTTGCTTGATATAGCAACCCGGACATTGTTGTTTATTTATTAATAAATTGTTTATTTACTTTTATTTTCTTTTTTTAAATTATATAAATTGTTTTGTTCTATAGTTATTAATAAAACTTTTTTTATTTATTGTTATTCCCTTTTTAAAAATATATATGTAATTGGTATTTGAAAACAAGGTTTTCTCCAAATTGGCATCAGAAAAAAAAATGCGCCAACATGGTGCATATATGAAATCTGTACCTAAATAAATATTATTCAGTCTTTTTTTTTTTTTATGAAGTCTACTCCACTGTTATATTTTTCAGTGACGGTCTGCCCGGGCAAGTCAGCTAGAAAATATTTTATTTCACATATTTAATACTAGCAAAAGCCATGCTTTGTTTGGATTCGCGAAGCATTATTCTTTTAGACCAGTAAGTGTACGTTTTCTCGGCATTTTTTATTATAGAACTAATATATTCCATAAATTGTTTTTAAACGACAAACATATTAAAAATAATACTAATAGTAATTACTTCTTAATAGTAAATGTTTCATTTGGTTCAATTTTCAACCTTCTAATTCAAATAACACTTTATATAACGAATTTAACAATTAATTTTATTTGTTTGCAATTCTTTCGTTGCCACTTTACAAAAAAAAAAAAAAAATCATAATATAATTATTTTAAAATACGTAAGTATTGTCTGCATAAATGATTTCACATAATAAGAATAATTGAAAACACTGAAAAATGCTTTTATAATTGAATGTAAATAATTGAATTTTCACAAATAAGAAAATATTGTCAGAATTTACAGATCATATTTTATTTCTATCAAGTCCAAAAATATTTCTTTCCTTAATTAAATTTAAAAAACAGTTTTTGAGATATTTTGGCAGAATAGTGAAAATATACTTTATTTATTTAATTAATCATGTTTCTATCTATAATGACTAACTCCATGATTTATTTCTTCTACCTAAAATATACTTGTTTCATTTTTTATTTGCAAAAATGTGTCCGTAATGGAAAAACATGTAAAATAAATTAATTAAAATAATAATTTTTTTAAGGTTATTCTGTAAAAAAAATAATATTGTGCAAATCTACTGATCATAATTTATTTTTATGTTTAATTTCAAGTCAAAATACTGAATAGATTTTTTTTTGTAAAGTGTACGACAAAACGTAATAGATATGTAGCCTAGTAGAGGATTCGCTTCGCTCATCCTAATGATACATATAAAAAAGTTAATATGAGCAGTAATAAACTACGTTTTAATGCACGTTTTATTTGTATTAGAATAAATGTTAACGATCATTTCATAAACATTACATTAAAACTTTAAATTAAAAAATATATATATATATCAAGATTCGCAGTAATTATTCTGCAGGCCAAAAATCTCTAATGCCATTCAAAATAGCAACGAAATAATCATCCTTTCTATGAATTTGATGCCATATAAATTGAGTTAAACATGAATCTAAGTGCTGATGTGCTGGTCCACAGTGTTTTTTATTTAGCCATTTAGCTGACCCCCAAAGACATTCGATGTTTTGCGTATGTGCACCAATATCTGGATCTACAAAGTTATAACGATGTTTTGAATACTGAAACATTTAATTTAGTCAGTTTTATAAGCCTGCCGTGAATTTGAAAAAACGATAGAAGAATTCTTTTATTTTTGCCATCAGTGTAGCCACGTTTCTATCGGGAATTTGCACTATTACTATAAAACATTCATCATTTTCTTGGAATAATCCTCCAAACAACCATTGTTGAGCAAGAGTTCGACCGATTTGATTTTTTTTTTTTTAAAGAGATTCATCAATATCTGCAATTTTTTTTTAGCCCTCCAGTTTTTCCAGATTTTTATGTTAGAAGGTTAGATAGATATACAAACTTTTCTGAGATAATTATTCCAATCGAAAACTGGTCAATGACTTAAATCCAATTGCTTTTTTCCCCCATTTTATTGATGTTAATTCTTCAGACCAGCTATAAATGGACAAATGTTAATTTGGAGCCACCCAACCATATTGCTTTTCTAATGGATATTCTTTTATCGCAGGTTTTTACATTACACTGCCACTGTTTATCAATTTATAGATAATCTCATATCATGCCCATTGCATTAATACACACTTTATCTATGGCAGAATTCCATATTTTTGAAAATAGGTTATGGCCACATTTTCTGTAGATGGCAGATCATGTATCTGTATAAATGCGAGAGAAAGCATAGAAATAGAAGTTGACTAATATCATTCATTAGAAACACTAAACTGACATATCCACAAAATAAACAAAAGTGGAAAAGGTACATCACGTGCTAGCGTTGCATTTAATACCAAACATTATTTTACGCTTTTGTTATTTTGTAGTTAAATCTGATAGCTCTTAATTAATTTTTCTTAATTATCATTTTAGCTTGTGGATAAATGTTTGTGATGTCAATTGAAATTGATATAATCTATGCATCACAATATTTTTTCAGGGTTTTTGTTGTTTTATTATCACAACATCATCGTTTAATGACAAAATTATTTTAATTAATGAAAAAACTAAAAAAATAGTAAAAATCTTTAAAAATGCAAAGAAAACATCAAATTAAAGATCTCTTGATGACATAACAAACACGTGTAAACTCATCTGACATCAACTGAATGTAACCCCTCGATCATCCGGGTTTTTTTTTTTTGCTAAATCCAATAGTTTGGCAATTTATTTTTATTTTATTTTTTATGGAAAGTGGTTGACGGGATAATAGACAAGTACCAATTATCCTTATTTGAAGTTTGTCCCTATTGTCATTACTGTGATGCATAGTAATTTTTCATTCAGCGCCTCACTAGATGTCATTTTGATACGACAGCAATCTTACATTGTACAGAACCTCAAGTTCTAACAAGCAGTAATGGCTATTTTTGATTAATTATGTGAGACTTGTCGTGTTTTTTTTTTTTTTTTTTTTCTTTTTTGTTAAATATAAACTTTTATTAAGTAATGACTGTATGTATGAGAGTAATGTCAGTAAAAAAAAAAATTATCTATAAAAATTTCACTATTTTAACAACCTGTAAATTTGAGGCTAGCCTGGAAATATCAGGGAATTTTAACGTAAGATATTTGTGACCACCCTGTTAAATATTTCATTCATAATTTATTTTTAGTTCAATTTAGCACTGTTAGGCATTTTGCTTTTCATTGTATTATCATTTTTTCAAACCCTGCTCACTGTATCCATAATGATCTTTTCACGGCAAGATCTACATTTCAATCATTCGAATCAATTTTCTTCGATTCATCATGAATTGATCCCGATGGTAGCTTGTGATTGGATCTGACGGTGGCGTTGCTAGCACATGTGTTTCCAAGTAGAATAAATATGACGTACTTTCACTAAAGCATTGCACTTTTATTCTCATTTTAAGGAGATAAATTATGAAGCAACTTAGACGTCGGCTGGACAGCGTCTATGTTTTTGTTTGTTAGTTCATGTAAAAGTTTATGCATGAGTACCCGTTTATAAGTTATGTATTGTGTGAAACCATAAAGTTTGAGGTTTGTATTGGTTCTCAAGCTATGCCTAGATGTAATAAACATTATCTACTGCTCAAACCTACTTTGTTAATCTGAATGACAACTGATGAATTTATTTCTTCAATAAACGTTAGTCTTCTAAATCCCAATATGGCTTCAGAACTTTCATTATAACTGACTGTTTTCACTGCTTGAATTAAGTTGTATATTTATTTTAAAGCCCAATTTACATATTGCAGGGATCCCACTACGTCTGTTTTTTAGGAACTGGTGCATTTTTTTCCTTCAAATCCGTTTTGGTCAGATTTTTCATTATTAGGTCTGTAAAGTCTGTTTTTCGACACTGTTAACTGACTTTTATTTTAAATTTTATCGATTATTTTAAATTTCGCAAATCTGTTTCAAAAAGTATGGCAACAAATTTTGTCATTCGATAGAGAAAAAAAATCGGCAATTTTGTCAAAGGATTGCGAATCTCGTCAAAAGGTCACAAAAAACATGCGAATTTCATCAAAAGATCGCGGGGGGGGGGATGTGAATTTTTTCAAAGGGTCGCAAATAAAACGTGGATTTTGTCAAAGGATCGCTAATTTCGTAAAAAACGCAGGCAAAAGATCGCAAAAAAACCCACGAATTTTGTCAAATATCAGATTCATCAACAGATAAAAAAAAAACACTAATTTCATCAAATGATCACAAAAAAACACAAATTTTATCAAAGATATCAAAAAACAGGTTAATTTCATCAACAGATCACAAAAACACGCTAATTTTGTCAAAGAATCGTGAAAAAAAGCATGAATTTTATGAAATTGTAGTGAAAAAATTCCTGAAATTCAATCGGTCACGCTGTAATCAGCACACAAATATCAACAATAGGTTACGAAACTTGCTCTATAGGGATAAAAAAAATCTTCATTATTGATATTTTCTAAGTAAAAATTTTCAATGATGATTTTCTGTCTTCCTCTTCAGGCTATGATTTAAAATCCATACAATTCAGAAATCTACAGAGCCTTTTGTCTCGGAATCGTACATCAGGTATGTTGATGCTGCTTTTTTTATTTCGTTGTGGGTCGGCTGAACTTTGATTGTTTCAAGTTCGTGTTGACATGATTTGTTTAATGGAGGATTATTTCTGTTTCAGAAAACAATATCAAAATCGCTTTAAAACGCAAAAAATCACAAAGAATTAAAAAATCTCAAAGAACAAAATTTACTGTATTGGGCTAAAAGATTAAAATTGGGTTCCTTGTACGAATGTCAACAGATCACCACGAAAAAAAGGATAAATGCTAAAGTCGATTAAAATTTGCAGTAGTGAATTGAAGGATTGAAACAGGGTTCCTTTTACAAATGTCAAAAAATCACTACAAAACACAAAAAACTAGAAATCGCACAAAATTTTGAAGAAAATTTAAAAATAGCTGTAGGAATTCAAAATAAACTTTATTTAATAGAGGACAAAATTTAATATATTGGGCTAAAGCATTGAAACCAGATTATTTTGGCTAATGTGGAAAATTCGCTGCGAAAAAAATGAAGAAAATCTAATAAGTCTATATAATTCTTGGGAAAATTTTCTGTAGAAAATTTCACACGCCTTGGAGAACGTCGGTACGCTATAGATACCAATGACCCAGCTTCGACACTTTTTTACTCTATTGGCTGTATGCCTTTTTTAAGCAATTAAAATTTTAAATATTAAGAGAATCTAGTTTAAAAAAATTTCAAAAACTGGCTTGGAAGTTCATAACTTCAGGCACACAGGTACCTTCTTGCGAAATGTTGTAATTCTGCGTGCAGTGGTCTCTTCAAAAAACAACACACACACAAACATCTATTTTTATTATATTTAAAACTATGCTAATATTGAAAAGAAGAAGACGGGTGAACGTACGGAATGAGGATGCTGTATGACAGCACTGTCCAATGCGGTGGTGCCTTTTGAAGGATCTGTTCGAACCCTTCAAATGTTTTCTGTCACTTGTTACTTGCTTTTTTAAAAAAATTAATCCATTTAAAAAAAAAATTGCATTAAAATCCTTAATGTATGTTTTTTTCTTTTTAAAACTTTTTGACTTTACCCCTTCAAAATATTGTGATGGCACCCCCCCCCCCCCCTCTCTTATCATATCAGGAATATGTAATGCTAATTTTTTTTATTCCCTTTTCTTCAATTTATTTTTTTATGGCACATATATTTTGTAATGGCCTTATAGCGACCAGTTTGGGATATGTGTTTCATGTATGTAGACTCTTGTGTATCTCTACTAGCCCTCATAGCATGCATGGTCACAGTGATGTCATTGTGACGTCACTGTGGTCACGTCACATCTGTGACCGAAATGCCACCACTCAGTGATGTCACATTGTGAATGAGATGTGAACTTCTTAGAAAACTAAAAAATTACAAAAAATCTTCAAAACATGTTGTTACTGTAAAATTTTATTTTTCTGGCAATAAAAAGGAATTGTTATGTCAGTGCATGTAACGTAGGTCACGACACACTCACAAAAAAAAATTGTAACCCATATTGTAAGTCACAGTGTGAGAAAAATATGAACTTCAAAAATCTTTGAAAATGAAGAGAAATGTTTTAAAAAGGCCCGAGTTACAGCGGCATAAGGAATGAAAATATATTAGTGGATAGCAAATAGTAAATTCAGACACGAAAAGATGGTGGGGGGGGGGGGGCATATAAAGGAAAATGCATGGTACAAGTATCAACAAACTAGATTTTCATGCTATATTTTATCAATTTGATATCTAAGAGTGTGAAAGTATACTTTTTTCCTGATTTCAATTTTATCTAGGACATTCTATTACATTGGAAAATTCTTCAAATACAAAAATTTAAATACAGACAGTCTCATAAAATGATTGCACGTATAAGTTCCATATCTGTTTATATAAAAGGAAATAAACTCACACCTGCCCCAAATCGTCTGCCACGATACCGCAGGGTAAACAGAGAACTTTTTGTTCTAACAGATGCGGTAAGTTACTAGTCTAAAATGTAAGCTTTTGCGTGTGCTTTTTTTAATGGAAGAAAAAGACGTCGCCATTTTCGGATACACACGGATATTAATAATTAATTTATGGAGCTCAGAAAGTAAGTCTTATTTAATTTAAATTGTTTATTCCTGTTTTGTATATTTGGTGAGAAAAGTTAAATAGTTTTATATTATACCTATAGAAAGAGACTGATCTGGGATTGTTTTTCAGATTAGAAATTAACATTATACTGAATGGGAAATGCCGTTTTACATGCTGTAGTAGTGAAACTTTTGAAAGACTTTTTTTCATTGCTAATAATATTTTAAATTATTATTTAAAATCCTAAATCTTCATATCAATGTTTTCAGATTTAACATTTGCCAAAATTATAAAATAATAGGAATTCCTTGTAACATATGGAGAGATTTTTGAGAAATTGTTAAATCTAATAATACATTTAATTCATCTATTGTACTTTGTTGTTGTTTAATATTACAATTATAAATACTAATTATATAGTGTTTTTCAAATTGGTATATTTATTTTTTTTAATTGTATGTAAGCACGTTTTTGCTGTTCGCGATTTTAATCAAACATTTAATTGTAGACATTCAGAATCAGTTATTAAATTTTCTTCGATTGTAAACTCATTTTCTACGTTTTCGATACACGTTCGATACTTCGCATTAAAAAATAAAATATGACAATTAAGCATTGAAATAAAGTGTTTTTCATGCCTGATAACAAGTTTATAGATTAAACTGCTTTACTATACTTTTTAAAATTTGATATTTATAATATTTATAAAAAAATATTTATAATTTATGATATTTATAAAAGTTGATATTGTACTGTTCATTAGCGATAATTGTTGGAAATGCATTTTTAATTATAATATGCGCTTTTATGATTCACTATATTTATGCATAGTATATGGTGTATATAAAAGCTATAATTCATATACAAGGCTACACAAAAGTATACGTAAGAGTTAAGGGGTATGGGCGCAAATTGCTTAAAGGTGTTTTTTAGATGAGTTATGAATTTTTATGTTGAACTGCATTTAATTTACTAAGAAATGTTTGTAGAATATGGATAAAATGATACACAGCGTCACGCAAGGAAATGGATATATGGCCGTCTATAAAACTACAGGGTTGTACAAAAGTATTCAAGTATGTTTTCATATATTAGTATAAATTGCTGAATGAGAATTTCAACCTGTTATGCATTTTCTTGCTAAACTAAATTTTCACATTATATACTAGTATAAATCAACATACAGATTAAATACAGGGCTATTCAAAAGAATTGGAAAACATATTTGGCTATGGACGGTAACTGCTGAAATCAGTTTTTCAAATGTTTTATGCGTTTTCTAAAATATTTACTTAGTTATCTTATTTACGTTATTTCCTTAAATTACGATGTCTAGTTAAAGCATTCAGGAAGCGTTGGAAAGTGCTTTATAATCTATGCTTAACGCATGATTTTTCTTACTTGTTTTTTCTATTTCCCAGATCAGTCATTTCCTATAAATCATACCAAATCTATTTAGCTCATATTAACAAAATACAATATACACAGGAATAAAAAATTTAAATAAATATGGCTTATCTTATTCTTCTTTAAATAGGAAATGTATTAATATCCGTTAGACTCCATGTTTGTATTTAATAAAATAATAACAAATCACAACACATAAAAAGTTACACATTCTTAATATAAAGCTTGAACTCAAGATCAAGCTTAGAACTTAATAAAAAAAGATGCCAGTTGATAAGCATTGTTTTTTTCAGTATAAAAATTAAAAGTATTTTAGAAGAATAGGACTCCAAAATAGAGATACATTGCTAAAAAGTACGGTAAAAAAATAATATTGTATATTTCAAACAAAACTTTATTTTAAAATTCATCACAGTGTTTATAACAAGAATCATCACAGTATTAATGCTTGGAAATTTTTCCAGAGAGAAACATTCGCCTTGCAAACAATATTTCAAATGGAAATCAAATTTCAAATTGATTGCTTAAAAGGCGCAAAAGCCAACATAGTGAAAAAAAATTCCATAACGGTACTTGAATCCGGGCCATCAGTATAGCGCACTGACATTCTACCGACTAAACCACATGGAATGAGACCCAGCCTGGAAAATTTCTTACTAGTACATGTTGGCAAGGCTACAAACGCAGCACAAGATGGAATATTTATCATGAGCCACCGACATGGGGCAAACACGAAACTTAATTAAATCCAGCAACGATTCAAACTATATGAATACTTGGAAATTTTTCCAGAGAGAAACATTCGCCTTGCATACAATATTTCAAATGAAAATCAAATTTCAAATTAAAATTGCATTTTAAGCAATTAATTTGAAATTTGATTTTCATTTGAAATATTGTATGCAAGGCGAATGGTTCTCTATGGAAAAACTTCCAAGTATTTATATAGTTTGAATAGATGCTGGATTTAATTAAGTTTCGTGTTTACCCGATGTTGGCGGCTCACGATAAATATTCCATCTTGGGCTGCGTTTGTAGCCTTGCCAACATGTACTAGTAAGAAATTTTCCAGGCTGGGTCTCGTTCCATGTGGTTTAGTCGGTAGAATGTCAGTGCGCTACACTGATGTCCCGGATTCGAGTCCCGGCTTGGAATCTTTTTCTCTACTGCTGAGCCAAGCATTAAAGACCGGTCACGTGAGTAACAGGTCTAAGACGGACTAGTCTATTCTTCAAAATAGGGCTGAGAGCAATGAAAAGGGAAGTTCCCCTAGTATTGCTTTTCTGGGGAATGGGGAGGAGAATAAATACTACTGGACTAGTTTCGTATTCACTTGTCTTCAAGATTATAGAAAGGATTCTTCTTCTTATCTAATAATAATGCGTTATTTTCTTTTCGATGAAGACGATATCTTCAATCAAAAGAAACATGTTAGGATAATTTAGATATATAAACTTTATTATTTTTATTTATAAAATATGAAACATTTTTAAATGGTATAAACACCGCCATGAAAGGTTTTAATTATTCTTTAAGGTGCATTAAAAAAAATAAAAATAAGGATGGAATTTTCAGTTATATAAATAATTTATTTAACAAAAATAATGTTAAGTAAAAAAACTGTCATATTTACTGCATTTTTACGTATGTCATTGTAACTTATTTTTTCTTAAATAAATTAATATTTTAAATATCTATTCCTTAAAGTTAAAGGATACACTTATAAGTATAAATTTCTTATTAAATATGAATACACTGAAATATTTTTTAATCTGTTTTCAAATTCAATTTCCTTATACCTATACGGAGACATTTTTATCCGTAAATATGGGGAAATTGCAGTTTTTCTTATTTACAGGGCCGAAACTAGTCATGTTTGCCCCCCCCCCCCCCTTCTCATACACAATAAAAGTTATCGACCGCAGGTACCCTATGCAAAGAAAGAAAGAAAAGTCATTAAAAAATAAAAATCATTTAATAATAATTAAAATGCTAACAAGAAATATGTAAGCAATGCTCCCATAGGATTAACATTAGCTTGAGCGTTAAGAGCCTACACTAGTTTCGATAAGAAACTGGATCGCTAATGTTAAACCTATGAGAAAGTTATTTTTAAAATTTCTCACTTGCATATTAATAGTTTCAAATGATTTTTTTTGTTTTTTTTTTGCTTAGAATAGCTGAGATTAAATTCTAACCGGGTTAGTGTTTACTTTTTCGATTTTGGTTGCAGATTTTTTATTTTTTAAATTTACTTTCCCTTACACAAATTTGAAAAGAGCGCTCCCATAGGTTTAACATTAGCTTGCGAGTTTCTTGGTATTTCATATATATATATACATTTTTGTATGAAACGACAAACAAAGTCTTCATTTCCTCTCCCCCCTCCTTCTTTCGTTCTGGGGCCGAGGCATATGCACCCCCCTAGCTTCGGCCCTGCTTATTTAGATATCCCAAAATCGAACAGCGTTTTCTACTTTACCATAAAAGTAATTAATCTTTATATAAATGTAGTCAATTTTCGCGTTTTGAATCTATTTTTCGAATAAATTCATGTAGAAATTCTTTTAACTAAAAAAAAATATATATATATATATGCAGAAGCTGACCCCCAAAGAAAAAAAAAAAAAAAAAAGAAGAGAGGGTCTCAGAAAAAAATAAAGCCATAAAAATGCTTGTATTTTATAATATCATCACGGACCTCTCCTCAAAAAAAAAGGGGGGGGGAGCTTTATTCACTATCACTTTCAACGTCATCAGAATCATCATCATCGTCGAACGAAATAATTAGTGGATCACACATATCTTCTATTATGCCGTCTTTTTTCCAATATTCATTCTCTAATTCTTCTATGTGCAAGCAGTAGTTTTTCCATTTATCAGCATCAACATTTTCTAGGGAAAGTTTCGTCAGTTTAAATAGTTGATCCATATTTAAATCTGCTGTGATATTTCGTTCGCGAATGTAATTCTTCATATCCACCCATACATATTCTATCGCATTTATGTCACAATGATATGGAGGCAATCTTAACGCACAATGCCCATGCTCAGCTAACATATTGTCAAATTTATATGTTTTCGTAGCAGGGGAATTCAACTTCACTAAATCCATTAATTCAACTTTTCGCATGTTTGAAGAATATGAGACTTTATTAAGTTCCAACCAATCCATAATTTCTCTTTTGTTCTGGGAAGAATTCGGAGGCTTATTTAATTGAATTGAATGATAGGGCGCATTGTCTATCACAACAACAGAATTTTTTGTCAAGTTTGGGATGAGTTTTTCCCTTGCCCATTTTTCAAAAATGTTTGAATTCATCTGCCTGTGATAGTCACCTGTGGTCGTGTTGGCTTTATACGTTAGGGATGAATTTGGAATAAATCCCATTTCTCCTCCCGCACATAAAGCAATAATGCGTCTCGATGCTGCCCCTGTTTTCACAACACCGAACACTTCTTCTGATTGCCAGCATTTCCCAACAGTCAAGTTACTGTCAATCCACGTTTCATCAACAAAAATTAGAGGTCGTTTCTCTTTTCAGAATTGGTGGATACTTCGTAGATACTTCGTGCGAGATAAAACAATATCACTTCATTCTAAGAGCAGTTTCCTCTTATTTTCACACTTTCCCCAGCGGAATCCCATTTCATGGAGAACTTTCCGTAATGTCTCTTTACCTTTTGAAAATCCGATATTCTCTTTCAACTTGGTTAATAATTTCGGAATAGTAGGCACTAAATTATCTTTCGTGTAGAAATCCTGGATAGTTCTTCGAATTACATCCAAATTAAAATCATCCAAGTTGACATTTTCTATGGTTGTCTTCGCTTTTTTCTTTTTAGGAGAGGCGAAATTACTAGCATTATTATCGCCTTCTTTGCGAATTCTTTTTATGGTGCTCCCCGAAACACCGGCAATTACGCTAGCTCTTTTAGTTGAATGTGATAACGGAATAGTTAAGCAGCCTTTGTCAGCTTCGTTATCACAATATTTTACAATATTATGTAAAATATTTTTGGTTGCACTATGAAAGTGTTTGCCTTTAGAGCTTTTAGATTCTTTTACATTCATTTTATAGAAGTAAAAGCAAATACAAAATCAAAAGGAAAAAGCTTCTTTTCTGAAAATAGAAAACAGAATAAGGCGAGTAAGAAATAACGTTAATAGTACAACAGCCAGTGTGGAAATGACATGTGGTCAGCGGTCCGGTCAGACGGGTTAAGAGAAACCTGAATTTCGTCTCCTCCTAATGCTTCCCTACCTTCGGAAAGGTCCATTATTTTGGCAGTATGCCAAGGTCGGTCTTTAAAAAGTGGCCAAGCAGTATGTTGGCCTTTCCCCTTTTAAGCAATTAATTTGAAATTTGATTTTCATTTGAAATCATCACATTGTTTATGACAAGTTCGTCACAAATGACGCATATTTCACAAATTAATCACAGTGTGACGTCAAAGCATTGTCGCTGTCGTCACAGGTTCGTCACAAAGTTAATGCCAAAATAGTCACAAATGACACACTTTTCACAAATTTGTCACACCGTGACTTCACAGAGTGGTCACAATGTGACGTCACAAACGACCTCTAAAACGGCCATAACGACCTCGCATTCTAGTCACTATGATGTCACATGACATCACATCGACGGTCACAAAATCACAGTGTGACTTCACAACGACATCGCTGTGACGTCACCATGCCTTACGGGAGAGTACTGCATCGGTTTGGGTAGTCCGATTTACCCAAATTCGATCCGATCGGAGGTTCTGGGCCGTGTTGGGTTCATGGTAATTTTTTTTGTTGCAGATCGAGTTCGTGTTGATTACAATTATTTCAAATTGGGATTTGACTTGTAAGTTGAGTTCGGGTTGAAAATTCTAGAATGTTTTTCCAGATGAAAAATACTATATATTTGAACATTATCAAGTATGTTCAGTTTTCAACATGAAAGATAAAAATAATAATAGAGATATGATTATAGAATATTTTTTCATAATAGTATTAAAATATGAATTGATTCTCTTTCCCTTCGGATTGACTTTATTATTTTTTTTCTTTTCTTTTCTTTTCCCATTGGGCTCTGGTCAGGTCGACTTCAAATGGAATTTTAGAAGAACCTGACCCGTGCAGGATTCAAACCTTTACCATTGCTGTAGTCAGAGACATTATTGCTTCATGTTTCCAATCACGTGCATAATGGCGCCCTTCGTTATTTGAAACAACCTGAGATGCGCCCTTGCTTACTGAAACGTTGGACAGGCCTGCTGTATGAGGTTATTTGTAACATCTGCCAATAGCAATGGCTTTAAGATTTTGAATTTCAGAATTAAGTTAATTTGAATCAGAGCAAACGTTTTCTTTATAACAAATTATACTTTGAACATCTATAAATAAGGGAGAGGGGGGTTTCTGTATTTATTTTATCTTGCTATTTGCTGAAATTTGTCCCTAAGGTGCCTTTTTTCCATTTTTTACTACAAAAGTTGAGTGGGAGCCCTGATATTGACATGTCAATAGAACTTTATATTTTTTCCAGTTATGATAGATACTCTATCCAGCCTATGCCATACCATATTTAAATCTCTGCAATCATTTAAGTTTGGACTTTTTAAGACATATAATATAGCATTAACCTGTATATGTACCTATTAATTCTCAATATTCTAATTTTTTTAAGTTCAGTTTACAGTCATAGTTTTTAGTTATGAAGAGGAGCCTATATATGTCTGAATTCTGTCTGTCAATTTACCCTTGCCTGTTGCCAGATCTAGACATCTTTCAGGATTTTTGATATGAAACAATGAGGGAGGGGCTTTATTGGTTTTAAACAAGTCTTTACCCCATTTTCTCATTGCCTCATTCAATCTGCCAATAGGTAATAATTTTATTTCATTTTATTCAAATATACAGTGTTAGCCTAAATGATTCATCGGGTTTCAAAACACTGTGTATTGAGAGATATATGACCTACAAAGATGGGTGATACATGACCAAGATACATAATCTCACCAAGTCAGCCTTGTGGATCGCGTGCAGGAACACATCACTGCTGCTGTGACGGACATTCACAGAAACATGCTATTGAACGTATGGACGGAACTGGATTACTACTGGGATGTATGCCGGGTGACTCAGGGCACACACATTGAACATTTGTAGTATGTACCAGAAACTTGTTGAGTGTATGTATCACCTGTCTTTGTACTTCGTACTTGTAAATAAATAGCCTTTTTGAAACCCAATGAATCATTTAGGCCCTGTATTTTAAACCTGAAACTTACCTTTATCTAGTCCAGGGGTGGGTTTTTGTTTTTACACAAAAACCCAACCCACCCGGGTTTTTGTGGGCTTTTCCGGGTTTTAGTTATTTTTCTGTATATTTATATAATATATGTGTGTACTCATTTAAAAATATATTTATTAAGTTATATTTTTTAAATTACATTTGATCTATTTATTACTAATTAATATTATTTATAATACCAGTTAATAAATTTATTCTATGTTGATATTAGTATTAACTTAATACTAATATCAGAATAAATTTATTAACTGATATTATAAAATAATATTAATATTAATTATTATTAAAACTATTATTAATAGTATTACTACTAGATGTCTTCGCCCACTAGCGAGCCCCCCTTTTATCGGGGCCTCTAATAATATGAAATCTCGAAGCGAATGAACCTTGAACAAGGTCCCTGCTGCCTAAGGCACCGTATAGCAATATTGGAATTTAAAACTAAAGACATATACTATTTTCCTAAATCACTTTTCTCAGAAAATATTGTGTCACAATTTTCAGCTTCAAAATGGTGGGAAATTCTTAAAGGAAAAGTACAGAAAAAAGAAAAACAACAAGTTAGATTCTGATTTTTGTAGTTTTTTCCTATCTTTGCATTCTGTTCCATCGAGAGGATTTTCTCTACATTTGGATTCATATGGTCTAAATTGCGGAACAGACTAGGCTCAGAGCAGTGTGAAAAACTAGTAAAGATTTATAAATATTACCATAAAAAATCAAAGTGAATGTGATTTTGATTGGTAAGCTATTAAAAAGATCAATTATAATTAGTTTAAATATATTACATTGTGTAAATTATTTGAAATATATTTTTTTTAAATTAATTAATTAATTAAAAAGGTAAATATTCAGAAATAAACTACCATCTGATTAACACAAATACAACTGATTTTTATGTATTTATTTTTATGTAATTTTGATAAAAGAAACCACCTAGATTTTGGGCTTAAAAGGTAAACTTGTATTTTGTATTTCTAAATGCTATAGGGAGGATTTGCAGACTCAAAAATTATTTTTAGCAAAAACCCACTTTTAACCAAAAACCCAGGTGGGTTTTTGTTGGTGGATCTGCCCAGAAAAACCCAGATGGGTTTTTCTGGACTGAGTCCACTTTGCCAACCCTGATCTTGTTGAATGCCATTAAATCCTCTTATTCTCCATCGTTCATGTAATTTAATTATCGTATTTTTCTTTTGCCGTTCACGATAATACATTAATCGATGAAACATAGTCAAATGATGTTTGATTAAGGCCATGGTATGGCAATACATTCATAGATGGTGTAGGTAGCTTATGTGATTGTGTCTTTTTTTGTCACTTATCACATCACTCCAGTCGCCCTTTAGCTGCCTTGGACTATTCCAGTTTGTTTGGGAAAGGGGGGTGTTTCTGATATGCATGTGTACAGTTTTCTCTACTATAAATTGTCAACAATTTTGTTTGTGCTTTGCATGTTAAAGGATTATTTTCGAACCTGTCGAGGAAAAAGAATCTGTACATTGCTCTCCTGTGCAGCTGATTATGTTAGTTTTTCATTATCCTCATGATTTTATTGGTAATTATGCTTTACGTTTTGATTAAAGGTAGTTGTTTTATTTTTGGGAATTGACCACTATTTGATAGATATATGGATAGTTAAGTTTGTGCAATATAAAACCCATAGTACCTGGTGTTATGCTGATATATTTACATATGTTATTGAAGCTGAAATTTTTTTAAAAAATGATTTTATTCATCCTGTCTACAAGAAAGACATTTTTAATAAATCCAGGGTTCATACAGTCCTTGAAAGTCCTTAAAAGTGTTTACATTTTTCAAATAGAATTTTTGGTGCTTAAAAGTACTTATTTTCATGCAAAATCTGCAAAAAGTCCTTAAAAGTGCTTAATTGTCTGAGCGAAGCGAAGGCTAATACACAACGCAGTATTACTTTCCGGTCAAAAACAGCTACGATGGATATTAAAACTTTTCGTAAAACCTTTCGTCAAGCATAACTCAAAAAATATTTGTTGGATTTCAGTTCTGGTTTCACCAGAAGGTACCTATGAGACTAACCTACTGAATGCACTTACTATGAAAAATAAGTTCCAATTCGTTTAAAAATTATATTAAAAAAACTGATAAAAAAAGCACAATTTATCTACATACGTCACGGAAATTTAGTTTGTCATTTTCACCAATTGGATGTTTCCGTAGAAAACTGAATTATAGCACATGGAGCAAAGAAAATATGCCCGCACTAATATTAAAGTGCAAAATAACATATTTAAATTTAATCAAACAGGAAAATAAATCTGGATTTTTTTTCTATTTCAAAGAAAAAAGCCATAATAACGTAGGATTTCAGATTTTACGATAATCTACCCAATAGCATTTTTTAATCGCCAAAAGCAACCAACATTTATATTTTGCGTGTAAAAATTTGAAACATTTATTTTATGTTTAAATAAACAATTTTTATTTGTGACATCATTTATTCTTAATTTATTTATTTTTGTCTTTTTAGTATTTTAAATGACATTTGGGTGCTTGTTAGTTATCCCGTTGACCAATTTCGCCAAATTATATAAATCCCCAAACCACCCGCCAAATTATACAAATTGACATAATTTTTATTTTAAATAACTTTTTTTAAAAATAACTTAGTATTAATACTAAATAACTTAAATATTTTAAAGAACAAATAAATTAGTATAACATTAATAAAAATACAAATAAAATGTCAAAATTAAAATCACTTGACGTAAACACGTGTTGTCAAGTGAATGCGACATTTACGATCAACCATTATTGGCATTTAATCTTACAATTTAGCGACAGTAATTTGGTCGACGAGATAACTAACAAGTACCGAAATTTGTACTTTTCCAGAATAGGCGTCTTATAGGTAAAGAAAATGGGTTTGGCGAGAGAAGTAAACTTTTCATGCATATTTTCTGGTAACCTACTCATTTTTTCATGTACCCAAGCAATTTTTTAAAGATTTAAACAATTAATTTAGTGTAAACAAGACATTTACACACAGATGTCACATGCGCACCACGTTGGCATGATTTTTTTCTGACGCCAATGTCATATACGCACTGGGGTACTTAACTGGCACCAAAGTGTCATTATTTTGCTTGATGGTAACCTAGATGTTGTTGTTTATTTATTAATAAATTGTTTATTTAATTTTATTTTCTGTTTTTAAATTATATAAATTGTTGTGTTCTATAGTTATTAATTAAACTTTTTTTATTTATTGTTATTCCTTTTTTAAAAATATATATGTACCTGGTATTCGAAAACGAGGTTTTCGCCAAATTGGCGTCAGAAAAAAATCGCGCCAACGTGATGCGTATGTGACATCTGTGCCTAAAAGGTTTATATTTATTTGTAAAAAATAAACATAAACGTTCATCGGGTTTGTAATAAATTGTCAGGTTTGTATCTTTTTGTAACAAATCTCACTTTCTGAAGCCAAAACTGCATAAAGCTTTAAAAAAAAAAAAACGCCAATGCAAAGTAATGTTGGTAAAGTACAGTGAAATTGTTAAAAACGTATATTTTAAATGAAGTGAATGAAAGCTTTATATTTTAAATGAAATGAATGCAAGATGAATATAGTATGGAAAAAATATTGTCAATTTATCACCTGCGCTTGACTAACTTAAAAGTATCAATATTGCAATTGGTACATGCTATGCAAAATGAAACAATTATGTTATAACCATTCTTCGTGCAAGAAAAATGGCCAATAATTCGTATTCAGATACACAGGCAAGGTTGACGTCAAACAAGAGTAATACTAACACAGCAACATTGTTATAACGGACGGGAGTTATAATAGCTAAGTAATAATGGCTTTAAGCACACATACCACACAAGCAGTTTTTACATATGTTTCGAGTAAAGCTCAATCATCAAGGTGCTAATTATTCATACAAGCAACCGTTACATAAACGAAAGTTTAAAATTTAAATGTAAATATATGCAATCTCGCATTCTCTCCCCCCCCCCCCACAAAAAAAAAAAAAAAATAAAAATAAAATGTTACAGCAATGAAATTTAATTGGAGTTAAGCGAAGCTTTTTAAAATATGATATTGGTTGAAAACCAGATTACGGAATATTCCTATAATATTTGAATTATCATGGTACATTTTTTTTAGCCTGGTTCAGATTTTGCCAAGAGTATTTTATTTTTATTTTTTGTCAAAAGCCACCTTTTTTCCCCACAAGTGTAACTTGTGTTGATATTGAAATAAATGTTTTGACTTATGCTATTATCTCTTCTTATTATTTTTATTTATTTACTTATTATTATTTTTAATTAAATGAGTCAAATCGTGTTTATAAATTTATTTAATGTGTGTATTTTAAATTAAAAGAATGCATTACGAATGATGGCGATAAGAACAATATTTGGTGATTTATCAATTGCACTCACCTAAATGCTTTATTACCATGTGTTTAATTCCCTTCTTGGAATTTCATTGTTATATGGACTTTGCTTTTTTAAAAAAGCTTGACGCAATTAGAGTTTAAGAAAGTGAGATTTTTTGTCAAATGATATAAACGACTATGAAAATAAAACTGAAGAAGTATTATACTGGTTTATGTATGTATTTTAAAAAATGCAAAAATGTCGGTATGAAACAGCGAATAGGTTGTCCGAAAGTACTTGTAAATGTGTTCATTTTCTAGGCTATTCTATCTCTTGCTAGGGCCCTTAGAAGAGGGAAGAGCTGGTTTAAAATTGATATGGATTTTTTTTTTCAAGTTCACTAATCTAGGTATTTCATCATTTGAATTAGTAACCAGTATATGGCCGATTAAAGATAGTATCTCATTTTCTTTACTTGCAACAAGTTATTATTAAATCTATGTTCTCGGCAATATCGCTCAGACTAATCCCTTTGAGGGAAGTCCTAGTTTTATTCTTCTATTATTTCTTAAACAGGGGTGAAACTCTTCTGCATTTCTTTGAATTTCTGATTTAACACTACGACGGCCGCGTTTTCAATATACCTAGAACGGCCGTGAATGGTCATTTTGACCGCTCTTTCGAAAAAACTAAAAAAATGTAATTTTAACTAAAATAATATTAAAAACTCCTTACCAGGAAACAAGTTTAATGACAAACTACAAAAAAGATATATATTTTTAAAATATTTTTCAATAAAATAAAATATTTTACATTCTTTTACTCTTCCTAGGCAATCTTAATGATATAGAATCCTGAAATTAGATAATGTAAGTGTCATATTTTTTATAATTATTAACATAATATATGTTTTCAATTTTTTTTTCAAAGTCAGCAATTTTATTAATAGATTATAAAAAAAATATTATACTGAAAAATGTAACGTACCTCAGTTTATTTCGCAAGCAAAGCAGACGGATACTATCCTTTCTTCTAACATGCATGCCCCGCAAACGTGTTTCTGGCATCTTGAACACTGTTTGGAAGTTTTATTTCCTTTACAGTTCTTGAGTATTTGACACTGCTTTCGTTTCCTGTTTTGAATTCCGGGAAGTTAGAAAAAGGCATCAAGCACTGCTTGCATTATCAAAGCTAATTTTTCTTTTAGCGTAAGATGAGGGGCCAGCATTTTCATGCAAAACATTATGCATTGGCTGTCTTCCGGAAGTATTTTGTGATATGTTCTTCCATACGGTTCCATCTGCGGCTATTACTTCTGCAGAATTATTTTCATCACTATTAGTTTGTTGATTTTTTCTTCTTCCACGACTATTTTTCCGTCCACGACTACATCCTTGAATAACCCTTTCCTACATAAACTTCTTCATCTGTTTTATTATCAGAACTAGAGGATGAAATATTATGCGGATTTTCTATTTGATGTATTTTGAAATCAAAACTCGAATCATACTTGATATCACTTTCAGTATCGTTTTCCTCCTTATTTTCAGAAGCAGAATTTTCGGATGATAAATCTTGCATTGACTGCACAGTGCACAATTGCTTCCGCAGTCAGAAAGTTCTTCCCGACAGTTCTACGAGACATTATTAAAATAATAATTATTATTGTTATTTATTTGAAAATATCTATTCATATCATTTTCAAACGGAAGTAACAAATCAAGTATTGCTTCACTAATAAAGCAATCACTTATTCAAAAATTTTTGGGGGTATCTTTGCCGTCGGAGCATGCGCGGAAGCAACAGAGACATATGTCTTTCAAAGAAACCAGAATAAACCAGCTGTTTAGCAACCTTCTCCCCCCACATCTATATGTTCTTTGTATAAAAACCTCTTTTACAAGATAAAAATAATGATTTTATCTGACAAGTGTTGAATTCAGGGGATGAAAATAATGATTGCTCCTGGGGGATATTTCTTCCCGGAGATGTGAGATGTTCCCATGGAAAATTTGAGATTTTGTGCTTTCAATGGTCAAAAAGTGTCATTTACCTTACCTGAACTCTATAATGTCTTCCTCGGAGCCACAGAAACCCCTCCTGGAAAAAAAAAAAATGTTTGAATTTTACATTGTATCAGGCGCCGGTCTTTTTGGCCGTTCTAGGTATATAAGATTTTTTTTCAAAAACTAACAACAATATTTGAATGAAATTTTTTTTGTATATTTCCAATGAATATTTAGGAAAAGTCAAAAATTATTGCAGCAATAGGTGAAAGCAAAACAGAGATTTGCGAGATAAAAATGTGTTTACGGTCAAAATAACCATCTTGGCCGTTCTAGTGTTAAAATAAATCTTAACCCCTCCCTCTTGCCCCTCCTTCTTCCCAAATTTCACTTCCCCCTTTTGCTCACTCCTCCACAATACCAAAGTTTAAAACTTTTAAAACTTAATTTTTGTAAACTTTTTCTAGTCTATTTGTAATTTTAGTGAATAAATAATCAGTTTCATCTGAATTTTGCCCTCAAAATTTTGCTTCCTGTTTTTGTCTCTCCCCCCACAGTACTCAAAGTTTAAACACTCTTTTAAACTGTTTAATAAAAAAAAAAGAAAAAAAAATCTGCTCTATTTGTCATTTTATTGTCACAATAAATAATTGATCATGAAGATTTCTCTTCCCACCCGAAATTGGTATTTTCCCTTTGCTCCGGTTCCTCCCTCCCTCCCCCCCCCCCCCCTAAAGAGTACTTGCATTTTTTCCGCAATAGCTCTATCTCAAGAACTAATGCATGGATTTTCATCAAACTTCAGATTCAGGTATACCTTCATAAATATTGGTGCTGATTATATTTTGGTGTAGTGGCATGCTATGCTGTATTTTTCAGAATATTCGCAATAGCTCTATCTAAAAAAGTATTGCACAGATTTTCATCAAACTGAATAGTTAGACATTAACATAAATTGTTGCTGATTAGGTTTTGGTGTAAATCACCCAACAGGTGGTGCTGCCATGCTGCATTTTGCAGGATTTACACGATTTTAGCAATAGTCATATCTCAAGAACTAATGCATGAATTTTTATATCTTTAGAATCCTCATGATAGGTTTAGATTATCGTTTAATTTTGGCCCTCTGATAGCGAATTTTGAAGTATTCATGTATGAAATAGAAGAAAGTTTTGAGATTGGCACATCCAACTAGTTTTTTCTTCTGCTGTATTTGTTATATTAAAATTTTTTAAATTTCTACTACCACACGCTGAAATTTCCCTCTTCCTGGCCATTTGAATGTTTAACACTTGTATTTACAAAAATGCATATCATAATTTATTAGTTTATTTAATTTGTATGTTCTTACATATTTTTTGGTTTTGGTCCTTGAAAGTCTTTGATTTTTATTTAAAGAAATGTGTACGAACCCTGAAATCTGAATCTATTATAAAAATCTGTCATCTATTTTTACAAATGAGAATTGCTTATTAATTGTAGATAATACAGTTCATTTGAATTGGATGTTCAGCCTATCATCCAACATTATCTGAATTAACTTTTAACTCATTATGCACCATCTTTACAATGGCTGGCTTATTTTAGCTATAACAAGTTTTTCTCAAGCGTATGTTTGACAAATGTCAGTATCTGCTACATGTAAACTTGTGTTAACATACCTTAGAAAAGTATAAGTTTACCATGGCCGGTTACTTGTATTTTAACAATAAAGTGATGACCATCAGGCAGAACGCATAGTTATAATGAAGTAAATACAGTAAACTCCCGACTATCCGCTCCTCTGTACTATCTGGCCTAGTAAAAAAAAAATGAGGAGTTTTAGGAATGTTGCAAGTGGCCAAGACAGGAAGATTCCCGTCTGCAGGAAAGTGCTGGCTCACGACAGGAAGAAGGGATTGCAGAATGCAATAGTAGGGCAATGCAGACAGGAAGGGATGGGGAGGTGGCGTTAAGGCTTGATAACCTGTTTCGTCAGGTATTGCATCGTTCATTCTTTAGGTGTTGCATCAGGTTCATATTAGAGATGCAACGATTATTCGTCTGAAGCCGATTATTCGGCTTCGGCCGAACATGAAGTCCATTATTCGGCCTTGGCCGAATAATTATGTAAGAAATGTTTTTATATTTACACAGTAAAACTTTTTAATTTGACGGTTTATATTCATCATGTATAATGAAAATTTTACTTGAAATTAACTAACACTTTTTTCTCCTTAACTTTCATACCCTGAATGGGTTTTATCTACCTATTTTTATATAATAGGGTAATTTAGGAATCATGTTAAAACTTTTATGCTGTATTAATAAGAATAAAAAGTATCTGTAATAAGCTAGCGCAATCTGTTAAATTTCAAATTAATCTATTCAAAATTGTCCTAAGAGAGACGCACTAAGCAAATTCTAACTTTTTTTAAAAGTATAATGGGGAGTTTAATATTTATCTCTTATTATATAAAAAATATTTATTTCAATATTTTTAATTAGACCTATAAGGAACATAAATATATAGATTAGATATAGATGTATGTATAAAATAAATATTTAAGTCGTAATATGCTGCAATACTTAATTTTTTTTTTAGTAAAATGCACTTAAAAATTAAACAAAATTTAAGTGATTTTTTTTAAGTGTGTTACTATTTCTTATTAAATAATGAAAGAAATGTAAATACTAAATTCTTTTAATTAGTATATATGTATGTTTTACATCACTATTTAATTTAGATTTTCTTTCATCTGAAACTTGAAATTTATGTTAAGTTCTTTTAAAATTTTGTGATTATTTTTAAATGTAGCAGCAACAACATACATAATATCTATTAAATTGTAACAATACAGTATACCTAAGATACTACATAGTGAATATTTGGAAATTTATATCTAATTTGCTTTTCCTTACAGGTATTTCTTTTCTCTGAATCTGAAATTCACTATACTCTTCTTAATAATGGCTGCCTGTTGACATAGCAAAACAATACATGTTTTTTTTTTTAATTGTAAACTTTATACACTGTAAACTCCACAATTGTAAACTCCACACTGGTTTCTCTTTCTTTCCACTATTTTAGAGACATTCCTTTCTATCAGTGGTTTTTCTTAAGATGCAAAGATTTATTATTATTATTATTTTCATCTGAAAGTTGAAATTTGTCTTCTAGTACTTTTAAAATTTTGTCATTATTTTGAAATGTAAAAAGAACATACATAATATCTACTAAAATGCAATTAGACAGTACCTCCTGATGAGAAACTTTTGCTTTTTTTTTTGGCCGAATTACATTAATGAGGCAATTTTTAGGCTGAACATAGCCGAATATTTTTTCAGAATAAAATGTTTTAAAAAATTTTAAAAAAATGCATATAAATATTTTTTTAAAAAGGAAATACATTTTAATTGTGAAATATACAAGAATTGTGCATATAGTGCATACTATATTTTGTTTTTAGACAAAAATGCGTTCATTATTCAGCGGCCGAATAATTGGTATTCGGTTATTCGGCCAAACCACTATTCGTTGCATCACTAGCTTGCTAGCTTCATATGGGCATTTGTTAGGTCCAAGTCTTCTGAAATTTATTCCATCAGATATTGCACTAGAATTTAATAGAAAACGCATTAAACATACTGACTGGGATGTTAATGAACTGATAAATTTCATTAAAGACGAAATTGAATCTTTACGAGAAGGGGCGGCGCCAGAACTTGCCCGATGGGGGGGCATGGTATTCCCGACAGGGAGGCCAAATTAGAGTCACGCGGGTCGGGTATCCGACTCGAATCAAAAAATTACATTTGAAATCAATCCGAAATTTGACCCGGATCTGCCAAAAAAATCTCGATCCGAACCTGCCAAAAATTTTCTCGACCCGAACCCGCCCAAATAATTTTCGGCAACCCGACCTGAATCTAAAATCCTCTTACCTGCAACCCGATCTGAACCCGAAATAAAAGGAAAGATTTTAATTTTAAATGATGGGAGATTTTAATGCAATGATGAAAAGTAATCTACAATTATATCTCTAATGCCAATTTTATGTATTATATAGAAAAATGAACAAATCTTTATTCTTTAATATTCGAATATAGTAAAACCTCTCAATAGCAGACACCTCATTGAACAGAGTACTGCATCGGGTCGGGTTGTCCTGAATTTTCTTTTTTCGGGACGGGATGACATTAACTTTCTGCTGGTCGGGTTCACCCTAGAATATTTCTTAATGGTCATTTAAGTGCTTTGCAAGTCGGGTTGTTGGGATTTTCAAATAAAAGTTTGAGCAGAACTATGTTTCAAATGAAAATAAATATCTATTTGATTATGAATGAAATTCAATTTACTGCATGAGATATAAAATGTATATAAGAAATGTTGTTATAGATTACTTTTTCTTTAAGAACCATTTTTTTTTTGTGTGTGTGTGTGTGACTCGGAATATGAAAAATATTACCAAACCAGCATTTCTTTTCTGATAAACAGAAATATACATGTATCATATTTGTGATAGTTTATGCATTACATACACATGTTACAAGTGTGTGGATTAGGAGGTGTCCACTAATCAAAGGTATAAGTGTACAAATATACGAGGAAAGTTAGGAATTAAGTTGTAAGTTATAGGAACTGAAAAGGTGCATGGGTGTAACCAGGGGGGGGGTGTGTGCCGGGCACCCCCCCCCCCCCCCCGCGCTCATGCACATTCAAGCGGAATTTTTAAATCGAAGTAAAATAATCAAAATTCATCAAAAAAGAATAAATGAAAGCAAGGTTAGAAAAGACAATGAACTATTTTTATTTTTCATATATTATCACTCCTGTAAAATACAATAATAATTTCCCAAGTTTTATGATACAATAACTAATAATTAATATTTTCACATTACATTTCTACTCATTCATCAATATTTTATAAAGTACAGTATTTTAGGGTGTCAAATGATGCGTACGCAGGTGCCAGACACTACTGGCGCGCCCTTAAGCTAACGTTTGCAAGGCGCCAGTGCATTATATGTTCACACTGACGATAGACTCTTTTTTTTTTTTTTTTTTTATTGAGGGAATTTGAGGAAAACAGAAACATTCCCATTTACTTATGGAAACTATGCTTAATTATTTTTTATCTTTTAAGTTAAAAAAAAAAAAAGACGCAACAAAGTGGTAAGTTTTAAAGCCAATCTTATTGGTATTTTCGAGAAGAGAGAAATTTGTTGTTTTATTCAGTTTTCCTTCTCTTGTGCTTGCATCATTCCGAAATAGGCAAAAGGAAAATTATATTTAATTTATAAATATACGTTGAATTTTATCATGTATATTTAAAAAATATGGGACGGCCTGAAAAGAGAAAACAAGCTTTAGAAAAATCTGCAAAAAAGTGCCAGAAAATTGCGGATGTTTTCAAACAGGAAATAACTGTCCAACATGATGTCAAATCTTCAGAAGACACAGTCACCAAAGAAAGTAAGAATAGTTTATACTCTCTTAAAGCTGTTCTCAAATTACCTGCTCAAGAAACGCGAAACTTTCCGATACATTTTATCACTTATTTTTAAACATAAAGGCACAAAATTGGCAGGCTTGTCTATTGAAGCTATTTGGAATCGAATTGTGTATTGCATTTTTTGATAAATAAAATATTTATCGAATTATATGGAATTTTGTCACGTGCCGGCAGGTTTTTCTCTTTTCTGTCACTTTCACGCCAGTTTTTTTTTTTTTCAAAGCACCAACTTTGATAATATTTTTGAAAATTGCATTTACAAAATATGGAAAACGTTTTTCGATTGGAATGTTTCTGAATAACAACACCTGCCAGTTTCATGCAAGAATTTAAAAAATGTGTCGATGCATTTTCCAAAAAAATAAATAAATAAAAAATGTGTCAGAAAGCAAACCTTTTGAATTTGTGAACAGCTTTAAAATGAATTTTGAAAAAAAAAAATTGAAATATTTTAATTCAGTATTTTAATTCAGCTACAGTGGTCTGCGATAACTTTATATGTACAGTAGAGCGCCGATTATCTGGACCGGAAGAGGCCGATCCGGTTAACCCTCTACTGCCCACTACAAGAAATTGCTATGGAAAAAATTATTTGTTTGTCTTATTTATGCTGTTGTGGGTCAAATAAAATAAAAATATTAAGAAAATTGAGATTTTGTTATATTTTAAAGAATTTCTGTATGGTATCATGTATGCTACCATGGGCAGATTAAGATGAAAAATGAAAAATTTTACCACATTTCAAATTTATTTTATTTTTTGAAAAAGTTGTTATTTTTACATGTAGTAGGCCTTAAAACAGTTTCTTCCTTTGTTTATACATAAGATTACGTCTCATTTTTGACATTTTATTGAAGAAAATGTCCCTCTTGGACAAATATGACATCTTTGGCTTTTTTGTTCATATGTAGGCCAGTGATGCACGCCATCAGTCCTTATTTGCTAAAAGTGAATAAAATATATACTTCCAATATTCAAATTTAAACTAAGATCAAATTTAAACTAATATACATATTATGAACATATATATTTTAGCTTTAAAAATATTTTTCAGTATGTAAATTTTACCTTTGGTGGTTTCTGTTTTCGAGGTTTTTTTCTTAGGCTGCTGAACTTTTGGACTCTCGAGAGATGGACTACCTAACTTCTTTTTACCAACAGTAATAAGGCTTGTAGATAATTCGTTCAAAAAAGAGCGAAGGCAAGAGTGTTTCATTTTGAGTTGGCTACAATGTCCCTGATAAATACACCATGCATTGATGGTTGCCATTGTGACTGTGTGTCAAAATATGTACAAGTACCATCTATTTGATTTGAACGTGTACTTATATTTAAATGACATCATATCATTCAAGTCAGTCCCTCCCATATTTGGATTGTACAGAGGAATGACTGTCGGGCAAAGTACTAGTACTTCTTTGTTTGATATTTTACTCTCCTATTTACAGAAGCTAAATGATTAACTCCTACAGTGTTCGATAATAAAGTACAGCATCTGTTGTCAAACTATTTCACTGCTATAACATCAAAATTGTCTGTAAATGCTACCGAGTAGTCAATGGATCCTCTTCCTTCTTTCTCTCATTTCTTAATTTACACTTCATCAATCTGTTTTCTTTCCCAATCCCTATGAAGCCTATTCTTTTTTTCGACAGTTCTCTTACCAGGTTAATTCCGGTAAAGAAATTATCTGCAAAAATTGTAGCTTTCTCTGGGTCTTTCAGTGTGCCGCATAGTTGTAAAACAACACCTGCCCCTAATCCTAATTCATAACCAGTTTGTTCCCCATAGTGTCCTTTAGGCTGTCCAGTATAGACGTCAAAATCGTAACAAATGCCGGATTGTCCACAACTAAAGCATAATTTCAATCCCCATTTACTACGAGGCTTTTTTGTCATGTATTGTTTTATGTGGATTCTCCCACGAAATGGGATGATTATTTCATCAATCGAGTGCTTACATTCTTCTGGTATTGATAGCATGTTATTCCTCAACATATATAACCATGGGCACAATTTTCAACATTTATCAAGTCGCACCGTATAATCAACACTTAAATTATCAACAAAATTTATATATCTTAAAATCTTTTCAAATCTGTTTCGAGACATGACTCCAGCAACTTGTTCATACCTTAATCCATCTTCCCAGTAACCTCTAATATGTGGTATTCGAACAAGTCCCATTCGAATCTGCATACCTAAAAATTGCTACACTTTATATTCCGTCAATGTAATTGAATTCTCTGTTATTTGAACACTGTACAAATTTGTTTCTGATACCAATAACTTGATCATATCGGGTGATATAAACATTTTAAAATAATGTAATGGAGATGGAAGAGGCTCTACTGGATCTGGAAAGTCGTCGTCATTGGCAAGAGTCAAAAGGTTTGGTTCTTATTTTCCTTCCATACGATTCTTTGATTAAGATTATTATATACTTTCTTTAGAGTACTTTCGCCAATATTAAAAAAATTTCTATTTTTTCTTCATTAAGTTATTCGCCTCTTCAGATCCTTCATCATCTGATCTTTCCTCATAGCCAACATTGTGCCTTTCAGAGGGCGAATACTCATCGTCACTATCACTTTCAGATATTCCTGACAAGTCACTTTTCACTAACGCCCATGGTAGCAGATTTGCTACCTTCATTTTAATTACTCATTTTACCATTAAAAAACAAACTTACATTGAACTTTTTTGTGCAGAGAATTGCAGTAAGTCTTTTTTTAACTATATATCGGGTGTAATTAGTTTTATCACAATAAAATGTTTGAAAAAATTAGCAAAAACTTACCACTGTAAATGACATTTTACCATTTTTATCACAGATGCTTCTTCAAACTAATTTTTTTCTAATTTAGTACTGCCACCTGCATTCAAATGTCATACCAAATATTACCTATATGTGCAGTTATTGCTATAATGACTTAAAATACACATTATTTATGAAATTCTGTGCTAAAAATTAAAGCTAAACTTATGGTAGCAAATATGCTACCATGGGCAGTAGAGGGTTAATGAAAAATCCGGATAATTGGACAACTTTAAAAAACTGCTATATCAATGTTTTTTAGGTAACTTCCCTTCACACTTTTTCTAGGCTTAGGATTAGCAATTCTAATAGTGTGCATTTTAGCATATTACAAATGGCGTGTTTAGAAGGGTTTTTTTAAACTTTCAATATATATATATATATATATATATATATACATACATACACTGTACAGTACATACCAAGGGACAAAAGAAACAATTTTTTGACCCCCTTCAGAGATTCTGAAGATAAAGAGCGATTTTCCTAAAATAAAATATGTATACCTTGATCGATCTGGTTAATTGGGCAATCCAGTTAATCGGCATCCGGATAATCAGCGCTTTACTGTATATGCTATTTATAAATATGTTTTATTCTTATTTTCTTTTTCTACACATTCAAATCCTTTCCAAATATAAATTTAAAGCATTAAAATTTAATTTTAAAAACTAATTTTAGACGTATCTTCTGAAAGGATAATGTTTCTCGAATTTTTTTTTCATTTCCGAGTACAAAAAAAGAATAAATACGAAAATAAGAATAAATTTACATTCAGGATTTATAAATAAATATAATATTTCTTTATCTAACACATTAAAAAAAATTAATAATTTTTCAAGAAAATAAATATTTTATTGGGAATAATTTTTACTGACAACTTTTACAATTTTCTCTCTCTCTCAAAAAAAAAAAAAAAAAAAAAAATAATGTTGAGAAAAATTTCATGAATATATAACTAAAAATAATTGTATGAAATCTAATAACTCCATCTTGTATAGAAATTTTGACAAATTCTAAAGTGTAAAATATTTCATTACGTGGGGAGGGGGGGGGGGGGGGGGGGAGGAGTAAATATGGTATTTTCGAGATTTTTGTGTCCCACTCTGCCTTTTTAAAGATTTTGTTAATAATCTTTCTTAATTTGTAATTATGAGCAATGTATGTAATATTTATATGGCACTAATGATTAGTTATATTTTAAAATAAAAGTCCAATTACCATATCATAAAGTTATTATGGACGCTAACAAAGAGGGCAGGGAAATATTGTTCTTTTCAAGTGGCTTAAAATGACTAAACAAAAGAATGAGGAACTGGGGTTATTTTGCCAAATGAGCAGAGCCCCCTAAAACTCCCATATAAGTCAATTTTTAGTTATTTTTTTTTCTTACATTCTTGTTCTTGTCTTTAGAATTGTTCTTAACCCTCTTGTTCTCCATGGGTCTATATGACCCGAAATAAAATTCAATTGCTCATAACTTTTTTACTAAAAATTGTTTTTATTCAAAATTTATCGTTTAAAATAGGTATGTAACCACAAAACTCATCATATTTTGAGCAAAAACAATCTTTAGAAAAAAATTTATAAGCAATTAAATTTCCTTTCAGGTCATATAGAATATAGACCCAACGAGAATAGAAGGGTTAAGCGGGAAAAAAGGAAACTATTTCAATTCTTGATTTTATAAAAAGTTGGTATAAGTATACTTTTGGAATTTTTATATTCTTTGTTTTTTACATTTATCTATTGTTTTTTATGTCAATTTCTTTAAAATTTCTGTTGATGAAATTTCTTTGTTTATATGTTCATATTCTGTATCAAAAAAATGCTGCGGATTACATGCATTTTTTCCAAAACTTTGGCTTGCCACTACATGAATTTTGTCCTACCGACGCTGTTGAAAGTTATGAATTATTAGAAATGCACCTAGATACAGTAGACTCCCTTAAATCTGCGACCCTAAAATCCGCGAACGCCTAAAATCCGCGTATTTTTTCAGATGTAAACAATGAAATTTACAGTTAAGTTGCAGGAACAAAATTCAAGATGGCGCCGAAATCGGCAACTACAGCAATGTTTTTTTTACTAAATTTTTTGTTAATCATTCTCTTTTGGCTATTACAGCTGATTTATTACTAAATAAATTTACATTACTTTTGATTGTGATATAAATTAGCATATCTATATCAAAAATTCCAGGGTTCGAAATGGAAAAATCCACGAAATGGAACGCTATGTTAAAATTATTGTTCGCGGAATTTTTTTTTTTAAATTATAGACAAATTTATTTCTAAACATACAAAGCAGTATAAGAAAATCATTCCGAACTCTAAATAACAATGAAAAAAGTTACAGTGAACGCAATAAGCTATATATACTGATAATAGCATTAACACTGTTCTCCTTGCTATCACTAGATGGCAGCATAGGACTTTTGGAATCGAATTGAATCGATTTCATTCGTAATATTTTTATTTTACATAATTTTTTTTAATAATTACTTACTTTTAAACTAATAAATTATTTTAATATTTTACTTATTTTAATGTTTCACTTTATTGTAAGCATTCATTATAATTTCCCTTGCTTAACTACCAATCAAATTAATGTTTCAAAAATGTAAACAAATCAATGACCAGAAATCCACAAAATTCTAAAATCCGCACAACCTCTGGTCCCAAGCTGTGCGGATTTGAGGGAGTCTACTGTATAAAATTTTATTAAAAGTTTCATGAAAATGCATAATACACTTTTAAATGAAACAGTATATATATTATTTCAAATTATAAAAAATAATTTATGAAGGCATAGCTGATAAAATATTTTGACAGAAGAGGAAAAATTTTACATGTGGCCTCTGATAGGTTAGCTCTTTGATGTATGGGTTACTGATGTAGTCTACAAAAAAAAAGCTTATGTTGCAGCTTTTTTGGAAATAAATTCAAACTTTAATTTTATATATATTCAACATTCTGATTCTTAATCATGACGTAAATCTGAATCTCTTTGCATCTTCCCGTAATCTCTTCCGAGCAAAGTTTCCAATGTGTCCAAAATTACCAGTTTATTTCTCCACAAGTTTCTAGATTTTATTACGCTTCAAAATTAATTAAAAATTTTTGCATTGCAGGTTATTATTTTATTCCAGTCTTTAAAGTTCCTTACATTATCTGTCTACTTTTCTTTTTAAAGGTTCTCAAAATGAAGTACTCTTAGAGAATTCTAATTGCAATACTTCATCGTCAACTTGCGATTTTGAAAATCAGAATATTTGTGAAATGACAGATAATGATATAGGATATATTTTAGCTGAAAACAAACTTCCCATTATGTCTGATAATGAAAAATATAATATATTAGTTAATCACTTTCGGCCATGGTGTCCCAAAAAAATCAACTTTTAAAATTGTGAACTCTCACCCACTAAAAATGTTCTTCCTGTGAACATAAAACACCTTGAATTGTTTCAGAATTTTAAGAAAATATTTAGAGGTCGCCCAAGGTCATTGAACTTACATAAAAACGGCCAAAACAATGTGAAATGCGGAATTTTTTTATCAGCTACATTAAAAACCATTAATGTTCAAATGACATTTTTTTCATTTATGAAAGCTTCTTATATATTGTTTCAAATAAATTTTGTATAAATTATGTTTTTGCTCTGGTAGGAAGAGATATAATATGTTACTGAAATCAAGAAAAATATGATTTTGCAGACATTTTTACCTTCTGTATAATTATGCACCAAAAGTGAACTTAGGTAAACAATTATCTTACGATTGGTAAATAAAACCATCGAAGAAGAATGTTTTAAAGTTATCACATACTTATTTACATATTCACACATTTTTTATCCACTACATTCTAAACGATTTTGGCGATTGCTCTTTACAAAATCTCTTTCTGTGCATCCCTATCTCTACGACTTCTGAAAAAAACTATTCTTGCTCTTCGTTCTTTGTTGAACTAATAAAATCATGTATGAATACAAGAGCTTGTTCAGCAACATCATTTACACAAGGCAAGTTTTTAGCAAATTTTCTAGCTTTTTTATGGCATGGCGTTTTGAGCCAATCTTTGACTGGTATACTGAGGAAACAATCTTAAATTTTAGCCGTTTCAAAGAAACTATTAGAAATACATAAATCATCCAATTTGAAAGAAAGTATTTCGAGTAGATGTGAATTAGAATTCCTTTCTTTTTTCGTTTCAAACCTTATCTTTTATTTTTGCTTACCAGAAAGAAGATCTGAAAACAAGCTAAATGTTGCAATTCTCCACTCAAATGCCATTAATGACGTAACATCGTTTTTAATCCAATATTGCTTATGTGTTTGACATCATGTTATTTCAAGCTTTGAATCAGTAAAACATCATTAGGAGGAGCATCAACAGCAGATCGGCAAGTAAACCAAGACTGCAAACATACACACACAACAAACCGTTTAAATTGTTGTATATCTTGAAACTCTTGAGCAGTTAATACCATTGTGCTTTCATTCCCATTAAACAATAACTTCATTTTCAAGGAATGTTTTCCAAGGAATATGCCACCCAGCGAGCTCGGTGAAGTGCACCTGGTTTTCAAGTACTAAATTGAATGTCTAATCCAATCATTAATGATACAAGATTTAAAATTTCTTTGTTATCATCCCAAAGTAGTTTTGTAGCATTTTTTTACCTGATTAGAAGTAAAACTTTTTAAACTGTCTGATGCTGTTATGATGGGTACTGGTTGCTTTTTTGGTTCATGGTGGTTGAGCTTAGACCAGTTTTCTCGGAATCTCTTAAATAAAAAGATTTCAGGCCCAGTAGATTGGCCAAAACACACACTGAATGCATCAGAAAGTAGAACCTCAAACATTTGATGCTGACATGCTATCCACCAAAGGTTTCTGCTTATTTTTGGCTCAAGAATTGTACATGCTCCTTTGAATCTTCCACTATTTGTATGGGTTGTATCGAAACACATGCCAATTACTTGAGATTCACATTTCCATTATTTAAAAAGTTCAAAACAACATCAGCTGCTTCTTTGCCAGTTCCAGACAATAACTTAGAAACTCCAAGAAGCTTAGTACGTTTATCTTGCAAAGAAAAAACTAGTACCGCTAAATGATCAATATTTCCTATACTATTTGAGGACAAATTGGCTAACAGTTTTCCATCTCAATGAACAACTGACTTTGATGTTTCAAACTGTGTTTTTAATTGTTGAACAGTTTCTTGGTAAAGATATTGACGTTCCCAATGAACAGTATTTTTTTAAAGCACTATGAATTTTTACAAGCGGGTCAGATGTCATGGTTGAGGAAGAGCAAACTTTTTTGTTTATTACAGATGCTATTATCATTGTGGATCTTTTATGCTGGTCTTAGCTCAATCTAAAACACCAGTAACTCTTGGAGTAATAATGGATCTGCAACTGCAGAGCTTAGATTTATTTCCTTTGGGCTTTGTATTATCATCTAAATGCATTTTTACTGCAACTTCTTCCTCAGAGATTTCTTCAGAAGATTTATTGGCTTCATCGATATCCAAAACCAAAGACTGATAAATAATCAATGAAACTTTCCTTTAACACCTGCTGGAGCTGCCATCTATTATTAATATTAGAAACATTGTAGTTCATGATATTAATTTAATGAAATCCAGTAGATTAATAAAAATTGAAGAGCATGAGATGAGTAATGATCAGAAAAATGAAATATGGTCCTTGGATAGTAATTTTATAAGTTTTTATAAAAAAATTTAATAAAAATATAACATGAAATGAAATCATTGTTAAACATGATAAAGTGTCCATAAACAAATTTTAGGATAAAAAAAATTCTAAGAGAAGTGTGGTAGAATTCTGAAATCTTACATATTACTTAGAAATTAAAATTTTCCATAAATTCCCTATTTTCTATTAGCTTGGGGGACCCCTAAATCTTTGTGAAATGACTTGAATTTTTTTGTAATATCATATTATGACAGAAAGAACGTCTTTAAAAGGTGAGACTTGGCATTTTCAAACTTTTTATTTTTTTTGGCCTCTCCTGGGACACCCTAGGCCACATAGATCATTTCTTTTCCCAAAAACGGAAATGCGAGATGGTAAAAAAAGAAGTTTTCAGTATGAATGGCTGAATATATATCAATGGATGGTATATAGTAAAAGTGAAAATGGGGCGTTTTGCTTACCCTGTAACCTATTCGCTAAAAATCGGGAAGTGAAAAAGAGTTTTGTAAATACTCCATTCCTAAATTGGACAAAGATGAAAGAGAAAGCAAACTGCCACCAGCAGAATGATTATCATTCAGATTCTGTTTTAGAAGCAAGCAACTTTCTTCAAAGCAGAAAGCTTCCGGAAAATTGTATTGATGTACACCTTGACCGCCAAAAAAATCTTAATATAGAAAAAAACCGGCAAATTCTGAAACATATAATTCAAAGGATTATTTACTGTAGTAAGCAGGGCATAGCACTGAGAGGTCATCGTGAAAATTTGGAAGGCAATGGAAATCCGGGAAATTTCTTGTCAATGTTGAAGATGATAGCTTCATATAATAACGATTTTAGAGAACATTTGAAGTGTCCTGCAATGAGGAATGCTACGTATATTTCACCAAAAATTCAAAATGAATTAATTGACATAATTGCACATCAAATAATACAAAAGAAGATAATTGAAGAAATTAAAGAAGCTAAATTTTTTTCTATCATAGCTGATGAAGTAATTTCTCACAATGTTGAAATTTTATCATTTTGTGTAAGATTCATTGATCGCGCTAAAAATGTTAGCGAAGAATTTTTAGAATTTCTACGAATTGATCATATCACGGGTGAATTTATCGCCCAAAAAATTTTGCAAATTATCGACAAATTAGAGCTTGATATAAAAAATGTAGTAGGGCAAAGTTATGATGGTGCTGCAAATATGGCTTCGGAAAGAGTTGGGGTTCAAGCAAGAATTAAAACACATGCCCCCAAAGCTGTATATGTGCACTGTAACTCGCACTGTTTAAATCTTGTTATCGCACAGACAAGTAGAATAATGGAAGTGAGAAATATGTTTGATAGATTAAAAGATGTATGCCTTTTCTTTTTAAATAGCCCGAAACGAGAGGGCCTTCTTTTAGAAATTGCCAAGCAAGATACTGAAAAGGATTTAGGAAGAAGGAAAATTTTGTTAGATCTCTGCAGAACAAGATGGTCTATGAGGCACAAGGCATATCAACATTTTTATCAGAACTACAATTACATCGTAGAAACACTCGAAAGCATTGTTTAAGAAGGAGAATCTGAAAAATACTTTGATACACCATGGAGTGCTCAGCGTAAACGCGATGCTTTGGCAATATTGAATTCCATAACATCTTTTCCATTCTTAATAACCTTTATTACTTCTTATCAGTATTTGTCTCATTTAGAAGGCATTACTGTTAAGTTACAGGGCCGATCAATGGATATTGTTGAAGCATATCGAATGGTAAAAGACATTATTGCCTTATATGCCACAGAAAGAAATTCAGTTGATGAAGGCTTTGAATATATTTATGAGAAAGCAATTTCCATGGGAAAAAAACATAGCATCGAGCCTTCAGTTCCACGAATTTCGAAGAAACAGGTATATAGAAGCAATATCGAATGCGATTCAATTTTAAATCATTACAAGATAAATTTAGCAATTCCGTTTCTGGATTGCGTTATTACAAATTTAAAATCAAGATTCTCAAGATTGGAGGAAAAAGCAATCTCTTTTATCAGTTTTGCCACCTGTTTTCTCAAAAGACAAAGAGGAACTTGAAGAGATTGAAAAAAATTATCATAATGAACTTCCAAGTCCAGAACTTTTAGTTCAAGAAATGAAGCAATGGAAAGCCCATTTCCAATCTTATTCCGAAGAGGATATTCCAAAAACACCGGCTGCAGCGTTAAAATGCATAGATGAATGTTTCTATCCAAATATCAATGTCTTACTTCGAATTGCAGCAACTTTACCAGTAACTTCTTGTGAATGCGAACGTTCAGCCAGTAGTTTGAGAAAACTAGATGATTACAATAGAGCTACGATGACAGACGAAAGAAAATGCTCGTTAGCTCTCATTCATATCCATTATGATGAAAACATTTCCATTGATGAAGTAATTGACATATTTTCTCGATTACATCCGAGAAAATTACAGCTGGAGAACATGCTAAATGATTAAAAGTACATATGTCCCCATACACATATAAATTTAAGCTTTTAAAATAGACTATGGACAAAATTTTTTTTTTTTTAAATTATTCTATGTTTTTAATATTTAGTATTTATAATAAGAAATTTAATGGGTTCTTTCCCCTCAAATGAAAATATCATACAGACAGGCTCTGTTTTAATCAGTAGCCTTCTTTTTTGTAAGGCAATTTTCTGTAGATATGATTTTAAAATGTGACTATTGTATTTCAAAATGTTTCTCTATTATTCATCTATCTGTTCAGTACTTGGCCATTATATTACAAAATTTTATATGTTTTTTACAATGCACATAATACATAGACAGGTTTATTATGTTTACATTTTTTGTATTATCTATTTATTTTATTGAATAGTCTTAAAATGTGAATTTTCAGCAAGGAAATTTTTTGTATAAATTACATGTTGCATTATTTTTTATGGTAAAAATTCATTAGCATGTCATGGGATTAAAATCTGAATAACTTGATTTTTAATTTAATTTTTCAATTATTTATACACCGATAGATTGAATTGTATTTTTCCCATGTTTTTATTGCATATAAATGTTTGAGAAATATGAAAATCAAACTCACAATATATCTTTACTTAATAGGTGCTAAAATACAAGTGTTAAAACATTTTAAAAACAATGCAGATGTTGAAACATTGGAGTCATATGATGTTTAAAATCCGAGCGCTTTCAACCGAACCATCAGTCATCATCAGGGAAAGATCACTGCCGAATGAAAGACAAACAGCTGGTTAAATATCAAAGAGCGAAACTAAACGAAAATAGGAGGATGGATGGAAAAACAGAGAGGAACAGCTAATCAGAAAAAGTGAGAGAGGAGGAAGAGTGGGACAGGGATGAGGGAAAATGGTTAATCAAAACCAAATTCACCTGTTACACCTAGTATTTTAAACCAGATTCTTGGTATGTTATAGGATAGAACATCATTACAGGCACTCCTACCTCTTGCCAAAATTTCTAACGACTCTCTAACTATACAAACATTATAAAATGAAGCATGTGCAATGATTTTAACTTCTTTGAATAGGATATCAATGTCTTTAACTTGACTTAACCAGGATAGAGCTGTGGATGATTTACCTTTTTTAAATCTGTCATATGCTCTTTAATCCTTTCCAATAACTTTCGAGTTGTCATTCCTACATAAGTATACTTTTTTGAACTGCCACCAACCCTAAAAGGGACAATATAAACTCCAGATTTATCATAATTATCTATAGGATTGATCTTTCTGTGTACCAGATACTCTTTCCTATAACATACCAAGAATTTGGTTTAAAATACTAGGTGTATAACAGGTGAATTTGGTTTTGATTAACCATTTTCCCTCATCCCTGTCCCACTCTTCCCCCCCCCCCCCTCTCACTTTTTCTGATTAGCTGCGTCTCTCTGTTTTTCCATCCTTCCCGCCCTCCTATTTTCGTTTAGTTTCACCCTTTGATATTTAACCAACTGTTTGTCTTTCATTCGGCAGTGATCTTTCCCTGATGATGACTGATGGTTCAGTTGAAAGCGCTCGGATTTTAAACATCATATGACTCCAATGTTTCAACATCTGCATTGTTTTTAAAATGTTTTAACACTTGTATTTTAGCACCTATTAAGTAAAAATATATTGTGAATTTGATTTTCATATTTCTCATTTATTTTATTAAGGTGAATCTGTCGTTCTTTGAAATATAGTTTTTCTATATTTATTTAATTAGAAATGTTTTCTAACTTTTTATCGGTACTAATGCAAGCTAATTTTGTATGATTATTTTTTCCATTCTGTAATATTTTCGTTTTACTTGTAATCAACTTTCCAGTTCTTACATTCTTTAAATATTAACTATAAAAAATATGCTTAATTATAATGGAATTTTTCTTTTAATAGTTTAAATTATATATATTTTTCTTTGACACAAATTGAAATATTTCTTTTTCATTATTATTATTTAAATTTAAGAATACTTTCGTAATAATTCATTATACGAGAGAAAAAATTCCCTACTTGCATGTTATATTATTAAAATACGTGTATCTTGTGTGATCAGTATGGAATAAATTATTAATTTAGTTCTGTTTTATATTAGTTTACTTAATTACTCAGAATTTACTACCATTACATGTAGAAAATAACCTTGATTCATTTCGCAACAAAATGGTAATACTTTATCAATCGCAATATATGAACAGAAATGCAGTAACTCTATTTGACACCCGGTGCAAGATTTTTGTATAATTTTTTTGCTTACTGCTGATGCTTAAATAGCTGTAACTGAAACCATCAATGACACGCCTATCGGACATGGTACCTGATTACGAAACACCAGCAGCAATACCTTTATTGCACCACTGAATCTAGTTTATAATGAGGTTTTACCATAAAACCTGACTATAATACTTTAACTGTTTTATTTATTGTGACATTTATTATTATATTCATAATTATTATACTGCTGGTTTATGCATTTATGTATGCAGGCACAGACAGACACACACACACGTATGTATGTGTCTGTTTTCAGTTCCGTTACCTGTTTCAAATAAAAATCTGGGCCCCCCCCCCCCCCCCCCACGTAAAATGCTGGTTACGCCTATGAAGTGTTCGCTAAACAGACGTGTCCGCTTTTCGGGAGTGTCCATTGAGGAAATCTTATTGTATTATAGATTTTTAGCCTGAAAAAATAATTTGGAGATTATTTTGAAAAATCGAGTCAACCCCAACCGTTCCGCAGCAAAAAAGTAGATTGTCAGCCTGACCTGCAACAAAACATATAGCTCCAACCCGATGGATGCGGGTAATCCGATTCGATTCTGACTCTAGCCAAATTCGTGAGATATATTAGAAGTGCCCATGATCCTGGGCCTGTCTCGAAGACCGAGTTCGGTAAAATTTTCGTTCATTAAGATCTTAAGAGAGCTTAATTTTTATCTGAAGACTCGGGTCGGGCTGGGACTAAATTTCATTTTTTTAATGTTGGGACAGGTAGGAATTTCATTCTTACAAGGACAGGTCTGGGTCTTTCATTTTGGCCAGACTGGGACTATATTTATTCATTCCGGACCATATTGCATGAGAATTTTTTTCCCACGAGTAATGTCTTGCTAAGTCCCTCCTTTATTAGTGAAAAAGATATTACGAGATGTTAACGGGAAAACAGCATATCTTTGTTTCTTTCTTTCTTCTTCTTTTTTTTTTTGTGTGTGTTTTTTAAATAAAAGAATACATTTTTAAATAAAAGGCCCGATGGCCAAAATTTCGAAGAAAGCAGACATACCGCACCGGCATGGTATGTTTGCTTTTATAACCAGAAATGCACGTGTGTTTAACTTTTATAACCAAAAAGGTTTGAAGTGAGCAGATGTATTTTCGCATGTCTTATCTCTTCTTCAAGCTTATTTCGTATAGGCACCTAAAGATTGCGGTTAATCGAATAAACATTGAATAGAAGTGCACACGAGTTCTAGACAAAATATAAGGTATTCGGTAACATCCGGCCGATGTGACGACTTAGTGTCTGCCTTTTGGTTGAATTCTCTGGTCTCAGACAAAGGAATAAAATTTTAATTTAGTAAAAATTTGATGTAATTTGGGTATGGTTAAAAAGTGGAACATTTATAGTCCCGCGTAGGGGTTATCAAATGAAAATAAATACGTATTTGAATAGAATATGAATGAGTATGTATTCCATTACTGCATGAGAAATAAAATAATAAGATGTGGGATAATAGATTATCATTTCTTTAAAAACCATTCTTTTCTCTTTCAAAATATGAAAAGTAATACTAACTTTATGTTTTTAGGGGTGTTCACAAATCCAAAAGGGGAACTTACTGACATAAGTTTTAATTGATTTTTGCTCGAAAATGCATGAAACTAGCTGGTATTGTTATTCAGAAACTATGTAATTGAGCTGTTTTTTCCATTTTTTGCAAACACAATAGATCTTTCACAAAAGAGTGTCAAAGTGGGCGTTTTGAACCGAATTTCCGCGCGAAGGAAGATAGAGCACTCAAAAACGCGCTTGTCACGTAATCGAAATGGCTTATAACTCAATAGGTAACTGATTGATCAAAAAATGGAAAAAACAGTTCATTTTCAAATCGCTTCCATGGCCAGGCTTTCCAATTTTATACCTTTCCGTTAAAAAATGAATTTGTAAATGTGTCAAAACGTTTTGAGCTTGTTGAGCAGAGCAGTTAAGAACAGCCTTAATACACATAATAACACATGCATCGTATTTGTGATAATTTATGCACACCTATACGTTACATGTGTGTAGATGGGGAGGTATCCACTATTCAGAGAGTCAAAATATACAAATATTTAAGTATGAATTGAAAAGGTGTTCAATAAATAGAGACGTCCGTTTTTTGGGTGTGTCCATATTTTGGGCATTCTTTTGAATTATCGAGTCAGCTAGAACCGGACCCGCAAGAGTTAAGACCCAACTCGAACCTGAAACAATGAATGTCGACCTGAAACACAACAAAAATATAGTGCCAATTCGACCTGAACCAAGGGTTGGGTCGGGTGCGAGTAAAAGTTGACAATTCGACCCAATGCAGGACTCTAGTAGACGTCTGCATGAGCCGAAATTTCCAGGCCTGAGAATACCAGAATATCCCAGTGATTTCAAGAGATTTTTCTCTTATTTTAAGACATTTCTATCTTTTGACCAAAGAATTTTAATAAGTTGTGGGGTTCGTGGTTTTTACTTATTTTTAGATAAAAGGGATTTATAAATTTCATTTCTAATATGAAGAAGTACTAGGCAGCACAGCTGCCAGAACAGCCATGTAATTTGACGAACATGCTGCTTTAGGTGTGAGTATTTCAGGTAATTGGTGCCTTTTCTATACATATATTCTTTTTTTTTGTGTGTGGTGGGGGGGGGGGGGGGGGGGAGGATGGGTAAATCAAAGCGCAAATTTTCATGTTTTAACGTAACATGTTTTTCATGTTTTAATATAATCAAGGGAAAAATTAGTTCATTCACGGATTATTTTGAGAACATAGAGTCCTGCACTGTTTGGGTTATACCCGACCTGAACCTGGGCATTCTATATCCATTCAGCCTGAACCAGTTTAAAAAAATTAGTTGACTCGAATCCGACAAACTTTGACCAAGAACCGACAAGCTTCAATCCGAACACAATCCCACCACAAAATGAAAAAAAAAAATCCATATTGTAATGGAATAATGGAAAAGTGCCTAAAATTATATCTCTAGTATCAATTATATTTTTTATGTAGAAAAATCAATATATCTGTATGGGGCATTCTCACAATCTTTTGACTTTCATGTCCCTGAATAATAATTTTTATTTTAATACACTTTGTGTTTTTTATATTTCATATACTGGGGAACATCCCATTGCATGATTGCACAACAATATTAACGAGATAAATAAGTTTTGGACGATGTTGGGGGTCCAAACACATGGAAAACTCCTATACCGTCCCATGTCCCTGATGCTGATTTTTAAGTTTGGAGCTGTCTGGATAAAATTGTTTCAATAAAAATAATTCAATGTAATTTTTTTCTGAAACTGAAACTATTGTTTTATATAAATATGTAGCTAAAAATTAACCTGCACACATTTTTAGGGTTGTTATTATTTTTTAAACTCTGTCCCTGGGTTTTAGATTCCTTACCATCCCTCTTCTAAAATTATACAGAAAATCATTTCAGATGCAGCCACAGAATTTTTTTCAAGTTTTTTCTCATGTAGAAGTATGCTAGAGAAATAATGTCAAATTCTTTGGCAGGAAATTTACTATAGAATTTAAATCAGCATTTAAATATCAATTTCAAGCATTGTGGCTTTATTGGTAGTCTCACCGTCTCAAGGTTTATTCCTGCACTTTTCGACATAAATTTAAAAAAAAAAAAAAATTAATTTAATCCAATGTTAACAACTGTTTCTAAAAATCAATGAACATTGTGGCTATCACTTAGTCTTAACATGATTTTCCTAAAAATGGGTGGTAATTTTCCTTACCGTTCCATCCTTACCGTCCCTTTTTTACCATTTCATCCCTTTTTTCCAATACCATCTCTTTTTTAACGTACCGTCCCTTCTTTAACACCCCTTTAAGACAACGTTATAAAAAAATTCTGTATTAAAAGTACTACATTGTTATTATTTCTTATTTGAATGTCCTGTGGGTACTATGCAAATTCATAATAAGTAAAAATTTAGAAGAAAATAAAAAGTTATAGGGGTGAAATGATAAGGAAAATTAAACTCGCAAGTTTAACTTAAACCTCAGTTAAATAAAAAAAATTTCGCTGCTGATCATTTTTTCTTTATTTTGAATCATTGAATGTGTCTATCAGATTAAAATGTTATTTTAGCAAGTTTAATTTTGTCAGATTTTTTTTACCAAAAGTCAAAAGATTGTGAGAATGCCCCGTATATGTACTCGTTGATACTCTAATAATATAATTTTTCATTTTAAAATATATTTTGGAGAATCTTTTGAGAAATCTGGTAGAATCGAATCCATCCGCCAAAAACAATTAAAGTTAACCGAACTCGAAAAACATAAGTCAATCCGGACCTTTTTTGAAAAAAGATTCAGTTTCACTCAAACCATCAGTCGAGTTTAGTTTAGCTTTCCCAACCTGATACAAGATTCTACCCGAAACGCTATCTGAGCACGACAAAAAAATTTCATCCTCCACATTTCGACCTGAACCCGAAATACTCCAACCTCAACTAAACCCCTACTTTAAATGATGAAAGAAAAGAAATAAATACATGTATATATATCCATATTGTAATGCAACTATGTAAAAGTAGTCTAAAATTATACCTCTAGTATCGATTTTAACTTTTAAGTGAAAAGTTCAATGTACATGTACTCGTTCATGTTCAAATGTATAGTTTCTCCTCTTAAAATAAATTTTGTAAATTCTTTTGAGAAATTGATTCATTTCGAATCAAGAACCATAAGTGTCAACACCCAACCCGATTCTGAAACAATTAAAGTTAACCTGACTCGAATCCGACACGCAATGACATAAGATTAGGTCCAAACCATTCTGGTCCAGACCACGAGACAGATCAGGTTCAGTTTGCCCGACCCAATGCAGCACTCTACATGCCATCCAACCCGACCCCAACAAAATAATTTTTGTCCTCCGTATTCTTAACCGAACCCGAAATACTCCAAACAAAGCCGACCGCAAATCCACAATCAGTGAAAATTGGTCAACAATTTAATTTAATATAGTTATTAAAAAAATGGCATATGATCATAAATTCAGGATAAATTTTATCTTTTATGTTGAAAAATAAACACGTCAAGGGTCATCCATGTATCAAATATATAGACTTTTATCTGAAAAAATTTGGACATTTTTTTTTCAAAAATCGGGTTCACCTGAACACAACAGGCAAGAATTAAAATTCAATCAGAAATCAAATCGTACCTAGAAGATATAGTTTAGTCAATTTGACTTGCAAAGAAAAAAATGAACTCCAACTCGACCCAACCCGACCGGGCCGAAATTCGAAAGTCAAAATGTTTTCCCCGACATTGAATTTTGACCCCGACAGGGGAGGGGAAGGCTTATGCCCCACCCCCCTACCCCCCCGGACCCCCCCCCCCTCTGGCGCCGCCCTTGTTTACAAGGCCACTGTTCAATTAAACTATTTTGAAAAAACAATCCCTGACAAGCAGGAAAATTATAAGAAAAATTATAAAAAATATGTTCCATCAGCTTCAGCCTTAACCACAAATATTAAAAATAACTGTATTTTTTGTAACCAGACTAATCACAATACTGAAAATTGTAAGTCTTTCACCATTCCAGAAATGCAAGAAAAATTGAAAAAAGAAGGGAAGATGCTTTAGATCAGTGGTTCCCAACGTGGGGTGTACGCCCCACCGGGAGACAATTTCAAATTTGTATCTCACCCCATTTTCTGTCGAGTTTTTTCCGAAAAGTAATCTTTTAGACTAAAAATAATAAGTTTTTTGTTGAATTAAAAAAATAATTCCAAATCAAAAGCTTAAAATAAATTAATCACCAGAATAACTATATGAGCCACCTTTAAAAATATTTATAATTTTTCTGGTTGTTAATGTTCTATTTTAGAATTTTTCCCAACATTTTTTATTATTAATTTAACGAGTTTTGTATTTCTTTTTGCTATACCACAAACAAACATTAAAGACATATCTAAATTTTACTGTCTTCAACATATTTAACTTAAGAAATATTGGTAATATCTAAACATGGTACTAACAACTTTATAAAATTTTTAAATCTTAAATTATAAAAGAAAATGTGTAACTATTTAAGCAGGCCCTCCTACACAGTCAATAAATTTAAAACATATGCATTTGAAATTTAAAATCGGATAATACATGGCAGTCAATTAATGATAAGCGGGAAGGAAAAAAATGATAAAAGTGTTTGGATGGGAAATAATGACAACTTAAATTTGATAAAGTTCAGAATCTTGAAATGCTTCTTGTGAGTTTTGTTATTCATAGAAAGGAAAAATTTTACCCACTTTTAATAAGTTACTAAGAATTATAAAATGTGTCGATATTATAAATTTTAATGCTAAATGTAAGAGTCTCTTCAAGCATTTTGTGAAGAAGAGGATGCAGACTATACAGGGTTAGAAAAAACCCAGCCCACTGGGCCCACTAGTCCAAAACATAAGGTTTTTCGGGTTTTTCTGAAAAAACTCGGGTTTTTTCGGGCTTTATTGAGTTTTTTTTGGAGAACACTTTAAACTTCCAATTTTCATATACATAATATCTAAATTCTCCATTTATCACTAAAACCTGGGCATAATTTTGCATGGTACCGTATTTTTCGGGAATAACGCCGCGGCGTTAAACTAGATTTTTCTGGTTTGAAAACAAAAATGCGGCCAATAACTAGGTGCGGCTTGTAAATAGTACCAAATTTACTGCCAATCATTATTTAAAAATTTTAAATCTGGTTAGAAAAAAAAAATAATCCATGATCTTATGTTGTACTTCTGAAAAGAAAAAACAATGTCTTGCACGGCGGGAAGGTATCAACGTGTTTACAAACAATGCAATTTTCATGAGCAAAAAATTGCACTTTGTCCGGGCATAGCATCCAATCACAATGATCCTCCTCAAGTTCACATGGCATCTTGCAAGCCATATAAGGAATAACTCCTGCGTGCAAGCCCGATCCAAAACAAACGAGATGCGATCTGCCGGCTCATTTTTTTGATAGTGACACGAATGATGCAGATGATTTCATAGACACCAATCACAGTTTCTCGCCTGAAATTTAAAAATTATTCCAGAGTGATACTGAAGACAAAGATTTTGATGGGTTTTCAAATGTATAACATCAATTATTCGTTGCTACTGTATTATTATTTTTTTCTGTTTGTTAAAATAAATAACGTTGATAATGGAATTAATTGTTCAATTAATTAAAAGATAAATTATTTAAGTTCAAAATGTTTAATTTTATGTCCGCCAATTAATAATTTTAATTAATTCACTTGGTATATTTTAATAATGTATGTGACGTTATGCACAGTGCGGCGATATACCCGGTGTGGCGTTATACTGGGTGCGGCGTTAAACTAGGTTTTTTTTGTTTTGTTTTTTAAGTAACTGCGGCGTTATACTCGGTGCGGCTTTATTCTCGGAAAATACGGTAATTATAAATTAACAAAAAATATATATAAAAAGAAAAAAAATCAAATTAATTTAAAAGATACATCTGTATCTCATGGAACTGGTTTCCTGCACGAAGGATATATTAAAGTGAACCACAACTAAATTTCTTTATACAATTCTTACCTTAAGTCAGGGTGTAAAAAAAATCATGATTTTTTTAAAAAAATCAAAAAAATCAGATTTTTTTTATTTAAATCGAATTTTTTTTATTTAAATCGGATTTTTTTTTTTTTTTTTTTTTTTCCCTGTGTTAAAATATTAAACATCTACCAAGAATTAACCATTTCAAAAATGAATAACCCTCCAATTACTAACATAATCTATGTTTTTTTGCTTAATTAATAAAATTTTAATTATGTAATTATAGAAATTACAAAAAACTGCAAATAAAAAATTTCTTTAGTAACATACAACATTATATGCGTTAATATTTTGCAATAATTATGTAAACCAACATTAAATACTGCTCATATTTTAAAGTTATTGATAAATTGCATTTATTTTCAAATTGATGATACAGATTGAATTTTGTAATTATTAAACAATTAACTGTTTAATTAAGAACACAATCTACATTTTTGAAAAGTGGTTGAAAAAAGGTGATAAATAATAGTTTGATAAATTCATAAAGCAGCCAGTAATTTTACACAGGTTCTAAAGCGCATGTATATCAAATTGATCAAAAATTGTAGCAATGTATACAGCAAACTCACACATAATTTATAAATAGATTACAAAAATTGTATTTTTGAAATTTAAATCAGATATTTTCCCCACAACATTAAAATATTTGAATAGCTACTAAATATTATAATATTTTGAAGTTATTTAACATTTAGTTAGATGTTTTTAAAATGTATAATACATCTTTTTACACAGTTTAATATTGTTATAATTAACAATAACAAATATTACATTTTTTACAAGTGATTTAGTGATCGTTTTCATTATTGATTATAATGCTTTTTCACATCATTTTAAAAAATCAGAAAATATGTGATTTTATCATCTGATTTAAATCAATTGATTAAAATCATTGACACTCTATTGCTGTGTTTATTGTATATAAAAGAATGAATAACTTGATTATTAAAAGGAAATTATGACATATATTAGATTATAGTTATAGATAGATAGATAGTTATATTAGATTTAAATATCATTTTTATATTAAATGCTTTTTATGTTTGTTAAATAAAAACCATGCTTTTTACAAACTTATTGTACTCAAAATTTTTCACAATACTCAGGAATTACGCTTAGAAACAATTATTTAAAGCTTTGTTTTGTGTATTCATAAATCACAATACCTGTAGAAACTTTCCAAATTATGTTCATCTTAGATTTGAATACTTTTTTATGTCATTTTAAACATTTAGAAATTTTTTGATTTTAATCAGTGATTTTTTAAAAAAAATCACTGAATTAAATCACTGATTTAAATCAACTGATTTAAATCGTTGACACCCTGCCTTAAGTTAAACATGCTAAATTTATATAGTAGTTTCTTTCATTCACTTCAAATCAGAAATCAATTGCAGACTTTTTTTTTCTCTTTTTTTGAAAGAAATGGGATTTGTAATAATATATTTGAAAATTTTAGCAAAATTTGCTACATATATATTGCAATAGTATTAAATGTTAAATAAGATTGTCATTGAAGTCAGTGTCTGTGATATTTGTAAATTTAGATTGCAAATAGCGATACACTTATTAGTACTAGCTTTGCTGCTTTATCAACTCCAAAATGTTTGTGTAACTTGCTCCAAACGTCCAAACCAGACCAAATGCAGAAAAGTATTGTTCGATTGAAGCAGAAGTGGCTGGTACTGAATGTAAAAAAAAGAAAAACTTAGAAAATCCAGGAGGAAACTTATCTGTTTCATTCTTTTTTGCCATAATCTGAATCATTTTTGTGTTGAAAACTCCTATATAACACTTTCATTGAACATTGAAGAAGGATAATAAATGGGATGATTAATCTTAAAAGCTATAACAATGCAAACAATCAATAAGGATTCGAGTGTCATCTTTTTGCATGCATTAAGATTTAAAGCATTTGGATACATTTTAGATTACAGGTATGAAAATCTTCCTTCGTTATAGCTTATTTCTCTTTTGGTCATTTTATCTCTGCTTAGAAGTTCCTTTAAATCTGGTTCTTTTGAAATATATTTAAATTGGCATTTATATTTGCATTCTTATACCTTAGATTAAATAATGATACAGTTGTGAAAGCACAAGAAAATTTGAAAAAACCCACAATAGGTTTTTTCAAGTGGGTGTGCCCGAAAAAACCTGGGTGGGTTTTTTCAGGCTGGGCCCACTTGGTCAAACCCTGCCTAACAGCCACTGACTACTAACCCAATTTTCACCTATTTCCTACCTTAGATTAAATAATGTTACAGATTGTGAAAACATGAGAAAATTTGAAAAAAAAAACCACAATAGGTTTTTTCAAGTGGGCCCGCCCGAAAAAACCACTTGGACAAACCCTGACTATATAACTCTTTTGTTAAATATTCAGGTAAGCTGGAAAGACACAAGTAAAACAGTTTTTGGCATAAAGAATTATGTTGAAATCACATACGTGACAGAAAATTAATCTTTTTGATAAGTTTAAAAAAATGTAAAATCACTTTTTAAGTAATAAGAGATATATGTTGCACAGAATGTATGTGTGGGAAGGAAGGGAGGGGGTGGGGTCAATCGCGATTTTACAGAAGCTACGGTGGGCCGTGGCCAATAAAAGGTTAGGAACCACTGCTTTAGATGCTTCTGTAAATTTCACATTGCTAATTTTTGTAAATTTTCGAATGAAAATTGCAAAGTTTGAGGTAAAACATATCACAATACTATACTTTATAATTCTAATAAAAAGAAAAACAGAAGTATAAAAAAATTCAGATACTATTATTTCCTCCATATCTCATTGTAAAAGCAATATAAATAACATCAGTAGAGAAGTAATATTGCAAACAATTCATGTAAAAGTAGAAGTGGGTGAAAATTCAGAAACTGCACTTTGTTTATTTGACTCTGCTAGTCACCGAACTTTCATTACAGAAAATTTAGTTTCAAAATTAAAACCTGAGCTCATTAGAAAGGAAAAATTAATTGCCTATACTTTCGGTTCGAAAAAATCTGAAGAACGATGTTATGATGTTGTTAAGCTAAAGCTAATTCACTAGATGGACAGAAAACGTAGTATAATAATTGAAGCATTAGTCACACTGCTAATAACCGATTCGTTGATACAAATTCCTCCCCTTCCAATCAAAATAAAGAGAAAACTTTCCAAATTTCGTCTTGACAGGTGGGAATATTTTGAAAATCGTGATTTTGATATATTAATAGAAGCTGACTTGTATCAAATTAATGATAGAACATATCCCATGAACAAATCATTATTCGTCTGTGAAAATTTATTTGGGCATTCTCTCTGCGAGATAATTGACGTAAATAAAAATAGTAAGAGTAAACAAGCTGGGGTCTTATCTACTCAGGTTATGAAACCTATTCAAAATGATTTGAAAACATTGTGGGTGTTAGAAACTTTAGGGATGAATACAGAAGAAAATATTTCTGAATTAGATAAAGAGATAATCGAAAAATTCTAAAACAATTTACATTTTTCTTGAGCACCGTTCCGAAGCTAAATTGTTATGGAAAGATGATAAAAGAGATTTAGGAAGTATGCTAGAAATCGATTTATTAACTTAAATCGAAAATTGCTTAACGATAAGGAATTGTTGCAGAAATATAAAGAAATTGTGATTGAACAGGAATTAAATAACATAGTGGAAGAATGCTTTAATAAAACTGTAAATAGCGGTTATTTTATGCCTCACCGACTTGTCTTGCGAGATGATAAAACCACAACTAAAGTTAGAATGCTATTTGATGCTTCCTCAAAAGAAAACAACAAATCATTAAATGATTATTTGTACAGTGGCTCAAATCTGAACCCAGATTTATTAGAAATTATCATTAATTTCGGAAAATCCAATAGTGCATTTCAGGGACCCGGAGCTGGAGCCCGGAGCCGGAGCGCTCCGGAGCTGTGTTTTTCCTGGAGCCGGAGCCGGAGCTGGAGCTCTAAATTTCCCCCAGCTCCAGGGCTCCTTTAGTTTTTAATATTCTTTCAAAATCTTTTTTTTTTTCAGTCTTTTAAATTTCTAGGCTTAAAATATTTTAATTACATCATTATTCAGTATTTTAATTATATCATTTTTTAGGTTTTTATTATTATTATTATTATTATTATTAGGGAAGGAAAACTTCTCAAAAAATGGCAACCCTACTTTACTTCTACTTTCTACTTGAGCTAAGTGACAACACTATTTGAAAACAAATATGGCCGCCTGTTGTTTACATGTGTAGTCGTACAATTTTGGCTGTTCGAAAAGTGTCAAAGAAATTTAGGATTTTTGTGTTTAAAATTCTACCAAACTTTCTATTTTAAAAGCAAAAGCTAAAAGATGTCATATTTTCTGAACAAGCATTTCAAGTTTGATGAGAAGAAAAATGCATTTTGTCACATCTTTAATGAAGATAGAAAGTATTTGTGAGCAAAAAATTAAACGTGTAAATTAAAATCTGCAACTTAAAAGCGCGAAGTCGGAGCCGAGTTGGAGCCGGAGCTGGAGCCACGATATTTTCTCTAGGAGCGGAGCTGGAGCTGGAGCATCAAAAATTGTTCGGCTCCGGGTCACTGGTGCATTTTGTGCAGATATTAAAAAGGCCTTTCTTCAAATTTCCATAGCTGAAGAAGACCGAGATTACCTTAAATTCCTTTGGTTCGAGAATGACGCAAAAAACTTTTTCAAAATTTTAAGATTTAGACGTGTACCATTTGCCGTTTCATGCTCATTATTTATTTTGGCTGCCACAATTAAACATCATATAAAGAAACATCGAGATCAACATCCAAGTGTTGTAAATATGTTAGATAATTCCCTATATGTCGATGATTTAATTTCCGGATCAGATTTAGAAAACAAAGCATATTATTTATCAGCTACAACTTCTGAAATTCTTAAAGAGGCTGGGATGAATTTGAGAAAATTTAAAACAAATTCTATTAAACTTAAGGAAAAGTGGGAATCTGATAACTTAGGTATAAGTGAGGAAAACACAGGTAGCATCTTAAAAGTGCTAGGGCTGATTTGGAATACTGAATCTGATGTTTTGATGTTAGATGCGCAGCCCTTTGAAGAGTGTTATATTGATGATCCCATGAAGCGAACAGTGCTTAAAATGTTACTAAAAATTTATGATCCATTAGGATTTTTGAACCCATTTGTTATACGTATTAAAGCCTTGTTGCAAGAAACATGGCAAAGAGGTTTAGAGTGAGATAGTAAATTACCCGAAGATTTGAAATACGAGTGGAACACTTGGTGTTCACAAGTTGTAGATTTACGAACATTTAAATACCCGAAAATATTTTCCTAATGGGATAAACATTTCTGAAAAAACACAAATTCACATTTTATGTGACGCTAGTCCCAAAGGATATGGATCAGTTGCTTATCTGCGTTCCATTTCGTTAACTGGTGAAATTCAAACAAGTTTTTTTTGGAGTAAATGTGGAGAACCCCCCTCAAGAAGTTAACCATTCCACGGCTGAAATTGATCAGTGCAGTAGTTGCCGCTAGAATGTGGAAATATTTAAAACAAGCATTACATATTCCGAATTTAAATACAAAGTTATGGTCAGACTCTGAAATAACTCTTTGTTGGATTAGGGGTTCTACTACAAACTGGAAACCCTTTATTTCCAGTCGTGTAACTTAAATTCAGTCATTGACAGATCCAAAGGACTGGAATTATTGTCCTGGAAAAGAAAACCCTTTAGATCTGCTTACGTGAGGGGAATACTTATTGAAGTTACTGGTTAATAATGTATGGTGGTGTGCAGGGTTGTTTGGTTTAAACCAAGCTGGTTTAAACCAAATGGTTTTTCTAAAAAAAACCATGCTGGTTTTTTTAGGTAGATTTCGTAAGAAATACTACCTATTGCAGTCATTACCATGGTGCGACTTTTGAAAAATTTCTTCATAACTTTTCATTATATGACCCCAGGAACCCAAAACCATCCCCACCTAAAAAGTTTATATATATATATATATATCTATACTACTATTATAAAGCGGTAAAAATTGTTTATTTGTAGGAGGTAAGCTCTGGAACTACCGAACCGATTCCAAAAGTAATGGTCTCAAAATGATGGTATTGGTCCAACTTAGAACATAGGCTATATCTTATGTCCGTTATATTTGAAAAAACTGTATTAACATCAATTGTCACCCAGTACAAGTTTTAAAAAATTTATATCAACTTGATAGCATGAATAATAAGTATTTTTTAAACGATTGAAAATTTTAACGATATATATATAAATAAATAAATATAGGGAGGGTGTAAACTAATACTAGAATTGAAAAATAGTTATGCAAATATCACTTGGCATATTTCAACTATTATGCGAGCAAAGCCGCGGGGTTTGCTAGTATATATATGTATGTATGTATGTACTAAATTTTGTCTGCACGATAAAAGTCGCAATTATGTACGGATCGTCTTCCAACTCGCCAACAACTTTGAGATGGCTAATATCTCGGCGGGGATTGCAAATGGGAAAAATCGACCCAAGGGAATGGAAATGGGAAGGGTTCAAAATTTTAAATACCTTCTTAACATGATTGGATTCTGATAAAACCAGCTCTTACACAACAATGACAGGAAAAAATAAATATTTTTCATTATAGCAGTTGCCAACAATTTAAAAAAAAGCAATAAAATTCTCACCACAACAATTGCTTTTCTATTGTAAGATTTTCACGTGAAAAAGTAAATTAAATAGTTTGACGAATTGAATATTACGTCATAAGTTTTCTACAGCAAGATTTCCGCATGTAAACTCAAAATGAAATAAATAGTTTGACAAATAAAAAATATGTATATATATATATATATATATTGCATCATATTGAAAAATATAATGGACCTCAGGAGGTCAATATGTAACGTCATGTGAGTTTGAAGAAACGTATAAAAACATGATAAAAACCCGAATATGGAAATATTAACATATTTTAACACTTTGAGGTTCTCTGAATTTGCTTTAGCCATTTTTAAATCTATTCCATATACATGCGTGTGTGTATTCATATGTATTAGAATTTTCACAAAATGTTTCGCTCCTTAGAGCTCATTCTTAGTGAAAGAACTGGGTTTATCTCTAAGCTTGATTTAAGTTTTGTTGGTGAATTTAGTACTTAACTTCAAAATCTACCTCCGCCTGTAGGCCCGAGCCGGCAGGGATTTTTTTCTCTTTTTCCCTAATGTTTTCTTTTATTTTACACATTATGGAAAAATGCAAAATCCAAGTTGTGCAGAAGCTACAAGGAAAGCTTTAGAAAAATGATGAATTAATAAATTTGTAAATGTGACAAACATTTTTAATCAATGAAACTTTTCTTATAAGCTTTAAATCTACATAGCAGACTAACTAATTTTTCTAAAATTATCTGGGAAGAAAAAAATAAGTAATTAGTTATTTTTCTTCTTTTTTTAAGCCTTTTATTTTTAAAATTAGCCAAAATGGCAGATTTGAGCTAAAAATACACTTTTACTACTTAGATTGCTTGATTAGTTAAGATTTACTAAGAATTACATACGTCTTAATGATGACATAATCATAAGTAATTCTCTCCATAGGTTACTTTTTGTTCTGTATGATAATGAATGATTGGCTGTGAGTTTTCTTTGTTGTATCATGGCTATTGGGTTTAGTAAGCTTTTGTTTTTCTTGCATTCCTACATTGGGATCGGGGTTTTGCATTATGATTTTATTCTCTTACCAGCAGGATTAGCATGGTTTAAATCAATTGGTTAACCAACTGGTTTTTTAGAAGAGATATGTAATATTTTCTCATTTTTGTAATTAAATGTTTCAAATTATTGGATATAAATAATTTCTACTTTTAACAGTCTTATCACAGTAGTCACCATGAGACATAGTGAGTCTAGGTTATATTTGTATGCATGTAGAATGCAAATTGCATGTGTTGATGAACATATCTGAAGCTCTAAAGATAAAATTAACATGTGAATGTAATAAAGATAAAATAGATTAAAAATATTCAATATTTTGAATAAAATATTTTCCTTTGAAAAAACGCAGATTATTTACAATTAATAACATAAAATGACCTTTAAGATTTCAGTCAAGCTGTAAAAGAAAATTTTCTTGATTGGGGAGATTATCTTTTAAGGCTGTTCTCAACTGCTCTACTCAACAAGTGCAAAATGCTTTGACACATTTACAAATTCACTTTTTAATGGAAAGATAAAATTGGAAGGTCTGACTTGAAGCGATTTGGAATCAAACTGTGTTTTCCATTTTTGATAAATAAATTACTTATTGAGTTATAAGCAATTTTGATCATGTGACAAAGATGTTTTTAACCTTCCTTGAGTACCGTAATTTTCGGCCTATAATCCGCAGCGGCGTATAATCCGCACTCGCAGTTTTTAGCCCTCATAAAAAAATTTCAGCAGATAATCCGCATCGGCGTATAATCCGCGGATTATACGTCAGACTATATGGGGATTACTCATTTTTTTCAACATTCCAGAGTACTACTAATAAACCACCTCCCTATTTATTTAGTTGTTCTATTTAAATGATAATTGTATTAAAATAATTGAAAAAAAATAACAATAAAATATTTACAAGTTAAAAAATACAAAAAATATTTTCTATTGAATCTTATATCTAAAACGTAGAATGTCTTCTGATCGATTTGGCTATAGATTTATGATAATAATCGACACCTATATCGATTTGACTAAAGATTTATGCTCGATTATTTCGTAATTTTATGGTATGGTTCAAAACAGCTGAAACCAATGACTAAATCTTGTTACCTTTCCAATCAATGACTCTTGTAATAGGAATACACAAGGGAATACATGTCTATATTGACTCAGACAAAATCTAAATCATTTCAGAATAATCGAGCTTCAATGGATATTTGTAATCGAATGTTAGTTGTTTTCGTTGGATATGATTAACGTGGTATATTAGTATATTATACTATTTTTAATTTTATATTTTTTAATTCCCAATAGCACGTTAGTATCTAAAGTAATGCTTTTATGTTATTACATATATTGTGTCAGATTAAATTCTAATTGAATGTGTAATCTAAAAGTTTATTAACACAATGTTAACAAGTTATTTTGAAAAGTATTTCACAAAAATTGACCCATTGAAGCAAACAAAAAAGAACTGATTTTAAAAATAATAACGTTTGTTTTTTACTGTGAATGTATATCATAACACTCAGTTTAAAAAGCTTTTTAATATTTGACAATAGATTTATGATAATTACGATAGCTATATTGATTATGGGACTACATTTATGCTAATTCCGATACCTATATCGATTTGGCTATATATTTATGCTAATAAGCGGTACCTATTTCGATTTAAGTATAGATTTATGCTAATTGTGATATCTATATCGATTTGGTCCTATGTTTATCCTAATTCCGATACCTATATCGATTTGGCTATAGATTTATGCTAATAATCGATATCTATATCGAAATCACCTTCCGCTTTTTTAATAACGTTCAGTTCAAATTCTGTAGTGTTAAATAACACGTTTTCTTTTAGACGTTATTATAACTTTCAACGTCATAAGAATAGACTATTTCATAAATGATTAAGATTGAAATTTTTGAAAGAGATGAGTTGAGAAACGCTTTGTTCATCATCGAAACATTTTGCCAAAAGGCTAAAAAAAATAGCTATAAATCGGAAGCCACTCCCACTAGCACGTCACGTCATATGTGAAACAATCACGAGCAACTCCGCGAATGGTCGATAGCAGACAATCGTGCGGTAGAATCTGGATGTCTGACGTGAACTTCTGCTTAAAAAAATTTCAGCAGATAATCCGCACCGGTAGATAATCCGCACTTAAAAATTTTGATGTTTTTTAACAGATAATCCGCGGATTATAGGCCGGAAATTACGGTAGTTATTTTTCTTTCGCATGGAAATTCGGTTCAAAACACCAACTTGACACTATTTTCTGAAAGATCTATTGCATTTGAAAAAAAAAAAAAAAAAAAACGGAAAGCACAGTTTCATTACATAGTTTCTGAACAGCAGCATCTGCTAGTTTCATGCATTTCCGAACAAAAATAAATCAAAACTTATGTCATAAAGTTGCCCTTTCGGATTTTAGAACAGCCTTAAGAATAAAAAAGAAACTCAAGATATGAAGTCAAGTAAGAGGACATTGAAAAATTGGGTGCTAGCGAAGCACCTGTTTACTTTTAACTAAAATATGCAATAAGATATTTAATCGTCTATTGCATAATCGAATCCACTATTTAGATCTGACAAAAAAATGGGTAAAAATCGAGATAAGGTTCGCGTGAGACATAACAGAAAAAAGTCTCATAAAAATATCTAAAAATATATATTATTAATTTTTAGTTTAGACTTATAAAAGTAATACGTATTATAAAATAGCTTAGAAAAAAATCCTGTGTATTAAGTCTGATGGCTGTTTAAATGTTTTAGTGGATGACAACTTTTATAAATCTACTTTCCATTTTAAGATCAATGTTTTCAGTAGTCTAAAAAGCTGGTAAATAGCTATTTCTGTTTATTTTACTGTTGCCCTTTTTTTTTTTTTTTTTTTTTTTAAACATGGCAGTTTCTGAGGAGAAGTGTCAAATGACAATACACAATACTTCTTGAAACGTGTAAAGACCCTACTGCTAAATTCAAATCATTCCAGGATTTTTTTATAAAAAGCTTTACTTTCAATAAAAGATAATAATTTTTCATGTAGTGTTCTAACAGAAAAATCAGATAGCTCAGGTTGCAAATATTTCAAAGAAATTATTTTGAATAGCTATGGAAATGGAAAAGTGTATTATATTTATGAAACTACAGCACATATTTATCTATAGTACTAGTTTAGTAATCAAAAGATTGTTTAAGATTTTCAAGGTATCAATGTTTCACTATGTAGAGCATAATATGTAGAGCATTCATGGAACATAAGGCATGGCTTTTACTAAAAATGTTTACATTTTAAATTATTTCAATTTTCTACACAATTGATTGTAATTATTTAATTTAAATTATTTTTAAATGAAGTTATATTACTTATATATCCAACAATGTTTATTTTTATCAGTAAATGTGCATGTATATGTAATACAAAAATACATTTAAAAAAACCTGGTTTAAACCAAAAAAACCAGTTTTTTACCAACCCTGGTGGTGCGGCCCACCTTGGTTATCACTACCAGAAAATAGGTGGCCTTCAAAAAAGTCTATAGATCCCGAAGCTTTTAATAAAATGAAAGCAAAACCAAACTTAACTCTATTGTGTAATGAATCAAACACTACTCCTAAAACAGTATTTGATATGGTAAAGTTTAGTAGTTTAAATTGCGTGCAAAATATTACTGCTTGAATAACGCATTTTATTCATAATGCTAATTCGAAAAAACCTAAAATTTTAGGACCTTTAACTGCTTCAGAAATAGAAACAGCAGAAAAATACTGGATTAAACAAACTCGGGAAATTTCATTTAAAGTTTAAATAGAAGTACTTAAACAAAAACAACCACTTAATAAAATTTCTTTATACAACCTTAATCCACAATTAGATGAAAATAGTTTACTTGTTTTATCCGGAAGACTTCAGTTTTCGGAAGTTACAGAGAAGGAAAAACATCCGTGGATACTTCCTAATAAATCTTATTTTGTAAAATTACTCATTAAGGATGCTCATGAAAGCATGTACCATTTTGGTGTAGCTGTCACGTTAGCTGACCTTCGTGAAAGGTATTTTATAATAAAAAGAAGAAGATTTGTAAAATCCGTCTTAAGATCGTGTATGATATGCAGAAAACTTAATGCTATTCCTCGAAAGGTGGAAATAACACCTTTACCGAAAGATAGAATCATCAAAACACCAGTTTTTGAGAACTCTGGCGTCGATTTTGCCAGTCTGATTTATTATATAACTTCTGAAGATACTGGGAAGGCTTACATTGTTGTATTCACGGGTGCTGTAACTAGAGCGATACATTTAGAACTAGTCACCAATCTAAGTACTGAAACCTTTATCTTAGCACTATGAAGATTTTTCTCTAGTAGAGGTTTCTGCAAAATAATATACAGTGACAATGCCAAGACATTTTCTAAGGCTGATTTGGTGTTAAAAGATGCTTGGAAAAGAATTTCTAAGCAAGAAATTTTTGATTACTTGAGAAAGAATAAGATAACATGGAAGTTTATAATTCCCAGGGCTTCCTAGTGGCGCGGCTTCTGGAAAAGAATGGTTAGATCAGTTAAAACACCTTTAAAAAAAAAATTCTAGGGAAAACTTGTCTCAGTTATGAAGAGCTAGAAACAATACTTACAGAAATAGAAGCTGTGATCAATTCACATCCCTTATGTTATCTTTATGAAGAAAATGCTGAATCATCACCTTTGACGCCATCTCATTTTTTGGTTGGTAAACGATTAATGTCCTTACCTTCTTATGGATTACCAATTTGTATGCAAGAGAAATCCAATAAGATTTTGTTGACGTAAAAATATAAATATAAGCAACAAATTACTGACCACTTTTGGAAAAGGTGGAGAAATGAATACCTGTTAGAACTTCGATCTGCTTTTCAAGTGAAAAACATAAATTCATCGCCTCAGTTCAAAGTTAGGGGAGACTTGGGAGACTTGATCCCTTTTTTAGTTTTTAATTTTTATTTTGGAAAAAGCAAAATAATAAAAAAAATGTTTCCAGTTATTATTAAAGGCTCATGTGTCTTTCTTGTTGTAGTATTTTTTTTATTTTTGAAAAACCATTTTTAAAATTAAAATAAATTGTTTTCCAAAAAATAAAAAAAGGATCATGTCTCCCCAGCTGCAGAGAGACTTGATCCCTTGCCAAGGGAGACTTGATCCTTGAAACAGATGCATTAAAATGATTCAAATTAAGTAGTAGAAATGAAATTTATTGTTGACTAACATGTAAAAAGTGAGAAAAACACAATTAATGATTCAAAAACATTTTCAAAGTTTGAAAAATCAAATGCAAATATTAAAATTATTGCAGTTCGAAGAATTTCACCAAGCATGGTTGATTTTGGTACTTTTTTGACAATGTCATCATAATCCACAAAACTATTATCAACATTTTCTCGATAAATAAATTGGTCGAAATTAAATCCTCGTTTTCTTAGAAAATTAATTTCACATTCAGATGATAAAATCTTCTTTTAAATTTTTCCTACGAAATGACTAATTTTCCTCTTTCCCAGAAATCTCACAATGACAAAGCCATTTTCATCAATCGACAAATTTTTTGGATCTTCAATGATTTCATCAGAATGTTCATCAAGTGGATCTGGGTCGGTTGAATCATAAACACTATAACTGCTTTTATAACATTCTGAAGATTCGGGTCTTTCATTTTTAGTGTTTTTACTTTTTTTCTTGAGATGATATGAGTTTTTTCGATTTTGTTTTTTATTCAGGTGGCGATCTTGTATTTCTTCTTCATTCTGTCTTTTAGTTAGTGTGCTTGTCAAAATTTTTGAAGACCCTTTTTTCATTTCTTTAGATTTTCCCATTTTTGGTAATGAAACTTTAGAGAAGGCTTGTATGTCTTCTGATGTCACTATGTTTGGTTTAACTGTAATTTTTTTTACTGCTTGTTGGAGTTAATGGTTGATTAGCGATGAAAGATGATAAAAAATCATCTTCAGAAATTCCTATTTAAGGAATATATTCCAGTGATTTTAAACCCATTTATTATGTTAGTTGACACCATGGCTTTGGGACTGGCAATTCCAATCAGTTCAGCAATTTGATAAATTGTTGTCCTTTGAGCAGGATGACTAGTCATCCAGTCTTGAGCAGCCACGTTAAAATATTGTTTAAGTGGTCCATATACAGTACGATTTAGAAGCTGCAACTTGTGAGAAGTGTGCGGTGATATTTTAAAGAAAATTATTACATTTTCTTTGGCATAATTCAAACTCTCAATGTTTATATAGTTATCATGATTATTTTTTATGATTAACACTTTACTGTTTTGATTATAATATCTTGCATTCTTTACGAAGTGCTGTAAATTTTTTTTTTTAAAGTTAGACGTATGTCTCACATGTGCATTCATCCACCATGTGCTTGCTAACCATCATATGCAGCCACATATTAATTTTCTATAGTTGTCAACCATCTAAAATCAAGGCAACCATATTCTAACTAATACAGATAATATCTAAATGTCACTATGAGAAGTAGGGGATTAATTAAATTTAACATTAATCTTGCTTAACTTTGGTTTGGGGACACTTGATCCCCAGGATCAAGTCTCCCCATAAAACAGGGATCAAGTGTCCCTAATGTTCATGTTTGTGGGAAAAAAATGCTAAATCAAAAATAAAGAAACTGTATTGGATTTAAATAACAACATTTAAGCAGTGAGGAATGTTAGTATATTATATCAATGAAATGAAGTAATTTAGTTATATTTAGCAAAAAATATGAAACTCAAACTACCTACTCAAAAAGAAGTTTGATTGTAAGAAAACAGAGATTACCTTCTTACAACAAAAATAAAAATGACTGAATGAAATTATGTCGCTAGATCTATTGATAAGGAATCACTTTATTAATGCTTCCAGTTTCAAAGACTTAATTGCATATTTTCTTTGGTTTTAGACCTAGGGATCAACTCTCCCCTAATGATATAGTGATAATTCATGATGAAAAGCTCCCAAAACATATGTGGAAATGTGGTCGTGTTAAAGAACTTATACATGGTTGTGACTCTAAAATAAGATCATGTGTATTACAGACTGCAAAGGGCAATCTCAAACGACCTGTGCAAGTCTTATATAATCTTAAACTAGACTTGGTGGACTAACTTTAAAAAAAAAAAAAAAAAAAAAAAAAAAAAAAAAAAAAAAAAAAGGCACTAAAAACTTGGACACTAAAAATAAAAACTATTCTCAAACATTTAATTTTTTTGTAACTCATATTTACTTTTATTATTGTTTAATTTGCATTCATTTCATGTGTTTTATTTTCTTTCTTAGACTGCAGCATTCTTATTACTTTTTCTTGTATCTATAGCTGTATGTAAGTATGTTATCGAAAATTTATGTCATGCATAGACAGGGTTGCCGGATTTTAGCCAGGCCAAAAAAAGTCGGCCAGCTTTTTTTGGTTTTAACCACTTAAAAAAAGCCGGTTTTTATTTTTTAAAGTTGGTTTTCAGTTAATTCATTTTAAATTTGGATCAATTAATTTTTAATACATTTATAAATATTTTCTACTAAAAGAAGTTATGGATTTCTATTAAATTTTCTCAAATAAATAAGTCTTTATAACTTCTAGAAGGCAACTGTTAAAGCATTATGTCTGAAAAAAAAAAAAAAATAAATAAATATAAACATTGAAAAGAATGTAAGTTGGGCTCCAAACTGGTGTTTTGAAATTCTATATTACATAGCTCCACATATACTACACATTTTAAAAATTATATTTAATTATGACAAAATGAAAGAACATCAAAATGGAAATATTCTTTATGTGTCCATTATGGAGAGATTAAGTTATAATATGTTAAAAGAAAAATTTGAAAGGATGTAATATCTGAGGTGAGTGGTACATAAAACATAAGTGTATAAAAAATAGAGCATTTAAACAAGGAAAATAAAATTTAAATAAAATTTTGAAATGTTTGTTGCTAAGCATATTTATGCATATGCTATTCATAATGTTTTTAATAGTGAGAAATGGTGTTTTTATTAATACGACTGTATATAATTTTAAATGTTTACTAGAAATAAAATATGACTTGTATATTAATAGCTCTTAAAATTAATTAAGTAATAAAACATGTAACTATTGTCCTCTTTAATTTTATAAAGCAATAAAAATGAAAAAATTGGCAGTTGGTATGGCCCTTTTTAAATTTAGCTGACATATTTGCAATTCTGACTACAAATCACTAGCAAAACCATCTAAGTTTTATTCCAGTATTAATGTCCTCATTATTGAGAAATTGGGTTACTTATTAAACTCTAAATCAATTAAATGTCATTAAAACTAATTAAAAACACTTTAAAATGTGTAGTTTATAATTACAATGCTTAATTGTATAAAAGCCAATTATGACCAAAAAGGCCAATTTTGGCCAAAAAAAAGCCGGTTAAAACCAATAAAAGCCACCGGCCTGGCTTTTTTTAATTTTAGCCGGCTTTTTTGCAACCCTGTGCATAGAAGTATATTGTTTTGTTTATTAAACTTTTTTTGTAGATGCTGAACTAAGTGTCCCAGAAGAGGGCAGTATGTTGAGAATTCCTCCATGGCAATACTTGCTAAATCTGTCAGTCATTGCTGTGGCAACCCTCTTTTTATTGTTTTTCTAATTACCTTTTAAGGTAGATGTAAAATTTGATTTGAACCGTGACTGTCGGTAAAAATGGAACTTTCAAAATGAGAGTAATAATAGTTTAATACAGGGTTAGAAATTAGCGGTCGTTAGTCGCCAAATGCAACTAAATTATTGCATTTGACGACTAGACAATTATACCTAGTCGTCAAATTTGACGACTAGCTTTTTCCCACTTTAATTTTTGTTTAAAAAACGCTCTCATTCTTTAGCGCAAAGTTTTTTTTTTTTTTTTTTACATAGTCGTTTTGTCACGTCTGAAATAGCCTGTTTCTTTCTTTGTTATTCCTTCTTTTTCAAACACATGCTACTGTCCATTCTTTTATGGAAAACAGGTGTTCTTCACGTGCGTGCAGTGGGGGGTGGGGGGGGGGGGGGGGGGTTTCAATAGGATTTGTCAATCACCTCCTAGCTGACTTCTTTTTAACCAATAACTGATAAAACTGACCAGAGAGGCACCTGTCTCTAAAAAGCTTGCGCACTTAGTTCAAAAGCCTGGTTTAAAACTGCTATGCACCTGTCAATCACCTCTAAGCTAACTTGATTATAACCAATAACTAATAAAACTTACCTTAAAAACCACACCCTTAAAATTATTGCACTACTTGTTTGAAAGCATGGTTTAAAATTGATATTTGAGTTCAGTATAGCTTCTAGATGACACGAGTGTTTAAAAATGGCGAAACGCGATATAACTTCGTTTTTTTCCTTACCATTTCCAAATAAACGTTTAAAAATCGAAAATAAAGAACCGCTAGATTCTAACAATGAGAATTCTAAATTAATTCGCAAAGAAGTCAGCAATTCAACATTCCTAAAATGGAAAAAAGAGCACCCATGGCTCATTCAAGAAGAAAATTTGATGCTATGTACCCTATGTAAAGAATATGCTAAACCGGAAGAGACAAACTTTGTTAATGGATGTCCAGCATTGAGATATGAAACGGTAAGTAATTTCATTCTAAGAATAATTTGTTCTGTTATTATTTTTCTTTTATAAAATAATATTCACTGTCACTCATCTCTCCACTGAGTAAATTGCAAAATCGGGAACTATCAATTACTTGAACCTATTACTTAGCTTTATCGCCGATAATGCGAATTGAAATTAATTTCAAATTTCACTCACAATATTATCTACTTTGCATATTTTTTTTCCTAAGTTGATTATTCAGAAATACTATCAAAATGCGGCATTTTGAACCTAATTTCCGACATCGCAATTCGGGAAAGTCGAAAAGTGTCATCATGTGACACGAATCGCGATAAATAATTTATTTCCCAAAAACGAAAAACTCATCAGAACCACCTATCAGAAATAAATTGTTACTTTAAGCGATATGTTCGTAAATATTTAAAATAAAATGCCCTAAAAAAATTTTAAATATTTTAAAATAAATAAAAAAAATAATTAAATTTGAAAATAATTTCTAAAAGATGTATTTACCAAATATGGAAAACGTTATTCGATTACATTAGTTTCTTGGTAAGAAATCAACTCCCAATTTCATGCATTCTTAAACAAAAACTAATTTAATTTAGAAAGTAACTTTGGATCTTAGAACAGCCGTGCACAAGTAGCCTCATTATAATTTCTTTTTCCCTCTTTAAAGCGAGAGCAACTATTCAAATTCTATTCATATTCAACCTCACATATAAAAAGAACTCTGCAAATGTTTCAGCGGAAAAAAGAAATTATTGCGCTGCAAGCAAACAGAATAAGTATACAAAAGAAAAATAAATGAAAAGCCAGCTCTGCTTGTGCTTTTCCTTACTATTAAAAAAAAAAAAAAAAAAGATATCTTCGTTGTTAATGGAGGGATTTTCTTGAAATTTTCAGCAAGTTGCAAACATAGTAAATTACGCAGTGAAACAAATTTTTATTATAATGTAATAAGTGATTAGAAAATTAGAGCCTCTACAAAAATCACTCACTATAGAACAATTCTAAAGAAGAACCAATGCGGTTTGTTTTGTTTACTTAAACACCGTGAGGTTGGAAACGTTATCAAAATAAGATGATCTGCTTTGGATGGATAACATTTTGTTATGCAGAAAGAAACTGTGTGGAGATTTTTTTTTTTTTTTTTTTTTTTCGTATTCTATTTTAAAAACATCCGTTATCTGGTAAGCATGCAGGATAATTTGCAATAGCCATAATTATTAAGGATTGAATTAATGGAAACGGAATTTCGGTGTTCTTTCTCTTTTCGGCCGAAAACAAAAACATTGGAACTTTTTTTAAAGTAATCAGTAATCAATACATACATAATTATTAATTATATGTTTTTATTAAATTTATATAATTATTAATTATACATGCTTATTAAATATTTATAACTATTAATTATAAGTGTGGCCAAAATTGGCTCTGAGTGCCTTAGTCCCAAAATTTTTTATTTTGGGATATAAATAAAAAAATTATAATTCCATATAAAATAAAACGTAATTAATTTATCAACGAATACAGAAATATTTTCTAATTACAAGAATTTTATTTATACTTTTAAAATATTTTGATTTTAGGTATACATACAATGTAGGTTTATTTTTTATAATACTGTTTGTAAATGATTATATGTTATACTAGAACTTTCTCAAAGAATATTCAAAACAGTTCTGTAGTTTCTGAATTTGATCAATGACATTCTTTTAATAAAACTGTATGGACCAACATTAGATAATTTCAATCCACAAAAAGCCATTAATTTATGGTACTCTGATGTAACACTCGGTCGAGTTAGGAGGCCTGATTTTAAAAATTTAACGAGTTAGGAGGCCTGATTTTAATTCAAGATATTATTTTAATTTTTGCAATCTTTGTTTGTGATTTTTGTATTTTCAACTTTTGTATTCATATAAGCTATATAAAAATAATTAGTTAAACATTTTTCTAGCATCCATATGTTGTAGTTTAATCAAATTTTACTGTTTTATAGAAAACCAGTTTTTACTTTGTTTTAGTGATTAACAATGATAGTGTTTTTAATATATACCCCCTTACCCTTAACACATAAAAATAGGAACAATATTAATGTTAACACGGTTGTGAAAAGAAATGAGAAAATACGATACAACGTAAAATTGCAACCATGAAATGCAGTTTGGTGCCTAGAAAATAAATTGTAGGCGTCATTTGACGCCTTACTTAAAAATCCCAATTTCTAACCCTGGTTTAATATACTGTTATGTAAATAAATATGTATATACATTTTTTAAGAAGGAAGTTGGTTAATTCAAGCTGTAGTGTGTGTGCATTTATTGAAGTTATGAATTTGATACTTTAGAACTGACTAAAAATAAGTTCTTATTTTTCGATGAACTACAAAAATATTTAAAGTTTCGAACCTGCAATCTGAACCACGTAGTAGCAGATGTTATCATCTTTTTTTAACCCCTTAACTGCCTCAGATGTATATATACGGCTGTAGAAAATACAGGGTGCGCCATAAATTCGTGCAAACTTTAAAAATCCATAATTAAAGAAATAATGGTCGGAAAAACTTTTGGTTTGCGCGAGTATGATCAGACGGATTTTGGATTTTTTTCCCATGAATTATAAAAAATGATTCCAAGAATAACCAATAGAGGGCGCTCACATGCCATATTGAGACGTTTTATGCAAATCAGACAAACACAAACAGACATTGAAAGAAATCACAATAACATGACACTGTGCATTAACTTTTATGGTACTAAAAGATGCTCAACATGACCACCACCACAAGGTATTAGGCAAGTGAGGCGTGTCAATACGCCTGTAACAGCTGAGTGTAGCATGTCGGCATCGATGCCACCGACGGTCAGTCGAATGGCATCTTTCAGTTCCGCCAAAGTGGCTGGGGAGCACCGATAAACACGAGACTTTAAGTATCCCCACAACCAAAAATCTGCTGGGGTCAAGTCTGGAGATCATGGGGGCCATTCAAACTTACAACCTCGACTTATCACTCGGTCTTCAGTGAAAGTGTCTAACAGGAACGCCTTGACTTCACGTGCAAAGTGGGGCGGGGCACCATCCTGCATGAAGGTGACGGAAGGTAACGCATGTCTTTCCTGCAATGCAGGCACAACTTGGTTACGCAAAAGCGTAAGATACCGTTCTGCAGTGACTGTACACGTTTTCCAGCCGGATTCAGGACAAGACTCTTCAAAAAAGAAAGGACCCAGAATGATAGCCGCGGTGAAACCACATCAAACAGTCACACGAGGAGAATGCATTGGCTTGGTCTGATACTCCCGAGGGTTTGACATCGCCCAGATACGACTGTTTTGCGTATTGACGTCGCCATGGAGTGAAAAATGTGCTTCATCCGTCCACATGACATTCAGCAACCATTGTGGGTCACGATCCATTTGTGCCAGTGCCCATGTAGCAAACTTTAGTCTTTTATCTGTATCTGCCAGTAATAACTGGTGAAGTGTCTGTATCTTGTACGGATACAGATCCAAGATTCCGTGCAGAATACGTCGAATCGACGATTCCGGAGTTCCCGTTATTCTACCAGCTTCACGAGCACTGCTACTTCCCGTTGATGTCTCGGCTGCCATTTCTTCCATGGCACTTTTTACAGCATGGACGCGATCCGTGTTCAAGGATGGTCTGCCACTACGTGGACGATCCTCAAAACGTCGTACTAAATTGAGTATTCCATTCAACGAAATAGGGCTTTTTTGCGCCTTTAGTCCTTTCTCCGTGCGAAACTTCCTCAATGCAATAGTAGTGGATTCCCCATTCTTGTAGAACAGTTTGACCAGCAGCGCTCGATCTGGTAACGATAGCATGCTGCCGAGATCGAATGACGAATCCATTTCCATCCAGGTGTTTTATTGCTAGCCTGATTTGCATAAAACGTCTCAATATGGCATGTGAGCGCCCTCTATTGGTTATTCTTGGAATCATTTTTTATTATTCATGGAAAAAAAATCCAAAATCCGTCTGATCATACTCGCACAAACCAAAAATTTTTCCGACCATTATTTCTTTAATTATGGATTTTTAAAGTTTGCACGAATTTATGGCGCACCCTGTACATGCATCTATTAAAGTGGTGGCGAATTCCTATTATAGTGAGGCAATTTTAACCACCTGGGTAATTATATATATATATATCAGTATAACATGTGCATTTTCTTACTGTTATTTCAGAAAACTAATATACACCTTCTTTAATTGCAGAAATATGCAATTTAAGTAAGGCACTGGAGATTGCGTAAGATTTCGTCGGCAGTTAAGGAGTTAATTCTAATTTGCTATGTATTTTTTGCAAAAGTAGAATGAGAAAATGAGTGATTGGCTACTTATTACTATTTATTTTTTTTTTTTTTTACTTTATACTTATTTTTATTAGAAGAATGAATAATTTGATTATGCAAAGAAAATTATGACATTGTGAATTATAATAGATTAAATTAAATGTTTTAAATGAAATGATTTTTATGCCAAATAAAAACTTCTTACAAACTTACTGAACCTAATTTTTTACAAGTATACAAATTAAGCTTATAAACAATTGTAAGGCTTTTTTTGTTTGTTTGTTTATTCATTATGCAAAATACCCATAAAAACTTTTCAAATTATGTTCATCTTAGATTTTAAATCAATTTAAAAATTTAGAAATTTTATTATTTTAATCAAAGATTTAATTTTTTTAATTAAAATCAGGATTTAAATCACCTGATTAAAATCGTTAACACTGATAACTAATATTTCAATCCTTTCCATCCCTTAGCAGTCATAGAATAAGCTGATAGGCGAATATATTTAACATTGAATGTATTGCAGTGAAAGTGATATAATTTTTTTTCTTTTTATTGAAGTTTCAAAGTATTAAAAGTATCTGAAATCTTTTACTGATGATCATGCCTCCGTCTTCTGACACTCTGTTTCCTACTTTATCTATATAGTCTGGTTTCCCAGCCCATGCAGTACCAAACTTGTATAGTGCAACATTAGGATTAACTTATAAATAAAATGTTTAATAAGAGAAGAATGTTTCATTTATTTTTAGAATTATTAAATACAGGTTATATTCATAATTCAATAACATCATTAAAGAGTTGGAAGATGTAAGAAGTTTAATAAAACATCTTATAAAGAAACAAAATGGAAGGCACTCATCCTAATCCCATGATAATTGGAATCAATAACAATAGTAGAAAAGTGCATAAATTCAAAATTTACAGAAAATTAAATTCTTATTGATTATGTGCTATAAATCAAATTTTTCATGATATCAAAACGATTACCATCTGGTTGTAAAGTTAATATTTCTCCTTTGTTAGTCTTAACTCTAAGAAATCCATAATCATCTAGCCCTGTTACAACACCCTGTTCATTTAAATTTTTCAGAGTAACAACTTGATCACCGTGCATCCAGTAAGAATAATAAAAACTAAAAAACTTCCCTGGCCCATGTTCAACAAAATCTTTCACAAAATATTCCATTTGAGTTACAGTACGTGCTACAACTTCTTCTATACATAAATGAGGCAGTGATGAAGAATTTTCTGTATTATATTTATCAATAATATCATTTAAACACGTAGTAGGATAGCTATTTTCTACATTAATACCCCATCCAACATAAACATGAGCTACATCTTTCTGTACCATTGATGTTGCAATTAATCCTCCTAATTTAATTCCATTATAATAGATATCATTTGGCCATTTGATTTGTAATTTCAAATCTTTATATGCTGTCTGGCTTCTGATGCTGTGAACAACAGCTAAAGATGAAATATGTTGTAATAAACTCATTCTTTTACCTAACTGTGAAGACAGATGTACATTAAAGTGAAGTGTAAACATTGCACAGCCTTCAGGACTAATCCATTTATTACTTCTCCGACCTTTTCCTCCAATTTGGCAGCCAGCAATTATAACAATACCTTCATATTCTAAAAATTGTTCGGCAACATCCATTGTAGATGTAATTACTGGGAAATAGACTAAGTGATGACCATAAACTTTTGAATATAACTTAGAATAATACATGTCTATATTAAATGTAGGTGGGTGAAGTGAATGTTTATAAAAATAGACTGGCAATTTTATAAGTTCATCAAGATAATTTACTTTGCATTCATAAAAAAGACGTATTTCTGAAGGGTTGAAATGTTCTTTTTTACTTAAAAGCTTCATATTTTCAAATTCATTTTTATTGATATAATTTCCAGGTGTTAATTGAGGCATCATATTATCACTTTTAATTTCTAAACCAAGTTTTGTAGAAAGTATGCATTTCAATATTGAAATGCGATCATCACTCTTGTAATTAGGCGGTAAGGTAGAAAATAAGAAATCTCGATCCAAGTAAATTTCTGAGCATAGTAAAATATTTTTATTCGAGATCACTTTATGTATAAGAGGTTTTTGAGAAGTATCATGGCATAAAACAGTGCCACAGGTATCATATGAATACTTTCCACGGTACAAAATCACATCGCCAACATCTTTAAAGTTGAATGAAGTTAAAGTTTCATTATCTGATACTTGAAAACATTTATTTCCAAAAAAGGAACCATTAAATTTTGAACAAATGAGTAAAATATTGCCAAAGTTTTTTAAATATGTTTCAAAAACCTTAGCAGTATTGTTTTTAATTATATCACTGGAGACTATCAATAATAATGAATTTTCCATCCATGGTTGTTCGTTCATTTCAGATTCCAACAATTGATAAATTGTATATCTATCATTTTGCAAGCACTTTTGTAGATTATTGTAAATTTCTTTAAATAACTTTGGACAACTATCGCCAGTATATACTAATATATTTGGTGGTTTGGCGTTCATATTTTTAAAAGTAGGACTGTAAGAGGGGATTTTTACATTCAAAATTATTGATAATCGATGGATAAAAGAATACTGAAAACAAGTTGTTTTTAAAAAATACTTAATAATCATGAAAATGTTTCAGTGGGATTTTTAACAACTAATGCTATGCAAAGAATATTTAGCGTATTTTATTTATTTATTCATTTGTTTGTTTACACATACATCTGACTTGTGTGCTTGACATCTAGGTCCGGTCATCGTCAAGACGGGTTGCACATGAAATCGCCCAAAATATAAGGCGAATGGTGCTCTCCATTTGATTTTTTTGGCTGTCAAGTCTGTGTTTGCCGAGGGGTCGCTCAATGAGAGAAATCGTGTACGAGATTACGGAATCAACTTGATTACAACTGATTACTTTGAAGACATGTGATTATACCTGATTACAGCTGTTTACGCTTGATTACAGTTGATTACACTTGGAAATACGTGTTTACACTTGATTACATGTGATTAAACTGCTAAAAGTTATGATTTAACAGTTTGATTCGATTTTACTGCCTTGCAAACATGTGTTTTTTTTTACATGTTAACTTTTTAGAGTTGTCCAAAATAAGAAAATAGTATCAAGCAGGACGGTGATTTGTCTATCACCGTTCTGTCGACAGTGGCGTAGCCAAGGGGCGGGATTCGGAATCTCCTACACAAACGATGGATCCGTACACTAAATGATAGATTTAAAAAGCAGTAAGAACTGCTAAAACGGAATCACAGAAATGCCGAAATTTTTCATTTTAGCAGGTTTTTGTCTTACCAGGTATAATTTTAAAGTGCTTCTTTCGCCAGAACCATTATTTTTTTCGTTTAATACAGGATTCCATTATAGACAAGTTATGTTTTCACATGTATCCTCTAAAATTTATCCACTCTATAATAACCCCTTGAGAGCATAAATGTACTATAGTTAAACCTACGACATTAGAACATGTCTGTAACGGAAGCGTGCCATAAATAAAAGAAATTTAAATTTTGACGAATAAACTAACACTGTACGTTTATACCTGCTAATTTGAAAATCTGTATAAAATGGAACTTTTATCCCGACCTTTGCGATTCCTTCTTTCTAACAGTAAAGCTTGTGAAAATGAAAAACAGAAACATTTCAGGATACCGATGATCAAAGGATAATCGTAGAAATACATAGAAATGGCTAAAGCGGAAACCTGCTTAAAACGGAATTGTTCCTATCTTTATTAATTCTGTTTTCAGAGATTTTATTGTAACTAGATAAAGTGTAAAACTTCATCAACGGAGAATTTGATGGGACCAATTTTGCTAAAACGTACAGTTAAAAACAGGGCCGAAACTAAGGGAGGGGGGGGGGGGGTGCAGAGGAAGCATGTGCCCCGGGAGCCAGAAAGAAAGGCGAAGGGGGGGGGGGAACCAAATGAAGATTTTGTTTGTCGTTTCATACAAAAATGTATATATATATATGAAAAACAAAAAAACTCGCAAGCTAAAGTTAAACCTATGGAAGCGTTCTTTTTAAATTTGTGAAAGTAAAAGTAACAAAAAATCTGCAACCAAAATCGAAAAATTAAACACTAACCCGGTTAGAATTCAATCTCATCTATTCATAGAAGAAAAAAAATAATTTGAAACTATTAATATGCGAGTGAGAAACTTTAAAAAGAACGCTCCCATAGGTTTAACATTAGCGATCCAGTTTTTTCGCGTGACTCCTAACGCTCAAGCTAATGTTAATCCTATGGGAGTGTTGTTTACATATTACCAGCTTCTTCGCGTGACTGGTGTAGAGCCTACACAGCCACACAGAGAAACTCGGACGGTAATGTTAAACATATGGGAGCGTTCTTTTTAAAATTTCTAACTTGCATATTAATAGTTTCAAATGGTTTTTTTTTCTTGCTTAGAATAGCTGAGATTGAATTCTAACCGAGTTAGTGTTTACTTTTTCGATTCTGGTTGCAGTTTTTTTTTTTTTATAAAGTTACTTTTACAAATTTGAAAAGAATGCTCCCACAGGTTTCACTTCAGCTTGCAAGTTTCTTTGTATTTCCTGTATATATATACATTTTTGTTTGAAACAACATACTGAATTTTCATTTTGCGCCACCCCCCTTCGCCTTTCATTATGGCACTAGTTTCGGTACTGTTTTAGCGGGTGTGTGTGTGTGTGGAGGGGGGGGGGGGCGCATAGAAAGAGAAAGAAAAATTAATTGAAAATTATTAGTGATATTCTTTTTCATGAAAAGTGTTAGGGTAGGAAAAATGATATCAATAACTATATGAAAATGCAAAAGAAAATTACTTAGCAAAATTCATTTTCAAGTAAACACTTTTTAGAATTATGAATATTGTCAATAGCATGTTTAAAATATTGCTCAAAATTTATTACAAGATTCGCCCGAAATATTTAAAGAAAAATACTTTCAGTTTCACAAATTTGAAAAGAACACTCCCATAGGTTTAACATTAGCTTGCGAGTTTCTTTGTATTTCATATATATATATATATATTTGTATGAAATGACAAACAAAATTTTCACTTGGCGCCCCCCTTCGCTTTTCGTCCTGGCGCCCAGGGCACATGCCCTCTCTGCACCCCTCCCCCCGCCTAGTTTCGACCCTGATTTCAAAAGAATACGTTAACATAAGTTTGTTATCGCTATTAGTATTTTTACAAAACATATTGCCTTCCCTACACATCCTGAGAACACCCAGGTCCAGTTCCGGCACGGTTCTGGAAAAAAAATCAGGAAATGGGTCAGAAAGTTTCGCATTATTGAGCGGTGAATTAGAGAACCACCTTAAGCTATATTTCCAAAGATTCCGTTAACAGAAGTTTATTATCGCTATTAATATTTTTACAAAACATATTACCTGTCCTACACATCCTGAGAACAATCCGGTCCATCCAGTTCTGGCACGATTCTTAAAAAATAGTCAGAAAATGGTCAGAAAGTTTCGCATTATTGAGCAGTGAATTTGAGAACAACCTTAAGGTATATTTCCAAAGATTCCGTTAATATGAGTTTATTATCGCTATTAATATTTTTGCAAAACATATTGCCTGTCCTACACATAGGGCCGAAACTAGAAGGGGAGGGCAGAGGGGTATGCACCCCGGGCGCCAAAACGAAGGGACGCCAAATGAAGGATTATACCTTTGGAATGGATCATTTTCTTCTGATGGACTGGTGGCTTCTATTATTATGAAACAGCCATTATAAATGAAGTGTTAGGTGAAAATGAAAGAACAGTCGTAAAAAGTTAGAACTCTGATTTTCTGGTCAGAATAGGGGGGAAAATGGCCATTTTTTTTACGACTGCTCTTTCATCTTCACGTAACACTTCATTTATAATGGCTGTTTCATAATAATGGAAGCTATCAGTCCATCAGAAGAAAATAACTCGGTTAAGCGGGACTCGGATAATCGGGGCTCTACTGTATATTTCATTTTAAAAATTGTCTTTAGAATATTTTTGTTGGTGTTCAGAGGGGGTCATGACCCCCGTGACCTCCCCCATGGATCCGTCATTGGAGATTACGTAGTTCAGTATTACATATTTTATGATTTATATATTTTAAATTTTAAAATAAGTAGGCTATTAGAAAATTAAAAAAAATTCTCTTTGTAAATATACTTTACGGAAGAAGGGGGGGGGGGTGCCAAAATCCATGTTTTCCCTGGGTACAAAAAAGGGTAGTTTCAGCCCTTCCTACACATCATGAGAACAATCAGGTCCAGTTCCGGCACGGCTCGGCTGTATACAAAAAAATGCAAGCCTGATCTCGGTCCGGCACGTGTCTGCTGAAAAAATTAAGCCCTGACTCAGATACCGTGAAGCTGCCCGATGCCAATCTCTATGCTGGACATGTTTGAAGTTATAAGGGGAGGGGTGGCTTTGAGACCTATAGCGGCATGGCTGTGTTCTCGAATGATCCACCAAAACTAATAATAAATCCAAACATGTTACATTTCTTTATTGATGTTGTCAAATTAGCATCGGCTCGTGACGCACATTTATACTTATTCTCGCAAAAGTCACATTCATTGACAATGGCTTATATTTTATCGGCTTCGTTTAAATTTTTATATCGGGCCGGTAGGCCCGCTAAATTTTTTTTATCGGCCCGGACCGGCAGGCCCAATGATTTTTTTTGCCTGCCCGTTGAAAAAACTGTCCTAATTCTGCCGGCCCGGCCGTTTTGAAAGTGCACCCACATTTCGCCGTCCCGGGCCCGTGCAGACCTCTAGGCTGAGGCACTATATGTTTCCATCTTCATTCTCTTTTGCGACATATTTTTCTGATTCTTTCTAAGCTTTAGACCACGAAAGCCGAGACAAAAGCGCAGAGAAAAAAGTTTTCACCCGCATCGAGAATTTATATTTCTTTCTCCTCGGATTGCAGAAACAAGCAAATAGAAACTACGCTGTTAAAAAAAAAAAAAAAAAAAAAAAAAAAAAAAAAAAAAAAAAAAGAGAGAGAGAGAGAGAGAAACTCCCAGAAAGAAGGTAGCATTTTAACTAAGAGGTCTGCACGGGCCCACATTTCCAGGCCCGGCCCGATACAAAAATCAAATGTTCGGCCCGGGCCCGTCACGGCCCGTAGAAAAAATAATATTGGCCCGGCCCACCCGAAAAAAAAATTAAAAGTTCGGCACGGGCCCGGCCCCAGTGGATTTCTACAAAACATTGATTTTTACGTCGAATTGGTTAAAAATTTGTCTCGTACGAGGATTTCTGACCAAAAATATTTATCTTTTTATTTTCATGTCATCTTCATTCATCCTTTTTTCATATAATCTTCATTTTTATAGAAGTGCCGCAGGCTGCGATATTTATTTTTTTAATGAATCTCTATTTCTTGTATGTAAACGTTTCAGTTATCATTAATATTGTTAATCCATATTCCATGTATAGAAGTGTTAAAAATCCGAAAAATGCTATACAGTAAAATCTTCTAAGACGGAATTGCATAGAAAAGAAAAAAAAATGCATTATAAACAAGTTCCCTTCTTAGCAAGTGTAAATGTACTATATATTCTTTTCTTACTTATTAGTATATTAATTTTGCATGAATCAACACGTTTTTCAGTTTAAAACAGGGTTCCATCATAGGCAGGTTCCTTTTCGCACATTTTACTATATTTTAATTTAGCTATATTTTAATATGCGTAGAAGTCTACTATTCTTTAAAAATAATAAATTTTAATGTTTAAGTGTAGAATAATGGCGATTCAAAAATGTATACATTTTTTCCAAAAATTTTTGCGCCAGGCCTTATTTAATTGACCTTTAAATGGACGAGGCCACGCTGAGACAATGATTTTCATACGGGCTGGCTCAAAACTAGGACTGAAAATTTCGGGCCGTAAAGACTAGGAATTAAACCAGGCGCGGCTCTGTACAGAAAAATTAAGTTAGGCCCGGCCCGAGCCTTCAGAAAAAAGTATGTCCCGGGCCCGGCCCGGCCCGAACAGAGTGGAGAGCAGACCCGGCTCGGCCCAAGTGCCGTGAATGAAAATCGGCCCGTGCAGATCTCTAATTTTAACGTCTTCAGTTTCGAAGATAAAATGATAATACAAATGCTTATTCATTGGTTTTTTCCAAAGAGAATGACATCGTAAATGTCAGAAAAAATATCTTTTCTGAAATGGATCCTTTAGGTGCTTAGTAATTTAGGTTAAAAAAATGGATCTGATACTACAAATCCCCTTAAAAACATCAATTTAATAATCATTAACATAAATTAACACCATCACAAATTTAAAAGCTTTAAGCAAGTAAATAATCTACAAATCCTCAAAAATTTTTATTGAAAAAGATTTAAGTTAAATACTTATGAAAATTTCTCACTTTCTTGGTCATACTGTCTTGTGGGCATTTTTAGGAATTTTGCAAACTTATATGAAAATAGCATTTATTTTATGTGAGAATCAGCTTAGAAGTTGCCAGTTATTCGTTTGCTTTGAACGCAAAAAACATTCAGCTATTAAGAAGTGATGTGAAAATGTACAAAAATCGGACATTATAATTTTTATAAGGAAAATAACAGAGGTCCCCGTATGGGGACTCAGACCGAAGAGGTTATAGTGATATTTTAAATGCAACTTTTTGACCTACCGTTACAAAAACAAATTGCAGTAAATATTGTAATTCTCAAAAGGTTTTATTTTGCCATAATATTTTTCAACTGATGTTTTTAGTTTTATGAATTTAACCAACTTGATGAACTAATTAAACTGATTCTGCTTTTATTTGTTTTCTCCTAATTTTTTCTTTATTCTTGTTCCTTTTTTTCAGATTTCGTTTTTAAAATACAATTCTGCTTATGTGTATGTGCGAACGGAGGGATGACCCGGCACCCAGGGCACCCCCACCCCGGCTACGTGCATGCTCGTAATTTAGTTTGTATTTTGGAGCTTATATATACCATTACCCTGAAGATAATTTGCTTACATATTTTTTTGTATCAAACGACAAAAAAAAATTTCCATTTGACGCCCTCTTCGCCTTTTGTTCTGGGGCCTGGGGCAAATGCCCCCTCTGCCTTACCCTAGGAAACTACTATCCCGAAACATCTACCCGGAAAAAGTAAAAAAATTGCCCCCCCCCCCGGGTGACAATTAAAATTCCCTCGGAATTCCCTCCCTCACTTCTTTAATTTTTTTATACGTTTTAAATAATATATATCAGATTTAAAAATTTGCTTGCGTTCACCCTCACCTTCCTCGTATTTTAAACACACTCAGTCGATATTAACTTGTAACATATTAGAATGTAATCTAAGTTATATTTAAGAAATATATAATTAGAATTGACCTACAATCCATTACACGTTAACTGGATTATTCAATTAAAAACGTAATCGAAATCATCGCGTAATCGATTACAAATTAATTTAATTAAAATTTAAAAGGTTAAATAAGAATTGATTTGTAATCCATTACACGATTATCGGATTATACAATTCAAAAGCTTAATTGAAATTACTTTTCAGTGCGCTGCATGTTTATCAATTGCATTGTGAGGTGATTATAATGTATTTTAATCTATATAGTTTCATTACTTTTCCATCAGATTCTGACCAACACTGGTCATATCCATTAAAAATTGTTCATATTTTATCGGTTTCGTTTAAATTTTTAAATCGGGGTGGACAGCCCGCTGATTTTCTTTTTTCTTTTTTTTTTTTTTTTTTTTTAGCCCAGCCTGCCCGTTAAAAATATGTCCTCATTCTGCCGGGCCGGCCCGTTTGAAAGTTTCCCTTACGCTGGCAGAGCTTTCCATTACGCTGGCAGAGCCCGATTATACAGGGCCGAAACTAGCCTTTTTTGCGCCCGGGGCAAAAATGAATTTTGGCGCCCCCCCCTCCCCTTTCTTCCTCAAAGTATATTTACAAAGAGAATTTTACTAATTTTCTAATGGCCGACTTATTTTAAAATTTAAAATATGCAACCATAAAATATGTAATACTGAACTACGTAAATTGAGTGTGACGTTTTTTGCAATTATAGTTCGTTCACATAAAATAATTCGCATGTATTACCGGCTATTTACAGTGTTTGCTTATACAGTAGCGTTCCGATTATCCGAGTCCCGCTTAACCGAGTTTCCGCTTTCACCGAGTTATTTTCTTCTGATGGACTGATGTCTTCTATTATTATGAAACCGCCATTATAAATGAAGTGTTAGGTGAAGATGAAAGAGCAGTCGTAAAAAGTTAGAACTCTGATTTTCTGGTCAGAATGGGAAGAAAAAAAATGGCCATAATTTTTTTTGGAAAAAAAAATTATGGCCATTTATTTTTTCTTCCCATTTTGACCAGAAAATCAGAGTTCTAACTTTTTAAGACTGCTCTTTCATCTTCACCTAACACTTCATTTATAATGGCGGTTTCATAATAATAGAAGACATCAGTCCATCAGAAGAAAATGATCTATTCCAAAGGTATAATCCTTCATTTAGCGCCCCTTCGTTCTGGCGCCCGGGGCACATGCCCCCCCCCCTTAGTTTCGGCCCTAGCGATTAAGATTGTTTGGGACCCAAGGCCCAGCACCTTTTCGGGGCCCCGTCGCACCAAAATAGTTGCTATATTTTTTTTTGGGGGGGGGGGTATTATTAGATATACGATACGGTTGCAAAGTTAACCAAAATATATTTTGGTTTTTGAGAAAATAATTGCGGAAACTTGATTTTTAAGAATTATTTTTCTAAATCATTTTATTCAATTTGGGGCCCTTAACAGCAGCGGGCCCAAGCCCACGGCCTAGTTGGCCTGTGCGGTAATCAGGCCCTGTACGCTGGGCAGGGTACGGGCCAGATCCGGGCCCATGCCGCCCGCTAAACGCTCTTTGAATAAAAGCAAACACAAACTCTTAATCCCCCCTCTCCCCTCAGACTGCTTTCTTATCTGGCTTATCTCTCTTTCCCGAGCTCGTTCTTCATCTGCGAGCTTGCCTTTCTGTCATTTCTGCTTCTGCCTTCCCCAACTTCTGTCTAGAGTCTAGACAGAAGACAGAATGTTGAAAAAATAGATTTTTCTCGAGAATTTTAATTTGAGATTATACTTGATTATACTATGATTATATCGATTACAATTGATTACATGTGATTACATCAAGATTTCTTTGATTACCACTGATTACATGTGATGACATGATTACGCATGATTACAGTATGATTTCACTGATTACAGGGTCGGTTGTACGAGATTACACCCCATTGAGAGACCCCTCGGTGTTTGCGCGATATTTGTGTGCGGTTGACTGATTGCTGATCAAGCTGAAGTGGATAAAATAGGTCACGTGACTCTTTCCGGAATATTTTGAATTTTATCTGAGTGAACATAGGCATGTATTTCTGTTACAAAAACCATGTTTTGGAAAGATAAAGAAATATAGTCGTTGGTTTTACCTGTTTTAAATCATAAAAATAATGAAATAATTGAATTATTTGAAAATTTCCTTTCTTCGATAAGACCTACTCCATGACAAAAACTTCTGAGCGCGCGCGCGGACTGAGCTGCACTTCTGAACAGGCCCTGTATAAAAAATTTCTCTTACCAACCACCCAATCAACTTACCAAACCATAATAAACAACTATAAGTGTTGTTATTATTTTTTATTTTGAGAGCAGTCTATAGATTCTGTGTGATTGAAAATGCTGTGCTATTTCTGTTTCTGCATTGTTTAAAAAATTATAATTATCTGTGCCTAATATAAGTAGAGACTCAAACATAATGTGGTAAAAAAGGAGAACAAAAATTATCACGCATATAGCATCATGTATGTTCTTACTCTTTTTACATAGTTACAATTTTTTATATTCTGTGTCACAAAATGACCTCAAATTTTAATTGCATATTTTCTGCCACGTAGATTTGTCACCGTTTTTAAAAAATTAAGCAATAGAACCTAATTCAGACGAAGCGCGATTAAATAAATAAAGATGTCCCGGTTTGTGAACACAATATACATTTACTATTAAAAAATAATAATAAAAATGGACAGTGACACAAACTGCACATTTTCTACATTTGGATGTGATAAGTCATCATCAGTATATTATTTCGTGATAATGCACGCTTTTTTTTCTAAAGTGGCACAACTCAAAAAGTGAAGTTTTTCAGAAAAGGCGAAAAGTGTTTTCAGGCATGAAAATAAATTGGGAACAGATGTTATATATTCCCGCAGCCGTCATCTTGAATTTCTTCTTGGCGTGAAAACCCCTTTTGCGCCAAGTAATAAATGTCGCCAAGCAGCGATTTATGTCCATGTCAAGCTTCACGGGGTTGCCAGAACACGTCACTATTCGGGGTTGTCTTATCGATAAACACCAACAAGAAATCCAAGATGGCGGCCGCGGGAATATATAACATCTAAGCCATAAATTGTTTTTCAATTGAAATAGATTTGGAAATAAGTCTGAATATTTATGCAGAATGTCAGATGTAACTTACTTCAATATGAACATTACAGTATACATTATATATACTATAGTGTCAGGGTTGGCAAGTTTTTGACGCATGACGGTTTTTACCGGATTTTACCATGGTTTTTACCGTCACGTCAAAAACCCATGTTTTAGTAGTAGTTTGTTTTTACATTATTTTTTTCATTCTATCTTTAGTATTAAGTTGTTTCACATGAAATATTCAATATCGAAAAGGCTCTAAAGTGTATTTATCCATCCGAGAAAAACAAAAAAGTATTGCATTAGAGTAATACATATACATCTCTGTTAGAAGATCTCTACAATAATTTTAAGCTATTTGGCATATTCTACAAAAATTATATTTTTAGAAGAAATCCTATAACCCATAAGTATAAGATTAAAAAATATGTATAATTTCGGCAGAATGTAGTACACTGTTTAATGTGAAAACTCAATTTTTAGCTATATATTTGTTAAGTAGTTTAATTTAGTCTAATTATTTCCTTAAACTAAATAAATAAATATTATTTTTAAGCAGAAATGTAAATCCCTGAAGATCCATTAATTAAAAAGTTAACTGCATTAAAAAAAAAAATAAAGCATTTAAGAATCTCTAAATTTAATAATAATTTTAAAGGTAAAAGATTTTTACTCATCCAGTCATATCCTATGTAATAAAAATATGCAATGTGTCATTTCTTTCAATTCACTTTAAATAATGCCTAAATAATTTTAAGTAAAATGTATACAGGACATAAATAGTTTGTCTTTATGGTAGCTTTAATAAATTTCAATTTAATCCCCTTCACGGCGAGCATATTTTACAGAATTTTTAATCTTTTATCACTGGTATTTTACAACAGAAATTTTTAACTAGATGAATCAAGAAAATGCCTTGATTAAATAAGGCAAAACTTATAATAGAAAATAACTGGTAGGAATAATCACAAGCGTATATGTGACACTAGTCCCCAAGGGGTTAAAAATATTTCATGACTATTCAGGTATAAATTTATATCTAAAAATATATAAGTTGAAATGGTCTGTTTATAAGTTTCATATATATTTGCACTAAAGTTAACAAAATATATATATAAACTATAGTGTGTAGTATATATATATAAATTCTATTTTGTTTTTTCTTTATTGTTTTGTTGTGTTAAATTTTAAGTCTAAAAGCTTTCATCTGAAAAATCAGGTCCTACAGGTTTGTATAAAAATGTTATTAATTTAAAATTTTAAGATTCTGCTTATAGAAGTGAAAATGACCATAATTGTATTTATGAAATACATAAGACTTGCATTTGAAAATATTATATCTAAGAATATTCAAATTTATTCAATGACCACGGTCCATGCTTGACATCTATTGTCATACCATATAACAATATTTTTGCATCTCTAAAATAATTTTAATGTATTTTATTAAAAATGTATATTGAATGTTATTTAATAATTATAATAACCTTTTATTATCATTTAATATTAATGTTCATTGCAGTTATTAGAATCTATATTAGTGGTGATTATGACAAATATTGTTCTTTCCTTTTACTCTAGTATTTTTAAATTTTTCCCATTTAGGAAATGCTCTTCTTTTAAATAAATTTAACAAAGTAATTGTGAATAATAATAACAAGAACTATAAGGAAAAATCAATTTAGAAATGTATTGTATGCTACACTTACACTATAAATTGAAGGAAAATCGAAAATGTTAGGTTTTTGACGGAATAAACTGGTAAAAACACGGTTTTTACCACTGTCATGTCAAAAACCCAACCCTGTATAGGGTAGATGCTCCAGTTTTGGCATTACTGAGTCAGTTTGTCCAATATTTAGGCTGTGAATTGATGCTAACAAATAATATGCATTCTTACACCTTAAGCAAACACTCTTTTATCATTTACAATCTCATTTGTTTATTTTTTGATAAAATGTGACTTGCAAAAAAAAATAAATATGTGAAACTGTAGTGTGTGTTCACATGTATCAAGATTTTTGCTTAGCTGACAAGTTTTCATAATCTTTCAATATTAGGCACATATCGGGTTCTATTTGTTCTTAAACAGATTACTATTAGTTTTTATGAGGTAAACTTTCTCTCTAATGCAATTTCACATATAAATTTTTTAAAAGTTTAATGGGAGGTGGCCAAAACTGGTGCTTTAAATTTGCTATATGTACCAGTTATGGCCATGGAAGTGGCCAAAAAGGGTACATGTTCCACTTTTGGCCACATGATTCATTACAAATTTTAGCCATTAAATAAATTTAAGAACATCTGGATGAAACAAAATCAATTGAGTTTTGTTTTATATAGTAATGGCTTCATTAATTAAAAAAAAAAAGCAAGGCTAATGGTAGTTCTATCAAATAGATTTTGTTTTCTCTGTCCAGTAGATAATTCACTTCAGAAAGAAGGACACAGTGCTAGTCACTAAGAATCAGGGTCAGATGATATAGACGAACACGCGAACGCCGTTCGCAGAAAATTTTCAGAGTTTGCAAACAGTTCTGATGGGTTTTTTTTAAAGACCCCAGGCGATGCCCGTTGCAGACTTGTGAGAAGGTCTGCAGATAAAAAAAGCTATCTAGAAATTATTTGCCATGTACCATGGAGGAAGCGCCGTGGCATATATATTTTTAAAACTTAAAAATATTGGAAGTGCGGGGCTTATGCCGGAACGGCAGGTACAAAGCTCTTTTTTTTTTCCTTTTTGCCAGGGCCGGTAGCAGAAATGGTGCAGCACCGAAGCAGGTGCTGCAGATTATTTTAGGCTTTGCAGATTAATTTAACAGATTAAAAATAAATTTTGTGTTGAAAAGTAAATGTTAAATGTTGATCTGTTTTAAATAAAGTTTATTTGGTTGGAAATTTTAGCGAATGTTTAGCATTTCTCTGCGATTTTCAGTGACTTTTTTACATTCGAAAGGGGAATTTGGTTTTAATATCTTAGTAAACATTATCCTCTTTTCAATGAAGTCTAATTCAGAAAACTGGAAGGGGGGGTGAGAGCATGTAACGTAATGTGAGGGATTGTAAAGAAAACTTTTTCACTTTTGCTGTTAGCGGTGATATAGGACTTAGGAGGGGCGTGGCGTTTTTCTGCAGAAAATTTTTAAGAAATTATTTGAGTTTGCAGACAGTTTTACATTTTATCTAAGTCTGCTAAGAATGATATTGCTAAAGAAAATATAGTATTGTGCTTAGTATTGATAAAACTAAAGGGGAGGTGATATGTAATAGGTATATGATAAATAAACTAAAATATAAATTTCGAAAGATTTTACAACTTTTAATTAAAAAAGTTCCATAAAATTACACCATGATTTCTTGTATTTTTCCTAAAGAATTGAAGAAGTTCTATAATTTTTTAAAGATTTCGGGCACACAGGTTTAGAAATACTAAATATTGCAAAAATCTTTACTAGAGATATCTACATACAAGTAAGAAAGTATTTCACATTTATTTAAAAAGAACAGGATTCATTTTACCAAGTTTAAAAAAGACAGAATTCTGTGCTCTTAAAAAATGGCTTAGCGAGAATATAAAAATGGAACAACTTTAAGATTCTGTCCAGAAAATTTGGAAATCCTGAAAATAACTTGCAAAGAAGCAGAATACATAAATAAGGCACAAGCTAATATAAATCAGAAAATGATTTCAAGACATAGGATAGATGTGCCAGTAATGGACACCCCTTGATGTTTTTGGTTAATAAAAAAATAACTAATAAATATTTACCTTTAATTATTATTTTTTTTTTTTATAATACCCCCTTGCATGTTTTATAAAACTGGGTTGCTGTTGATATTTTTAATCAAACTAATCAGGAAGCAGAAAATAATGTTTCAGAGTTTCGCTGGTTTTTTTTTTTTTTTTTTGTGAAAATCTTAATGAAGAGGCTAAGAGTTGGCTTCATTTAATTAATTTATATATTATTTATTTTCTTGCAAAATTTGAATGTTTTTGTTTGAGTAGCAATAGAAAACTTAGAATATCATAATACTAACGGCCATTTACAAAATTTCATTTATTTTTAAGGTTTTAAGAGGGGTGTCCATTACTGGGATGGTTAATTAGTCATTTTCCAGTAATGGACACTAGTGATGCAACAAATAGTGGTTTGGCCGAATACCGAATATTCGGCCAAGTTACAGACGAATATTCGGCCGCCGAATAATGAACTTATTTTTGCCTAAAAACAAAATATAGTATGCACTATATGCACAATTCTTGTATATTTTACAATTAAAATGTATTGTTTTCTTTAAAAAAATTATTTATATACAAATTTTTAATTTTTTAAAGCATTATTTTACTCCGAAAACATATTTGGCCTAAAAATTGCCTCAATAATATAATTCAGACCCCCCCCCCCGCCAAAAAAAAAAAATTCTTAGCAAAAGTTCCTCATCAGGTACTGTCTAATTACATTTTAATAGATATTATGTGTGTTGTTGTTACATTTTAAAATAATGACAACATTTTAAAAGTACTAGGAAACGTAAGTTTCAGCTTTCAGATGAAATAAAATAAAAAATAAGAAATCTTAATAAGAAAAACCACTGATAGAAAGGGTGAAAGGAATATCGTCTAAAATGGTGGAAAGAAATCATTGTCTTTATAAAGCTCACAATTAACAAAATTTTTATTTATCTTTATTATTTTTTTTTCTTTGCTGTCAGCAGTGAAGCCTGTATAGAAAGTGCCCCTCAACGTGAATAAGTAAAAGAAATAAGTAATTTTCTTTCCCAGCCACTACTAGAAAGACACTGTGTCCTTTAGAGTGGTGGGCGAAAAATTCAGAAGACTTTCCAAACCTTTCACAATTAGCCAAAAAGTACCTTTCTGCACCAGGAAGTACATATATAGTGAGAGATTATTTTCAGAAGCATTTTTTTTTCAGTAACATTTACGAAAAAAAAAAGAAGGAATAGACTATCACCTGAGAATGCTGAATTATTATTATTTCTGCATCACAATCTACGTTTATTGAAAACATTTTAACTGTTTTTTAAGGCATTACAATGCTATTCTGGAAAAAAATATCTAAAACGTAAATGCATACTAATTAAAAGAATTTAGTATTTACATTTCTTTCATTATTTAATAAGAAATAGTAACAGACTTAAAAAAATCACTTAAATTATATTTAACTTTTAAGCGTATTTTACTAAAAAAAAAAAAAAAAAAGCCCCTTAAGTATTGCAACATATACGGCTTAAATATCTTATACATATAATACATCTATATCTAATCAATCATATATTTATGTTCTTTATATGTATAATTCAAAATATTCTTGAAAGAAATATTTTTTAATGTAACAAGGGTTAAATGTTAAACTTCCCATTATGATTAAAAAAAAAAAATTGAATTAGCTTGTACAGCTGTATTAAAACAATTTTGAATAGATTAATTTTAAATTTAACAGATTGTGTTAGCTTATTACAGATACTTTTTGTACTTACTGATACAGCATAAAATTTTTTTAACATGATTCCTAAATTAGCCTCTTATATAAAAATGGGTAGATAAAACCCATTCGGAGTATGAAAGTTAATGGAAAAAAAAGTGTTAGTTAATTTCAAATAAAATTTTCATTATATATGATGAATATAAATTGTCAAATTAAAAAGTTATACTGTGTAAATATAAAAACATTTATTACATTATTATTCGACTTTGGCCGAATAATGGACTTGATATTCGGCCGAAGCCAAATATTCGGCTTCGGCCGAATATTCGTTGCATCTCTAATGGACACCCCATGTAGACATTGCTAAAAATGCAATTTCAGTAATGTTTACAGTGCATAAAATATTTTGACTTAACTGCAAACCTAAATAATCAAATTTAATTTTTGAATTATACTTACCAAACTGTAATAACACCAAAAATTTATAAATAGCTGCTTTTAAGTTATTTTATGTGATTAATAAAATTTCAATAATTTATTTTATTTATTTTTTAATGTTATATATGTATACTACCTTGCATATTTTATAATCTGGCAATCAAACCAGTCAGGAAGCAGATATTGTATAAGAGCATAGTCAAAGAAGGGCTTATAGGGCTTAATCCCTCTCTGTTTAAATAAAAACAGTTAAGTTACAGAAGCTATTAAAAATCTATTTTCTGTCTTAAATATTTCCTTATTCACCTCTGACAAAAAAAAAAAAAAAAAAAAAAGTAATATTAATGAAAGTTATAAGTAATATTAATGAAACTAGTAAATCTTTTGATCAGTGGCCTCAAACATCAATTCTACAGTTTTGTTTTGAAATTATTTTATTTAGTATTTAAAATATTCAACTCACAATATCATTTCTTTTATCATAATTAATATTACAAATATGAATGATATATCAAGTAGTCTCTGGAAGATTAATTGTTAAAAATAGTGAGACAAAACTAAACACTAATATTCCAAAACTTTTTTTTATTATTACTAGGGGGCTCTGCCCCCTACGAGCTACGCTCGCCAACCCCCGTTCAGGGACACCAAAATAGAAAAAGCACGCTAATTTGATCGGCTTTAAAAATATTGAATTAAAATTAAAAACAGTAGCGATTTCTCTGTAAACAGGTTTCCATTCGTTTTTCTTGGATTGGGGATTTTTAAGACCATATCTGCTGCTGTTAAAAGATACAATGGCTGTTTTCGTATTTAATTAAAAAAATTAATTAAACATTCGAAAATAAGGTAATGTAAAATAAATTAAGTAAACAGTGTCATTGTCTCCCGGTATTTTTTTTAACAGCGCTATAAGATAGTTCTTTTAAATAATTCATTTTAAATGTATCGTTTTCAAATCTGACGTAATTTACATCAAAGTTTTATTTCTCTTATTAATATTCACGTGAAAATACTTTTGTTGTTAGAAGGAAATATTATTTGCGCTGTCTTCTAATTCATGATAATAGTTGAAAATATTATCTCAAAATATCAAGTAAATGTCTCGCGTAGATATATTTTTTAATTTAAATTGTTTTGCCATATTTTTTGGCCATTTTAAATATGACGTAATTTCCTCCATTTACAGGTTTTAACGCATAGTAATGATTTTTTTATTTTAACATTTTGTTTCTCTTTTCAAATTCCAGTGTAAATATGGTTCTTATGATGCAATTTTCCTGCTTTTAACATGTAATCATTTAATTCTAATTAAAAAAAAATTTTTTCTGTTTATAATAGTCCGTGTAAATAAATTTTTAATTTGAAGTAAACATTATCGTTCGCGCTGTTTATAAAGTTGGCAACAGTTTAAATTAATAACATTTTTTAAATTTGTAAAAAATATATCTCGAAATACTGAAAATTTGAATTTAAAATAGAAATAAAACCTCAAAAAATAGTCAAATAAAAAAAAAATAAATGCAATCTGCACACCGGGAACTTATAACGTATAAAATGATCTAAAAATGATTAAATTCTCATGTATAGTTTTTGCTCTAATAAAACTTTTTTAATGGAACGATTTTGTCCAACTTTAGCATTAAATATCTCTGAAAGTAATTCTTCGATTTGAAAACTGTCTGCATCAGCGTGCTTATCAAATATTTCTTTATAATACCACCGATTTCCATATTTTTGTATACGACAGTTTTTTTAATATTAACGAAGAAAGGCCATGCTCAAGGCATACTTAGATACTACTACAGGCAGACTGATTTGCGTTTAATGTATGAAGTCGCTCGCCAGAGGACTCTGATACCTTGCCCAAAATTGTAATTTGACTCAGACCGTAACTGAAACAACCTGGGAAGGGTAGATATGTAAACAAACACCAAAATTACGTCATGTCGTCATGGTTACGTTTACAATTCTGCTGACATTCCAATCAAGCTTAGAAATGACAGCTAATTCAAATACAGCTGTTAAGGGTTATTATAAACTGTCCATATCAATGTAAATGTAAAGTTCTATTTATTTAAGTGACTAATATAATGTGTTTCTCTTTAAAACTGTTAAACCAACACACATAAAAATATATAAATAAAAAAACACATGCTTAGTCTAAAACATCAATATCACAAATTTATTTGGTACCACTTAGTTATACCGTCGACCAATTTCGCCAAATTATATAAATCGCTAAAACACTCGCCAAATTATACAAATTGACATAATTTTTATTTTAAATAACGAAAGAACAAATAAATTAGTGTAACATTAATAAATATACAAATAAAACGTCGAAATAAAAATCACTTGATGACATAAACACGTGTAACTTGCTTACAGTCAAGTGAATGTGACATTTACGATCAAGCATTATTGGCATTTAATCTTATAGTTTGGCGATAGATTTTTGGTCGACAGGATAACAAGTACCATTTTCAGTATATAGGACTTTGCGAGTTACTTTTTTTTAAAATCTTGGCACAATTTGGGCTTCGGAAAGAGCGATTTGTTGCCGATTGATATAAACAGTTATGAAAACAAAACTTATGAACTGTCAGCTTGTTTTATAAGAATTTACGGCACAGATGTCATATACGACCCATATTGGCGCGATTTTTTTCCGACGCAAATTTTGCGAAAACCTCGTTACCATATCATCTATATCCGGATAACCATATCAAGCAAAATAACGACACTTTGGTGCCAGTTAAGTATCCGGTGCGTATATGACATTGGCGCCAGAAACAAATCACGCCAATATGACATCTGTGCCGAATTTACATGTATAAATTTAGTTTCTAGATATTATTATTGTTTTTTATATACGATTTGTTTATATTTGTATATAAAATAGATAAATGCCTTTTTTATATTAAATAAATTGTACAAATATTGGAAAATATTGCTTCTTTATGTGAAACAGTGAATATGCTTCCAGAAATTATGTTGCCAAATTTTCTTCTCTCGCCAAGGCCCCTATACTTGAAAAATCCCGATTTATTATTATATAATGTAGTATTAGCTAATGTTCTGTAATCTGTTCCACAGTCAAAGTTGACTGCAAAAACGCGATGATGGAATAATGTGATATCAAGTATACGGTTTAAAAATAAAATTAATTTTGCGCCAAACTACACTTACGCCAATTGGTTCTAAGTCTGATTAAGAAAGAATACTCTAAGATTTACAAACACCAAAATCGTAGCATGGCAAGAATACGGTATTTGCGGAAAGTTGAGGGACATGTATAAATTTAAGTGATTATTAAACTTTATTTTTCCTATTTTTTAAGTGCTTATGACTTCAGTCTGTTTTTTTTTTTGTGTGTGTATCTATGCGTGTTTTAACTTTCCTAAAATACTTTGATACATTTTAGTAAAACTTACATAACATATGTGGGTTAAAACAAGGAAATTAATTACGCACCAAACTATGCCCGCCAAGATATGCCAATTGGCTGTGGAGCCAATTATGAAACTTTCCATAGATTAATACATACAAACTTTATATGAAAAAACAGTGAAGCTTTCATCTAAAGTATGTTAAACTGAAATGATCCCCCATACTTTCAAAAATAAAACAAATGATAGGCCAATAAATAAATAAATGAGACTGTGCATTGAAACAAATTGAAGGAGCGATGTTAAATTAATACTGTAAGGTGAAATTAATTGTGAAAAGAAAAGAAATAAAATAAATCACATAATTGAAAATATAAAAGAGAAAATGAAATATTTTACATTTTCCGGATCTAGATGCTATCCATTTATTTCAATAACTAATATCACTGAGAAATTCATGGTAAAATAATTTTCTTTCCTGATTATTATTATTATTATTATCATCATTTATTTACATAACGGAATACAGCAGTAAACATTTTTTGTTTAACAGTAAAATAAGTTCATTTTTTAAATAAAATGTCTAGAACATATGAAAATTTTAAGATTAACAACTATCATTTGCAAACTACACAGCACATCGTAAAGAAAATGGTAAAAGACAAATGGAAAACAAATTAAAAAGTATTTCTGTTTCTCGCGTTAGATGGCGCTAGTCACAGGAAACCATGTGGTTTCTAACCACGGTACAGCGGACAAAGGAAACTTAGCGATTGCAAGGCCTGTTATTTCGATAAGGCTTAAGCATTTAAATTGGATGAGTTCTACCCGGAATATCTACGCAGATTTTCATTGGTCCATTTCCAAATCAAAACTTTTTTTTTATATATAGAAGGATTATTACCTTTTAAATCCCCCACTGTTTCAATAATTTGATAGCTGTAATTGCCTGATATTTAGTATTTTAAACTCTATCCATCTAAAATAATTAAAACACTGATCTTCTGATAATTACAATGATTGATGCAAACGGTAAATGATTATCACAAATATTTTATTAATTACTGATATCCTAATTGTTGAAATTTCTTTTAAAATAACTATTTTGTTTCATTAGTATCTATTCATAAAATTCTGACTCTAAATACATTCAAAAACAATTATATTTATTACTTTTTATGGGGTGTCCATTACAGGAACAGAAGGTGTCCATTACTGGGCCAGAAGGTGTCTATTACTGGGCCAGAAGGTGTCCATTACTGGGCTTTTGGGTGTTTTGATATATGTCTGTTATTTAAAATTAAATTTTGATTCATATTGGGAAATGAGACTATAAGAATGGTTAAATATTGTTTATAGGCTAATATAATATTGAAAAAACTGGAATATAATAACTATTAATAAAAAAATAATTTTAAAAGAAATTCCTTAAGGGTGTCCATTACTGGCACATCTACCCTATATCTCTTTGTTGAAGATTCAAGTGTTTTAAATAATCCACAATCCATCGATAATTATAAAACTGATTAAATATTTAATCTTTATGTTCTATAGGCACTGTTGTCCCTTTTATGAATCAAATTAAATACATTTTTTGTTTTTTAATTGAAATTTTGAGTTAAAATCAACCTAAGTATATTTTATTTGATGTTTTTATCAATTCATAAAGAAATTTGCAAGATTCTCTTAATAAAGCAAACAAATATATGTGTTGTAAACTATAGGTAATGCATAGTGTTATTTTGACTTATTATCAATTAAAATGTTTGTTAAACTATACATGATATTGGAATGGCCAAAACTGGTACAAATTGAAGTAAATTACTTAATGAGTTATTACTCAAAATCTAAAATCTTCTGTTGAAAGTTATTATAATCGACAGAAAGACAATTAAATTTGCTAAATAATGATGTTATTATGATTTAATATGTTTCAATCAGCTAATAACTATAAAATTTCTATTTCAATTTTTCTCTAAATGTGGCCAAAACTGGAGCATCTACCCTATGATGATTTGCTGACAGTAAGACTCTACAACATCATAAGCGCAAAACCAAAAGGATAAAGTTGCTCTAATTTCAGTAATTTTTAAAGATCTTTAAATGTGTTTTGAAAGGCAGATGGGGAAGTATGTTTATAATTCATTCAATTGCAGGGTTCGCACAGACTCCTTAGACTCCTTGGAAACTCCTTAGAAATGAAAACATTCCCAAGTAGTACTTAGAACTACTTAGATAAGCAAACCACTCCTTAAAAACTCCTTAAATTGAATTGCGGCTTCGGACGCAAGCGATATTGCTGCCGAGGAAAAAAATCGGGATTGTAAAACGCACGGTAAATTCTTTATGCACAGCATTGATTGGTTAGTATAATCTCCCACTAGGTCCGTTTTACACTTATTAGGTCCGTAAAGTCCGTTTTTCAACACTGTTAACCTATCTTTATTTTAAATTTTATCGATGTTTGGCATTTAGCCAAGCATCTCGGAAAAATCGCGTTTTTCGCAAATATCTCCCAAAAAATACCGTCAAATTTCGTCAGTCGATCGCGGAAAAAATTCGTAAATTTTGTCAAAGGGTCGTGAAAAAACGTGAATTTCTCCAACAGATCGCGGAAAAATTCGAATTTCTTCAAAAGATTCGAATTTCTTAAAAGACAGTGAAAAAACGCGAATTTCCTCAAAGGATCACGAAAAAACGGGAATTTCCTTAAAAGATCGAGATAAAAAGTGGATTTACTCGAAAGATCGCAAAAACATGAATTTCCTCAAAAGATCGCGAAAAAATGCGAATTTCCTAGAAAGATCGCGAAAATCATGTGTAATTTCCTCAAAAGATCGCAAAAAACGCGAATTTCCTCCAGAAGATCGCGAAAAAACGCGAATTTCCTCCAGAAGATCGCGAAAAAACGCGAATTTCCTCCAGAAGATCGCGAAAAACGCGAATTTCCTCCAGAAGATCGCGAAAAAACGCAAATTTCCCCCAGAAGTTCGCGAAAAAAACGCGCATTTGATCAAAAGATCGCGAAACACAAGCGAATTTCCTCCAAAAATAGCTAAAAGACGTGAATTTCCTCAAAGGATCGCAAAAAACACGCAAATTTCGTCAAAGGATCGCGAAAAACACGCGGTTTCCATCAAAAGATCGCGAAAAACAACCTCAGTTTCGTCAAACGATCGAAATAAAACGCGAATTCCATTTAAAGATTGCGAATAAAAACGCGAGTTTCCCCATAAGATCGCGAAACACACGCAATTTTCCTCAAAAGATCGCAAAAAACACGCGAACTTCCTCAAAAGATCGCAAAAAACGCGCGAATTTCCTCAAAAGATCGCGAAAAACGCTCTAATTTCCTCAAAAGATCGCGAAAAACTCCCGAATTTCCTCAAAAGATCGCGAAAAACGCGCGAATGTCCTCAAAAGATCGCGAAAAACTCCCGAATTTCCTCAAAAGATCGCGAAAAACGCACGAATTTCCTCAAAAGATCGCGAAAAACGTCAGTTTCGTCAAACGATCGAAATAAAACGCGAATTCCATTTAAAGATTGCGAAAAAACGCGAATTTTTCCCAGAAGATCGCGAAAAAAAACGCGAATTTCCTCCAAAAGATCGCGAAAAAACGCGAATTTCCTCCAGAAGATCGCGAAAAAACGCGAATTTCCTCCAGAAGATCGCGAAAAAACGCAAATTTCCCCCAGAAGTTCGCGAAAAAAACGCGCATTTGATCAAAAGATCGCGAAACACAAGCGAATTTCCTCCAAAAATAGCTAAAACACGTGAATTTCCTCAAAGGGTCGCAAAAAACACGCAAATTTCGTCAAAGGATCGCGAAAAACACGCGGTTTCCATCAAAAGATCGCGAAAAAAACATCAGTTTCGTCAAACGATCGAAATAAAACGCGAATTCCATTTAAAGATTGCGAAAAAAAAACGCGAGTTTCCCCATAAGATCGCGAAACACACGCAATTTTCCTCAAAAGATCGCAAAAAACACGCGAACTTCCTCAAAAGATCGCAAAAAACGCGCGAATTTCCTCAAAAGATCGCGAAAAACGCTCTAATTTCCTCAAAAGATCGTGAAAAACTCCCGAATTTCCTCAAAAGATCGCGAAAAACTCCCGAATTTCCTCAAAAGATCGCGAAAAACGCGCGAATTTCCTCAAAAGATCGCAAAAAACGCGCGAATTTCCTCAAAAGATCGCGAAAAACGCGCGAATGTCCTCAAAAGATCGCGAAACACACGCGAATTTCCTAAAATTTTCTTTAAGATGTATCATGTATGTGTGATATACATAATAAATGTTTGGAGTTTGACTAATCTCTGTTTATATGACCATTGGTCGCTGCATCAAAAAGTTGATTGTCTATTTTGTATTTAATCTTACAAAATCAGTAAGCAATATATTGTGAATACTGTACAATTTCATCACTAAAAATTAGATTCTAATAGAGTAAAATTTGTTTTTGTCTCCAAATTGGGCATTAAAAATTGGAGTGTGTATACCATATAACGATGCAGCACATAAAAGCAACAAAAAATGGCAAATCCTTAAAATTTTTTGCACTCCTTGGATTTTTCCGGTACTCCTTGGATTTTTTCTTCCCAACTCTGTATGAACCCTGAATTGGTAGTCAAAGATAACATTTTTTAAGTTGTGTCACTGCAGAGAAAAGCATGTGATGTGTTATCTAAATTAAGTCAGTTTTTGAGTTGTTAGTCACCTAATTCTTGAACTGACAAGGAAATAAAAAATTATCATAGATTTTGCGTCATGTGTAAAAGTTTTTTTTTTTTTTTTTAAATGGGTGTCTTTATCAAGTTGCATGTGTGTGCAATGCAGGGCTGGTGCAACCATCTGGCAAACAGAGCGGCTGCCCAGGACTCCGTGGCTGTTATGGTACCAGGGGTCGATGCAGGTTTTTATTCTTGGGGCCCATTTTGTGAAAAGTAAAAGTTATTTTTGTGAATTTTATCATATTTTTGTGAATTTTATCATATTTTTGTGAATTTTATTATATTTTTGTGAATTTTATAATATTTTTGTGAAAAATAACATTTTGTAACGAAAGTTGAAATACAGTTGTACTTAAATTTGAACCAAGCATTCATTAACAAAAACTTCTTCAAGTTCTCTTGATAAAGTTTTTGTTCTTGATGAACTGGTTTTATTTACAAAATTACACATTTTAAAACAGTTTTTATGAAAAGGAATTTTGTGAAGGGGCCCATTTTATTAAATTTATTTTTGTGAAGGGGCCCATTTTATTAAATTCATTTTTGTGAAGGGGCCTATTTTGTTTAATTAGATTTTTGTGAAAGGGCCCAAAAAAGTCCCCGAATTTTGTCTGAATCGACCCCTGGGTACCATTAGGGGCCCCGTGCCTCTTGCAGTTTAGCCTTCATTTTGATCATTTAGGTTCTTGCTTTTAAATTTTTTTCTGGAAAAAAAGTGGATATATATATACATTGCCTTTTATAGCTAGATTTGGAGTAATTGTCGGTAACATAGATAATAGATTAAATGATCCCTTTATTGGAAAGTATCCAAAGGTGCAATTTTATTACTAGCAGGACAATGTTAGCATAATTTTCTGGAAGTATTTTCTCTTTCCTTTGTAACTTCTTTTCAGTCTGAAATCAAAGGGTGATCCAAGAGAGGTATGATGAGATTACCTTCTTCTCTTTCTTCCTCCTGTTAAGTTAAAAAAGGGCTCCCGAAACCAAAATAAGAATTTTTTTTAAATCATTGTTTCGTCACTTTCAAAATTATCTTGATAATGAAAACGGCTTATGCTAAAAAACATTACTGCAGTATGAGAAAGCTAGGGCACCTAAAAACCAATATGGGGCCAAATGAGAGCCAACAAAACCTGTAAAGATCTAAAAATTTGTTTGAATGTCATTTTAAAAATTTCATTTTTTTTTCTTTTTTTTTTAAGAAAAGCTACTGGAAAAAAATTGTTTCTATTAGCAAATTTTAGGCTTCCTAATTAACATAACAGGTACCAAGCATGATTATTTCTTCTGGACATAGGTGAAGATTATAGTAATTAATTAATAAACATCAGGACTTGAATTTCAGGGCGGGATTGCTGGATTCGCACCCAAAAGAATATCGTGGGCAGGAGGCTCCCGCCCCAAAAAATTCACCCTTTTCCGAAAAATTTTGCTTTTTGTAACTACGATCAACACCCGCGAATGCCTTGCGAATTTTGTGATTTTTTCGCTCGACCGATTGACACATTTCGGGCGGGTTTCTTTCGCGATTAATAGACAAATTTCACGATTTTTTTCCCGAGATCGATTGCAAGTTTCGCGTTATTTTCCGAGACCGATTGGCATATTCAGGGGTGATTCTGTTCCAAATGTTCCCAAAATTTAAGGCATTCGGTTCCAAAATTCATCAAAAATCGGTCCGAAAATTTGGACGTAAAAAATATAATTGAAAAAATCATGAATTTCGACAAATGGTGGCTGAAAAAATCAATTTCGTCGCGAAAGAATGAGAAAAAAAAAACACTCATTTCGTCAAAGGTTTGCAAATAAAATGCAAATTATCGTGGAAATAACGCGGCTTTCGGCAAAAGGTCGCGGAAATAACGCGACTTTCGGCATAGCATCGCGAAAAAATGCGACTTTCGGCAAAGAATCGCGGTAAAAAATGCAAATTTCGTCAAAGGGTAGAGAAAAAAACTCAATTTCCGTCAAAGGATCGCAAGGAAAACGCGAATTTCGTCAAAGAATTGTAAGAAAAATGCGAATTCCATCAATAGGTCACTAATAAAACGCGAATTTCGTCAAAAGATCATGAAAAAACGCAAATTTCTTCAAATGATCGTGGGAAAAACACGAATTTCGACTAAATATCGCGAAAAAGAACGCCAATTTCGTCAAAGGATCGCGAAAAAACGCGAATTTTTGTCAAAGAATCGCGGAAAACACGCAAATTTCATTAAAGGATCGCGTAAAAACGCGAATTTCGTTAAAGATTCGCAGGAAAAACACGAATTTCGTCTAAGGGCTGCTGAAAAAAAAACGCAAATTTCGTCAAATGGTCGTGGAAAAAACGCAGCGGTCTTTAGAAAAAAGCACAAATATATTACAGTGATGCCGGTGTACTTGAAAAAACCTGGGTCCCCAGGACCCAGGATTTCCAAAAATCTGGGTCCCTTTTTTACAAAAGCGGGTCCCCATCAATAATAATTCATATTTTAAAGGAATAAATGAAATTTGCTTATTTGTAAAAGATAAAATAAATGCATTAATTATTGTTTTAATAATAATTAAGTAATGAATTAAAACCAGTATTATTTGCACTCAAATAACATATTTTTTTTTTCAATATTAATAGAAATTTTCTTTACTTTTTTAAAAGTAAAAATGCGAGATACAATTTTAATTGTAAAATAATGCTTATTTGAGAGTAGAAGATACCAAGTTCCACTAACAAGTATCACTAATGTTTGCATTTCTTTTAAAAAGGGGCAAGACGGGTTTATTGAAAAAGATATTTTTGCGGAAAAAAAGAATACTTATGTTAAGTAAAGGGGTACTTTTTGTTGAATGAATGGATGTTTTCATTACCCTTCCCATTGAATTATTTGTCATGTTGGAATCAGACATTTTCCTTGGGAGGGAAATTCATATCTAAATCATTAATTTATTTCAAATCCTAAATCTTCCGAAGGTAGGAGACATTTCAATGCAGTAAGGGGAGGGGGGGGGGTGTCACTGGTCCACCCCCTGAATACATTATCAAAGTACACTGAAATCATGCTGTATTTTTAAGAATCTCATAAAAAATAATTAAATCCCATTTTATGAATGTTCTACCTATAAGTTTGGTTTTCACATCTTTTTTAGTGCTTTGGATGCTTTGACGAAATTCACGTTTTTTCCGCGATCCTTCGACGGAATTCACCAAATTTTCGCGAACCTGTTACGAAAATCGTGTTTTTTCCGCGATACTTTGACAAAATGTGATCTTTTTTCTAGATCCTTTGACGAAATTCGGCTTTATTCCGCGATTTTTTGACGAAATTCACTATTTTTTCGCGATCTTTTGACCAAATACGTTATTTTATCGCGGCCCTTTTACGACAATCGTATTTTTTCCGCGATACTTTGACGAAATGTGATTTTTTTTTTCGAGATCCTTTGACGGAAATCGCTATTTTTTCGCGATCTTTTGACGAAATACGCTATTTTGCCGCGGCCCTTTTACGAAAATTGCCATTTTTCCGCGATATTTTGATGAAATTTGCGCTTTTTCGCGATCCTTTGACAAAAATCGGATTTATTCCCGCGATTTTTTGACGAAATTCGCGATTTTTTGACGAAATACGCTATTTTGCTGCGGCCCTTTTACGAAAATTGCTCTTTTTCCGCGATATTTTGATGAAATTTGCGCTTTTTCGCGATCATTTGACAAAAATCGGATTTATTCCCGCGATTTTTTTGGCGAAATTCGCTATTTTTTCGCGATCTTTTGGCGAAATTCGCTATTTTTTCGCGATCTTTTGACGAAATTCGCTATTTTTTCGCGATCTTTTGATGAAATACGCTATTTTTTTCGCGGTCCTTTTACGAATATCGCGTTTTTTCGTGATACTTTGATGAAATTTGTGCTTTTTTTGTGATCTTTTGGCGAAAATCGGCTTTTTTATCGGCTATAGCGCGTCCGTGGCATCGCAGTATAAATATCTATGTTTATTATTATAGGTATAGTTTTTAATCTGAAATAATATACTCACCTAACTTTTGAAAAATTGGGTTTAACCCAAATCCAACTTGCATTAATCTACATTCAACCTGAAATCAACCCAAACCGAAAATGAAGTTTATTCGATCTACAACAAAAATAATTAGCGCCGGGAGAGGATTTCCCCCTTGCGCCTCCCCCTTTAATTCACAGAAATTAGGACTTGACAATTTAAAGTTAACCTAGATTTCTTTTGTAATAGAAGAAATGAATCGACGGTTTCCATTTCAAATTTTGGACTTTGTTTAAAACTTGAATGCATAGTAGCTTTTTCAATCAAAGAAAATATTAGGGAGTTAGGTTTTGACTATAATTCCATTAAAAATATAATCAAGCAATTTCGTTCAGAAATAGATATTTATGATGACATCTCCGAATATGTTCATGCTAATAGTTAAAAATGAAAAGACACGTCAGATATTGCAAAGTTTTTAAAAAATTTTTTAAGAGAGTGTAACCATACATTTCCAGTAATTTCCTAAGTTATAGGTAAATGTTGTGCTTGTGCTGTCTGTCACAAGTTTAACCTTGTAAAAGAGGATTCAGTGCCCAAAATCGAAAAAAATCTAAATTCAGAAATTTATTTAACAACTCCCATTGTTGTTGACGCATGTCATTTGGTTAAAAGTTGAAAAATAGACTGTATAAAAACTTGACTTTCTTCCTTTCTTAAACAAAAGAACATTTTGCATAATTATTCTGATTTATTGATTCAGTGGTATTTTGTCATGTCTATATTAATGTAATTTTTTAAATAACATTTAAAATAACAGTGGGTTTTAAAGATTTTTTTTCTCCCTCCCAAGCAGCTCAACTCCCCTCCATTTACAAATGTTGGGAGGGAGATTCCACTCCCACGAAAAATTGAATTTCAAGCCCTGAACATATTACTTAATTCTACGAATTAATTAACTCAGTTAGACCCTTTAGAATTGATTACATTGTTAATATTTATGCCGCATTACGTCTTATGAAGAATTACAAGACATATTACTTTACCAAACATACTCTGAAGTTAAATACTAGTCTGCCTGTTACATCAACTACAAAGATAAACTAGTCATTGGGGGCCACCGTGCACTGTAATACTTACCCATCATGGATACACATAATATAAAATATAAAAATAAAACATGTGTAAACTATTTATAAAATGCATTTCAATTCCAAAATAAAATAACATTATTTTCGTTTGATGACGTCATAGACTTGAAATGCTGTATTACTAAATTGTACATAAGAAAAACCTCTATAACTAAAAAAATATTAATAATTACAATAATTTAATGTTTGCTGCATTGAATTAATGACCTTATTTCCAATTGGAATATATCTTAGTGAAATTTGAATTAAATATAGCAGTGTTGAAAAATCGAATAATGTGGAAATTATGATTGCAAATATCAAGGCAACTGATTGTCCAATTGACTTCATTCTTTATGTAAAATTTATGTGACATTCATTTGTTAAATGAAATAATTTCAAAAAGTTTTATGTAACGTTTATCAGAATGAATATTTCGAAAGTCCGAAAAAATAGTTCTGGATAACTAAGGTTACTGAAATTTAATAGGCTTTGTCGCACTATTACAATTTAAGTACCTACCGAATTTCAAGGCTCTATTTCAATTTGTTCGGTAGATATAGTGTCTAAAATCATGGCTTGATGACATCATAAACTTTAAATGCTCTATTACTGAATTGCATAAAAGAAACATCCTTATAACTCCAAAAATGATAATCATATTAACTAACAGTTTACTGCGTCAGATTAAGCATCTCATTTCGAATTAAAATATATCTATATTTGAATGAAATACAGTGTCATGAAAAACGACGAGTGTGGAAAATATGATTATAAATATCTTGGCAACTAATTATCCGATCAACTTTATACTTTATGCAAAATTTATGTTTTTTCATTGTCTTTTATATACACTCCTTAAAATAAACAATTTGGAATATTAGGTAGCTTTCTTTACAAAAAAGCTACCTATTGCAGCCGTTCGGAGGAAAGCGATTTCAAAAAATTTTGGTATATTTTCATCGATCATGACCCCCAGACCCCGAAACCACCCTCCGTTCAAAATTGATATATATATATATATCTGACCTATGTCACACTGTAACTCCCGTAATTATGAACCGATTTCGATGTAATTCGGTATGAACATAGTACATACCAATGTCTCGACCGAGTTCGTTGGCCAGCTTCATCCGTCGTTTTGTTTCAAAATGGCGGCCATTTAAAATTTTTAAAAAATTTTTAAACTTGAAATGTGGTACCAAAAAATTAAAAATGGAAAAATATTTTTTTCTTATGTATTTGACCTTTATACAAAGATTCCGGAGCAGTTTTTGTTTCGTCTATATCTTAAAAAATGGCTGAGTTATAGCATTTTGAATTTCTAGCGTGGCTGACAGTTTGAAACGTCCTGAATTTTGTCACGCGATAAAAGGCGTATTTATGAACCGATTTGGATGTAATTCAGTGTGTACATAGTACATACCAATCTCTCGACCGAGTTCGTTGGCCAGCTTCATCCGCCATTTTGTTTCAAAATGGCGGCCATTTAAAATTTTTTTAAAAATTAAAAATTTGAAATGTGGTACCAAAAAATTGAAAATGGAAAAATATTTTTTCTTATGTATTTGACCTTTATACAAAGATTTCGGAGCAGTTTTTGTTTTGTCTATATCTTAAAAAATGGCTGAGTTATAGCATTTTGAATTTCTAGCGTGGCTGACATTTTGAAACGTCCTGAATTTTGTCACGCGATAAAAGGCGTATTTATGAACCGATTTGGATGTAACTTCGTTTATACATAGTACATACCAATGTCTCGACCGGGTTCGTTGGCCAGGTTCATCCGCCATCTTGTTTAAAAATGGTGGCCATTTAAATTTTTAAGAAAAATTTAAATTTGAAATGTGGTACCAAAAAATTAAAAATTGAAAAAATATTTTCTTCTTATGTGTTTGACCTTGATAAAAAGATTCGGGAGCAGTTTTTGTTTCGTCTATATCTTAAGAAATGGCTGAGTTATAGCATTTTGAATTTCTAGCGTGGCTGACATTTTGAAACGTCCTGATTTTTCTCACATAATAACAGGCGTATTTATGAACCGACTTGGATGTACCTTGGTGTGTACATAGTACATACAAATATCTCGACCGAGTTCATTGGCCGGCTTCATCCGCCATCTTGTTTCAAAATGGCGGCCATTTAAAAAAATAAAAAAATTTAAATGGGATACCAAAAAATTGGAAAGTGAAAAAGATTTTTTTGTATGTGTTTGACCTTAATAGAAAGATTCCGGAACAGTTTTTCTTTCGTCTATATCTAAAAAAATGGCTGAGTAATAGCATTTTGAATTTCTCTTGTGGCTAACATTTTAAAACGACCTGATTTTTGTCACGCGATAACAGGTGTATTTATGAACCTATTTGAATGTAACTTGGTCTGTACATAGTACATACCAATGTCTCGACCGAGTTCGTTGGCCAGCTTCATTCGCCATCTTGTTTCAAAAGGGTTGCCATTTAAAAATAATTAAATTTAAAATTCAAAATGAGGTATTAAACAATTGGAAAATGAAAAAGATTTTTTTATATGTTTGGCCTTGATCCAAAGATTCCGGAGCAGTTTTTGTTTCTGAAAATTTGTTCTTTTGTTTATATCTTAAAGAATGGTTGATTTATAGCACTTTGAATTTCTAGCATAGCTAACATTTTGAAATGACCTTGTATTTGTCACGCGATAACACACGTATTCGCCTATTTCGATGTAAGAAGGCATGTGGATAGTATACATTAACACCTCGACCAAGTTCGCTGGCCAGATTCATCAGCCATCTTGTTTCAAAATGGCGACCATTAAATTAAAAAATATATATATATTTAAAGTGAGGTGCAAAAAAATTAGAAATTGAAAAAGGTTTCTTTCTTAAGTATTTGACCTTGATATAAGGATTCAGGAGCATTTTTTGTTTGTCTTTACCTTAAAAAATGGCTCAGATATAGCAGTTTCAGTTTCTATTGTGGGTGACATTTTGAAAAATCTGATTTTTTGCATGCGACAGCACTCCTATATATTAACCGATTCCGATGTGAGTGAGCATGTACACAGCAATTACTAAGGTCTCGACCAAGTTCACTGCTTAGCCTCATCCACCATGTTGTCTTAAAATGACAGGCACTTTAAGAAATTGCCGAATTTGGCAGCCAAATATATGTTACTTTAAAGAAAAGCAGCTTGGATAAAGCTGACTAATTTCGCGAAATTCTCATTCATTATATTGATAAAAATTAGTATTGAATCTCCTATATTCGGTTTCCACTAAATTGAGCTTCGTGTGTTTGAATGATATAATTTGGCTTTTTTTAAATAAGGATTATGAAAGCTACCTCTTCCTCCCGGCACTGGCCGGAAGGACTTTTTTTATATTATACCTTTTATCAGAACAAATATTTTGAAAGTCTGAAAAAAATAGTTCTGGATAATCGAGGTTACTGAAATTCAATAGGCTTCTTCTCATTATTACAGGCTAAGTACATACCAAATTTCAAGTCTCTCTCAATTTGTTTGGGAGATAGAGTGTTTACAGACGGACAGCAATTTTTTTTTCTATAAATATGTATTTTGGAATCTCCACTGTCTGAAACACGTATATCCGTCGAAAAATTTTTTTAGATTTTTAAAACGATTACGAAACTTTCCCTATACTACGTATGATGGGTAAGTAATAATGAATTGAGAGAAAAACTACTCGATGTGGAATGGGAGTTACCCCATATAAAATTAAGACAGAGAATGATTAACATAAAGAAAAAACGTTTATTTACAATTATTTACACATACAAAAAGAACATCAAAATTAAATAGTAAGAAATTTAAATAAAATAATATAAAAAGGTAAATCATTAAATGACTATTGGGTCACTAACTGACCTTACTAAATATAAATACATAAGTAATTTGACAGAAAAAAAGTTGAAACTGGTGTGAACCAATAAATATTAAAAGATCTTCTTAAAACAACATCAAAAACTTTTAAAAACACTAGGCCTTTCAATAGATCTGAGTCTTTCTTCGTCAGGCGCAAAGAAGACGTGCTTCTACCATGTCTTTCTGCTGCTTTCATGGTCGAAGCACGTCTTCTTTGTGCCTGACGAAGAAAGATTCAGATTTTTCGAAAGACCTAGCGCATTTAAAAGTTTTCTGACTATTCCTTATATTTACTATGTATGTGTGTATGAATGGTTTAAAGCATTTTCATATTTTTGGGGGGTTAGCATATGCATACATGTGTGTAAGTTAGATTTAAGCAATTAACAGTACAAATGCAAAATGAGCTGTAAATAATATTTTTTAGTTTTCTTATTTGTGCTATTAATTAATGAAATTATTTGCAGTTATTAATTCTGCAATTACTTACTGTTTCCTCTAGGTAATTTTTTTTTCGGCACCACAACCTGACACTTTTGAAATTGGCAAAATGCACCCAGCTTTTTTAAAAAATAATGAAATTCACCTGTAGTTGTAGACAGAGATTTTTTGTAAAAAACTTCCAAATTCCACACTATTCTTTGTGCCCAAAACCTTGCAAAAATGATAGAACTTTATTTCTTTAGAAAAAAAAAATTAAAACATATTGTTATTTAATTGTATTTTTCAATATGTAATTCATAAAATTATTAAAATTAATGACACTTTAGTTATTATACTCAGAAACTATGTACTTTTTTTTTCTTATATAATTACTAAACACATTACTAATATTTCCTCATGAAATAATGCCCATTTTTGGAACTAGTATTCTGCCTCGTTTTCTTTCTAGAATGAGTACTAAACTATTAATTATCATTTTAGTAATTAAAGCATTAAAATGTATATTAAGTTCCTAATTACAGAGCTAATTGTTTAATAATTTTAATGTGTGTAAATATCATCAGTATTTAATATAGTTTTACATAATTATTACAAAATATTAATGTAAGTATATAACATTATTGTATGCTACTAACTAAAGAAATTACTAATTTTCAGTTTTTATAATTTATATAATTACTAACTAATAATTATAATTTTATTAATTAAAGTGTAAAAACACTAGATTATGTTAGCAATTAGAGGTTTAACTATTTTGGAGGCCTAAAACTCTTGGTAGCTATTCAGTATTTGAACGCTGGAAAAAAAATCATAAAAATCTGATTAAATAAAAAAAATCTGATTATTATTGTTATTTTATTTTTAATCATGATTTTTTTACTCCTTACTGTGTAGTAAATTCATCTCCATCCTTTAACTAGGGGCTAGTTATCCCCCCATCTCCTAGTGTTTTTCATTGGGCTTTCGAAGAACAGTCTACGACGACTTCTTATTGGGCATCCGGCCTGCACTCAGGATCTGCCTCTTTGGTCCAAAGCTCGTGGTACATTTGGGATCCGTACACCCCCATCGTAAATAAGTTGTCCAATATACTGACCTGTGACCAGTGATTTATAACTTTAAGATCATAAACGTGGTTACCATAGGTTCTGTCATCATTGAAATTTCAGACCTGTGTCTCTGAGGGTAATAAAAAAGCACCATGTGGGTGATCTTCACCTTTCTCCCATACAATTGTGGGAACACACACTTGTAAAAAAAAAAATATTATAGTTTTATGCTACACAGAATATGTACATATATGCATAGTATTAAAATATCAGTAATTAATTCTTATAAGCCTTGAAATAATATTTTTTCATTACGAACTGTTATAATTTGTCCAAAAATTAGAGGTGGTTTGCATCTAACCACCAGTTTCACTATGAGGACTGAGGGTCCCTTAAGGCTGTTCTCAAATCCCAAGGGGCAACTTTCTGACATAAGTTTAAATTGATTTTTGTTTGGAAACGGATAAAACTAGCACGTGTTGTTATTCAGAAACTGTGTCATCGAACTGTTCTTTCCGTTTTATTGTAAACGTAATAAATCTTTTAGAAAATGCTATCAAACTTGACGTTTTGGACAGAATTTCTAGATGAGAGAAGAAAAAGAGTCAGAAAGGCAGAAAAAACGCCTTGCTCATGTGATCCATTTCGCTTATAACTCGATAGGTAATTGACTGATCAAAAAATGGAAAAAACAGTTTGAATTAAAATAGGGTGTCAACGATTTTAATCAGTTGATTTAAATCGGTAGATTAAAATCATGATTTTAATCTACCGATTTTTAAAAAAAAATCATTGATTTAAATCAAAAATTTTCTAAATGTTTAAAATGTCAAAAAATATATTAAAATCTAACATAAACATAATTTGAAAGTTTCTACAGGTATTTTGACTTATGAATAAACAAAAAAAGAGCTTTAAATAATTGTTTCTAAGCTTAATTCATGAGTATTGTAAAAAATTAAAAACAGTTGAGTTTATAAAAAGCATTGTTTTTAAGGTTTTATCCAAATTAAAACAGTTTAATTTAAAAATGATATTTAAATCTAATATAATTTGCAATGCCATAAATTCCTTTAGGTAATCAATTTATGCATTATTTTATATAAAATTACACATAGCAAGTGTAATACATTCCTACAAGTAAAAGAATAAATAGTAATTAATAGCAATCTCAAGTTAAAGAAGAATGAAAGAATGACATCTTTTCAAAGCTAAATTGTAAATGAATGCATAACAGAAAAAGAAATAATTGGTATAAAAATGCTAAGCTCCGCAAGAAGTTCTTCGGTATAGGTTGAATTTATGTTTTTAACTTTGTAACTCACATAATACTAAATAAAAAATAATGATTAGGGATTGAAAAGGCAGCAAAATTTTTCTTAAGAAGAAGAAAAAAGAAAATTGAGCCATTGATAGCTAATAATCCACACTGAGAGGTAATAATGCTGTTACTTAAATATTTTGAGGATTTCAGATATAAGTGGCTAACTTAGATTTATTCTATATGAATGGGTTTAACTCATTTTCATAATTCTTTTGGTTATCATACACATACATGTGTGTAAGTTTAGATTTTGGTGGTTTACAGTAATTTTCCTAAATACAAATGCAAAATGAGCTGCAAACAATTTTTGTTATTTGTGTTACTAACTAATGAATTCCTTATTTGCAGTTTTTATTAATCCTGTAATTACTTTATACTATTTCTTCTAGGACTTTTTTAAATGGTGCCGCACTATGCCCCTTTTGAAATTGGCAAAATGCACCGTGCCTTAAAAAAAAATAGTTTAAATTTCCCTGTAGTTGTAGCCAGAGATTTCTTGTAAAAAAACTTCCCCATTCAACTGTATTTCTAAATTCATGTGGCCAAGATCTCGCAAAAACATCGAACTTTATTTCTTTAGAAAATACAGGATATTATTAAAATATGTTATTTAATTGTATTTTTCAATTTGTTATTCATAAAATTATTAAAAATTAAGGACACTTTATTCATCATACTAAAAATTCTTTTTTTTTTTTTTTTCTTATATCATTACTAATATATTTCCTCATGAAATAGTACCCTTTTTTGGAACTAGCATCCTGTCCCTTTTCCTTTCTAAAATGAATACTACATTATTATTTTAATAAGTCTTAAAAATGTATAATATGTTCCTAATTAGAGAGTTAATTAATTGTTTAATACTTATTAATTTGAAGTAGTGTTAACTATTTAATATAAAATGCAGTTAATAATTTTAATAAATGTTAAATATTACTAGTATTTATAAAGTTTTACATAATTATTACAATATTAATGAATATAACATTATTGTATGATACTACTTAATGAAACTACTAATTTGCAGTTTTTATAATTTCTGTAATTACTAACTAATAATTATAATTTTATTAATTAAAGTGTAAAAACATAGATTATGTTAGCAATGAGTGGTTTAATTGTTTTGGAAACCTAAAACTCTTGGTAGCTATTCCGTATTTGAACGTTGGGAAAAAAATCATAAAAATCCGATTTAAATCAAAAAAATCTGATTTAAATAAAAAAAAATCCGATTTTTTTGATTTAAAAAAAAAAAAATCATGATTTTTTTACACCCTAATTCCAAATCGCTTCCCTAGTCAGCTCTGCCAATTTTGTACCTTTACATTTATAAATGAGTTAGTGAATGTGTAAAAATGTTTTGCGCTAGTTGACGAAAGCAGTTGAGAACAGCCTTAAAGGAATATAATAGACAATAATAACAATTTCACATCCTTTTCAAAATTAAAACATGCACTAATGCTGAAAATATTATTGCACTAAATGAAACAAGTATGTATGTGGAGGGGGTGTCAGAAACCTGAAATTCGCTAATGTTGAAAATAATGTTTTCTGCTATTTCAGCAAAGTAGACGACCAAAATGTCTATAAGATCATTTGTCTAAAAATTAGTTTTAGAGGCACTTTATAAATTGTTATATTATATGAGTCAATTGGTACTCCCGAAGCCTGTTTTATTGTATAAATCTAAAAATTTGTTTTGGTGTCCTGTTAAGAATAACATATAAAATAAAAATAATCAATTCTTAATTTACTTCACCATGAGCTGAATAGGGTCTCCAAAACCATATAACATCTAAAAAATTATTTTTGTGTAACTGTGAAAACTCCCTTGAAAGAAATAAACTTATGCTAAAAACAATTATTGCTCTAATGAGACAAATGGGAGGCCAGAAACAAATATTAGTTCTAAAACCTTGTTTTAGCCTTCATTTGAAAATTACGCATTTAATTGTTTGCAATTGTTTTTAAAATACACTAATGCAGGAAATATTATTACTCCATATGGGAGAGGAAACCAAGTGGGGGGCCTTGAAAGCTGTATAATTATGAGATCTAAAAGAATATTTTTGTAGCATTTTAAAAATGACATAATATATATTAAAGATTCCGTGCAAACAAAGTTGTTTCTCTCTGAAGAAACTGGGGCCACCTAAACCAATATAAGATCTTAAAAAAATTATTCTTGCACCACTTTGAAAAGTATCTTAAAATAAAATTAAACTTGTGCTAAAAAAACGTTACTCCATTATGAGACAGATGAAGCCCTGAAACCAATATCTATAAATACAAATTGGAATTTCGTTATGACTGCTTATAACTTGAGTTCTGCTGAATGGATTTTGATGAAACTTACACTGTTAGATAAATAATTTTTCATGGAAGGTTTTAATATATAACATATCATTCTACATTGCTTAGTTATAGGGAAAAGTTCTATAATCAGATGAATCCGAGTATGAAAGATTAGCTTTTTAAAAAAGATTCTGCAGAATGTGTTTCGATGTGACTTGTATTGTTAATTAGATAAGTTTTCACTGATAGTTTTAGTATATTGCATATTGTTTTATGTTGTTTGGTTCTAGAATTATGAGGGAAAGTTCTACAATCTGGTGAACCTGCTTATGAAAGATTAGTATTTTTTAAAAGATTACTGGGTTGATTTTGATGAGGATTGTATTGTTAATTAGAAAACTTTTCAGGGATAATTTTGCACATCGTTCTTTTCTTAGTTACCAAATCCCACTGTAAATAATCGACTAAAAGAGTTCGTTCTTAACAGTTAAATTTTCGTCTGCCGCATTAGAATACATAATAGCGCAATGGCGTTAGTATCATTTTCAGCAATGTGGAAGGGGATCCGAGCTCCTTTAGCTCTCCCCGTGGGTGCGCCAATGGCTACATATCAAATTACCATCGACATTTGCTCCTGGAGATTGCCATTGAAAAAATACAGTCGAGAATTATCATCCTTGATTCGTAAAATGCTTTATTGTACAACAGATCCATTATATTAAGTTCATTTTGGATAATTTTTAAATAATGATTGTATATTTTCTTATTTAGATTTTTTTTTGCAAATGATGTTGTATTAATGAATCAAAATTTTCTCGCAAGTCCCAGTAACACAAAGGAAATTTCTATTATGTAGTTTTCCTATATGTTCCTAATAATTCTTATTAGATTAAGAACCAATTCATTTTGGAAAATAACGTAAAAACTAATTGTATCCCAAAATCATAAAAACTTTTGTTGTATAATTTTATTATACTAACCACTGCTGTTCTCTGCAAAACATGAAATGTGATGTTATACATGATATAGTGCAATGTGTGTACTTAAAAAGCTGATAGTGGCTTATACTCTAGTACGGGGCCCAATGAAGCAATTGGTGTAGTTGACCCTAGTTTTATTCTCACATATATTTTCTAAATTAGCCAAAGTAATCATTAATGATAAATGTATCTCAATTTTAAAATGTTGCAAGCAATATCAAGTTACCAAGGCTTCAGCAATTATTGATAATTACTCATTTCTGCTAGGGTGTCAGTAATTTTAATCAGTTGATCATGATTTTAATCAACGGATTTTTAAAAAAAAATCATTGATTAAAATCAAAAATTTTCTAAATGTTTAAAATGTCAAAAAAAGTATTAAAATCTAAGATCAACATAATTTGAAAGTTTCTACAGGTATTTTCACTCATGAATAAACAAAAAAAAGAGCTTTAAATAATTGTTTCTAAGCTTAATTACTTAGTATTATAAAAACTTAAAAACATTTAAGTTCGTAAAAAAACATTGTTTTTATCCAACACAAAACAGTTTCATTTAAAAATGATATTTAATATAATTTGCAATGTCATAATTTCCTTTAGGTAATCAATTTATGCATTATTTTATATAAAATAATAAACGTAGCACGTGTAATAAATTTCTGCAAGTAAAAGAATAAATAGTCAGTGCCTTAGTTTCTTGTTCTGCTATTGAAATAATAAATTAATAGCAATCTCGAGTCAAAGAAGAATGAAAGAGTAACATCTGCTCAACAGCTAAATTGTAAATGAATGCATAAGAGAAAAAGAACTAATTGGTATAAAAATGTTAAGCACAGCAAGAGCTTCTTCGGCATAGGTTGAATAAATGTTTTTTTTTTTTTTACTTCGTAACTCATATATGCTAAATAAAGAAACTAATTAGGGGTTGAAAAGGCAGCAAAACTTTTCTTAAAAAGAAAAAAAAATTAACCATTGAAAACTAATTATCCCCACTGAGAGGTAATAATGCTGTTATATAAATATTTTGAGAATTTCAGATATAACTGGCTCTCCTTACATTTATTATGTATATGTGTATAATGGGTTTAACTCATTTTTATAAATTTTTTGGTTAGCATACACATACATGTGTGTAAGTTTAGATTTTGGCGATTAGCAATAATTTTTCTAAGTGCAAATGCAACACGCGCTGCAAATGATGTTTGTTAGTTTTGTTATTTGTGCTACTAACTAATGAAATTACTTATTTGCAGTTTTTATTAATTCTGTAATTTCTTACTGTTTCTCCTAGGCCATTTTTTGAAGGGTGCCACAATCTGGCCCTTTTGAAATTGGCAAAATGCACCCAGCCTTTTTAAAAAATAGTGAAATTTACCTGTAGTTGTAAACAGAGATTTCTTGTAAAAAACTTCCTCATTCAACAGTATTTCTCAACTCATGTGCCCAAGATCTTGCAAAAATAATAAAACTTTATTTCTTTAGAAAAAACAGGATATTATTAAAACATGATGTTATTGTATTTTTATATTTGTAATTCATAAAATTATTAAACATTAAGGACAATTTATTTATCATACTAAACATTATTCTTTTATTTCTTTTCTTATATCATTACTCTCATGAAATAGTGCCCTTTTTTGGAACTAGCATCTTGCCACCTTTTTCTTTCTAAAATGAATACTACATTATTAATTATAATTTTAATAATTAAAGCTTAAAAATATATATGTTCTTAATTACAGAGTTAATTGTTTAATAATTATTAATTTGAAGTAGTTTTAACTATTTAATATTGAATGCAGTTAGTAATAATTGTAATGAATGTTAAATATCACTAGTATTTAATAAAGTTTTACATAATTATTACAATATTAATGTATATAGCATTATTGTATAATACTAACTAATGAAATTACTAATTTGGAGATTTATAATTTCTGTAATTACAAACTAATAATTATAATTTTATTAATTAAAGTGTAAAAACATAGATTATATTTAGCAATTAGTGGTTTAATTGTTTTGGAAACCTAAAACTCTTGGTAGCTATTCAGTATTTGAATGCTGGGAAAAAAATCATAAAAATCTGATTTAAATCAAAAAAATCCGATTTAAATCAAAAAAATCTGATTTAAATAAAAAAAATCCGATTTTTTTGATTTTTTTAAAAAAAAATCATGATTTTTTTACACCCTAATTTCTGCGAATAAATGTTTATTTTTAATGATAATGCTTCCATTTTAGTCAAATCCAATTTTTAGTTACTTTAGCTTTTCTACTATTTCCGATTTTTTTTCTTTTTGAGTCGGACCTGTGATAACTGATATATTCTGAAATATGAAATTCCTTAGGGAGAAGGGGAGCCACTCCTCCTACCCTCTCCAAAATGTCAACCAATTATAGTTTGAAAAATCATTGTTATTACATGATTATTTATATACAGTAAAATCCCGTTATAACAAATTTCTGGGGACTACCTATTAAGTTAGTTAATGTGAAAATCCAATATGGTGGATTTAAAGAGATAAATTTGTATACACATTGAACAAAATTATATATTATTACTAAAGTTATATTCAATTTCTACAAATATGTCAATTTAGAATAAATACATTGTATAGTATTATGAACCTATTTTTGTTATAATTATTAAATTCATTAAATTTCAAGGTTTTTTACATAACTGTTAAGAAATCATAATTTGTATGCCTGGCAGCTGAAAAATTCTCACTGATGTATACCATTAATCTAATTTTTAATTATTATTATTATTTTACGAAAATGTAAGAGATTTTCCTCTTTTTAAAAACTGACCACACATTTTTCAAAGCAAAATATCTTCAGTGTTATTCAATATTGTATCAAATGCTTATGGCACATTGTTTTGCTTGGATAAATGCTTATTAAAAGTTTCATGTTCGACATAATTTCTTTTGATTGTAGAAAACAATTTTCATCTCTGGATGAACAATTATCATCTTCACTTTCACTATTGTTTACTTTCCCTTCTTTTATTAAAATTTTAACAATGTCACTTGTAATTCGGTCAGGGCATATGGCGGCTCCTTCATCCATTCATTGTTATGATCATTAGCAGATGATCTAAGTTGAAAACATTTTGTTGCTGTGGTCCAGAGATCAATAGGAAATTAAATGAAATAAATAAACTCTTTTGCAGTCTTTTGTGCTTCTTTTGTTAAATGTACAAGGCCGGTATTTCTACAAGAGTTTTTATTTTTGTTAGAACATATATTTTGCCAGGCAGCCTATATTATGTTAATTGTCTGTCTCACATTGACTGTTGCAGAAACTTCATTTTTTAAGTCAGGAAAACCCTTTTCTATTTGCTGGTTCCTGAAATTTATTTTGGCAATTTTTTTTTTTTTATAATGCCCTGATGTGTAGGTTGTCCACAGAGTACAATTACGAAGTCAATATTCTAGTTTTGTGTTAAATAAATTTGCTGTAACTAAATGTAATACAGTAGGCTCCCTCAAATCCGCACAGCTTGGGACCAGAGGTTATGTAGATTTTAGAATTTTGCGGATTTCTGGTCATTGATTTGTTTACATTTTTGAAACATTAAAATAAGTAAAATATTAAAATAATTTATTAGTTTAAAAGTAAGTAATTATTAAAATAAAAATTTAGAAAAATATTAAATTATTACCGATGAAATCGATTCATTCGATTAATTTATATCAAAATCAAAAGTAAAGTAAATTTATTTAGTAATAAATCAGCTGCAATAGCCAAAAGAGCATGATTAACAAAAAATTTAGTAAAAAAAACATTGCAGTAGTTGCTGATTTCGGCACCATCTTGAATTTTGTTCCTGCAACTTAACTGTAAATTTCATTGTTTACATCTGAAAAAATATGCAGATTTTAGGCATTCGTGGATTTAAGGGAGTCTGCTGTATATCATTATTTGAGCAAAATTATTTTTCTTTTGATTTGGCTAATTTCATTCAAACTCCTACCTAAGCCACCTGAAAAAGACTTTCTGAGTCATACTGGCACAAATATTATTTTGATAACTAGTATTTAACCCCCATCAAAAATGGTGGAATGTGAATGATAAATCTTCAAAACAATATTATAAAAAATATTTTTCTGACTTAAAAAAAAAAAGATGCTTCTTTTAAGGACGTCAATAAATTAGTTAATTTGAAAATTTTGTTAATCTGAAATTTGTTAAAGTGAATATATTTATAATGGCAAAGTATAGGATTTTTTTTAAAAATCCAAATAATATTTTCTAAACTGAAAAATTAGTTAAAAGGACATTCGTTGTTTGTAATAAGAATTTACTGTGTGTTTCAAAGAAAAATTTAAAGAAATAAAACTGCAATTAATATTATTAAAAAGTGATGTATAGCATACCAAATGGTTAAAAAGTCATGAAAATTTTGAAAACAAATGAAAAGGAAAAATGCCAATTGCTGAGGAATGTTTGTGTGTGGGTGGGCGGGGGGTGTTACAAGATACCAAAGAAATAGACACATGGTTGCCTGCAGAATTTCAAGTCATTTGAATGATAAGTTTTTGAATTATAAACATTCAAAATTTAGTGCTTCTAATGTTAAATTACATTTTCATATTTTTATTTATATCTCCTGAAATTATGCTCGTAATGTGCTAATTTTTTGTGTAGCAATATTACTAATATACCCAAACATAAATACGTTGAATTTGCAATTTTTATAATTTTATGATATGCATTATGAATTATGAAATTAATATTCGAAAAAATTATGAATTGCAACCTACAATTTTTTTGATGGATTTAGATTTATTAAGTCCTGCTATATGAAAATCCAAAATTTCACATCTTTCTTCCTGGTAGTTTTCAAATTATGCTTAAAAAACGGCAAAAAGATGGTTTAAAGGTGGTCTATGACAGAAGTGACTAGATATTTTGAAATTTCTTATGCCATCCTGTAATCTAGCAGGCTTCAATGACTGCTGGAGTGTCGCTTAAGGTGTCTTGATCAAGAAGGGGACTCTATCGGTTAACAACCGAGTACCGAACTTCAATTTGGATACAGCCCTTAAAATACGTTCATTTTAAAATAATTAATTTCTCGGAAATTTATCGTCCGAATTGCATAAAAATTTGTATTTAGGTTAATTGAAGGGTGTAGAGTTCATTTATGCTCTCAGAATTGTGTACTGCTATTGCAAAAACAAAGTTATGATTCGTTTTAATATGTAGATGGCCCCCTAAGTAAATTTTATATACATCATTTAAAAGTAGACTTTATTTCCAATCGTTCAGTACCAATAACTTTCTTCTACGAAAATTTGTTGAGGAGTTAGTTGGGGGTGTTTACTTTTTTTTTTCCACGACTGTACAAAGTGTATATATGTTGCTAATTTCAAATAACAAAATAAAATGTACAAATTAACATAACGATACTTCAAATAAGAAATTAATCAATTTATGTGTGTCAATTTTAATAGTACTATATCTTTCCTATACTAACAATTTACAGTATAATATTTACAGTATAGTGTACAGACAAGTCAAAGTTTCCTTATTGACGGCATAGAGATGCATGTTATCCTTCCAGGCAAAGGGACCTGGGTCCAAGTTCCGGCTGAGGGATGGGTGTTCCTAGGTGTTGTCAGCGTGCATAGATTAGGCTTAGCGATGCCACTATTCCCGTTGGATCTCATTCACAAGTTCTAAAGATCTATTCTAACGATATCATTGGCTGATGCTGACAGCGCAATTGAGCCGCCATTGGACCAAACATTTATTTTTATTTTTTTAATGCAAAGAATAAAAATATCTGAACAGAAATCGCATAAGAAATTTAAAATGTTTTCATTTATTACGTGTATACCTTTTAATTGTTTAAAGTTTACATATTCAAAAAATAAATAAAAATTAAGCAAGTCAACCCCCCCCCCCCCCCCCTCCTCCCCGCCCACACACACACACCACAAAAGATTTTTTTTCACGATGAAATTAACACTAATTCAAAATAAACGATTACAAAAATGCTGATATGTCTCAAATTGGAGTAAAGTCATCGTCATAGAGTTAGATGAAAAGGCCGTGCTGATGGTCAGTATTCAAACATTTTAACAATGGGGTTGTCGATTGGTGGGCCAATGCATAAGTCTAGCGGAGTGGGCCAAGCCCCTGACACATACACATGTTACATGTGTTTAAATTGAGAGATGCCTGCTATTCAAACTTATATAGACGTTCAAATATATAAATTTTTGGAATTAAAAAGAGTTTGCTAAATAGAAATGTCTGCTTTTTGGGAGAAAAGCCATTATAGAGGTCTTATTGTACATAGATCTTTAATCTGAAAAAATACTTTGGATATCATTTGAAATTCGGGTCAACCCACTAGAGTCAAAACCCAAACCGAAACAATGAAAGTGAACCCGACCTGCAACAAAAAATCTACCATTGATCCGACCCGAACTAAGAGTCGGGTCGGGTAAAAGCAAGTAACCCGAACACAACCTGATGCAGGACTCTAATGCAGATATCTTTCAGTTAGTGTAGTAAATTTTTTTACATGCTTCCTCAATTAGTGTGTGAAGCACAAAACTTATTACACTATTTTTTTCCCAGCAAGATGGTGATTATTATTCAGGAATTTGTAAGTTTTCTATTAAATAAATTAACCAGTTTGTAGGTTTAAAGCAATTAAACTGTGATGCAAAAAATTTTAATCAAGTCGTGTATTTAAAAAAGTACTTTATGATAAATAAGCTAACATAATTAAAGAATTGTTGTAATGCAGATTAAAAATTGAGAGACTTTGTACTGTTTCTTGACTGATTGTTTATATTTTTAAAATTTATGCATTAATATGTGAGTGCACTTATGTGTACACCAGTGTTTTTTTTTTTTTTTTTCTGCATTTGCAGAGTGCACGACACCTGGCCAAAACAGTACTCAGTACAATATTACTCGGAAATAAATTAAAAACATAATAAAATTAAGAAATATTTAAAAAATATATTTTTTAAATATTGCAATCTATAAATATAAAGACATTTGATTTGCATCGTGTAATAAAAAAAATTAGTGTATTTATACATGTAAGCATTCGCTGTTTTCTGTGGTAAAAATCTGTATGTATGTACTACAATGCAAATAACTTAAAAGCGCTTTTCAATCGATCAGCATGATACCGATATATATTGTACGGTACACTTTTGTCATTATCTAACATTAGTGCACACAGAATGCATTTGTATGCACTACATGCCAGGGGCGCCATTTCAGAACTTTCTTGGGGGGGGAGGGGGGCAAAGACTTTTTGAGGGAAGTTGCATAGCTAAGGGTAGGATATAAGCATCTACCCCCCTCCCTCCCTAAATGAGAAACGTAAACTGAATCATGCTTACAAAAACAGTAAAAACTTTGAATACGGAAACTCTAGAATCAATAAAATATTTTGTTTTAAACAGGTTTTCGTCTTAGCAGGTAAAATTTCAATATATTGAATATGAAAATTTTTCTTTTTGTACAGGATTCTATTATAAGTTCCATTTTACAGGTATACTCAAAGACTGCTAATCCATCCACTCTATAGTATAGGTCTGAAAAGATATGTATTACAGTAAAACTTGTGAAAACAGAGCTTGTCTATAACAGAATTCTTTCTCAAAGGGGAAAAAATCAAATTTCGATGAAAAAACGTCATAAAATTATACTTGCTGAGACCTGTCTAAAATGGAAATTTTTTCTAGTCCCTTTCGACTTCTTTTTTTCAGGTTTTACTGCAGGGCGCCATTTCAAGAGTTTCCTGGCGTTCCAAGGAACAATTTTCTTTGAGGAACAGGAAACGTTCAGAATTGCACAACGGGCAAAACTGCACATATCTAACAGAAAATGGGATCTAACAGAAAATGGGAAAATCTCGCACAATAAAATAAGCTCTGCGCGATTTTGTCTCCTTAAAATCTTTCATGGGCCTGTGATTATTCTGCGAATGTTTTTTTATTTTCGTGAAAATCCGCGATTTTTTTTTTCTTTCGAATTCTGCAAAATCAATTCGTCAATGGGTCACAGAAAAAAATCAAGAATTTTGCAAATTTTGGAAAACAAAAACCCAAATCGTCGCGGAAAAAATTGCTAATTTCTCCAAATGACCGTGGAAAATATTGCTACTTCCATCAGAGATCGCGAAAAGAAATGCAGATTTCGTCAAATGGTTGTAAACTAAAATCTCGAATTTTGTAAAAAGATTGCGAAAAAAATCATGAATTTTGTCAAAAGATTGCACAAAAAATCACAAAATTTAGTCAAGCAATTGAGGAGTGCTTTACATAAAGAAAATAAACAATAAGTAAAAATGACAGGATAAATACTAACATTAAATTCTTAGAAAGGGGGCAATATACACTTGTTTATAAAGTCTATATATAATTATAAATGTTTTTTTAAGTACGTAATTGAAAAGTTAATCAGATATCAAACTGATAAAAATGAATTAAAATTAATTAATATATATATATATATATACCTGGATCTGTCCAGACTTTTTTCACAGGGTTCTGTATTTCATGAAAATCATGAATGGTGCTTTCACTTGTGAAAAAATCAAATCATAACTTTCTGAATTTTAAATTAGCAATAAAGTTCCTGTTTAGACAACTGAATTTTAACAAAGTCCTTTAGCAAACAATGTACATAAATGCATTAAAATTAGACACAAAATTATATGTATACATACATACTTTATAAATATAGCTACATAACATTCTTTTGTTTTTTGGCAATTCTAAGTGTTTTGAGTCGGGTTCAAGTTTGTTTTAAGATGATCACAATTGAGAAGAGATCATTTTTGATATGAAAAAGTTTTGTGGAAGTTCTTTTATATAACAAGAATTTTCTGGAGAGTCCTGTTGATGAAAAATTTTTAAAGGTTCTTAAGGACAGAAATTTTTCTTAAGCAAAATCCTGTATTATCAAAATCTTAAAGCAGTTTCCAAAGATACTCAAAAGTAGTATCATCTTTTAGTTCTCTTTTTTTGCTGTTTGTGTCATCCACTAAATGATGACCTTTTGCTAACCAGGAATGAATGTAATTTTCTGGTTTAAACTGAAGTAATGGTGGTCCAACAGAATTAATGAAGAGCAGAGCTGCCACAGTATTAATGGAGAGCGAACATCTCAATGGTGTCAATATTTCATTCATAGCAGTAAAATTTCTCTCACATTCACTTGTTGAAACTGCAATTGTTGATACAGCTTTGAAAAGAGGTTTCAAATCTTCGGGAATTTGCTTTTCATCTGTTTTAAAATGCCTAAATCCCCTAATGATTTCTTTTTCGTCTAATGTGAATAGCTTGCACAATGCACGAACATCATCTTCCCCATATGTTATCTCTACTTCTCCGTCATCATTCTTTGGCCACGTTTTTGGATCAAGTACTTTTAAATGTTCCAAATACTTGCTATATGTGTTTTCATTTTCTGTGCGTTCTGTTTCAGTTCGTGCAACATGCGACGATCTAGTGGTCATCATTCTATCTCGAAGATTATTCGCTAAAGATCTATAAAATTGAACAACATTAACTGCCTTCATGGTAGCTTCATGAAGAGGAACTCCTTTAAAATTCTTCACATTTAAATCAGTCATCACATTTGACAGCCGAGGACCATAATCATTGACCATAGAATCTAATACTCTGACTGTTGTTCTAACTGCCTTATCAGCATCGATGAGCGTAATATCTCTTCTCTGTAAAAATGAGAAAGTTCTGCGAGTTCTTCCAAAGCATCAGCCATCATATGCAGATTTTTTACGAATTCTACATTTGTCAACATTTTCTGTAACCCTTTATATTTACATCTCTTTCTTTCATCTCTTGTAAGGTCATTCGAGGTTTGAGTAAAATGTTTGCAGAGAGCAACGTAATTATTTAATACAGCATTTACTGTTCTTCTGCTGGATGATACCCAACGCACAGTGAAAACCTTCCCTATTTTAATAACTGTATGTTAAGTACTGCAGCTGCTTCTTTCAGTTATCGCTGATTCTTTGGCGATTGGTTGTACAAAGCATACAACTTATCAATAAATATTTTGAAATTATTTATCCCAGATACTTCATTAATTGTATCAGAAACAGCAAGTTCCAACCGATGGTTGGCGCAATGCCAGGTTATCATATTTGGAAATTTTTGTTTCAATAATGTTGCTACTCCAGCATTTTTCCCCAACATTACCGATGCTCCATCACATGCAAATATATATAAAACATTCTTTTAGCAAATGTTCATCGAAACCATGCTTATTCAAAGTGTTCAGCAATTGTAACGTAATATTATTTGCTGAGGTGTCTTGCAGTTCAATCAAATCAAGATTGAAAACATAAGCATCACCAGTAAAATCACCAAAAAATGTCCTGAGGACAATAACTAAGGTAGAAGATTTACTTAATCTTGTCGATTCATCTATTACCACAGATACTTTTTTTCGTTTAGATGTTATTTCTTCACAAATTTTTTTTCTTCATTTCACACGCAATATGTATTGCAATTTCTGCACATGTTTTATCAGAGTGCAAAATATTTCCCATTGATATTCCATTTAATCTCTGCAAATCAACGTCAACTGGAAGATCGACAAATGGTCTTTGTTGTTTCACAATTTTATACACAGTCCTAAAAATCTTTTCTGTATTCGAAAATTGCAGTTTGTGCACATTTTCAATGTTATTATCAATTTCTTTTTTAGCTGATTTTTCCAAAATTTCTGCAGCTTTTTTATGTGCATCACTGTTTTTGTGTTTGTATATCTTTTTTCTCAAACTGGATTGTACCGAGCCTGCCGTTTTACCACTTGGCGTGACGGAACAATTTTGCCACACTTTCGAAAGTCTTAAATTTTTATCACTAAGTACTCCTAAATCTTTTACTTTTCTGCAGATTAAACAACCTAATCCACCGTTGTCTACAATTAACCAAGTATTATTATCTTTCAATCGTTTTAGTTTTTCTTCTGTCAAAAAGTCTGGCAATTCAACGTTTTCACTTGGTACATTTTCTTCTGGATTCAATTTCTGCTTTTTGGCTGGTGCAGTAACTTCATCTATTTTGCAATCATTTTTGCTACTTGTTCTTGCTGCAGTATTTTCAGTTTCAGAAAAAGTTTTACTGCTACCGTCAGTCTTAACTAGCCAATTTTTTAAATTGCTCATTTTATTTGGATTAGGCAGCCCGAGTACTCACGATATTTGAATTTATAGATCTTTTTTAGTTAGTAATCATTTTATCAGATTTCTCTAATAAACCACATTTATATTTAATGATGCGCATAATTAAATTATAAAAAAAAAGATGAAAAACAACTGTACTGATTAATGCTCAGTTATGCTGGTCTATTAAATCCATTAAATCTGATTATTAACCACAAAAAGAATATCAAAAGAATATCAGATCACAAGAAAAATAACATTATGTGACAATCAAATCAATGGCTAACTCGCTAACGCACGTTTTTCATATGCGGGGAGAGTTCAGATATCTCCCTTATGAGTCGTTCATTTAGAGTACGAAATATCGCAATTGCTTCACCACTGCCGCTGCGGGCTTGGCACTGTGCATGCTTAGTGGGGTGTAGGGTGTGGCTTGCCACAGGGTTGTTAAGTGCGTATCAGCACGTTTTAACTATCCTTTTTTTCGGATGAAGCTGAGACTGAAAGTAAATAATGTTTTTCGGGAACTGTAACAGTGTATATTAATAATTTCACGAACCGGAACGATATTTAGCATAATTTTACGAACCGGAACGATATTTTTCATAATTTCACGAACCGGAACATCGTTCCGGTTTGCTCCGGTACATTTCGAGCCCTGAGTTTCAGGTGGATAATACGTACGAGTCGCAGGTGATTTTTGTCGCTTGGAATTTTTATGTGTAATAACACTACTAATGTTTAATTCATGGCGTACGTGATGTATGATCAACTCCGTGCGATTTTTTATGTCTTAAATTTTAATCTTCAAAAAAATCATTTTCCAAATGGTCGTTGTAATTTGATAAATTGCTTTTTTTTTTACAGTCTGACAATTGATGGTTGATAAATTTTCTGAAAAATCAAATTCTTTGGGGGCTATGCCCCCCCCCCCCCCAGTCCCCTCAAATGGCGCCCCTGCTACATGTTTTACCATCTACCGATTCTGATAAGGATTTTATGATCGTAGTATATATGAATGTATTTTATATGAAATTAGTACCAAATAATCCCAGATTTACTGAAGTTATGTCAGTAAATAGTCAACAAAGTACACTGACAAACTAAGGATTTATTTACTCTTGTGTGTTTTTAGCTATGTGGCCAGTTCACCGTGTAGCAATGTGTTGGGTGCATTCATTCAAGAACTTTCAGGTTCAGACCCTATCAAAAAGTAACAAAACACTGTATGTAGTGTACAAAGAAGAAAATTAATTTGCACTGTTTGTTTTTAAGCATTTTGCATATTACAGGTCATCTCTTTAATGATTGTTTATATTTTTTAAATTTATACTTTAATATGCGAGTGCACTTACGTGAGCACAAGTTTTTTTTTTTTTTTTTTTTTTTTTTTAATTCTGTATTTGCACAGTTCATGACACCTGGCTGAAACAGTACTCAGTATTTTAACACTCTGTGCGGTTTGGGCATATTTTTCAGTTTCTCAAAAACAACTTTAATCTGTTGTAGACAAAAATATTTTCAACAGAATTGTATTTCAAGATGTCTATCAAGTAAAGGGGCATGAAGTGTATTTTAGAAACAAACAGGGAAAGAAAATTTTTATTAAAATTATTTTTATAAGCATTTTTATGAAAATGCTGGAACGCCTTCAAGATGTTCGGAGGGTTAAAAAATATATATTTATATATTGCAATCAATAAAGATAAAGACGTTCGATTTATGTTGTGTAATTAAAAAAAAAATAGTGTATTTATGCATGTAAGCATTCGCTGTTTTCTGTGGTAAAAATCTGTATGTACTTCAATGCAAATAACTTAAAAGCACTTTTCCATCGATCAGCATAATACCGGTATATATTGTACAATACACTTTTGTCATTATCTAACATTAATGCGCACAAAATGCATTTGTATGCACTACATGCTTTATTATCTACCGATTCTGATAAGGATTTTATGATCGTAGTAGATATGAATGTATTTTATATGAAATTAGTACCAAATAATCACAGATTTATTGATGTTGTTATGTCAGTAAATAACATTTTAAAGAGTTAGACTTTTTTGTTTGTTGCTGTCAAGTTTTGACGGGCTCCATCTAGTTTGTATTTAAGTGAAATTTATTATATTCTTCAAGCACGCAAAGTTATAAAACATGAAAATTTAAAAAAATGCCCATAATTTTGGCCACCTTTGTAGTTAAGAATAAAAAAAAATGATGGTTAAAATATCATACAAATTTTGAAGCCGTGTTAAAAAGAAAAAAAAGGAGATTTAAAAAAAAAATTTCTCTGTAATTATAGTACATATTTAAAGATTCCCTTACCTGAAATTCCTTATAGCTATTATTATTTTTACAAAACAAATTGTTCTCAACATATCCTGGAATTGTCCGGTTATGGCTCATCCAGATCTGAGTACAGTACAGAACCATTTATCCGGAATGCTTGGGGTCAGATGTATTCCGGATAACTGGTTTTTCCGGTTAACTGGTTGTTCTCAACATATCCTGGAATTGTCCGGTTATGGCTCATCCAGATCTGAGTACAGTACAGAACCATTTATCCGGAATGCTTGGGGTCAGATGTATTCCGGATAACTGGTTTTTCCGTTTAACTGGTTGTGCATTAAAGCAGCATCTACTTGATAAGGTTTGTGGAATATGTGTGGTTGTTGCATTATTTATGATTTTAAATTATCAGATTACTTGGATTAAAAATCAATGCAAGAAAGAACAAACGTTAACCAGAGTTTAGGTAATTTATGGGAATCCCTTAGGAACAAAAATTCTTCTGTTTCCTCAGCATAAAATTTAAAACATCTAAAATACAACTAAATATGTTTTCTCTTCAAATACTAGATTGTTGTCATCAAATTACACAATTGTTTCAAGCAAAGCCTATGACAAACTGGCAGTGTATGATACCTTTTTCTGGAAAGATTCTGAAATCAGTCTATCAGAAATATCATTCCGGATAACTGGGTTTCCGGTTAACTGGTTTCCGGATAAATGGTTCCATACTGTATATAGAAAAAAATGTAAGCTTCATCTCGGCATGGCTGAGTATGCTGAAAAAATTCAAATCGAGCTGAGACACAATCTAACTGCCCGATGCCGATCTCTAGATCATTGGGCTTATTCTCACCTCAGTCCTACCCATTGAAAATTGTTCCTATTTTATCGCCGTAGTTTGGTTCTTTAAAATTTTTTATATTGGGTTGATCAGCCTGCTTGATTTTTTATCTGCCTAGTCTGGCACATTAACCAAAATTGTCTTTATTCTGCTGACAAGGCCATTTCGAAAATTGCTTTAATTTTGCGGCCCTTGGGCCATTACAGACATCTCTTCCTAGGGTTCGCAAATCCAAAAAATCTTAGGGAAAATATTTATATTCTAAAAATAAAATATATTCTAGAGTTTTCAATTAAAAATGATTTTCATCTACTCTGTACACCAGGCAGTATATTGGGCATCTTTATCTTAGGTAACCTGGTATAATCCAAAAATAACAATGATAATTCATTTTTATAGATTTTAAATTACATATAATGGATTTAATTTCACTTCAAACTGTCTAACAAAAAAAAAGCTGGAGTCTGAGTCGGCTTGTTTTTTAGCAACTCCAACTCTTTTGCTCAAAAATGGGCCCGACTCCGATTCTGAAGCCCTGGTTAAAAGCTGAACTGTCTGAAATTTTCATTTGTTATACTATATGCTTTAACTTACTGTATTCAATTATTTTTTTGTTCTTACTAAGCTTTTCCTTAATTCTGTTTCATGGCTTCATATAGTGATCTCTCCTTCTTTTAGAGCGAAAGGAAAAATCACAGTCAGCAAATAAGTTGTTTTTGATAAAAATAAAATTTTGTAATGAAATCAAATCCAGTTACACAAATTTGAACCATTAATAATAACTTTTATAAGTCTTCTGGTTAAACTTTCTTTTCAGGTGTGAGTATTTTGTTTCAATTTACATATTTTAAAAACCTAACAAAATAAAAATAATTAATGAAGGGTATGTTTTTATAGAATGGAATCTAGTGAAGGAGCCTATTTTATTAAGAGGAATTTTGTGAAGGGGCCTGTTTTACTAAGAGGACTTTTGTGTATGAATGCTCTACTAAGAGAAATTTTGTGAAGGATCTTGTTTTATTAAATGGATTTTCGTGAAGGCATTCTAAATAAGCCCTATTTTTTGCCTGGAACGACCCCTGTTATCAGATGTAATTCTATAACTTCTTTTTTTTTCCTTTGCTGGGACCATCAAAATTTACTGTTTGAAGCAGGATTTAAGTATAGGCAATTTTCACTACAGTATTACCTGTGAAAACAGAACCACCTTAAACGTAAATTTTTTATGATCCCAACAGAAAAAATACCATGTTATTATACCAGCTAAGATGAAAACCCATATAAAACAGAATTATTTCTTTATCCAGTAGTTCCATTTCAGGGTTCATACTCATCAAGAGATTATGGGATAAATCAGGAGATACATTTTGGTCGTAAAAATCAAAGGAACCTCGGGGGACAGGGGCGGATTTAAGGGGTCGCGATGGTCACAATCGCGAGGGGCCCCACATTCCAAGGGCCCCCAAATCTTCTTTCGAGTTCAGAGAGAAAATATGACATTTTGATCAAAATATTTTTTTAGAGTTCTTTTTTAATTTTTCAATTAGCATTATGCCATTTTCATGTAATAAATAGAATATTTTTTTTCTACCATCTCCCACATCCAGAAATGTTTTAGCTTTCCCTTATCCGTTTCTCCATTATCAGGATTGTGATTGGTTGAGGAGGGATGGGTTGAGATTCAAATGAAACTTGGGTCTGAGCCAAAAGGAATCCTATTACGAGACCTTTTATGACGACTTAATTATAAAGATTCAGGGCCTGATTAAATCATGGGCCAACTGAGCCGTCATCGTGGGGCCTCTGATTTTGGGGGGGCCCCACTTGGTATGTAATTGCTGATATTTTAAGTGTATTTTGACTTTCTGATTAAAAGTAAATTTTTGTGGTTCTAGTGTAGGATAAGATTAAAAAATTATATGTGTTTATCTAATTACATATTTATATTAGCTGATCCGCCCGGCATTGCTTGGGCCCGTGGTAATATTTTTAAATGAACCTTAAATTTGTATGGTTTTATATCTTTAACTCAATTTTCTCTGAAATACGTACCTCACTGTGTGAAAATAGGGGAGAAGCTGCTAATTGTTGAGATTTGTTATGCAATTTTTTTTTCATAATTTTGGGGACATTATATGGGGTAGTAATGAACAAATTTAACTTTAAAATTCCCTCTACTGATGAAAAAATGAGTTAAGAGGAGAGGAGTGTGTGCTTAGTAATGTATAGGCCAATAGTTTTAAAACGATATGTCACATGAAAAAAATCAATTCCGCTACCACCCCTCCTTGGGGGAAATGCCCTCTAATAGTCTGGGGTCAAAAATAGAGCTCACCAATCGAAGGCCCGTGTAGACTTTCACATTTGGTCAAGCTTTCAAATGAGGTCGAATGTTGCTGTAGCTTAATTAAGAACTGAGTTAGAAAATTGAACCCCTGGAAGGGCAAATATTAGTGAGGGGGTAGAAGGTTAAAATTATGAAAGAGTGAATACGAGGGTTTTCCTATGATAAATCACATCGGGGTTTAGCAGGCGTGCTGCGGACGCATTGCAAAATCTTGCAAAAAAAAAAAAAAAATCAATCTCGAATCTTTTAGTTTCACATTCCATCACCAGGTGGCAAACTATATTCTTAAAACTGTTTCTGAACGAAACTTCGTTAAACAACCTACCCATAGATACATTAATCAAGGGGGTGGCGGACTTAAGCAATAATTTAAGATATTTTCTGAAATTACTATTCGAAAATAGCGGTAAGTACAATTTTGTATTAAATAAGAAATATTTATCCTAGGGCTCCGGCTAAAATCTGCAACAAAACGGTATGGTTTTAAATATTTGATCGCCCCTCCAAAAAAAAAACTTTTATCACCCCCCCCCCCCCCCCAAAAAAAAAAAAAAATTATTCTCCATACTTTTAAAAATCTGTATCATGCGTTATAAACTGAAAGTTCCAAATCGATCGGTTCGTCAGTTTCCTTAATTTTAACAAATTCACTTTTCTATAAAGCATTTCTTTTCCTTTTTAAAAAGTGAAACACAAACTTGCGGGTCAATTTTTATAAATTTAGTTATTATTAAACAGCGTTTAAGGCAAAAAAAAAAAAAAGGATGAAAAATGCCGAAAATCGTATTGAATATCGCATTAAAAGTCTCCAAAATAAAGAATAGTAAAGGACAAAATTTGCTACAATAGGCTAAAAGTTTAAAACCGAATTCCTTTTACAGTGACAAAAAATCGCCAAAAGATGCGGCTAGATGCATAATTTTAAAATCTCTAACTGGTGTATTTAAAAAAAAATTGACGGCGTTCCAAAGAATTCTCGTATAAAAATCATTTGTGGTTTCGAAAGACTTGCTTTTAAATTGAGAATTTGAAAGTAATAATCCAATTAATGAAATAATAATTAATATCTAAGGTTGTAATTGAGCAACCATGAAGAAATTTACATATCTGAAATCAGCGAAAAATTATACATCTGGATGCATAAAAATTAAATCTATAAATTTTATATTTTAAAATTTTTATATTCATTGGAAAATGTCCACTATTGAAAGGCATATGTTGTCTGTAATGAAAACCTGGCGCTCATGGGAGAGATTTCGAACCTTTCTTTAGAAGGAAATAAAAAGATTTTTTATAAATCGATTTTTCGTGGGTTTTTTTGATTTCCTGTTACCTCACCGGAATAATTTTTATAATTTCTGAAAGAAATTTTTTTGCGTCTGGCTGTGTACTTTTTAGACCTTTTTAAAAAGGCCCAGTACATCTATCGGCCTAGCAGTGCTATAATTCTGTAAACCCCTCCCCGTCCCTTCGAGTTTTCGAAGAAATTGTCTGCGGTTTGATAAACATCGATGCTTCTGTTGAATTATGAATACTTTTCTATTTTTTTTTAACTTGGGGTTTTTAATTAATTTCTGAACTAATTATTAGAAATTAAAAATTCTGAAACTCAGGTGCACCAGGAGAGAGGCCTTCGACTATCCTCTCAAACATTTTGAGTCTCGTACATGCCTTATATTTTTCTAGTCATCGCGAAGAGACAGACACACACACAGAGAGCGAAACTTTCTTTTATTAGTATAGATAGATCTGTATTAGTATAGATTCATATCTGTATTCTAAGGCATGGGAAATATTTGTTAGTATTTAAATCCCAATGAAAAAAGGCGTGAGTAAGTTAGATAAAATTGGGACTTACCCGTTCTTCAGGATACTTTTTATTTCGGTGTAAATCCACATTTTGTGTAATCCAATATAATGGTTTCCCAATGTAATGTGTTAGTTGTCATAATTTTAATCAACCACTTTTTATAACCTCCTTTGAGAAAAAATTGTAGACTATTATATCAAATGAATAAGCAGTGGTAACACTTTAAGCTATTTAATTCACTTTCTTTTAAATTGTGAAAAAGAGAGAGCATTTTTCAACCCTCTTCTCTTGAACAACTACATTTTCAGAATGAAAAAATATTTACATTATAAGATAATAAATCAGTAATAATAATTGTAATTGCAATATCATAATAATAATAATAAATCAGTTTAATGTCTATGAGTCACTCAACAAGTCATTATCTTTATCATCAAGGTTATATCTTCAAGGTTAAATACATCTTTCACATTTGAAAAGATTTATGGCTGAGTTGAATCGACACATTATTTATGTAACTGAGGAAATTACTTTTATCACAGCTAATTAGCTTGATTTATATCCATCAATATTTTTTTTTTCTTTTTAGTAAACGCACCAAACGAATATCAGACCCTGGGCCTGTCTTCATCTTAACCGGACTCTGTACAGTTCAAAAAACCTGTAGGCGGGCGGGGGCGGAGGACGAATTGATTCTTTTCAAATTGTAGATCCGTTTTCCAAATGAATTAAAATTTTGCATACTACGTGGTGTGTACAAAAATCTACATACAAGGCTGTACAAAAGAATTCTCATAAGTTATCGTCTATGGGTGATAATTATTGAAAGTGGATTTTACAATGCATGAATATTTTGTTGGAATCTCAAGAGTAAAATCTGCCATCTCTGTAACAAAAAATAAAATAGAACTTTGAAGCTTTGAAAATCTTATCAAGAATCTTTTGACCTATATAATAATAAGGAAAGAAGTTTGTGTGTGAGTGTGTGTTCGTCGGCCGTGTTCTGAAGAGATGGCTGTACGTAGAGCTACAAAATTTGCTAAGAAGATACCTCTACGTATGTAGTTTTGCAGATCAAAGACCGATTTTTAACACTTTTGTGCGATTCGAAGCGATTTTTCCACGTTAGTGAAAGGAATACAGTTTCATTCTCTTAATCCAACATAGTAAATTTTATCCTCTTTTCAATAAAGTTTATTCAGAATTCGTGCGGCGAATTTTGAATTTTTAGCTAATTTTTTATGCGATTTTTAGTGTTTTTTCGCATTTTTCGGCGATTTTTTGACATTGGTAAAAGGAATCCGGTTTCAAACTTTTAGCTTAACACTCGAATGCGGGAGAGGGGCCATTTTGGCCCCAACCATGTGAATATATTTCGGTTCAAATCATAAATTATTTTGTAAATAAAGTTTTAAAAGGCACAAAGGGAAAAGAGCTAATTAAATAAGTTAAACAGTTTTAAATAAAATTTCTGGTATTAAATATTTTTATAAGACTTGAGTAAAAATTGCAGTGTTTCAACTGTTAATGTAGTAAATTTTGTCCTCTACTATTTTTTTATTTTAGAGATTTTTAATGCGATATTCAATACGATTTTCAGCATTTTGCATCGCTTTTATGTCATTCATGAAACAATGCCGATTACAGTATTTACCTGATCATAGGAGATTTTGTCCTCTGCAATTTTTGCATATTTAGCAAATTTTAATGCGATTATAAATGCAATTTCTAGCATTTTTTCGAGTCCCACGGTGATTTTTTGAAATTCCGAAAAGGAATTTAGTTTCAAAACTTTTATCTTATTGTAATAAATTTTGAGTTTCACAATTTTTGAATTTTAGCGATTTTTAATGCGATTTTCACTACGATTTTTTGCTTTTATTTTCAGTTCCATGGCTATTTTTTGATATTGGTTAATGGAATTTGGTTTCAAGCGTTTATCCTGATATAGTAAATTTTGACCCTTTTGATTTTCGAATTTTAGCTATTTTTAATACGAAAGTAAATGTAATTTTTAGAATTTTTGCGTTCCGAGTCGATTTTTTGTCATATATGAAAAAAAAAATCGATTACAATGTTTTACCCATTTTAGTAAATTTGGACCCTAGCGCAGACCTGCCAACTGCTACGAAAAAATCGTAGTTGCTACGATTTGGACCTATCAACTACGATACTACGAAAATCGGTCTTAAACTACGATTTTTTGCAAAAAACACAAATGCATTTTTTTGTTTCTAGTTGCGATTTTTATCCCTCACAGCATATTTTCCAGGAGTGATTCTGTTGCGAAATTTCCAAAATTTCAAAGTATTCATTTCCGAAAGTTTTAAAAAATTGGCTATTAGTCTGAAAATTCGGACATTAAAAAATACTCATGGAAAAAAAAAAAAAAAAAAAAATCTGGGCTGCAAAACAAACTTCTTAACATAAAACACTCTCTTTATGTATATTAACCACGAGTGAATCGTGTTTCTGTAAATATTTATACAGGAATTCGCTTCCTTAGAAACAAGGTGCCATTTTAAGAATTTCTGGAAAGGAGGAAGGGGATTCTTTGGGGGGCAAGGTTTGAAATAGATAGTGAGCAAAATCGCACAATTTGCGATAAATTCCCCCGAATTTCGACAAATGACCGTATAAAAAAATCAATTTTGCCAATTGGCCGCAGAAAAAAATAAATTTCTTCAAAGGATCGTGGTAAAAACGTAATATTGATTTCAGGGGGTGGCTGGGATCAGGGAATGTCCCCCCCGGAAGATTTGAGATTTTGTGTTTCAATGGTGTGAATTTTGTCAAAATATCGCAGAAAGAAAACGATAATTTCATCAAAAAATCAGTAAGAAAAGGCAAATTTCATCGACAGATCAGTAAGAAAATGCAAATTTCATCGAAAGATCAGTAAGAAAAAGCAAATTTTCCCCAAAAGATCGCAGAAAGAAAACACTAATTTCATCAAAAGGATCGCGGAAAAAAACGCAAAATTCGACAAAGGATCGTGGTAAAAAATGCGAATTTCGTCAAAAGTTCATGGTAAAAAGTGTGGATTTCAACAAAGAATCGTGATAGAAAAATGTGAATTACGATTGCGGAAAAATTGTGAATATCCTGAAATGATCGCAGGGAAAAATCCCGAATTTCTTCTAAATTTCCTGCACTGGGCTAAAAAATTGGAACCAGGCTCCTGTTACAAATGTTTAAAAAAAAAAAAAAAAAAAAAAAAACGCTGCGAAACGAAAAGAAACTCTAAAAATTTTCAAAGGAAAAAATTTACTATATTGAGTTGAAAGTATTACATATAATACTTAAATATTTCATTAAGTGAACCTCTGTTCATATTATTAAACTATTAATTATTAATAGTCTTAAGACAATCAATTTTAAATAATTAGATGAAGACATACATTAGAGTCACATGTTTATTGACGGCTAACGTCCAGCAGCTTAGCTTGCTGCCCGGCATCTGCATACAGTTGCAGTTAGTTCATCAGTTCTACTAGATTATTTACAGTTACAGTTACATTACATGTTACATCCTTTCCTCTAGTTAAAAAAAACAACAAAAATATTATATACTTAAAACAATTAGCTTACTAATACAAGAAATGACAACAGAGAACAAATTATGAACTTATATACAAACAATATATGAACTTATGAAAAATACACAAACATGATAGTTAAATTGTTGGGAAAATATACAAAGATATATACAACATTCAGATTAGGAACACAGATTGTTATTCCATAATAAAGTCTTTGAATCTAGAGGGTTGTCTAACTAATCGTCCTCTTCGTGACATTTGAGGCACTGCATTTTGCTGATTATCATCCTTTATAATTGGCACTGAATACTCATTTCTTTCAGGCTTATCTCTTTTTTCCTCACTGATTAAATCATCATACACAGTATTAAACCTTACAGAAGTTTTTGATGGTCTGATATGCCTTCTGTTTCTTCGAAGGACTTTACCATTAACATTCCTCACAATATAAGACCTTGGAGCTTTGTGTCTTGAAATTATTTGCCCTGGATCCCACTGCCCTGTCTTAAAATTAAATAACAATACATTATCTCCCGATTTTAATTCTGACAATGTCTGTGCAGTCCTGTCATAATAGAATTTTTGTCTAGCTTGACGTGCACAAAGTTTAGAAATTGGTCTACATATTTTAGGTTCTAATAATTTACTACTGATAGGCAGTTTCGTTCTTAGTCTTCTGTTGAATAAAAGCTGCGCAGGCGATAGATCTAGTCCACTTATTGGAGTATTGCGGTATTCCATTAAGCCTATATTTATCTCTTTTACTTTGCGTAAAATATTCTTAACAATTCCTACAGCTTTTTCCGCCATCCCATTACTTTGGGGAAATCTGGGACTGCTAAAGTTTAACTCAAAATCCCACTCATTAGCAAAATTAATAAACAAATGACTATTAAAGGGATTATTATCACATACCATCTCATTTGGAATACCATATCGGGCAAAAGTATATTTTAATTTGGGAATAATTTCATTTGCTGTTTTATCTTGTAGCATAAAGTATTCAATCCACTTAGAATAATAATCAACTATTACAAGGTAATTTTGATTTGCAAATTGCATTACATCAGCTGCAATTTTTTCGAATGGCTTATTAGGGATCTCATGGGGTATGAGTGGTTCTTTAGAATTTTGCCTTCTGAATTTTTCACAAATTTGGCATTTATTAACCAATTCCTCAATATTTTTAGTCATACCAGGCCAGTAAAAGATTTCACGAGCTCTGTTTTTGCACTTTTCAATCCCAAAGTGGGCCTCATGTATCAAACCAAGCATCTCATGTCTTAATGATTTTGGCACAATTAATTTGTTGTTATAAAACACTAATCCTTCATTTACATATATTAAATCTTTTATTTTAAGATAATGTTTAAGCTCATCTGATAATTTTTTTTTATTTTTAGGCCAGGAATCTCTACAAAACTCAATCATTTTACTGAGATTTTCATCATTTTGTGTTTCAGTTTGAAATTGATTGAATCTTTTCTCACTTAAAGGGAGAGTTTTTCTAATACTATGTATTACATTTAACATGTCGGGATCATCTTTATTCTCAATTTTCAAATAAGCCCTAGAGAGAGTGTCAGCCAGATATAATTCACTACCTGGAACATACTGAATCATGAAATCATATTTAACTAATTTTAAAATCATTTTCTGCATTCTTGATGAGATTTTGGATAACGGTTTATTTACAATGGACACTAATGGTTTATGGTCTGTTTCAACCTTAATCTTATGCCCATATACAAAGTTGTGATATCTCCCAAAAGCAAATGTTATAGCTAATAACTCCTTTTCAATCTGGGCATAAACGTCAAGCTAGACAAAAATTCTATTATGACAGGACTGCACAGACATTGTCAGAATTAAAATCGGGAGATAATGTATTGTTATTTAATTTTAAGACAGGGCAGTGGGATCCAGGGCAAATAATTTCAAGACACAAAGCTCCAAGGTCTTATATTGTGAGGAATGTTAATGGTAAAGTCCTTCGAAGAAACAGAAGGCATATCAGATTTAATGTTCGATTTCTTTAAAGTTCGAGAATTTTTATCTTTAGCACTAGGAATAATAGGTTTATTCCTACGAACTATGTCCACAGAAGCACGAGAAGCTGTAGGTCCATTAATCGATTGCAAATGTTGTTTACTTAACTCCGTCGTTCTCACGAACTCTGCAGCCTTTTGAAGAGTCAGATCCGGCTCCCTGAGTAGTCGTTCTTGAAGTCCGACATCTCGGATGCCTAGCACAACACGATCTCGGATTAGGCTTTCCTCCTGCTCGCCGAATTCACATGTCGCTGCCAGGGTCTTTAGATCCGTAATGAAGTTGTCGATGGATTGACCTTCCTGCTGGATACTGGAGAAGAACTTATATCTCTCGAAAACTACACTTCGTCTTGGAGTACAATAGGCTTCGAATTTCTGCATGACCACTTCATACTTGTCTACTTCATTTGCTTCGAATTTGAACGTATTATACACATTCATACCTTCATCGCCCAACAAATTCAGGAGAATCGCAATTTTATTTTTATCTAACTTTTCAGTCCTTTCGGTTGCAATCATAAAGTTGTTAAACTTTTGTCTCCATTTCTTCCAATTCTCGGCGACGTTGCCGGACGTAAAGTTAAATTCAGCAGGCGGCTTGAACAATTCCATATTAGCACGTTAAGTTCAATCTTGATGCATCAAAGTTTCTGACACCATATTACATATAATACTTAAATATTTCATTAAGTGAACCTCTGTTCATATTATTAAACTATTAATTATTAATAGTCTTAAGACAATCAATTTTAAATAATTAGATGAAGACATACATTAGAGTCACATGTTTATTGACGGCTAACGTCCAGCAGCTTAGCTTGCTGCCCGGCATCTGCATACAGTTGCAGTTAGTTCATCAGTTCTACTAGATTATTTACAGTTACAGTTACATTACATGTTACAGAAAGACTGAAACCTTATTCCTTTTACAAATGTCAAAAGATGGCTGTGTAACACGAAAAACCAACCAACCAACCAACCTCCAGATTAATTTAAATTTTGTGTGCTACGATTTCTCATTTTTAAAGGTTGGCAGGTCTGCTAGCGATTTTTGAATATTTAGCAATTTTAATACGATTTTTAGAAATATTTAGCAAATTTTGACCTCAGGTATTGTCGACGTTTTTTTAATAGGAATTTTAATGCGAATTTCAATGAGATTTTCAGCGTTTTCTCGAGTCCATTGGCTATTTTTTGGCATTCGTAAAAGGAATTATGTTTCAAACATTTAGCCTAATATAGTAAATTTTGTCTTTTATTATTTTTAAATTTTAGTGATTTCTATTGCGACTTTCAATGCGATTTTTCGAGTACCGGGCCAATTTTTTAACAACTGTAAAAGTAATTTGATTTGAAACTTTTAGCCTAATATTGTAAAGTTTGCCCTCTGCGATTTTTGAATTTTAGCAATGGTCAATGTGGATTTTTTTTTCGCAATTTTTAGAGATTTTTGACGTTTTGCATCGCCTTTTTGTCTTTCATGAACGATATCGGATTACAATGTTTTATTCCATTTTTCACTGATATTATTGAAATGCTATAACTGGCATTTCATTTTTGCATGCCATCTTATTAAACTTCATATCTTGAGTTTCTTTTCTAAATAATTAAAGGTTAATCTCTCCAGTCAAGAAAATTTTCTTTTACAACTTGACTAAAATCATTAAGATCATTGTGTCATGTTATTAATTGCTGTGAATAATCTGCATTTTAAAAATCGGAATGTTTTAAGATAAATATGGAATATTTTTTAAAAATCTATTTTATCTTTGCTATTTTACATGTTTTAAGATAACTCCAGGGCTTCAGACATGTTCATCAACACATAATAATTTTCATCCTACATTCATACAAACGTTACCTAGAAATATTATGTCTCATGTTGACAGCTGAGATACAGCGTTAAAAGTAGGAATTATTTCTATCAATAATTTAAAACACTTAACTTACAAAAAAAGAGAGAAAATAAACCCAATTTTTTTAAAAGAAAAAAAAAAGTTCGTTTAAACACTGATATAAACTATAGTTAAAACCACATGGTTTAAACCGTGCTAATCCTGGTTTTTAGTTATTGCTGAGCAGATACTAAAACAATGTCTCCTTATTTTTTTATTTACTTTTGTTTGGTTTATCGTTTTATGTTCTAAAAAATGAAAAAAAAAAAAAAAAATAAGAGTATATAATTTTAGCACATTTGTCTGTCACAGTATCTAAGTTGACGGAAAATAATCTAATGTAATTTGAATTAATTTTGCATAATTAATCTTTAACGATTTGAATACATTTAAATTAATTTATAAGTAATTATTGTAATTAAGTTTTGAATATCTATTATTTATAAATTATAAATATACCCAATTTTTCAGGACGGGCCCCCCAAAAAAGTTCCAGTGAAAGGGGCCCTTCACTTCATAATTCTGATGATTCTATCACTTCATTATCCACTGTCGGGGGATAATGCAAAAATTCCCCAAACCTGTAAAACGATTGGCTACTCTGGAAAATTGAGAGCAAGTGCTGCTATTCATGTACTTTGTGATGTCATAATGAAATCAAACTAAGACACACCTTCTAACATTGTGAGATATAGAATGGAAACTAGCCTCTCCTTTTTGCAGATTAAATATAACATATGTTATATTTAATCTGTGCTCGTTCTAACTTATGGTGACATCTATTCAGTCACTAGACATACTTTTTAACATCGTGAGGTCATGAAACTGAACATGTGTCTCCTTCCTTTAAGGTGTTCTTTAAATGGTTCTGCCTATTTAGATCTATCAAATCTGTTGCAAATTAGCCTTGATGGGCCTAATGTTCATTTAAAAATTTTGAAAACTGTTCTAGAGGAACAAGAAAAGTATGTTGGCAAAAAGCCACCTCTACTCTGCACAGCAGGTTACACGCACTAGTACTTAGATAAATAAATAGATATCATTCTGGCCATTAAAATACAATTAATATAATAATATAGGTAATTGCTTACCTTTATCTTTCTTCAGCAGCAATATTCCTCATTTTTCGGCTTGGTGCAGATTTTTAACTCCGGTGGGTAATCCATTTATTACGAAGCTAAAGTGTTGTTAAAAACAAAAGGTGTTGGTTAAATGTATTATATTATTTATATTTAATCCACACTTGAGACTTGATCACTTTCGTTATAGAGAATTATATTAAAATTTTGACTTTACATTTTAAATTAATGCTTTACAAACAGCTGCCTTTTGCAGCAACAAATTAAATATTACATGTTTCTCTTTTGAGATAAATTGGGCAACTAACTTAATAATAAAAAGAGTTTTTTTTGAGTCAGAGTTCTTTTGATGACGTCAGACAGCTTCAGCATGCATGGGTTGATATTAAAACAAATTTCGCGAACATATTTCACATATTAATATCATTGTTTATCTTGAGTAGGATGATTTAGCAATAATCAGAAAGTTTGTTTATTGCAGAATGATTTATTATTACTTAATGTATTTATTTATGTGTTCAAATGTTTGTATTCTTGAATTGCTTCCTGTTTTGAAATGAGTTAATGATATCTAAGATGATTATGAATTGATTTACTGCTACTAAATTAGTTCAAGTATTTTAAAGTGTTATGTCCTTGAAAGTTATTGCTTGTATAATGTTTCTAAAGTAGTTTACTGTTCATATCTGAGAGGGTTATAAATCCATCACCCTTCCTTAACCATCTCAGATGCATCCGGTAATAGTTGCATGGATTCACGATGTTTCAGGAATTGAGGCTTGGCCAGTGGCTTGGTCAGCGCGTCTGCTGTCATGTCTTGTGTTGGGCAGTAACGAAGATCCAGTATTCCATCTTCTTTCATCTCTTTTATTGCATGATAACGCACATCAATGTGTTTTGTGCGTTTTGAAAATTTTTCGTTCTCCACCATCTTGATGACGCTCTGGTTGTCTTCATACAGTATTACTGGTAAATTTTTGTTTCAAGTCCAGTTCTACTAATAATTTCCTCAGCCAGGCAATTTCCTGTCCTGCACTAGCTGCAGCTACAAATTCAGCTTCTGCCGATGAATAGGCAATGCAATTTTGCCTTTTCGTGTACCATTGAATGGGATTGTTTCCCAACATGAATAGGTTTCCAGTAGTTGATTTTCTGGTTCGTGTGTCCCCCGCCCAGTCGGAGTCAGAAAAACCGATGAGTTGTGGATTGTGACTTATGTTTAAGGTGAGGTTTAACGATTTTGTAGTGTTCAGGTAACTTATTATGCGTTTCACACCGTTCCAGTCTTTTAGGCGCGGATTTTCACATCTTCTGCTGAGTATGTTAACAGCGGCTGATATGTCTGGATGCGTAGTGGTTCCTATATATAACAATGATCCTATCGCTTGTCTGAATTTCGTATTGTTGGGTAATAAATTTTCTTCGTCTTCTAATTTGTGAAAACCTGCATCCATAGGAGTGCTTGCGGGTTTTGCGTTTTCTAAATTAAATTTTCTTGCAAGTTCTTCTATTTTTAGTCTTTGATTCAGTTTATACCCGTTTTCTGATTTCTTTATTTCCATGCCTAAATAGTGAGCTACTTCCCCAAGGTCCTTTAATGCAAATTCTTCCTTTAAAGATTTTATTATGTCTTCAATCGTTTCGTTTTCACCGCCTATCAAAATGTCGTCAACATACACTATTACGTAAGTTGAAGTTTTGTTTTCTTTTCGTGTATATAGACATGAGTCCACGGTGCTTTGTTGAAAGTTTAAATTTTTTAGAGATTGTTCTATTCTTTTGTTCCAAGTTCTGGCTGCCTGTTTTAGTCCGTAGATCGATTTTTTTAGATTACACACTTTGTTTTCTGAGTTTTTCTCAATGTACCCTCCGGTTGTTTCATATAAATTTCGTCTTCTAACTCACCGTAGAGAAAGGCTGTGTCGATATCTACGTGTCTCACTTTCAACTGCTTATGTGCGGCTACTGTCAAAAATGTTCTCACAGTTGTTTGTGACACTACTGGGGCGAAAGTCTCGTCGTAGTTTTCCCCATATTTTTGACTAAACCCTTTGGCTACTAAACGTGCTTTGTACTTTTGATTGTTTCCGTAACTGTCTAATTTCTTTTTGAATATCCATTTGCAACCTATAACCTTTTTGTTAGGTGGAGGATCCACTAATTCCCATGTGTTGTGTTGTCTCAGCGAATTGATTTCCGCTTGTGTGGCTTTAAGCCAATTTTCCTTTTCTTTGGGATTATTTATTTCCAATATTTCATTCCAACTAGTGGGTTCTGTCATATCATCATTTTTTACATAACAGGCATATCTGTCTGGTGGTACCCCCCTGTTCGATCTTTCAGATCTTCTTGGTTCATTGGTCGGTTGTTTGGACGTGGTTGGTTCTTCGGTTGTGTTGTTTATCTCTGTTTCAATGTAATGTTTGTCGTCATATGAGTTTTCTGTCTCTTTATTTTCTTTTAGGTTAATTTTGCTATTTTCTATGAATTTCACTGTTTTGCCAATTACAATTTTATTTTCTTTAGTGTATACGCGATATCCTTTTGAGTTGTTATCGTATCCTACAAAAATCCCTTCCTGAGCCCTGTCGTCCAATTTTCCTCGATGTTTTTTATTCACGTATATGTAAGCTTTGCACCCGAATGTTCGCAAATAGTGTAAATTCGGTTTGCGATTAAACCATAGCTCAAATGCGGTTTTATTTGTCGATCTTGTTGGTAAGCGATTCTGTAAATGATTCGCGGTGTTAATTGCTTCTCCCCAAAATCTTTGTGGCAGATCTGCTTCTCTGAGTAGGCTTCTAGTCATGTCTAATAGCGACCTGTTTTTTCTCTCCGCAATGCCATTTTGGCTCGGGCAATACGGCACGGTTAATTGATGTTTAATACCCCTTTTTCTTAGGTAATCCTCTATCCCACTATTTATGTACTCTCCCCCGTTATCGGATCTTATTGCTTTCGGATATATCCCGAACTGGTTTCGAACCATAGCTATATAGTCGATTAGTTTATCCTGTACTTCATCTTTATGTTTTAATAAGTATATTACAGTAAATCTAGAGTAGTCGTCAATGAAAGTTACAAACATTGTTTTACTGCCTATTGTGGGGGTTCCTATCGCTGTGCATACGTCCGTGTGCACTAGATCGAGTACTCTACCTGTTTTGTTTCTATACACTGTTTTGGGATAGGGAGCATCGCTTGTTTTTGTTTGTATGCATGTTTCGCATGTTGTTCCATGTTTGCAATTATTTAGTTTTATGCCATAGGCTAAATCACCTTTAACCATTTCCTTTATGGAATTGTAATTTCTATGCCCTAGGCGTTTGTGCCAAAGTTCCAGGCAGTCTTTACTTTTGCATTCATGTGTCATATTTACTATATTCCTATCCGCATTTTCTAATAATTCAACTTCGTATAGGTTATTTTTCATTTTTGCCTCTAAGTAGATTTTCCCATTTCGGGACAGCATGCATCGATCTTTATCAAAAAATAATTTATACCCATTCTTTGTGGCTTTACTTACTGAAATTAAATTAGATTCTAACTCCGGTACATATAACACTTCTTTCAACGTAATTTTATTTATGCCTCCATCGGATGTTTGCGTCGCGAATGTAGTTTCTCCTGTACCTAGCGAGTTTAGAGTTTTTCCGTTGGCAATTATGACCGTTGTTTTTTCGGTGTCATTTATTTTAGTAAAGTCATTTTTATTGTTTAGGATATGTGAAGATGAACCAGAATCAATAATCCAGGTTTGTTTTCCTGCTTTGTCTATTAGAAAGGCTGCGTCGCTGCCTTGATCTGGTTTTGTTTCCGTTCTATAATTTCTCTTGTCTACTGATTCGCGGTCAGTGTTTCCTATCTGGTTATCAGATTGTTGATAACACAACGATGATGAGTAATGTTTGTTTTTGTATGTTTGTTGTTGTTTTTGTGTATTTGGGTGATTGTTTCGATTTTTCAAATGCCAACATTCTCTGTACGTGTGATTTCTCAATTTGCAGTACGTGCACTGTTTATCTTTTTTAAAGTTATCATTAGGAAATCTTTTCTGCGTTTTAAACGCTTTTGTTGAATTTTCACCCTGGTCTGTGTTTTCGACCCTTCTATTGTACTCATCTGTTAATTTACTTCTAATAAATTCTGGTGTAAGCTCGTCTTCATTTCGTGATTCAAGTGCAGTGATCAAAGTGTTATAACTAGGGGGTAGCGAACACAGCAATAAAGCTGAAAGATGGGAGTCGCTAATTGTTTCTCCGATCGCTGATAGTTTGTCTTTTAGTTCTAGAATGTATGTTATATGTTTGATTAAGTTTCCGTTTTCTTTGAGCTTGGCTCCATAAAGCTTTCTTAATAAAAATAATTTACTAGAGAGGTTCGCCCGTTCGTGTATCGTTTTAAGTGCGTTCCATGTGTCTTTGGCTGTATTAAGCCCTTTTACATGGACGATTTGTAAATCTTCAATTGATAGATTTATTATCGCTCTGGCTTTCTTGTCCTTTTTCTCCCAATCGGTCGTGATTGGCGTGGGACTATCTTCGCTAATTACGTTGAACAAGTCTTCTCTAATCAGTAACATTTCAGTTTTGAATTTCCAATTGTTGTAGTTATTCGCATTTAATTTTTCTACCAACTGTATCTCGCGTGATGCGGCCATTTCTCTAGTTATATAAGTTTTACTTATGTGAGGAATTGCTGTTTTTATTTTATTCTATATAAAACTTCTTATATATTTAATTTTCTTCAATTCTTTAACATTTCATATATATCAATAAAAAATGCACAATATTTATTTCATCATCAAATAACTATATTTTCAATAATTTTCAATTTCTTTTTAATGTGCACACATGTATGGCCAGTAGTTTTTTTTTTTTTTTTTTTTTTCACATATTATTTATTCACTGAAATACAGATTCTCTCAGTCTCGGAATCAAATTGTTGGCAAAAAGCCACCTCTACTCTGCACAGCAGGTTACGTGCACTAGTACTTAGATAAATAAATAGATATCATTCTGGCCATTAAAATACAATTAATATAATAATATAGGTAATTGCTTACCTTTATCTTTCTTCAGCAGCAATATTCCTCATTTTTCGGCTTGGTGTAGATTTTTAACTCCGGTGGGTAATCCATTTATTACGAAGCTAAAGTGTTGTTAAAAACAAAAGGTGTTGGTTAAATGTATTATATTATTTATATTTAATCCACACTTGAGACTTGATCACTTTCGTTATAGAGAATTATATTAAAATTTTGACTTTACATTTTAAATTAATGCTTTACAAACAGCTGCCTTTTGCAGCAACAAATTAAATATTACATGTTTCTCTTTTGAGATAAATTGGGCAACTAACTTAATAATAAAAAGAGTTTTTTTTTGAGTCCGAGTTCTTTTGATGACGTCAGACAGCTGCAGCATGCGTGGGTTGATATTAAAACAAATTTCGTGAACATATTTCACATATTAATATCATTGTTTATCTTGAGTAGGATGATTTAGCAATAATCAGAAAGTTTGTTTATTGCAGAATGATTTATTATTACTTAATGTATTTATTTATGTGTTCAAATGTTTGTATTCTTGAATTGCTTCCTGTTTTGAAATCAGTTAATGATATCTAAGATGATTATGAATTGATTTACTGCTACTAAATTAGTTCAAGTATTTTAAAGTGTTATGTCCTTGAAAGTTATTGCTTGTATAATGTTTCTAAAGTAGTTTACTGTTCATATCTGAGAGGGTTATAAATCCATCAAAGTAAAGGATATTTTAAAATTGATATTGGTACTTGTAGCCTTCATATTGTTCATAATGCTTTTCAAAGAGGCATTAAAATCACAAAGTGGGAATTAAATTAAATTCTTACAGCAATCTACCAAATTTTTAAGGACAGCCCCCCGCAAGGCATGCTGACTTCATCTCTGTTATACACAATTGATGTTTTTTCTTAAAAATTATGTTAACATTGTTTATATATTTGTGATGTATAAACTTTATTTTTGATATTACCTTGTTTTTATTTTATTTATATTTATTTTGAGGGGGGGGGGGGTCATGCTACTGGTCAGGGGCGTAGCTTGAATATTTTATTAGGGGGGGGGGAGGGAGAGGACCTAACTTTGGCGCCCTTTTATAATTTTCATTTTTCACCTTTTTTCTATCTTCAACAAAAGAAAGTATTGTAATCTAAATTTTTTTTATGCCTCGTTTTCGACGAATTTACACGTTTTAGGGGTCAGAGATCACAAAAAACATGTTTATACAAAATGTCTGTCCATGTGTTGCCATTGTACCATCGAAAAAAGTATGAAGTTATCCATAGTATTGAGCCAATTTGTTGTATATGTTTTTGGCTATGGCAAGCAGGTCCTTATTTCAATATGGAAATATTCTGACGGAAGGGGGCACTGTAATAGCGATTTTTGTGCCATTTTCATTGTACCATCGAAAAGTGTGTGAAGTTATGCATAGAATTGAACCTAATTTATTGTGTAATGTATTGGCTATGCCATGCAGGTCCTTCCTGAATTTGGAAATTACTTGTATGGGGCACTGCAATAGCGATTTTTGTCCATTTTCCTTATTGTACCATCGAAAAGTGTATAAAGTTATCTATAGAATTGAACCAAATTTTATGTGTATGTTTCTGGCTATGGCCAGCAGGTCCTCCTTCAATATGGAAATATTCTGCTGGGAGGGGACGCCGTAATAGCGATGTCTGTGCCATTTCCATTGCTTTACCATCGAAAAGTGTATGAAGTTATGCATAGAATTGAACCAAATGTTTTGTGTATGTTTTTGGCTATGGCAAACAGATCCTCCCTGAATTTAAAAATATTCTGCCGAAAAGGGGTTCTGTGATAGCGATTGTTGTATAATTTTCTTGATTTTTTGTAGTTCTATTGTCCATTGGCGGCTCGTGAAACGACGGGAACTCGCGTCCTGCTAGGCCGGCTATTCGCAAACAGCTGATGTACAAGAATAACGAAAAACTATTGATTTTAATAATAAATATCATGATCGAGATCAACTAGTTTTTACTCCGATTAATTGAATGAAATACAAATTTAAGATGAAAATCAAAGTCGGTATAATATTGAACTGATAATATTGACGTATTAACATATGTAGCTACTTTTTTTAATTTAAGCTGTATGAGACAGAAGAAAGTTTTGGGATTGGCACATCCAACTAGTTTGATAGTATATTTAGACATTCCTCATTAACTCAAAGCAGTATTTGTAAATAATCTATTATAAGGGTATAGTAGATACGATATACCGTAAATTTTGGAAAGTTTGCCGTCCGCCACATTTGGCAGACATTAATCCGTTTGAATACATTTATGCAGCAAAGACAAAAACTTTTCAACAAAGTTAAAAAGTGTTAAATGAGTTTTGCTCTAAAAAAGTTTTGTTCTAAGAAGGATTTTTTTAGATTTTTTTTTCTCTCTCCAAAATGCAAAAATGTTTGATGCAACGCAGTTATAATGTTGATTTCATGTCTACATGCATCAAAATTTCAGATTTTCATATTCAAATTCAAACGAACCACGAACTGAGAAAGCTTTCTTTTCTTTTTAAATATGTGAAACACGCACTGAATTGTAGCTTGATTGTTACCTGGTGATCACTTCTCTCACTATCAAGTCTCGAAAGCCTGTTTAAAATATCAATTTTGATTTTTACAGAAGAATTCCAGTGCTGTTTGATTCTTAGAGAACTGGTTAAAAATACGTGAAATTTTATATGCGAACAGATGATGATGATTTTACGAATGTGTCAAAAGTAATATTTTGGAAGGAATTTGAGCTTTAACTAAAGTAAACAACTGTAAATGCTCTTACATTCTGCTCAATCATCAACAATTTAAAACAAATCTTTCATAAATTAAGTTACGTAATCTGCTTCCTTCGTAAATTTTTTTATTGTTTTCATTTTTGTAAAAAGATACCTAGTTAATTTTTCCGTTTATTTACTCTTGAGGCATTCGTGCCTGAGACACCAGTTTATATATATATATATATATATACATTCACTTCAAGAAACACATTTCTCCAAATGACCGGAATGCACTGTTGTCACATTTTGCACAAGAGGGGGAATTCAAAGAATTCAAACTTTAGGTGGAGGAAATTTTTATTCAGAGGATTCTTTCAGGAGAATTGTTATATGACAACCTTAAAGGTCTGGATCTGCACGGCCGGAGTCCGGTACAGGACGAAATAAAGTTAAACTTTCAAACGGGCTGGGCATATAAAAAAAATTAAGAGGATTTCGATGTACCAAGTTTTAAAGAAATGGGCCTGTGCCTATCTCTGTAGATTTTCATGTCCAGAAGCTCTTGTTAGCATATCTTGGAAACCTGGGGTTATGACCGAAGGCCAGGCGCTCCTATATGTGTCTGGTACACTCAAAGCTCTCGGGGGACTCGGAGGTGTGATCCTCGAACTACGCCGCTTAATCCTCGAGTACTTAGATTTTACTGTCGTTGCGACCATATCGTTCAATGGTGTTTGGGGAGCAGGAAAAGTGACGTGCGTTCGGCGGTGCTCTTCTTTGGCCAGTAGAATGTGTCATAGCGGCATCACTGGTTTACAACAGTCCCGCTTGACACGATGCACATAAGAGCTCCTCAGAGCTTAGACTGGCGAGGTGACTTGTGTAAGGCATGTTCATTTTATACCAAATTTAAAAGGATCGGACTAAGACAACGAAATATAAACAATTTTCAATGGACTTGGTTGGAACAAAAATAGGTTGTAAATGTGTTGCACAAACCGATGCTAGTTTGACAGTACAATACAGAAATTTAACATGCCCAACGCAGAGATTGGCATTGTGTCTTAGGACGGGCCTATTTTTTCCTGTCGACTCGTACCAGTCTCAGGCGTACATTTTTTCTACATACTTGTTCCGGGCTGGACTTTGACTTAATTGTTACTAGGAAGTGTCGGACAGGACATTTTTTTATTTTATTTATTTATTTTTTGTAAAAAGAATAGTGATAATGGAATCTTTGGAAATATACTTTTCTGAATTACGAAGAAATATTTTCAAAAATCTCTTTTTTTGCAATACAGCTTCAAAATGTATGTTTTTTAACCATTTGTTATATTTATTCTAGACTAATTTTTTTTTAAATGAGTCTTTATTTGAATGTAAAAGTGTAAGAGTTTAAGTGTTCTTTAATGTTGCTATTCTGTATTCTATGGATTGCGTACTTATAGTCTGAAATATAGGGTAAGGTGGTGAAAGAGTGTGTGGTGTGTACAAGAGTATGCAGGGCGATTATCTAATCCCAAAACAGAGTTTTGCATTTAGCTACAGTTGTAAACGATGTAATGACAGTCATTACTGTAGGTAAATGTAAAACTCTGTTTTGGGATTAGATAATCGCTCTGCGTACTTTTGTACATATCGCACTCTTGCTCCACCTTATCTTACTAAAAATTTCGCATAAATATGCATGAAGCATTATTTAAAAGAAAATCTTAATTATATGTTAAGAAAAACCGGATTTTTTTGTAGAAATTGAGCCGTTCTTGGTTTTTAATTTTTTAAAGACTCCAGGCTTTTAGTTTTTAAAACCAACCAAGATAGCTTTGTCTTGTATTGGGGCATGTCTGATCTTTGAAATTTCGGCCCGTGCAGCCCCCTACACAACCTCCACCGTCTCTGAGACGTCCTACTTTGCACTTACTTTCCATACAAGAGTGACCAACAACTACTGAGATGAGGATAAAATGAACTGCTAAGGATCGAATTACACTTACTCTCTCGCAATTGATTACAATTCCTGTTTTCAGAATTATCTCTTCCGCATATATAAATTGCTTTTGTTAGGGAATAGAGGTAATAAAAATTTTTAAATTAAATTTCTTTTACAAATATGGTATGTTAAAAGTAACTTACTTTATAATTTTCCATTTAAAGTAAAGTGCCTGTACAAATAATTGTAACTACTATTTAAATCATTTCTTTAAGGGTGCCTGACGGTGCCATTAAACCTTGTGTACTGCCTTCTACTTGACCATATTTGTGAACCGTTCTAATCCCCTCCAGTCACTTCCATGCCTTTTCACTTTCTTTCTACTACCAATGGTTACAAACAACTACTGAGATAAGAAGAATCGAATTACACTTACTGTCCCGCAATTCATTACAATTACTGTTTTCAGAATTTTCTCTTCTGCATGTATAAATTTTTTTGTTGGGGAATAGAGGTAGTAATTTAAACCCTTTTTTTTAGGGTACCTGGCAGCACCCTTAAACTTTATATGGTGCCCTACAACTTGAACATATTGGAAAACTGTTCTCATCCCCTACTGTCGCTTTCAGTCGTTTCCACTCTTTCTTTCTACTGCTAAAAGTGACCAATCTAGACGAGAAGGAAATATTTGTATTTCTAAGGATCAAATTACATTTACTGTCCAGCAGTTGATTACAATTCCTGTTTCGGAATTTTTTCTTCCGCATATATATATAAATTGTTTTTGTTAGGAAATAGATGTAGTAACGTAAATCCTTTTTTTATTTTTTTTTTTTGTGGGTGCCTGACGGCGCCCTTAAACCTTCTGTGGCACCCTACTAAACTAAACTAATCTCCGTGGCCATACAATCCATAAAGGATCTGGGCTAACACTGCCCATCCCTGTTTTCTTGACCCCGGGCCCCGAGGTGCTATGCAGCATACGTCCTGGTCAGGTGGTCAGCCAAACGTGGGACTCTCGGTGTGTAATTCCCAAGCAATCTTGGTGCTAATTTCATCGACCCCGAAAGGATGACAGGCTAAGTGAAGCTTGTCTAGTCGGGAGTCGAATTCTCGACCTGCAGCGCGGCTGGCAGATGCTCTTGCCACTATGCCACTGGGCTTCGTGGTGCCCTACTTTTGAACATATTTGCGAACTTTTCTAATCCCTAAAAGTACTTCTTTCCACTTTCTTTCTACTGCCAAGGGTGACCAACAACTACCGAGATAAGATGGAAATAATTTCACTTCTATCCTGCAATTGATTACATTACAATTCCTGCTTTCAAATTTTTTCATTCCGGATGTATAAATTATCTTCGGGATAGGGAGGGTGGTAGCGGAAGTAACTCTTCTAAAATCAAATGCCTTATACAAGTTTTGTATGTAAAACGTAACTCAATTTGTAATTTTACATTTAAAATAAAATAATTTTATAATTACTTTTTACTACTGATAAGCACTTTTTTACGGGCGCCTGACGGCACCCATAAACCTTCTGTGGCACCCTACTATTTGAACAAGCTACATCCCTGCTACTGGTTTATAATATTGTTAATTGTTGACATGGGAAAATTATTCATCCAGGAAAACACTTCAGGGGATTTTTTTCTTGGAAAATGAGTATGAATCCTGCATTTGTACAGATTTTATTATACTACTATTTATAAATCATTAAAAATACAAATACTACAGTAAAACCTATGAAAACAAAAACTGTCTATAATGGATTCCCATCTTAAACAGAATCATTTCACGGCACTGACAAAAGAAATAACATACAATTATACATACTAAGATGTATAACTTTTTAAAATGAAATTTTTCTTTGGTCTCTAGTGATTTCTTAATAGGTTTTACTGTATTAGTTTTCTACTAATTTAACAATTAATAATGAACTACAAACATACAGTAAAACTACAAACATACAGTATTGACCTGTGAAAATGGAATCTCTGGGGAATGAAAAAAAGTTCCATTTCAGACAAGTTTCTGTTTTAGAAAGTACCGTATTTTCGGGTGTATAGCCCGCATCCAGTGTATAGCCCGCACCCCTAAATCGAGCAGTACCATAAAAAAGTTCGTGTATAAGCCGCGGAGCTGCATCGTTGTATAGTCCGCGGGCTATACACCATCTACGAATGTATATTTCGACCAGGGTTTACGCCGCATGTGAAATTTCCGCGGTAATCGCGAATGGCGTGCTAAACAGAAACACATTAATAAGAAGAATTAAGAAATCATAAAAATGAAATTATTAATTAGTAATAAATAATTTAAATGCAAAATTCGAAATTATTAATATAATTTAAATAATATAAATACGAAAAACTACACTAAAATTGCGTGAAATTTGCAGCTTAAATTCCGGCATATGGCGCGCATTATTACCTTGGTATATCGCGAATGATTTTGCAACAAAAAATTAATTAAACTGAAATTTTAAAAACCACAAGCACCGAAATTACAGGGCTCCCACTAGATCCGTTTTTTTGGTCAAAGTCCGTATTGGTCCGTTTTTTCATTGTTAGGTCCGTAAAGTCCGTTTTTTGACACTTTTAACCGACTTTTATTTAAAATTTCCTGATGTTTGGCATTTAGCAGAGCATCGCGGAAAAATCGCGCTTTTCGCAAATACATTCCAAAAAATACCATTATATTTCGTTAATCGGTCACGAAAAGAATCGCCAATTTTATCAAAGGATTGCGAAAATGTGCAAATTTCTTCAAAAGATCGTGAATTTCGTTAAAATATCGAAAAAAAAGCGGTCAAAAGATCGCAAAAAAGACTAATTTCCTCAAAAGATTGCGAAAAAAAACGCAAGTTTTGTCAAAGAATAGCCAAAAACGCGTTTTTCGTCAAAAGGTCGCAAATTACAACAAAGGATCGCAATTTCGGCAAAGGATCGCGAAAAAAACGAGAATTTTGTAAAAAGATCGCGCGATCTTTTGTAAAAAGATAGCGTTTTTGGGAAAAAAAAACGCGAATTTCATCAAAAGATCTCTCAATAAAACGCAAGTTTTGTCAAAGAATCGCGGAAAACGCGATTTTCGTCAAAAGGTGGCAAAAAACACGCGAATTTCGTCAAAGGATCGCGAAAAAACGTGAATTTCGTCAAAAGATTGCGAGAAGAACGCGAATTTCATCAAAATATCGCGAAAAAAAAAAAACGGTCAAAAGATTGCGGAAAAAGCACGAATTTCGTCAAAAAATCGAAAAAAAAAAAACTAATTTCGTCAAAAAGATTTTAAAAACTTTAATTTCGTCAAGAGATAGTGAAAAACATAAATTTCATCAAAGGATCCCGAAAAACACGCAAATTTCTTTAAACAGTCGTGGAAAAATTCGTGAAATTCAATCTGTCTTAGAAGGTTTGTAACCTCTACCAATAACAATAGCTTTAAGATAATGAATTTCAGAATTTGAATCGGAGCAAGCGTTTTCTTTATAACAAATTATACTTTGAACATTTATTAATTAGTGACAATTGAAGGAAAGGAGGGTTTCCTTGCTTATTTTATTTTACGATTTGCGAAAATAAGTTTCCTTTTGATCTCTTTTTTTACAAAATATGTGCTCCCTTTTGGTCCCCCTTTTTACTACACAAGTTGAGTGGGAGCTCTGGAAATATGAAATTATTAATTTGATATAAATAATATAAGTACGATATTCAAAATTAATAATTCATTATAAATACTATTTAAAAGAAAAAATCCCGTTAAAATTGAGTAAACTTTTCTATACACTAAAGAGCGTCATGAGAACGATGGGGCGTTAGCAATCTCAACTTTAATTAAGTATCTTAAATAGCGTGCTCGAACGATATTAAAATGACGACGTGCTAAAATGACATTTATTTTCACAGTGCCATATATTAAAATTATTTACAAATAGATAATAAACGTATTATTTTTAATATTTAGCGCTATGTACAAATAAAATAACGTTATCACATCCCTTTTCGTCAATTGAATAAGATATAAAAATTCTCATTTTAATCATTTCTAAAAGAATCTGTAGATCGGGAATGCAGATGTTTCGGATTTTTTTAAGAGGGGGGGGGGTGTATTAAAAAGAAACCTCGCACAATAATTCATCGAGAATTTTAAACGGAAAAGCATGGAATCTGCTGGCATATCTATCAAAGTGATTTGAAAATGAATGCGTTTTTCCATTTTCGATAAATGTATTATATCTTAAGTTATAAGCGATTGCTATTTGATGATGACCTTTCTCGAGCTGTCTCATCTGGAAATTCAATTAAAAAATTAACTTTCAGCATTTTCTAAATGTTTTTTCCCTTATCAAAAACTGAAAAACGCTGTTCGACTTCGTTAAGTATTAATAAATGCGGCAATAGTTTTATACATTTAAAATTAAAAATGACTTATACTGAATGCAGCCGTTATTTATATGTGTATGCGTGTTTTATAATAAAGTTATCAGAAACAAAACAAAACTTTTTATTTAATTCGAATCGGTTTTATTTAATTCCAATCAATTCGCTAGAAATTTCATGACCTACTTTTATTATTTCTTTGCACGTGGAGCGATAAGGATTATAAACATTATATGATTCATGCTAACCACTACGAAAATATATCACGTGCGATCCTAAAGCTACTTTCTTTTTTTTCCCCCCTTCTTCTATCGCTCTGTTTGGAACTTTTTAGCTGTCAGAATCTCGAAGAAATAAATATAGATTTCAATTAGATTTTGCTTTAAAAGCATTTATACACGAAGTGATTACCAAGAAGAAAAAAAAAATACTTACCATCACTGTGCTGTTTCTTAAATACAAGATGATTTAACAATGCAATTTAATCTGATTTATTTTATGGTCGTTTTTGAGAATATTTGGCGTTATTGTAGATATTTTAAAAATACTTCTTGCATGAACATTTAAAAGTTATATTTTATATTTATTTCAATCACTTGGTACAGAATTGAATCCTGCATTGGGTCGGGTAATCGGATGGTACCCGAACCCGACTAAAGTTCGGGTCGGGTTGGCGGGATTTTTTTTTTTCTTTCTTTTGACGTGGGTCGGGTTGGAATTTGATTCGTTCGAGTTAACTTTTTTTTCTCTCGAAAAGATGATGCTGAATATTTGTTAAAATGGTAAAAGCCGAAATAATTTGATACAAGAAAAACATAATTATAGACTACTTTTCTGTAAATGCATTAAAATATGGATTAATTTTCCTTCATTTTAGTTTCTGGTTTTAATATTTCGGTTGACAAAATTTGTTCTTGTCGGGTCTCGAGTTGACTTTAAGTAGAATTTTCGGATTCGGATAGGATACAATCCGGACCTTGCAGTTCAGGTTCAGAGTAGAGTCCAACATTTGATCTTGTAATCTGATTTTACCTGCTATTGTTTTGTTATGGATAGAGGGGGGGGGGGGATGTATTTTTTCTAGAAAAATACATTTTTTACAAATAGATTATTTTCTTAGAAAATATGGAATATTAAGCATTAAAAAAAAATTATATCCACTAATTTGTTTTATGTATCCTATGAATATTGTTTTAAATCATTTTTATAGGATTTTCACTTAAAACGTACACATTAGAGATCCGCATGGACCTGGTTAATCTCTTTTTATTAGACTCGGGCCGGACCGCGATCGAACTTAATTTTTATCTGCGGTCGCTCCGGGCCGGGACTGGAGAAGTACTTTTTTTTTTTTCGGAGCCATGTTAAACCGGCAGGTTTTTGCGAAAATAACAGTGAACTTTTTCCTTTGTTCGACGAAATCTTTTGAAATTTATTTCATTTTATGAAATTATAGAGAAATATATTTTAAAAAATCTTTCTAGAACTTCAAAATTGTTTTTTCTTAAATATTTTTCTTCCATTTTAAACTACATTATATTTCTAATGAGTTATCATTTAAACGAATTTCTCTAAGTAATCAATAATGTTGCCATTCCATATTTCATAGATTGTGGACATACTAGTTTAAGCTTCAAAATGTTCGCATGAGTATGTAAAAAATATATCTTAAATAATTTTATTTATAGGATCCCGGACTTGATTTAATTGATTTTTCTTGGCTAGGTGGGCCAAATTTTTAACATAAATGGTTCAAGTTTAGCCCAGGCAGGGCCAATATATTTCGATCGCCTGGGTCTAAAAATTTCGGATCACGCGCATTATTTTAAAATCTCATTAATATGAAATTTCTCATCTTTGGTATCTGAATTTTTGGGAGTGAAAAAAAAAATTTTAATCGCTCGTAAACGCCGCATCGCTTGAAATTTCAATTTAAAACACGTAAACGCCGCGACGTTTCTTCCGTAAATTACGGTACTAAAATCTTTTTTTTTTTTTTTTTAATAATTCCATAATAATAAAACCAGATTTTAACTTATTTATTATTATCATTATTTTTAATCTGGAAAAAAGTCACTTTTTTTCCCCTTTAAAAATAACAAAATTGTTGTCAGAGGTAATTCGACAAATATTTTCGTTTTTCTACGCCCCACCAGTGGCCGAGAGGTTCTGCTCTCAAAAGCTGGTAGACGGGAGGCCCTGGGTTCGAACCCAATCGCGCCCGTCGGCCTAATCGTTCGGAGTTTTCTTCTAAACTTGGATTTTTGTGCGTAAATACGGGTTAGGTTCCGTTAGAAAGACCCCCACGGAGGGCATCTCCGGGTCCATTTCGTAGATAATTAGCTATCATAAGCAACACAATACACAAATTTTTCCACAATATTTTTTTTTCATGTCAAAAAGTAAATGTAATTATTGTGCTAATTGCATACATTTCTGGCAAACATTAAATACCATTTATCTCGGTTTAATTTTTTGAATTGCAGCAGCAGATAATAGGTAAATTATCACAACAGTAACTTTGAGAGAACTGGATGTAATATACAACTGGAGCCATTAATGGCATTTTACCTTCTAGAAAATATAATATTATTATTTTAAACAATAATTACTATAAGTAATATAAAACTACTGTATAAAAAGGCACACAGTAATTCGCGCAAAAATATTTATTTTAATCACTGGAATCGGAAAATCCTTCAAAATCGGAAGTTTCCGAGTCCGTCATAAACAAACCAATAATATCTCTATTTCCAAAGACAGAAATAAATAATAATAGCATTTAAACAGTAAAAAAACATTACAAACACGGGAAAATTCTTTAAATTTCGCGGCATAGCGAAAAAAATTTACAAATTTCGACGATTTTTGAAATTTTTTCGGGTTTAAAAATTATGGAAAAATCACGATTTTCCGTTTCTTTTTTTTAAAAAAATCTTTGTATAGTCCGCACCGTGTATAAGCCGCAGCGGCTGTTCCAAATGTTTTTTTCTTGTATAACCCGCGGGCTATACACCCGAAAATACGGTAGATTTGTATTATATTCCTTCTGACAGGATATTAAAACTTTTTTTTAAAAAACAGCCTCTGTTTTCACATATTTTGTTGAATTAACAGAAATTATAATTCATAATTAATTGTAAATAATAACTCACTATATCATTGTACATACAGTAAAATCTGTGAAAATTGCAGTTTAGACTGGTATATCTTTCTATATTAGCAGGTATAATTGTGTGGTATTGACTTTAAATTTTTTTCCTGTTATAGACAGGTTCCATTTTTATAGATTTTACTAAACAATATTCTGTCAGTTATATATAACTATATATAACTATATATACCTCGACCCCCCCCCCCCCCCCAAAAAAAAAAGGACACTCTGGATCTGCCTTCATCATAAGTACATTTTCATGTATGGAATTAATCACTGATGATTTTTAGATTGTTCATAGTTATTGTAATGAATAATATTCAAACATGTGGGTAAGAAAAGTTTTCTTTTTGTGAAAGTGAAGTCATGTTTGACAAAAAATGTATTTTTTCATTCATGAGCCCTGATCTCCTCTAGGGCTAAATAGAAAGACTTCTATGAAAATGAGATCATATTCAAAAGAAAATCTGCATTTTAATTTATCAGTTTTAAACATTTTACTATAATTATGATAAAGTGAGCTTATTTACACTTATATTTTATCCCACTGGTACTGAGATTAAGGTCTTTAAAAAATAATTTTAAAAAAATACTATGATTGAATCAAACTGACAGAAATTTTATGGAAAAAAATGGTTTTGTTTCTGAAAGTGATATTACATTTAAAAGAAAAAATGCATTTTTATTCATAAAATTCAACTCAATTGAAATGGCATAATTTTCATTCACTTTTTCATTTCTCCTGTTTCGAGATTAAGGTCCATAAAATGAAGGAAGTGTTTTATATTTTATTAATGTATTGTTCTAGACGTAATTAATTATTCTTGTGTTTTCTTTTTTTTTTTCTTCCTTTGATCCTTCAACTATTTTTTCTTTTTTTTTTTAAACCTAAATAAATATTTTTTGTGTTTCAGATTAAAAATGACTGAAAAGCCAAAGATTGCTTTTGAGGATTTAGGAAAAGCTACAATGCGAGGAATAAGAAAATGTCCTAAATGTGGAACTTTAAATGGGACTAGAGGACTTGCTTGCAAAAATAAAATGTGTAGAATGCTTTTTAAGCTTCCCAAAGAAAAAGTTGCACCTGATCCTGAAATAGATGCTGCCAAGATTATCTCTAGCACAGATTTACAGATATATACCGTTAAGTTCGCCGACACCAATGACAGTGTACGTTGCTTTGTTCATTTACCAATCATTGAAGGTATTGAAGCATTACAAGATGCATCCGAAGTGAAAGTAATTAAACAAAGTGCTGCCATGTGCTACGCATCTACTTGTAGAAAACCTTTAGATGATGTTGGTACTATAACTCTAAACTTAAATCCTTGCATTCATACACATTTCATTGTAAATTGTTCACTAGAAACTCAACCTCTGCCAGTAAAACAAGCAGTTGTAAAAGTTATGCCAATTCCACAAGATATCAGAGAAGAGATTTATTTGATGCTTGCTGATTATTCTGACTGTCTTGTTCAGAGGATCACAAAAAATACTGTTGTGATACAGTGCAATCCTCAAATTAAATATCCATTGGGATTTTTACATTTTTCAGTCTTTGAACCTACAAAACATTCTAAAAAATTTAAAATCCTGTGTGATTGTCAAAGTGAGGTAATTTTTTTTATTGCTTTGTGAAAAGTTAAAGAGAGCAATGTCATATATCATTATAAAATTAATTTTATCTCAATCGTATTTCATGAAATCGTACAAGGGAAGTTTCTCTTGTAATTCTAACTGAGTGAAAACTGTCCAAGCCAAGTTAGTTTTTATTTGCGTGAATTATGTTGGCCAGAGTTTTGTGGTTAGCGTGTGGTAGAGTGTTGACATTATTAAGGCAAAGGTCCCAGGTGTGACTACTTGCCTGAGATTTTTCACTCAGTCGGATTTTTTTTTTAACTCCAATTTTAATTAGATAAAAAGCATATTTAATTGAATAAATGACTAATCATGTCAAAGAACCTAGTACTTATTTGCTACATCAACTCACATTTTCTCGACAACTATTTTGGGGATAAAAGAGACATTCTAAGCACTTAATATGTTTCTAGAATTAAACACACAAAGAAAATCTCTTCTACCCTTAATTTTTCCCCCTTATCTGAGCAAGAATAAAATTATAGTTTTAATCGCGATCATTGACACTGCATACATGTAAACATTATTTTTATTTCTGTATGTGTGCATCGTAAATGCTGCTTGAATGTGTTAAATGTTTTAAATTTATGATGTTATTTCTTATTAGAGAGCAGTTATTTGTTTTTCATTTTGTAAATAAAATGAAAATATCTGCGTTTTTAGGATTTGCACTCAGATAAGGTAAAACACACACACACACAAAAAAAGATAATTTATTATATGACATCAATTTAAGTTTAGTGACTATTTCAGTTGACGGTTGTCTGTTAATAATTTTGATCTCGAGAAAAAAATTGTTATTTTTATAAATACATCTTTCACATCATTTATTTTAACTAATAATAGTTTATGAACTTGATATTTACTAATTGTGTGAGACAGATGCAGGGAGAAAAATTAGAACTATTGAAAAGGAAATTGTAGAATTAATTTCTTTCTGACTACAGCAGGGCTATCTACTCATGGCTCGTTGCTGTAATCCAGACGAGAGACTTTAAAAATTTAATATTTTAATGCAGTTTTTAAATTTTAAATTAGTAAATTCTGTCAGGAATGTAATCATCTATAAAATGGCTGCTTCTTCACACAAAATGGAAAATATACTATGGTTGTTTGAGGAGCATGATAATAATTCTTTTTAATATTCACTATAATGATTTACTGATAGATAGCAGAGCATTTCAGAACTGAAAGTGAATGGCCTATGTTTGTGTATTTAATACAGTCTACATTTGGTCATTTTTTAAGGACTTTTATCTTCCATTTTAAGAAGAATTGCAAATTTTTTTGCGAATCTAAGTTGGATAAACTCAATATTATGTAGTTATAATGTCCTAGCTCATGTGCTCAATAATTTAAAAAGAATTTGTAAAAGAAAGTAATAAGGTGTCAATGATTTTAATCAGTTGATTTAAATCAGTGTTTAAATCATGATTTTTATCAACTGAATTTTTTTTTTTTTAATCATTAATTAAAATCATAAATTTTCTAAATGTTTAAAGGTGGCCGAGAGGTTCTGCTCTCGAAGCTGGTAGACGGGAGGTGCTGGGTTCGATCCCAATCGCGCCCGTCGGCCTAATCGTTCGGAGTTTTCCTGGTTTTCTTCGAACCTTGGTTCTCCAAGCGTTAATACGGGTTAGGTTCCCTTAGAAAGACCTCCACGGAAGGCACTCCCCCTTTAGAGCCTATATCCCATGTGCAGATAATTGGCCGACATAAATACAACCAACCAACTAAATGTTTAAAATGACATCAAAAGTATTAAAATATGAGATGAACATAATTTGGAAAGTTTCTACAAGTATTTTGACTTATGATTAAACAAAACAAAAAAAAACAAACAACAAAAAAAAAAGCTTTAAATAATTGTTTCTAAGCTTAATTCCTGAGTATTGTAAAAAATTGGTACACCAAGTTTGAAGCATATTTAAGTAATAAAATTTCCTAAGTAATAAATAAGTAATTCCTAGTTTCATTTCCATTCGTTGTAAGTTATTTTCTTCAATTAGGATTGAGAAGGTCTTATTTCGTTCTAAATTAGCTCTTTTAAGAGCTTTGATTCAAGAGACTCGCCACAACATTGTTCATATAGAGCGCGAGTTATATTCTTTACATATCAGCCTCGCTAATTCTACTCCTGATTTTCAGTCCATTGACAGAAGGTCATGGAGCAGAGTTCTCACAGCTTCTTCTGTTCATTGTTCGGTTTTATAGAAGAAATTTAATGCGCTTTGTGGAAGTTCTGTCGCTAATAACTGCAGTAATTTGCCTCTTGTTAACCAAAATGCTGTTGTCAATCTTTCTAGTGTTCCATTTAGTAACAATCAGCTCGATGCTCTCAAATTGAATAACAATTTTTCTGTCTCTGCTATTCCTTCTTTACCTAATCTTATTGCTCCTATTGAAAGAGCCTCTAAGCATAGCGCTCTATCTTCTTCTCAAAAAGAGTCTATTAGGCATCTCATTGCCAATACTGTTGATTTCAATTCTAATGTTTATAAACCCAATCTTAAACATCCTGTTAAACAATGTCTGAAAAATTTGCGTTCTGATCCAAACTTAATTATTACTAAGGCCGACAAAGGTGGTCAGATTGTTCTTCTCGACAAATCTACGTATTTGGAAAAAACCCATAAATTAATTAATGATGGTCCGTATGTGGATATCCGCAAAGACCCTTCCACTAGTGAAATTAACTCTATTAAGTCTGCCATTAAGTCTTCTTCCATTATTCCTGCTAACTTTAAGAAGTCCCTTATTCCGTCTATTGCGCATTGTGCCAGGTTTTATGCTTTACCTAAGGTCCATAAACCTGACATTCCTTTTAGACCTATTGTCTCTACTATCGGTACAGCTTCTTATAAGCTTGCCAAATATTTAGTTTCTGTTTTTTCCCCACTTTTGAGCAGTAACTGTTTCACTGTTAAGAATTCTTTTGATTTTGTTAAAAAACTTCATAATTTTAAGCCGCAGGGTCACATGATGGTTTCTTTTGATGTTAAATCATTATTTACAAACGTTCCGGTTGAGGGGGCTTTAGATTGCCTCAAGAAAAGGCTTTGTGAATTCCATTTCTCTTATTTTGAAATCGAGGAACTTATACTTCTCACTCGCGCTTGCTTGTCGCAAAATACTACTGTTTTCAATGGTAATTTCTTCCGTACGATTGACGGTTTGGCTATGGGTATTTATTAAAAAATATAAAAGTATCTTATAAATCTAGAACTTTCTCACCTGAGTCGTGAATTCTACGCCTTTATTGTGGCTGATCTCGTTAAGGTATTTACTTCGAAGAATATAAACACTGTTGTACGAAACAAAACATTTAATAGACAAAAACTAACACTAAAAATGGTACATATACTATCTTTAAACATCTTCAATTTTTAAATTCGTACATCTCGTCTGCCGTAAATTCATGGAACAACAAATGACATAAAAATTAAATCGTAAACAAAAATGGGTCACTTTTGTTCACACAGCTTGTCTTTTTTACTTCGCACCAAAGAGTTTGGAATTTGAGTCAGAAAATACAACATCCTCCGGCCCAGAAAGATAAGTTATTCTTTATCATAGTCAAGTTCCAATGGATATAGGTGTTGGACTGCTCGCCGAATGAAATTGTCCGTTGCCAGTCTTAAAGTGCATGCACGAACCTTTCCGTCTCTACCAGGATGAATATCTGTGACAATGCCTAATTTCCATAAAAGCCTTGGCTGATTGTCTTCTTTAATTTGAACAATGGCTCCTTTTTTTTACTTGTATGCCTTTGGAGTGATCTGTATAATGGACAGATTTTAAATCCATTAGGTAAAATTGTTTCCACTTCAACCAAAATTTTTCTACTAAGTTTAATCTGTATCTATATCTGCGAGTTACTTCACTTTTGGTAGAAGGAATGATCCTTATCTTTTCCAGTGGCAAAGCTGTCAGTCTTTTACCTACCAGGAAATGTGCTGGACACAAGGGGGTTGGCTCATTTACATCACTCGATACAAAGGTTAATGGGCGGGAATTCAAAACAGCTTCCACTTCCTGTAAAGTGGTTTCAAATTCTTTGTAGTCTAATGAAGATCTTCCAAGGATTTTCTTGAGGCATATAGTAAGATACTGAGTTTGGCTCCGAATTAACAACTTCTGCCATTCCTTTCTCTAAATAATTATCTATAACATTGGCATATTTTTCATAAAATTCTGGACATTTTTCAAATTTCTTATTTAAACTATATAGCCTTTTTCTCGCTAACTCATAATTATCTGTTAATTCAACAACTCTTTCATTCCAGGGCAACTGCACTTGATACACATTATTCTTAAATGTAACAGTTTTATTATAATTTTCAAAAACTACATTCTCTATATCAGATTGTTCCTTTTCTGGTTTTATACCCATAGTTTCTAACTCCCAGAAAGCCTTTAAAGTATTATTTACATCGGTATTCCTATCCAACTCAACATGCTCCGAAACAGCTTTCATGACACTAATTGAAGTTTGTAAAATATTAGCATTTTTAGACGCAGTAGAACCATTAACAGTCCATCCTAAAATTGTTTCAGAAAGTACGAGATCATCTGAAAGTCTACGAAGCTTCCCGTTAACCATTTTCCAATAATAATCACTTCCTATCAAAATAGATAATCGAAAATATTTTGAATCTCCATAGGTTCTATCAGCTAATTGCAATTTATTTCTATATACAAAATCTCTTATTCTCTTCACGGGTACGGTAAGTAAAGCTTCACTAATTTCAGGTGTCTCTAACACTTCAATCGTAATACTTTTATTCAGCATTTCGGGATTTTTCAAAAGAATTCTGTATCTCTTACGTTTCTGATTTATCGCGGCTTTAGAGCCAAAAGCGTGAATTGTAACATCTTCTTCTCCCACTACTTGTAAACCTAATTTTTCTGCAACGTTACTCAATATAAATGATCTCTGCGACCCTAAGTCATATAATAGACGTAATTTCGATTTATGTTCTTTTCCGATAGCTAATGCAGTAGCGGTTTGCAAATAAATATCTCGTGTTACGTTCCCATTTTGAATTGATGAAACTAATGTATCTGTTATTTCCCCTTTATTCTCGCTTTCTTCACAAATCACTGAATTATGCCTCCGAAAACAAAATTTACATCTATTTTTAGACTTACAATTTTTAACTAGGTGAAATCGCTTCAAACACAGAAAACATCTTGCTTGACTCTTTATGGCATTTTTCTTCTCTTCTATTGTTTTAGAACAAGTTTCTATATCATGACTTTCTGAACAGAATAGGCATTTATTTTCAACATTCGTATTCAAAGTAGCCGACGTAGGCATTTTGTGCTTAAATGATTTACTATTAACAAAATCCCTATCTGAAAATTCTTTTTTTACAACTACTTTGTTCCCAAATCTTGTATCGTCATCTGATTCTTTCTTGCCAAACGAAAATGTGCGATTTCTTGTTTCGATTTCCGCTCCCAAATAATCTAATAGCTTCGAAACATTCCACGATTCTGCTTCATCTTTATTTTCTCTGTTATAATTCAACATTAAACTATTCGGTATTAACTTTGTTATTATAGGAAATAATAAACTTCCATAACTTTCTAACTCGATTCCTAATGATTTCAAACTGCGTATATGTATTTCGCAAGTATCGTACAAACTGCGCAATTCTTTCAAATTAGAAGAATTACGGACGGGTGGCAAATTTAATAACTTATTAATATGTGACCTGATCAACATTTCTTTTTTTCCGTAGCGACTCTCTAAAATATTTACAGCCATATCATAATTTTCTTCAGAAACTAATAATCCTTGAATGGCAGTTTGCGCCTCTGATTTTAGGAGACTTTTCAAATATGTAAATTTATCTATTTTACTTATTTCATCATTGTCATGGATAGCTGATTTAAACTGACTGTAAAATTCTTGCCAGTTCTCTAAATTACCATCGAATTTCTCAATATTCAACTTAGGCAGGTTAACGCGAATCCCATGTTTGGCCATAAAAGGCAAATTGGCGTTCATATCACTAGGGGCAACCGCCGAATTTGAAGCGATATTTTCTTCTTTCTGTAAATCCTTCATTTTACGATTTAATTTAGTTTTAACGGAAATAAACTTTTCCCTATACTCTTGGTTGGATTCAAAATCTGACTCCAAGCTTTTTAAATCTTTTATTTCTCCCTCAATATTCTTACATAATTCAAGAAATTGATTTTCTTTATCATTAATTTGTGCAAACGATTCTTCTAACCAAAACATATCAATTGTACTATCGGATTTTTCAAACATATCATTGATATTATTCATGAGCTTCGTTGCGCTAGATTTAATAACTTTACGTTTTGACTTCAGTGCATCTAAATTTTCCATTTTAAATATTCTCAAAGGAAATAAATACTTATCAAATAATATTTCAACCAAATAAAAACGCGACGTATGGGCGCCAAAATGTTATTAAAAAATATAAAAGTATCTTATAAATCTAGAACTTTCTCACCTGAGTCGTGAATTCTACGCCTTTATTGTGGCTGATCTCGTTAAGGTATTTACTTCGAAGAATATAAACACTGTTGTACGAAACAAAACATTTAATAGACAAAAACTAACACTAAAAACGGTACATATACTATCTTTAAACATCTTCAATTTTTAAATTCGTACATCTCGTCTGCCGTAAATTCATGGAACAACAAATGACATAAAAATTAAATTGTAAACAAAAATGGGTCACTTTTGTTCACACAGCTTGTCTTTTTTACTTCGCACCAAAGAGTTTGGAATTTGAGTCAGAAAATACAACAATGGGTAATCCTCTTAGTCCAATTTTATGCGATATTTATATGCACTATTTTGAGGTCAAGCTTTTTGAAATCTTAAAATTTCCGTTCTATGTTCGTTATGTTGATGATGTTTATGTCCTGATTGAAATGAATTCGGATATTAATCATATTCTCTCTATTATGAATTCCATTGATCCCTGCATTCAATTTACCTCTGAAATTGAGACCAATAACTGTCTTTCTTTCCTGGATGTCCTTGTTATTCGTTGTGAAAAGGGCTTTCAGACTACTGTCTTTCGTAAACCTTTTGCTGTCAGTCTCCCACCTCACAGGTATTCTTCTCATCCCCCTAACCAGAAATTCGCTGCTTTCAATACTTTTGTTTTTCGGGCTACTAATATTTGTTCCACTCCTCAGTTACTTAGTGCTGAACTTAATTACCTCAAAGCTATTGCTGTCGATCGTGGTTATTCCTCTAATATTATCAATTCTATTTATAAGAAATTGACGAATTCCGACCATTCTGCAAAGCATTCTAATTCCAACTCTAATACTTCAGTTGTATTACCATTTTTTCCTAAAATCAGTCAGCAAGTTGCTAAAATCCTAAGAAGGTTTGATTTTAAAGTTATTTTTTCTCCTGTTAATAAAATCCCTTTTTCAAATCTCAAACACCCCGTTGATCGCCTAGATAATTGAGGCATTTACCAGATCTCTTGTCAGTGTGGTCTTTCTTATATTGGTCAGACTAAACGTGCTCTTAGATTTCGTTTAAAAGAGCATGAAGGTTATGTTAAAAATCAGGAGCTCAAACGTTCTTCTATTGCTCAACATTCTTGGTCTTCTCAACATAGGTTCGATTTTTCCTCAGCCATCATTATCCAAAAATGTTCTTCTAACCTTGATTTTGATTTTTGGGAAGCTTACCATATCATTAAAAATTCTCACTCTTTAGTCAATGACTTATCTAGTACTCCAGATTTTCCAAGTATTTGGAAAGCGTTAATTTAATTCCCCTTTTTTGGTTTCTTTTCTCTACTTCTCCGGTAGATGTCGCTACTTGTCCACCCAGTCGTTTCCACTGCTTCTCTCTCATTGGTTGTTTCGGCGCCTTCGCCACCCGCATAGGGTATAAAAGCCAGCGCGTCTCTGTCTATGATTTTGCTCAGCCTTGCTTTTTCTAGCACGCTGTTCCTTTTGCACCGAAGAATCTCGCTAGTAGATTCGAAACAGCTGTGTGCTGCTTTTCATATGTTATTTGTGCATTTTAAACGTTGTTTTTTCTGCTTTTTAATATTCAGCAAAGGTGTTGAGGAGCACTGGAGGTACCTATCGTAGCAGAAGTATAAAAGCATTGTTGATAATGATTTTTGAAAAAAATCGTCGGTAATTAGCCGATGTATTAACCCTTAAAGACATGGGCGGTTTGAACATACATAATGACAGGGGCGGCATACTCTATTTACCATCGGCTTTGAAAGCCTAGATAACAACTTTTAATGATACATTTGTGTAATAAAATGTCCAGTAGCAGTATAAAAGCAATAAACGTCAAATTGTTTAAAATAGACTTATTTAATTAGTATTAATCACATAAATACTATGGGATTCGCAAATAGTTTGCATTGAGTAGATCTCTCAATATGCCTCCCGCATCTTTAAAAGTTAAATAAAAACCTATCTGGGAAAACACGGCACGGACCAATGCGGCATTGCTACTTTGCAACCTCCTTTCGAAGCGCGCTTTGCAAAATGCCAAGTTTAAACTTTAAACAAGGGTTTTGTTTTAGCTACACTGTAAAATGAAAAGATTATTACGACGCTGAATTTAGTTTTATGAAATGCCAAATGAAGTTTAAATATGCACTACTTGTATTGTCAGTGCTGAATTATGTTTATCATAAACAGATAAGATTTAAATAAGAACTATACAGAATAGCAATATTTGATATTATTTAGACTTGAATTTCTCTTTGAACTTTTACGGTATACCCATTCATACTTTTCTAGTATATATACAACTGTACCAAACCTTACGTTGTATAGTTTTTTGCAAAGTCCTATTTTTCTTTTAGAAGCGATTTTTTTTAATAATACAGTTAATAAATCGTATATTTATTGTATGGAACCCTCTGAGCGCGAGTAATACTCGCACTTGACCTTTTTTGTTTTGTTTTTTATTTTACTCTTTGATTATCCGGTCGACCAATTTCGCAAAATTATACAAATTGGGGTGACATAATTTTTATTTTAAATAATGAAAGAACAAATAAATTAATAGAACATTAATAGAAATACAAATAAAACATTGAAATAAAATTCACTTGATGACATAAGAAACACATGTAACATGTTTAATGTCAAGGAATGTGACATTTACGATCAGGCATTATTGGTATTTAATCTTATAGTTTGGCAATATTTTTTCGGTCGACGGGATAATCAAGTACTAGTACCCTTTTTTTTTCTTATATTGTTACTAAACACATTACTAATATATTTCCTCATGAAATAGTGCCCTTTTTCGGAACTAACATCCTGCCCCTTTTCTTTCTAGAATGAATACTAAATTATTAATTATCATTTTAGTAATTAAAGCATAAAAATATATATTATATTCCCAAGTAGAGTTATTTGTTTAATGTTATTAATTTTAAGTAGTGTTAACAATTTAATATTAAATGTAGTTATTAATAATTTTAATAAATGTAACTATTACTGCCATTTAATATAGTTTTATATAATTATTACAAAATAGTAATGTATATAACATTATTGTATGCTACTAATTAATGAAACCACTAATTTGCAGTTTTTATAATTCCTGTAATTACTAACTAATAATTTTTATTTTATTATTTAAAGTATAAAAACATAGATTATGTTACCAATTAGACGTTTAATTGCTTTGAAAACCTAGAACTCTTCGTGGCTATTCAGTACTATTTGAACGCTGGGGAAAAAATCATAAATTCTGATTTAAATAAAAAAAAATCCAATTTAAAAAAAAAAAATCATGATTTTTTTTACAGCCTAAAAAGAAAATAAGTCATTAGATTCTTCAACATTATTGCATTGTTATATTGAGTATTGTACATTTTGTAGCATTCTTATTTAGCAATTGTTTTTAGTTTTTTTACTGTATATGTTTGGGTAGAGAAGAAAATCACCTCAATAAATTGATTTTTTAAAATAATTAATACTCAAATTAAATTTTTAGACGTAATTCTTGTATTTCTTCAAACATAGCCAAAAAAAAAAAAAAATTATTAATTTTGAATGCACTAATAAATTCAAAAATACTATTAAAATACTTCAGCATAGAAAATTCTGTGTGTAAAAAATTTCGTCAAGAAATGTAAAAGTACAGGTGGTAAATTATTGGAACATCCTCGTGATTGGAAGAGATTTTTCGTTTTTTATATGTCTTTTGACTGGAGAATTTCAGGAAATTTTGAGCTTAGATTCACAAATTTTTCATGTTTTAAGGGTAAAAGATAATATACAAAATTTTCATTTCCAATGCGGAAAGTACTAGACAGCACAGTTGCTGAAACACCACTGTGATTTGACGAAAATGCAGCTTTAGATTGGAGAATTTGAGAATTTTTATGTTAGTTCATTGTTGTTGAGTTTTTTTAATTTGGAGGAGGGGAGGGACATAAAATAAATCCTTCCATTCTTTAATAAAATATAATCAGTCGAAAAATTTGTTCATTTCACTGATTTTTTATGTGAGAGTGTAGCTTAAAATTAATAAAGGTTCTAAATGTAATTGTTTTAAAATAGTAAAGATATTGAACACATTCAGTTTCTCAGTAATGAAAGTTATAGAAGGTAAATTAAATTTAATATAGACTATATTAATTTCCCAAAACAGCATAATATTTTACGTGGTAAGTCACCACATGCTTACAACAAACTTGTATGTCACGCCACACCGGTTGAGAAACATTCTTGCTCTTTTAATTCGGACAATATGGAGTTTTCCTAATGTGCTGAACAAATTATCAGATGGGGTTCCAACTCCAAATCTCATGCTATTAGAAATGTAGGATGAGTTTAGAGTAAAAGGGAGAGAAATAAATAGTGTTGGACTATTCCATGAAATTTAAGTCGAACTCAAAGCAAAAACTTTGTTCATTATATTCTCAATCAGGTGTCGATCCAGGTAAAATTTGAAGCCTATTTAGGACCTCCTCACAAAAATGTATTTAATAAAACAAACTCCTTCACAAAATTCTTTTCAATAAAACAGGCTGCTTCACAAAATTCCTTTCAATAAAACAAGCCCCTTCACAAAATTTCATTTGATAAAAACATACTTTTCTTTGGTTATTTCTATTAAAATGTTTAATATTTAAACAAAATAAACTCACCATAAAGGAAAACTTTAACAGAAGGATTTAAAGAAGTCATTTCATTTCCATTTTTTGTGACAAAATGTTATTTTTCACAAAAAAAAAAAAAAAAAAAAAAAACTTTTCACAAAATGGGCCCAGAAAAATAACCTGTATCAACCTCTGTTAATCATTTGGAACCTCCTTGCTTTGACTGCATCCTAAGGATATATTACAATACAAACAAATCTTGTGTGTGTGTGTCTGTCTGTGTATGTAAATTTTATCTTAAAAACGGTTTTAACAATTTTGACTAAATTTTGTATTCTACCATTTTCAGGAACGAGAAGACTATTGGGCTAGGTCACATGTTCGAGAAAATTTGATTAGGGTGTGTCATTTTAGGTCATTGTGTCAAGGTCAAGCTAATTATATCTGAAAAATGGCTCAAACGGTTTTGACTAAATTTTGTATCATCATACCATTTTGGGTTACAAGAAAGCCAATAGGCTAGGTCACATGTTCGAGAAATTTTGATTAGTGTGTCATTTTTGGGTCAGTATGGGTCAAGCTAATTTTATTTAAAAATTGGATCGAACGATTTTGACTAAATTTTCTATTGTACCATATTTTATTACGAGAAGACCATTGGGCTAGGTCACATGTTCGAGAAAATTCGATTAGGAGGTCATTTTTGGGTCACTGTGGGTCAAGCTAATTTTATCTTAAAATCGACTCAAATGATTTTGACTAAATTTTGTACCCTACAGATTTGGATTACTAGAAGACCATTGGGCTGGGTCACATGTTCGAAAAAATTTGATTAGATATGCATTTTGTGTCATTACGGGTCAGGATCAAGCTAATTTTATCTTAAAATTGACTTGAATGATTTTCACAAAATTTTATATCTCTGCAGTGTTGCATTAAGAGAAGACCATTGGACTAAGTCACGTGTTCGAGAAAATTCGATCAGTGGATTATTTTGGGGTCACTACGGGTCCGTGCATTTAATGGGAATAACGATTGAAAGAGTTATTAAATTTTTAAACAGCGGGTATTAAACAAAAGCACAAAATTTACTACATTTTGCCAAATTTGGTGATATATGATGAAATGTTGGCAAGATTTGGGCAGAAAAATCAACTTTCTATGAATGTCAAAATACATGCTTGGTGCCAAATGAAAGAAAGTTGCCAAGTTTGCAAGTTTTTACCAAATTTTGATGACATTTGGCAAAAAAGTTGGCTTTCAGAATCTGAAGGAATTTTCAAAAAATTCTCAATAGGAGTCGATATACTTGATTCAACCAATCAGAGTTCATAGAATATTCTTGAAAAACAGTGATGTTGTTCTGCACAATGCATAACTGCTGAAGAAATACAACTGCCAATCAATGTCTGCTTTTTATCGAGTTGAACACAAAGATAATTTTAATCGAGCTTAGCTCGGTCTTCTCTGCTGGTGGATGTAATAAGAATTGTTTGCCTTTCCTCTCTTAACGTATACGGAGATTATTGCTATACTTCTTCACGTGTATCAAAAATGGAAAGAACTGAGATACAAAAGTTTTGCAAATTTTCTTATTCAAAAAAATTCACCGTACTGCAATTTATCACTGGCCATATGCGGGACCCAACTACATGAGGACCTGGGGCAAAGATTCAGATGTGGGTCCCTCATGATGTCTTTGTAGCCAAAGCTTTCTAAAACATTGAGCAAAATTGTTGAGTTGACTTCAGGTTCCCAAGAATCTGCCCGGTTTATCCTTGCGATAATCAGGCCTTGCCCATATGTGTAGATTATTGTTGCAAGGAATAGTACTAAGAAAGAACTTCTGATAAAGCAAGTTTAGAATCACATTTTTAATTTTATGATTATATATCTATTACTAATTACATTCTGTTTTCATTCATAAAATTTTTATTAGTTCTGATTTACTCCTAGACCTCTTCAGCCAGACAGCTTTTTTCCTTTCTGGTCGTGTCTAATAATCTACACCCCCTCCACCTTCCAAATCTTTAAAGTGTGATTTCAATGGTGGGAAATATAAAATATATTTTTTTCTTATCATAATATGTTTAGAAAATTGAAAATTTTTAATGAGTAAATATTAAAGATGCTAATATTTCAAATTTGATAGGAAAATTAAAAAAAAAAAAAAAAAGAAATTGAGGCAAAATCAATATTTTTCAAAATTTCCATTTTTCTAAGAGCCTATTAAAACAAATAAAAACCACTTTTCTAATTTTAGGAAATTTTGAATAATTCGTCTAGTCTCTGTTAGGGGCTTTGCACCCCCCACCCCCCTTCGTGGGCGTGCCAATGAGAAATTATACTAGAAATGATATTATTATTATATAGTCACATGCATTGTATACATTTCTATGCTTTTTCTCTTTTTTTGTATACTTTTTACACTACACTATAGTAGATTTCATTTGTAAAGGACATGCGTGCAATGTCACAAACCAGAGTTGGCAATATATTGATAGTATTGCTGTGTATTCTAGCCAATATACCGCCAGTATGTGCAGCTGCAAATACCGCCTGCAGATGAATTTTAGCCTTGACCCAAGTAGTATGCATAAAGTTACTTGAAATTTGACAAATTTAGCAAATGTTTTTGTATATAGAATAACATTTTGAATTTATATTTCAATATATTAAGTATTTACTGCCACAACAGTGAATTATTTTGCAATATTATTAACAAATAAACAACGCATAATCAATAGAGTGCTACGCTAATATTCAAAAGTAAATACCGCCAGCAGAGGAATTTTAGCCTCGACCTCAGGTTGCTTGCATAGAGTCCATTAAAATCACATATTATTTTTGGTTTTCTGCTGTTCTCTTTTAAGCATTTTAATTTATTCAAAAATTGATTATTTTTATTTATTTTTTATGATGTGAAAAATTTCACTTTATTATTATTATTATTTTCAGTTTACTAAACCATTTATCCCAAAAGACAAACAGATGTGTTTGCATTTTTATCTCTGCATATGTGCATTTGCTAGTGACACCAGACTTTTAGAAGAATTCAAAAGTTTGATAAACTGTATTTTGAAAGCCAAATCACATGGTAATATATTTTTATTTGTTTATTTTAATTATTTGTTGTTGATATTGTTGTTAGTAATAGTAGTGGTGATGCATACATTAAGTTATATATATATTCATCATTCTTCTTGTGTTTTTTCTTTCCTTATGTAAATTTTTCCTCTACATATTTTGTTCTTCCACCTTTTGAAATATAGGACATGCAATTTTATAGTATAGCTAGTATAACAATTCTTTATTTACGTTGGTCTATTTTTCATTTGTTTTAATGGTTAATATTTACAAAAGGGTTTATTATATATCTACTATACTATTAAAAGAAAGTTTTGCTCTGTTTGTTTGTTTGTGTGTGTGTGTGTGTGTGTGTGTGTGTGTGTGTGTGTGTGTGTGTGTGTGTGTGTGTGTGTGTGTGTGTGTGTGTGTCTGTCTGTCTGTCTGTCTGTCTGTCTGTCTGTCTGTGATGGCTAGCAAAATCTACCACACTTACAAAGCTAAAAATTTGAGTGTCCAAGGCCTCTCCTGGTGCACCTAATACTTTTTAATTTTTAATAATTAGGCTGAGTTATTAATTAAAAATTACAAAAAATTCTCATTAAAAACTCATCTCTGTTCTTCCGAGAGGGAAAAGCGCCCATGCACTGATGTCCTATTTATGCATCTGAAGGAAATGACGATCAGAAAGAAGGCATTTTGCAGGGGGTATTTTGTCATTATTTATTAATTTCCATCGGCTAAACTGCTTTGTAAAATTAAAAACGGAAGGCATATTCTAAAGGTCATACACTTACGTCTCAAACACCACAATCAATTAAAAAAAATATCGCAATTAACCCTTTGAAAAAAAAGTTTCAAAAAGGGTTGTTTTTCCCCTTATGGCAACGCCCCTCCAGGATGCAATTTTAGAGGTGCCAACAAACCAAAAATATGCTCTTAAAGTTGAAACCTTCTAATCGATGATGCAATCGGTTTTTAGAAATATGAAAAAAAAATATGAATTTTAAATATACCGGCGAATGCAGGTCATTTCACACCTCTCGGAAATGATATTTTTTTAGGCTAAAAGTAACTAAACTTCCAGATTTTAACACAATCTTTTCAGAGCATCTCAATAGACCAGATTTACATCACTTAGAAAATTTTTTGAATGGTTGTATGGGTAGAAATATTTAAAAAATAAATAAAATGTGTGAAAATTTTAATGAAATCAGTAAAAATCTGTGTTTTGTCATGGTTTTGATTGTTTTTGCTATGCATAGGCTCCAAAAATCAAATTATGTAGAAAATAAAATACCAAATAGCATATACTTTCAACTCAATATTGTTTCATGGTTTTTTTCATATAAAAATATAAATTCAGGCAAAATGGAGTTAAAGATATAAAATCATACAAGTTTGAGGTTCATTTAATGTTATTATTATGGGCCTGAGCAACTCCGGGCGTGTCAACTAGTATATATATATATATATAATAAAAAAAATTGCATATACAGTAAACTCTGGCTACAACGATATCCGCTACAACAATAACTCCCTCTACTACAATAATATTTCGTGGTCACGGTGAATTTGCATATAAACTAATGTTAACCTCCCCTCAATATTGTGGTATTCTCTAGAGCAATAAACCTCTGTAAAATGATTTTTTTTAATGTTATTTTCTCCCTTCATAGTGATATTTTGGTTTTCAAATACTGAAAATATAATCTTTTCATCTTTTGCGATTTTTCCGTCTATTCTGAGAACAGAGGACTCGCTGTTGATTTTCAACTTATCCCTTTAATGTAAGAATGGCTATTGTTCAGATTTCAAAACAGGTAGAGACAACCTAAAGCCCTTCTAGGAAATGGATGAGGGAAAGTTGAAATGTATGTGTAGTCTCACTTCTCAGCACTAAGCTTCGGAATCCCAATAAGGATGGAGAGCGAGCGACTTCCATCAGGCAAAGATGGGAGTGTCTGGTCATACATTACCCTTGTTACGGAACAGGTGCCAAATAATTTAGTTTGGCCATCTTCCCTTTGCTAGAAAAACAGGGAGAGGGTGGGGTTACTGATAAGTGATGTACTGAAAAGTGAGTTTGAAACTTTTAGAAGGTATGTGAGTTGGCTGAGGGCAACAAATGTCCCAATAAATAAACCCTGTTATGTACACAAGCACGGAAATTCACAGTAATGCTAGGGAATGAAACTTTTAAAGCTAGTAATGGTTCGCTAATGCATTTTCAGAATCATAACGGAATAACTTTCCAGGAAGCTCACAGAGAGAAAATGTCTGTCCCGAATAACGTTGCAAATGAATGGCGGCAAAACAAGATGAAAGAAATCTTTAAAAAGTATGCTCCGTGAAGACATTTATAATGCAGATGAAGCCAAGCTGTTTTTCCAACTCCTACCCGATCGAACATTCGGATTCAAAGGTGAAAAATGTTATGGAGGGAAGAAATCAAAACAGAGACTGACTGTTTTTCTATATACAAATAACACAGGCACCCATAAAATACAACCTCTTGTTATCGGTCATTCATTGTAGCCAAGGTACTTTAAGAATGTAAAAAGTCTGTGGAATATAAAGCCAATAAAAAGGCTTGGATGAATTCTAAATTTTTTTCTGAATGGTTACAAAAGTTAGATAAAGAAATGAAGAAGAGAAAAAAAATGTTTTGTTGGTAGATAACTGCAGTGCTCACACCTCATTTCCAAAACTACAAAATGTCGAATTTTTTTATTTATTTATTTTTTTTCCTGCCAACTGTACTTTAATTTTGCAGCCTCTAGATATGGGTATAATTAAGTATTTTAAAGGATATTACAGAAAACGGTTGGTAGATTCGATACTTGTAAACATTGAAAATAAAGTAGAAGACCCTTTTAAAGCTGTAAATGTGAAGGAAGCGTGTGACAAGTAACAGAAAAAAACATTTGTAGTTGTTGGAAAAAGGCCGATCTTTGTGTCATGGAAGATAAGAAATCTGATTGTGAGGAAAATTCCATAGGCAGTGATCTTTCAGAGGATCAAGAATGTGTTTTGAACCTCCAAAAATCTTTATCCCAACTTGATGAAAGAAGCGGCAAAAAGTCTAGAATTAATGTGGAAGACTATTTAACAGCAGCTGACGACCTTGTGGTTTCCACAGGAGTTACTGGTGAAGATATTCTCTCTGAAATTACTGATGAGATAGAAAATAATGATGGAGAGAATGATGATGATGATACAGGTCCATCAAAATCCTTATTGTCATCCTCAGAAGCCTTAAATCTGTGAAGTCTCTATGGACATTTTTTTCAACCCTTTCATCAACAAATGAAGATCATAAGTAGTATATATCTTAAAATAAAAAAACTTTATTAAATACCCAAATTATGTAGGCCTTCAATATAGCAATAATATACCACTCTACAACAATATATTTATTTAGTCCCTAAAATATTGTTGTAACGAGGTTTTACTGTATATCTATAAACATTTTGAGAAATTTTTATAGCAACAAATTTTGAAATTTGGGAAGATATTATTCATAATGCAACTTTATCAAATGTAAACTTTCTGATTTCCCATCACTTAACATGAGACTTTATGATCTGCAAAAGTAAAACTAGTTCTGCTTTATGTGACCTCCTTAGTATGACAATTTTAAATGTCATTATATAGATATTGTAATGGATTAACATGAAATATTTTTAAGGAGGCACTCTTGCCATCATAAACACTGACAGGGACTATTGTCTCTCCCTCGCTTTTGAAATTTAAAATTTAATATTTTTATGTTGATTTTGAATATACTATATACAGTAGACTCCCTCAAATCTGCAAATACCTAAAATCTGCACATCATCGCAGATGTAAACAATGAAATTTTGAGTTCAGATGTAGGGATAAAATTACAGACTTTTTTATTTTTATATTATTCTGTAGGTGTTTTAATATGTAATTCTTATTAATATTACTGAAGTCATGCTTTTTCATGAAGGAAGTATAAATCAATTTCTGGGAAAATTCAAGATATTGCTTATATCACTGGTAATTGCAATCTTTTTACAATATATTTATGTATTAATCCCTTTGGGGCGAGCATCTTTTACAGAATTTTTAATATTTTATCACCGGTTTTCCAAAACAGAAATTTTTGCCTAATTGAATCGGGAAAATGCTTGGATTAAATTAGACAAAATTTACAATAAAAATTTACTGGTGAGAATAATCTTGGATTATGAGCACCTTACGTGGCACGTATACCGGTCGCTCGTCCCCAAGGGTTTAATCAAGCTTTTTTGGTTGTTAAGTCCGACTAAATCTGAAATAAAATTTCCTTATTTTATGATTTTGATGTGAATTAGTAGAATACCTTTATGAGACAAGTTTCATTGAATAATTCAAGATAAATGTATTTCATCTTTAATATGTATAATTAATTATATATTATTAATTATTTATTTGACCTTTGCTTTTAATAATTTCATCATTTTTAAAATTATCTTAAATTTTATTATTTTAGTTTATTACTGTACTTAATTATTTTAATATTTTACTTTATTCTAATCATTCATTATAATTTTGATTGCATTATTACATTAAAATTACTGTTTACAAATGCAAACAAAACAATGACCAGAAATCCACAAAATTCAAAAATCCACACAACCTCTGGTCCCAAGCTGTGTGGATTTGAGAGAGTCTACTGTATATATATATATATATATATATATATAAACATTCAATTCTCATTTTAGTTATACTTTTTTTGATTTACTCCATTATAGGCTAACTGCTCTTAATGTCAGTATTAACAGAAAACCACAAACATTAAATAAAAGTAATTCGCATTTAATCGTTACCTTTACCAATCCTGTTTTTAATAAAATTAAACTTAATCAGTTATTTCACAATGAGCAATGTAAATTCCCACTTCAAAGTGTTAATCTAAAAAGCTCTTTTAAATATCCTATTAGTTTAGGTTGTAAAATTTTCAATTATAATAAGTTTTCTAAAAATTTCACACACACTGATACTTTTACATGTTAATGCAATGATCCCCATCTAAATACATATATTGTGATAACCAATCAAAGGCTTTAATATGTCACTAATCACTTCTAGCATTAAAAGGGATATGTATATATTTCTAATAAAACTAACGCATGTAAGCAACGTACATTTATTTTAATAAGAAATTTAAGTGTGCTCAAAATGTCAACCATCTGCAGCTGTGAGCTATGTATTTAATGCAAGATGATGCATGAAATATTCCTGTCAAAGGTGGATACATTTGAGCACACATAACATAAAATTAAAACAAATTGTAATTTGCTAAGATGGTTTAGTTTTACTAGAAAATATACATCTATCTCTTTTATAATACCATACTTCTAAAAACAATTAGTGATAGATTTAAACCAGTGATTGGTTATTGAAAAATTAACATTTCAGAGCTTCTAATAAAGTTATTTTTACATGTAAGGGGTCTTTTCATACTAAATCAAGAGTGCTCTACACTTTTGTAATTGACATTTTGTTGCCATCTCCCATTTCTTTCAAGATAGGGTTCGATAATTTCCAAATTTTGCTACTTAGGGTGCTGCAGCTACTCTCATACCATAATGCATAGTCATTTTACTATAGGTAGACATTTGTTCCACAATGTTAGATTTATCCATTCAAGAGGTAATGCAGTGTACCACCGGGACATTACTGTGCATCTGGATATAGTCGCAAATCTCTTATAAAGAAGGTGTTTTAATCTAGCTTTTTTTACTTTATACCAAAGAGACTCAAAATAAAACTAAAGTGTTCTAATCAATTAAGGTGTGTTCTTTCCAGTGGCACTAACAGTAATCAAATCAGAAGTGTCCCTTTTGAGATAAGAGTATATGAAAATGGGGTTGAATTCATGAAATTTTTTAAATGAATTTTAAACATGAAAATATTAATTAATATTTAAGCAGTGGGAAAAAGACTTTGGCAGCTCTATGGCATAGCCATAGGTAACTAATTGGTAAAGTGACAAACTTTTTAAGTAACTTGTTCTGTACTCACAGCTTGTGAAAGTAAGGGTCAGATTTACCGTGGCAGGCTATACAGCCTACTTTGAGCCAAGTAATGATGAATGTATTGATTTCTGATCTTTAATAATGAAATTATGTTTTTCAGCACTAAAAGCTGTACTAGATCATACATTTGCAGTAATTAATTTCTTATGTCAAGAGAAATAAGATGACAAAGTCAGTGATTTGATCATTTTCTTGTGACTTAACACTTCTAATAAAGTTATTTTTAGATATAAGACGTCACTTCAAACTAAACCGAGAATGCTCTACACTTTTGTAATTGCATTTTAGTTCTATCTCTCATATTTTTCACGATAGTTATAGACGATTTTTGAAATTAACAACATATATTAAGACATGTTGTTTGTCTGTTGAGTCAAGGTCACACTCCACTGTTTGCACACTCATTTTTTTCTCTCTATTGTGCCATCTGTCTAGAAGAGGAAAAAACTTGTAATCTAAGAAGGTAAAGCTATAGTTCATACACTCCCATTGGTTTGAAGACATGAAGGTAGTATGCAGACATTGTCACATTATGTATATAATTTTATTTTATAACTTAATAGAATATTTTTAATTTTATTTAGTATTATTGATAAAACTTATTTAGTTTTATTGATATAGTATTTCAGAAATCAATCTATTTTTCTAAATTTATTGATCTATTTTTTGCAATCTTATTTTTTAGCTTCATCAGCCTCAAAACCTGCTGATTCCAATGCAGATTTCAAGTATCTAAAAGCTTTCTTTTCAGATACTACTGATTCTCCAGCAAAGAGAAAGAAAACTGAAAGTAATCAAAGTTTATGATATTTTACTTATTTTTCTCATTATCTCATTTAAGTGTAACTACATTGAAACATTAAAGTTCTAAATTTAATTAGTGCATGAATTTTTATTCACATTCCTAACAAGGCGTAAAGCCAACAGAGTGAAAAAGTATCCAGGCCAAGGTTCGAACCTGGGTCTTTGGTTCAGTGTACCAACTAGAGAGCTGCACAGGCCGAAATTTCCAGGCCACGCCCGGTAAAAAAGTTTAAAATTCGGCCCGAGTAAATTTCTACAAAACATTGATTTTTTACGAAAATTTGTCTCGTACGAGGAATTCTGACCAAAAATATTTATCTTAAATTTTTTTTTTCATGTTTATAATCCTCATTTCTATAGATGTGCTGCAGGCTGCGATTTTTATTTTTTTTAACAAATCTCTATGTCTTGTATGTTTCAGTTATCATTAATATGTCATTAATTCAATGTCATGTTTCAGTTATCATTAATATTGTTAATCCATATTCCATGTATTGAAGTGTTAAAAATCTGAAAAATGCTATACAGTAAAATCTTCCAAGACGGAATTGCATAGAAAAGAAAAACGAAATGCGTTGTAGACAAGTTCCCTTCTTAGCAAGTGTAAATGTATTATATATTCTTTTTTTATGTATTAGTATATTATTTGCATGGATCGACACATTTTTCAGTTTAAAACAGGATTCCGTCATTGGCGGGTTATTTTTCACACGTTTTACTATATTTTAATTTAGCTATATTTTAATAAGCATAAAAATATACTATTCTTTAAAAAGAATAAATTTTAATGTTTAATAGTAGAATAATGGCGATTTAAAAATGTATGCATGCTTTGTAAAAATTTTTGGGCTAGGCCTAATTTAACTGACCTTTGAACGGATCAGGCCATGCCGAGACAGCCGGCTCTCTACAGTGTGTGCTCGAGATGCCATGCCGGCTCTGTACAGAAAAAATAAATTATGACCGGACCGACTCGATCCTTCAGGAAAAAAGTAAGGCCCGAACCTGACCCAGCCGTGTAGTCACTAGGCCCAGCCATAAAGAGTAGTCACTAGGCCCAGCCCGGCCCGTGCAGATCTCTAGCACCAATGCTCTTACATATGAGTCACTTGGAATGACACACTTACCTGGCGCCCTTCACCCTTAAATGTTGGTAAGGCTGCAACAGCAGCACAAGATGGGATAACTTCATGAAGCACAATCCTGCAGAAAACATGAATCCAAATTAACGTTGGTACGTTGAACCAAAGACCCAGGTTCAAACCCTGGGCTGGATACTTTATCACTCTGTTGATTTACGCCTTGTTAGTGATGTGAATAAAAATTCATGTAATAAATTTAGAGTTCTAGGGCGTAAGTCGTCATTCAAAATTATATATATATTATCGATGCTCGTTTAATTTGGCCTTACCAACATTTAATCGGGCAATTCTCCACCAACCTTCAACTCGCAGTTTAACTCCCAGTTGAGAAACCTTAGGTTAGCAAATCTAACCGCCGGATAATATTTAGGATTCATCATTAACTTCAAAGCCGAGATTATTTGACCTTGGGTAAGTGAACCAAAGGGTTGAAAAGTTATAGCTGATTGGCCAAAAGAATCACATGAGACGCACTAATAATGTTGACGAGTTCTATCCTCACCTAGGACCAGTTTTCAAAAATGAATACTGAAAGTGCATACTTGTGTTTAATTTTTATATAAATTAATGTTACAAATAAATTTCAAATTACTATTTTGATTTGATGGTTTTGTTCGTTCACAAAATTAAGCTGAAAAGTTAGAAATACTAATACCAGGGTTGCTACACCACCTGGAATATCTGGAAAAGTCAAGGAATCAGGAAATTGGCCAAATAAGTCAGGGAATTTCAATATTTTTTCCAAAATGTAGAAAAGTCAGGGGATTTGATAAAATTTGGTTGTGATCGCCATGAAATTATCGTCTTTAGGATACCAGAGATGAAAATCTTCATAGTTTGGCAAATCCGGCCTTTGTCTTGTGTTATTCCCCACTCCCACCGTCCACCATAGCAGATGATTTACAATTTTTAAAACTCATTATTAAACATTTAAAAACTTTTTCCTGCATTTTCATTATTTTTTAAGCTATAATAAATAATTATCACAAGGCTCCATCTCCCCACTGAAATGTCTGCTTCTTTTCTCGCTTTGACTCCCTTTGGAAATGTAGCTTATGTGGACATTGGTGCTTTATGATACAGTTGAAGTAAATGATGGCACAATGCACAAATATTGTATAGCAAGTTATAATAGTTGAATACTTATAATGATTATAAACTATTAAAATGAGCAATTCCATTTGTAGTCCTCGGAGTAATTTTTGTGTGGAGTGGGAGGGGTGGGGTAAAAAAAAACTTTTAATCATCATTGGTATTCAGGAAATTTTAGTGTTTTAAAGTGATGCGATATTTGTTTTACCCTCAGCATGTCCTCTACGTACTACAACGCTGGACTAGAATTTTCGTGAAATACACCTGGAAAAGTCAGGGAATTTCATTCTTCTGTATGAGTACCAACCCTGTAATACAGATATAAGATGTTCTATTTTACAAAATTGTGTGTTGCAGTTTAAAAAAAAAAAAATGAAAATTACTGGGTAAAAAAAATACAAATTTTTTCTACAAAAGTAAATAACGAGCCAGATTTATTTACTTACTTATTTTGCAGCGAATATTAAATATAAAGACATTTTCATATATTTATCCTAATATATATGTTTTATTTAACAAAAGTAATTGATTACATATTCAATTAAAATATCTTGGTTAAAATTAGCCTTTATCCCTTATATGAGCTGTAAGAAAGGAATTTGTTTTCGTTATTATTTCATGTGTAGATTATTACAAAAGATATTTTTATTATTATTATTTCTTGTATAATAACTTTAGTACATGTTCCAAAAATTTCTCGCGAAATGCGAAAATTTAAAAAAAATCTGCTGAAAAATGTTTCTTTCAAGCAAAAATAATTATTTTAAATTTAACAAGAATATAGTTCAAATTAATTATTATGGTATATTATCATTCAACGGATTGTTATTTAGCTTTTATAAACGAATGACCATACATACGTAGTACTTAACAAAAAAATCCTGATTCTATGATTTCATGCTTTAAACAAATATGAAGAGGCTGAAACTGAAATGTAAGAAAAACTGCTTTTCTTTTTTATTATTATATTAAAAAAATAAAAAGATTTGAATCATATAACACAAATTTTTTTATCTGAGAATTTTGTCTTGCTATTTACATTCGGTAGATGGCGCCACCAGATACCAAAATTACTCAGTAGAAATTAAGCCTTGAAAGCTGAAGGCTTAGTCACAAATTAATATATTGAGTTTATTCGGTTATAATATTAAAAAAAAAACCCTAAAAATTAAAAGCGATACATTCTTTCATATTAACCTCTTTTACAATTGACATTTCATTTAATTACTAAATTACAAACAGCTTTGTCTAAAAAAAGCATCAACATTCAATTCAAAAGGACCACCATCTTTACTTCAATTGCACATGCATAGTCGAACAACCTCTATACCATACGTAGATTGGATTACTGAACTTTAGTTTTGATTTATTCTCGGATTTCGGCAGGTTGAATTCACGGAGAATTGGATTTCAGGTTCAACAAAGAGTTATGTGCTTAACTCGTGGTTCAGGATGACAGAGAATCACCTGGTAAGAGTGAAGAAGGCCAGGCTAGGTGTGCTCTTCCAAGTGGCTCAGATGGAAAAGCATTGGTGTGCTGAACCAAAGACCTAGGTTTGAACCCTGGCCTGGATACCTTTTCACTTTGTTTGTGACTAACTTTTTTTTTTTTTTTTTTCAAAAATTAAACCAAGAACTGAGCACAAACTGCATTTTTTTTTCTCCCCCACCCTTATTAGTGTCAGTGTTGAATTTAGAGGGTGGCCCGGGGGATGGGGACATTCACCTTGGAACATTTAAATCCCCCCCCCCCCCCCAAGTTTTAAGATTTCATGCTTTTTAATAATCAAAAGTGCAATTTCCCCACCGGATCTCTAGAATATCCCCCCCGCCCCCCCCCCACACACACACAGAACCACAGAAATCTCTTCCAGAGAATAACATCTGAATTCAACACTGATTAGTGTGCAATAAACAATGATATAACTCTTCTCTTGTACTTTTAATTCAAGAACCATGTTGTAATGATTTTGATGTTTCAGATAATGGAGATAAAATTGAAAATGAATTAGATTAAATTCTGTGAACTTGTATTTTTCCATGATAAAGTACAATGCAAAATCCATGAAGATTAAAAATATTCATTTGAGGCTTTTTAAAAGAAGTTTTTATCTGAAAACATTTTTTTTTTTTTTAAGTAAATGAGAAATTAATTAATTTAACACTTAGATATCTAAATAATAGAAAAAGGCAGATCTTTTCAGAAAGTTAATTCTTAACTTTATAAACTGTATTGATTATCCATGCAAATAAATATATGTGATATCAAAGAATATCACAAACCAAGTTTAAAAAACATTATCCATCTCATACACACAGGGGCGGCGCCAGAACTTGCCCGACGGGGGGCACAGTATCCCCGACAGGGGGGGGGGGGAGAGTAATAATATACAGTGCGTCTCATAAATATAAAGACACTGATATTTTCGAAATAATATTTTAATAATTCAGTATTTAAAATTATATTTATGCATATAATGAAAAGTATGTGCCAAGAAAACATTTTACAGTAAATTAAATTAGAATTAAATAATTTCAAATCGAAAATTGATAAATGTAAATAAATTTGGTGTCTCATAAAGACATTTTACATACTTTTGAATTACCGTCCAATAAATATTCCATTCTTATTAATGACAGAAAATATTCTACCTGGCATGCTTTTTATTGAGTTGTATAACTATTTTGGCTTTATATCAAACCAACTTCGTTCGATTTCTTTTTTCAACTCAAGGACCTTTGAAAATTGTCTTCCAGATGCATATACACTGCGAACGAGAGCTCCACAAAGATTTTTAACTGGATTTAAATCAGGGTTATGTGCGGGCCACACCGTGACATGAACATTGCTATCGGCAAACCATTTTTTTGTGAGTCTTAATGTGTAAATCGATGCATTATCCTGATGGTACAAATAATTCCGACCACCAAGAGTTTCAGCAATTAGCAACAACTGACAATCAAGCAGTTCGATATACTCTTTAGATGTCTGTTTACCTTCCAAAAAAGCAATATCCGTAGTTCCATTAAAAGAGAAGGCACCCCACACCATAACAAAACCTCCCCCTTTCAGCCTACTGAAGAGGGTTCGAGATTAATGTCTTAAATCGTGCGAGTAGGAATTTCAACCATCTGGGCTATTCAAGTTAAATCTCTTGTCATCTGAAAAAATGTCTTGCATCCATTCGTCCTTCCAGTGCATATGATCTTTAGCCCAGATTAACCTCCGTTCTTTGTGTTCTTTTTTCAGTAAAGAAAATCTGCACGTATGTAGGCATACACTGTTTTTTCTTTCTTTTATATGACGATGTACTGTATCCTTTGGGACCATACCATAAACTTGTTGAGAAACTTATCGGAGTGACATTTTTTGCGACGAAACAAGTCGCATGATCTTGCGATCGAGTCTTTCACTAGTTTTTCTTGGTCTGCCAGATCGTTTTCTCGAATATAAATTGTAAGTTTTTGATAAAATTTTATAAAGTGCAGCTCTGATTCTACCAATTTTTTTACATATTTGACAAACTGTTAAGCCATTAGCTTTAAATTCATGTATTTTACAAATTTCGTCTTTAGAAATTTCAATGTTCCACGACATCTTTGCAGTTGAAACAAATCAAACAACTTTGCTCGTTTGGGTAAGTTAAAGTGTATTTCTGCGCATGTGCATTAATTCTGTACGTGCACATTCAAAAAAAAATTGCATATGAAGCAGTTTCAAGTTTGTCTTTATATTTATGAGACAGCGTAATTTTTTTTATTATTATTATTCGAGACGAAATTATTTTATTTAAATTAAAACCCCTATAAGAGATTCATTCCAGTGTTCTTAATATGAGGTATAAAATTTAATTTTTTTTAACTGAATTAATAAAATGTAATTTCAAAAACATATGTGTCTTTATATTTATGAGACACACTGTATATTAGAGGTCTCCACGAGTTTGGGCCTGTCCCGAAGCCCGGGCTCGGTAAAATTTTCTTTCATTAAACTCGGGTCGGGCTTAATTTTATCTGAAAACTCGGTATGGACTCGGGCTAAATTATAGCTGTTGAAAAGTTAGTCCGGACCTGGATTTCATTCGCCTCGGGACACGTCCGGGTCTTGCTTTTTTTCTGTAGATTCGGGCCGGACCGGGACAGTATTTATCCTTAAGAATTTTTTTCCCCATGGTAATGTCGTGGTAACTTTTTTCCTTTATTGGTAGAGTAAATGAACAATAAAATGTTCCTTTGTTTCTTTTTTTTAAAATAACAGGTGGAATATGTTGGTTAATCACGTGAAAAACATAAAATTTTCGTCTCCGGATCTGGCATATCCCGAAACGCGTAGATCTCTATCACTCACACTGCTATTTAAATTAGAGATGAAATGCAGAGGGCCAAACGATTTTTATTCTAAACATAAATTTCGAAGCTTATCAAAGAATATTATAGATAAATAAAGTGAAAAAAAAAGCTCTTAAGGGTATTTTTGAAACACGTCACTAGTCACCTAATCTTTATAGGCGAACTAATCCACAACAGAAAAAGTTTCCACACTTTTGAGCGTTACCCGAAAGGAAAAACTCTGCTTCGTATCCTTCTTCCACCCAGCAACCTCCCAATAAGAGGTTATTCAGTATTACAGATTTTACGTGCACATATATGGTCCATACACAGCAGTGTGTGAGCGACAAAATACGGAACAGTTCTCCGGTTATGAGTCAAACCACTGCGGACCATCCCGCCCTTAACCCCTTAAGGGGCAAGTAATTGCGTTTCTTTAATGTCAAATTCACACCGGAATCTGCAAAAAGATTTATTGCAAAATAAGGAAAAGCAATTTTACGACTTTTTTCCACTAAAGTTAAAAAAGTAAAATTTAATAAAATTTTTCTGGTGCAAATCTTCATTAATCATAGGTTGGATAAAATATATCCCACCGCCCCTCAAGGGTTTAAGAAAATGCAAAGGACTAGAAACAAGAGTCCCGCATCAGGTAAGGTGGGTAACCATTATTTTTTTTTTTTCGAAACGCTGTTCATGTTTAGGCCGGTTGGCCATGTATTTTAATGTCGGAGGTAACTGAAAAAAATCTGTTGACAAATCCTATCGAAAACTCTTGAAGTGACCAAAAATTATTTTAATTTAAAATTATTTAAATTTGTTAGTGAAAGTATCATCGTGAAAACTAGCAGTTAAACGTTACACCTAACTAGGGCGCTGCCAGGGTAATAAATAAAATTGGCAGCCCTGAAAATTTTATTTAAAATCAACCCGATTCTCATTTTGCAACCCGAAACGAACCCATCCAAAAATATTCCGTCTGCCCGCAACCCGATCGAACCCGAAATACTTAATTCAAATCCCAACCTGAATCCCGGAATTAGAGAAAATTGATCCAAAACATAATGTAATTATAGAAAAATAGTCTGTAATCACATCTCCAATATTAATGTTATCTTTTATGTAGAAAACTAAACATCTAAGGACTCATTCATATTCAAATACGCAATTTTTCTTCTGAAATAGATTCCTGCGTGGGTTGGGTTATACCGGACCCAAACGTTCAACTTAAAGTCAATCCGAAACCTACGAAAAATTTTCGTTGACACAAAACCCGGCAACATTTTTCTACTGACTCCTAAACCGAAACACTTCAACCCGAACCCGACTCGACACAAAAAGTATCTATAATTTAATATAGTTATGACAAAATAGTCTGCAATCATATCTCTAATATCAATTCTATCTTTTATGTAGAAAATAAACATGTAAGGCGATTCATTCAAATTTAAATATATAATTCTTCATCTAAAACAATACCTTACACTTTCTTTTTGTAAAATTGAGCTAATTTGAACTTGGCTCGTAAGTACTGTTGTCAGGTATAGTATCGCAAAAAGCGGGACAGAGATAGAGAAAAAACGGAGCAGGCGCTTGAAAATCGAGACAACCTTAAGCTCTAAAATAAAACCTGTTAAAATGGAGCTAGCATAACGGAATAATGCTTTAAACTGAAATTTTTTGCAATATCGACTAAAACAGGCTAAGATACCTGTCTAAATCGGAAAGTTCTTCCGATTCTTTGTCATTCCATCTCAAAAGGTTGCTGTATTAAATAGCTTCCTTTCTTCGTATTGAATGTACGTGAATTATATTTTATCCATAAAAAATGATGCAAAATTAATTAGTCGAACTAGAGTTTTTTAAATAATTAACAGTAATTTTATGACAATAAAATATTATATGACACTTTATAAATAGCGCATTTTATTTTTTTCATTATGTTGCATTTCAGCTGTTTCTGAAAAAGTGCAATTGTTATTATGTACACTCTCAAGAAAACATTTCATCAAACATAAAAAGCACAGGCAGCAAGTTGCCAGAATGCACCTGTGGTTGGAACAGATTTTTATAAATTTAATGATATTATAAATTTAAAGTGTTAAAACGTTTGCCAGACTTCAGGGTCAAAACGAATGATAAAATGCCTTTGCATATGGGTGAATTATAACCCAGAGAGAAACATGGGCCAATTTTTTTTTTTTACATTATTCAAATATTTTTCTTAATAATTCCAATTTTCACTTTTTTCATTGAAAATCAACGGGCATTTTTCATAGAAAATGTAACATTTTTACTTCATTGTTGCAAAAATTTCAAAAGCCGTAATAATAATTGATTTATTTTTAGGTGAAAGATTTTCACGTGAAATACTAAATTGAGCTAGTTTTTTTTTTTTTTTCAAAAATTAAAAAGGTGAATATGGCGTCATAGTGGAAATAAAAAGGATATTTTCAGAATAAGTTTTTGCTTTGGTCAAGTTTATATTTTAGTAAAAAGTTTCTAATGGATAGCTATTTTTACACAGGTAACGAACTTAGTGGGGAATTACATAACTTAAATTTTATAATGTTTTTTTTTTCTGAAATGAGAACTATTTATACGCCAAGTTAAACTTGGGTAATCATTTTCTGATGTGTTTACATCACCCCTTGCGAGAGAATAAGGTTTAAAAATTTAAGTAAAACTTTTATTTTTTTATTTTTTACTGTATCACAGCTATAATATTGTTAAATATTAGCAGTAAGGATTCAACACAATTTACATTTACATTCATAGCGTTTCTGAGTGGGAAATAAAGTATCTAAATTTAAGTGAAGTTAATTTTTTATGTTTTGATTATAGATTTTTTATGTTCAGATTAGAAGTTTTTGTCCAAACTACCGCAACTTGCATTACTGCAGTGGTGAAACATTTTGAATTACACATTGGTAAACTGCTTCCCACATTGAGATGCAATACCGCATACATCAAAGCCTGATGATGATACTCTCTATTAATTTTGAAATGCGTTCGTCTGAGTGCAGTAGTTATTTAAAAACTTGACATATTAAACAAAAACATAATTTGATGAACAAATAAGAAAAACAAAATTTATTTCCTACATTGTTTAAGCTCAAGAAGGGACAGATATTGAGTTATTTCATTCAATTAGTTCTACATTTAATGTTAAATTTTTGTAAAAAATTAGTTAAGCCAATTAAAGATTAAAAAATAAAAATAAAATCCATACAATATGATACTTAAAACACCCTAAAAAATTAGATTCCGTTCAAATGAAATCGAAATAAATCTTAGACTTTTTTTTTAAGTTTTGTATTTTGCATGCATCTTATCATTTTATGCACAATTGTTATAAACATAATACAAAATCTGCAATACAAATATTTTCAATTCAAAATGAAAGAAGTCTAAGATTTATTTCGATTTCATTTAAACGGAATCTAATTTTTTAGGGTGTTTTAAGTATCATATTGTATGAATTTTATTTTTTAAACTTCAATTGGCTTAACTAATTTTTTACAAAAATTTAACATTAAATGTAGAACTAATTAAATGAAATAACTCAATATCTGTCCCTTCTCGAGCTTAAACAATGTAGGAAATAAATTTTGTTTTTTTTATTTGTTCTTCAAATTATGTTTTTGTTTAATTAATTATAGCTGAAACATTTATATACAAATAGAGATTTATTTAAAAAATGTATATCGCAACCTGGGCGCTTCTTTAAAAATGAAGATTATAAACATGAAAAAAAAAAAAGCTAAAATAAGTATTTTGGGTCAAAACTTCCTCCTTTTAACAAAATCCACGTAAAAATCCATGTTTTGTAGAAATTCCGTCGGGCTGGATCGGTCTCGGTCGAGATTGTAACTTTTCAGGCCAGGCTCGAACCGAACTTTTAATTTTTATACCTGGCCGGGCCCGAAGTTTTAACTTTTATATCGAGCCGGACCCGGATTTGAAAATTTCGGCCCGTACAGACCTCTGCAAAGCATAACTAAGTTATTAATTAAAATTGTTCAATCTAATAATACAATCAAGTTCAAATTATCAAGTAAGTTGGTGTTCTGTTTTACACGATTTTTTAAATTTCTAAATGTGAACTTATGGCCCTAAACATGAATTGTTAATTACAACCCTGCACGGTTCGAGTTATGCAACGATCCGAAATCAACAAAATATTTTTTGAAATGATTGAAATGATTTGAATGCATATATTTACTCATTCATGTAAAAGTATTTTTTTGTTTTATCATTTGAAACAATTATCTAGACTTTTCTTTGGAAAAATTTGGCGTACTCGAATTGACTCGAAACAAAACTCTAATCTGAAATGACCGAAAATGGAAATACTAATCAACCCGATCCGCTGAAAAATTTTAGAGCCGCAACACGTTCGGGTAGAATCGGGTTAACTGACCCGATGCAAGATTTTAGTTGTTGCTGTATATACATATTCCTGCAATTTACAATGAAGTTATGTATGTATATAATTATTTTCTTATTTATACCATTCCATTTTTCTTATATGTATTAAATAGAGATTAATATCCATATTATTATAAAATGACACTCTACTGTATATTGAAATTAATGAACAAAGAAGAAATTTTTAGTTTGATACTAAGTTTGCTTGAATAATTATATAAAACTCTCTTTTTATTTACTCATTCATTTATAAAAAAAAAAAAAAAAATACTTACTCTACGCTTTTTAATGAGAAGATCGAAGTGAACAGATGAATTTCCACGTCCTGTCTCTTCTTAAAATCGTATTTCTTATAAGCGCCTAAGTTTGCGGTCAATCGAATAAACATTGAACAGGAGTGCACATGAATGAGTTCTAAACAAAATGTATAAGATTTTCGGTAACATCCGGCCGTTGTGATGACAGACTTTAACCGACATGTGGTTAAATTCTTAAATTTTCTCGTTGCAGACTAGGGAATAAAATTTTAATTTAGATAAAACTCTTTCAAATTTGGCGTAATTTGCGATCGGGAATTTTGGGAAACATCGGGACGTTCCACAGAAATCAGGACACCTGGCAACACTACCCGTAAGTATACTCAACCCCAAATCCATCCGAACCCGAAACCAAATCCAACCACAAAGAAAAATGTTATCCTCAATCCGATCTGTGGGTCGGGTCGGGTGTATGTAAAATTGGGTAACTTGAATCGATGCAGGACTCTAACTTGAGATATAATTCTGGGCATTTTTTTGAAAAATCAGCTTAAACAAAACTGACGCATAAGAATCGAAACTCATTCCGAAACCGAAAAAATTATACCCAAGCCAATCTGGCTTCTAAAGAAAAAAAATTAGCAGCAGCTTATCCGTGGGTCGCGTTCTCTATAAACTAACCTAAGATTTTTCTTTAATTAACCTGCCCCTGTCTCAACATGACTTGGGTCGTATGCAGGAAAAATTGGGTTACCCGACCCGATGCTGGACTCTACACTCAAGTCAAAAAAATTTCCCCGATGATGATTAAATTTGACCCCGACGGGGGGGCATATGCCCTCCCGGGCCCCCTTATGGCGCCACCCTTGCATACACAGAAAATGCCATTTTTTTTTTCCACTCTAGCCAACTAGCATGTGTATGTAATTAGAATGTAGGATGAAGGGGAGGAGGCCAGTTTCAATAAAACAGTAAGAAACAGTTTAATCCAGCCCTTGTGGCATACACCTAAAAAAAATACTCATCATCAGATATAGATTTTTTCTAGCACTCAACTACCCTGACATTTGAAGCGTTCGGCAATAAACTTTTCCTGAACATGCTGGTTAATTCAGCCTTTGTAGTATTTTTTTTTTTTTCCAGAGATATATAATTTTGATAGTTTTCAATACAAAACTTAGTTTATATCATCTTTCTAAATTGTGTAACTATGTAGCTAATTCTGTGTAACTAATAATTCTAAATTATGCTTGTTATTATTTTTTTTCTCAATTAATTCATAAAAAAGCTTTTGTGTTTTTTTTTTTTTTTTTAATCATTGATGGGGTGGAGGGTAAATATTTTTAATGACTACTAGAATTTTTTGCTTGCTAACCAGATTTTATCAAATTTGTGAAGACCTGGGTATAAGTCACTCATTTTTAAAAATTGAGTTTAGTGAGTGCATCTAGACATATAGTAGAAATATCAATATAAGTGATATTTTCATGAAAATTGTCTTTAAATAGCACTCAAAGATGTTTTACCCTATAAACACATACAGAAAATTCTTATTTTTGAACATTTAAGAAAATGGGACTTACACCACTCTGCCTTTTAATGCCTCAATTGTATCCTTGTTGATCAAAATAAAAATCACTAATTTTACTTTTATTATATTTATGTAAATGGCATTTTTAAACCATTAGCAAAGTAGCAAAATTAATTTGCCTAGTTAGTTATGAAGATTGAAATATCAAAATAAACAAAAGAGCTTCATATTGAGTGTCATAAAATGATATTCTAATTACCTGTGAAATTCTGGAAAATATTTATTCCCATAAATGTATGTTCTTCCTAAAGGGCTCCTGTATGAAAACAGTTGAAATTGATAATCATCTTGGATAACTCATACAGTTTTATCACATAAATAAAATCAAGCTGAATACCTTAATTGATGGATTTGCTATGTTTTTAAAAGTTTTTCATCATTTTACTTTTTTTTTAAATTATTGTTATTCATAGTCTAAATATATATATATATATATATATATATATATATATATATATATATATATACACAATAAAACCTCTCAATAATAGATACCTCCAAAGTATCCACTTAATTAGGGGTATCTGCTATTTGTAGTTTCACTCAACTAAGAAATAAACAAAAATGAGTTACATACTATACAATGAAAACTGCTTAAAATCCTACATCTTGTAATTGTAACTATACATAACTGCAAAACTTTTTCTATTTCATTACTTTAATATTTTAATGGAAAACCTTTTTTTATAATGTAAAACTTACTTAATTTTTTAGTTTGGAAATAAAAAATAATCTAACAATTAACAGTTTGTTTCTTTTGCTACTCAAAGCTTATTCCTTTACATAAAGTTTTAGATTTGTTGCTAATGTTCCCTTGGGATCACCTGCATTCACAAAAAACTTTTTTAGTTCTATGCATGTACGGTTGCAGCTTTAAAGCTTTTAATAGAGCAGGGCTCTTCTTCCATGATTTCAGCTAGTTGGTCGATTGGTTCAGGATCAGAAAATTTTGTTGGAATAAAATCCATTATGTTCTGAACTGTTTCTTCAACACACAGCTTCTGATCTATACAAAGGAAATCCAGTGGTGTAGTCCTGGAGAAAAAAGTGGGGGGACGCTCATAGTTTCGAACATTAGGGTCTATATCGCAGGCAAGGCAAACTTTATTTTGAATCTTTCTTTTCATTTACAATTGCAGAGAAAAGTAATTGAAAATTTAAATTTAAAATTAATTTAAAATTAAATTAAAATTAATTTAATTAGTTTCTTTTGCACACTAAATAGCTTGCTATAGAATTCAAAAATTTAAAACCTTATTTCATGACCGAAAATTTTTGGAATAGAATTCGTAATTCCATAACACTAATTCAGGCAACGAAATTTTTATTAGAATTTGTGTTGCATTATTTATTTTGGAAAATTGTTATAAAATAACTGTTTTCCACTGAGCGCATTGAAAATTATTGCACTTTTACTTTATGGTCAGTGTAAGGAATTTATTGTAATCATGGAAAAGAAAAATAAGACTGTGAAATTTTAGTATATCTTTACTTTTTGAAGCCCCTTGAATCCATTTTGCCTATTTTTACAACAATTCTCTATGTATGTGCGTATACATGTGTGTATGTTGGTATTTCCTTAGTCTTTTTTCCCATTTGTGTTTGAACATGATAGCGTTCAAACGGTGTTTTCGACTGGGCTCAAATTTTGCAAGTAAGTTATACATGATGAATAGACTATTTAATATCCTGAGACTATATGCCACTGTCCAAACTCTAATTTGGAAGAATTTCGACACATTTTTCGCATCTAGGCAATTTTTAAACCATCTTTTGACCAGAAGTAACAAATAAGTACTGTTTACGTGAGAAAAAAATATCAAGAAATGTGACCAAGGCCGAAGATAATCGATAGATAATGCTTTTTATTGGCCCAAAGAATATGTTTAGTACTCAAATGCTGACCCAAATCGAATTTTTTAAAAATATGAATTTTAAAGAGTGGAAATTAGATAAATATCGTTTTACAGAACATTTCCAAAAATTACGTTTCATCAAGATTTCTTTTAAAAAAAGCTTGAAATAGGAACTTTAAATTAGTAACTATATGTTACTTCTAATATGCAAATGCAATACTTGATTTCTTTTTTTCAAATATTAGAATTTTAACGGTGTGAAATGCGGAAAGATGATTCTAAAATTTCAGTTTCATCATGATTTCTCAAGAAACGTAAAACACGGCACTTATATATTTTCAGGACTTACATACTCGCTTAAAACTTTAAGTTGTTTTCTACAAGAAACTGGAAAAAATATATAGTAGTATAGTTATTAACATGTAGATGCTCACGAAGCACTGCTTTTAAAATTTTAAGTGATGAAATGAGCTGAAAACCTTCTAAAGTTGTTATTCTTTTGAAACTATCAGGGCTAGAAACTTTAAATTTGACACAGAAGTTATTTTTAATGCGTAGTTATTCTGATTGACAGAATGAAATAGGATTGAAATTTGAATGTGTGAAATGGCGCAGTGAATGTTACCACATTATTAACAAGAATAAAATCTACTCTAATTATAAATTTATTTGAATTGATGACATTCTATAAAATGATTAAAGAGTAGAGCAGAAATTTTTAAAAAATAGCTTTTTGAAGAAGAGTTTCGATACCAAATAACACTTAGGGGAAGGTGTCCTAAAATGATCCTAGCGGGCAAAACAATCCACATAGGTTTTCTTCCAGACAGGACGCGCTATCTACAGGGTAGCACAAAAATTAGTTGCGCCAATTGAAGAAGAAGCAATGGCGGTATTGAAGCGATCGCAGTATTACGCGTCTGAAAAGAATTCTTTGAAAAGTTGTTTTTATAACATCTTTTATAATATAAGCACCAACTTTCATATTTATTTAGATATATATTCTTTCATGTACAGAAACATTACTTAGTTTATTTAATAGAGTGTGTTTTTAGATGTGAATGACACTTGCTAAGTTTGTTATGTTTCTCGGCGCCATCCAGTTATATGACCTAAAATAGACGGCCATGTTGCCGGGTAAAATGATCCATTATGATCCGTTTTATTACAATTTCATTGGCTGAAGAAAATCCAGTACCGTGTCCTAACCATCATGGGAACCAAATGTGTGACAGCCCCAAACCTTTCTCTTTGAGTCCACGTGTTATCCTACGATCATATTTTTCAAATATTCCATTTTATTGTTTTTTCAAAATTATTTTTGACACTTTTTTATTTTTAAATTTACATAAAATAAATTATGTATGCTATTTGATTGCAAAAGTTATTTTATTTCATTACGTATTGTTATAATTACTTATATATCCTTTATTTTACCGATAAAAAACAATTTACGATTATTTTTAAATGAAGGATCATTTTGTCCTCGGGTGAGGGTAAAATGATCCTTTCGACACTTTTTCAAAAATCTATTTTTTTCATTACTCAATTTGGGTTTAAAATATTATTAAAATATGTTTGTAATGCAAAATATAGTGTAAAACATATTAGCATACGGCTAAAGTTTCATTTAAACAGCTATGTTGTTTTACACAAGTTTTCCCCTTAAGGGGATCATTTTAGGCCACCTTCCCCTACATTTGTACTAGATGAGTTGTTTAAGAAGCACTTTCCTAATAAATTAGTTTTGAAGTTTAAAAAAAAAAGTGTTTCAAATTAATTTAAATTAAATATTTAAATAAAATTGAAAAATGGTTTTAAAACAACAGCAATATATTTAATTTTGTCATAGTTTAATAATATGCATTACTTTTCCTCTGTCAGAGAACTTTTCAGAAATACTTGCTCTCATAAAAGTTCTCAACTCTTTATACTTTTGTAGATTTCATGGCAGTAGCCATTCTATGATTTTCCATTTTTCAAATTTTGAGTAAGCCTGTGGTTTTAGCTTGGAGTAAGTAGTTTTTTAATGATTTTGTTGCAGCAAAAATAAAATTTTCAAACTGACAAATTTTGAATAGAATCGCCGCATAAAAGTTTTTTAAAAAATTGTATTTTTTTTTTTTTTTTTTAAATTAACGAGAATATTATTTCACTGTCATAATATTTCAATATTATTTTATCTTATTTTAAGCATTTTTATAATCTACATTACCTACTTATCTCCAAAAGGTATAAAATTAAAGCGCGTATCAATCTTTATAGTACACCCTGTATACTGGCCAATATATTAATTATTCACAATGTGCTTTTTCAATGTGTTCAATGTGCTATTTAATATTCACAAATGTTTTAAATTTAATTTTAGAGCAATAATCTGTGATGAAAAAGCATGTGTAGCATTTTTTATCAAAAATAAAATTTCGATTAGTTTAAACAAACATCAAGCAATAATTGTTTATCAATGGTAATGTATTCATTTGAATTATTTTGAGTGGCCATGTATAGAAATTAATAATTACATGCGCATCACATAACACACTAAAATTTAAACCAGCTGCAAAACGCATTTCAATAAAAATCTGGCCATAGATGGAAGTGTATTTGAATTTTTTTGTGTGACTCTGTATACAAATATCGTTTACATACATTTACATACCTAATTAATGTTTTTTTTTCAGCATAATATAAAAAATATATATATACAAAATGTATAATGCAGAGCTCCCAAATGGTACCTTTTCGCCCTAAAGTTCCCCTTTTTAGAAAAAGGTCCACTTTGTCCGTGACTGAAAAAAAAAAAATTAAAAAATTTACTAATGTGGAAAAAGGCCAAAAAATGTAAAAAACTCCAAAAATCGTAGAAGACAAAGTTTACTATAGTGGGCTTGCATAGCATAGCATTATTGTAACAGAAATTCTTTTATGAATGTCAAAAAAATCGCACGGAATGCAGATTCCGAAACAAATTTATTAAAAACAGGACAAACTATGTTACACTGCAGTAGCAGAGTGGAACAGGTAAAAAAACCCACTAAATATTGCATAAAAAATTGCGAAAGATTCAAAAATCGCTGAGCGAATTTCGAATAAACTTTATTGAAAAGAGAACAGCATTTACTGTAATGGGACTAAAAAATTTAAACAGGATTCCTTTTACTAATATGGAAAAATCAAGGCGAGATGTATAAAAATCGCTAAAAATTCATACAAAATACAAAATTTATTAAAGTGGGCTTAAACATGAAGTCGCGAAAAAAAAAAAAAAAAAAAAAAAAAAAAAAAAAGCTGTAAAAATCGTCAAAAATTACAATCTGAGGACGCAATCGCAAAAGGATGAAATCTATTACATTAGGGCTAAGGGTTTGAAACCAAATTCCTTTTCCGAATGTCATAAAATTGAAACGAAACGTGAAAAAAAGCTGAAATTCGCATAAAAAATTCTCCAAAAATAAATCGCTGTACAAATTCTGAATAAACTTTATTGAGAAAGTTGAAAAGAGGACAAAATTGGCTACTATTGGACTAAAAAATTGAAACTGAATTCCTTTTATTAATGTGAAAAAAATCCCGTGAATGGTAAAAAAAAAAAAAAAAAAGTTAAAAGTCGCAAAAAAATTAAATTAAAAAAATCCGAAAACTGGCTTTGAAGTGCATAATTTTAGACATAAATGTACATCGTCTCCATCTTGTAGCCTGTGTGTGCAGCAGTATTTTCAGCACATAGACACACAGACCCAGACCACTCAGACCAAACTCTGTCTTTATTATTATAGATTTAGTTTTGTTTTCGATTTTGGTGTAGAAGCATATCCCTAAAGGAAATCTTAATTAAAATTTATTCATGTTTTTGTTATACTTCTTAAATATATTTTTATCAGAAGAAAGTATTTGAATCTTTTTGATGGATTTGCAGGTTTTAGGTTGACCTGAATATGATTTGACAATTTTTTGAAAATTTCTCTCTGTATATATGATACATATATCGTAGCCTAGCCACGCTATTCCAAAAACTAAAGCATAGAGTTTAATCAAATATCATATTTAATTAGACCTTAGCACATACAAGTGCTAATCAGGTTTTGATGTATATGGCCCAACAGGTAGCATTGCTATACTGTAATTTTCACAATTTACATATATATATCTCAGCATCTCTGGTATGAAATTTCACCAAATTTCACATTCACTAACCCTTGATGCTGATTAGATTTTGGTGTATTTCGCCCAACAGGCGATGTTACTGTGTCACATTTTTAACGATTTCCATCATAGCCAGATCTCTGCATGCTTGGGATGGAATTTCATCAAATTTAATATGTAAGATGATTATGAATAACTGATTGAATATTGGTTTTTATCACTCCCTAGGGGGCATTGCCATACCATGCTTTTTCTGAATTAAAATGTTTAATATTAATAATTAACAATATATATGTTAAACTAATTTAAAATTTTAATACTCAAAAATTTGAATTAAAAATTCGTACTTCTTTAAGGACAATTATGAAGGTGAGTGCTCAATATTGAACACTTTCTATCTTCTTGCAGTAGAATATTTAAGTATGTTTAAATAAAGCTGCGTACATTGCTTAATGACTATCTTTAAAAAGATAACAAATTGACATATTTTCTAGGGTATTTTTTAAAAAATGCTTGCATATTTAGAAAAACTCGGTGAAGTATTTTTTTACGATTAGCCCCTTTTAGCCCCCTTTTTTACTGTAAATGATTTCTTGAAATCCCTTTTTAAATAAAAATGACCCCTTTCATACTTTTGGAGGACTAAAATGTGTTGGGAGCCTTATAATATAATCGAAAACACGTTTCAGACTGAACCCATAGATGACATGTGATTGATTATTTTGTCTGGCCTTGTAAATGTACTATAAATGTTTTGTGCACAGTTTTCCATAGCATCGTTTCCCATAGTTTTCCATGCATTTCAAATAATTATCATTAAAGGACCGTGGTGTTTGGAAATATTTTTTTATGTCTCTGTAAACAAACGATAAATGCTATTTCCGATAGAGAACACGTAACGAATTTCAAATGTCATTTTCGTTATATTTAAAATATTATAACTTCATTAATGTCTATTTCAAACAATTTCTGCCAATAAAGCATAATATGAAAGAACTCTCTTTTTGTTTTCGCGTAAACGAAATACTGATGCTATACACGTCATTTACAATAGTGATGTACTACAATGAACCTCAAAAATATACATAAAATTTTGCTGCAATACAAACAAGCTTATGGAAGTTAAAATGTGAATAGGCGAACCAGCACAGTAAGCACTTTCAACTTTGTTCAAAAGTATTAAAAATCAATACCTTATTTCTAAAATTGTTAATTTATTGGTGTGTTCATTCAAAAAAAATTTAATAAGTTTGGAAAGTCTGCGTCCTGCCGTGTCTCTAGCGTCCCCCTTGAAAATATAAAGTAAGGGGACGCTACACAAAAAATAAAAAAGTGAGGGGATGCCGTCCCCCCGCGTCCCCCCTCGACTACACCACTGAGGAAATCCCTTGCTTCTTCTTCAAAATTGAAATAACTCATCAATGTTGTTCACTATCCAAGGTCATTTTCCAACAGAAAACTTAGTGAATGGTATTGCTTCTTGTGAGAAAAATATAACAATACTTTTTTAATGTAGCCGTTTCAAAACATTCTCGCTGTTTTTTACTGTTAAGCCTTCTTCGACATCACAGTTTTCCAGTCGCAGCAAACTTTGTTAAGCCTTACCTTGGGTCAGCCTTCTGCAGTACCCTTTCCCTATCAACTGTTGCATCAATTTGAAATGCACATGCGCCACTCGGCTTTCGCCATTTGGAGTGATTTCTCCTCGTGGCATACGTGTTGAGAGGTGTGATTACTGTGTTTCGCTTTATGTATCAAAATTGTCTTTTTAATAATTGTTTCTCTCATTTGTTTTCTTGGGACTTCGTCATTATTTAAGTTATCTAATCATTTTAAATTTTAACTTGTTAATACTTTGTTTGCTCCGTAGGTTTACTATTTATTCTAAATTCGTTAATTATCGCATTAGAATTCATATTGATGGAGATGCTATTAAGATGTAAGTAATAGCTCAATCTTGTGGTAATGATATTGGAAGGTCTGGGCTTGAGAGACTGCCTTCAAAGACTTCGAGCCAACATTTCAAAAAGATATTGTCAAGCCGCAATTTTATTTTCTATAGGTGATGTGGCCGACTTTTAGATGTCATGTTTTACAATAATTATTTTTAAGTACTGCTCAATCATTTGCCTTTTACGGAAATGTCTAGTTCATCAAGAATTTAATTTAAAGACATTTTTCGATTTGACGATGCAGTGACCATTGGTGGAAAGTTGCTATTTTGCTTCCTGCCATTGTATTAACATAATAAACAAGTATTTTTAGCATCAACTTGTCACTTCAATTCTGTCTTCAAGATGACACTTATTTTAAGTAAGGTTCATTTTACATCTTTTTTATTTTATCTTCATTATATCAAACTCTTGATTTCAAAGAACCGTAGTTCATTATGTGGTTATTCTTCACTGTGATGTAGTAATCACATTTGTCTTTTAATTGTAATGCAGCATTCTTATTTTGCCCCTTAAATGTTTTCTTTTCGGCTCAACATTGTTCAAATTGCTTTTTTTTTTTCTTTTTTTCCTAAAGTAACAGATAGCTGTTTTCCCCTCTATTGGAATCTATTTTTAGATCAGCGCGTATCGTAGTGACGTCGTCAACGTCATATTGGAGATGTGTCTTCACTGAGCCAATTAATCGTATTTCCGATTTCTCTCTTTTTATTTGTTCTACAAATCATCGTGTAATTTTAATTTAACTAATGGTTTTAAACTTATTTTGCATGCACTTTTGTAAACCCTGTTTTTTCGTGGTATATATACCAAGTGCAGCTTATTTTTCAACAGATTTCAAAAAATTTTCATAGTGTATTTTCTGTCAACGTAATTGTCTTTTTGAGAATTCGAGCCAAGCGCCTGATTCAAAAGAAGCGGCAATTACCATTCTAGGACTACGATGTTCTTCAACAGCGAATTTGCAATCCATAAAAGTTTACCTTCAATCACCGGCATTTTATTTTATGCATTTCTATTTGGACATTTTATTATCAAGGCATTCTCTAAGGAATAATTTTAACCAGCATCAACCAGCATTCATTAACATCGTGGAATTACTTTAAAGTTTAATAATCTATGTGGAATGTTTTCTACGATGTATGGTGACCAGTTTAATTCTCTGCTATACCTTCCCACCTCTCTATGTGATTAATAAAGTTGGATTTATTGTATCTACTTTTCTTCCTTGAACAAGCCTCTGTGTCATCAGTTTTCTCATTAAGTAAGAATGTTTACTTTTATTTATTCGTATCCTATTTTACTGCAACAGCATTTTATCAGCGGCATGTTATTTATCAGCCCCTTTTAATGGCACATATTTATATATTTATGGCACATTCACAATGCATTTTCTTAAGATTGTTATTATAAATGGCAGAACATCTTTCTATCACTCTATCATCTCTATCTTCTATCTCTCTTTCTATCATCTTTCTATCTTTCTATCATTATCTATCACACCCCTTCAACAGTAATCTTTAATGTCACGTGGAACTAATGTTAACTTGAATTAGCAAGTAGCTCAAATTGGAATTTTTCACAATCCTAGATAATTTCCAGATAATTGCCCGAAATTCCCATCTCCTCTTTTAGGGTAAGTTTCCTTCACATAATCATTAAACTGACACATGTTGCATGACTACCAGGAAATTAGACTCCTTCTCCCATTCCTTTTGAATAGAACTGAAGACAGTGCTAAATACTCTTCTGTCGCACTCTTGTATGATTTCTTATGCCTATTATGTACTCCCCTTCTTGAAGGCATTCCACTTTGTCCACTAGGAGACATAATAAATTATGACCATCTGTACATCCCTAGGTTGAAGGGGGGGGGGGGGTCCTTCAACCTGAATGCTCTATTGTAGGGCTGTTTCGGCCGAAATAAAAATGAAGGATTTAAACAAATTTCGAAAATTCACTTATTTTTTCATAAATTTGTGTGAATTTAGCATTCTAGCCGAAATTTTTGTCCTGTATATTGAAGTGTCTGCTGTAGAATTAATTCATAGAAATGTGTATCCTTTGGGGCTGGGCATTTCGTAATTATCCGCTAAATAGAGGTATCTGCTATTTAGGGGTTCCGTTATGTTGGTTTTACTATATGTATATAAAGATACCGGGTGTACCAAAAAGGACTGACTGATTTTAAAATTCAATAACTTGCAAACGGTGACAGATATTTAAAAAATTCTTGCAGGAGGGTTATGCATAAGGTCAAAAGTTTTATTACAGTGATTTTTGATTTTAGTTCGAATTACAAACAATAGATGGCGCTGTAAGCAATAGTCGCTAAATACAGGCTCGATTTCTGGTCCTTTTTCTTGTTCCATGCTGAAAAAGGAGATGGAAATGTATTATCCGGGCCGCGAAGTACCAAAAATCGAGCCTGAATTGAGCGTCTGTTGATCGCAGCGCCATCTATTGTTTGTAATTCGAACTAAAATTGAAAATCACTGTAATAAAACTTTTGACCTTATGCATAACCCTCCTGCAAGAATTTTTTAAATATCTGTCACCGTTTGCAAGTTATTGAATTTTAAAATCAGTCAGTCCTTTTTGGGACACCCGGTATATACAATATATTTAACTGCATTAATATTTCTTGAAAATTTGAAAAACTGTTTTCTAGTTTTACTTAGTTTATTTTAATGTGATATTATGTAACTCTTTATTATGTGATATTATGTGACTATATATTATATGTGACTCATTTCTTACTATCATAGCCTGAAATTTATTTACATCATATGTATTAATGTATTTACAGATAAAGAACTTGGTATGGTAGCAAATATAGATGAAGAAAATCGTGCTATCAAGGTGATTAAAAGTATGATAAAAGACAATGTGAAAGAAAGTAAATATCTTTGCTTATCTTTTGGTTGGTAGTACACTTATTATGGGTTTTTTATTATCTTAGTGAAACTCAAAAATTTCTTGCATTAATACAGCCTGCTTTGTTGTATTAACTTAACAATAAATACAGTTAAACTTTTATTCAATGAATCTCATTGTTTCCTAAAAAGTATACAAAAAATTCCAAACATAAAAATTTCTTTAAAGGAAAATTCAATCTTTTTTTTTTTTTTTTTTTTTTTACTTTAATCAAAATACAAAAATTATGCATCATTTATAGCCCTGTTTTAGAAAGTGATTCAAAATGGTAATTTTTGCTAGTTTCTTCTTCTTTTTTTTATATTAATAAACTACTACTTTTGTAATTAAATAAAAAAGAATGCTTTCAAAATTTTATTTTTCTAACTTTTCGGCATTTGCATTAATAAAGTAACCTATAATTTGGCTTTGAACACGATTTTGAAATAAATGAGTTTTAAAATATGTTGTTAAAGTTGTTCACATTTATAAAATACTTGAAACTAGAGATTAACCGAAAATTCGGTTTCGTTTTCAGCCCAAAATCTGAGTTTCACTGAACATTCGTTTTCGGCAAAAATGCTGTGGAAAATTTGGCCGGACTGAAACTATCTGTATTCCAAAAATCTCATTTCTTCCTTCAGAATTTTCAACATTACGCATTGATTTGAGCTGTATCTGCTGAAATGAGACACTCTTTATTTATTGCTATGAACTTCACTGTTTATAATTATCAGTCAGGACTAACTCAAGACGTAAGTGCAAATTATAAAGCAAGCAATGTGTATATGATTAAACTTTGAAGTTGCTCATCAGCTCATTAAAAGCTGCAAACTTAACAGTAATAGAACATTTTTAATTTAAAACTACAGAAGTGTTTCGAATGCTGTCTGGGAAAGTTCTAGTGTAACAGATGATCATTTACAAAATCACTATAAAAGATAAATCAAGATATGTATACCTAAAAAAATTTTTAATTACATGAAATTCATATAATTTAAAATCAGCCTGCTTTGTGGGTGAATTAATTACATTTTATTTTATATGAAAATAAAATATTTTTGTCAAAGGCACAGAGTCTTGGGCCTCAGAGATAAAATTTTCAAACATGGGCATCATTTTAAAGCTTTCTTAGGGAAACGGGGGGGTGAGGATGTTTTGTTTTCATTTGAAACTTCTACACACATATACATATATATGTATGTTTGTTTGTTAGAAATGTGCTTTGATATATGTATAATTAATTAATAATTATGTATATTTTAATCAAAAAGTTTTTGGTTATTTTCATTTTCGGCCAAAAATAGGAAGATTACCGAAATTCGGTTTTGGCTTAAAAACCTGTTTCGGTCTATCCTTACTTAAAATCCATTTTCAAGAACGCCTTCTAGGAATTTTAACCTTCATCAAATTGTAATGAAAGCTTTAATCATTTCTCTTTTTATCTAAAAAAAAAAAAAAAAAAAATCATTGAGTAAAAATTCATTTTTATTATTTACGATTTTTTTTTCCTTACATTACTTTTGTTCAAAATCAGAGTTCCAGTGAATTTCATAAAATAGAAGTTCAATTATATTAAAAATTTAAAGAAATTTTAATTTACCAAGCTACCTCTCTTTTATTCCCCACTTATTACCTATCATCTCTCTTATTTTTATTCATTTTTCTTAACTTTAAATTTTTTTTTATTCCTACAGACTGTTTTAAAATCAATTTTCTTCTTGTTCCACTGTAAAAGTATTCTGTTTAGGTATAAATTTTAATAAATGTAGTAGTTTGTACTTGTAAAGCATAAGTTTATGTTCAATATAATGTTTCTCAGGAGTTATGTCATCAATAATCACAGAGATTTCATAAGTAATGCATGTTTCAAACGTTAAATTTTAGTTAAAAATTGTTGAATTTTGCCATGAAACTTTTGTATTGTTTATGTTAAACAGCAAATGAGAATTTTTTACCACCATTATTTTACTTATTTTTAATAATATTATTATGACATTTTTGAAAGACATTTCCATTACTTTGTAATAGGCCTGCATAGTTCAGCAAAATCCCAGAAATAAAAAGGTATATTAACAGTTATTAATTTATTTACTGCATATAATTTTATATGCACAGTTCAGAAATTTTATTTGGGATTATAAATTTTATTCTAGTATTTTACATTGCAACTTTTGTACATAAAGTACATTTTTATGATTAATTATCCATTTTTTGAACTGATGAATTATTTCAAAAGTATTTAATATCTATATATATATATAATCTAAATAATAATTATTAAAAAAAATTATATCTTAAAAAGATGCTTGTGTATTCAAATTGCTAAATAAGTAAAAATGAATTTCGATAAACAGGCTTGTTAAATTACATATCCAGTTGGAGATTATTTTAGTGCAATTGCTTAATGACCGCATCATATTTCTAAAATCTTTTCCAGGATGCTATATTTTATTGTATTAAAAAGTTATGTGTGTCCATAATGAGTTTCACTTTGATGAATTTTAATTTGCTTTTAGTACCTAGGAATGGATTTTTCGGCTAGCCGATTGTCAGTTATGTCATTATAATGGTTAATTTAACTTAAAAAATGCAAAACCAAAAAGGCAAAGTTTTCATACACATATTTAAAAAGCTATTATAAATCAAAACTAAAAAAATAGTCATAGATTCATAGAGATAAATATAAAAAAAATTTCACAATTTCTATATAAAAAAAAAACATAAAAAAAGTTTTAAAACTGAAATAATTATTTTTGTATCTTTCAATAATGCAATTTTACAAAGAATTATCAATAACTTCAGATATGTGAATAAAAGTATGTAAAAGTAATTAAACTTTGTAAGCTCAAATTAAGTTAAATTTAGTCCTAAAAGAGTCCTATATATCATCTAGACATGTCTCATTAAGCATAATTAAGATAAATTGGGAAAATAAAAGTCAATTCATTAGTAGTGAAGATTGCAATATATCTATAATTTTTCAAAAGTTAAATGTAATGAATAACTAGTTGTTATATTTTTTAAGGCTATTGTATAATGTACATCAGAGTTCATTCTAGGCATTTTTTGCGGGGCGGTCCGCCCTTCCTTACACAATTTGGCGCCCGATGCCCCCACTGTCCGAAAACCCCGCCCCGCGAGCCCTATCACTCGGAAAATTGACCGAAGGAAAAATAGCGCTCTTTAAGTTAATTTCATCGCTTATTTCAAGCAAACTCTAAACTATTTGTAAACATTATATAACGTCCTAGTCCCATTTTGCTCCTAATCTATTCCTTTTCACTCCCCCACCCCCCATATCCTCATACAGACACCATTTATTTTCAGTAAAATTCCAGCACCGACGCAGTCATAAATCACTGTCTCTATACCCCGTTTCTCGGCTACCATGAAAACTCAGCCGAAATAAGAAAGAAAAAAAACCCGGAAAGGTCCTTTGTTGAAATTGCCGTTTTTTCGCAATTCTCTGATGAAATAGTATTTTTTTTTTCAGCGAACATTTCTCAAAATTTGCGATATAGTTTATGTCCAAATTTTCGGATTTATAACCGATTCTTTTTAATTTTCGGAAATGACTGCCTTAATTTTTCAGAAAAGAATCACCCCTGCAGTGCAAAGTGTCATGGATGGGGTGAAGGGTTAGTAAACAAGACTTTTTAGGGTGTGGTGTCAGGGTGGAAGAGTGTTATTAGTTATTTATCATTACATTAATGTGCCCTTTTTTTCTTCAAAGTGCCCTTTTATGGCAAAGTGCACCCTGCGTGCCCTTGATCCTAGAATGAACTCTGATGTACATAAAAAATTCATGTTTTAGAATTTGCTTCCTGACCCATCCGTTATTGCTCAGGCCCATCATAGTAACCTTAAATATACCTAAAATCAATGTTGAATTAATTTATATGTTTAAACAGAAATCTTTCGGAACAATCCTAATGCTGGGGACCCCCACTGCCTTTAGTTGCCCATAACCTTGATTTTGTATGATTTTTTATTTTCAAATGAAAGTCTATCCAAACAATCTTAAAGTTGAGAGCCCAACTGCCTTCGACAGTGTACACCAGGCATGTTATGCACGCTCTAGTCTGGTTTTATTTTGTTTTAAAAGAAATACTGGTTCAACCTAGGACCGAGATTCTTAAATATACCTAAAATCAGTGTTGAAGGAAAATATATATTTAAACATAAATCTTTCCAAACAAACTTAATAAAGGGAGCCCCACTGCCTTTGGCTGCAAAAAAGTGTTTTTTTAATGCATCAGTTTATTTAATATTTTAAAAAAAATTGTTCCTACTGTCCAGTCTTTGAAATTTTTGTTGATTATAAATATGATGGTTTTGCAGCATGCATAAAAATGTTGTTAAAGAAGATTGATATCTAGTTATGAATAAACTGTGTTTTCTTCTTGCTCTTTTTTTTATTGTTGTCTTTGTATCAGATCATTTAACATTAAAAAAAAAAGTTCTTATCATCTGAATTCTTTGAAATTTGTATCGGTTATAAATAATAATGGTTTCTAAGCCTGTGTAAAAAATTCAGGAAAAAATGTGTATTCTTAGTCATGAAAACATAAGCTGATATTGCTTTACATTCAAACATTTCAAAATTTTTGTAGATGATGAAAAGTGTGCTAAGAAGGTATAAAAAGATTGCGTCGAAATACCGACATTTTTAGCATAAAGAAAAGAGAGTCTCTAGGAGGCACAAAGTGACCTACAGTTGATAATTTTTTTAAAAGGGTTAAAATTCATATTTTTGAAAATTAATTGCACTGTCATAGAGAAAAAGTTGCCTCTTTAAGTGTGTATTTTTTATTAATTGGTATTGCTGAAATTGAGCCTGGTAGAAGCGTCAGCATTCGGCAAAAGGAAGAAAAAATAAGGACAAAATCGATTGACGACAATATTTTTTCTAACGAATTGCTGCATTATAATTGTAAAAGTATGAAATTTAAGAATATATCATCCGTTTTTCTGTATTTTGAATAGTTCAGTCATAGCATATTAAGAAAAACAGCAAAAAAAAAAGTCTATGTTTCTTCTATGCTACAGTGCTCCAGAGATGTGATCAACTGCATCCTTGTATGTTTGTGCCTGTTATGCATTATTTTAATATTGATTTTTAATTAATATCTCAGCTAATTATCAAAAAATAAAAAATCTGTCCCTCAGGTGCATCAGGATCTGCCTTGGACTACTCTCATTCAAATTTTCAGACTCCTATGTGCTGTAAATTTTCCTAGTCATTGCACACAGACAGACAAATATCTTTATATTATTAGTATAAATGTATAATTGCATAACGATGGAGATGAATTATCAATAAATAATTTATTATTTCACTTTATTAGGTCATACTGATGCTATCCCATTAATAAATTTCGAACAGTGGTTAGGCAGTGTTACTGAGCGGATAAATCAGACTATGCATTATCAGTTCAATGGTATGCTTTTCTTTCTGTTGTATTGTTTCTTTATATTACACTGTTGTGTATAGAATATTTTTTTAAATATTTGTTATGGAAATTGCTGGCATTTAATGTAATAGAATAAATATCATTGCTTTAAAATTATTACTTCAGTAATTGATTTATGTAGGTTATCTTTTAAAAAGCATCTACTTTACTTTCTTCACCTGCCTGCATGCTGACAGAGTTTCAGAAAAGAAGAAGAAATTCTTGAAATAAACCCTATTATTATTATTTATTATTATTATTATTATTTAGAAAATCTTTGTAGCTGTTTCACACTTTACAAAATTCTAATATTAAAATTTGAAGAAAATTAACCTTTCCTCTCTTAACTCTCTTTAAATTTTATTCTCACTCTTGAAATATTTGCCTGAGAAAACTCTATATACAAAGGCTATAAGTTTTACTCCTTCTATATTTTTAACATTCTCATAACACATATTTGTGATGCTATTATCTTACAAGCCTCTTAATAATTTCAAATCATAAAGTCAAAATGCAGTTATTTAGATGATTAGACCCTAAAAGGGAATCAGATATAATCAGAAGGGTAAGCTAAAAAAAATTCAAAATAATTTTTTTTCATTCCTATGTCTCAGAAAAATTGCAAATTTTAGAAAGAAAAGAAAGTATAAAAAAATCTAAGAAATTTATTATCTTCTGTCCTTAAAGCTCATAAAATGGGCAAAAATACACTATTTTACAATAATTTTATGCTTATTAAACTTTTTAAGCTCTGAACACTATCAGAATATATGTGATCACTGAGAATAAATCATTGAGAAATATGGGGGAAAAATAATCAAAATCAGACAATGCCCTTTTAATCACACATTAGCAGCAAACTTATTCAAAATATTGAAGAATAAAATTCTCACACTTATATGCTTTGTGTCTTATTCCCTTCCTTTCTCTATTTATTGCTATTTTCTGTTGGCAGCCAACAAATCATTTACTATGGTGTTGTGATGTTTTTAGGATATATTATGACATCAAAGAAAATAATCATGAAACAACTATCTGAATGCATTTGATATTCCAAAAATTAAATTAAATAAGCTTACCAAGCATTAAGATGTGATTTGATGCTGTTTCTAGAAAAGTTATAATTCATTTCAAGTAGGCAAGAGTGTCAGTATTTTTTTAAATCCCACATTTAGTGTGATTCACAAAATAAAAAGTTTTTTGAGAAAGCATCCATTTTGATGATATCTAATTTCAGAATTGTACAATGAAAGCTGCATACCTGAGATTAAAATATAGCATCTTTCGAACAAAAGTTAAAGAGTTTTAGCAAATATCAATTTTACTTTTCAATGTAGTGACCTGGTTTGGTATAAATTGTGACTATGGTTAATTGAACAGGCCTCTTATTGCACTGAATTTTGTTCAATAACAATAAAAATTTCACGATAAAACTGACTGAAAAATCTGAAAGGAAAACTCATAACCTCAATTTAACTATGCATGATTCTTTGATGCTTGCATGCTCAAAGTCAATGGTTAATTATTTCAAAACAATTAAGCAATTAAAATGCCTTGATTTTAATAGAACATTTATATACAGAACTGTAAATCTGTTATTGGATACTATTAGCTGTAAAGATTGACCTAGGTTTGGTCGTTAATGCTCAGTTTGTACAAAATAGTGCATCAAAAGAATTCTTGAAAAGATACACAGAAATCCACAATGTTCTGCAAATAAAATGGCTGCAAAAGAGAACATGAGTCGTAGTACTACACCAGTTATCATAAATGAAGACCTGGGTTTTCATCTATCGTAAAAGAAAAGTTTGACTGCTGCACAAATAGTAAAAAGTTTACTAAGATATAAAACATTATTGAAGCAGCATGGTAGCAAAAGTGTTGGCAAGCAAAAAATACAGAATATTTTCTTATAAGAAGCTATTTTGCTATGAACAATGTTATAATGCTAAACTGCATGTGTCGTATATTCAGCAACCTTCTAGGATATAGCAGAAAACCATTGACTGTTAAAGGTTTCAGAACAAGAATTCTGTTATGGTTTGGGTGGCAGTGTTAAAGAAATAAAGAATAGTAAATTTCCTCTGAAATTCATCGATAAAGGTGTAACAATCAATGCAGAATATTACTAACATGACATATTGACTGCACATTTATTTCCACTTACTGACAGATTGTATCCCAAAAAAGAATTGGATATTTTAGCAAGATTCTGCACCATCACAGCAAGTCAAATCATCACAGGTTTGGCTTTATGTCAGTTGTCTAAATTTTATATCATGGAATAATATTGGCTTCCTTCTTCACCGGATCTAAATCCTTTAGACTATTGCATCTGGGAGATTTTAGAGGCTTAAGTAAATGCTAAACAACCCAGAAGTTTGAACTCTATTAAAGCTTTCATATTGTGTAAGTCAGACTGATTACCTCTTAAAATGATTTCTGCCACAGTCGGATAATGGTGTAATAAAGAGATTATCTTTAAATAAAGAGATTATCTTTGATAATCAATAAAGATTTAGTTGATTCAAATAAAATTGTTTCAAGGTAAACTTTCATTTCTGATGTTCATTATATTGGAGTGTTTATCATTTTCTATTTTATATCTGTAAAATAAAATGACTCAATATTTGTTGCAATAGCTAGTAGCCACCCTGTAGTAATAAAATTATTAAAAATATTCGCTTTTCTTATTTTATTTTATTGAATGTATATTTCAACTTTATCATGAATGCTATTTATGACTTTAATATTTAAAAACAAAAATATTCTAAGCACCAAATTATACCTTTATATATATATACTAGGGGGGTCTGCCCCCTGCAAGCTACGCTCGCCAACCCCCGTTCAGACACTGCAGAATCTAAAAGCATGCTAATCTGATCGGTTTTAAAAAGATTAGAGAAGATTGAATTATACTGAAAAAACCTATAGCGATCTCCCTGTAAACAGGTTTCCATTCAATTCCCTTTAATTGCAAAAATTTAAGGTAGAATCAGTTGCTGTTAAGACATCCAATGTTAGTTTTCCTGTTTGGTTAAAGAAGATCAGTTAAACATTTGAAAAGAAGCTAAAATAAAATGAATTAAGTAAACAGAATCTTTGTCTCTCAGTATTTTTTAACAGCGGTATAAAACGAATGACATAATACAATTTACTACAATTACTAAAATTTGCTGCTTTAATCCCTTCAAGGGCGGTGGTTCATTTTTGGACCACTTAATTTTAATTCTTAAATGCCATATTAGCACCAGAATATTGGGATGAAACCTGAAATGCCCTTTTATTAAATAAGTGAACAAAAGTATTTTTGTATTTCGAAATTTGTTTGTAAATTCTGGTGCCATTCACTAATTTCAAGATTTTACAAATAGAAGTGCCTTGTCCGTAAAAGGGTTAAACGCATATTAATGTATTTATTATTTTAAAGTTTCCTTTCCCTTTTAATATTCACGTGTAAATACAATTTTCAAGACATAATTTTCAATATATTTCCTGCTTTTAACACGTACTCATTTACTAGTAATTTTAAAGTTTTTTTTTTCTGTTTTTAATAGTCACATGAAAATAAATTTTTAATCGTTAGGAAATATTATTCTTTGTGCTGTTTTTAGAATTGAAAACAATCTCTATAATAATAGCCTAAGGCATGTGACTATCATCAACAGCTCCAGGCAGATCCCTTCGCTTTTTATATTCCAGGCGGCCATTTTGGTACTTTAATGTTAGCCAGCCACAGGTGTGATAAGTCGCCGAATATTATTCTATCGCCATTATTTTGTTTATATTATAATAGTCCAAGTCATGTAACTGCCATAAACAACGGGCTGTAAAGGTTAAAATTCCCGGTCGCCACCGGCCACAGGGCGACTAAATGTAAAAAATTGGCGACTTTATGATGTGCATCTGATCGCCAAAGTGGCGATCTTTATTTTTCATGTAATAGTACATGTCAGAAATGTCACTTTTCCGTTTTTATTTTTTTTTAATCGATCAGCGATTTCCGCGAAATCGTAAAAGAAAAAGAAAATCGTGTTGATGTTCACATTGAAGGCATTTGGTTCAGAAAATTAAAAAATATCGGCATAAAAGTATTGCGAATTTCGACAAATGGTCGCCGAAAGATATCAATTTCGCCAATAGTTCGCAAAAAAATCGTCAAAGAATCACGGGAAAAACGAGAATTTCATAAGAATCTCGAAAAAAAAAGAGATTTCCGTCAAAGAATCGCGGAAAAAACGCAAATTTCGTGAAAGGAATGCGTAAAAATCGCAAATTTCATCAAAGTATCGCAAAACCCCGCAATTTTCGTCAAAAGATCGCGAAAACCCCTTAAATTTCGACAATAGATAGAGGAAAAACCGCAAATTTCGTCAAAAGATCGCGAAAAAATGGTAAATTTCGTCAAAAAATCACGAAAAACCGCAAATTTTGTCAAAAGATCGCGAAAAAACCCACAAATTTCGTTAAAAGAACACGAAAAACCGTAAATTTCGTCAAAAGATCGCGAAAAAAGTTTCAAATTTCGTCAAAAAATCGCGAAAAAACCGCAAATCTCGTCTAAAGATTGCGAAATAACGTAAATTTAGTCAAAAAATCACGAAAAACCGCAAATTTTGTCAAAAGATCGCGAAAACTCCTTAAATTTCGCAAATAGATAAGGGGGAAACCGCAAATTTCGTCAAAAGATCGCGAAAAAACGGTAAATTTCGTCAAAAGATCACAAAAAAACAATAAATTTCGTCAAAAAATCACGAAAAACCGCAAATTTTGTCAAAAGATCGCGAAAAACCCCACAAATTTCGTTAAAAAAACGCAAAAAACCGTAAATTTCGTCAAAAAATCGCGAAAAAACTGCAAGTTTCGTCAAAAAATCGCAAATTTCGTCAAAGAATCTCGAAAAACCGCAAATTTTGTCAAAAGTTCGCGAAAAAAGTGCAAATTTTGTCAAGATATCGCGAAAAAAAGTAAATTTCGTCAAAGGATCTCGAAAAAACGGGAATTTCGTTAATCAGGTGCAGAAAAAACACAGCTCCAACCTTCTGTAACCTTTCAGAAAATTTGCTGTGAATTTCAGAATCGCGAAAAATCCGCAATTTTCGTCAAAAGATCGCGAAAAAACGCAAATTTCGTCAAAAGATCGCGAAAAAACGCAAATTTCGTCAAAAGATCGCGAAAAAAACGCAAACTTCGTCAAAAGATCGCGAAAAAAATGCAAACTTCGTCAAAAGATCGCGAAAAAAACGCAAACTTCGTCAAAAGATCGCGAAAAAACGCAAATTTCGTCTAAAGATCGCAAAAAAAAGTAAATTTCGTCAAACGTCCGCGGAATAAAATCGCGAATTTTGTCGAAAGATCGAGGAAATAAAGTCGCGAATTTCGTCAATTGATCGTAAAAAAAATCGCGAATTTCATCAAGAGATCGCATAATAAAATCGTCACTTTCATCGAATGATCGCGAAAAAAAATCGTGAATTCTGTTGAACGATCGGCGAAAAAATTGTGAATTTTAGCAAGAGGTTGCGTAAAATAATTGCAAATTTCTTAAAACAATTTCAAAATTTAATTGCGAATTTTGTCAAACGGGAAATATTTTAGGCCTATTTTCAGAAAGAATTCTGATCTCGGGCTACACAGTGACGTATTGGAGATGTGAACCAATCTTTGACCTAGGTCTTGTACGACATTGTTCGATAAATTCTCTCTTTTTTTAATGTAAAATAACTTAATTGTTTTTGTTGGGGTAAGTAAACTGACACTGTGGATAGTTTTATTTTTATATATTTTAAAAGATGCCTTCGTAACATAAATATTTTAAAAACATTACTTGTAAAACTATTTAAATCTACAAACTACGATAAGTGGCCACTAACTTGACAGTAGTGGCTACTAAACATACAGCCTCTACCGGCCACTGGCTACTAAAGCAAATATTGAATTTTAACCTTTAACGGGCTGATTCCTTCGCTTTTCATAAGAAAGATTTCCATTTAGATTAAAGAATCAAAATTATTTTTTCGAATAAAACTGCATAAAAGTTGCCATGATCGCAAAGAATTCCTGGTACCATAATTTTGGGTAGATAAGCCGCCCTGGCGTATACGCCGCTACGTCCGAAAATGGTAAAAAAAACCCTGAAATTCCATCGTATATGCCGCACCGGCGTATAAGCCGCATTTATTGAAAGTGGTGTATGTACTACTATAGACGCCACATTGAAGATTTTCGCGCATTTTTTAAAACCATTTTAAAAATTAAAATTTTAAATTTAATTCAAATAATGCAAATAAATAAATAAATAAATAAATAACTTTTGGTTTGTGAATTTATCTAATTGCATCGCTCATTTCAGCCTTGGATCGGCAAGTAGAAATATATTTTATGGAATTCTTAATATAAAACATAACGCTAGTATTACAAATAACACTATTTTTTATTCGAATCCATCAATTAAATAACACAACATAAAATTCTGAAAATAAGTAACGATAAATAATCATTTTGACAACATGAACTATTGGCAAAAGTTGGGAGAGACGTATAAAGAGATTTTTTTTTAAAAATCTCTTCACTACTAACTGTAAACATTAATGTCCATTAACAGAAATTAATTGGTACTCGATTTGATATATTCTGTAAATATTTAAAATAAAATGTTCTAAGAAAGTTTTAAAATAAACAAAAATTAAATACATGCGTTCATTATTGAAAATAAAAAATAGAACATTCGCAAATGCGCACACTTAAAAACAAGAGAATCTACTTTCTTTTCTATTAAAACGCCACGATTATGCAAAACTGAGCATAAAAAGGATTCCTTAAATGTGTCAGCGACTTCACTTTGCGTAAGTGCAGTAAAAACAAAGCTGCAAGCAAACAGAAAAAATAATTTAAAAGAAAAAAAAACGAAAAGCGAAACCCGTTTTTTCTTAGTTATTAAAAAAAAAATCTCCATTATTAATTTTCCGATTTTGTTCAAATTTTCAGCAAGTGGTAATAACAGTAAATTAAGCTGTGTAACAAAATTTTATTAAAATATAATAAGTTATTAGAAAATTACAGCACTCCCCAAAACCGTTTAAAAAAAAGTTTATAAAAAAGAAAAGAGCCATCTGCAGTTTGTTTATTCAACTCTGTGGTGGAGTGGGAAGTTGTATGTTATCAGAATGAGATCTTTGAGTAATACGTTTCGTTATGCAGAAAGAAACCATGCGTAGATTTTTTTTCTTTTTTAATGAAATAAAAAAGAACTTCCCGATATTTTTTAAAATGATTGTTATTTCTAATCCGTGAAGCATTTTTAATATTGTTTTTCAGATTTTCACTCTATAATATTACATGATCTGATTTATTTTTTTTTCTGGAAAAAATCGTTATTACTTCGTATACGCCGCACCGGCAAATAAGCCGCAAAAGGTAAAATTTAACTTTTAAACACATATAAGCCGCGGCTTATCTACCCGAAATTACGGTACTTTTATGTTAGCCGGGTGAAAATCTCGCCAATAGCTTTTTTTTAACTCGCCAGTTAGCATTTTTTTATTTTTCGAGTGGTAAATTAAAACAGTGCTACTTGGTTATCCCATTGACCAAAAATCTGTCGCCAAACTATAAGATTAAATTCCAATAATGCTTCATCGTAAATGTCACATTCACTTGACTTTAAGGAAGTTACACATGTTCACGCCACCAAGTGATTTTTATTTCGACGTTTTATTTGTATTTTTATTAATGTTATACTAATTTATTTGTTCTTTTGTTATTTAAAATTTAAAAAAAATGTCAATTTGTATAATTTGGCTATTTATATAATTTGGCGAAATTGGTCGACGGGAGAAGTAATAACATTAAAACGTTGCTTTGAAGTGGAAATTAAATCTCATGATTTGTTGCATTGCCACATACACACCGGGTTTGGCGTGATTTTTTTACGACAATTTGGCGAAAACCTTGCTTTCAAATACCTGTTACATATGTATTTTTAAATTATTTTCTTGCATTTAAAATGAAATAACAATAAATAAAAAACAAAACAATTTATAACATTTTTTGTAAATAAAAAGAAAATAAATTCAAATAAACATTTATTAATAAATAAGCAACAGTAGCCGGGTTACCATGTGAGGCAAAATAATGCCATTTTGGCACCAATTAGGTACTCCGTTGCGTATATGACATCTGTGCCTAATATTTTTCTTTTCGTTTCGTTTAAAAAAAGAATGAAGTAAAAGCCATTTATTTTAAAGGTTTCAATTTTAAATGAAAGTTTTGTATTAAATAAAATGATAATGAAATACAAATTGAATTATGAATAAAAGTAACATGATGCTTTTCTTAACATACATTTAAGGGAGGCCAAACTCGTCGCCAAATTAATTTAAAATAACCTTGTCTAAAATATGAAAAAATATATCTGTTATGATTAAAATTTGAGTTGCCATCATTAGAAAAAAGTATTTAAAATTAGAAAAAAATTAATATTTCGAAAACTAATTCTAATTTTAAAATTCTAATACCAGTTTTGAGATCTGTGGATCGATACGGATTTTTGGTGTTAATTTCATCGCAAAATATTCCATATTTTAGGAGAAATCACCATGAAACGTAATCAGTTGTTTCATAGAACCGTTACATAAATTCGTTTCAATTCAGTCATTTCATTAGGATTTTATATATATAGGGTAGATATAGAATATTATATATATATATTGAAAGGTATAATATGTATAGAATTTTATATATACAGTGAAACCCCGATCTATCGTTCCCGCATCCATCGTTTTCCCGCATTGATCGTTTTTATTCTATGGTCCCTGCACAAATTATATTTAAATAATGTTAACAAAGCCCGCATACATCGGTCTTCAAAAAGTTGTTTTCCCGCATTCATCATCGTAAATTGTTTCTCTTCACCAAAATGAAATTGAAGGTCAAGCGGATCCATATGACATACAAACTGGAATTACTTCTTTTATCCTAAAATAACTGATTTGTATTGTTTTTTGGGGGGGGGGGGGGGGGGGGGGCAGGGATTAGCACGATTAGTGAAATTTAGCGATTATATTTCCATAGATCAAAATGTTGCGACATTTGGTGTCCTAAGCATAGAAGAAATGTGTGACGATGCAAAAAATGAAAATAATGGCGAAGAAACTGAGGAAAATGTTCTTGCCGATGAAGCTGAGTCTACACCAGTGCCAAGTCTATGTCTCATGCAATTACGGCCTTTGAAACTTCACGAACTTTTATATATGCACATGAAATTACAGAAACATGTTGTACATATTAAAAATTTGTTGTTTAATTTAAAAAATAAACGAAAAACCCAACATAAAATCCTTGATTTTTTTTAAATATCAATTTTCCACAACTTCGATTTATTTCTTTTACAGTTTGGCAAGTAACAAATTTGTATTCATTAGTATACTGTATACATTGCATGCATTTACCCTTTCGAGACGGCACCCTTTACACAAATTTTATTTGGGTGGCACCGCTTTTTTAAACAGTTCCCTTTACTTGTAAAATACCACAGAATGCTTTAATTAAAAAAGACAAATATTATTTTGATTTATTAATGGTGCCAAAAACAAATTCCACATCCCACTTTTGTCGATGCATATATGCATCACCCGTCCCGAATGTGAGATGAAATCTCACAGTGTTTAAATCATGTTACTTTTTTATTTCTTTTGGCCTTATACATCGATGTTCCTTAAACTTAAATCCATATTTATTTTTGCACGGGCGATTTTGTTTCAACCGCAGATCGGCAAGTTCTCTGATGTTCCGCAGCACCTGGCATGGGGTGCTTCTCCTTTGAGTTCTGTACGATTGTGATGACGTCATCGGAGCAAGTCTCTCACGGCATATGCATTGAATGGATGTTGATCTTTTCGGAGGTGTGTCTAATCGCCGAGCGTACAACAAATAAAAATAAAGCTTTTTAAATGTTTTCTTTCAGATTTGTTTATTAAGACATTACCTAATATTTTAAATTCTCTAATAGATTTAAATCTTTTCTTTCAGTAACTTTTGAAGTGCCCGTATTCTTAAAAATTTCGTTAATTTTAAATCAGAATCTGTTTTGTTGGTGTTGCTGTCATGACATAGTTTCGTTTTAAAAAAGATCGCGGGGCTGCGGGCTCCCATCGGTCTGTCTACCGATGAATGTGGAATCCGGTGAAAAGCTTTTGCATAAACGATGTCTGCGATTTTAATAACTCCTGTTAAATTCATTTGTGGATGGTTTGGAAAGGCATTTAGTTGAAATTCTTATCAATAGAAAAAGTCGCCTAGTGCTGCACATTACATTTTAAAGATGCTCGTCAAGAGGAATAAATTATTTTATCGGCCAACGTATTTATTTTTTAAAAAATCGGTGACCAACGGGTGAAGGCCTCTTACTTCTCTTCTTCAAGATGAAATAAAAGATTGATTTATGCTTAAAGGTGTCCTCATCATTTATTTACAGATATACAAGTAAGAAGTTTCCTTTTTCTATTTTTTTACAATTACTGACCTCAAAGAACGGAGGGTTTTATTGCAAATATTACACAACGCATGTTACTAAAAAGGACTTCCAATTTAATTTTACCTTCAAATTAACGGCACATTATTAGTAATACCACACCAAAAGGGTTAATAATGCATAAACGTTGCTTTTTTTCATGTTTAGACGTTAACCCGCATTCATCGTTTTTTTTCACGTACCCCTTGAAAAACGGTGAATCGAGGTTCTACTGTATATGTAAACATTTTATATGGTACATTATATGGCCAATGATGACTGGTCAATTACGATTTTAGATGTTTTGTTAAATATCTAGAAAAATACATGAGGAATTATCCTGAAACTTCAAGCGTGTAAACAGCATAGTAGATGTCATATATTTCTGCAAAGATTTTTTCCCAAAACCCCAATGGGAACCATCGACAAATTGAAGAAAAACGAATATATTTTGGATAACCCTGTAAAAACTAATAACGCAAAAGAGTTGAAACTGTAGCACATGATTAGGAGGTTGCTTGTAATAAACTGTGTTCATTTTTAAGAGGATAGCACGAATGCTTGGGGAGAAATTAAGGTTTTTATAAAAACAATCCCAAATTTCACCAAGTGTTTTGCTTATAATTTGTAGATTTCTTAATATAAAAGGATGTTCTTTTCAGGAACCATGACAAACAACATTGTACACGTTGCACACCCTGCAATCAAAATTAAAAAGTAATAAATATTGGATGAAAAATGAGCAGGTTCACTAAATAATGTTTCACTGTGCATGCACGAATGAAATCCAAATATAATGTGCATAATGTATTAGCAAAATATATAGAGCAACTTTTCTGATAGTCTCAAAAACATAGCTTGAAAATTCTGAAGGTGATTGTCGATAGGATAAGCCTGAAATCTGTTGTTCCAAAAAGGAACCAAAAATATGAGGAGCTGTATCTAAATATAGTAGTACGTGCAATATTGTGTATGTTATATTGGCACTAATCAACAGATATTTGGATACAGACCTTCATTTTTTTGCTTCCTTTTGGGGACAATGGATTTCGAGAATGTAATCTAACTAGGTCTCAACATTGGAAAAATTTGTTTCATAGATGTAATCAATTTTCAAAATCAGGCTTCAGTAATCGGACTTCTCACCAATACTATTTGCCTTTGATTAGCAACACGATTATGAACGATAGCAAAGATGGTGTAACAATTTTTAGGAAACTTACCTTCTATACTAAATTGAGTACAAAAAATGGTCTAGCAAGGTTTCGACCTCGGAAAAAATCCTTTTAATAAGTTTAAGCAATTTTCAAAATCATTTTTTCAGATTTTTACTGAGTTGTGTCTTTTTTTAATTGCTTATTTAGATATTTCATTTCATTGTATGAAAAAAGTAAATTTCTTAATAATATTCTGTTAGAGTTGGAAAGTGCTTCACAATTTACGGCTGATTTTTTTTGTTCTTGTTTTCACTTCAGGTGCTCCTGAGCCATTGTTATTCTACGTGCCTCAGACATTTTTTGATATTTTGCAGCAGAGAATTTCAAGTGGTGGTTCGAAAAAAAAGCGTTTGCCTAACACAGTTGTAGCTTTTACCAGGAAAAATGCTCTGCCTATTGGTGTATTTTCTAAATACACATGGCACATTACAAATGTTCTTCATGTTAAGCGCATATTTGATACTGAAAAAGTAAGTATTATACTTAATAAATATTTATGATTTAATTCAAATGCTTTGAGTGTAAATATTTAAAACTATGATTAAGTGTTTCAACAGCATTTATTTTAGAATTCTCCTTCTTTTTCTTTCTTTTTTTTTTTTTTTTTTTTTTTTTTTAAAGGAAAGCAAAAATATTTACTTGCTCATGAAATAAAAATAATCTGTTTTCACTTTATATGTAACTTCATGCCGTACTTAACCAAAAGAATTTGCTATAAAATTGCGCTGTGCTTTGAAACTATAGTTTGTTTGTTTTTTAGTTATAAAAAGCTTATTTAACATTACTATTATGTCCTTTGAAACTATAGTTTTTTGTTGTTGTTACTTTTTAAGTTATAAGACTATGTTAAGTTATAAGACTAGTTAAGTTATACTTGACTATGTTATATCACATTACTTAATTCTGGTAAAAATGGTTGATCAGCCTTATATGGGGTATTCTTAGTATGTTAATAATGACTTACAATGGTTGTTTGTTTAAATTATTTGAATATTGTCAGTTAAAATTCTATTTATTAATGTTTTGATTAGGCATAGTTATTTTTTATTTGGCAGTAGATCACACACAATCACTGTTTAGTAATGTATTTTTATGTGCAATTGTAGCATTCAGATAGAAATATCTGAAAATTAAAAATATTGTAATGAAGATTTTTTTATATATATATAGAATATAAATAGCAGTGGCTAACTTTATGAAAACGTTATACAAAAGGTCAAAATTTATGTTTACTTTAGCTCACAATAACTCAATCTAAAATGATTTTTTTTTTTTTTTTCCCTTAAAGTGATGTGACTTTTCCTTTAAACTTTCCCTTTTTTTTAAATATAATAGTTTCTTAACTTCTGAATTTAGAATAAGAAATGTTGATAATGTATGAACGTGTTGACTGATTATTATTTTAACATTTTGAGACCCTTTTGATAAACCTAAATTCAAATTACCATCCTTTATTATAGCCAACAGTTTTCATACTTTTGCCTGTGGATTTCACATAAATTTTAAAGGAAATCAATAGAAACTGATCTCAAAACAGTCAGCAAAATATAAAAACATTAAACCTTACAACATCAAAATAAATGATTTCATTTTACCAAAAAGGTGCTAGAAGTAGTTATATACAGTATAATATCTTTAATTCGGACATCTCTAATCCAGAAACTTCTGTAATCTGGACATTGTGGCATGCTTATTTATTTTTATTTTCAATGAAAGATCATAGATGGTGCCATAGCACGTATATGAATGGATTTCAGAAAATGAAAAGACTACCTAATTGACTGTTGTTTTTATCCAATTTTAAAAATTGTGAGAACTTTCTGAATTACATATGTAATTAATATTAAAAGAATGCATCTATATTAAGTTGCAAAAAATTCCGAATTAATGTTAATTTTACTATTTTTTTTCTCCAAAGATACAAAGTTGGCGTCAAAACATCGCAAAATCTGACTTTATTATTATTATTTCTTTTAAGTATTGTTAAGTATTATTGTTTCTTTTAATTTGTGACTTACTTCGATATTTGTAGGTACTATATATTTAATTTTTTATAACATTAGAAATATATATCACTATTTTAAATATGTTAATGTAAAGTTATTTTTTAAATTTCTCCCTATAAATTTTTTTGGCTTTAGGATAGTTTCAATATTTTTCATGATATCTCTGTTATTCTTGTTATTCATATTATTTAATGAGTATTTATAAATGAGAAATCGTAATAAAAAAAAAAACGTATGATTACTGTTTTTTGTAATATACAACAGATGGCGACACTGCATAAAATTTACATAATTATTTTTTAAATATATTTACTTTTGAGCATTTTGAATTGATTTTTCTCAATGAATTTAATTATCAAGTTCCTTGCATTTTTGTATTGCCATATTAATGAGAGATATTGTATTATTATTTATCTAAATGCATTCTAGTTCCAAAACTTCTGTAATCCGGAATTTTCTATAATTCAGAATCGCCGTAGTCGCAACGATTCCGGATTAAAGAAGTTATAGCTTTTAAAAGCATTGTAGAAACAAACACAATGTTAAAATTGACTACCCAAGTGCTTCCAACTTTTATTACAGTCACCTTCAAGGGAGGAGGAGATCTTTAAGGCTTGATGATGATGACTGTATTAACAATCGAAAGCACTTGGGTAGCCAATTTTAACATTGTGCTCATTCATTTCTACAATGGTTTTTAACCTTTTAAAAGCTATATGTAACTATTTTAGTGCCTGTTTTTTAGTAAATTAAAATCATTTATTTTGATTTTGTATGGTTTAATGTTTTTATACAGTTTGAAGGTGAATATGACGTTCCAAAAATATAGTTTAATCTATTTATTTTATTTAATCAATAAAATGTTTTGAAACTTATTTAGTGTATTATTTACTTTATGCAAAGTAAATGTTTCAAAAGTTTATTTGGATCATTCTCGTGAAAAGGTACATTTTACGGTCCCGGAGGGATAAATATTAGAAAATGTTGCAAATTTCCTAATATTTTCATTCATAGGGGAGAGTTGGGAGGAATGGGACAGTGGGAGGAGTGGGACAGCAGCATTTATGTCCAAAATAACTGTTAGAATTAAGTTCTAGTTTGTCCACTAGATAAAGCATCTATAGCTTCATGTTTGATTCTAATTGTTACACCAGCTGTATTATTGTTTGTATTTAAAAGGGAAAATTTTATTTTCATACCTCAGAAGTAAGTACAAATTCTTATTCTTTCAATGATTTTTTTCAATTATATTATATTTAAAATAAAAATATTATAATTGTATAATAAACTTAAAGATATAGTGTTTGTAAACTAGCAGCCAAATAAAGCATAAATGTAGCATGATATATATGATAAGCCTTTTTAAAAAATATTCAGCAGAGGGAGGAATGGGACAGCATCAATGAGGGAGGAATGGGACATGTTCTCAAACACCTTTGAGTCCTTCTGATATGCACCCTTATCCCAAAGCATTTCCACAAAAACTATAAAGAAAGACAGAAAAAAGGAAAGATAAAAAATCATCACTGACACACCAGAAAAAGAAGAAATTGAAAAAATAGCCGCTGATAAAAAGCAGAAGAGATTGTGTAAAAAGAAAACTCTTAAGGTGAAAAGGAAGAAACAGAAAAAAGCGAATGAATTATCTGATGATTCCATTGATGGGAATTTTTTGTTGCATGACTCTACAGATGAAGACTTTTGATTTGATTACTCACAATGATAATGAAATTGCTGAAGAATTTGATTGGTTAACTGATGATCCAAAATTAGGATAAATGACTTTGTAACTGTTAAAATTTTGACGAAGAAGACAGTTGTTTATTATATTGGCAGAGTTGAGGATATAGACAGTGATAAGGAGTTTATCATATTCAAAAATGATGAAAAAGAAAAATTTCACTTCCCACAAGAAAATGACTTCAGTGAAGTAGAGAAAAGGGATATCATAATGAAATTGCCTCAACCACAAATAATTTGTGGTACCAGCCGAGCCCAGTCCTACTTTGCTTTCAGTGTTGACTTATCAAAATACAATATGTGTTAATTTAATTTTTATCAAACAGTGTCCTATTCCTCCCTCATGTGCGTCCCATACCTCCCTCATATGAGGGAGGTGTGGGACAAAAATGTTAACATTTTAAAACGTGCAAATAAAAGCCAGTTGTTTGTATTTCACAGCGTTTGTATTTTTTAAACATAGCTTAAGTAACATACTATTAGATTTTTATAAGCTATACTCTTGGTAAAACATAAATAGTGAATTAAAAAATAAATTGTGAAATCTGTCCCACTCCTCCCAACTCTCCCCTATGTATATTTAAGTTTTAAGTAAGCTATTCAATACATTTCTGACAAAATAATTTTAATATTTAACATTAATCTTTTAATGAATATAAGTCGAAAGTTCCCTCCATGAATGTCAACAGAACTTTCAGTTCACTCATGTTTAAACAATTTTTTTTTAATAATAACTAATTAAAAATCTTTAAGTTCTAACTTAGTATTTCTAAAAATGGTTTTATTTTTAGTAAGGAATTAATTTATAAACTTTGTCCCTGGCCAAAATAGTCTCCCTTTGTTGACGCTGAAAATAAATTTTTTAAAAAGGTGCCATAGATGACAGTTCATACCAAATCATCTTTAGGTAGTTTGGGAGAAATAAAACCGTTTAGTTTTTTCAGTATAACTCTTTGTTCTGTTGTGAAATTATTGAATCTTTTCTAATTTATTAGTTTCATTTGGAGCTTGACAAAGTCGTCAAGTGTATATACTCCATGGGCATCATAAATAAGTTAAGACAGAGCCAATTTATAATTATAATACAGATTTTAGACACCTTTAACATATCATTTATTTATTTTTTTTTTTTAAATGCATCATTTTAGCAACCCACCTGAAAACCAAACTAGTTAAAAATTCAAAACTTAAATTTTGTCCCCTTTGTGGATTTGGCATATCCATTTTTACTGATATTGTCTAGTTTATTGGTCATTTATCAAACATTGTGTGCAGTACAAGGAGGTCTCAAGTACAAAAAGAAAATTTAAAAGTAATGATATACTGATGCGCATTTTTTTTTTTTTTTTTTTTCAGAAAATTAAATTCTCAATTTTTTTACCCAATTTTCCTTTTCTATGTGAATGACCCTTAAGAGGCTACTTTAGTCACACAAATACACCCGTTCACTTACGTTAATCCAATGGGAGAATTTTTTTAAGATATCTCGTTTACATTTGAATGTTTTTAAATGACTTTTTTTTTTGCATTGCATAGCTGAGATAAGACCGTTTTGCCTTTTTTTGATTTTGTTTACAGGTATTTTTAATTTGTACACGTTCACTTTCAGAACCAGTTTCGAAAGTGAAAGCATTCTTATAAAAAAGCCTGCAAACAAAATCAAAAAAGTAAAAAACGGTCTTTGTACAAATCTACCATGCAAAAAAAAAAAAAAAAAAAAGCAATTTAACAAATTACAACGACCATTTGGAAAATGCTTTTTCAAAGTCTAAAATTTAAGACATAAAAAATCGCACCGAGTTGATCCTACATTACGTACGCCATGAATTAAACATTAATAGTGTTATTACTACGTATTATCCACCTGAAACTTACAGATTATCCAAGCATTTCATTGGCTGTTCGGGAAAAGGCTTTTCCATCGTCAGATTTCGAAATCTGTCGACACATTTAAAATGAAATTTCATTCTTAAACTTCTAAACATCCGACAATATTACTTTTTACACCGTCGGATAGGGAAAAAAATGTACTTTTAAATGCAATTTGTTTGAAAGCTGTATCTCAATTTGTTTCTGAGTTATTAATTTTTTTTTTGTAGATTTTATTCTTTTTTGTCATAGTGGCAACAGAATGTATCCATCGTTGTTGAATGTAAAGGGAAATACAAATTACTGTATAGACCAATCAGAACACAAATAAAATGCGGATTAAACCAATAAAAACCTTCAGATATGCTTTTGATTTCCTATCCTGACAGAGAACAATAACCATTTTTCCAAATGGTTAAAAAAAAAAAAAATCATTTACAAATATTCAAATGCAAACGAGATATCTTAAAAAAATTCTACCATTCAATTAACATTAGTGAATGGGTATTTTCGCATGACTGAAGTAACCCCTTAACAGTTTCTCTCTATTCTAAAAAAAAGTAACTACCGCTGTCACCGCCGCCGCCGCCGCCGCCGGTTTTGAATTTTTTGTGACTGGAGGTCTTTCTTCGTTAATATTAAGAAAAATAATGCATACAAAAATATGAAAATCGGTGGTTTTATACAGAAATGTTTAATAAACACGCTGAAGCAGACAGTTTTCAAATCGAAGAATTATTTTAAGAGATATTTAATGCTAAAGTTGGACAAAATCGTTCCACTAAAAAAGTTTTATAGCAGCAAAAACTATGCATGGCAGTGTAATCATTTTTAGATCATTTTATGCGATAGAATTTGCCGGAGTGCAGATTGCATTAATTTTTTTATTTTGACTCATTTTTTGAGGTTTTATTTCCATTTTTAATTCAGATTTTCAGCATTTCTAGAGATATTTTTTACAGATTTTAGAAAGTGATATTAATTTAAACTGTTGCCAACTGTATAAACAGCGGAAGCAATAATGTTTGCTTTAAAAAAAATATTTATACGTGTAAATAAATTAAAAATTTATTTACACGTGACTATTATAAACAGAAAAATAAAACATTTGGAATTAGGATTAAATAATTATGTACAAAAAGCAGGAACTTATTAAAAATTACGTCATAAAAACTATAATTACACGTGAATTTTAAGAGAGAAAGGAATTTGTAAAATAATAAATTTATTAACATGCGTTAGAAGTCTTAAATAGGAGAAATTACGTCATATTTACGTCACATTACAGTTATTACATAAAATGAACACAAAATAATATTGCAAAACGGTTTAAATTTAAAAATTGCGCTAGACATTTATTTGATATTTTGAGAGGATACATTTCAACTATTTTTGTTAAGAAAGCGCAAATAATATTTCATTTCTAACAAAAGCATTTTCACGTGAATATTTAAAAGAGAAAGAATTGCTTGATAAAAATTACGTCAGATTAAAAACGATTAATTTAAAATGTCTCATTTAAGAGAACTTCCTTTTCGCTTTGTTAAAAAATACCAGGAGACAAAGACTCTGTTTACTTAATTCCTTTTATATTAGCTTATTTTGAAATGTTGTTACACGTGTCTACGTCATCAAGTTATTTTTATTTCGACGTTTTATTTGTATTTTTATTAATGTTGTACTAATTTATTTGTTCTTTCGTTATTTAAAAAAAAAATTATGTCAATTTGTATAATTTGGCGAGTGGTTTGGCGATTTATATAATTTGGCGAAATTGGTCGACGGGATAATCAAGTAGTACCGCAGCGGATTTTGCGTTAAAATTCCCCAATCAAAGAGAAATGAATAGAAATTCGCTTTTAGGGAGGTCGCCACTGTTTTTTAAATTATAATTCAATCTTTCGAAATCTTTTTTAAAGCCGATCAAATTAGCGTGAATTTAGAGTCTGCGGTGTCTGGACGGGGGTTGGCGAGCGTAGCTCGTAGGGGGCCGAGCCCCCTAGTAATTATAAAAAATAAAATATGTACCAACTATGCCCAATTCCTCAATTAAGTCTTCATTTAAATTTTTGAAATGTAAATATCCCTCTTTGGCCATGTCATAATTTTTTTAAATGAAAAACTTGAGAAAAATAAAATAGAAAACTTGACCACTAATATAAGGTTATTTATTAAGCATATTTGAAAGCATTCATGCAATTTTTTAAATGTTTTAAATACTTTACAAAATATAATTTTTTCTTGCTGTTTTGTGTCTTTTTTTGAGAATTACCCATTTATGTTGCTATACAACAAAGCTCAAATATTTTTTTTTTTTTTTTTTTTTTTTTTTTTGTATTTTAGTTGATTTCCTAGCAAGGGTTATTGAAATGTTCTCATGTCTCATGTTAGGCAAATATTTACTTTTTCTTTTTAATTTTATTATAATTTCATAGATACCTCTCGAAATAACCAAAAGTTTTATTGAAAACCGAGATGGGACATTCATTCCATGTAACCCTTTGCAAGGAGAAACAGCAAAATTAGCAGTGAACTTTAGAAAGACATTGGGTAACCTTTTAATTAAACCTCTTGAATTGAAGACATTTTTAAAAGTTGGTAAGTTATACACTGTATTTTCTGTAAAATAATTATCTTTATATTATGTTGGTAATAGATACATTGCATATTCTGTAAAATAGTTGTCTTTATACAATGAACTCCCATAAGTGTAGACTTCCTAGGGAGGTCATTTTTCATCTGCACTAACCGAAGCCTGCATTAACCGTTGTCCATACCATTAATTAGAATATGATGGGGAGAAATTAAATTATCTGTATTAACTGGAGAGGAGGTACATCTTAAGCAGAGACACATTAACAAGAGTCTGCTGTATTATGTCTTCTTACAAACATTTTGTAGTATCTTTAGCAATATGATTTTATAAATAAAAACAAATTAGGAATGTTTATATTATTATAAGCGCTGGGATTGTCTCTAGGTTTAGGTCCTCTAAGCACAATCAAAGGGCTCCTCTGTATAGATCTAATAAACTATTATATATATTTTTTATAGATTATATTTCATGGATGTAAAAGGGCATTGGTGAAAATAGTGCTTATGGGTGCTTAATCTTATCATTATAAGGACAAAATTAGAATTTATTCTTCTTTTAGCAATTCATGATCCAACAGTTTTTAATAATATCAAGAGTACCATTTTAAATACATTTGTTAAAAGAAAACAAACTAAAGACACCAAAAATATTGGCAACATGGATGTAGAATAATATATTACTAAATAAGATTTTTGCATTAAAATTTATTAATTGTAATATAATTGTAATTTGTTATGAAAAGTGTTTTGAATATATAAATCTAAAAAAATTCTCAAAGCAATCACATGAAAAAACAATAAAAAAAAACTTTTTAAACTTATGCAAATTGAGAAAAGTTCTGAGGTGTACGTCTCATATCTTCATTGGAATATTTTTGGAAACTTTGCTCAATCATTTGCAAATGAAACTGCAGAAGCTTTACTTTTTGTGTTGGGTTGTTATTTTTATAAAGAATATAAGAATTCTATATTAAGTCTGTTTTCAAATCCAAAAGGGCAACTTTATGACATAAGTTTTAATTCATTTTTGTTTGGAAATGCATGAAACTAGCAGGTGTTGTTGTTCAGAAACTATGTAACAGAACTTTTTTTTTTTCGTTTTTTTTATAAACGCAATAGATCTTTCAGAAAATAGTGTCAAAGTGGGCATTTTGAACCAAATTTCCACATGAAAGAAGAATAACCACTCAAGAAAGGTTGAAAAACGTCTTTGTCACTTGATCAAAATCGCTTATAACTCAATAGGTAATTTATTTATCAAAAAATAGAAAACTCAGTTCGATTCCAAATCACTTCCATAGTCAAGCCTTCCAATTTTATATCTTTCCGTTAAAAAATGAATTCGTAAATGTGTCAAAATGTTTTGCGCTTGTTGAACAGAGCAGTTGAGTACAGCCTTAATATAATAATTCCACCATTTTATCAGAAAATTTTTATATAATACTTGTTGCTTTCTGAGAGTAGAGTAGTACGACATTTCTTGGTCACATAAATCTACACCACCCATTGTATTATTATAATCTCAAATGACAATTGGTTTCGTTTTAGACCTGTTATGGCCATAACACATGAAAGTCATTTGCCCAACACAACATCATAATCAACAAAAGTTGCTTGACTTTGATGAAGGAGAAAATTTTCCTGCGTATTCTTGCTAACCCAATTTTTCTGAGATCATAGCAGAAAAGTTAGGTATTCATTCAATGAACAGTCATTCTTTCTAACCTAGGAACGCATTGATTCAACGCTCAATCAATGAACCAATAGGAACAAATCTAGGAAGATGGGATTTCAGAAACAAGGAAATATCCCAAACATAAGCAAACTTATCGGATAACCTTGCCCGTTCAACACACGATAGATAAACCTACAAAAAGTTTGAAGAACTCATTTATCCAACACACAACAAGCTGGGCGAAGGTGTTTTGTAAAATTTTTGTTCTTTATCTTCTCCTGTCTCATATGGCATTTCACTAAACAAGAACTTGCATTTTGAATAGTGCTCATAAGACAAACACTCTTTTTATCCTGCCATTTCAGGACCATAATTTTACCTCTCTGAAATTGAATAACATGACTTGGGAATTTTCTCTGTTGAAAAATTAGGAGGAAGGGCTTTTTTGATCTTATTCACTGTTCCATAAGTGACCATCCTTTCTGCAACTAAAATATCTGCCAACTGTGGAGTCATATAAAAATTGTCCATTGTGACACATAACGTTTTTTCAGGAATTGATCCATCAAGTGTAAAACAATTTTGATAGAAACTGGATAGCGGCCATATTTTGGATTATACACCAGAGAAGAAGTCCAACCTCTTTAGGTGGAGGGGGCGGGGGGGGGTGTTGAGTTGTTGATAACGAAATAGTTCTGTGGTCACCGCTTATTTGAATCAGTGGTTGATCAAATTAATATTTTTAAAGAATGCAATCATAATGCTCTTTTTCTAGTTATTAAAATCTGCATCTCATTTGAACACATGGGTGCAAGACCTTCAAGGTTTTTTTAGAGAAGTTATATAGCTAAGTGTAGGATCTGGGTGTCTACCTCCACCCAAATGAGAAACGTAAACTGAATCATGCTTACAAAAATAAAAAAAACTTTGAATGCGGAAACTCAAGAACCAATGAAATATTTCGTTTTAAACAGGTTTACGTCTTAGCAGGTAAAATTGCAATAGATTGACTATGAAAAATTTTCTTTTCAGACAGGATTCTATTATAAGATTCCATTTTTATAAGTATCCTCAAAGACTGTTAAACCCTCCACTCTATAATATAGCTCTGAAAAGAGGTGTATTACAGTAAAATTTGTGAAAATGAAGCCTGTCTAGAACAGAACTCTTTCCCAAAGGGAGAAAAAATCAAATTTTGATGTAAAAACATCATACACAATTATACTTGCTAAGACGGAGACCTGTCTAAAATGGAACTTTTTTCTAGTCCCTTTCGACTTCTTTTTTTTTCAGGTTTTACTACAGTGGTGCCATTTCAAGAGTTTCCTGGCGAAGGACAAGGAAAAATTTTCTTTGAGAAACAGGAAACGTGCAAAACTGCACAAATCTCACAGGAAATGGGAAAATCCCGCACAATAAAAAAGCTCTGCATGATTTTGTCTCCTTAACTTCTTTACAAAAATTACAAATATTATTAGTCGGTAGTAGAAAAAAATAATCATGAATTTCAACAAATAATCATAAAAAAGAATCGCGAATTTTGTCTAAAGATCGCTAAAACAAATATGGAATTTCATCAGTTGGTCGTGAAAAAATATTGTGAATTTCGACAAATAATCGTGAGAAAAAAAATCAATTTTGATAACGGTTGCAGAAAAAAAAATCATGAATTCCGTGAAACACTAGCAGAAAAAATCGCAAATTTCGTCAGATGATCGCAAAAAAAGAATCATGAAATTCAATAAGTCATGAGATAATCAGCCCACGAACATCATGAATAGGTCAAGAAATTTGCAACTTTTGTGATCTATTGCAATAAGAAAATTTTCATTGGTGATTTTCTGCAAGTAAAGGTAATGTAAAGCGTTAATTGTTTTGGATTGCGCTTTCACTATTTTGAAGTGGGTTTGTGTTAATACTATTTTTTAAAGAAGTCTTGAATATTTTTCAGATGAAAAAGCTACGTATTTGAACATTAATGAATACTAATATATATATATATATATATATATATATATATATATATATATATATCTTCATTTTTTTATATAAAAGGTAAAGTTTATATTAAAGATATAATTGTAGACTTCTTTTACAGTAATTGTATTAAAATATGGATTGATTTTCCTTCATTTTGGGTCAGGTTGCCTTTCGATGGAAATCTTTTTAGCGGTTTTCATATTTACATGAAATTAGTGTCTTGCGTCAGGATAGGTTGACGTATTTTCTTCGTTGCGAGTGAGGTACAATTTAAGTTTTTTGGATTGTGCTTTATCTCTTTTGGTCAGAGTCAGGATGATCTGGTTTTCAACAAGGAAGTCCTGAATATTTTTCTAATCAAAAACTATAGATTTGACCAGTGGCACCAACTTATATGGGTCCATGGGGCTCAAGCCCACCCAGTAATTTGATCTCTCCACCCACCCAATTTCAATTGATTTAATTCAGAATTAATTTTTTTAATTATTTAATCACTGAAATGAAAATCGGTTTTATTAACGTTCTCAAAGTAGTTTTGTTTGAAAAATAGTAAGGACATTAATTAGACTTACAGGAGCACTGAAAACTCATTCAGCTTTGTACTTTATCCCTTTCGGTCGGAGTCGGGATGACCTGGTTTATAACACAGAAGTCCTGAATGTTTTTCAAATGAAACTATAAATTTGACTATTAATGGTGGCCCATAGTAATAACCCATGTGTTCATTTCTGTACATAAGGGATAAAATTATAGACTACTTTATTATAAGCGTGTTAAAATATGGAGTAATTTTCTTTTACTTTTCGATTTGGTGGAAGTCTGTCAGTTTTTGGGTTGAAGAAATTGTTTAGTCGGGTGCACGCATACTCCATTCCTAGGCATTGGAGAATTTTTAGAGTGTATCATATATAATATGATTTAATAAAGCAAATAATTGAATAATTTGATAACATTGCAATGATTGCATTAAATATAATGTGACACTAATAATCCAAAAAAGTAAAAAACTCGGTTAATTAAGAGCTTGAATTATACTCGTCCCTCCAACACCCCCTCCCCCGCACCCCACCCCCAAAAAAACTATCTATAAAAACTCTACCCCTGAACTTTTAGCCATGAGGGGGCTAGTTTTCGTATGATCAAGTTGTACACAGCTGAGAAGCAATTGATAAAAGATAATGTCTCTCATGTATTTTTAAAATTAGCCAAAGTATGATATATGTCTCACCTTAAGACAGTCCGAATAGGAAATTTTTTTTATAACTATTAATTTCTATGCGTAAAGCATTTATTTAGTGCATATGTTTTTCATATGTTGCAATCAAATCTGATAAATTATTTTAGCGTTTGAGCAATTTTTTAATTTTTGTTTGAGTCTGACAATTGATGGTTGATAAATTTTCAGAAAAATCAAATTCCTTAGGGGTGGATATTGCCCCCCCAGCCCCCCTCAAATGGCATCCCTGTTAAGACACAGAAAATCTTAGCCTCCGTGCTTGACTAGCATTTATTTTCAAATTGCACTGAAGTGCATTTAAAAACAGAAGAATCCCCATATAATTGTCACTGTTATTTTTGTGCTTGTGATAATAAGTTTAATGTCACCAAACTGATTTGCAACTTTTGCAGATTTAATACTCCAAATGTATATTTACTACTGTGGTTCTCAGCACCAAGTATTATAGCAATTTTTTACTTTATGCACTTGTTTCCAATATTATTTTTCTTCAATAAATTTTTCTCACAGTCAGGTAATTCAATTTTCCCCAGTGTCTTAGCTTTGTTTATCTATAGAATCTTTTGAAAACATTTTCCAATTATTTTCCTAGTGATTGCAATCACACATTACAGCTGTTTTATGTCTGCATGCAAAAAAGTAATAAATAAATAAATAAAAAAGTAGCAAGATGAGATACTTTGATTTGCTAGTTTTTGAACTTTGCATTATGCTGCAGTGTCTAGTTATAAAAGATTATAACATTTCTCCTGGAGAAATTTCTTAGTTTTCCTTTCTTAGAGGGGGCAGAAAACTGATAACCTGTGGTGTGATTTAGAACATTTTTCTAGTTATTCATAGATTGAATTTAATTCCGCTGTTGCAACATGAAAGCCTTAAACCATTTTTTTTTCTCTACCCATTCTTTTACTTTCCAATGAAACCAAGCAACTGCTGCTTTTAACTAAATTCATTCAAAACAATTTCCATGGATTCACTATACATGCTATCTCCAGCTCAATTACATATATACATACATTATCTTTTCACTCTTATTTATTTATTTATTTTTTTTTTATGTTGGATTTCTTGACTAATAGAATAAAGTAAGTTTGTTTCCTAAAATTGTACACTATTTTTTTACTCTACTAATTGTCTATTTTGTCAATTGGATTTCTTGCCTAATAGAATATGAATTCTATAAAGGCGAATGGTATAATGTGGATAATGTAATTGATGTATTTGACATATAATGCCAATTGTCTGATTATAATTATATGTCTGTTGAAAACTGTTTCTTTGTGTTAGGTAATTGGAGTTTAAATCAGAAAGAACCCACTCCATTTATCATTGAATGGATTCCTGATGTACTCCCAAAGAGTCATGTTGGAGAATTAAGAATAAAATTTCAATATGGTCATCAAAGAAATGGTATAATAGAAAATCGTGATCAAATTCAGCCATCAACAGAAAATTTGAACCCGGGTGTCCAGAACAAAAAACAATAAGGTTATAAAGATTTTTTTCCAATGGTTTTGACAGTACATAATGTAATGGTTGATGAAATTTTTCAGGCTTCATGTAAATTTGAATATTTTCTTATAGTTTGTTGGTGGTATATACTGTATTTACTTGTGTATGTTGTGCCCTTGCGTAATATACACACCCGTGTTTTAATACTTAATTTGGGAAAATAATTAATAAAAAATATGAAAAATGATTTTAAAAAGATTTTACTCTACTAAAATTTACTAATAATAATGTATAATATTTACAAAATAGTTCATGCATATTGAAATAGAAAATATTCATCCAACAATAATATATACAGATGCCAATGATGATGTAACAGGATGGGAAGCTTTGCAGCAGCAATCTTTATATATTAAATCCTCATATATCACATTCACTTCTGAATTTCAAATAAATTTTTGGTATAAAAACCATGTGGCATACACAAGTAAATACAACAATTAACCTTTTCCATATGTTTGTAAACAAAGCTTAACTAATTGCTTAATATTAATTTAATATCCTACCAAATTTAATAATTTTAGTATTTATTTAAAATGTTAAAAACATGAAAATTTGTTGTGATTTTATGATTTTATTAAAAAGTTTAAACATGATTGATAGATATGCATGCACACAAACATACACATATATGTGTAGGTTTGCATACTTTCAAATAACTTTTAATTTTTAATTGATTTTACAGTTATTTGTTAATATGTTAAATTTAAATAAAAAATTTAAAAAAATAGATTGTGTTTATTGAAGTAACAATATCAAAAAATAATTGCTAAAAATTTTTTTTTTACTATTTTTGAATTTGCTGAACAAGTGTTATATATGTGTTGTTTAAGTCCTAATTCCTATTTCATTTTTTTTTTTTTTTCAAATTTTATCAAAGCCAGCCATTTTAATTCCTTCTATTCATCATTAGTTTTAAAATTCAACTCCCTTAATATAATTTGTTTGTTTTGCTTTTTTTTAAAATTGTATTTTATGCTGAATTAAGATTATTTATCATTTAATAATCATTTGGTTTATTTTTGATTTTCCATATTAGAAAAATTCTCCTACTTTCCACTACACTAAGTGCAACTGATTATATATGTAAGATCAGAAATTGTATATGTGTGCAGTATATTTTATATTTTTATTGGCTACTAATTCAGTTAATTTCAAATCTGTATGACGTTTTTTGTAAGCTGTTGGCGAGAGAGAAAAAAAATTGGTAGTTTTCAGTTAGCCGGGCAACAGCGTTATATATACATATTTATGTACATACATAGATATATATGTACTAGTAGGAATGACCAAGCTAAGCTCGGTCAAAATTAGCTTTGTGTTTATCTCGATATATTATTCCCACTGAATCATTCTTGCTGTTTTAGATGCAATTAGCTTGACCCTGAGACGTAGTAACCCAAAATGACCCACTAATCGAATTTTTTTGAACATGCGACCTAACACTATGCCTGAAAACGGTAGAATACAAAATTTAGTGAAAATCGTTAGTCGTTTTCTAGATAAAATAAGCTTAACCCACGTTGATTCAAAAATCCACTAACCGAAATTTATCGAACATGTGAACTATTTTAATGGTCTTTTTGTACTGTAAAACGGTATAACAAAAAAAATTGCCAAATTTTTTTAACCTTTTTGAGATGTCGTTAGCTTGACTCCGACCCATTTTCACCAAAATGACCCACTAATAGAATTTTCTTGAGCATGTGACCTAGCCCAATGGTTTTATCTTGTCCAGAAAAGGTGTAGTACAAAGTTTTGTCAAAATATTTTGAGCCATTTTGTAGGTATAGTTAGCTTGATCCTGATCCATTAGGACCCAAAATGACTCATTGATTGAATTTTCTTGAACATGCGACCCTGCCCAATTGTCTTATCATGCCCGGAAACGGTATTATACAAAAATTTTGTCAAAATGTTTTGAAGTGCTTTTTAAATACAATTAACTTGACCCTGACCCATTGTGACCCAAAATAACCCACTAATCGAATTTTCTTGAACATGTGACCTAGCCCAGTAGTCTTCTTGAGCCTGAAAACGATAGAATACAAAATTTATTCAAAATCGTTTAAACTGTTTTTTAGATACAATTAGCTGGACCCTGACCCATTGTGACCCAAAATGACCCACTAATCGAATTTTCTCGAACATGTGACTTAGCCCAATTCTTTTCTCATGTCCAGAAACGGTACAATATAAAATTTGGTCAAAATGTTTTGAGCATGTTTTTAGATTCAATTAGCTTGACCTGGCTCATTGTGATCCAAAATGACCCACTAGTAGAATTTTCTCGAACATGCGACTTAGCCCAATGGTCATCTCATGAGCAGAAGCGGCCGTATATTAAAAAATTTTATGAAAATGTCTTGAGCCGTTTTTTAGATATAATTAGCTTGACCCTGACCCATAATGACACACTAATTGAATTTTCTCGAACGCGTAACCCATTCCAATGGTCTTTTCGTGCCCGAAAATGATAGGTTACAGAATTTCGTCAAAATCGTAGAGCCGTTATATAGATAAACTTAGCTGGACCCACGGTGACCCAAAAATGACCCACTAATAGAATTTTCTTGAACACATTACCCATCCCAATGGTCTTTTTATGCCTGAAAATGGTTAGATACAAAATTTAGTCAAATTCGATTGAGCCGTTCTTAGATATAATTAGCTTGACCCTGACCCATTATGACCCAAAATGACCCACTAATTGAATTTTCTCGAACACAAGACCCATCCCAATGGTCTTTTTGTGCCCAAAAACAGTAGGGTGCAAAATTGCATCAAAATCATTAGAGCCATTATCTAGATAAACTTAGTTTGACCCACAGTGACCCAAAAATGACCCACTAATCGAATTTTCTCAAACATGTGACTTAGCCCAATGGTCTTCTCGTAACCCAAAACTGTAGAATATAGAGTTTTGTGAAAATCGTTAGAGCCGTTTTTTAGATAAAAATAGCTTGACCCACAGTGACCCAAAAATGACCCACTAATCAAATTTTCTCGAACACGTGACCCATCCCAATGGTCTTTTCGTGCTCGAAAATGGTTTGATACAAAATTTAGTCAAAATCAATTGAGCCATTCTTTAGATATAATTAGCTTGACCCTGACCCATTATCACCCAAAATGACCCACTAATCGAATTTTCTCGAACACGAGACCCATCCCAATGGTCTTTTCATGCCCGAAAACTATAGGGTGCAAAATTTAATCAAAATCGTTAGAGCCGTTTTTAAGATAAAATTTACATACACACACACACAATTTTTGCTCCCATTATAGTATAAGATATATACATACATATATATGTATGCATAACACTGATGCCCAGCTAACCGAAAAAAAAAAAATATATTTTTATGTTGCTTAGGAAACTTTAGTTTCTAAGCCCTCTGAATCTTTCAAAATCTCATTACTTCCCTTACTTAAAAAGATATTGGCAACCTTTTCAGTGCCTTTTCTACAATCATGGGCATATGCAGGAAGGGTGAGGGGGATGCCTCCAGCTAAATTTTTAAAAATAGCAAGATATAACTTGAAATATTAAGAGAATACACCAATTTTGTACCATGCCACTAGCCCTCCTAACAAAAATCTTCTGTATGTCCATAGCTGCAATAATCACTAGCCAAACAGACAATTATTGCTTTACTATATTAAACTAGTATGTTGTGGCCATCACAAAACTTTCTTCTATATAAATCACGTCAATTAAATCATTTAAATAGTACAAGAAATTGCATGAATTTAGCACCAATTCATATCAAAGTATATCTGAATTTGAAGTTTGATGAAAATTCGTGCATTAGTTCTTGAGATAGAGCTACAGCGGGAATTCTGAAAAATGTAGCATAGCAGCGCCACCTGTTGAGCGATTTACACTAAAAATAAACAGCACTAAATGATATCAATGTATACCTGAATCTGAAGTTTGTTGAAAATCTAAGCGTTAGTTCTTGAGATAAAGCTATTGCGGAAATCGCAAAAAATACAGCATAGCAGTGCCACCTGTTGAGCGATTTACACCAAAAATTAAACAGCACTAATTTACACGTCAATTCATGTCAAGGACTAACTAAATCTGAAGTTTGATGAAAATCCGTGCAATAGTTCTTGAGATACAGCTCTTGCGAAAATCGTGAAAATGCAGCACAGCAGCGCCACCTGTTGGGCGATTTACACCAAAAATTAAACAGCACTAATTTATATCAAGGACTAACGAAATCTGAAGTTTGATGAAAATTCGTGCATTTTTTCTTGAGTTAGAGCTATTGCGATAATCATGAATAATGCAGCATAGCAGCGCCACCTGTTGGGCGATTTTCACAAAAAAGTAATCAGCACCAAACTATATCCTGGACTAACTGAATCTGAAGTTTTATGAAAATCCGTGCAGAAGTTCTTGAGATATAGCTATTGCAGAAATCGTGAAAAATGCCGCATAGCAGCGCCACCTGTTGGGCGATTTTCACCAAAACCTAATCAGGTCTAGTTTATATCAAGGTATAACTAAATAATAAGTTTTGTGAAATTCTGTGCATTAGTTCTTGAGATAGAGCGCCCACAAAATTTTTGTCACATACAGACTCATAGACAGAGTGACTGAGTGACAGACAGACTCACAGACAGACATTTTCTAAAAACCATCAAATCGTGTTCTGGGCATTCTAAAACGTGTAAATCCGTCGAAAACCGGGAGTCGAAAATTTTCACGAATCCAATACTTTCTTCTTGTAAAGATAGAAGAAAGTAAAAATAGTTTGTTCTCTGCTGTTTGAACTTGTTTACATTGTTTAAAATGGATAAGGATAACAAAACAAAGTTAAGTGTGACCATTTCGACAAATACAGTAGACTCCTGCAAATCCGCACAGCTTGAGACATGAGGCTGTGTGGATTTCAGAATTTTGTGGAATTCTGGTTATTGCTTTGTTTATATTTATTAAATAGTAATTTGAATGTAATAATGCAATCAAAATTATAATGAATGCTTGCAATAATAGTAAAATATTAAAATAATTGACTAAAGTAATAAACTAAAATAATAAAAAGTAAGATAATTTTAAAATTGATTAAATTATTAAAATAAAGGTCAAGTAAACAATTAATAATGTATAACTAAATATGCATAATAAAAGTGAGATACATTTTTTTTTAATTATTCAATGAAACTTTCTACATAAAGGTACTCTATTAATTCACATCAAAATCATAAAGTAAGGAAGCTCTATTTCAGATGTAGCCAATCTACATACCAAAAAAAAAAAAAAAAAAATCCCTGCTGGCCCGGCCTACAGGCGGAGTTAGATTTTGAAGTTAAGTATACTAATTTCATCAACAAAAACTAAATCATGATTAGAGATAAACCCACTTTAACAATTTTATCTGGTCGCTTTTGATGAGTTTTTATTTCATTTTTATATAATAGCTGCTTTTATCAGAATCCCATTAAGGCGGTATTAAAAAAAAAAAAAACTTGAGCCTGTGAAAAGTAACCTGTGTTTTTATTTTTCGTTCAATTAATTAAAACTTGATTTATAAACAATTATTTTCTCAGTAGGGCAATATTTTTCATTTCTAACACAATCACTTCGGGAAATTCTGTTCAAAATGCTCACTTTGACATCATTTTTTTAAATATATTCTGCCTCTATCAAAAAATCAATCATTACGGTACATTATATAGTTTCTGAATAAGAGAATCTACCAATTGGATGCATCTGAGAGCAAAAATGAATTTAAAAATGAGTCAGAAAATAAGCAGTTTGGATTTGAATACACCCTTAATAAGATGATTTTTTTCTTCAACCGCTATGTATTTTTAATTTGTTTTTGCTGTAAGAATTGCTCCTATCAAAAACTTGTCTATATAAATGTTGTAGACAATATCAAGAAGATATATGATAAATTCATGGGGATTTTATATCTTGTGAATTGACAGAGTTATGAATTTTTTTCTTCTTCAACCCCCCCCCCTTTTTTTTTTTCAGTACGAATTGGTCCTATCAAAACCTTGTGAATATAAAAGTTGTAGATAATATTAAGGAGATTTATAATAAAAAGAATTGGATTTGATATCTGGAGAATTTGCGAAGTTATGAATTTTTTTCTCCCAAAAACCCTATTTTTTGCACCCCTTGAGCCCATTTTTAATTTTATCAAAAATTTGTGATACATAAATTTTTGGTCCTATTTTTAGAAGTAAAAAAAACTTTAAACTGATTTGATATGTACAAAAATTAAGAAGTTATGAGGGTTTTTTGGTTTTCACAAAACCCCTCCCGATTTCCATCCCCTTGGTCCTTGCCCATTAACGAACTTCACTGAGATTTTATGCCCCTTGATTTTATGTATCAGTTTGGAAGAGATTTGTGCAGAATTATGGAAGTTATCGTGTCCAGGAGAAAGTGATATATATATATAGATAAAGTTTTTTACTGAGGGTGGTTTTGGGTTCTAGGGGTCATAATCGGTGTAGATCTGCAAAAAATTTTCAGAAATTCCAACATAGGGGAGAATGTAATATGTAGTATTTCATACGAAATCTACCTAAAAGAGCTTGATTAATACATAAATATATTTGGTAAAAAGATTGAATACCAGTGATATGAACAATATCTTCTTTTTTTTTTTTTTCAGAAATAAATTTATACTTCATGAAAAACCATCCGTTCAGTGATATTAACGAGAATTACATATTAAAATACATTCAGAATGATGTATAACTAAAAATTTCTGTAATTTTGTCCTCACATCTGAACTGAAAGTTTCATTGTTTTTATCTGTGATAATGTGTGGATTTTAGGGGGTCTATTGTATTTGTTAATTTTTCTTTTCCTAATAAATTTTCTTAAGAAAACAAATGTTTATTTATTTTCATAAAACCATTAAATCTGTAATAAAAATGCAGAACTGGAACTTCACATTTGCAACTCTTATCTTGGCCTCAAGTCTTTCTTTATCTTGAATGAATTTTATAGGTGTTGTTTTATAAGTCATTTATGTTTTTTTACACTCTTTTAATTAACTGAATTTGGTTTTTGTAAGTAAAGATGCAATTTTGTAATCCATTTTTCACTTACTTCCTAATATGTTAGAATTAGAAAAATAATATATTTAGAACTTAATAATAAATTAATAAGTTAACTTTAAGACATTTTCCTGTTAGCCTGTAACAGGTTATAAATCACTCAATACTCTTTGTGGTTACAATGGTATATGAGTTACAACAACAATGGTTTTAATTATGCACCAAATCACGTTGCTAAAAAAGGCCAACTAGCTGTGAAACTGCAACTATGCAATATTTTAAACACTAAAATGTGGAAAATTAAATAAAAAATAGTGTAATAATAATTTCAAAAACACATACTTTTATCAATTAACAGTTTAATTAAATTATATTGAGAAAACAATTTACAAATCCCAAATATATAATTTAAATGATTTTGTTATTTTTCTGTTTCCATGTCTTTAAAAAAGAACAAAAGTTATAAATTTTTTAATAAATTCATTAGGCCATGCTTTATACCAAGCGTAAAAAAAGGCAGTAAATTTTCCATAATCATGTTCAGTCTCCACTCCAAAAACAACATGTATTTCCGTCATGACATTAGTCTTAACTTTCAAAATAAACATTAAATGCTTATAAAAGAGCTTTTTTCTTTAAACTATTTTTATACTTATTTAAAGTTATAATAAAACCTATTAAAAAAAGTGCTGAAATAATGCCTATAATAATAAAAGGAAGAGCTTTGCTCTAGCACTGCGATAGAAAAGAGCCCATTGTTGTAAAATTTAAAAAGGAGAAGGTCTCCAAGGAAAAATATAAGAACACCTGAAAGAGATTTCTTTAATAAATCAATTTATATTTTAAAAAGTATAATTTTAAAGGAATTTATTATATGGAATTTTCTCATTTTACCATAATCAAAGTGTAATTTTTTAAAAATTATTATTGTTGGGGAAGGTAAGGGACATGATTTATACATAATTTGCTGCATTGTTTTTTCTTTGACTCTCGCATAAAGAAGGTTACAAGTATCAGCTAGTACTAAAATTTATTATATTTTTTAATAATTAGATACTTTTTTTTTTTTCATACAAAACTATTAATCAAATTTCATATTAATTGGATGTTTTTATTGTAAGATATATCTAGGAATACTGACATGATATTTCTGTTTCAACTATTAGCTTGAATTAATATTTCCCCAAATATTTTTGTAAGTATTTTAATAGACTATGAGGTAAAAATCGGCAAGATATGAGATACTTTGAAAAAATCAATTTAAAGATAATGTTAAAATATTTTATAAAAAATTATGTGAAATTTGCCTTTAATGATTCATTTTGTCCAATTTTTATGAATTTCTGTCTACCTCATAACTAGAAAATAATTATACAGATAAAAATCTTTGTTTTCTTTCGCTAAAATTTTCATTATTTGACACTTTATGTATATTGCAATTTTGTTAGTTATAAACTCAAATGTAAGATTTTAGTATATTTACATAAAATATAACATAATTATCACAAAATTTGACACTATACTGTTTTGATAAATTTTATTCTGAATCATAATTTGACATTGTATATTATTTAAGTCATATTATTATTGTATATTATTTAATCAGGGTGCAATGTCCTTTTTACGGCGAAACTGCCTTTAGCCGGTATCACCAAATCAGAGAATCACAAAATAGGATTATTTCATCTAAAAATTTGAGCTAACTTTTATGGGTCGAACATACCAGCTAAACATGGTTTCGCCGTAAAAAGGACATTGCACCCTGATTTTGATCTCAAATTACTTTAATTCATCTTTTAACTGATCCCTCAATGAAAGGCAAAATTATGTGCAAAAATCTCAAACTTTGAAATTTAATAACTGGGTCAGTTTTTGTAGTACAGATGTCAAACTTTTTGTGTTATATCTGTTATGATATGAGTAAAATTTTACTAAATATAACTATAGGGACTGGGGACCGTATAAAAAGTTAGTTTTCGTAATTTTTATCAAATTGATTTTTGTCTTTAAATAATGCCACAACATGAATATTTACCTCATTTGAAACATTTTTGTAATTGGAACTATACGTCTACGACCAACGGTTGAGAAATTAAAGGTCGGCGATAGATAATATATTGCACCCTGTATATGTAGTTTTTAACTCCTTTGCTCATATGTATCCCTTGTGGAAACATTAGGGTGGTCCAAAAAAGGTCGATTATTATTTTTTTAAGTTTTTTACTGGTGCTATCCTCTTAATTTGTTCATTTTAGTTAAAAGATAAATATTATGAAGTTTGAGCTTAAAATTTTAATATTTAGAGGTAGCTTAACACTCTTAAAAATTTCCTTTTTTTGTAAATTTACAATTTAAAGAATTCAACTGCTACTAATATCTAAAAAAGATTTATTTGCCATACATGGGGGTAAGAATCTGAGAATTCTAAGTAATTAAAGTACACTTATATATTCAATATATGTTATAAATAATTAACAAGTAAATATACACCATTAATATTTAAATAATCATATATTTGTCAGTACCTGCCAAACTCTGTTTTTTGCAGTCAGGATATGTTCGTCGATGTTCTTCAACTACCTGCAATAAGTATTGTAGTTGTGTCTCACTGTATGTTATTTTTCCACAAAACTCTTGAATTAGGGCTATGCCCCTTTCAGCATGATCATTAACAACTTTTATTGATTTGACAATTTCTAATGCTTTATAGAAAGTCTCCTGATCTTCCCTTCTAGGTCTACTTGGAAGAACGCATCTGGTAGGCACATTTGTTGGAATAATAAAGCTGACCACTTCGTTACAAAGTCTTCAAATTTCATGTCAACAAAAGTTTCAAGTGTAATGTTAGGACGCTTTGTGGATTCTTTTTTACAATTAAAGTCTTTCATGGCCTTTACTATGAGCCTTTTAAGGCAATAAGGCACTTGATTGTCGAAAAGAGCTAAGGCGACAAGATCCTCAGATAAATACCAAAGGTGTTTGGCTAGCTTTTCTGATGCTGCTTTAGATATTTCATCATCAATATTCTTATACTGTAGCAGAGATTTCATTAAATTGAAATCATTGAAAGGTGCACTTTGTGGCAATGGTGCTGTCATCTAAGCTTTTAGATATACTCGTACCACAAATACACTTTTTTTTTGCAATCCTTTTTTTTCTCTTGAAGTAATGGTGAATTGCCTACTAAACATCCATATTTTTAGACTATACAGATCTTTGGACATCCAGCAAGTATGGTGCATGGCTCCAGGTGCCATAAATCCGACTCTTCGAGAAGGTGTTTCGCCTCAAGAAATTCTCAATAGTCATCTCTTGGTTGTTTATTTTTGTCCAGTAGTATTTCAGAAAAATTAATTATGTCATCTTTTATATCTATTATTTGATTCAAAATTTCTGTATTACCAACTCCCATATCATACTTCTGTTTGTCAATAAAATTCCAGTTGGCTTGGAATCTTTTAAATAGTGGTACCTCTGGTGATGAAGAAAATCTTAAGCTTTTTTCGAAAACTGCCTTAATAATTCCATAATGTGGTGGCGACATGCCAAAGAAAGCAGCTCTTTGTTCATTTTTTGTTCAAGTAACTTACAAGTGCCTTTAATTCAACCAGTATTGACGCTTGTTGTATCAAAGCACATGGCACTTACTTTATTATCTATACCCCAATCCTGTAAGGTCGCATATACTGCGGCAGCTTGACCTTCTCCGTCTCCTGATGGAAGCTTTGGCACTGAAAGTAACTGAGAGACTCCTTTTCCAGACACAATTACTGGAAGTCTATCAACTTTCTCTTTCAAAGTTGGGTCTTGTAAGAGTTTACCATCCCAGTGAACTGTTAAGTTAACATATTCTCCAAATTCTCTTTGAGCTGCTCATTCATTTTAGACTGGTGTTTAATTCTTTCTCAACAAATGGAACTTCTACTAAGAGTTACTTCATCTACTTTCTCTGCTCTTTACTGTTTTGGCAACGACAAACACAGCTTTTCAGTCTGAAACTTTGGTCTTGTCTAAAGCTGCAGCCAGATTTGGAGTCATAATTCTCATTCTTTTTCTTTACTGTTTGGATGAGCTGTTTGTTCCTTTCTCTGTTACTGGGAATGATGCCTGTTCGACTTCATTTTCAACTTCGTCTCATTCTTTGATTTCTTTCAGAGATAGCTTTCCTTCTTAAATCTGCCATATTTTCTATCTTCTCCAAACACTTATCCACACCTAGCATAGAACCCTTTCTCTCTTTCTCACGCTGTGCTAACAGGAAGTCTTTATCCTCAGAAATTTTTATCATGTTAACAGACCCGCCAACTGCTACGAAAAAATCGTAGTTGCTACGATTTGGACCTATAAACTACGATGCTACGAAAATAGGTCTTAAACTATGATTTTTTGCAAAAAACGCAAACGCATTTTTTGTTTCTAGTTGCGATTTTTATCCCGCACAGCATATTTTTCAGGAGCGATTCTGTTGCGAAATTTTCAAAATTTCAAAGTATTCATTTCCAAAAGTTTTAAAAAATTGGCCATTAGTCCGAAAATTTGGACATTAAAAAATGCTCAAGGAAAAAAAAATCTGGGCTGCAAAACAAACTTCTTAACATAAAACACTCTCTTTATGTATATTAACCACGAGTGAATCGTATTTCTGTAAATATTTATACAGGAATTCGCTTCATTAGAAGCAAGGTGCCATTTTAAGAATTTCTGGAAGGGAGGGGGGGGGGAGGTCTTTGAGGAGCAAGGTTTGAAATAGTGTGCAAAATCACACTATTTGCGATAAACTACTGCGAATTTCGACAAATGACCGTATAAAAAAATCAATTTCGTCAATTGGTCGCAGAAGAAAATTAATTTCGTCAAAGGATCGTAGTAAAAATGCAGTGTTGATTTCAGGGGTTGGCCCGGGGGGGTGTCTCCCCCGCCACATTGGAAGATTTGAGATTTTAGTGTTGTCAGTGGTGTGAATTTTGTCAAAATATCGCAGAAAGAAAATGCGAATTTCGTCAAAAGATCAGTAAGAAAAATGCAAATTTCATCGAAAGATCAGTAAGAGAACGCGAATTTTCACCGAAAGATCGCAGAAAGAAAACCCTATTTTTTTCAAAAGGATCGCGGAAAAAAATGCAAAATTCGACAAAGGATCGTGGTAAAAAATGCGAATTTCGTCAAAAGTTCATGGTAAAAAGTGCGGATTTCAACAAAGAATCGTGATAGAAAAATGTGAATTACAATTGCGGAAAAATTCTGAATATCCTAAAAGGATCGCAGGAAAAAAATCTCTAATTTCGTCAAAATTTACTGCACTGGGCTAAAAAATTGAAACCAGGCTCCTTTTATAAATATTTTTAAAAAAAAGCTGCGAAACAAAAAGAAACTCAAAAAATCGTATAAAAATTTTCAAAGAAAAAAATTTACTATACATTGAATTAAAAAACTGAAACCTTATTCCTTTTACGAATGTCAAAAGATGGCTTTGTAACACGAAAAACCAACCAACCAACCTCCAGATTAATTTAAATTTTGTGTGCTACGATTTCTCATTTTCAAAGGTTGGCAGGTCTGCATGTTAAGAGCATTAGCATGTGCAATATCAAACAGATCATCAAATTTCGAAATAAATTCATCTTCTTTGCTCTTTTCGGTAACTGCAATTCTATTTTTATTTTTCTTTAATAGCCTCCACTTCTCAAACAATTTTTCCAGCATTAACTGACTATTTCTGAGCTCTTGCACTGGGATTCTAGCTTTCTGCCAAAATTTTGTAATTTCTCTTATTGTAGTTGCTGAAGACTCCCTTATACTATTGTTCATTTCAACATGGTCATGTATAAAAAGACTCAGTGCCATGCGTATTGAAGGTAGTTTATTGTCAGTAAGCACACTTGTAGTAGAATAAAGATGAAAATAAGCATTCGTTAGTCGCCACTCGGCGAGTAAACGTGAAAAACTGACGGTTAAAAATATGGAAAGTACTGGCGAAACGCAAGATTTTCCAAAAGGGATTTCGTCAAAGAATCGCGGAAGAAAAAAACGTGAATTTTGTCAAAAGATCGCGAAAAAATGCACATTTCGTCAAAGGATTACGGGGGGAAAAAAAAAATGTAAATTTCATCGAAGGATCACCAAAAAAGCGAATTTTGTCAAAGAATCGCGAAAAAGCGAGACTTTTGTCAAAAAATCACGTTAAAAACAGCACATTTCGTCTAAGGATCACGGAAAAACCCGAATTTCATCAAAGATCGGATTGTCGAAATTTCGGATCACAAAAAATCCAATATTTCGTCAAAGGATCGTATGGTCAGTGGATCATGGAAAAAGATACAAATATCGTCAATAGATCACAGAAAAAAAAAATGCGAATTTCGTCAAAGAATCGCGAAAAAAACACATTTCGTCAAACAATCGCTGAAAATCCAAAAGTTCGTCAAAGAATCGAGAAAAAACGCAAATATCATCAATAGAGCAAAGAAAAAAACGCAAATATTGTCAATGGATCACTGTAAGAACACAAATATCATGAATGGATCGTGGCAAAAACGTGAAATTCGTCAATAGATCGTCAAAAAAACACAAATTTTGTTAAAGAATCGCGAAGGAAAAAAAAAAACGAGAATTTCGTCAAAGAATTGGAAAAAAAAACGCACGTTTTGTCAAAGGATCGCCAAAGAAACGCAAACATCGCGAATTTCATTAAAGTATCGTGGAAAAAAACACATAATTAGTACCAGGAGGGATCCCCTCCCAATCCCCCCCCCCCCCCCCCCCTTTTACATTTCAGAAAATTTGCTGCAAATTTCAGATTTTTTAAACCTATTTTTTTCAATTTTGAATCATACCTACTACTCAGTGCATAAACATGCCTAAAATATACCCATAAATTAAATATTCAGTGACATAAATGTACTTACTGGCTACTAAAGAAATTATTCTCACTCACCAGTAACTGGCTACTTAATAAATTCAACCTACCGGCCAGTGGTTACTAAGCAAAATTCCTTATTTTCATCTTTATAGTAGAACCAAGAAGATAAATGTTTGTTTTTGATCTTGTTGAAGTAGATGATGTTGCCATAATAATACTTAAAATTAAGTATTATACTTTACAGAAAAATATTTATTTAATCTTTTTAAAAAAAACAAAAGTGAAGACATTATCCTGATTACTAATGCTTGATAAACATATCACTTTGGAAATCAAAACATGCTACAAACACACTGTGAAAATGTTGTAAAGCTGTTTAAAACAAGGAACTGTCTCACAAAAGTTATGGTTTAGAATAAGCTAAAAGTTACGATTTAGTAGTTATCTGCTAAAAAGTTATGGTTTAGAAATTACCTGATAAAAAGTTATGGTTTAGAAACAATCTGATAAAAATTGCAGTTCAAATGATATTTACTCACTGGGTGCCACTGTAGTATAATGTTGCAAACTTAAATTACATTGAGCTACCTCTAAATTTTACTGAAATGCTCTCAAATGTGATCTGCTTTATGTTTTAGTACATTGGAACAAAACAGAAGGGTAGGACCCAACAAATTTTCACCTTCCAAATTTTGGTCCACCCTAGGAGACATGCTATGTAAAAGGCTATAACCCATTTATTTTCTAGTGGATATGTGATCTATAAAATCTTGAAAATCTGGGATTGAATTTATGATTCTGGAATCATAAATGAAAGAAATTTTATCCATTGTAAATGTTTTATTATTTTGGTTTTCATTGTGATAAATGTTTATATATTTGTGGAATTGTAATTCCTGAAATGAGCTATATATTTCATGAGCTTGTCTTACAGGAAAATGTAGAATTATTGTATATTTGTATAAGTAATAAATTAAATATTTATCAAAGTGAAAAATTTATTGTATATTTTGTATACTTTTAAAGTGGCCACAACAGAACCTTGTGATTTACCTCCACACACACTGCCATTACGACCAACAATAAATTCATGATTACTGTTCGTTTTCAAAAGCCGCACCTAGCACTCTAAGACTATTCTACCAAAGGGGTGTTAAGGCTGAGATGAGTATTTTCTTAAGTTCCACTTGTACTTTGTCACTAAGATTGACACACAGCTAAACAGCCTTCGATCATCCCTGTTTTGATTTTAAGGATGCATGACCTGATATACCTGACGCATACGCAACAGCGTGGAGGGTTTCGCATTCTAAAAACAAACAGTAGCTTGTATTTTCCACATTCCTTCTCTCCCTTCACATTTATTTAAATTTTATTTCTTTGGTCTCTGCAAAAAAAATAATAAATAAATAAATAATAATAATAATAATACTATATGAAATTTTAATTTTTTATTATTAATTTGGTAATAAGTAGACCAAAAAATTTAACTTAGTTTTTGGCTTTAGATGGTTTAAAGGGCTAAAGCTAATGACTAAAGATGCAAAAGTTTAAAAGTTGGCTAGTTTGTGTAGAATTCCTAGAATCTATTGTACTTCTAAAAATTTTACTGTGTCAGTCTTGTTCTAGAAGTTTATAAAATAACAATAAAAAGTATAAAACTTATTCAAAATATTTATTAAAATTGCAAACAAAAATGATGTTTGTGAGCACAGCCAAAACTACTGAATGTAGAAAGATGAAAATTGGAGGAAAAATAGTTCTTATGACATAGGTGCCTGCTATGAAAGGATTTTCTAAAATTACCCTCCTAAGGCAGGTAAAAAGAAGAAAAAACTTTTAAAAACTTCCTTAAAAATCTGATTTTATAGTTATTTTTCAACTCATACTCATATTTTAGAGTATTTTTGTATGCTGAATCAAATGGTACTAATTAAATTCTTTTAAGTTTGTGATAGATATTTTATATTTTTCCAATTTGGCGATGTTTTTTGGCTCCAAAACCTTGAAAATTATAACATTACCAGTAAACTACCTATTTAAAAGACAAGGCTGGTTTTTTTTTAGTCATCCTAGCTTTCTGCTGAACCGATATGATAATTATTTTTCTTAATGAAAGCTGTTCATTTGTAGATGGGACGTTTATAATCTGTCTCTCTCTCATTTTTTAAAAATATCTTTCATTGTTGCCCGCACTAGCTATTTTTTTATAAAATTTCTTTAAAATGGTGGCAATAGGATTACTTCCATTGTTGCAGGGAAAAGAGGAATAATGGGCTTTTTTGGATATACGTATTGATGTCATTTTCTCATCACAATTAAAAATAACTCGATTTCATGGGGGAAAAAATCCATGATTGTGTCAAAGTAAAATCATTTTTACTGATTTTTCATTTCATAATACTAAGCATACAAGTCTTTCAATTGGCAATCGATGACATCATGACGATTACTTACTGTTTATGTGCACGAAAAAATAGGTGGCAACATGACCCTGAACTACAGGTTGCATCTGGTGCAGGTGAAATAGAATTACCTGACATGGTACAGGACTTTAAACCAAATTGCAGGTTGGGTCATGTTCAGGAAAAATCAGATTACCCAACCCAATGCAGGACTCTATATGGAATCAGTACTGTCAATTCTTTAATAAAAACAATCATGTAATAGGGGAAAATTGCGCCTTTTTTTTCTCTTTTTAGAAAATCTTAGTCACTTTTCTCTCTTTTTAAAAAGTGGTTTACCATTCTTAGGCCTGAAATCATAATTGCTATCATATAATTTATACATTATTTAATATCAATAAATGTCCTTTTAATTTTTAATAATAGTTTACCATTTTATTAAATAAAACATTTCTTGGTATTTAAGAAAAAAATAAGAGAAACACAAAAAGAAAACTATTCATGAAGTATCACAAAATATTTATTACAAAAATTATTCACTTTTCTTATATATACAGTAAAATTACAAAAATATCAAGGTGAAAAATCTTAGTTATAAATGTCTATATATAAATCTTTTGGTTTATTTGCAATAATTATTAAAAATAATAATAAATATGGTACATCTTGATAAACACAATCATTTGTTTTCATCTAAAAAAATGCAGAGATTATTTCATTGCTAATAGCCAAAATAGAGCAATTTATATAAAGTTAGGAAATGTACATCATTTAAAAAATAATAATACTTTGATTGCAGCGAACTTTTAGTCTGTAATATGTATATCTGAGAGAGAAAAACAAAATTTACAGGTTCAAATTTCCTACAATTCTATTTTAATCCCTTTTAGCTGAAAATAAATAATATTTGTTTCAATTCAATACCGTATTATCGTAAGTACTCATGGCCATTAGAATGTATTATTATTCCCCTCTTATGTAATATTAAGCCCTACATCAATGAAACAATTTCCTGTTTCCAGTAGTTTTAATGGTTAGTCTGGACTGTAACATATAAAAATGTAAAGGTAAATGCAATATAACATGAAACGAAATTCACCAATAGTATTATAAAAACAAAATTTAACAGTTACAAACAAATAAATATCATTAATCCTTTAACTATCCCACCTGTCTTACATATAAAAACATTTGACTTATATGCAGCTAAACAATCGCAAACACTTATTAAATTACATTATTTCTGAGCTGCAATTAACAGAGCTTTCATTATTTTGCAGTAAAATAAATGAATTTTGCCATGCCAGACACTTTTAATATATTTTAAACGAAAATATAAAAATGAAATAGATTTTGAAGTAATGTTTAGAAAAATAAAGAACAGCTAGAGGTTTGTAATAAACTTTAAGTAAATTCTTAATTATAAAGGTGATAGCCCTTAAAATTTGAAACTGTTAATTCAGCTAATAGATATAATTTTCTTTCATTTACTATGCATAATTTATTGCATCAAAACATTATTAAAAACAGCAAATTAATGTAAAAAAAATAACTGCACACAACTTATACCATACAATTTTCAATTTCCATTGAAAAGTCATTGTTCAACTCATGTTTAAATTGCTTAACATTATCCAATATAATGGGAAAAACTCATAATAGGAAATATTAATCAAAAATTGATATGGCAGCATCTTCTGCAGACTTGTATAGGTGATGCACTTGCAAAGACTGTGATCACAGTTATAATACTGCATTATAGATGATAATCTTGACAGTAATAGATTTGAACTTTGCTTAAAATGTTCTTTGAAATTCCATTCAAAAAAGAATCAAAGAATTAATATTGTACTTTAAAAGCATATATTTACCAAACAAGTCATATTTTAACGTTAAAATATAAAAAAAAGTTTATAAATTTCTAAAAATTGATTTGAAGGCTATTTTACTTGTATACTTTATTTAACTTAATAAAACTATTTAACTTATAACCTAAAAATGATAAAGCTTATCCATGGAAAATTATACTCTATTCACAGCACATTTTAATATGTTTCTATAAGATTGTAAGTTGGAATTTATTATCGACAAGGGAATTATACCAAATAACGGCAAGTATTGAATAATTCAACAATTCTCAATGAATCACATCAATGCTCTTAAACACAGTAGATCCCGGACTGATTTAAAGCTCTTTTTCATTGTGGGGCCAAGTAAAATCAGTTTTGAGATATTCAGCGAATGACTCAATACCAATTTCAAAATCCATTTTATAATTTTTTCTTATTGAATCTTTCTTTCTTTTTACACATGTGAAAGAAATTTTAAGGTTATGTGGGGGAGCACGTTAAAAATTTTTGCTAAAGTCTATCAAAAATACTTCTAAAAGGTTTTGATTATGATTAGTGTTTATTTAAATACTGTACATCTCGATTGAAAGCGGCCCCTTTTTCAAAAGCTAAAGAACTTAACTTTGGGAGGGGCTTTAAATCGAAATTTCGTTTTTTTAAAAAGTCATTTGCTATTAATTTAGAAATAAATAAGGCAAATACAAGGCCGAGAATCTTCCAGATTTCGTCAGATTTCTGATTTATAAAAAATATATATATATAAATCACCCCCCCCCCCCCCCAGTAAAATCTCCACCAACAAAAACCCCTAAACAAAATTTTAAAGCTTTATTTTTTTTTTTTTTCAAATTTACTTTTTTATTTGCTATTTTATTTATTGCAACAATATTTAATCAAAAATCTAAGCCTCCCAGCTCCCAAAAAACTGCTCCCCCTATGGTATCAAACATGCATAATTTAACCTATAAAACTATTTCATTTTAAATTTCTTTTCTTTCTGTTTAATACACTATAGTAACAAACAAATGAATACTACATCACTTAAATTATCCCCTAATCCCAAAATTTCTGCTTCTCTCTCCCTTTCCCCCCACTTTTGTATCATGAACATCATCCACCCTGCTTCTCATGCAGTTTAACTCTCAGACTGTCTTGGAAAAGGGCAAAATTGTAATGTTGTTTTCTCTGTATTTTGTTTTAAATGCTAAAAAAAATATTCTTTGAACATTTTATAAAAAAAACCTAATAACGAATATGAATGCAATCCTTGGAAGTATTAATCATTGTTCAATGCATTAAAAATACATTAAATCAATAGAATTATATTGCTTGTATTGCAGTGAAACCTGGAGCTTAGTGAACGTATTAACAAGGGCTTGTCAGTGAGGGGGTTAAAATCTTTATAATTCTTTAATTATTTTTTCTTCTTGATTTGTAACTTTGTTCCAAAAAATATTTAAATAACCACCTAAATTATTTCTCAACCTCTCCCGAAAAAAAATGTTCTCTTTCTTTTCTCCCCCTTCCTCAAAAACAGTAGTTTTTTTTTTTTGGCTCTATTTAAACATAAAATGAACATATGATTCACAGGTGAGAATAGGCAAACTGCAAAACAGAACTTTTCTTTACTTTCCTCTCACACATTTAGAAATCCTAATCCTCTCTTTGAGGCAAAAGGATAGGGCAAAAATTTCAAAGAAGTAAAGATTTTTGATGAGTGAGATTAAACGAAATTATGTAGATGAAATCCTCTTACTACAAAATAAGAAATATTGCAAAATTAAAAAAAATAATTTTAAACATTGCTGAGTGAGGGGTCAGAGGGAAAAGTTGAACTTTTAGAGAAAGGAGTGTAATTTTATATAATTGATTATTTACTTATTGCTACTAGCGAGCAAAAAATAGAACAAAAGAATTAAGATTTTCAAGATGTTAAACTTTTTGTGCTGAGGAGGAAGGGCAAAGAAGGGAAGCAGACATTTCATGCAGAGGGGGGAGGGGTATTAAGATCATGTAAAAACATATAGAAATCCACCATAAAAGTTAACAGATTCAAAATTATCTTCCTAGAGACTTTAAAATAAATTTTTTCCACAAAAAAATTTGTGAAAAAAAAGGTGGGGGGGGGGGGGGCTTAATAATTTAAAAACCATGTAAGTAAAATGAATACTGCCCACTAACCATATTTTTTCTTAACTTAATAAGTATTCGTAAATTATCATGTACAAACAAATGATTTTTTTTAAAGTGAAAGCATTTTAATTAAAAAATAATTACATTGTTTAACATTTTTAAGAAAATGCATAATTTTTCAAAATTCTGTTTTAAATTTTAAAAATACTTTTAAATGTAACATATATAACAGCAATACTTTCAAAATGTAACATTCATGAACTATTTCTTATATAAAGTTTTAAGAAATCAAGCTAATGAAATACATAATGTATTTAAAACAAGTTTGTATTTATACCATAATATGAAATATATTTTTACTCTTTTGGGGAAGAGGGGAACAAGAAATGATTAAACAAAAACTTTAAAAATATATAGTTACTCATTTTGTCTAAAATTTTTTTCCATTTAATTCTTCTACTTCGACTCTTGTCAACTTTGACACCCATAATTGTATAATCATGTTCTTCAAAAGAAAAGCATCAATGATACATTTACTACATACATTTACATGTTTAACCCATTAACCGCCAAAACTATATGGTAGAAGTTTTCAACTTTTTAGCTGAATGGCATTTACCACCACAAACTCTGAAAGATAATTTTTGCTTTATATGATCTTAAAAGTCTTTAAATAAGGCCGATTTTTTATTTGAAAAATGACAGTGGATATGTAAATAACTTAAATACGTGCATTTTTTTTTACCGTTGAGTGAACGCAACACCAGTGGGTAATGGGTTAATCATGAATTATAAATATGGAATGTGTTATACTAAAGATAAACTCTTACACAAGAGACAGTGCTATGAAAAACAAAAATAGGTAATCAGTACTGACAAAAAAAATATATTCTTCAGATACAGAGTCATTGTAACATTACAATATCTTATAAAATGAAATATAAAATTGCAAAATTTATAACGAATGTATATTAAGTATGGAAAACTTCTATAAAGGCAGTGTAGAAAAAACTTTCCGTTTTGAGCAAAACTTGAAAAGACATTAATTATTTATTTCGAACTGGTATAACATCAGTAGCCATTAGTATAATCAAGGTAACAACTACTGCAGCAATTCCAATTAATATGATCCACATCCTGAAATTTTTACAAAACATGTGTCGTCGCACTTTTTTTGCTGTACTGTTGAACTGAGATGACTGTAAAGAAAACATTATATGCATCAGAAAAACTTGATATTTAATATATATACACATAAGTATTAGCTGACCTGCCTGGCATTGCCCGGGCCTCTGATAATAACCTTATATAAACCCTAAATTTGTATAATTTATCTTTAACACGTTTTTGTATTGGCGTTGCCTGGGCCCATGATAATAAACTTAAACAAACCTCAAGTTTGTATGACTAACTAAGCTGATTTTGTATGAATTTATATTTTTTAATGAAAAATTCTCAAAAAAAATATTGATACTTAGTGGTAAAAGCACTCGTAAGACTTTTTCTTGTTGTTTCATGCAGGATGGTTATACGGTATTTTAAAAAATAGTTCTTGTTGTCCAAACTCTGAATTTTTATAGGTTATAAACATAGTGGTTTTACAACCCATGTAAAAACTTTGTGAAAAACAATTAACTATTTCTGAAAGAAATATATTTTCTTATCACTTTTTTGTTGTTCTTGTGTAGGTCTTTTAACATAACAAAAGAAGCAGTTCTTTGGGTCCCCACTGCCTACAACAGCATATACCAGGCATGCTCTGCATGCATCAGGAAATCTTCCAAGTGAACCTAGTTTCAGGGGCTCCATTGCCTTCAGCAGCATATAGTGTGTTGCAAACAAACCACTGCACAGGTCCCTACTGCCTACAGCACACCTTATAGCAAATGTGCTGTGCATGTGCCGGAATAACTGCATAATATTTGTAGTGAATAAACGTAATGAAAAAGAAGATTAATCTTTGAAAAAAGTAGTAGTTTGGGTCTAAAGAAATTTTTTAGTAGTTTATAAAGTAGCCGGAGAATCCTAGAACTATGTTAAAGAAAATTGCTATAGAATTAGATCATTTTAAAAGAAATTGCACTAAGGGGCTCAAGAAGCAGATTAATATTCAAAAATGGTGGTAGCTGAGGTCTGAGAAAATTTTTGTAGTTCATATAGTAGCTGGAGGACCTAAGAAGTCATTAGAAAAAAAAAAAAAAAAAAAAAAAAAAAAATCCTGCCGGCTCGGCCTACAGGCACAGGTAGATTTCAAAATTAAAAGTTAATTTTTTATTTTAAATAACAAAAGAACAAATAAATTAGTATAACATTAATAAAAATACAAACAAAATGTCGAAATAAAAATCACTTGATGACATAAACACATGTAATTTGCTTAAAGTCAAGTGTATGTGACATTTACGATCAACCGTTATTGGCATTTAATCTTATAATTTTGGTCAACAGGATAACCAAGTAGTACCAATATTAGTTTTTGTTGCATTAAAATATCTCAATTTGCTGATTTTCTGTAAGCAAATAAACCCTTTGGTTTACAATGGAAGTCTATGGGAATTTGGCGAAATATTAGAGATATAGACAAGTTGGCGTCACTTTTGGTGACAAATTTGGCGAGATATTGCGAAGTTGGCAACAGACTTGGCGATATTTGGTGACAGATCCCCTTATATGTATTGAGATACGATAGCGTAATATATATATATATATGTTTTTTTTTTTTTTTTTTTTCACGTGGAAATCTTGCAATAGAAAAGTAATTGTTGTGGTAAGAATTTTATTGTGATTTTTTTTTAATTGTTGGCAACTGCTATAATGAATTTTTTTTTACTTTCCTGTCATTTTTCTGTAAGAGCTGGTTTTATCAGAATCATGTTAAGGCAGTATTCAAAATTTTTAACCCTCCCCCATTTCTACTGCCTTGGGTCGATTTTTCTCATTTGGAACCCTGCCGAGATATTAGCCTTCTCAATGTGTTTGGCGAGTTTGAAGACGATCCATGCATAATTGCGACTTTTATTGTGCAGACAAAATTTAATACATATATACATACATATATAAACTTTTTAGGTAGGGGTGTTTTTGGGTTCCTGGTGTTATACAATGAAAAGTTATGAAGGAATTTTTCAAAAGTCGCACCATGGTAACGACTGCAATAGATAGTATTTCTTACGAAATCTGCCTAAAAAGCCAGTGAATCGGACCATAAAGATGAAATTTAAGATGTAAACATGTTAAAAAGGCCCTAGTACTTGGTGCTTAAGGAAATAATTAAAGAGTACAAATTTAAAGAAATGTATTGAAAATGCCCAAGGCCCACAGGATCGGGGTATTAACTGGAATGTAGAAATGTGGAACAAAATAAATGGCAAAAGGGTCGCAAAAATGAAGATGAAATTAAAAGGTGGAAAGTTAGTAACAATTTAAAGGTTACTAAAATTCAGTCTCTTCATTAATTCGATTTGTTCTCAATATGCCCACCCCCCTCCCCTTCCACTCACACACATTTCTCTCACCTTAGAGTTTTACATACATATGTTAAATGATTTTCAAATCTATATCTTAATTCACAATTATTTCCTTTTGTTTTTGGAAAGTAAATGGAAGGATTGGCTGGAAGAAAATTTCTTTTTAGTTCATTTTTTAATGAATGTCGACACCTATCTAGTTCATTTTTGAATTGTCTCGTCAGTTTTTTGCAAAAATTAAGAAAAATTACTGAACAATTTTCACAAAAATTAGATATTCAGATGCAGAAAATTTTTATATGCATGTATGCTGAGTTTCAAATCGATAACTCAAATAGTTTTCTTAATTTTCACTAATTCGTGAAAGTTAGAAAATTCCATCATCTGAAATTTCAAATAAAAGCATGTGTTTTACTTTCAGATAAAAGAGATTGCATCTTTGAAATGAGTTGAAAAAAACACTAAAAAGCACATTAAAAAAATTTGCCAAAAATTCAAAAATCGCTGTACAAATTTCAAATAAACTTTATTGAAAAGAGGACAAAATTTATTATATTACGCTAAAAGATTGAAACTGGATTATTTTTATTAAATGTAGATAAACCACCTCAAAATGTGAAAAAACACTCAAAATCTCATAAAAAATTAAATTTAAAAAATCTGAAATCAGGCTTCAAGGTGTAAAACTCCATACTTAGATATATCTTGCTACCAAATTTTGTATCACTACTTGCAGCAATGTCTTTAGAACATCATCGACACACACACTCACACACAAATTTCTTTCCTAATTATTATATATTATTATTTTGAACATTGAAACTAATCAGAAAAAGCTTCAAAATAAATATTACAGAAGTAGCTTTTTATTTTAATGCAGAACTAATTTCAAAGTAACTGTAATCAGACGAAAATTTAAAATTTATATTTTTTGTAATAATTAAACTTTTTTCTTTAAAAAAGTGTTTAACACATTTAACAGTGTAGATATTTTATAGTAAATCCTATATAAGGTTAAAAAATACAGTGGTAGCTGGTTGTCCACTATAAAAATGGAAAGATACTTTCTACAATCAATTATGTATATATATTTTTTCTCTTTTAAAATTATGCAGGAATTTTTCAAATTGACACATATCTCAAAGCCCCAGAAAAAAAGTAACATCAAAGAGGAAATCTATAAATTTTGGATCTGGTTGATCATGAATACCTGAAATTCTGGAGAAACCCTGGATTACAGCAAGAATAAAAATATAACACTAAGTGTGTTTCTTAATAAACATAAAACTTTCATTCTATTTTAGAGGTATTGCATTAATTTTCAGAAAACAGAATTAATAAAAAAAAAAACTTTACTTGGACAAAAGTATGTCATAGGGATTTATAAATAATAGTAAGTTGAATTAAAATATGAAGCATCATATCTACTTATTTTCATGCCTTTAAAGTATTGTATTCACTATCACACTGATCATTTAAACTATCACAAGTTGAATAGAATTTAACAAATTTGCTGTTTATTTTCTGTCTAATTTAGTTTCCCATATAAATTATATTAATTAATCATCTCAACAAGGCTTCCATTTGATATCTATCACAGTGGGTTTAAAAAAAAAAAAGATTTTGACATTTAGTATTGCCTATTAACCATTTGAGTGTGGAACTAATCTTCTGGATATGTCAAAAATGCAAATGTGTTTGAGTATATTTATAAAAAAATTACTTGTAAGTTGACGATATACACAGAAATAGTAAACTTCGCTAGTGCTTAAATGCACACCAAACTGAGACAACAAATAAGAATGTTATCACCTTCTCCGCAATGTTAGCATAAAACAAGAGGAGCGTGATAGCGCTCCTCCACACTCAAACGGTTAAAGTCATAGAATCGACATTGCCTGTGGCGTCAAAACACCTTATTCCTCAAAACTGGTCAACCTATTTGGACTCTAGAATACAATTAATGGACATTAATGTATACAAAATATGTATTTGTTTAATAAAAACTAACGAAATTAAATTTTCCATTAATTTATGAAAAAAAGATTTTAAAATGAATATTTTATACTGAATTTAAATAAGATTACACTGAAAAGGATCACACATGTTCAAAGCAAACTTACTGATACTTCAAGCTCATTTGTTTTATCCAAAAGAGATTCAAGTCTTTCTCCTCTTTCAACAACTTTATCGATGTTATCACTCATAACAGACATTACTTCTGCAACTTGTTTCTTTACTTTATTTACACCATCAACAGGAGCATCTGTAGTATATTTTATCTTGAATAAATTGAAAGGAAAATAAGGCAAATTAATTTGAGACCAAAATGTTTTTAATTTGAGGTCTTTTTAATATAAATAGAAGAAAAAAAAATCTAAAAATAATTAAATGATTAAAGTTCTCCCCTTCCCTAATCAAGCTTTCAAAATCTAAGATAAACAACTTTCAAAAATACTATATGAAGAAAATAAACATTTTCAACCATAATTATATTTAACAATATTTATTTATTAACTAACTAAACTCTGTGGCTATACAATCCATGAAGGATCTGGGCCGACAGTGCCCATCCCTGTTTTCTTGATCCCAGGCCCCGAGGTGCTATACAGCATACGTCCCAGCTAGGTGGTCAGTCTAACGTGGGACCCCCAGTGTTTAGTTACCAAACAAGCTTGGTATTCATATTAGGGATACAACGGATATCCGGCTGATTTTTCAATATCCGAATCACAATCATCGGATATCCAACTTATCTGCCAGATATCCGGCAGAGCGCAGCACAGCGAATACATAAGGATAAGAGAAATCGTTTGACCTCAAACAATGCTGAACAATTTTTGTTTATAATGCAAAATATGAAAGTAAGTTCACTATTCATGAGAAAAAGGTAATTCTCAAATGTTTAAAGAGAATTGCCAGCTTTCCTAACATTGGTATTTGAACTCTTTATATTAAATTTAAGAATTTACATCTTTTAGAAAATTGTACCTTTACTTTCAGAATACAAAACAAAATTTGAAGTTGTTTATTAAAGTATGACTTTATTTATTTTCTTTCTTTCTTTTAAGTTTAACAATTAAATAGGCCTATTTTTACTTGTAATTGAAATTTTTCCGGTTTTCAACGGATTTACACGTTTTAGGGGTCAGAGATCCCAAAACATGTTTATACAAAATGTCTGTCTGTCCGTGTGTCGCCATCATACCATCAGAAAGTATATGAAGTTATGCATAGAATTGATTCAAATTTTTTGTGTATGTTTTTGGCTGTGGCCAGTAGGTCCTTCTTTAATATGGAAGCATTCTTCCGGAAGGGGGCACTGTAATTGCGATTTTTGTGCCATTTTCATTATTGTACCATCAAAAAGTGTATGAAGTTATCTATGTAATTCAACAAAATTTTTTGTGTATGTTTTTGGCTACGTCCAGCAGGCTCCCCTTTAAATTGGAAATATTCTGCCAGAAGGGGGCATTGTAATAGCGATTTTTCTGCCACTTTCATTCTTGTACCATCGAAAAGTGTATGAAGTTATGCATAGAATTGAACCAATATTTGGGAGTATGTTTTTGGCTATGGCCAGCAAGTCCTCCTTCAATTTGAAAATATTCTGCTTGAAGGGGGCACTTTTATAGTGATTTTTGTGTTATTTTCATTATTTTACCATCAAAAACTGTATGAAGCTAAACATAGAATTGAACCATTTTTTTGTGTATATTTTTGGCTATGGCCAGTAGTTTTTCCTTGAATTTGGAAACATTCTGCCGGAAGGTGGCACTGTAACAGCGATTTTTGTAAAATGTTCTTGATTTTTCGCAGTTTTTTTTTTTTTTTTTTTTTTTTTTTGGTACTGTATATTGGCGGCTCGTGAAGCGACGGGAACTTCGCATCCTGCTAAGCTGGCTATTCATAAACAACTGATGTACAACAGAATAATGAAAAAATTACTGATTTTAATAAATATCATGATCGAGATTGACTGGAGCAGAAATTTTATATAAAAATCAAAGTTGGTATAGTATTGAACTAATAATATTGAAGTATTAACATTTGGAACTACTTTTTGAAATATTAAGATATATGAGATAGAAGAAAGTTTTGGGATTTTTCTCCACGACCGTCTGGTGAATTTCACTATTTTTTCTGGACACCGATCGGTGAATCATATTTTTTTTTTGTTGCAATCAATTGACAAATTTAACAATTTTATTCTGTGACCGATTGACAAATTTCCCTGTTTGTTCTTGCGACGTACTGATGAAAGTTAGGACTGATTTTCTGCTTCCGATTGAAAATTTTCACATTTTTTGTCTCTGCGACCAGCTGAGGAATTTCACGATATTTGCTCATGACGGACTGGCAAATTTCACGATATTTTTCCATGATTGATTGACGAATTTCATGATATTTTCCCGTTACTGATTTCCCACGAACTTGAGTTTTTTTTGTTTTTTTTTTCTCCTCACAACTGGTCGACAAATTTTTTTTATTTATTTTCGCTGTGATTGACGAAAACGGGAATATTTTTTTCTATGACCGATTTATGTATTTTTCGATGTTTTTTCCCTGTGCCCAAAATAGGAAATAACTAAAAGGGCAGTAACGGCCACCGAAGACTGAGCCGGCCAATAGTCAGCACTAAATAAAATGAGATTTCACTTGTGGTGCACATGAAGAAAAAAAAATTGGGTGATCTTAAAAAAACAAAAACTAAACATATTTAGAAACAACAAACTAGTTGATTCTTGCAATTCACAGAAATTAGGACATGGCTTTTTGAAATCAACTTTTTCTCGTGTCATAGAAGAAATCAATTGACTATTTTCTTTTCAAAGTTTGTATATGGATTTAAAATTACAATGCATAGAACATAGTTCAATTAACGGAAATACCAGGGACTTTATATAAAAATACCAATATATTTTTTAAATACCAGGTTTTGACTATAATTCCATTAAGGATATAATAAAACAAGTTTGTTCAGAAGTGACATACAATTACCATATGATAATGATAATCAGGGCCTGACTTATGCAGGGGTATGCGGGACAGCTGCCCCGGGCCCCCTTTTTAGAGGCCCCCATGAGAGTAATCAGGATTTTCATTAAAAAGTGCAAAATGGTTAAAATTAGCTAAAAGAGACCAAAATTCATATTTTTCAAACATTTAGGATGGGAGTGTGGTCCTCGTTTCCCTCTCTGCTTCCAGTACCCCCTCTACCCATGCAAAAGAAAAAACTATATCATTAGAAAACTAATGATTAAAAAATTTTTTATAACTTTATATTTCAAAAGAAATTCTTTATTAACATTTTTCTTGTAACGTGGCAAGTTAAAACCATTAATTATGACCAATTTTGGGCATTTTCATTTAACATCTTATAACATACATAGATGAGAAAAGAAAAGTTCGGAAAGAAATACTCGTGTCAACCCAATCTATCACTTTTTTCTGCTATTATCCTACTAGTATTTTTCCTTAAGGTTGTGATCCTCATTTTGTGATACCCTGTATACAAATGTGAGCAGTACTGGGTACAAAATTCATGCATACATACAATTTGTATGTTGTTGGAAGTTTAGTAATAGCTACTTCTATATTATTCACAAACAATGCTATAGATAGAATAGAAGGGGGCCCCCCATAGCCTAAGTCGGGCCCTGATGACAATACAATCACCGATATGCATTATTCATGCAAGTAAGTTAAAAATTAATGCACATCAGATTTTGCAATGTTTTCTAAATTTTTTTAAGAGAGCATAACCATGTGTTTCCAATAATTTTAAAAGTTGCTCTGTGCTGTTTGTCAAAAGAATAACTTGTGAAAGAGTTCACAAAATGGAATAAAATCTAAATTAAGAAATTCATTTAGCAACCCGATTGTTAATTGCCCATAACATTAGATAAAAGTTGAAAAATAGACATGGTATATCTAAAGCTTGATTCTGTTTCTTTGTTTTAATAAAAATAAACATTTTGGATAATTATCTTGAGTTATTAATTTAAATTATTTGAATAGTATTTGTCATGTCTATAATTGTCTGTAATTCTTTAAGTGACACATATAAAATAGCTGTGTTTAAAGATATTTGTTTCCCCTTTCTAACAGTTCAATTCCCCTGCATTTATAAATGTTGGGTGGGAAACTCCCTTCCTGGGAAAACTTGAATTTCAAGCCATGATATTCAAAGAGATATAATTTTTGTAAATTATATTTCAATACATTTAAAATGTTTTAATGATGTGTGAAACATGTTTGTAATTTATTGTTCTGAGATGACATTATATAAAGAAATAATTCACCATATAACTAAAAAAATATATATCTAGTGCCGAATATCCGAATCCGGTAGGCAAAGGAGCTTCGGATATCCGGTATCCGGCAAAATCAATATCCGGTGCATCCCTAATTCATATAATCAACCCGAAGGGATGAAAGGCTGAGTGAACGTTGCCCGGTCAGGAGTCAAACTCTTGACCTGCAGTGCGGCAGTCAGATGCTCTGACCACAGGTACTGGGCTTCACTAACAAAGGAGGTTATATGCTCCAATTATTATTATTATTATTATTTTTTTTTTTTTTTGGAAAGAAAATGTTTCAATGTTGGTCCTGTTTAGATTACATCAGGATCCAACACTGACTTTATCTGCCTAATTGTTTCTTTGTCATTTTGTTTCCACTTTCTGTGCTTTAATTTTCATAAAAATTGGTCCAATAGCCAAAAACTATCAATATTTTGCTAAGTTACACAGTATTATTATGTTTTTTAAATAGTCATTGTATTGTGCATACTTTTTTCTTGACAGACAAAAGCTTTAATTAAGATCATCAATTACATGTCAAAGTGTGCAATAATGGGATTTAAAATGAATATGAGTAACAATAAAAAGTTATCACAAAAAAACCCTGTTGTACCAAACCACTCTCACTAAATTACGCCAACTAGCATAGAATAAGTATAGATAAGCAGGGATGCAGAATATGTCCGATCCGGCGATCTAGGATCGGGGGGAAATTTTAACCCCCTGGGGAAATTTTCAGACACATATAATTGATTTCGATTTTAACAACGAATTCCATAATTCCCTGAGATAGAACAATTTCAGTACAAATAAAAATATCTGTATGGTGACCTTCACAAAATCGATCTCAGAATAACATGTACCGTATATCAGGGGTGATTATGTTCCGAATTTTCCCGAAGTTTAAGACATTCGGTTCCGGAAAAAAAAAAAAAAAGGTCATCTGAAAATTCGGACATAAAAATACCGTGAATTTTCGAAAAGAATTGCAGAAAAAATGCGAATTTCGTCACAAGATCGCAAAATAACCGCACATTTCGTCAGAAGATCGCGAAAGAACCGCAAATTTCGTCAAAAGATCGCGAAAGAACCGCAGGTTTCTTCAAAAGATCGCGAAATAACCGCAGTTTTCGTCAAAAGATCGTGAAATGAACGCTAATTTTGTCAAAAGATCACAAAATAAATGCACATTTCGCCAAAAGATCGCGAAACAATCGCAAATTTCGTCAAAAGATCACAAAACAACCTCGAATTTCGTCAAAAGATCACAAACAACCTAGAATTTCGTCAAAAGATCGCAAAACAACCTCGAATTTCGTCAAAAGATCGCAAAACAACCGCGATTTTTGTCAAAAGATCGCAAAACAATCGCGATTTTTGTCAAAACATGGCGAAATAACCGCGATTTTCGTCAAAACAGGGCGAATAACCCTCTATTTTCGTCAAAACAGGGCGAATAACCTTCTATTTCGTCAAAGGAAAGCGAAAAAAACCGCAAATTTCGTCAAAAGATCGCGAAATAAATGTAAACTTACTCAAAAGATCGCGAAATAAACGCAAAGTTTGTCAAAAGATTGCGAAACAACCGTGCATTTCGGAAAAAGGGCGAAATAACCGCAAATTTCGTTAAAAGATCGCAAAAGAATCGCAAATTTCGTCAAAAGATCACGAAAGAATCGCAAATTTCGTTAAAAGATCGCAAAAAACTGCAAATTTCGTCAAAAGATCACGAAAGAACCGCAAAGTTCGCAAAACAACTGCGAATTTCATCAAATGATGGCAAAACAACTGCGAATTTCGTCAAAAAGAAGGAGAAATAACCGCAAATTTCGTCGAAAGATCGCGAAAAAACGCGAATTGCGTCAAAAGATCCATGAAAAATACATAGTGTTGGGAGTGGATTTCCCCCACTCTGCTGTAACCTTTCAGAAAATTTGCTGTGAATTTTAGGAATTTTTTTTTTTCACTCAGAATCACTCCTGCCATATATACTCACGCATAAGTTGAGAAATATTTGAAAAATAAATTTTCTATACCTACGGTAATACAGCACTTACCTATAACATACCGTAAAATTTTGGGGAAATTTTCGTGTGGATTGGGGGAAATGTTGGGAGTAGAAACATTTTCTGCACCCCTGTAGATAAGTACAATGAGTTAAGAAACAATCACTTGAAGTCAGTTTTAAGTTTTCTCTTTAAAATTACTTGTTTATTTATTTTATACTAGGCCTGTAACACTCAGTTTAATAAATTACTAGTTTTGTGGCAACCAAATGTGTTGTATTTACATCACATGAACTCTTTCGATTTCGTGAGGTAAAAAGAAATCCAATATTACTTTACATTTAGGACAAACTTATAACATTAATTTTATTAAATACTAAATTATCAAGTAAGAAATCTCATTTATAACGTATGTTAAACAGAAATTGGGAAAATAACATTTTGCAGATTGCGGGATTTTTTTATAATTACTTGTTTATTTATTTTATACTAGGCCTGTAACACTCAGTTTAATAAATTACTAGTTTTGTGGCAACCCAATGTGTTATATTTACATCACATGAACTCTTTCGATTTCGTGAGGTAAAAAGAAATCCAATATTACTTTACATTTAGGACAAACTTATAACATTAATTTTATTAAATACTAAATTATCAAGTAAGAAATCTCATTTATAATGTACGTTAAACAGAAATTGGGAAAATAACATTTTGCAGATTGCGGGATTTTTTTATGCAAAACAAAAAATTTATTCATATAACCTTTACTGATAATAACTGATAGTCTAAAAAATGTTTTTGTTAATAAAATGAAGCATGACGGATAAAGTATGTTTAGTACACTCTTAAATGAATTGTAGCAAATAGAAATGAAAGCTAGATGTGTGAAAGGATGACAGACAAGAAAACTACGTGTCAAATGTACCTTGTGATGTAAGTGGTTGATATGTGAGCAAAACATTTTATCATTTAAAACAATTGTGAAATATTCATCACAGTGAGTGCAGATAAGAAAAAAATTAAAACCCAGAAGATATATTCTTTCTTCTGCCCAGAAAATACAAAGAACAAAAAACAAGAAGATTTGGCAAGTATGATGTTAAATAAGAAACTCAGATGCATCTCAGGCATCAGAAAATTATACAAATTTCTGTACAATATTTATAAAACTTTTTTCTAATTTTATTGAAGTAAAATAAGAATTTCAGCAGTTTAAAATCCAAAATTAATAAGATTTAAGAAAAGATGAATTAACATACTTTTATTGATAAAAGTAACAAGGTTATTTTTAATAGAAGATATTGAAAGAGAGAAAATTCTGTTTACAAATGTGATTAATAATTGAGAAAATTCTGTTTACAAATGTGATTAATAATTTTATTTAAAAAAAAAAAATAATACATACATATGGATTTTTTATCAGTAACACACAATACCCATGACTCAGAACTTAATATGATTCTACAATCTGAAGAACATGCAGGATATTTTAAGAGCATGTTTCTGCTTTTAATAACCAAATCTTAAAGATACCAAAGTTGATTTCTTAAGAATTTATATTGTTACAGATATTTAATGAAATGGACAGTTTTATTTTGATAAATATTTCTTAAATAGGATGATAATGTCACTGTAAATGCATTTTTAAAAACGTGTTTAATGAAATATATAGATACATAGATACTGGATTCAACTGACACTGTTTGTCTAAAGAAATTTTAAGAAATAAAGAAATTTTAACTGATTTCACCTGACATTATTCTTTATAAATTATAAAAATAATAAAATATATTTATTAAATAAATTATTAGGCAAAAATAAATGATGCAAAAGTCTTAAATTTTTGCAGACATTAAAAAATACAATAGAGATTATTTACCATTTGATCCTTTAAAATGTAGCTAAAGTCTCTGTCAAACTCATGTTCTGCAGCTGTTAAAGCTCGAATTGCTAAACTACCACTTGTAAACCTTGATTTGATCTATGAAATTTAAAATTGCAGTTTATAGACATATTTAAGTATTTTGAAATACAGTTATGCTTAAAAAAAAGCTAATATCAGACAATAATTTTTACCTCATTTAAAAAGGCAAAGGGAACTTGTTTTCCGAAATCTGTTTCAGCAGCACAGATGTAGATGATTAAATCATGAACAAGTATATGATATGTATATCTAAAGAGAAAATAAAGAGGAAACATAGGTAAAATTCATACTTCAAAACAATATGAAATACTAGAAATTCAAGATGTGAAAACCTCTAACTTGCAAACAGTGAGTAAAGAAAGTACTTGAAGCATTACTTATGCTGATGACAAATTTCTTTTAATTTTAGAGATAAATCAACAAATTTAGAATTGGGGTTTTACCAACTTAAAATATAGAATTTTTAGTACTGAAAAAAGTAAAATTCCATAAAATAAGGGTATAACATCAGTTGCAAAAACACATGTTAAACAGCTGATAATAAAGCCTTATAGTGTATATATATATATATATATATATAAGACAATATACCTTTTTCTTGGGAACTAATGAAGGTTTTTCAATACTTTTATTTTTATGGTTTTGTCCATTGTTAAACAATAAATTGATCATTCGGCAAGAAATAAAAATAAAAAATACAGTAGTTAAATAAAAATAAAAAATATAGTAGTTACATAATCTTGAAAAAAAAAATCATGTAAAACAGGTGATATTGATAAACCTTTTTCTTGAAAACTAGTGAATGTATTACAATATTTTTTTTATTATTATTGTTTTGGCCAAAGCTAGACTAAAAATAAATTACTTAGCAAGGGTTTAAGGGGGGAGGACAATAGTTATGCAATTTTGAAAGCAAACAAAATCGAGTTTATTATTATTATTATTCACTATTTAAATTTTTAACTGTTGTACTTTTTAATTTTATTTCTTGTTGAACAATACATTTATAGTTAGTTTCTTTTGAAACTAATATAAAAGTATTGAAATTCTTTCAGTAGTTTTTGAGAAAAATATAAAACAATGTTGGCTGTATAACATGTGATTTTGCAATGTTGTTGTCTGCTGAATATCTCAACCCTTCTTTTTTTGTCACTGAAAATATTGGATAAATATATAACAGAATGACTATAATGATATAGCATGACAGCAAATAAAATTTAGTGTAGTGTTTTCTAATAAAATTTTAAAAGAGAATACAAAAATGAATGCATGTGTATTTTCTATTTGACCAATTTCTGTAACCAAAATATGTTACCAAACAGTGAGGTTTAATGGCAACAGGTTAATGGAGTTTACACAAAGTTCACTTAAACACAAAAAGGACTGTTTCATTATTATTTTGAATTATATTGATTGATTCTGGCCACTGGTATGACCAGTGTTGAATTCAGACACTTTTCTCCAGGAGGGATTTCTGTGGCTCCGGGGGGGGGGGGGGGGGGGGGGGGGGACATCATAGAGTTCCGGGAGGGAAATTGCACTTTTTGACCATTGAAAACACAAAATTTCAAATCTTCTGGGGGGGGGGGGGCGGGCATTTCATTGCTCTGGGGGGGAGGAATGTCCCCCTGGGTCACCCCCTGAATTCAACACTGGGTACTGTCTGACCGAGATAAAAAAGACTCTGGAATCGATCTCGGCTTGGTTCTGTTGCCAGGGTAACTGGTCAGTCAACTTTATTTTAAGGGAGTCCGGAGTTTTCTTTTCTCGCCAATTCCTCCCTGTTCAGTCGGTCATTCTGAGAATTGTCTCAGTCTTTCTTGTCCTTCCACGGAGACCGGTTCTATATTCGTTCAGCGCTTTTGGATTTGCCTACTGTTGTTATTTGTTTTCGTTTTTCTCTTTTTCCTTAGTATATATTTAATTTTGTATATACTTCAGAGTTTTTTATTACACTGAAATTCTGATTAACAGGATGTCAAACTTTAAGAAGGGAAAGGTACTTCATTCTCAAGCATGGGAAATTATTCATAATGTTTCCAAATTTTTCACCGCTGAAGCTGCTGCAAAATCACTGTCTTTGCCCATTGCACAAGCATCCAAAAGAACTGCTGTAGCGACTGGCGTTTCTGAGTCAACTGTCAAGAAAATAAAATCTTTGGATGCAAATGGAGATAGGAGTTTTTCTTCTCCTGATAAGCACCGTAAGAAACTATCTCATTTAAAATATGATATTGATGATTTTGACAAATGTGTTATAAGGCAGACTGTCCAAAACTTTTATACCAAGCAGAATAAAGTGCCTTCTATTTCAAAACTTCTTCCCTTATTGAGAGAAAGAATCAAATTTCCGTGGAAAAAAGAAACTTTATGGCGAATTCTACATTCGATGAATTTCCGTTGGAAAAAATGTATCAGTAAATGAAAAATTTTAGTTGAGAGACCGAATATTGTGTTCTGGAGAAATTGATATTTGCGAACAATGAAGAAACACAGATCAAATAACCGTTCCATTGATTTCCTTGATGAAACTTGGGCGGACAGCAACATAACATTTAAAAAATCTTGGCAAGACGATTCAATGACAGGAATCCATGTCGATAACAATTCAAAAAATCGTCTAATTGTTGTTCATGCTGGTTCTTCAGATGGTTTTATATCAGGAGCAGAATTAATATATAAAGCTTCCACCACAACTGGAGATTACCATGGGCAAATGAACTCTGTGAATTTTGAAAAATTCATCAAGGAGAAATTATTACCAAATTTGAAACCTAATAGCGTCATTGTCATGGATAATGCTCCATATCATTAAAAAAAACTCAATCATGTGCCCACAAAATATGCTCGAAAAAATGAAATGATAAAATGGTTGGTCGAAGACAATGTACAACACAACATACGTATGAGAAAAGCAGAATTATTTGATCTAATATCAAATGATATGCCTAAAACAACCACCTACAAAATTGATTCTCTATTAAAAAATGAAGGCCATGATGTTGTGAGACTGCCTCCTTATCACTGTGACTTAAACGCCATTGAATATGTATGGGCATCGGTAAAGTTGTATATAAAAGAGAGAAACATGACAGGAGACCCCAGTCTTCAAAATCTGCAATCGCTCTTAAAAGATGCTCTTTCCAAAGTAGATAAGGATGAGTGGACAGAGCACTGTAAACATGTAGAGGAGATTGAAAATGATTATTGGAAAAAAGATGGACTCATAGAAGAATTGGTGGATGATTGCGTCATTGAAGTTACATCCAGTGACTCTGATTCAGATACAGACGATGAATAGAGTTACAGTGAGAGTAACTGCGATTCAGAGTAAAAAGTTCTTATTAATAATAATTTTTTACTCTAAATCGAAGTTTTTTTTTTTTTTTTTTTTTTAAACATGAAAATTTAGTGACTTATTAATAAGATCCATGTTTAAAAAAAAAAAAAAAAAAAGAAAACTTTTAAACATGCCAGTGCTGTGAGTACACTGCCAGTCCTAAGCCAGGGTAAAGTATGAAGGGAAGTTAAAAGTAAATACAAACCATTGCTGCTAACATGAGTGGCAGTTTAGCTTATTTGTTTCAAGATTTTGTAAATAAGCACTTCTTCCATCCATAATTTATCAAAACAACAGTTTCGTACTCAGGATTTAATTTAGGGGAAGAGGGGAGGGGGGGGGGGGACTTAAATTTCCATAATGTTCTCAGTTTAGCGAAAACTTTTGGGTTGTGCTGACTCAGTCAGGTAGATTTCGTAAGAAACACTACCTATTACATTCTCCCTATGTTGGAATTTCTGAAAATGTTTTGCAGATCTATACCAAAAATTCATAACTTCGTCAATTCTCAAGATATCAAATCCACTTAAATTTATTATAAATCTTCTTAATATTATCTACAACTTTTATATTGACAATTTTTTGATAAGACCAACGGTTACCGGAAAAAAATAATTAAAAACGAAAAAAAAAGGGGGCAGGGTTGAAGAAGAAAAAATTCATAACTTTATCAATTCATAAGATATCAAATCCACTTAAATTTATTATAAATCTTCTTAATATTATATACAACTTTTATATTAACAAGTTTTTGACAGGACCAAGTCTTATAGCAAAAAATAAATAAAAAAATAAATGATTAAAAAAAAAAAAAAATAGGGGTTGAAGAAAAAATTATCGTATTAACATGATTCTGATAAAAACTAACTCTTACAGAAAAATGAAATTAGAAACTCATCAAAAGCCGCCTGATAAAATTGTTAAACTGAGTTTATCTTTAATCTTGATTTAGGTTTTGTTGGGGAAATTTACTTAACTTCGAAATCTACCTCCACCTGTAGGCCAAGCTCGCAGGGATTTTTTAACATAAAGACATAAAATTGACAGGGCTGACTATTAAAGTAATTTGGAATAGGAATATGTTTTTCATTTTTTTTTTTTTTTTTTTTTTTTGTTAAAGAAATTAGTCATTGTGTAATAAGCGATTTTTGTCACCTGACGACTTCTCCTTTCTCCTGCTATCACATCCGGAAATTCAGTTCAAAACGCAAACTTTGATAGCATTTATTTTTTTTATGTTAATATGCTTAAAAATACGGTGGGGAGGGAGGAGGGGAATCCTGGCAAAAAGCTCTTCATTTAGTTTGTTTCATAATTATAATCTCCATGTAAAAAAACATGTTTTATGATTCGGACCACAGCACATCTGTTCTAAATTCTTGTCTAATATCTTCCCGCATTACGAACTGCTGGCACCTACATCTGTAGAAGATGCTTTTAATTTTGATCTTTATTTTCCCTTTTTGCTCTGTGGCAGTATTGTATAACAATAATCTTGATTAAATATTTTAAAATATAAATTTAATTATATTTTGTAAAATCTAGTAATTTAATAACTGACAAAGTGTTTCCAAAGATTGTAGCGGACACATGGCATGTGAAAACCTGCACAAAGAAAAGTACAAATAAAAATGCATACACTTATTTAAAAGATTTATAAAATGGTGGATACTTCATTGCAAAATTAAATGAAAACTGAAAATAAATAACATAGTTGAGTATGTATAATGAAAATAAAATATAAATGCTCTCTGTATTAGTTTGAAAAACAGATAAAACTGAATAAGAATTTTTATTTAAAAATTATAACTTGATATTGTGTTTGCGAGAAAAGTCAAATTTATAAGAAAAAAAAATCACTGCAATAGTAACTTTAATAATCTGAAATATTTCCCTTCATTTAAAAATCGCTAAATGAACCCGAAAATGGCATCTGCCCTTTCCAGGCTCCATGAACTCTGATGAATCTTTATCCAATTCATTTTTTAATTTCACTCTTTTGCCCAAATTGACTGTTTAGATTATGCTTGAATTCTAGAAACTTTTTTTTTATCACCAAGTGAATACACGAACTTTTTCATGAGATAAGATAAAGAAAAGAGGGAAAAATCTTTCATGACTCTGCCAATTGCAGCAACCCCGTTCCTACCAACGAAGTTCCCTACCTACAAGATTTGGAACCTCCGAAACCAGCAACCCCTTTCAGGGTTTTTCTAATCGGAGCCAGACAGTATGACTGATGTAAATTTTGATACTTCAAGGATGTTTCAAAGCTTTACCTAATATTTATGTATTTTATTATATATCTTTTACTTGTATCTGTTCTTTTTTTGACTAAATTAAGAGAAATCTTTCGATTAAAAATTCTGTAATTATTGTAGTTAAATCACACTGTTTATAAAAATATGTTGTTTACCCAAAGTGGTCAGCTAGATTGTACACAAGCACAGTGTTGTAGTCGTAAAAAACCCAGGAGGCATACGCTACAAGTAGAGTGTATATGCTATAGTCATGAACGTTCATGGTTAGTGCATACACTATAGCTTTATTTCAGAAAGAGAGGGTATACGGAGCTTCTTAAAAAAAATCCAGAAGGTATACAGTGTATACCTCCATATACCCTCCACTACACCCCTATACAAGCATCTAAAAATTCTCCAAGAAAAGAAAACTTATCTTACAAGCAAAAATTTTACAATTTATTTTAAAACATACTTTGTTTTTATTTTAGCACTTAATTTTTAAAACAGCTGTTATTTCTTTAAATCAAACTAGGAGCTATCTTTTTAGCCATCAGACTGACTTATATCAACATTAAAGTATTAAAATAGAACAAATATGCATTTTAAAACCGAAAAGAAAAAATGTGTTTGATTATAGTTTTTACAATAAATTAGATTTTATCAATAGTAAAGGACATTTTCTTTGTAAAAACTATACAAAAAACAATATTTCTTCTTTTTTACTTTATTTAAAACAAGGGAAAAAATCATGCATCAAGCATTAGATTATGAAACACTTTCCCACACTTCCAAAATGTTTTAACAAAACTCCACTGTTTAATAAGGTACCTAAGTAATTTTTTTAGAGAGAGTATACACATATGAAAACAAGATTTCAGCAATTACCATCTACAGTCGGAAAAGTGTTCCAATTTTTTTGTGTGGCCCTATATTTGGTCTATCGATTTGTATACATTCTACATAGTATACTAAAGTTTAGTAACAAAATGCTTAATAGGTTGAAAATTTACCTTCAACAATTTCTACCAATTCACGGAAACATACTTCAATTCTTTTTTACAACACTGTATATTACCTATATATTTTTATATACGCCTCATATTAAACTAAAATTTAATTCAGGTTCAAAAACGCTTAAAATTACTGAAATCACATAGGCGGCCCTGTATACGACTTTATTTGTATTCTACAAACATCTCTTAGTATAGTAAATATAATTCATCTTCAAAATGCTTAACTCGGTTAAAATCCCCATTTAGACAATTCATGCTCATACTCAAGAATGTTTAAGAATTCTTTTGTGTAGCCTTGTATATTATCTATAACATTTATACACATTCCATAGTATGCATAAATTTAACTAAACTTAAAAATTTAAAAACGTATATACCATAACCAGGGCTGTAGAGAGAAACTGTGGGCCCTGGTAGTACAGTAGAACTCCAATTATCCGAACTCTGACTATCCGAATCGCTTTCAGAATTTCAGGGGGGAAAATTAAGACAGAAACGTACTGCGATTCGCAAAATAATAATTCTGTCTATTGCCCTATAAAACGAGAAAAAGGAAAATTAAGATCAAGAAAAGGAATGGGAAGAGATAGGAGAAGATGAGATGACGTGCCACTTCAAGAATTCAGAAACATTCTTTTGAAAATTCCTGGATGTTCAGAAGTTAGTGCTGAAGACACAGGAGAGTGGATGGTGTGTGATTCATCAGATCTATAACGATGAACTTATTGAAAGTGTGAGAGAAGAAATTGTCAAGGAAGAAGATGACCTTAATATCACAGTTGAAACAGACACAGGACCATCAGCTAGTGAAGCATTTGCTGGCCTTGAAACTGCATTGAAGTAGATGGAGCGTCAGCCGAGTGTGACCACATGCAACTTCTCACTGTCAAGTGAATGCGTGACTTGGCTGCCCGAAAACGGATGAAGACAGTCAAAGTCAAACAGTTTACTTTGACCGAGATGTTAAGCAAGCAATGACTTTCATTTACAGTACGGTATGTACATACTGTACTAATGTACAGCACTTGTAAGTATGCTTAACATGTAAAAGTGTTGCCTTTTCATTTAATTAATTAAAAGTGCTCCTTTTCTTTAAAAATAGTTTTTTTTCTCCCATTTTGAACATACGTACAGTAATTAATTAAAATAGAGCCTTTTTTCGGAAAAAATCCAATTATCCAAATTTTTGATTATACGAATTGGGGTCCGGTCCCAATTAATTCGGATAATTGGAGTTCTACTGTAATTTGAATTCGGGCATCCCCCGCTATACATAGGATACTATAAAACCTGCTAAGATGGAAACACAAACAATCTGTGCGAAATACCATTTTAGATGAGTTGTTTCCATCTTTGCGGGTATAATTGCATAGTATTTTTTTAGCGGGATCATGCAAATTTTTCATTTAAAGTAGGATTCTGTTATAGCGACATATTAGAAAATAAATTTGCTGGATAGTACATTTTTTTTAAATGCCCATATATTACCTTACAGTTTTATTATTTTTTTCTTTTACATTATTACAGTTTATGATAAATTTTCATGATTCTACAATCATTACCTTTAAAAAAAAGTGTTACGCAGGACAAATTTCACATTTTCTGCGACTATTAAAGGTGAACTTTAAAGTAATAAATATTAAAAATATTTCTTTAAAGTTTAGAACAAGTTGGTCTAAAATTTTAAAGTTAACAATCTTTAAACACTTATTAACTTTGAGTTCTGCTGATTTTTAATAAAAGCTACTTTTTTTCGAACATAAAACGCTAAATATTTTATACATGTGGAAGAGTAGGAACCCTGAGCCCTGGTCAGGCTGTAAAGATGCTCTAGCAAATTCTGACTTTTTTATTTCATTATTTGTTAGCTATTTTAACTTAAAAAAAAAAAAAAAAACGTAAAGAAGAACAAGTCTACTTTTTTTTGCTGCTTTATTTAATAAACCAAGACCAAAGATTAAATATTGCTAACAAATTGATTATGAGAATGAAAAAAAATTCTCAATAAAAAGCATCGTCACTGAAAAAATAAGAATACAAATCTGGTAATCCGATAGGGTAATTTATTAGAAAAAATAAAACGAATCTTAGCAATATTATGGCTTCTTCTACAAAAGATAGTACGACCATTGAAAAATTGAACGCCAACAATTATACAAATTGGCGGTTCAAGGTCGAAATGCTATTAATTCAAGACGAACTTATTGAAGTTATCACGCAAGAGGCCCCCACTCCATTGAATGATGCTTGGACCAAGAAAGACAGAAAAGCAAGGGCTTTAATAAATTTGTCCATTGACGACAGTCAAATAGTGCATGTCAAAAATTTAAATACAGTTAGGCAAACATGGGACGCATTCAAACAAATACATGAGAGATCTAATCTCTCTAGTAAACTGTACTTGCTAAGAAAACTATACACTACAAAATTAACTGAAGGTGGCAATATGACAGCTCACATTACTAAAATTTTAGAGATAGTGGATAAACTGTCAGCAATAGGTGAAAACATAACTGACTCGCACATTTCAGTACTGCTGCTGTGCTCGTTGCCACCGTCCTACGATACCCTAGTTACTGCCCTGGAGGCCAGAGATGAAGCTGAGTTAACCGTACAATTTATAAAAAGCAAGCTTACGGACGAATATACTCGTAGAGTAGATAATCGTGAAAATTCTGAAAACAGCAATAAAGCCTATAAAACCCAAGGTAAATTTAATCATTCAGAACAGAAAAGAGGCAGCAATAAGTACTGCTCACACTGTAAAATGAAAAACCACTCAAATAAAGACTGCTGGTTTCTAAAAACGAAAAACAACAACAGTTACACTAATAACAGACACTATAAAAATAAAAACAATTCAACATCACTAGTTTATGAAGAAAATAATTTACATAAAAATGCAGAACCTGAAGAAAGAAAAGACACAGTAAATGAAAACAACAGTGTCGCTTTACTAACCGAAGAGTCCGAAAATAAAGGCACTTTTATAGTGGACAGTGGCAGTTCCAGCCACATAGTAAATTCAAAGGAATTTTTTACCAAAATTACAAATAATAATGAAACAAACGCCACAGTCGCTAATGGTAATAAACTGATTTCATATGGATCTGGAGAGGTAATAATTCATACCGAAAATAAAAACAAACAAGTTATATTGTGTGGCGTACTATACGTTCCTGACATAGAAACTAACCTGCTGTCAGTAAGTAGGGCAACTAAAAACGGTTGCAAAGTCAAATTTGAAAAAGATAAATGTGATATAATTCACGAAGGCGATGTTATACTTCAAGGTAAACTTAAAAACAATCTGTACGAAATACATGTTAGTAAAGATGAAAATCACAAGTACTATGCAAATGTCACCTACAACTGTTCAAATGCAAATTGCATAGATTTGTGGCATAGGAGCTATGACACAATAAAGTCCATAGAGCTACAAAAAGGCTCGAGTTAGTCCATACTGATGTATGCGGCCCTATAAATACAGCCACAATTGGGGGGGGGAAATACTTTGTCACTTTTATCGATGATTATACATGATTTTGTGTAATTTATTTAATGGCAAATAAAAGTGAGGCTTCAGAAAAATTGAAAGAATGGTGAAAAACAAGTTCGGAAAAATGCCTACTGAGATCAGATTGGACAACGGTGGTGAATATACGGCCAACGAAATAGAAAAATATCTAAAAGAAAATGGGATTCATCATCAGCTTACCGTACCATTTAACCCAAGCCAAAACGGTGTCGCAGAGCGTAAGAATAGGTCCCTACTTGATATGGTTATAAGTATGCTAAATGAAGCAAATCTCCCGCACAAATTATGGGGGGAAGCCATATGTACCGCGAATCACTTACAGAACCGGCTACCTTCAAAATCGGTAAGCATCACACCCTATGAATTATGGACGAATAGGAGACCAAATTTGAAATATCTCAAAGTTTTTGGCTGTACTGCATACGCCTACATACACAGATCAAAGAGAGGAAAATTAGATAATAGAGCAGAAAAAGGCACTTTTGTCGGATACGACAGTCGCTCTAAGGCGTACAGAATCTATACAAGTGACGGAAGAGTAATATTGGCCAGAAGTGTAAAATTTATAGAAAATAAAAATAATCCAGATACTAACGAAAATCTAGATAGAAGAGAATTAATCACGGAAACAAACAAACAAACACAACAGAAAGACACGAATGAAATGGAAATAGATCTGACACCAACACAAAATGAACTAAGTCCACCACCCGCATCACAACAACAAATTCCACAAGTGAGAAGATCAGAGAGAACCAATAGAGGTGTGCCGCCGGACGGGTTTGCTTATTCAGTCCGGCACGATCCAGTATATGTACCTAACAGTTGGGAAGATATGATGAGTATAGAAAATCCTATAGAAAAACAGAACTGGATAAAAGCGACAGAAGAGGAAATGAATTCCCTTAATGAAAATGAAACCTGGTGTTTAGTTGATCCCCCACAAGGAGGGTCGAAATGGACTTTTAAAGCGAAATATGACGAATTCGGAAAAATCAAGCGTTACAAAGCGAGATTGGTCGCACAAGGATTTAGATAAAAATACGGAGTAGATTTCGATGAAACTTATGCGCCAGTAGTTTCCCATACAAGTTTAAGAGTCTTCATAACTGCCGCAGCATACCACAATTTCAATATTAGGCAGATTGACATCAAAACTGCATTCTTACATGGTGAATTGGAAGAAAATGTCTATGTATCACAACCTAAAGGGTATATAAACACTACAGAACCCAATAAGGTTTGTAAGTTAAAAAAAGCCCTATATGGACTAAAACAAGCTGCAAGAGCATGGTATTCAAATATTAGTAAAACACTAAAGGAATTAAAATTTAAACAGAGCAATGCTGACAATTGTTTATTTATAAGAAAAGAAGGGGAAAACACGGTTTATATAGCAGTATACGTAGATGATATTCTCATCGCAGGAAAAGATGAAAATATAAATGAGATAATAGATAAACTAAAATCTAAGTATGCACTTGAAGATTTAGGTCAAATTTCCAATTACCTCGGGATAAAAATACAAAAGACTCACAATGGCTTTAAACTAAATCAAACAGCAAAAATAATAGAAATCGCAAAAAAATTTAATTTAGAAGATTCTAAGCCATATGGCACTCCAATGGAAACAGGCTTTCAACGATTAGACAATGAAGAAACACAAATGCCAAACAACACTAAGTACCGACAAGCAATAGGTGCGCTGTTATATGTTGCTACAATAAGCAGGCCCGATATTTTAGTAGGTATAAACATTTTGAGCAGAAAAAACGAAACGCCGTCTGAAAGAGATTGGAAAGGTGTTAAAAGATTAATAAGATATCTCTATTTAACAAAAGACTTAAATTTAGTAATCAGCACGGAAGAACCACCCATCCTAGAAGTATATACTGATGCAGATTGGGGTGGAGATCTAAAAACAAGAAGATCGACAACAGGCAATTTGTTCCTTTTAGGAAAGAATCCAATACAGTGGATAACAAAACGACAAACGTGTGTCGCACAATCATCTGTAGAGGCAGAGTTCGTAGCAGCGGCAAGCGCAACACAAGAATTAATATGGCTGCTAAAACTATTAGAAGATCTCGATATACCGCAAAGATTGCCTATAGTAATTTATGAAGATAATAAATCTTGCATAAAAATGATAGAATCCGAAAAGTTTTCTAATAAATCGAAACATATTGATATAAAATATAATGTGATTAAACAGCTGAAAGAAGATAAAATTATTGAATTGCGTTATTGCCCAAGCAAGTCAATGACGGCGGACATACTTACGAAACCAGAGCCCAAGCCTGAATTTCTAAATAATAGAAACAAACTGAAATTACAGAACAATCCTCGTTAGGAGATTAAGGGGGGAATTGTTGACAGATATATTGTGAAATATAATCTCCAAACAAGGACATTAAAATAATCAAGCGAAGTAAATTATTTTTTCATGTGTCAAATGTGATTTACAAAAGTAATTATCGAAAGTGTTTATGATCTAAAAGAAGGAAGTGAAATTGAAAAGTGATTGCACAATCGTAAACAGATACTTTATTATAAACATTTTCGCAATACTTATGAACTATAAGACATTTACATACTTTCACTTTAAATTATCGTAAATATAAATATTGATACAAATTATTTGTTATGTTGATTTATGGGATTAATTTCCTGTTCTTTATTACTAATGATATTTTATTCATGTATTTTTTCCTCTACACTTACTTGTAACTCAAACTCTCAAACTGAGAGATGTGTATGTTGCTCTTATTAAATTAAATTTTATTTTTTCTATTTATAAGTTCGGCACAAATTTAACTTCACAAGTCACTAAAAATATGCGTCTTTTTAAACAACATGAAGTTTAGACCATCAGTCACATATACGGATAAATAGAAATACAGGAAGAAGATATAGATTCATTTACCCTTTCCGGAGGAAAAATACCAGATGAGATGACAATCGGATATACATAAATATAAGGTAAGCCCAATTTATCTTACCTATGCTTTTTACATTGAGAAATAGATAATTAGTTTTTGAGGATAAAAATGAATATCACGCAAATTTTATGATAGCAAAGATTAAATATTGCTAACAGTATGAAACTCAGAAAATGGTCAACTAAAGATAACGATTTGATGGAGCAATGGAAACAAGAAGGGTTTGATGTTCAGCCTCTACATAACCCAATTGAATTAGGATTTGACTCAACAAAAGTTCTAGGAATGTCTTGGCATACGAGTGAAGATTGCTTTATCGTAGATGTAAAAGGCTTATTAGAAATTTTATCAAAAAATGAAAACACCAAGCGCTTCATCCTGCGTGCTATTGGAAAAATATTCGACCCTCTTGGCTTACTCACTCCTTATACTATTCGCATAAAATGCCTATTTCAAGATCTGTGGTTGAGGAAAATCGCTTGGGATGAAGATCTACCAATAGATGTTAAAGAAAAGTGGCTTCAATGGTGTTCTGAGATCCCACGCCTCTCCGACCTAAAAATTCCAAGAATTGTGCTAAATTCAATGAAAGAAGAAAATTCAGATGTGGTAGAGATTCACTGTTTCTGCGATGCTAGTAAGAAAGCCTTCGGCACTGTCATATACCTCAGAATTGTTAAAGAAAATGCTATTGAAGTTAACCTTGTGACTTCAAAAAGTAGAGTTACACCTCTTAAAAAAAATCACTTTACCAAGATTAGAGCTATTGGGAGCTTTACTTGCTGCCCAACTAGGTAATGCAGTCAAGAAAATAGTAGATCATAAGAAGCCATCAGATATGTTCTTCTGGACAGATTCGAAAATCACTTTGTACTGGATTAGAGGTTCTAGTAAAAGATGGAAATCATTCATAGCGAATCATGTCAACGAGATTCAATCTTTGACTGACTCCAATTCGTGGTTTCATTGTCCAGGAAAGTCTAATCCAGCCAACCTCCTTACCAGAGGTGTCAGTGTTGATATGCTCTTAGAAAAGGACTTGTGGTTTAAAGGTCCCCCCTTCTTGAGAGAAACAGTTCTCCCAACTAATGATTGCAACAGCCAAAATTTGCCAGATGACTATTCTGATGAACTAAAGAAAACAGTTAAATGTGAAAATGATAACTCTTTAGTAACTCTAGCTATTTATGATCAAAATTATTTATTAGATTATATTATTAGTATTAGTAATAATTATATAACTATCATTCGTATTTTATGTTATGTGCTTAGATTTATTCATAACCTCCGAAATGTTAATAGAGTGAAAGATCATCTTACTTCTAAAGAATTGAATGCTGCAGAATTATCACTGATAAAGTTGGTTCAACAACGTGAGTATCAGGAAGAAATAAAATGTCTTCAGAAAGGTAATTCAGTACCAAATAAAAGTAAATTAAATTCTTTAAATTGTTTCTTAGATGAAAGTAATATTTTAAGAATTGGGGGTGTAGATTGGGTAACTCATATTTGACAACAAATGAAAAACATCCTATGGTTCTGCCAAGTAAGCATCCCCTTACTTTAATTATTGTAAGATATTTTCATTTAAAGTATTTACATGTAGGATCACAAACATTGTTGTACCATATTCGTCGTAAATTTTGGATAACTAATGGTAGAAACATCTGTCTCAAAATAACATATGAATGCGTCACTTGTTTTAAAAACAAGCCTGTATTAGCGAGTCAAGTTATGCATGACTTGCCCAAAGAGCCTTACACCTTCATTTCCATTTTCCATTATTGGAACTGATTATTGTGGCCCTTTTTACATTAAATTCAAAAATCAAAGGAAAGGCACATATAATTGATTATTTTGCAAGGGAAAATATCGAATGGAATTTTATTCCTCCGAAAGCGCCGAACTTCGGTGGTCTTTGGGAGACAGGGGTTAAATTATTCAAATTCCATCTAAAACGTATAATTGGTAATGCGCACCTCACTTTAGAGGAATTTCTGAAAGTAATTCTAGAAATTGAAAGTGTTTTGAACTCAAGACCTCTGTCTCCATTATCATCAGATTTCGACGATTTCAAGACTCTGTCACCGGGTCATTTTCTTATAGGTAGGCCCTTAATGTCTATTATTGAACCCCAGCTCACTGAAATTTCGGAAAACAAACTTAGCAACTGGCAAAAAATAACAAAATATAGCAAGCAAATATGGAAATTATGGAAGCGGGACTATCTGAACACCTTACAACAATGTAATAAATGGCAAATAAATAAAAACAATATATATATTGGTTCTCTCGTATTAATCAAAAATGAAAATATGTCCAGCACAAAATAGGCCACAGGTAGGATTTCCGAGATATTTCTCAGTAAGGACAAAAAAGTTCGAGTAGTGAACATTCGTCTACCTAACGGTACAATAATAAAGAGAAATGTGAGAAGTATTTGTCCCCTTCCAATTAATGGAAACTAATTTCTTTTATGTATATATTTGGTGTATTTTGAATATATTTTGTTGTTTAATTTCTATAGTATGTTTTATTTTATTCAAATGTAAAGTAATTTTGCCATTTTTCCTTTGTTATTAATTATATTTTTTGCATTGTTATATGTAGTATTATGTAATTTTATATTATATATTAGAGTAGTTTTGAAACCTGCAGGTTTCAACGGTCGGGAGTATGTTACTGATCATAATTAAAATCTCCCGTATGAGGGCGCTGTGTCAGCGCCGTAATTTTATTTATTATTCCAATCGTCTGCGTGTTGACGATATATTGTAATTTATTTACTAGTGAGTGGAAACACTGATTTTTTGTTGTTATTAAAATGATGGAATTTTTTGACTTGGAAACGGCCAGAGAGACTGTTTCACTTTTAACAATTATTGTTTTAAAATAAAGAAATATACAGTTCACTGCAAAGAGTTCCTTAAAAATGGTGTCATTGAGTAACTTATTGTTTTATTCTTAACACCGTTCAAAATATGTTTTTTGAATAGGACACAAGAGTGCCATTTTTAAATTAAATTCCTATCCGGCAGCCTTTTTCTTCTAGAGTCAACACTATAAAAATGTTTTTTAATTTAGTTAAAACACTGAAAATTCAATATTTTTCAAATAGTACAATAATTACAATCATTCTATAAAGATTTCAAATAAAATCTTCCTTTTAAATCTATGTTTTATAAATGGATACTAGAAAACATGCAACAATTGTTAAACAGAAAATTTTATTTTTTAATATATTTTGGATGTCTACCACATTGTATGAACAAAATATAAATGTTATTCTAGGTAATTTTTTAAATTTTGAATGTAAATATAATTTTGAGTAGTAAGCAAATTTAAAGCACTAGTAAAATATAACTTAAATATTGAACATAAAAAAATTAACAGCAAAGCAATTTTTTCAATATTTATAAAATATTCAGGGTTAAATTTAGCATAATTTCATAAATACAATTTTGCCTAAAAGAAGATTTGCACTGGTTGTTAAAGACTTACAATATTTTCAATATTTATATTTCACAAGAACACATTTTTTATGCATAGGCTAAACTTTTTCATGCTTTGCTATGTGCTTTAAGCAGTATTTATCACAGGTTTGAAAAAGGACTTACAGGGAAGGTCTCCATACTGGGCATACTCAGAATATGTTGAAAAAAATGCTAGTGAAAGTACTCATGTATGTAATAAAGGATCAGTTAAAATTAGCGGCAGAATTACAGTAGAAAATCTGTAAAAAAATAAAATACTTTCGAATAATTGGCGTGAAAAGACGAAAACGGCACGCAATTTGGTGAGCAGCCCTTTTCCTCGCCAAAAGCAAACAATTTTAATGAATCTGAAAATTGTTTGTTAATTGATTTTGAGAATATGTGGTACTTAATGAATTTAAACGTAAACCATGAAAGAATTTATTATTATTATTATTATTATATTTTGTATTATACTTGTTGCCGATTTGAACGAAATTTTGCCATTGTTTTATTCTCCAATCCACAATTTTTTTAAATTTAAACAGCTTTATCAGTTATAAAAATAATTTTTAATGCCAGATGAATAATGCTGCCATAATACATTTCCATACCGAAGAAATTGTTTCCATAGCAACAGAGTTGAATCGACAGTGCTCGATGGGGTATATTTCTGAGTTTGGAACAATTTTAATCAATTTAAATTTTGTTTTAAATCGTTAAATATGATAGTTAAAATTCGTTATAAGTACATATAAATATATATGACAAAACTATAGTTAAAACAAACTAAAAATGGCAAAGTTAAAGTTATTTAAATTAAACTTATTTAAACAAATTCAACATAAAAAGTTTTTTCCTTAAAGAGCATTCAACAAGCGTATTTTTTTTAAACTTAATTTCTTTGCCAAACGGTGATGAGTCGCCAAATAAGCGAAATTTTCATTATTTTTTTACGGATGTTCTACCGAGGTTCTGCCAAAACTTTTTTTATAAACATATATACCGATGGGAGAAGAACATTCTGTATTTTTTTCAGATTTTTCTGAGTATGCCCGTATGGAGACCTTCCTTGTTAGTGCTCTTAATGCCCCTCCCCCCCTCCTCCCATTTAACTATGCAAATCTGTCCGACACTTTCAAGAACTGATTTTTGCATATAAATGCATGAAATTTGCACATTGTAACTATTTAGAGTGATTTGATTACTTTTTCTTAGGTACATTATTATATTATATCCTTATGCTCGTAAGTAGACTCCCTCAAATCTGCAAATGCCTAAAATCCACACATCATCGCAGATGTACACAATGAAACTTTCAGTTCAGATGTAGGGGCAAAATTACAGAAATTTTTAGTCTTATATTATTCCATATGTATTTTAATATGTAATTCTCAATAATATGACTGAACTTGCAATTTTCCATGAAGGAATAAATATATTTATTTCTGAAAAAAATCAAGATATTGATGATATCACTGGTAATCACAAGCTTTTTATCAAATATATTTATGTATTAATCAAGCGTTTTTGTTAATAAGACTAGCTAAACTTGAAATAAAACTTCCTTACTCTATGATTTTTATGTTAATTAAACCTTTATGGAGAAAGTTTTATTGAATAATTGAAGGAAAATGTTTCTTATCTTTATTATGCATATTTAATTATACATTATTATTACTTACTTGACATTTACTTTTAATAATTTAATCATTTTAAAAATTATCTTAATTTTTATGATTTTAGTTTATTACTTTACTTAATTATATAAATATTTTACTATAGCAAGCATTCATTATAATTTTGATTGCATTATTACATTCAAATTACTGTTTAAAAAATGTAAACAAAGCAATGACCAGAAATCTGCAAAATTCTAAAATCCGCACAATCTCTGGTCCCAATCTGTGTTGATCTGAGAGAGTCTACTGTATTTATTTTACTGACTAAATGAAAAAAAGCATAGCTTGTATTTTTAGTTTAAAATAATAATATGATATATATTTATCACAGTAAATTTTATATTATCAACTTTACATGCAATGATATTATAAAACTTACATTATTCCCATAGGATTTAAGATATTGAGATTTGGCTGTAATATTATAACTTACAATCCAGAAACAAAGCAAGATTTTGTATTTCTTTCAACTGGAATATTTGGGAGAAAGGCATTCACGGTGGTTTCAAAATCACCATCTATTCTTTGGTTACTTGTTAAAATAATAGCAGATCGTGCAACAGCTGAGTAGACTATACCAGATGACATCCTAGAATGAACATTAAGAAAAAAAAGTATTAAAACTAAAAGTTTTGCCCATAATTTGATGTAAACATATTTATAACAATATAGAAATTAAAAACTATATCTCTTCTCCTACAATTTTTTTTAACCGAAAGATGTTAATATTTTTCCAGAAGTTTTTTTTTTTTTTTTTTGGGAGGGGGGGGGGCTAAACACAAAATTTTTACCAAATTCTTACTTTCAATAATTTTTTTTTCTTTAGTATGACAATAAGAAACTCCCGTTTTAGAATACACTGTACATTAATTTTTTTATTAGACTTTAAAATAAATAGAGTCAGGTGGGATAAATGACCATAAAATTAGCTATTTTCAACTTTAGTAAGCGATAAAATATATTGCAAAATGCAATAAATAACACAAGTGTATGATAGTTAAAAAATTGTGAAAACTGAGCAACTTGTTTAAGAATTTTTATATTAAAAAATAAATGTTCAAACTTTAAGTAAATTTTCACATTATAAAAAATATTTTCGTAATATTTTATAAATTATTCTTCAGAATCCATATTGGGTTGACATTTTATTTATTTCTTTGAGTAAAAATTATACTGCAGTTGTACATAGTTTAGCGAAATCTTTGAAAATTTAATTTGGTTTAGTAAAATACCGAAATATATTTAAAATTATTTTTCTCTGTCTGGAGCATTAAAATTATGATTTTCTTATACCATGTTTTTCTTTTATTTTAAACTATGTTGATATTCTTACTGAATCTTTATTTGAAATTAAATCTCTAAGTCATTTTTTTAAAATCAGCGTTTATGTACACATAATTATCTAAGTCGGTGGTTCTTAAACTGTGGCCTGTAGAAGCTAAGGGGTCAGCAACACAGCTTCAGGGGGTCTGCGAAGTGGACTTGTAATGTTAAATGAACAAACCTCTGGTCACAGAGCTAGGTTCTTTGAACCCCCAAGTCTAAGTATAAATATAATCTTTTTTATCTATCTGGAACTTGAGAAAAGTTGATGCAATCCTAGAACAAACGATACACCTGATTTTGGTGATAACACCCGCTAACCAAGATTTCAGCAACCTAGAAATTCTTCTCAATCACAATGCGTGTTTTTCGGCAGACAATTTGCTACTTCCACAGTTCCAATGACAATTTCTTTCATAAGGTAAACATTCTACATCAAACAATTTATAACTACAATGAAATACTTTTAACGTGAAACTGAGGGGACCGAAAAAAATTTTCGCGTTAAAAGATTTGTAAAGAAAGAACAAAACTCATCAATATTTTTGATGTCGTCAAATTTTATTTTGATTTCCTGTTAAATTACTAGTAGGTTGCCATCCATTAGGTTAAAAAGCAAGTAAAAAATTATTGTTTCGTGGGAAAAAATTAGATATCTTTTTTTGAAGTGTTTTTTTCAGCCCCATATAGTCCACAAATTGTTATCATCTATTGCTTTATTCATCTCTCCATTCGAAAGCGCGGCTAAATAACTGCACACATTTTTAATTATTTTCTGCATTTTTGAAGTAGAGGGGACTGGAACTGCATTGTTGATTACGTTGTCAGATTCGTTATCGGAATCTACATTTCACATGAAGTTTTTCATGTTAAACGATTTTAGTTTCATGTTAAAAGAAAAAAAAAATGTATTAAATTGCATAGTGCACTATCCGAACCACAATATCATTTTGTGTTAACCGAATTTACATGTTAAGTGTTTTCATGTTAAACGTGTTTCAATGTATTTAGCTTCTTTTATCCTCGAATTTTTTTCATTTTTACAAATTTTTCGGTCGGGATTTTTAGAATTTTACAAATTTTTCGTTCTGTGTTTTTTGATTTTTACAAATTTTTTACTCCAGATTTTTCTATTTTTACAAACTTTTCCAAAAAATCCAAGCCTTATACTCCGTCTCACACAATTCTTTTCTCCTTCCACTCTCCTATCACACCGCCATTCAAATACATCAACATTACCCGTTTCACAAAGTTTCAGTCCACGACCACATTTCACACACTCATAACTATTCGCAACAAATCCTTTCTCCATACAAAATTCAACTAACTCCATCTTACTCCTACCATTCATTTCTATCAAAACATGCAAATCATTCCTTTCATTCTTTGAGACAGATTTTCGAGGCATTATCACACTTTCAATATAATGTGTTGCGAAATCAAGCAACTCCTCTTACCACTTACCCTTTGAAACAAGAACAAAAAACGCACCTGCAGTGTGTTACGTCAGACCTACTGCGTAAGAGTGGACAGAACTTGTTTTCCTTTTTTTCTGTGAGAATTGATTCAGATTTAGATTAGAACAGAAACTAGATATGAACGTAGAGAAAAGAAAATAACTTTTAAAAAAGAAAACTTTAATACTCGAATTGTAATATAATGTAAATAATTTGTGTTTTGTGAGTGTTTAAGCAAGTTGTGTACGTCTTCAATAATGTGTAATGTAATACAGTTTTATTTACTTCAAAGATTCAAGACTTATTATTTGGATGTCGTCTTATTTAGTACATAGAATCCCCGGCTACTTCTTCTTATGCGAAGAAAAGAACAGGTAGGACATTTAACTTTTATTTTATGATTGTATAAGTTGAAAGCTTTTTATTAGATAATAAGATTAATAAGAAAATTAGAAACAGAGAATAAGATCAGTAGTAACAATTTGGCATCCCTTCCGGCGATATAACCTAATCATGAGATAAATAGAATAAGATATTAAGATATTAAAATAATTAGAAATTATTTATCAAGCTATTTAATTTGAAGAACTGAAAAAATATTGAGAACTATTGAACATATAGAGAATTGTACTTTTTAATAGAATTTAGTTGTTGTTGTTATTAGTTCGCAATGGCTGAAAGTTTAGTTATCGCCAAAAAAGAAAGAGCTGTGCTACGTGAAAGCATAAATAAGTTTATAAATAAAATAGAAGCTATTTTGAAAGAGGGAGAACCAGACATTTTTGATTTGGAAGAGGTAGTGGAACAGTTAAGTGTGACAGAAATGGAACTGACACGAGCAGACGGGGAAATTAAAAAATTGGTGCAAGAAGCACAATTAGATACAGAATTACAGGGCACTCGCGAATTTAAAGAGAAAATTACGTCATGGCGCTTTAGAGCAAACAGAAAAATAAAAGAGTTAGATAAAAAGAAAACACAGGATGATTCGTTTTCTAAACGAGAAAATCCCTTAAAGGAAAACGTAAGCATTAAATTACCGAAACTAAATATCGCAAAATTTTCTGGGGATTTTGTTGAATGGCTTTTGTTTTGGTCAGTTTTTGAAACAACCATTCACAACAATGACACATTAGATCCAGTAGATAAATTTAACTATTTAAAAAGTTTTCTAGCCCCCATTCCATTAAAAAGTATAGATGGATTTTGTGTCACTGCAGAGAATTATTTAAAGGCCGTCGATATTTTGAAAGAAATGTACGGGAATAAGGATATGTTAATTTCGGTACATACAAATAAACTTCTTAATTTAACTCCACTCAGACACTCGAATGACACCAAATCATTTCGAAAACTTTTTGATGAGATACAAACGAACATTAGAAGTCTAGAGTCGCTTAACATTTCATTAGACTCTTATGGAAGTTTATTATACCCCATTTTATTTAAATTATTACCGAGAGACCTAGTTTTGGAATTTAATAAAACACATGAAGACTCAATTAATGTCCAAGATTTAATATTGTTCTTACATAAGCAATTAATATCCAGAGAGAAAATGTATGCGTCATCACTGAATGAAATAAATGAAAAATCAACACAAAATAATTATGTTGCGCATTCATTTAGGAAAAATCCTTCCTTTCCCCCCCGAGTCAATAAATTTAATACGCAGAGTAATAAATTTGATTATCTGAATAGAAAATCACCGTCAGCGAGTGATTTATTGGTTCAGAGCGAAAATGAGACTACTTGTGGATTTTGCTTTGGCAGGCACCAGACAAATAAATGTTTTAGCACTTGTAATTTACCATTTGAAAAAAGACTTGATTTACTGAGAAAGAGAGGCCTTTGTTATATTTGTTTATCCCGCGGACATATTGGGAAATACTGTGTATCAAAGGATTTATGCGGTATTTGTAATTCGAGACACGCCCAGATAATGTGTAATAAAGAAATAAATTCAAAAGGTAAATCTACTAATTCAGAGATTAGCGATGTTACGAGACCAATGCTGTCAAATCAGGATATAATTTCTAATGTCTATTTACAAACTTTGATAGTGGAGATCCGTAATGATAATCAATCTTCCGAATTTATTCGTATCATTATAGATACTGGGAGTCACAATAGTTATATAACTAGATATGCTGCAAATAAATTGAAATTAAGGAAAATTCGATCAGAAACAATTAGACACGGACTATTCGGAGGGGTAGAAAAAACGAGTAAACATAATCGCTATGAATTTACTATCAGTAATTTAGATCATAGTTTCCGATTTAAAATACAAGCTTTAGACGAAGGAAAAATTTGTTCAGGAGTAAATTTATGCCGCGATAGCGAAATGATAAAAATGTTAGAAAAAAGGGGAGTTCATCTGACCGATGTTCGTGAAAATAATCGACTATGTTTATATGAGAATAATCCGGAAGAAGTACACATTTTAATCGGCGCTGACATGGCGGCGAAATTATTCACAGATAATATAAAATATTTTACTGATTTGGGTATAACAGCTTTTGAAACAAAGTTAGGCTGGACAATTATGGGGAAAACAGAGGGTAATGGAAATGATTCAGAAAGTTCGTTGTCAGTTCTATCGCTGTCATTGTTTACTTCAAATGCCAGTTTATCACAACTGTGGAACTTAGATACCTTGGGTATCACTAATGAAGATTATAAAAATAAAGACGATTTAGCTAAAGAAACTTATAACCATTTTCTTGAAACAGTCAAACGTGATGAAAGTGGCCGCTACGAAGTGACACTACCCTGGATTGTTGATAATTCAATTTTAGCAAGCAATCGCGTATTAGCAGAGAAACATTTGCGCAAGACAGAACAAAAACTTATCAAAACAAATAAGAAAACAGAATATGAAGAAATTTTTAATTTGTGGAAGGATAATAATATTATAGAAGAAATTTCAGACGATAAGGAGAATAAAGTACATTTCTTACCCCACAGACCAGTAATTAAAGAAAATAGTGAAACGACGAAAATGCGTCCTGTCTTTAATGCCTCCGCACATAATGCAAACTCTCCTTCTTTAAACGACTGTCTCACAAAGGGACCTAATTTGATTGAAATAATTCCGAGTATTTTGAATCGTTTTCGTAAATACAAAATAGGTATTTCTTCAGATATTGAAAAGGCATTTCTCCAGATAAAAATCACAGAAAAAGATCGCGATTTTTTACGCTTTCTCTGGTTCGACTCCAAACATAATTTGAAAGTTTATAGACATTGTCGCGTAGTCTTCGGACTCACTTCAAGCCCGTTTCTATTAATGGGTACACTAAACCATCTTTTAAGTCAAGTACCCGAACAGTGGGAAAATACAGCACGAATTTTGAAAGATTCATTTTACATTGACAATTCCATTACTAGTTTAAAATCGATCGCAGATACTGGAAAATTTATAACAGAATCACAGTGTATTTTATCATCAGCTCATTTTAATTTAAGATGTTGGCGATCAAATTTGCCTCAGGCCATGATCGATGTTTCTGAAGAAAATACAAAGTTAGCACCAGTTTTGGGATTGGTCTGGGACTTAGAGCAAGATAGATTAATGTGTAAAATAGAAGAAAAAATTGAAACGAAAGAACCACTCACAAAGAGAAAAATTTTATCGGTTACCCAAAAGATTTTTGACCCCATAGGATTCTCCGCCCCGAGCACTCTTATTCCAAAATTAATTCTTCAGGAAACCTGGAAACAGAAATTAAAATGGGATGAAGAACTTCCTGAAAATTTAAGAAAACAGTTCGGCTTCTGGTTAAAACAAATTAAGTTTTTACAAGAAATTCAAGTTCCACGTTGGTTGAATGTATCGCCCGAAAATGAAAATAACATTTCCTTGCATACCTTTTCCGATGCGAGTAGACACGCCTATGCCACTTGCGTGTATCTTAGATGTCAAACACAAGAAGGGGTTAAAGTTCAGTTAGTCAATGCTAGAAGTAGAGTAGCGCCCATTAAAGAACTCACAATTCCTCGACTGGAGCTACTCTCGTGCCTCATTGGAGCTAGACTCGCTAAAACTATCATGAGTGATCTTCAGTTAAAACCAGAGAAGACAATCTTTTGGAGCGATTCCTCAGCAGCTTTAGGATGGATAAGAAGAGAACAATCTCGGGGTACATTTGTCCACAATAGAGTTTTAGAAATCAGAAGCCTTACCCAAGTTGAAGATTGGCGACATATACCAGGAAATTTAAATCCAGCAGACCTCCCATCCAGAGGATGTTCCTTTGAGCAATTGGAGAAATCACGATGGTGGGAGGGACCAGCTTGGCTGTATTTACCGGAAGATCAGTGGCCACAACCGGAAGAACACCCTGACGAGGATATAATAAATAAAGAAAGGAAAAAGACAATCCTAACACTTTTAGACAATGAAGACACTGATTTACACCGTTTTTATCGATATTTTTCCTCTTATAGAAAAACCATAAGAATGATTGCATTTGTATATCGTTTTTATAACAACACAAGAAAGAAAGAAAGAATTTCATCACCTAACATCTCCGTTGATGAATTTGAAAAAGCAGAAAAAATACTACTCAGATTAGTACAAAAGGAATCATTTTCAGGAAACACAGATCCCAAATTAAGAGCCTTAAGACCATTAGAAGATAAAAACGGACTTTTGAGAGCAAAAACAAATATAATCTGTAGACAAGACAAAGAAGATTTTCGTTATCCAATAATTTTGCCCTCAAAACATCCTGTGGTACAGAAGTTAATTTTTGAAAAACATTTAGAAAATCATCACGCTGGAGTTAGCATACTAATGGCTCAACTTCGAGAAAATTTTTGGATTTTGAAATCAAGAAAGTATATCAGAAACGTCATTAGACAATGTGTTAAGTGTCAAAGATTCCAAACACCCAGAACAGAGGTCGAACCAGGAATCCCACCTGAAGACAGAATCAGAGATGCAGCTATATTTGAAGTGGTGGGAGTCGATTTAGCCGGTCCTCTATACCTTGCCGATGGTTCAAAGGTGTGGATAGCTTTATTCACCTGTGCTGTCTATCGAGCAGTACATTTGGAGTTGATAACATCTTTATCAGCTGAATGCTTTATGCAGTCCCTAAGAAGATTTATAGCACGGCGAGGCAGACCATATATAATTTACTCAGATAACGGAAAGAACTTTGTGGGCACTAGCAGAGCACTTTCCAGTGTAGATTGGGAAGCCATAAAAGCCTTAGCCTCTATACAGAAAATAAGATGGAAATTAAACCCCCCTGCAGCCCCATGGTGGGGAGGATGGTGGGAGCGCCTTGTTCGGATGGTAAAGGAAATTTTAAGAAAAGTTTTGGGTCGCGCCTCATTAAATTACGAAGAACTGAGCACAATACTCTGTGACTGTGAACAAATTATCAATTCGAGAACGATAACATACATCTCTGAAGATAATCGCGATCCCGAACCTTTAACTCCATTGATGTTTCTTCAAGAACTGCCTACATCTGGCGTTCCAGATATTGATACATTAGACTCACAAGATCTTAACAGACGAGCAAGATATCGTCAAAGAATAAGAAATGATCTGCGAAACTGATTTAGAACGGAGTACTTAGGACAGCTGCGGCAACAGTCTATGAAGAAGAATTCCAAACCTTTGCAAATAGGAGACATCGTTCTTCTGGAAGATACCAACAAAAGACGTCTTCACTGGCCTTTAGCCAAAATAATTGATATATTTCCCGGAAAAGACAAAATAGCAAGATTGGCCAAAGTCGAAATAGAAAATGGCATTTTCCTCCGTCCTTTCCAACGCCTGTTTCCTTTGGAAATTGATGCAGCTAGCGATTCCCCATCAGATAACAGAATTCAGCAAAAAGTGAACTTTAATCTCCCTAATGAACAACGAAAGGTTACTCCAGAAATCGATCAGACTAGAAGCAGTGTAGAAAAGAGCCAACCCTGTGACAGAAATATCTCTCCTTTGGTTACCAGAAGTGGACGACTAGTGAAACCGCCTCTGAGACTCCAATCTGGACTTCTAAATTGTTGAGTTCCTCCCATGGATCACAACTCAAGGTGGGAGGATGTTGCGAAATCAAGCAACTCCTCTTACCACTTACCCTTTGAAACAAGAACAAAAAACGCACCTGCAGTGTGTTACGTCAGACCTACTGCGCAAGAGCAGACAGAACTTGTTTTCCTTTTTTTCTGTGAGAATTGACTCAGATTTAGATTAGAACAGAAACTAGATATGAACGTAGAGAAAAGAAAATAACTTTTAAAAAAGAAAACTTTAATACTCGAATTGTAATATAATGTAAATAATTTGTGTTTTGTGAGTGTTTAAGCAAGTTGTGTACGTCTTCAATAATGTGCAATGTAATACAGTTTTATTTACTTCAAAGATTCAAGACTTATTATTTGGATGTCGTCTTATTTAATACATAGAATCCCCGGCTACTTCTTCTTATGCGAAGAAAAGAACAGGTAGGACATTTAACTTTTATTTTATGATTGTATAAGTTGAAAGCTTTTTATTAGATAATAAGATTAATAAGAAAATTAGAAAAAGAGAATAAGATCAGTAGTATCATAATGCTTACAAAGGGATATTGATATTTAAAAATTCACAAAAAAGAACCCAAGAAACAAAACTGTTCCCTCAAGAGGACAAAATTCAAATTTTCCCCAAAAATAACCTTTTTCCAAATTAACAAACTTCAAAATATACTAACACAAACTTAAAAACAGCAGTATAACACATTAAAACAATATACTATTTCAAAACAAAGCAAAATAACTTTTCTCAGACCAAAATACGAAAACACACTTTAACTACCCTGCAAAAACTCATTCCAAATACTCCTTTCACGTCAAACACTAATTACGTAAAAACATCACTTCATCTCACTTTACAAACCATACTAAATAAACAACTAAACACAAAACTCATGGCAGAAACATATTTTTAAAAAGCCAACCATCCAAAACACAATAAACTGATCAATCCGATTAAATCGATCCAAATTCAAGATTGCACCACGGTAGGCGTGGAAAGAATTTACGAAACGAACTGGTAACAACAAAAATTCATTTATCTCCTCGCCAAATTCAACAATGCCAAGTGTCTCACCTGCTCCAGGATTCAGTCGAAAAGTCTTGTCAGTAAAATAAAAGATAAAATATACTAATAAATACTGTTAAAATACAGAGTATCATTACTTTATACAAAAGAATGCGAGATAAACGAAATCACTAGACACCTGAAAAAAAATTCAGTTTTAAACAGGTTTTTGTCTTACTGTGTATAATTTTATGGTATCCTTTTATTATATGGTATCCAACCAGAACCATAATTTTTTCTGTTATAGAGAAACTCTGTTTTTACATTTTTACTGTATAGCTTTGTTAGTGTCATCTATTCTAAAGAATTCTGATATTAAATCCCAAAGATCTGCAGAGGCAGATAAAATGCAAAAAGGGGTCTATGGTAACAGCTGGTTTAAATGGTTATTAATATTGTTGTTAATTCCATATTCCACGAATTTTAAATAAAATCAGAAAATAAAATTTATTTATAAGTAAATGTGCTTTTTGAATAAATTTAACTGTAGAGTAATACTGTATTAGAAAAATCGGCATGTTTTACAGAAATTCAATTATAATGGGCTGAACTTTTGCTTTTATACTGGGCCGGGTAATAATTTTTCTTATACAGACCAAGCCAAACATTTAACTTTTACACCAGACTATGCTAATAATTTTTTTTTTTTTGTATGGGTTAGACCGAACTTTTAGGTTTTTGATAGTGATTGACCGAAGCAGGAATTTCGTCGAATACTGAAGCTTCGGTCAAAGTGTATACTAAATATTCGATTTTGCTTAGTGGCCACTGGCCGGTAGGTTGATTTTTTTTAGTAGCCAGTTACTGGCTACTAGGAATAATTTCTTTAGTAGCCAGTAAGTACATTTATGTCATTGAATATTTAAATTAAAAATATGAGTTTAGAGTAAATAAGTAATTTATGTACTAAATAAAAATATTTTAATTCATATTGTTTTAATAAACAGGGGTGATTCTGAGTACAAAAAAAAAAATTCTGAAATTCACAGCAAATTTTTTGAAAGGTAAGGGGGAGAGAAATCCATTCCCGGCACAAACTAAGTTTTTTTCCGCGCCACTTTGACGAAATTTGTGGTTTTTTCGCAATCTTTTGACGAAATTTGCTTTTTTTCGCGATCTTTTGATGAAATTTGTCGTTTTTTAACGATCTTTTGACGGAATTTGCCGTTTTTTCATGATCTTATGATGAAATTTGCCGCTTTTCGCGATCTTATGACGAAATTTGCCGTTTTTTCGCAATCTTATGACGAAATTAATTTCTCGTTTTTTCGCGATCTTATGATGAAATTTGCCATTTTTACGCGATCCTCTGACGAAATTCACCATTTTTACGCGATCCTCTGACGAAATTCGCATTTTCCCACGATCTTTAGACAAAATTGCCAATTTTTCGTCAAAAAATTGACGAAATTGATTTTTTTTTCGGCGACTATTTGTCGAAATTCGCGATATATTTTACGTCCGAATTTTCGGATTTATGACCGATTTTTTTTTTAATTTTCTGAAATGGCTACCTCAATTTTTTTTTGGAATTTTCGGAAAATCCGAAACAGAATCATCCCTGAATAAACTTGAGACACTAATTTCCAATCAATTTTAAAAAGTCCCACTATGCTTAAATACTTTTTTAAAAAAATCTGAAATTTACAACAAATTTTCTGAAATGTAAAGGTGGGGGGGTCCCCTCCTGGTACTAATTATGCGGGGGTTTTTTTCATGATACTTTAATGAAATTCGTGTTTTTCAGTGATCTATTGCCGATGTTTGCGTTTCTTCCACGATCCTTTGACGAAATGTGTGTTTTTTTTTTCGCGATTCTTTGACGAAATTCTCGTTTTTATGTGATTCTTTGACAAAATTTGCGTTTTCTTCTGCGATCTATTCACAAATTCTCGTTTTTTACGCAATCCATTGACGATATTTGCGTTTTTTACGCAATTCATTTACGATATTCGCGTTTTTTCTGCAATCGTTTCACGAACTTTGGGTTTCTTAGCGATCCTTTCACGAATTTCGGGTTTTTCCGCGATCCTTTGACGAAATGTGCGTTTTTTTTCACGATCTTTTGACAAAGTCTCATTTTTTTTATGATTCTTTGACGAAATTCGCGCTTTTTTTGCGATTTATTGACGAAATGCGGGTTTCTTAGCGATCCTTTGACGAAATTCGGGTTTTTTAACGATCCTTTGACGAAGTTCAGGTTTTTTCGCGATCCTTTGATGAAATGTGCTGTTTCTTTCGTGAAAGTTTGACAAAAGTCTTGTTTTTTTCACGATTTTTTGACGAAATACGCGTTTTTTTTTTCGCGATCTGTTGACGATGTTTGGTTTTTTCGCGATCCTTCGACAAAATTTACATTTTTTTTCGCAATCTTTTGACGAAATGTGCGTTTTTTCGTGATCTTTCTACGAAATTCGTGGAGTTTTTTTCCGCGATTCTGTGACAAAATCCCTTTTGGAAAATCCTGCATTTGGCCGGTACTTTCCATATTTTTAGTCGCCGAGTGGCGAGTGCTTATTTTCATCTTTAACCGGGTAATAATTTTTCTTATACAGACCAAGCCGAACATTTAACTTTACACCAGACTATGGTGATAATTTTTTTTTTTTGTATGGGCCAGGCCGAACTTTTAGGTTTTTAATAGTGATTGACCGAAGCAGGAATTTCACCGAATATTGAAGCTTCGGTCAAAGTGTATACTAATTATTCGGTATTCACAAACCGAATACTTAAAATTTTTTAATAAAAATTTTTGCATATACTATTAGCCTTTTTAATAAACTTTAATTAAAATTAAATTCTTAATAATTTAATTCAGTTACATTTTTATTGTTAAATCTAATTACACCAAAAAATTTAATAACTTCTTCCTCAAAAGAATCTATGAAAGTATTAAACTATACAGGCTATTAAGGATAAGGATTGTCAGAAAAACAAAAGTTCGGTCAAATAAAAAGAAACATTATCATTAAGCTGATTTACTGATTGTCTATGTCTAATTATAAACACACTGAATAGAAATCTTCTTAAATACAAAAGGTATACCAATTTGTACATTTAACTATTTTTTATGAATTATTGCTATTTATATTTTGATTAATGATTTACATTTGTGGTGATGAAGATAAAAAATTTGAGCGATTTTAATTTAATGGATATCAGGGTTGCCGGCTTTTAGCCAGGCCAAAAAAAGCCAGACGGCTTTTTTTGGTTTTAACCACTTAAAAAAAGTCTCCTTTTATTGAAAAAAGCTGGTTTTTATTTTTAAAAGTTGGTTTACAGCTAATTCGTTTTAAATTTGGATCCAGGGAAAATTTGGGGCCTACTTAGGGCCCTTTCACAAAAATCTATTTAATAAAATAGGCCCCTTCACAAAAATAAATTTAATAAAATGAGCCCCTTCACAAAAGTAAATTTAATAAAATGGGCCCCTTCACAAAATTCCTTTTAATAAAATAGGCCCCCTGTGTAACATTCTTTTTCATAAAAACTGTTTTAAAATGTGTATTTTATAAATAAAACCAGGTCACAAAAAACAAAAACTTTAGCAAGAGGATTTAATGAATGTTTTTGTTCATAAATTCTTGGTTCGAATTTCAGTAACTGGATTTCAACTTACGTTACAAAATGTTATTTTTCACAAAAATATAAAAAAATTCACAAAAATAACTTCTACTTTTCACAAAATGGACCCCAAGAATAAAAACCTGCATCGACCCCAGGGATCAATTAATTTATAATATAAATATTTTCTACTAAGAAAATTATAAATTTCTATTAAATTTTGTCAAATAAGTCTTTATAACTGCTAGAAGGCAACTGTGAAGGCATTATGTCTGATAAAAAAAAAACAATTATAAATATTGAAAAGAATATAAGTTAGACTCCAAATTGGTGTTTTGAAATTCTATATTACATAGCTCCACATATAGGGGAGACCAGGGTACAGTGGTCCACTTTTGCAGTTAACATTTTTTTTTCTCTTTAATAAAGAGACCAATCTACCTGAAAATATTTGTGAATATTCTTTAAACCTTTCTACATGCCTCATAATTTTCGCAGAATATAGTTTCCAATACATTTAAAAAAAAAAAAAAAAAATTATATACACTCATAAAGCGGACCAGTGTACCCCGGAAGCGGGGTACACTGGTCCACCTACTGAGGCACTGTGGTCCACTATTAGTTATTGTCTAAAATACAATATAAATCTACTTAGAATTAATCTAATTCTTTTTTATTTCCCTTTTACCTCCAAAATATAGTAATACAAATTTGCAAGTAGCATTTTGAAACAAAAAAACATAAAACTAAAGAATTATCAAAAAATTTATTATATTTTGAAAATAACAATATAAGATACAGGAGTGATTGCAAATAAGTTATTAATTAAGTACAAAAAAATCAGCAAACATAAAAACAAATATGATGATGAAAAATTTATTAGAAGCTCAAAATAGTCAGGATAAAATAGTTCATTATGAGCTAACCATGTGCTCTGAAGCTATAAATAACCAATCCAGTGAGGTCATCTATAAGGCTACAGTTATATTTTACAAAGGCAGTAACTACAAAACAAAATATTTCTTACTATGTTAACTCTGCAATGCACGATTTTCATTTCTCTCCTCTAACCCCCACCCCCCCCCCCACCCCCCCACCCCCCCCAAAAAAAATTGCTATGTTGAGCAAGAAAACTTATTTTAAAAATCATACAGGAACTGTTATTCATAATTTAGGAGAAAACTAAAGCATCAGATGGCTACATTATAATTTGAACAACATATAACATGAAATTTAAAGTGTGCCAAATGACTACACTATGCATTGTAGGGTTAAATAAATTGTCATTTTTCTTTGTTTACTTTATTTTATAGTTAAATAACTCTTTTAAAACTATTTATTTATAGAGAATAAGCAATTATTAAATATTTTGAAAATTCTTCATTACAGGAGCAGTATTCATTGTGGACCACTGTACCCCAGCAGTGGGCGGTCCACTGTACCCCATGTTGAAGTTCAATACATACTCATAAAAATATTATTTAAAGTTTTCTTTTAAGCATATAAACTTTTAAATTAAATAAAGACCAGTGTCTTATCTTTCAAAAAAGTTGTTTTATCTTATTTATCCATAACCTTTAATTACTCAATAAAGAAAAGTATGATGATGAAAAATTTTACTTTTAGGAGCTCAAAACAACCAGTCAGGATAAAAGGGTTCATTCTGAGCTAACGATGTGGTCTGAAGGCTATAAGTAATCAATCCAGTGTAGTTATCAATTAGCCTAAAAGAAAAGCTTTAAAAATTTTAAAATAACTAAAATATAAGGGGTGGTCCACTGTACCCTGGTCTCCCCTACTACACATTTTAAAAATTATATTTAATTAAACAATGACAAAATGTAGCACATCAAAATGGAAACATTCTTATGTGTCCATATGGAGAGTTAAGTTATATGTAAATGTTAAAAGAGAAATTAGAAAGGATATAATATTTGAGGAGAGTTTAGTACATAAGTGTATAAAAAATAAAGCATTTAAACAAAAAAAAATTCTCTAAATAAAACTTCGAAAAGCTTGTTGCTAAGCATATTCATGCTTATGCTATTCATAATGTTTTTAATAGTGAGAAATTATGTTTTTATTATATGACTATGTATAATTTTAAATGTTTACTAGAAATAAAATAAAACATGTAACTAAGTAACGATTGTCCTCTTTAATTTTATAAAGCTGTAAAAATGAAAAAATTGGGGGGGGAGGGGGTTAAAAGTCAGTATAAACCAGATAAAGCAGTTCCTATGGCGCTAAAATTTAGCTGACATATTTGCAATTCTGACTACAAATCACTAGCAAAACCATCTAAGTTTTATTCCAGTACTAATGTCTTCATTATTGAGAAATTGGGTTACTTATTAAACTCTAAATCAATTAAATGTCATTAAAACAACCTTAATTTCCTGCCTATAATCTGCGGATTATATGTTAAAAAACTTTATTTTTCTTGTAATGCAGATTATACGCCGCTGCGTATTATCTGCGAGTTTTTTTCCTGCATGATACCTTCCTAAATGTCAATAAATATAATTTTTTAAAGCAAATTTACAAATATCTTTCGTAAGCTACCCGATTCATATTCACTAGGTGACGAGAATAATCACTTTCGGATTTGGATTCTTCTGATTTTGATGGATTTAATTTATTTTATTATCAAGGAGTATCTGATTTTTTATGTCTATATAATAAATTATTAAGTATTGTTTATAATTTTACCGTACAAGTTTGTGATGCAACATAATAAGTAAGTTTCTATTTTCATTATTATAATTTTTAAATAAATGTTAAAAACAGTGCAACTTATTAAATCTGCATTAATTTTCAATTGAAATCCTTTGATTAAATCAAAACATCTTTTCATTTCATATTTTTTTATTTATTTTTTATCGGGAGTGTATTCTGGGATAATACTTGCTTGCTTTTAAATATATTTTTCGTAGTCCGGTAGATGGCACCATCACTGCAGATGTTAAATGCATATAGACTCATTAAGAGCGAATCATATTAAAATAAAAAAACAAAATTAGTTTAAGGAATTTATACTTCATTTAAATAAATTATAAATATTGTTTATATTTTTGCAAGACAAGTTTGTGATGTAACATAATAGGTAAGTTTCTATTTTCATTATTACAATTTTTGAATAAACATTAAAAACAGTGCAACTTATTAAATCTGTGTTAATTTTTAGGGTTTCATTCATCTGACGAAACCCTATTCATTTCACTCCTCTGTCTGTCCGTCCGTCTGTCTGTCACAGAGCCCGTTCTCAGAAACTATACATGTTGGAGATTTGAAATTTTGCATACTTATAGATGAACACCACACATCATACGACAAATCATAAAATTTTGAAAAAGTCGTACATTTAACCCTTTGGGCTCCCACATGTGTATTTTAAACAATTCTTTCTAAGTGAGTCCCTAATTAGGTTGCAGGCGTGAAATTTTGCGTACTTACAGATGGACACCTCAGATCAAACGACAAATCATAAATTTTTGGAAAAGTCATACATTTAACCCTTTGGGCTTCCACATGTATATTTTAAACAGTTCTTTCTATGTGAGCCTCTAATTAGGTTGGAGGAGCGAAATTTTGCATGCTTATAGCTGAATACCTCACATCAAACGACAAATCATAAAATTTTCAAAAAGTCGTACATTTAACCTTTTGGGCTCCCACATGTGTATTTTAAACAATTCTTTCTAAGTGAGTCCCTAATTAGGTTGCAGGCGTGAAATTTTACGTACTTATAGATGGACACCTCAGATCAAACGACAAATCATAAAATTTTGTAAAAGTCGTACATTTAACCCTTTGAGCTCCCACATGTGTATTTTAAACAATTCTTTCTATGTGAGCCCCTAATTAGGTTGGAGGAGTGAAATTTTGCATACTTATAGCTGAATACATCACATCAAACGACAAATCATAAAATTTTGAAAAAGTACATTTAACCCTTTGGGCTCCCACATGTGTATTTTAAACAATTCTTTCTAAGTGAACCCTAATTAGGTTGGAGGCATGAAATTTTGCATACTTATAGCTGAACACCTCACATCAAATGACAAACCATAAAATTTTCAAAAAGCCGTACATTTAACCTTTTGGTCTCCCACATGTGTATTTTAAACAATTCTTTCTAAGTGACACTCTATTGAGGATGGAGGTATGAAATTTTGCATACTTATAGCTGAACACCATCATGCGACAAATCATAAAAATTTGAAAAAGTCATACATTTAACCCTTTGGGCTCCCACATGCATATTTTAAGCAATTCTTTCTAACTGAGCCCCTTATTAAATTGGAGATTTGAAATTTTGCATACTTATAGCAGAACACCTGAGGCCAGGCGACAAATCATAAAATCTTGAAAAGGTCTTACGTTTAACCCTTTGAGCTACCACATATGTCTTTTAAGAAATTCTTTCTAAGAGAGCCTTTAATTAAGTTGGAGACATGAATTTTTGCATACGTATAGCTGAATACCCCAGACCACACGACAAATCATAAAATTTTCAAAAGTCTTATACAGTACCGGACCTCAAATCCGGAATGGAAAAAAAAAACTGAAATTCTGCGATGATCTCGAATAAATATTTTGTAAAAGCATACATAGATGGCGCTACGTGCACACGTAACACAGTGCCGAGCCAAACTAGACTCAGCTATTTTATTTTATTGCAATGTTTTTCATTCATTTTTTAATCCAAATTTTCGAACAGAATTATCGTAGTTAGTGTGTGCACACATTTTAAATTTATTTTAAAAAGAAACCCTTTTCTTTATTTATATAGAAAATGTAAAAAGAATAAATAAATAACCACAAGAAAGAATTATTTTTTAAAAGGTTCGTAGAATATATTTATAATATTTATATGTAAAAATATTTTACAACGCCCTCCCCCCACTTTTAATATGTTCAACAAATTTCATTTTTCGAAAAAATTCTGTTTGTAAGCACCGTACCAAAAAATTCTTTTCTTTAACTCAAAGAGAAAAAAAAATCTACCCAAAGTTCCTTTCTCCATAACAAAACAAGCTGTCCATCAAAAGCTAATGATTTCATCCTGATAACGTTGACTTTCCACTTCTCGCCTGTTAAATAAACATGTTGAATAAGCAAAACAAACAGCGGATAGATATGTCGTTTTTCTTTACTTTCTTTTCATCTAGTGGTCTTTTTTTTTTAGAGGTACCCTAGCTTTCTAATAACTTATCATAATTTAATCAAAATTTGTTACACAAGCTAATTCACTATTATTGTAACTTGCTGAAAATTTGAAAGAAATTCGTCAATTAGCAACGGATATAATTATTTTTAAGGAAAGAAACTGTTTCGCTGGGAGCTCGTTACTATGGTTTCAGAGCAAACTTAGGGACAAATGGCGGTTAATAAAGAGCCTAATTCGGCTTTCGCAAACAACAATGTATTTTCATTTTCTAAAAAATGTTTTTATGTTCCTAATAATGTGATGTACAGAATTAAAAAAAATTCTTATCCTTATTTTAAATTATTTTTTTTTTAATTTATGTTTATGTTTGTTTACTTATACCTCATACGGCAATCCGCAATATATATTCCTAGGCCTAACTCGCGAGCAACAACACATTTTCACTTTCTAAAAAATGCTTTAATATTTCTAAGAATATGCAGTAATAGTATTTTTTTTTTAAACTTATTTTTATTTTGAATTACTTTTTGTAATTTGTATTTTTGGTTTTATTTACACTAAGCCTAACATGGCAATTCGCAGTATAGATTGCTCCGTGGCATGTCAAATTTTGCCAAGGGCATGTACTGTATCTGTTTATTTATTTTGGTTGAGGACCTAAAATCCAGAAAATTCCAAAATCCGGAACGGCTGCGGTCCCGACCAGTCCGGATTTGAGGTCCGGTACTGTATTATTTACTCCTCCGTGCTCTAACTTGTATATTTTAAGCAATTTTTCTAACCTCCACCCTTTTCACCTGGGGAGCACTTTTCTAACTTTTGCCGACACCCCTTTGACCATTCCTCCATATTATGCACCATAGCCTTACATATTTTAGTTCCACTTTTTACCACCAAGGACGCCTACTTATCTCGGGTGCTATGGGTCCAATCCCCTCGACTAATATATCTATGGATAGTATGCAAAACGGAGTTTCGTTCGGATAAAGGTTTGTTTAGAATAGAGTGCACCCCTTGTTGCGAAATTTGGAACTAACAGATTTTTCAAAAGGATAAAGTGTTTTGAAAGGAATATTAAACGAAACCCTCTGTGCGATCTGTGATCACACTTACCCACTTGTTACATGAAAACTTTTGATTAAATTAAAACATCTTTTCATTTCATATGTTTATTTATTTATTTTTTATTAGGAAATATAATATTAGTGTATTCTGGGATAATGCTTGCTTGATTTTCAATATTTTTCTCGTTGTTCGGTAGATGGTGCCATCACAGCAGATGTTAAAAGCATATCGTATAGACTCATTCAGGGCGAATTATATTAAAATAAAAATAAGACGAAAAAAACTAGTTTAAGGAATTTAGATTTCATTTAAACATATGCAATTCATTTTATTTAATTAACTTATCTATTTATATAAAATCCAAGTCTCTGTGTGTCCCTCACAATTCCGGTAGGACCACCTCATTGAAATGAGTAATTGTTGAAAAATACTAATGCAGGGTTACCACAGTAGCGCCAAAAGTTGGCCAACTTGGCAATAGCTGGCTGATTTGGTGAAATTCCCATTTATAACTATTAATCTTTCATAAAGGAGGTCACCAAAATTTAATTTAAACTCCGCTCTTTTAAGATCTTTTTTCAAAATCTATGGGTGAGAATTTAAAGTACATCTTTACATCTTCCTCCCGATGCTACTAATAAAATAACCGCCAATAGACGACGCTGTACTGTATGAGCTCCTAAATGCGCGATTTTAATGTGCTTTAGGTACTTTTCCAGTATAAGTGCCTTGGCGAAAAAAGAAATTTGGCAACATTTTCCCGGAACTTATCCACTGTTTCATTTTATATACACATGCAATTTTTTTTTCAATATTTATACGATTAAAAAAGCCGTTTCTCTAATTTTATACAGAAACAGATGTAATTTGTACATAAAAACATGAATAATGTACATATAAAATAAACATATAAAAAAAACACTCATCAAGTTTGTTTTCATAGCTGTTTATATGATTTGACAACAATTCTCAATATTTTTCCGTTATACGGACACCATGCCAAAATGTATGCGGTACTTTTCCATTATACGGACACCATTGTCGCCAAGCGCAATAGTTGGCGCAAAATGAAAATAAGGTGAATTGAAACATTTGAAAAATAAAAGAAAAAACATTCTCGATAGTAAAGTGGGCATTTTAAAAATATAACATTTGAAAATTACAAACTTTTACGAACTATTTTATTAAATCACAAATATATACTTAAAATAAATGAACAAATAACTGTTATACTATAAAGTAATAAAATAAAAAATCATATTAAACTGCTGCCATAAAATTATAAATATCTTTCAGCATTGAAGTAAACATTTCATTTTTTGAATGAAAGCGTAGCCACATAAAATCTATGAGATACGACTCTAAATGATGATGAACAGCTTCCCAATGTCTTTTGTTGCGCCATTTTGCGATACCCCATAATCTTTCAACATTTGGAGTATGACATCCAGTATTAGGGTCGACAAAATTGTATTTGTAATTTACTGTGAAATGATCATAACCAGCACTTAGCAGTTCATCTGTTTTATATCCTTTCCAACAATCTATATAAATAATACATGACTTTCATCTACTTCTATAATTTTATTAGGTCCACCGATTTTTCTATTCGGTCGACAAAATTGTATTTATAATTTACTGTGAAATGATCATAACCAGCACTTAGCAGTTCATCTGTTTTATATCCTTTCCAACAATCTGTATAAATAATACATGACTTTCATCTACTTCTATAATTTTATTAGGTCCACCGATTTTTCTATTCGGTCGAGAACATAAAGCATTTGCACAAACTTCTCTCGAATAACTATTCCATTCCACTGTTGTGTTGTGGTTCATATCAAGTTGCAGCTCACAAAACTCAATCGATGTCAACTCTTTGCACGATAAATATATAAACCTCAAAGCATTAAGAAAAGTCACCCGCGATCCTTTAAACCAAGTTTTTTGTCGTATTTCTACGCTTTCTTCGCATGATCGTAAGCTACAACTCAATTTCGGATTTTCAGAACTCATCCATAATTTCATTTCATGATTTTTTGAACACAATCTTTTATTATGCAGAATTCCAAATTCCTGAAACAGTTTTATCACAACTTTCTCATCATCTAGTAATTGCCAAATGATAAAATCCATCTCAGCATCAGCAGTAAAAGTAAACTACAACTTTATATAAAAAAAACATTTTTAATTCAATTAATAGCAGATTAAAAAGCTTTCCAAGGTTAAGGTTAAACAATAATCATTCCCGTGATTCACGTTTCATAAATAACAAATCACAATGTTTCGCATGGTTTACAATAAAAATCTACGATCAAGGTTGAAATAATTGGCGCATTAGCATACATTTTAGCATGCTGTCCGTATAAAGGAAAAGTACCATGTATGCTAATGCGCCAATTATTTCAAAAAGGTAAAATATATTTGTAATTTTATGCCAGCAGTTTAATATGAGTTTTATTTTATTGCTTTATTTTATAACAGTTATTTGTTCAATTATATTAAGTATATATTTGTTATTAAATGAAATAGTTCGTAAAAGTCTGGAATTTTCAAATGTTATATTTTTTAAATGCTCATTTTAGTACGACAATATTTTTTCTTTTATTTTTCAAATGCCTTAATTCACGTGACTTTCATTTTGCGCCAACTATTACGCTTGGCGACAATGGTATCCGCATAACGGAAAAGTACCCAAATCTCACTTTCTGATGCCCAAATTACACCAAAATTTTTTTTTTTTTAAATGCCAAAGCCCCTACAGTGGAAAAGTATCAAACTGTATATTATTTTGCGCTATCTGTGTTATAGTTTATACTATATGCAAGGTGAGTGGAGCGAAGAGTTTAAACATTAAATATTAAAGTTTCGGCACAGATGTCATATACACAAGGGGTACTTAACTGTCATCAAAGTGTCGTTATTTTGCTTGATATGGTAACCCGGATGTTGTTGTTTATGCTCTTGATGTTTTCGCCAAATTGGCGTCGGAAAAAATCGCTCCAATATGGGGTATATATGACAACTGTGCCAAAGTTTCTATAAAGCAGTATAAGACTAAAAATTAAGAATAAAATAAATGCAAAATAAGACTATAGAAGAAAGAAAAATCATGCGTTAAGCATAGAATATGAAACACTTTCCAACACATCCTGAATGCTTTAACAAAACTTCGTTATTTAGGGAAATAAGATAACTAAGTAAACATTTTAGAAAATGCATAATTTTTAAAAAAAATTGATTTCAGCAGTTACCATTATTATATGCCACTATTTAGCTAAAATTTAATTTAAGCTACTCTTAAAGCTACTGAAATCATATTTCCAGATATTATCATCCATAGACGGTTATGTATCCAATTCTTTGCGTGACCCTGTATATCATTTTATCTACATTCTACAAACATTTCTTAGTAATCTAAATGCTATTCAGCGTAAAACTGCATAACTCCTTTAAAAACCACCTTTAAGCAATTTATTCTCATACTCAGGAACCCTTACGAATTCTTTTGTGTAGCCCTGCATATGAACTGTAGCATTTATACACACAGTATAGTATGAATAAATGTAGTGAAACATAAAAGCGCATATCATAATTAAAAATGCATTTCTAGCAATCATTACTTATGTACGTACAATACTTCGGAGAAAAGTTTCTTGGCGAGAAAGAAGTTTGCCAACGTATTTTCTGACAACCTCTTTACTGCTTCATACTCACAAGCAATTTTTTGCATATGTATACAATTTATTTAATGTAAAAAAACTATTTATCCATTTTTATAAAGAAACAGAAGTATTTTTTGCACAGATGTCATATACGCATCGGGGTTGGCATGATTTTTTTCTGACGCCAATTCGGCAGAAATCTCGCTTTCGAATACCAGTTACTTATATATTTTTAAATTATTTGCTATCATTTTGAAAAGAAAATAACTATAAATAAATAAAAGTTTGAATAATAACTATAGAACAAAACAGTTTATATAATTTAAAAACAGAAAATAAAAGTAAATAAACAATGGCACAGATGGTCATATTCGCCAAATATTGGCGCGATTTTTTTCTGACGCCAATGTCATATACGCAATGTATACTTAACCGGCGCCAAAGTGTCGTTATTTTGCTTGATATGGTAACCCGGATGTTGTTGCTTATGCTTTTGATGTTTTCGCCAAATCGGCGTCGGAAAAAAATCGCGCCAATATGGGGCAAATATGACATCTGTGCCTAAACAATTTATTAATAAATAAAAAACAATAGCCGGCAAAATAACACCATTTTAGCGACATAGGTATCCCGGTTCATATCTGAAATCTGTGCCGTAATTTGTATATAAAAAAATATTATATATATTTAGAAACGATTTTTTTATGTATATAAGTGCATATATAAACAAAAATAAAAGTTCATTAGATTTGTTTTCATAGCTGTATATTTTGGCAACATATCTCACTTTCTGATGCCCGAATTACGCCAAGCTTTTTTTTTTTAAATGCGCTATAATGGAAAAGTACCTAAATAAATAATTAACAGAAATAACCAATTATACAAACTAAAACATTTTATTTCGAGATTAAAGCATTGTTTTTAATTTCGATTAAAAATACATATATCTTTGGATAACTTTAATTGAAATTTGGTTCACGGCTTAATATCTCATTCCATAAACCTAAGCAAACACAAGTGATTCATTCATCGTGAACCGTAAAAAATATTAAATCATTGAGGTAATCATTCACAAAGTAAGTTCTCCAACAATCAATGGACAATATTCTAATGACGTCATAGTATGTAAAATGGTGGTGGTATCATTTGTTTATGGTTTGAAATCACAAAGATTTAATTTTGCTATGTCTCTTAGTTACATTATTTTATTGTCGTATTTATGAGATCAGAACAAAAGCATATTTTTTCATTATTTAGTTATTAAAGACGAAAAAAAATTATAAATGTGCATGATTTGAAAAAATTAAATAATTTTCTTTCTTAATACTAAAAAATAACATCGGTAAGTAACAGCGAGTTTAAGTTAAATAAGTTTAGCTGTTTAATTCTGTTGTAATATTCAAAATAACTGTATTTATTAGATTTCAGTAAACAACATCAGGGCCCGATTAAACTTTGAAGTTAGAGGAATTACAATGTCATTTCAGGATCTTTCTTTTGGAGAAGCTTTTCTAAATTCCACATATACATGGAAACTCTTCAGTGTTAGAAATATTATTCCCAGGACTGGCATAACATGAGAACGGCCAGCAATTTTACACAAGTTTTTGAAAACTACTTTATATCAGAAATTTTACTAAAAACTGGTTACTTTTTTGTTATAGAGGCCCACACTATTAGAATTATGACAAGTTGCAGCCAATTTCGCCAAAGTCGTAACCAAGATCGTGAAGCACATACATATAATACCATTTTATGAAATCGTATACGATAATTTAATAGTTTTTACCTTACTTCAAGTGTGTAATTTATTTATTTTTAAGGCTTAATAATCTAAATTGTCCAATATATGAATTTAAAAAAAATGTAAACAAAGACTGAATAGACATGACCGCAAAAATCTGCAGAAAACTTGGAATTGTGCAGATTAGTGGTCTTCTACTGTACCACAGTTTTTCATAAATGTGTTTCGTTCTTAAAATGTGTTATTTTCATCTATCACTGCAGAACAAATGAGAAAACTCATATTCTTGCACATGAGTTGTATATATCTTTATATCTAAATTTCCGTCATTTTTGACGGGCTACCTTTCTAGTTTAATTATAATTTTTATACTAAGTAGTAATGTAATCCTTCCAAATTTATTCTTACTTGTGTGTACCTAAAAGAATTCAAATATCTTTGTACTGAACTTTCAATTATTTATTTATTTATCAAGTGGTATATTAAATGCAAACGTTAAAAATTAAAATATTTTACACTAGATTCAATATTTGTTCCCTTGTGGCTCAATGTTAGTGCTGTGGATCTTTAAAATTTTTTTTAAGTGAAAATTTCACCTGTGGATTATACGAGGTTTTTCCCCCAAAATATCATGAAATTGACACCTGCAGATTATATGCCGCTGCAGATTATAGGCAGGAAATTAGGGTAATTAAAAACACTTTAAAATGTGTAGTTCATAATTGCAATGCTTCATTGTATAAAAGCCAATTATGGCCAAAAAAAGCTGGTTAAAACCAATAAAAGCCACCGGCGTGGCTTTTTTTTTTTAAATTTTAGCCGGCTTTTTTGCAACCCTGATGGATATAAAAAGCTATAGGATAGGCATAGGGTTATACTGATTTGATATGTATATTAATGAAAATACACATTACATAAATTTAAATTAAAAAAACTAATGTAGAAAGAATTAATATTAAATGATAAGGAAAAGATGCCCTAGATCTTCCTCACATTTTTTTTCTCTGTTGTAGACAGTTGTTTTGATTATACCCCTGGTATGATCCATGTCAATTCAGGCAGCCAAAGAAAAAATCTTACCTTCATAGTCTCAGAAGTTTTTGAATTGAACATATGTTAAAATTCAATAAAAAATAAGATACTTGTATATTTTGGTTTTGCCCCAAAAAATTCCTGGCCCGAGATACAGGCCGCCAAAGATGGCATCCCGGACACCATTTCCAATTCACCATTTCGATAAAAATTTTAATCTCTAGAATGGTGCAAGATATTTTGTTGCGGTTTTTTTTTATTTTAAAGATAATATTCTTCTGTTTAAAATGATATACCCAATTTTGAAAAATGTATTCAACTTTTCTTGTGGCAACCTTTTGAAAAAAAAATCTTTTTTCAAAAAAACATTTTTTTTTTCGAAAATGCCAATCCCAAAAATTTTGATTTTTTTGCTGTTGATCAATACCATTGGGAACTATCTTCACTGTAAAGGAGAACTTCCACTTTTGAGTTTAACAAATTTTAGAAACATTTAAAAAATTCAGAGAATTTTACAGCAACTGTATATATACAGTTCCAGTAAAAGTCACTGAATTTTTGCTCATTTGTATCATATTTGTAAGGATAAGCCTACTATATATCCTAAACAAGTTAGAAATTGATATATCAAATGTGGCAAATGAGGTGCGTGCATAGTATTAACTAGTTTTATAAATATTCAGATCTTGGGACAATAAGTGTTACACTCTTGGGCAAAAAGGCATGAATACAAAATTTACTATAATTCCATATATTAAATTCAGTAATACGGAAGTAATATGAATCCATCTTAAAAGGACTTAATCGCCATGGCAACCTAGAATCATTGCCTATCATGGTATATCATTGAGTCAATTATGTATTATAGGATTTTTATATAGAAAGAAGAAAACTTTTATTAATGTATTTTATGTTTTAATTTGATTTTCATAGCATTTGAAGTGATACATACTTTATTGCAGAGGTTTACAAAAAATTACTTCCTGTGTCATAGAAAGTGCATAGTGTTTACAGGGACACACAAAAGATTTCTGATACTTTACATAATTGGAAATACTGTACATTAGCGATGATTGCTAGAGGTGCATTTTTAGTTGCGATATGAGTTTTCAAGTTTAATTAAATATTTCCATATTACGTTGTGTGTATAAAGGCTGTAGATCATATACAAGGCTACACAAAAGAAATCGTAAGGGTATTGCTGGAAGTGCATTTTTAGTTGTGTTTGAGTTTTTAAGTTTAACTAAATTTTTCCATATTACGTTGTGTGCATAAATGCTGTAGATCATATACAGGGTTACACAAAAGAAATCTTTAGGGTTTACTGAGTATGAATGAAAGTAGCTTAAAGGTGATTTTTAAATGAGTTATGCATTTTTACACTGAACTACATTTAGTATACTAAGATATGTTTGGAGAATATAGATAAAATGATATACAGGTCCACGCAAAGAATTAGATACATGGCCGTCTATGGATGATAATCTCTGGAAGTGTGATTTCACTGGTTTTAAGGATGTTTTAATCTTAATTAAATATTAGCTAAATAGTGGCATGTATATAAAGATAGTAGGTAAAATACAGGGTTGTATGAAAGTATTCAAGTATGCTTCCGTCTATTGACATAAATTTCTAAAAGTCAAATTCCGACCTATTTATGTGTTTTTAACGATTTCCAACATAGTTGAAAGTCTTTGTGGATTCGATTTGTCTGCCCATCTGTCTGAACTCTAACTTGTATTAATATAATTTGTATTGCTGTGTAATTGATGTATGTTATTGAGATTGTTTTACTATGTTCGGTATTGAAAATAAAGTATGTATCACTTCAAATGCTATGAAAATCAAATTAAAACATAAAAGACATTAATAAAAGTTTTCTTCATTCTATTTAAAAATCCTATAATACATAATTGATTCAATGATATACCATGATAGGTAATGATTCTAGGTTGCCATGGCGATTAAGTCCTTTTAAGATGAATTCATATTACTTCCGTATTACTGAATTTAATATGTAGAATCATAATAAATTTTGTATTCATGCCCTTTTTGCCCAAGAGTGCAACTTATTGCACCAAGACCTGAATATTTTTAAAACTAGTTATAGTACGCACGCACCTCATTTGCCACATTTGATATTGCAATTTCTAACTTGTTTAGGATATATAGTAGGCTTATCCTTACAAATATGATACAAATAAGCAAAAATTCAGTGACTTTTACTGGAACTGTATATATACAGTTCCTGTAAACTTCTCTGAATTTTTAAAATGTTTCTAAAATTTGTTAAACTCAAAAGTGGAAGTTCTCCTTTACAGTGAAGGTAGTTCCCAATGGTATTGATCAACAGCAAAAAAAAATCAAAATTTTTGGGATTGGCATTTCCAAAAAAAAATTTTTTTTGAAAAAAATTTTTTTTTTTTTCAAAAGGCTGCCACAAGAAAAGTTGAATACATTTTTCAAAATTGGGTATATAATTTTAAACAGAAGAATATTATCTTTAAAATAAAATAAACTGCAACAAAATATCTTGCACCGTTCTAGAGATAGAGCACTTTAAAAATTTTATCGAAAATCGCGAATGAGAAAGGATGTCGGGGATGTCATCTTTGGCAGCCTGTATCTCGGACCAGGAATTTTTTGGGGCAAAATGAAAATATACAAGTATCTTACTTTTTCTTAAATTTTAACATATGTTCAATTCAAAATCTTCTGAGACTATGAAGGTAACCCCCCTGCCTGAGTTGATATGGATTCAGCCCCCTATATTTTAGAAAGGAAAAGAGGATTTTTTTTTTAAATATATAATTAAAAATGGCTTTTGACTTGTTTTTTGTAGTGCAGCATAACTCTGAACTCCTGCACATAATACTGAAACTTATTGTTTAGCCTGTTCTATTCTACTTCTAGATAAAAAAGAATTCTTCTACTTCTAAGAAAATACTTATCCACATCTGCCAGCATTGTTTATAGTGAAGATTTATTTTCTGAAGCTGGACAGATAAAGAAACAGATTACAACTAAATAATGCCTAAAAACTCTTATTTTTACACCATAATTTGCCCATGTTAAATTTTTATTAAATTAGTAATGTATCTGCTTTTATAAATGATTATTTATCATAAAGCATATTAAAATAACACATTGGTCAACATGTGTTTTTACAACTAGTAATACTTTACCTATTGTTTTTCATAAACGAATTATTTTGAAAATTCGGCCAAATACTCAAAGTATTCGACTGAAACTGAATATTTGGTTTACATACCGAATCGACTATTCGGTGAATCCTTAATTTTTAACCAGGTCAGGTTGTCCCATAAATGTGTTATGTGGATCGTGTCTGAAAATTTTGGCCCATGCAGACTTCTATGATGATTCTCATGACAGATTCGTTCCATACCCCCAACAGCCACTTTGAATATCCCCACTTTGAGAAACACAGTTTAATAATATTAGCATAAGACTATTCATAAATACAAAAAAAAGTTGGGTAAATAGGAAGAATTGGATAGTAAAGTATTTTTTTTTTATATATATATAAAGCTTCCCTCTTGGTTCAGGATAAATACAAAAAATAGGAGTGATAGGTAAAGAATGTAGCCTCACTTACAAGTACTCAGTATTTATCCTGAACCAAGAGAGTAATGTGATAAAAAATATATAACACCAGCGCCCAAAAAAGAAAGCTCATTTTCAGGAATCATTACGCTTACAGAATATACAATCAAAATTCAAGACTTGCATAAAAATAAATACATCAACTGAGTGAGATTAGTTATCAAGTTAAGACTGTTATAAAATAATGAAATTAAGAATCAAAGGATGTCACGTGATTTTACTTTGAATCATATTTCACAGATTCATAAAAGTAGGGTAAGGTGTTCAGAATGTAACTTTTTAATAAATTTTAATTTTATTTTACAAAAACTGTTGAGACATTTTCTAAATAAACTGTCATAAAAAATTTTAGCACAAAACTATTTTTCTGGGGCAAGGATGTTAAACTGAAAAACAGATCTGCACTTGACATGAGACGAACTCAAGACAGTTTTAATACCAGTCTTTGGTCTTCGGTAGAAAATGAAAATTATATGTACCTTAGTGTTGACTCTAAAAAAAAAAAATGGCCGCCAAGCGGGAATTTTTCAAAAAGGGTACACTATTCTAAAAAAAGGTATAATTTTTCAAAAAGGGTACACTATTCTAAAAAAGGGTATATTTTTTCAAAAAGGGAACACTATTCTAATAAAAAAGGCACACTTGTACCTTGTTCACAAAAAAATTTTGAACTGGTTTGTTTAGAGTCCCTAGAATTTGCGCTATTTTCCCGGGATCAATTGAATTACCATGGGACGCATAGAAAGTGTTAAAAAGGACAGCTGGGCGCATTGGAAGGATTTAAAAGAACCGCCGGCCGCTGTGCCCTGCTAAAGCGGCTTAGAGTCAACACTATAGCTATTCAGAAATTGAAAAAAAAAAAAAAAAAACACTTGCTATATGAGTAACTAGAATGTAATGTTAAATTTTACAATAATTTAAAAATTAGTTTGAAAGGGAATTGAATTGTTATTGATAGGACATAAGGAGAAATATTTTATTTGATTTTGCAGCCTGTCAGTGTTAATGACATAAAGAAGCATGGGGATATCACTTGTCTATCCTCACTTTCTGTTTGAAGTCCTTTTCCAGAAGAATTGACCTCATGTCTTTCTGTCGCTACTGTACAATGATATTTAAAAAAAATAAGAATTGTGAATTTTGCAGCTTTTTGCCAATGATTGTGTATAAGTAACAAATTTGGGCACAGATGTCATTATACGGCCCCATATTAACGCGATTTTTTTCCAACGTGAATTTGGCGAAAACCTCGTTGCCATATCATCTATATCCGGGTTACTATATCAAGCAAAATAATGACACTTTGACACCAGTTACGTACCCGGTGTGTTTATGACATTGGTGTCAGAAAAAAATCGCGCCAATATTAGGCGTATATGACATCTGTGCCCAAATTTGCTATTTTAAACAAATTTTCAGTGATAGGAAAATCAGGAAGTGTTGCCATGACGGAGTACATAGGATTAACACTTATTTTTATATAAGAAAATATTTCTAAATTAGAAAATTAATCTTGAAATCATTTTATAATGTTGTGGCAATCATATTGTCTGCTTGGTATCATGCAGAGGATCCAAAAAAAAAGAGCTCCAACTCATCTCTAATGTGCACTCAGGTTTCACTGTGGCTAATACAATACTAATTTGAATTGTCAAATGTTGCATATTAGATAACTAATTGATTTTATTTAAATTTTTTAGTTAATTTAGTTATTAGAAGATGAATATTTAGCTCTACCTTAAAAAAGGATTTTTATAATTTATTACAAGTTAAAAAATACATTATATATAATGGGCTGTAGCTATTATTATGTTTTTGTAATAATTTGCTCAATGTATTTGATTGTTTAACATAGTTTACAGAAAATATGGAAATATATTTGATTACTTACTTGGTGAATTAAAAACTGGAATCAGGAATAATCGCTAAAATTATGGAAATAAAAAAAGCATTTGAAACAAGGTAACGTTAGACATTGACATCTCCAAAGAGATTTGAACTGTTAACTAAAGATCTAAATAAATAGCAGATAAGTAATCAAGTCTTCTGGAAAGATATGACACATATGATAATAGGCAACAAAACTGATTCATAAAACACCCACAAACATAAACACTCGCTGTGTTCACGATATAACGATCGGTTTGCCAGATTAAGAAGTTGCGGATATGGAGTAGGTCTTCTTAATACCACAGCTTTCAAGCTGTTTTAAGTTTAAGCGCAGCGATACTCCAAAGTGTATACACTTTCAGCAATCTCGTCGCCAAGTGGAAAAGCTCGGCAAATGAGAAATATCGTCAATGGCAAACTGCGCACGTTACACTGAATATTACAACCATAGAAGCTCCTGAACTGAGTTGAACGTGGACGCAAAACGAGTCGTTCTCGTGTATTTATTTTGCTGTGTTTCAATCATTGCTTCATTTTTCGTATAATATTTTAATTTTATTTATACTTCTGAATAATTTTTTTATTAATTGCCGCAGAAAACATATATCTATGAAGAGAAAGGTTAGTAGATTTGGAATATATGTCTCGTAATTTTGTTGAAATATTATTTGTAAAGTAAATTCAAAGATGTAGAATTTTTATGCTGTTTTTCAGGAATGATGAAGTAATGTTGATTATACCAACATATCCATGAAACGATATCGATCTTTATATTTTCTGGACCGCATAGTTTTATTAATTTCACAGATCTGTTACGATAAATAGTGGTGTATTGTGTACGCAGTCAATAGAATATATTTTGTAGAATTTATTAAAACAAAATAGATTATTCTTATAAAGTAAAACATGTTTGTTTGGCCTCAACTTGATGATACTGGTTTAATTACATGCAAAATTTTTTATAACCTAATAATTTTATAAACGTGGTAACTTATCATTTAATATTATTATTTTAAATTGAAAGTTTTTATGAAATCCATAAAAAAAAAAATACCCAACCCCCCCAAAATACTTAAGTAATGTATTTTTTTTTTCAGTTATTTCATTTTTTAAATATTCTAATGTAACACATAAAATTTATTTAACACATAAAATAATGTAACACATAAAATTTGTTAGTGATTAATAATACAGCATTCAATTTTTTTAAATGTATTTCACCCAATCTAATCCCTTAAATATTTACTTCAACCTACTTATGAAAAGCAACAATTTTTTAAATTGTTACTTAACTTCAAACAAATATACATTATCGCTCATCCGCAAAAAAAGTGACACATCTAGACTCGACAAAGTAAATTTCACGGGGGAGGCAAAAGAAAATTTGCATAATTTTACTGTAACATAAAATTATAGTCCTTACCTCTGCATGCAAGAGTAAAGATGTGCATAAAACCCTTAAGAATGAAGACGTATGATGAGGTTTGGAGGGTTGGATAATTTTACCTCCCTACACAATCCACCCCTCATCTGTGGTCACTAATGTACATATAGTGTAATAAAGTGATCTTCCGTATAACTACACTTATAAAACTGTTTGTCTAGCAAGATGCACCTATGACAGACTTATTAGTGGAATAAAATGCAAAATGAATTTTTGTGGCATGTGCCACTTTTCTTGTGGGTGAGTGATATGTAAAATCATAGAACAAAATATTTTCCTTTATTCCATGATTTTTAAAATCTCAGTATGGAAATCTTTGCAGAAAGAAACAACCATTTTTAATGCACAGAATTCAGATATAAAAAATGTTATAATGTGTTTAAGAAGCCATTTAAAATGTTTACTCCTTACTTGTGTACTTCTTATGTGCCATTCTTTTCATAACTGTTTTAAATGTTTAAAATCTAGGTGCATGTCTGATCACACAAAATGGTTATAGAGATGTTGGGAATAAATTTTTGTTCACACTTAGTTTGTAACAGATAAACAGTGTTGTAATAGTAAAAAAATAAAAAGTGAGAGTATAAGCTATAGCTTTGTTAGAGAAACAGAGGGTATACAAAGCTTGTTAGTAAAATTTAAAAGATATATGGTATATAACTCTGTATTGCCTCTACTACACCCTTGGAGATAAACTTTTTTTTAACTTAAAAGAAAAAAAAAGCTGAATTGGTTGCATTAAAGAATATATTTAAAGGATTCAAGTGGTAAGAAATAGAATATTTTTTCACTTAAGCCTAACTGATCTTATTTTGTCTTGTTTTTCAAAAAGGTATATAAATTTTGCATTATTTTGAAGAAAAATGTAGAACACTTATTAAAAATAAATACGAAGAACTAAAACTCACCTTAATTATTATGATTATCCAAAGTTTTTCTTACTAAGCATAGCCAAACTTTATCAACAAGAAAATTCAAAATGGCTACTAAGCATAACAGTACAGCAGTAAATATTTTACTCTTGAAAAAAGAGAAAAAATGACTGACACATATAACCTCTAAAAGTAAATAAAATTACCATTTGTATTAATTCATTTTTTCAGTTATTCAACCTAATGTAAACCAAATATAAATTAATAACTAAATTCCTCTTTCTTGAGTATGAGTATAGCTTGCTTTTACAGTTAATGGTTAAAGCACATTTATCAAATTTTCATCAATTATCCCATTATTTTACTCTGTCTGACTTTAATGGTCTTTAGAATATTAAATGTAGATCTTGTGCATTATTATTATTTTCTTTTAGTGTGTGCAGTAAGTAGTTAGGCATATTTTGATTGAAGAAGATAATTACTCTTTCATGGTATGAATTTTAAATATTCAACATCAACTTAACCCTCTGTCTACCAGAAGGGTCCAATGGACCCGACATGTATATTCAAAATATCTATTCAAACCAGAAATTTCTTCAAAACAAACTAAATGTATAAATCAGACAATAATAAGTTAAATAAGCAAATTAAATAGTTTTAAGTAAAAATTCTGGTGTAGAATGTTTTTATAAAACTTGAGTAAAATTTCCGGTAGTTCTAGGGTTAATCTGTATAGCTTTTCTCCACTTATGTAAATCAAAATTAATATATTTAGTGGCGTGAACCTCCTAATATGAAAAAAAAAAAAAAAAAAAAATTCACTATAATTCATCTATTTTTAGTGATAATTAAACATAGTTTTAGTAATAGATAAAAAAACAATTTTATGTATTACTCGTTAGTATTTTAAAAAAAAAAATGATCTGAGTAATTTTGAAATAAATATACAAGCGTACAATATTTTGTAAGCGTACGAAATTTTAATTTAACGATTAATATTTTAGAGATATCCTAAAATTATCTGTTTCGTATGTACATATATATTGTGTATTGTTATTATTAAACTGAAAATTTTATTAAATATTTGTTTTTTAAACTTTAATTTTCTTTTTTTTCTTTTAGATCAACTTTTGCTGTTGATTTATGGCCTCTGGAGGACTGTCGACATCAGACCAGCTCCTGAAGGCATTGGTTTCACCCAAATGTACAGCTTTAATTTTACCAAGGCAGAAGTCTGACGTAGCTTGACACTTGTTTTTCATCCATTGACCTCCAAGTGAGAGTACTCTCTGCACCACCGAATTTGCTTCTATTTCATTGCCAGGAGCCATTGGCTAAAGAGTTGATCACAGCTTGTGCTGCTTAACTGCAATGTTCTAAAGGGAAATTCTGCTGTGTATTCATTTTGGTACGGTTGAATAAATATCGCCTGCTGTATATTGGTCCATTTGAATCGTATACGCAAGCAATATTTTTCCGACTAATGAGGAAACATACACTACTGCGCTCTGTTTAGCAACCCATCTAGAAGGGATTTGCCAAAAGTATGTTTATTATTATTATTTGATTCTATCATTTTTATTAATATTATATAAGATTTTTGATACTTACTAAAATGTTACATTAAAAATTATAGCATAACTCTATACAGTAAACTATAACGCATTAGGACCAAACCAGGGCCAAAACTAAGGGGGGGGGGTCAGACGGGGCATTGCAGAACAAAGGGGTGCCAAATGAAAATTTTGTTTATCGATTTTTGTCACATCTATGTTTAGCACAGTATTATTAAAATCGTCCTGCCTCGGGTATGGTAGGACATAATATGCCTGCATGGTATGCCAAAGCATAGAAAAATGTAAGGATGATATGGCATAAGGATCCTGTATAAAGAGGATTCTTTCTCGATTCTGCTTTCAAGATTTTAATAAATTAATATTTGACAAAGAAATTACGTAGTTCAGTGTTACACATTTTTAATTTCAAAATAAGTTGGCTATTAGAAAATTAATAAATTCACTTTGTAAATATTCTTTGCGAGGGAAGGGGGCCAAAATCATGTTTGCTCCGGCTTCAAAAAAGGCTAGTTTCGGCCCTGGGACAAACTGGAATAGTGATGGGCGATTTCGATTTTTTTAATCGATGCTATGGCGAACTCTATTTAATCGATTCTATAATTTTTTTTAATCGATGCCTCTAAATGTAATGTCATTTTCATTTTCCTTAAAAAGTTGAAGATAAAGCAGTTGAATGTGCCAATACCAAAACTTTCTTCTATCTCAAACATGTTCAAACTCCAAAATTCGCTATCACAGTGTCAAATTTAAATGATAACCTATGGCCATCATGAGGATAAAAAAAGTATAGGTTTGTTGAAATATGTGCATTTAAAAAGAATGCATTTTCCAAATAAATAATTGAATTTCGGCCCACACCCTCTTAGATGTCTGCAACAGAAATTCCCTTACCAATTCGAAGAGCATAAAAGCGAAACCTGTTGGGCAGTATACATCCAAGCCTAATAAGGATCTATTTATGTGATAGTGTAACAGTATATGAAGTTTGAATTTAATTCCGTGCATTAGGTTTTAGATATAGCTATCACGAATATCGTGTGAAATGCAGTATATCAGCGCAGCCTGTTATTTGATTTACACGAAAACCTAATCAGGAACAACATATGACAATGTCTAACGGAATATTAAATTTGATGAAATTTCATTCATTAGTTCTAGAGATATGATCACTAAAATCATGTAATTCCTGAAAAACGTGTTAAATTCAGGGGTTTCCCGGGGGGGATATCACCCCTCCCCCCCCACCCAAACATTGAAATGTCCCCCCAAAAGGTTTGAGATTTTATGCTTAATGTACAAAAGTCCAACCCCCCCTCCCCTCCTCTGAAGTCTAGAATGCCCCTCGCTGGAGCCGCAGAAATCCCTCCCAGAGAAAAATGCTGAATTCAATTCAGCATATCAACGCCCCCTATTGGGTGATTTACACCGAAACCTAATAAGCAACAACTTATGCCAACGTCTAACTGAGTTTGATGAAAATCCGTGCATTAGTTCTTGAGATAGAGCTGTTGCGAAAATCAGGGAAAATGCAGCATAGCAGCACCACCTACCAGCAAATTTACATCAAAACCTAATCATCAACAACTTGCGTCAACGTCTAAACAAATCTGAAGTTCAGTAAAAATTCGTGCATTAGTTTTTGAGATAGCGATCATGCAGAAATCATAAAAAATGCAACATAGCATCGCCACCTGCTGGGCGATTTTCACCAAAAAGTAATCAGCTCCAATTTATATAAAGGTCTAACTAAATCTACAGTTTCAACAGATTCCATGCATTAGTTCTTTAAATAGACCACCCACAATTTTTTTGTCAGAGACAAACAGACAGGCTAACAGACAGACAATTTATAAAAATAGTCAAATCGTATTCCAGACAAGACCTTCTAAAACTATAAATCCTTCAAAAACTGGTAGTCAAAATTTTTCACGAATCCAACACTTTTCTTTTTCTAAATACAAAAGAAAGCATGAAAAAATGAACAAATTGATTCCACCCGTAACGTAGGATCAGAAATAGCAAATCGATTCAGTACACAGATTCGATGTCGATCTTTACATGCAGGTTGAATCGTTTTCAAGATGATTCTTTATATGCGGGCAGAATCATTATCCTTTAATTTACTTCAAATCGAATCGCGGTCGATTCAAGATTCAGGATCGGGTTGAATCATTATATTTATTCTTCCAGTTTCACTGTTTTAGTGGCAGAATTTATGTAAAATTTCATATAAGGACGTATTTTTTTTTCTTTCTTGGTCACATCAGTGTTGGATGCAGGTAATTTTCTACAAGAGGGATTTCTGCGACTCCGGGGGAGAGCGTATTTTAGAGATCCGTAAGGGGAGGGGAGAATTGCACATTTGCAATTAAAAAGCATAAAACTTCCGGGGGGGGAGGGGGGTGTTCAATGTTCCGGGAGAATGTCCCCCCAGACCATCCCTGAATTCAACACTAGGTTAAATCATTATACTTTTGTCTAGAAGCCTAGTTATTTGGGTTACTAGTTTATTATGTTGTATTTTTCAAGTTTGTCCCTTGTAATCCGTCTCCCCCCCCCCCCTTTCTCGCCAATCTTAATTTACAGGGCCGTTCAAAATATGCATGCAATTTTTAAAATGCCAAACTCTCGTTCTATTTTATCATAAATCAACATTTTGACCAAAGATATATTTGAGGTCGCCCCTCTGACCGTTTAGGACTTACCTGCCGCACCAGGGGGCATACTTACTGTTTCTTCCAAATCATATCGTATAACATATCGTTGGAAAGCTTTTAATGTCCTCTTTTATTTTCTGTCCCCCCCCCCCCCCTAGTTACATGCTCTTGGCATTTTTTAGCTCACAGGCTATCAAAGCCTGAGAGCTAATGTGCCCACCGGTTCTGTATGTATTCATGCATGTACATAACGCGATAACTCTTGATAAAAATATCCGATTTGCTTCAAATTTTTTTTCTAGGTTCATTCTGATAAGGCGGTTCCCTGATTAGTTTTGGCGGCTCATTGGTTAAGTATAAAGGGGGGAGGGGGCTACCCCCCCCTTTAACTTAGATAAATGGGTTTTTCATTCAGAATTATCAGATTTTGGTATACCGGTTCATTTTGATAACAAGCTTCTCTGATTAGATTTGAAGGTTCATTGTTATAGTCTAAAGGGGGGACCGGGGGTTAATACCCTCTAATTTAGAGAGATGGGTTTTCTATCCGATTTGCTTCAAATTTGGTATACCGGTTTATTCTGATAAGGTTCTTCCCTTATTAGGTTTGGAAGTTCATTGGTTAAATATAAAGAGGGGGGAGGAACAGGGCTAATAATACCCCTCTTAAATTTAGATAAATGGGTTTTTCTATCCGATTTGCTTCAAATTTGGTATACTGGTTTATTATGTTAAAGAGCTGCCTTGATTAGATTTGGAAGTTCCTTAGTTAAGTATAAAGGGGGCTAGACCCCCACTCTTAATTTAGATAAATGGGTTTTTCATGCACAGTTATCCGATTTGCTCCAAATTTGGTATACTGGTTTATTATGTTAAGAAGCTGCCCTGATTAGATTTGGAGGTTTATTGGTTAAGTGCAAAGGGGGGGAGGGACGGGGGCTAGTTTCCCCCCTTTTTAGATAAATGGGTTTTTCATGCAGAAGTATTCGATTTGCTTCAAATTTGATTTACTGGTTTCTTCCGATATGGCGCTTGCTTCATTAGTTAAGTGTAAAGGGTGGAAAGTCCCCTCCCCTGAATTTAGATAAATGGGTTTTCATGCAAAATTATCCAATTTACTTTTTTTTTTCTAGGTTTATTCTGATAAGAAGCTTTTCTGATTAGATTTGAAGGTTCGTTCGTTAGGCATAAAGGGGGAAATGGGGGAGCTAATACCCCCTTAATTTAGCGAAATGTTTTTTTCATGCTGAATTACCTTGTTTGCTTCAACGTTGGTATACCAGTTTATTATGTTAAGGAGCTTCCCTGATTAAATTTGGAGTTTCATTAGTAAAAAATAAAGGGAGGAAAGAGGGGGCTAACTCTCCCCCCCTCTTAATTTAGATAAATGGGTTTTTATGCAGAATTATTCGATTTGCTCCAAATTTGGTATATTGGTTTATTATGTTAAGAAACTGCCTTGATTAGATTTGGAGGTTCATTAGTTCAGTATAAAGGGAGGAAAGGGGACTAGAACCCCGCCTTAATTTAGATAAATAGGTTTTTCATGCAGAGTTATTCAATTTGCTCCAAATTTGGTATACCGGTTTATTATGTTAAGGAGGTACCTTGATTAAAATTAAAGGTTTATTGGTTAAGTATAAAGGGGGGCGGAGGCTATTCTTCCACCCTTAATTTAGATAAATAGGTTTTTCATGCAGAATTATTCGATTTGCTTCAAATTTGATATACCGTTTTATTTCGATATAGCACTTCCTTCATTAGGTTTGGAGGTTCATTGGTTAAGTATTAAAGGGGGAAAGGGAGGGAAAGACCCCTCCCCTTAATTTAGATAAATGGATCTTCATGCAGAATTATCCAATTTACTTTAATTTACACCACCTTGCATGGTCAATAAAATGTGTTTCTCGCAGGAAGCGATTGTAGAGCTAGCCTTTTGCTCTGCACTAAAGATCTCACCTTCTGACCATGGGTTCTCTGGTTCGATCCTTGCTGCCATTCATTACCTGCATTAGTGACCTTGGACAAATGAACATATACTTCACCATCTCTACTCAAGAACAACAGATAGCAACACTGAAAAAACACCCAACAAGCTAAGCCTGTTAAGCACACGTAGCATGCAAAAGCAATTATAGAACTGGTTCCAAACAGTTTTTTAAAAATGAGTGTTTAAATTAAAAAAAAAAAAAAAAAAAAAAAAAAATGTAACCAAACCCGAAAAAGTACAACATAAGAGATAGGGTCAGGTGGGGGAAAGTGGTGGTAATCTAAAAAAAATGCACTTTTTTCACAATAAATGTACATTTTTATTTTTTTTTTCAATTAATACATAATTGGAGTTTGTGACAAATATTTCTATTAAGATTTGTAAATCTGGCAACAAGTTTACAGTTGTTTATCGTCTTGTTTACATATATGTGCAGTTTGTCCTTAACACATGGTATTGATAAACTTTGTTCTTGATCCTTTCTTACTTGAAAAAATTAGTATATTTTGATACATTTCAGTAGAACAAACAGATTCATGCATCAAGGTAAGAATTATTTTATTATTTCAATTTTTTATGATTTTTTTTCTGAGGTGGGGGAAAGTGGTGGTATAGTTAGGCTTAGCTCAATGTTGTATAATGATTCAATTTTAGACTGTAGATGTGATTAATTTTTAAAAATGGGCTGTAATAAAAGTATTAATCTAAAAAAAATAGGCTTTATTTATAAATTTTAATCTTAATATGATAATACAATTAAATTAAAAGTTATTTTTTACATAGGGTCAGGTGGGGGAAAGTGAGCCCATGGGGTAAAGTAGTGGTATATTGAAAAAAACCCATTTTCTCTTTTAAATTAAGATATTTTGTTAATTCTTTTTTAGAGACATATATTGAGATTATGGCAACTATTCTTATTTTAGTTTTAGAAACTGGAAACAAATTTAATGTTTACAAACTATCTTGTTTATGCTCATTGCATACCGTCAAAAAGTCGATCAGCTAAAATAATTGCCCAAGTGATAAAAATTAATACATTATATCACATAAAGCATTTGAATAAGTCACCATTGGGGAACTATTAGACTTTCTTGCTATTTGGTGGTGAAGATTATATAGAGTTCAGCAATTTATGCTACATACTAAGTGAACCTAATTTTGATAGCCATGGACATTATTTCTTTAATTAAATAATATCTGAAAAAAATATTTTTTTATTTTTATGCATTTGCACCTTTAAAAATAATTAAGATACATTTATTTCAGTGTATTTTTATTTAAAAAACAATATTTACACATTTTTATTTAAATATACGCTAATTTTGGAACTACCCCCACTTTCCCCCACCATGGGGTAAAGTGGTGGTATCAAAACATGCTCTTTTAAATGTATCACTATCAGAAAACACTCAAATAAAATTGAGTGGTTATGCTTCATGTTTAACCTATATGAATCCAATGTATAGAAAATGCATCAAAAGTTTCATTAAAATAAATTTAATAGTTTGATTTTAGGGCCTTTTCTAAAAAAAGCTTGATTTTACCACCACTTTCCCCCACCTGACCCTATCAACCTCAGGTATCCCATGAAAAAAAAATTATTTTAAGTACCAATAACCGTGAGATATTTGTCAATAATGCTCCCATAGGTTCAACATTAGCTTGTGAATGTCTTCACGTGACTAATGTAGTCTCTTAATATTGTAATACAGTAGACTCCCTCAAATCTGCACAGTTTAGGACCAGAGGTTGTGCGGATTTCTGGTCATTGATTTGTTTACATTTTTGAAACATTAATTTGATTGGTAGTTAAGCAAGGGAAATTATAATGAATGCTTACAATAAAGTGAAACATTAAAATAAGTAAAATATTAAAATAATTATGTAAAATAAAAATTTAGAAAAATATTAAATTATTACCGACAAAATCGATTTCAAAAGTCCTATGCTGCCATCTATTGATAAAGCGATCGTAAGATTGAAACGTCATCATATAGATATGCTAATTTATATCAAATCAAAAGTAATGTAAATTTATTTAGTAATAAATCAGCTGTAATAACCAAAAGAGAATGATAAACAAAAAATTTAGTAAAAAACACATTGCAGTAGTCGCTGATTTTGACGCCATCTTGAATTTTGTTCCTGCAACTTAACTGTAAATTTCATTGTTTACATCTGAAAAAAGACGCGGATTTAAGGGAGTCTACTGTATTGAAACTAAACTAAAATCTGTAAAAATAAAATCAGTCTATAACAGAATTCTGTCTTAAATGAAAAAATTTTCAACAAAAAGAATATCAACAATTATGTCTGCTAAGATGGAAACCTGTATAAAGTGAAATATTTTTCGTTTCCATTTGATTACGTTTTCAGATTTTAACAAATCAATATTTCACAAAGTTGATTATGTAGTTCAGTATTACGCATGTTATGATTACATATTTTAGATTTTAAAATAAATCAGCTATTAGTAACTTAATAAAATTCCCTTTGTAAAGAAAGGGGAAGGGCCAAAATCCTTGCTTGCCCCAGGCACAATAAAGGCTAGTTTTGGCCCTGATAGAATTAGCTGGCAGGAAACTTTCCTCAACAGCAGCTTTTATTTTTTGTGTACATAAATTATAAATAAGACTTGTGTAGAAATAAAAAGAATGAAAAGTTTATCTTTTAAATGATAGATTGCAATATGAATTTTGCTGATGGAAAATGGTATTCAGCCATTTATAATTTGTACTTTGCTAACATAAAAATACATAGGTTTCTTATAAAAAGTTAGGTAGCATTCAAAATACCTATATTTTAAAATAAATTAATAGAATTTAGTTTATTATATATCTAAATAGAAGTATTTATTAGTCATTTTCAAATAAGCAGCCACTTTGAAATTATTAATATCGCAGAAAAATTTGTTTGAATGCAAAATAGTTATTTCATATAGATTAACACTTGGAAAGAAAGTGATCATTTATGAGTTTTTAAATGTTTCAGGTACAAAATAAAGTTTAATAACTGACAATTTTGATTGACGTTCCTTTTAAAAACTAATATTATTAAATTTAATACTACATTGTATTTTTTCAAAAGAATTTGGATTTAAAAAAAAGGTAGGCCTAGTGACACTTGGGGGAAAAAAAAAAAAAAAAAAACACTTAATTTTCAAATAAAAAAGTTATAATTTAATAAATAAGTAACCAAATATATAGTTAACATTGATGAAAGATTATTAAAAATACTTACCATTTTTCTGTGGACTCAATAATTAAAAAATAAAGTATATAATAGTTTTGTTTACATTAATAATACTACCACTTTCTTACTAACACTTCAAAAATTGTGATGCTTTGTTTACACTAAATAGGAAAAAATAATGCACCATTTAGCTTTATTATCAACTACAGATACCAAAACTTTTATAGTGTTTATAATAACTCCCATGAGATGCATAAAACACAGACATTAAAATTCAACTGTTTTATAAATATAATGATAGAAGAAATACATGTATTCTCATATATTATACTGTACTGTCATAATATCCTACATTACAAAATCTAGTCTAGGTGAAAAGCTTTGGGAAGAACTTATTCAAATCAGATATTTTTATTTTAAATTTCTGTAATTTAAAATAACCTAACACTTAAATATACATAAACACCATTTCATTATAGTACTGATGTTGATGCATATGTTACATATCAATAAGATTTTTTTTAAACACTGAATATGTGTTCGAAGTTTAAAACATTAAATAGATATTGATCAATTTGAAAATCGTTCATTAATAATACAGATTTAAATTACTTTTATGCTTTCGATGGATGCTAGCATTTAAATTTTAAATACATAAATCACTGTTTATTGTTATTAAATATGCACATACACAAAAGGAAATAATACACAGGTGGTTAGAATTGTTGAAGAAAAAAAAACAAATTGACAGAAAAAGCTATGCTTACCAAACTTGAAATTGCTTTATTTTCATCGTGGACCCATTTAAGGAATTTTTACAGCGGGTTCTTCAGTGTTTGGCTAGCAAGCGCACACTTTCAAAGCAGAAGAAATTATTTCACTTACTGCTTCAAAGGTGACACCAGCTGGCCAATTAATTCATAAATTAAAATAAAATGTCCATATTTTCTTTTATATAGAATAAGTCTTACATAAACAATCGACCTGTTTCGCGAAGCACATGGCAGCTACATAATTTAAAATTACAAAACTAAAAATATCTGCCAACTAAATTATGACATCTTTTGTTCAATGTATAATAGAAAAAAATATTTCACTTAATACAAGTAAATCATTCAAAAAATTAATATAAACGTATTTTTAAAATATCTATATACTGTGGGTGCGTTCACGGACCGCACTCTGGGTTCCCCAGGTTTCCCCGTGGTGAACCCGAAGCGTTCACAGTCGGCATCACGTGACTTTTTCCGAGTTTCCCGCAGCGTTCAGAGCCGGAGATTACCCAGATTTCGGGGAGCCCACATTACCTGAAAAATTTTGTTGGGTAAAGTGATCACGTGGTTGGGAAATCTGATTTGTTTACCATTTTATAGCTTAACTGTGACTGTTAATCGGAAAGATAATGTGCATGTGACGTCACGAAGACATAAAAAAGTACAACTCAACTTTCGGTTGGCAAAACATTTGCGTGCTTCAGTATTGTTTTCTATGTATTTTGTGTCTGTTTATTATTATTTTTCGGCTTTATTATTTATATAATTATTTTTTTGGCTTATCCTACTATTTTACAAAATGATGATGAGTTGTAGTGCATATGGTTGCACTTATAGACATGAAATAGGAGGTAATAAAGAGTTTAAATTGCTTCGAAATCATGAACTGCGTGAAGGTAGTGGATAAGCTTTTAAACGAAAAGACTTATCAATTCATGCCTCAAGAATTTATAATAAATGTTTTCAAACTGGTAAGAATTCTTCATTTTCCTGTAATATAACAGATCGCATATATATATATATTAGGATATATATAGGAATTAAATGCTTTTCTCCTTGTGAGATTTTTATTTTAAACATGACATCTACAAATATTTTAACTAGATCGTCTTGTTTCTATGCACATTATTAGAGTATTAAAAGAATTTAAAATACTCAAGGAATGTTTATTTAGTTTTAAAGTAATTTAAGCTATCAATTCAGAATTCTGGAAAACACAAGCTACATTTTCACAAATTTCCTTGTCATACAACATGTTAGGCTGTGTATATAAATTTTTAATCGTTTTTATGTTAAACCCTTAATCTCTACTCTAGAGTTGGGCGATTCATTATTTTACTCGCCTCTAGAGAATGTTTTTTTTTTTGATGGGACAAGTTGAATTTTTAGACAATCTGAAAAACTATAGAAGATATTCAGAAACTTTTTTTTTTTTTTCCCAGTTTGCTATTTTTGCAACTTTCCAAATGATTGAAATGTAAACATGGTACTACTAAGTTCTATCCTATAACCAAATTTTCCTCTTTTGTATATACTATAGTCTTAATTTTAAAGAAAAAAATAAGAATATGCATTTCAGACATAATAATAACCCTTTTTTCCAATTGCATGTTTTTTTGTAACAATTTTCAACTGTATGTTGCATTTTGCAGGTTTTTATTAAAAAAATCAGGCTAGTAAGATTTTCTTGAAAATTTCCAATCAAACTCCTGCCTCTCATATTGTAAAGAAGTAATGAACAATATGAAATCTAATGAATACATTACATATGTAACCATAATGAATTATATAGGGTGGTAATCTGGCATAGATGTCCTATACTCACCAGGGTACTTAAATCTTGTCATAATTGCCTGATGTATTTTGCCTGATATGGTAACCCGGCTATTGTTGTTTAGGCTACTTCTTAGTTATCCCGTCGACCAATTTCGCCAAATTATACTCATTGACATAATTTTTATTTTAAATAATGAAAGAACAAATAAATTAGTAAAACATTAATAAAAATACAAATAAAACGTCGAATTAATGGTTTTATTTGCCATTATTGGCATTTAATCTTACAATTTGACGACAGTAATTTGGTCGACGGGATAACTAAGAAGTACCGTTGTTTATTTACTTTTATTTTAATTATATAAATTGTTTTGTTCTATAGTTATTAAATAAATTTTTTTTCATTTATTGTTATTTCCTTTTTAAAAGAACTAAAAAAATATATATGTAACTGGTATTTGGAAACAAAGTTTTTGCCAGATTGGCGTCAGAAAAAATTCGTAATTTGAAATGAACCGATGTATATATGAAATCTGTACTGGTATTCATTGGAACTATAAAGAATAGAATGGTTGCAAAATGTCTGTGAACATCTCTGCTCCAATATATTAGTAATGGAGATATCCAATGGCCTTGGAAATACCGAACTAACTAGAGTAAATTTGATGAAGAAGAATGATGAATATCTTTCAATTATGCTTTGTCAAAAAAAAAAAAAAAGTTCAATGAGAGGCCAAGAATCAGAGTTATTAAAAAATATTTGAAGAGATCATCAAACCCTAAGGCAGGTGAAAGAAAAATACTGTGGCAATTTAGCAGATAAAGCAATTTTCGGTATTGCCAATGAACAAAAATGAAAGACAGAAAACAAAGTTTTAAATTCAAAGATGTCTTTTAATATTAAAACCAAGTTTTGATGTTGTTGTGTAAACTTTTTTTTCTTTTTCAAGGTTCCAGAAGTTTATTTATTTTTTCTTTTGTGGATTATGGCTACCGGCGATACCACGTAAAAAAAAACGCACCTGTGTGCCCTACCTCAAACATTTAAGACCTTTAATAAACATCATTGAATAGTTTTCTGGTCTTAATGTAAGGTGGTGTGGAAAAGGGCACTTAGAAGATTTTCTTTACTCATTTTAGTAGGCATATTATTTCTTGTTTTGATTTTGTTCCATAAATTTACACAACTTTTATTTATTGTAGTTCAATAATTATATACAGTACAGAAACATTTAATTGGAATGGTTATGGTCGTATGTATACCAGATAATTGATTGAGCAATAAACAATATCCATATTATCAGATTTGTAGAATGTATGTGTAAATGTGGCATTATTTCCAATTTAAAATTAACACATTGCATGCAGGTATATTTTGCCATAGACATATATGTAGCGGGTGTATTTTCGTTTTTGCTGTTTTAACTTGATTTATGAGAACAAGTTAAAAATATATTAAATAATATAATAATAATATTAATAATATAAATAATAATTATAATAAAATATAATATTAATAAATAAATAATATCTAAAAAATAAATTAAGCTATTTAACATAATAAAATTATTAGTGATCGACTGAAAATTCATTTTAGTTTTTGGCCCAAAGTCTGAGTTTTGGCAAAAATTCGGCTGGACCATAACTATCTGTATTCCAAAAATCTTGTTTCTTCTTTCAGAAATTCTCAACATTACTCATCGATTTGAGCTGTATCGACTCAAATTAGACTATTTATTGCTATGAACTTCATTGTTTATAATTAATCAGTTATGACTGACTCAAGACGCGAGTGTTATTAAGCTAATTATAAAGCAAGCAATGCATATATAATTAAACTTTTTCACATAGTCATTAACAGCTTCAGACTTAACAGTGATAGAATATTTTTACTTTGAAACTGCAGAAGTGTTTTGAATACTCTTTGAGAAAGTTCTAGCATAACAGAGGATCATTTACAAAAATCGTTATGAAAGATAAATCGAGGTGTGTATACCTAAAACTAGAGCCGTACAAGTACTCGGTAAATACTTGTAAGAATTTCAGAAAGTAGTTGTAAGAATTTCATTTTTTAAGCATATGAATTTAAAACTGATCTGTAAAAAGTTATTCAAATATTAATGTATAATATATGCAATAATTCATAAAACTATTTACTCGGTATTTAACAATATATCTGCAAAATATAGAAAAAGTTAAGAACAAAAACCCTCATAAAATAATTCCAGATTAAAATTTAGTTTCGCATTTATACAAATATAAGTTCTTTTTAAATGTACAAGAAAACAAAAATGACTGTTATTTTGGATAAGAAAACTGAAAATACAATAAATGTAATAAAAAAATTAATAATTAAATTTATTGTATTTCAAATTATGGTGCAAAAACACCAAATGTTCAACATTATCAGTAGACAGGGCATTTCTTTTACTACAAATTCTCCTGCTTCTGAAAATATGCATTCAGAATAAACAGTGGTTGAAGATGCACATAAGAATTTTTTGCAAGGTTGCACATGATCGGAAAAGTCCCCCCCCACACACACACACCATGCAAATGGAGTGTCAGTTTTACATAAATCTTCTGTTAAGAAAGCCTGTACTATTTCTTTTTGTACCTCTCTTTTTATTTTTTTTTATAAGAAAATAAGGTACAGTTACAAAATAAATATGAAATGTTTTGCATTATTCAATGAATTATTACAGGAACCAATAAAAATTTTTACTTTTGATAGGCAGATTTCAGGTATCAGAATAAACTGGAGGTTTGAAGAATGTTTTAATTTTATTTGGTTGATAATTGTACTTGTTATGTGTCAATTCTCCCTTTTTTGCTACTGTTCTAATGCTACTAATTTGAATTAACAAAAATTATCTTTAAAAGGTGCACAAATAAATTTCAAATTTAATTAGTTAATTTATATATACTATATATGTATATTATATATATGTAAACACGGGTATATATATGTACACATTATGTGCACATCAGTGTTTTTTTTTCTTATTACACAACTACTCGGTACTCGGCCAAAGTACTACTCGGTACACCACTACCTAAAACTAATTAAATGAATGAAATTTATATAATTAGAAAATCTTTCTGTGTCATGGATAAATTACATTTTTTATTATGAAAAGAGAAAGTTTTTATCTAAGACATAACGAACTTGGGTCACACACTAATAATTCTGTATATTTAATAACATGTACTATTTAATTAATAACATATATTTAATATGTATATTTAATAATATGGCACTAAAAAGTACCTTGTAATAGCAACATTTTGGCTTTTGTTTTTCTTAAAATTTCTCTCAGCTTTTTGGAGTTTCAGAACACATGCTAATTGGAAAATTGTAAATTTCCATGCTCATGAAACCCCAAACTTATGCCAAAATAGAAAAATTACATTTTTTCCCCTTAAACTGTGAAACCAGAAGTAATGCAAAATGGTACATTTTATTTAATTTGTTTACTGTGTTTGCATCAGTATCAATTTTTGTATCTTAAAAATTTCATCCTTTGATTATCAAAACTGGTAGAAAAATTAAGCAAGATGCTTGGAGCAATTCCATTTTGTCGACTTGGATTCTTGATGAAGTTATACCGAACTTGCAAATCGCATATAATTTTGATGCATTAAAGATTCTAATTTGATGAGTAATGTGACTATGTTTTAAACCAAAGAGCAGACAGTGTTCAGCAGCCTCCCAAAACTGTCTGAGGAAAACTTTGTATGCAAAATGTGATTATGTTATTAAATAATAGTCTTGCATATTTTTAATATACATAATTTGTACTTTTCAATAAATGGAGCGGCAAACCGCAAACCAACTGAATTGTGTTGCTTTCTTATTGTGTATGTGACCATTTTTATTTCAGCTAATACTGGGCTGCCATTGACAACTGTTTTTTTTTTCCCTTCTACTATTATTTAAAAATAATTGTACATTATTATTGTTTAGAAATAATGATTAAAAGAACCTAAGCAAAATATAGAAAAAAATAGTTGGCTGTGGCAGCCCTGTTATTTTTAAATAAGTCTAAGAGAGTAAGTATTTTAATTTATTAAATATTTATCATCCTTAAAAATTGGATTAGTTACAAATATATTACTTATAAATATAAAAGTTTTATTTTTGTATTAAAATATGTCAAAGGTATCATTATTTTTACTGTGAGTGATGCGATTAAAAATTTCATTTAATAAACAAAATGGATGAAACCTGCTGCCAAAGATGTGTACGGTAGAACCTCGATTATCCGAAGTAATTGGGCCCGACCATCTTTCAGAAAATCGAAATTTTCGGATAATTGAGAATGCTTATTTTTAAGTTTAAGGAGTAGACTTAACAGTAGATAAACTGATGAGTAAGAGTTCATCTCTTCCATTCATGGACTAATAACTTTTTTATTTTAACATTCATTTATTCGTATTTCAGTTATTTTATAGATTAATAAAATAACAGTTTTGTTGAGCAATCATAAATTGATATCTTTATATCAGTTAATGATTAAAATATTTCACATTATAATAAATATATATATTTTTTTCATTTTCATTAGCTTTTCTTTTATTCATTAGTTGTCTGTATTAAGCATACCATTCAATACTACATTTCTTGACTGAGTTTTAATAATGCTTGTAAATGGGGGGAAGGGAATAATATTTTTCTTTAGGGTTTTAATATAATCATATGCAATATTTCTTATTATGGTAATAAGTGCTTAATAAAAATAGAGCAATAGCAAAATAGAAACAAGAATAAATTACCTGAATTTTAATTTTGAAATTAAATACCTTTTACATACATCAAATATATCATTACAAAAGTTTTAAAAAATGTTTTGTTTGTCGCAGTTTTGATTTCCTTTGCTTTGAAGTCACAGAGTTTTTTAATAATATTAGTTCACCAGTATCACAGTCTTTCTGCTGCTCCAGCAATGCCAAATCTTTTGCAAAAGTTTCAGAATTGCTAATTTGTTCGTTTTCTTCGTTCCACTCCGCAGATTGCGGGAGCTCAAGTTAAATTCAAAGAAACTGTAAGAAAAGGAATCAAAAATATTTATATGTACTCGTAGTCAGAGTCAGATAATATAGATGAACACGTGAATGCCGTCCGCAGAAAATTTTCAAAGTTTGCAGACAGTTTAGATGGGGTTTATTTTATAAATTTCTTTCTAAAAAAAATTATTAAGACCGCAGGCGGAGAATTGGTAAGATGCACGTTGCAGACTCTTGAGAAGGTCTGCAGACTATTTTTCAACTGGAGAAAAAAAAGTTTTTAAAATTTTTAAAAAAGGAGTCACAATGTTAAGGAATGGTTTGTCTCAAAAACAGTAGATAAACTGATGAGTAAGAGTTCATCTCTTCCATTCATGGACTAATAACTTTTTTATTTTAACATTCATTTATTCGTATTTCAGTTATTTTATAGATTAATAAAATAACAGTTTTGTTGAGCAATCATAAATTGATATCTTTATATCAGTTAATGATTAAAATATTTCACATTATAATAAATATATATATTTTTTTCATTTTCATTAGCTTTTCTTTCATTCATTAATTGTCTGTATTAAGCATACCATTCAATACTACATTTCTTGATTGAGTTTTAATAATGCTTGTAAATGGGGCGGGGGGAATAATATTTTTCTTTTAGTGGTGTCACTTAGTGGCACTCCACTCGCATATAACTGTTCATTTTTGCTGTTAGCAGCGATATAGGACTCGGGGGGGGGGGGGGCACAGCGTTTTTTTTTGCAGAAAACTTTTAAGAAATTATTAGAGTTCGCAGACAGTTTTACATTTTATCTAAGTCTGCTCGTAGTTCAGAAAGGACCGCTTGCTCACAAAGAATATAATAGTTAAAAGAAAAAAAAGTTTTCAAAATGGATTTTGCACACAAGGAATGTGATAGTACAAAAAAAAAAAAAAAAAAAAAAACGTTTTAAAAATGGATTTCGGTTAAAAGAGGTTCTACTGTATTTACAAAATGTTTAGCATATAAAAAATAACTCATTATTAAATATAGAGATATGAAGCAATTACTAACCATGAAATAAATATTTTAGGTTTAATAATTTGTAAAAAATTGTTTAAAACATCAGTAGTTTGTGCTTCAGAATTAGTTGTGAAAGTTTAATTCACAAATTTAAGATTTTTTAGATGTAATATACAAAATCTTGATAACTGAAATTTTCTTCCATTGGTATGGAAAAGTCCAAATGAGTTAAATCCAGCGCATATGATGGAGATTGGTTTTTAAAAGAATTGTGCTTTTAAAAATCAGTAAATTAAAATACAATTTTCAAATAACTTATTGCATTTTTTACCTTATTTGATGGTGTGAAAGGGAAAATATCTCATGATTATCTTGGTACTTTTCGGTTAGCCGGGCACCAGTGTTATATATACATATATTGTATATTTACACACATATATGTATGCATAACACTGGCACCTGGCTAATCGAAAAGTACCATTTGTTAAAAGAAAAGGATAAATGAATTGCTTAAATTGTTACCACTGTTGATATGTATCAGCATTATTCACAGACATGCTTTATAATTTAGATAGTAACAATGTGTTTAACTTACTTTGCAAATAGAAAAAATATATATGTATAATTTATTACGCAGATTTGAATGAACTTAAATAAACCTGCTCCAAGTAAAATTTTTATTTCATGCTAATTTCTAAATAAATGCATTAGCAATTTTTTAGAATTGGGGTTTTAGACAGGAAATATGAATTTTACTCTTCAAAAGTCAAAAAAAGAAATACACAAGAATATTTTAAGTGTGTTTGTTCACTTGTGTTTCTGTCTCTCAAAGCTCTTTGTCTTGTCAACTATATAGACATGGAAAGTTCAAATTTGGCTGAAGTAATAAAGGCTATTGACCCTCATAGTTATAGATTGAAAATGTAATGCAAAAATATGTCCCCTTCTCCTCTATTTCTGAATCTACTGAAACTAAAATTATGAAAAAATTAGTGGTAGTAGAAATTTATTTAAACTAGCAGGAGAACTGTAGCAATTACCTTAGCTCACATAGTTTTTGAGAAAATCTCATTTTTCCATTACACACAAATTTCACTTTGCTCAACAAGGGAGTTGAGGGGCGCTTGAGGTACCTATCATCATGGAAGTATAAAAGGATTGTTGATAATGAGTTTCGAAAAAAATTGTTAGTAATTAGGCAAGATATTAAGCTTTAAGACTAATGTCAGACGAACGTCTATTTGCACGCTTTTTGTCTCAACATGTAACAGAAACACCTGTTAGTGAAGGCGTTTCTGTTACATGTTGAGACAAAAAGCGTGCAAATAGGCAATGGATATATACAGTAGACTCCCTAAAATCCACATATTTTTTCAGATGTAAACAATAAAATCTACAGTTAAATTGCAGGAACTAAATTCAAGATGGGGCCAAAATCAGCGACTACTGCAATGTTTTTTTTACTAAGTTTTTTGTTAATCATTCTCTTTTGGCTATTACAGCTGATTTATTACTAAATAAATTTACATTACTTTTGATTTTGATATAAATAAGCATATCTATATCAAAAATTCCAGGGTTCGAAATGGAAAAATCCACGAACTGGAACACCATTTTAAAATTATTGTTTGTGGAATTTTTTTTTTTTAAATTATAGACAAATTTATTTCTAAACATACAAAGCAGTATAAGAAAAGCATTCAAGACTCTAAATAACAATGAAAAAAGTAACTAAAATGTGAAAAAATAATGACGTATCGATCTTACAATAGCTTTACCACCAGATGGCAGCATAGGGCTTTTGGAATCGAATTAAATCGATTTCATCTGTAATAATTTAATATTTTTCTAAATTTTTATTTTACATAATTATTTTAATAATTACTTACTTTTAAACTAATAAATTATTTTAATATTTTACTTTATTGAAAGCATTCATTATAATTTCCCTTGCTTAACTACCAATCAAATTAATGTTTCAAAAATGTAAACAAATCAATGACCAGAAATCTGCAAAATTCTAAAATCCGCACAACCTCTGGTCCCAAGTTGTGCGGATTTGAGGGAGTCTACTGTATCCAGTGATGTAGTTGTAAAAAGAACAGAGGCTATACGCTCTAAGCAGAGGGTATACGCTGAAGGCAGAGTGTATACCCTAGAGTGTATATACTATAGCTTTCTTGAGAAACAGAGGGTATACGATGTTCCTTAAAAAAATCCAGAGGGTATACGGCATATACCCTCCACTACACCCCTGACTGTATCAGGATATTTATTTTCAAAATATCAAGGTTTTTGATATTTTTATTTTCATACATTTAATATTTTATTTTTTAAATGTCGTATTTCTTGATATTTTCATACATCTAATATTTATTTTCAGTCAAAAGAAGTGCAAATGAATTCAACTGTTATTAAAAATTAGCCCATCCATAAATAATAACTAAAAAGAATAGCTTACAAAATATTCTCTGCACTCCAAAAACTAGTTTTGGACTGTACCTGCAGCTTTCTCATTACCACAACTGTCTTTGAACAATACCTCCCTACCCTGTCTTAATTCTTTTTGGGTACTTTTCGGTTACCTGGGTGCCAGTGTTATATATGCATGTATGCATATATATATAAAATGTGTGTATATATATAAAAATGTATATATATATATATATATGCATATTTACATATATGTATTTATATAAATATGTATATATAACACTGACGCCCGCCTAATCAAAAAGTTTTTATTTACTTCAGTCTAAATTGTGCAGTAGGTTAGGGAATGAAAAAGCAGACAAACTTACATTCATGTTCAAATTCTTCAATAGAAAAAATAAAAGAAACTTTATTTTGTATTTCAGAATTTGTTGTGTATTTTTATTTATTTTTTAAACTGAATCCTGCATTCTGTGTTTTGATGAGTGAAAAAGCAACTTTTACAGAAGATTGTTTTCAATTATTTGATCATAAATTTTGTAAGAAAAAATAAAAAAAGATATTTAGAATATTGTTTTATTATGTTTTCATGCTAAATGTAATATGTTTTAGATTCAAATTTATATTAAGTCTAAAAATCTTTAGAATCAGCAGTAAGCTGACAATTTTGAAAATATCAGATATTTTTGAAATTATCACGATATTTACGAACCCTGGGCTATAAAAACACGGATGGCGTACTCTATGCGATATCAGCTTTTAAAACCTAGATAACATTTTAAAATGATATATTTATGTAATGCAATGCCCAGTAGCAATATAAGAGTAATAAACGTCAAATTGTTAAAAATAAACTAATGTAGGTACTTTTTGGTTAGCCGGGCACCAGTGTTATCTATACAAATATATATATGTATGTGTGTGTATATAACACTGGCATCCGGTTAACCGAAAAGCATCCTAATTTAATTAGAATTAATCGCATAATTACTTTGGGATTCATGACCAGTTTGCAATGAGTGGCACTCTCAATTTGCCACCTGGGTCTTTAAAGGTTAATTAAACACCTATCTGGAAAAAAGGCAGCACAGACCAAGGCGGCATAGTAACTTTCTTTTGAAGCACACTTAGCACGGTGCCAAGTTTAAACTTTGAACAAGATCAATTAATATATTTACAGAGCCTTCCATGCACACGTAATACTCACACTTGACAGATTATTAAAAAAGTTTTACTTACATAGGCAATACTTTCTTAGAAGCACAATCTAATGCATGGCTGAAATGGCACTGTGCACAAGACTGTCCCACTGAGTTATTGCCTTTATTGATGCTTAACACTATTTCTACCAGTGTCAAGTGACACCTTTTTAAAATTTGGATTCATGATTATTTTGCTTGTAGTTTTTTACTGTAATAAGCATAAAAAAGTCTTCAATGTATTAAAAATGATTTGTAATTGTTTCTATCTAAAAATTACAAATGGAAAATTGTAAATCGAAAACTTTTATAAGGTGTCATTTGATACTGGTAGAAATAGTGTTAAGCACATTGTCTTTGCTCCTTGCTGTCTTTCATCTTCAGTTATTATGTCCTGAAATAGATTTGTCTGTCACGCCTTCCTCCAGTGACAACTCTCCTGTAGTAATGAAAGCTTCTTGTCTGGGGCGTACACATTCTCTACTTTCTGAATTGAATATTCCAAGTTTTCCTTTTGTTAGATACAATTACAGAAGAGCAAGAAATAAAAATTATCAAAGTGCAAATTTATAGAACAAAATCAAAACAAGAAATAAGTAGTATATAAGTGCCTACAACTGAAATTAATAAAGAAAATCTAAGTGCCCTTTTCCACACCACCTTACATTAAGACCAGAAAACTATTCAATAATGTTTATTAAGGCTCGGTCTTAAATGTTTGAGGTAGGGCACACAGGCGCGTTTTTTTTAATGTGGTATCGCCAGTAGCCATAGTCCACAAAAGAAAAAATAATGGAACCGAAGAAAAAAACTGTTAATCCAATAACATAAGTAAGATATTACAGCTCTTATGGAGCACAATTTTTCATGAATGGAAACATGGTAGATTCTTCAGTGCCGTAACTGGGAGAGGGACCCGGCTGCCAGAATGAAAGGCGAAGAAAGTGCCAAATGAAGATTGTAGTTCGATACAAAATTGTATATACCATAATTTACGGCACATGTATATAGACATATATATGTATATATAACACTGGTGCCCGACTAACCGAAAAGTACCATTTAGTATTTAAAAATGGGTGAGATTAATAACAAATTACAAAGAAAATATGTCATTCATTCTGAGCATATATTTACTTTTAATCTCTGTACATTCTTTAAGTTAGCCAATGAGAGAAGCCAAAAAAAAACTAGAAAACAGGAATTCTGCTTTTTCAGAATTTAGTGTCGCCCCCTATGAGAAGAAAATATATGTATAGTATATAAATAGTTACAAAATATATTTCAATTTTGAGACTTAAAGCACAACACTTATTTTATGTAAAATGACGTCATATTCGCATCCGCTTAAGAATTCCACATTTACGATCCACTCTTAAACATCTACAGTAAAGTATATGTATAGGATGTCACTATCGCAAAATAATACACAAATGCAGCAAAAAGATGCCGTCATTAAAGAAACCTGACAAAAAACAGCTATCTAATGATTCACAAGCCTTCATTTGTTTGTAAAATTAATATAGATAACTTAAAATTAAATATAGTTTATAATAGCTCCATGTTTTAACAGAAATTATTCGTTTATATTTTTTCAAAATAGCACGTATTTTAATTACATTTCCTTTCGCTTGTTATGAGAAAATGCACCAAAAAGATATAATTGCTATTTTTCAACTATTTTCCCTTTACTTTCTACATAAATGGAGTACTTGAGTTGCCAAAATGGGAAGAGTCCCAGAACCTGTGCCGGAAGATTTGGCGATTTTTTTGGCGAGCTTTGTTTTGCGATAAATGTTTCGATCTGGTTTAAGTTTGTTCGTCGGATTTCGGATCGTTCGAACAGCTTTAGGGTTGCTTTTTTTCGGAAATGCCTTTTCAAAACCGGACAACTGGATGACGTGGATCTTGAAGCTTATTGGTTTACTAGTATCACGGGAACTGTTAGTCAGCAAATTTTGAATTCGGTTAGATAAGAATTTGCTACCGCGGCCACGCCGACGCCTCACTCACATTTGGATTACTCTCTGCGCCGGTCGATGTAAGTAGTCTCGTTAATTTTTCCAAGATTGCGGAAAAACATCATTTTTAAATCTTTATATTATTTTTAAATCAATGATTTTACACCATTTTTAAAAGAGAAAATGATGTAAAAACATGGATTTATAAATTACATAAAGATTTAAAAACGAAGTTTTTGCACCACTTCGAAAATTTCTTCCCATGCAATTGCACAAATTTTAGCAGCATTCTAAATAAATCTAAACATGTGCTTTTTCAGATGAATAGTTGCTACCCTGCTTCAGACCCTAAATGGGATCATTTTATAAACATTAAATTCTTGCTGATTGTTTTTTTGTTGTTGTTGTTGTTGTGTAAACATTTTTAAATTATTTTTATACATTTTTTCTATGATTTAATACTTTTTTTTTCTTTTTGCCAGTTGTGAGCGGTATTTTACCTGCATTAAAAATAATAGTTTTTGAAATATTGTTGAAATTTATAAAAAGTTTCTGGCCAGTTTTTTTCTCTTTTTCATTGTCGAAAATGTTTTAAGAACGGGGGGTTCAGGGGGGCAGAGCCCCCCTGACAATAACAAGTATTCATCTCAAAAAGGACATTTATTTAGAATGCTGCTAAAATTTGTGTAATTGTATCGGAAGAAAATTTCCAAGATGGCGCAAAAACTTCGTTTTTAAATCTTTGTGTAATTTTTAAATCCATGTTTTTATATCATTTTCTATCTTTAAAAATGGTGCAAAATCATTGATTTATAAATAATATAAAGATTTTAAAATGATGTTTTTCTGCAATCTTGGAAAAATTTTCATGTCGCCAAAACGGCATTTTGGCGAGATTTTTTTTCGCCAAAAATCTTCCGGCACAGGATATGGAACTCATCCCAATGGTGATTAAACAAATGGTGCTAAAAACTACAAAAAAAAAAAAAAAAAATTCATATTTCAAAAATCAATGGAGATATATTTTTCAAACAAATTGCATTTAAAAGTGCTTTTTTCCCAATACGACGGTATAAAAATTGAAAATGTGCGATGCTTAGAAATTTTTAAAAATGCTATAGAGTATTTAATTGTACAATTATACATCTGCTTTGTTTATTGCTGGCTTCTGTAAGGTAACATTTTTTGGACACAAAATAAGCTGGGAGAAAGAAATAGCATACCGTACCGGGGGTTAAAAAAAAACATGCTAATATATGAGTTATTAAATAAATAATGTAAAGTAATGTATTGATTAAAAATTATAGAAAAATTAAAGTTGAATATCTTATCTATATTCAACAAACATGAAGAAACATATTAATTGTATAAGGAAGTAAATAACTTATTAAAAGAATGAAAAGGGACTTAGTTAGGCGAATGTTTATTTAACAAAGTGCAAGTTCGCAAAAAGTAAAAGAAAAAACGCCAACTTTGAAGATGCTTTCTGAAAAATCGCCTATTTTATTAAAAATTGAGGTTTCACTAGTATATATATTTGTAAGGAAACTTGCCAATTTCATGCATTAAAATGATTTTAAAAGTGTATCAGGAAATAAGCAGTCATAAATGTCATTTTAATCTCAATATAACGAAATTCGTAAACATTTTCAGATTAGTTCAAGCATCTTACTAGACGTACAGGTTGAAAAAAATAAGATATATAAATAAAACGGTGGTTTTCTGGTATAATTATAAAACCTAAAACATTTTTCTTACCCGCTACAACAAATAGAAACACTTCTTGAGTTCTTCTATTCTTCTCATGGAATTAAAAAAAATAGTTATCCGTTAAATAAAATGAAACCTATGGCCAAAGAGCCATATCTGCTTTCCAGTTGGAAATAACATATGGATCATCTAGTATATTGTCTATTATTATCCCTAATAAACCCCAGTATCTCTCAATTATCTTGTTTCACAACAGAACGTAAGTTCTGTGCATATACAGATAAAAATTCATTTGTTTTTCAGTACATATGATAGATTGCTATGGAGTTTCACATATAAACACGCGTTTAAATGCCTCGTTTCTGCCAACCACAAGTTGAGTTGTCTAGACACAAGCTCATTTGTTTACCAACATGCACATTATCTATAATTTGACATACAATAATTTTAACACATAATAATTTGAACGTACCATATTTTCAATCGAATGAATGAATCTCCGATTCATCCTACTGGCTAGCAAAACCTGTGATACATATTTGTTGCGATAGTATTCCACATAAAAATTAACTTGCACTGTTAAAAATATCGTGAAAAATTACCTCTGCTTTTAAAGACTCTCTATTTTCTGACCAATGAGAACGCGACATTAATACCTATGAAGCGTTCTCATTGGTCAAAAAATAGATAGCCTTTAAAAACAGAAGTAATTTTTCACGATATTTTTAACAGTGTGGAACAGTTTCCCATCTAAAAAAAGTGATAATTGAATCTATTTGCACTGTCGAAAGTGCAGCTGCCGCCATGTTTGTAAATGTAAATAAAAAAATTCCGCAACTTTACCCGAAAGCGTTCAGAGCCGTTTTTACCCAACCTTACACCGAGAAACTAGTATGACGTCATTCCCCAATTTTCCTAGTTACCCGTGCTTCGGTCTCTGAACGCGCTCTGTGTATCAAAAAGCATCTCCCCTCGCGGTCGCGCTCAAAAGCAGTACGTTTTGTAGCATCGCTGGAGAGAATACGCCAAATCCTTTGGCGAAATATTTTTCGCCAAGGACTTGCTGAAAGTGCATACACTTTGGAGTATCGCTTAAGCGCAAGGGGATGCGCGCGCAACCATTACAATTGTAACAGTAGTCTCTCATTGGCTGACTGCGAAATGTCTTACGCCGAGGCACCGCAGTTGCGACCGATCGCAGGAACGCCTATCCTACGATTGAGCCTTAAATTAAGATTTTAGGCGAGGCACCTTCATCCCAGCCTAGCAGATGTGTTTTGGTGGTTCCGGCGGTGGTTTGGTGGTTTTAAAGGTGCGTTTTCACTGGTCTACCCAAGGTCTAACTTAGCTAACTCTTTACCTAAGCACAAGATTTTAGGTCGTTAGAACGTGATTTTGAAGGAATGCTTTCTGTTCAATCCTAAGCACGGCTAACCTAAGCTCAGCCAATTAGAAAAGAGATTTTCGCTAAATATGGCGGTGGGTTCATGTTTATGGCAAAAATGTAGTTGGTAGATTGGTTGACGGAAGTGTTTGTTAGTAAACATGCCCTTTCCTTATAGCATCAGTCGCTGCCTCAGAGTAAAGATAAGAAGTAGAGGCCGAATCCCATTGTTATTTCGGTCAGAACTTGAGGCACACATGTTTCCGGCTTTCATCGCCAAAAGGTTGTCTTTTATGGCGGTGATCACCTTATTGGCAACTGTCGGATTTGATTTATGCGAGAGAAACGCCGATGCTAGAAAGTTTCAGCGGGAACCAGAGGAGAAAAACCGGTTTGGCGCGTATTCTCTGCCCACCATCACGTGACGGTGGGTAGCGATCCCGGCGTCAAGAAAGGGTTGCTATTTCTGAGTCCAGTTATATGAGAAGTCTATGGTCGCTGCTAACAGCAACGTGACGTCAATGCAAGGGGTCTATAGTAAAGTGAAGTGTTAGGGGGGTTGCAAGCAGTTCGTGTTCGTAAAATTCCGTCAGCCCCTGCGCGCTTCAGAACTAATCTGGTTGCTAGTGTTCCTTTTTGTTCTACAATTCTATGAAAAATAGCCGCCTTACTGAAATACAAAAAGAAAATTTACGTCATCTCACCATTGCCAATGTTAATTTTACTTCTAATAATACTAAATCGAATCTCAGCTTTCTTGAAAAAACTGCCTTGAAAGATCTCAAATTTAATGATAATATCGTAATTACGAAAGCTGACAAAGGGTGATCAGATTGTGATTCTTGCTGAGGCGTCCCCATGGGGGTTATGGGGGGGGGGGAGCTCCCCCTCCAATATTTGTGAACTTGGGAAATTTAAGTTTAGAGATGGGAAATTCTAGATTTTTGAAAGAACTTTTTTTCTTTTTAAAAAATAATAGTAAAATAAATATGAATTTTTTATTGTTTTAATGACTTCTTTTCTGAGAGCTGTAACTGTAAACCAGATAAATAATAAAAAGAAATACAAAACGAAAGCAGCCGGACTCAGTCTGTCATTGTGTTTCACTGTTATATGAAAATATACATCCACTAGACCTCAATTTCTCTACTCCTGTCCATCAATAGCTGACTCTGATCCATTGGATCCATATCGTTCATTTCCTACAAAACTTTGTTCCTAACTGAACAATTTTAAAATAACGCCAGTAATTCTTATTAAGAATCATTGACATTATTTTCATATGAAAAGCGATTATGATTCGTTCACAATAGAAGACAAAGAATTCACAAACTAATGCTCATTGACAAAAAAGAAAATGGGCATTTCACGTTAGATCTCTAAAAATAAAATAAACGTTCAACGAAAATCGGACAACAAATTATTCATGCGCCTTCCGATTGGCGCTACAGCAATAGGTCATTGTCAGAGCGTTTATAGAAGGTTCTGAGTCGTTGCCATCAATGCCAGGCATAATCTGCAAATACCACAAATTTTCTTTTAAAATAGCATTCTATTCTAATACTAGAAAAGGAAAACACGATGTCTCTTTCCCCTTCATTTTGAACTAAAATAGCATTAAAATAAGTTGAACATACATTGCGCACATCATTTGAGTCGGAAATTATAGGTTGTTCCAAGTTGGGAAATTTTTAATCCCCCTCCCCAATAAATATCTATCGCTACGCTCCTGGATTCTTAATAAAAAAGAATATATTGAAGGAATAAGAATAATCTTATTAATGAAGGTCCATATAAATTTCTATCTCGGGACCCGTCCTCTCAGAAATTATCACGCGTTAAATCAGGTATAAAGTCTTGTCCTCTGCTTCCAAAGTCTACGCAAACGTAATTTCTCCCCCAGTCGCTAACTGTGCACGATTTTATGCCTTTTCAAAAGTTCATAAACCCAATATACCTTTTCGTCCCATAGTTTCAAACATTGACACGGCCTCGTATCGCTTAGCGAAATATCTGACCACAGTTTTTTCTCCTCTTCTGTCTACAAGTACACATACGGTAAAGAATTTCATCATCTTTACTAAAATTATTCAGATTTTAACCCCTACCAATCTTACTATGGTGTCATTTGACATTAAATCGCTTTTCACGGATGTTTCAGAATGTGGCGACCTCTCTTGTCTTGAAATGAGACTTCGTGAATTCCATTATTCGTTTTTCGAAATTCTGGAGCTATTATCTCTTATTCATGTTTGTCTCTCACAAACAACTTTTTCATGGGTTCCCCCCTGTCACCTATCCTTGCAGACGCTATTATACAGGGTCATCGAAAAATAATGCCTAGATTTAAAAAAATCATAACATCGGAACCTTTTATGTTAAATGAGTAATTCTTTCACTACATGATAACTGGTGAACGCAAATTTGGTTTTAGTTCACCAGAATTCATTTGCGTGTCTGTGTTATGCGCGGATTAGTTGCGCAGTCGTCAAAGTCAGCCGACGCTTTGTTATCAAGAGCAGTTTGACCTGTATAAGTTCTCCGAAAAAGCCGCTGTACACTGACTATTGACTCCACATACCAAATCACGCACTGTGCTTTTTGCTGCACGGTCAACATCGTACTGAGCAGCTGCAGTCTGGCGCGTTGGCTGACCTTGACGACTGCGCAACTTATCCGCGCATAACACAGACACGCAAACGAATTCTGGTGAACTAAAACCAAACTTGCGTTCACCAGTTATCGTGTAGTGAAAGAATTACTCATTTAACATAAAAGGTTTTCATGTTATGATTTTTTTAAATCTAGGCATTATTTTTCGATGACCCTGTATCTATATGCATTATTTTGAATGCTCACTTTTTAATAAATTCTCTTTTCCGTTCTGGACTTGCTATGCTGGTGATACTTTTACCTTAAATGACACCTCTCTTCACAATATTGATAATATCGTTAACATTATGAACTCATCGATAGCAATATACAATTCACTATGAAACAGAAAACAACGGTTCTCTCCCGTTTCTGGATTGGATACCCTTGTCACTCGTACTGTAGATGGTTTCCCCAATTGGTTTCCCTACACCCGTCTATCCCAAAAGTTTTGCAGTTTCTTTATGCCCACATGCTCGCTCTTGTCACCCTCCAAGCGAGAAAATGGCTGACATTTTTACTTTCATAAATCGTGCCATACATGCTTGTTCTGATTCTCACTCACTTAATAATGAAATTCAATATCCTTCTATTATTGATACTGCTTTACGTAAACTACAGCACCCGCGCTCCTCTAACACAAATCAGTCCTCTTCTTTTTCCAGTTTTAGCATAGTGTTGCCTTCCTTTCCTGAATCCAGCTTTCTCATTGCCAAAATTGTTAGTTACAGCATGACTTCAAAATAATTTTTAACCCTACGTATAAACTTACCCTCTCCAAACTCAAAGATACTATTGAGTTATCTAACTCATGGGATATCTATAATATAAATTGCCAGTGCGGTCTTTCCTACATTGGACAGACGAAACGGGGTTTAAAATTTCGTATTCAAGAACACCAACAATGTATTCAATAAAATAGGATTTTAAATTAAATTTAAAAAATCAAAAAAACCCGACTGCGCAAAAAGCGAACTAATTAATTATTTCTCATCAATGTGAAACTGGTTTTTGTATTACTTACCTATTTTTTTTTTTTTTTTTTTACTTGTATTGATGACTTTTAAGTTGTGTTTAATTATTACTTCCTATATATAAACATTGGTTTGATGAGGCCTATAGATGTCTATGAAGATTAGAGTTGCAGTAAAGCTAGATATCCTACCTGCACAACTTCCAGGTTGTGTAATATTTAAACGGAGTTTCTGACTGTAAAATAGTCAATGAAACATCGTCTTCATTTTGAAAGACCTATCCCATGATATGCCACTCGATATGGTGCGTAAATTTTTTTTTCGTCTCTACCGCCATTTTGAATTTATAAAAACAAAACCTAGCCTATAACCATCGGGCGGTTGAGACGAATCGATAGAGACCTCATTGATTAACCCTTTGTTGCATACTGTCCACTACAGTGGACAAAATTGGCAATTTTTTGTTATCCAACCTATTTCATTCACAGTTCCTATTTAAAGCTTATGCTATTTTTTGACATTCATGCTTTCAGGGAAAAAATTGAAATGGCCGCGCGAGACTGTTAACTTAGTTCTTGAGATAGAATTAATATTGACGTCTTATCAGAAAGCCGGTAAGTTGTTCAGCATGAACTAAAATGACTCTAAACCTATAATAATATTTTTTAAATGATACTTTGTCCATTAATTATTGTTTTTAAATGTCTTGGCCTAATAGACAATTGAAAAAGAAGTATGAAAAACTTTTTTTGTTTATTTTATGGAAGTTTTTACATTATGTCCACTATAGTGGACGCCATGCACAGCATCAACATTATGACATTTTACTCTGTCAACTGAAGTGGACGTCATGAATGTAAACAACGAAAATTTTTAAATATAAATTTGACGTGTTTTTGTGATTTTAATAGTATGCAGGCATATTTTATATAAATTTTCATCTCTTTCACATTTTTAAAGTTATAATTGCCTGATTTCATTTATTTATGCAATTTATTAGTTTTAAAAAAAATCGCATATGTGTTCTGTTTGGAATAGGTCTGTATGACAATATTGAAAAAACAATAAAATAACAATAAACAATTTTAAAATTGATATCTACAAAACGTTTAAAAAATATATTTTATTAATTGAAATGGACCAGACACCTCTAGTTGAAGATTATAACCAAAATATAGGAGGAATAGATAAATGTAACATGTTATGTGCATTATACAGAACTCACCTGAAAACCAAGAAGTAGTATAAAAGAATTATATTCCATTTAATTGATGCAACTGCTGTCATTGCGTGGCTTTTATATAGAAGCATGTTTCCAAATTGCGACATACAATTTGGAAAATTTAAACTGGCTGTAGTAAGTGGACTCATTCAATCAGTGACGCGACAATCTGGTGAACCGCATTTGATTCAAGACACTGAAGAATGTGTAATGTGTTGGAATGGAAGACAAAGAACTAAGAACTTTTTGCCAGTAAGAGCAAATTCTGTACACAAGGACACTAGATATGACAAGATGGAACACTTTCCCTGTCAAAAATCCCAAAGTGCATAACTATGCAAGATGGAACTATGTAAAAGAAAGTCAACATATTCATGTGTAAAATGTAAAATTTACCTTTGCATCGATGCATAAACGGACTGTTTTCACAAATATCACCATCAATGAATGTTTTCTCAATTTTAAGCATAAATATTTTTAGAATATGATAATATTCAAGAAGAAAACTAACATAAATCTTATTTTTCTGACAGCACTACATTTCAATTCTGTGTTCATAGTGTCCACTATAGTGGACAAGTTGTAACTCAATTAATAAAAAATTATTACACATAAAATAATTTTTTTTCTTTCAGCATGATCCATTTACTGGGAAAATACTAAATTTAACGTTGGGGATTTGCCAGTTTTAGAATATGCAACAAAGGGTTAAAATCCATCCAGTCATTTGGATGTTTCGAGGGTATAAAGAAATTCACATACCCAGATACGCGTGAAACACATAACCCTTTTTGGCAGTCGGGTAAAAACAGGAAGCGAACAAATCTTCAATTGCGAAACATTGCTGGGAGATGAACCACTCTTTTGATTTCAATTCAGCTAAAATCATCTCGAAACCCATTCTATACATGAACTTTCTTGAAGCATTTCATATCTATAAAAATTATGACAATATTGTGAATTCGCTATTCCCCCCTTTATCAGATTGTTGGAAATATTACATAAAATCCTCTTTTTCTTAATTAGTGCTACCAGCATTTTCCACACTTTTGGTTGCACCACCTATACTATTCTCCTACTGGCTGGTACACGTATTTTCCTGTTTTCTTATTGGATATTGAACTTCCCACTTGAAGCCGTTTCCCTCCTATATAATAGACAATTCGTTAGATGGCAACGAGTCACGTGATTTCCACCTTTTTCCATCTTTTTGACGTCATCACCACTAATGGAGCCGGAGATTTTGTGTTTTTCTTGGCGATTTTCTGGCAACCTCGTATTACGGCAGTTTGTAAACAAAAAATTTATATCACGAGTAGCATTTTCGCCGATCCCAACCGTTATAGCAAAAATGAGAGAACGGCGCATGCGTGGGGACTCTGATTCAAATCCACTTACTCGAAAACAAATATGTACAAGGTTACCAGCTTGGCGCTTTTATCATATCAGGACTGACATTTTCATACCACCAACATTTTTTTTCAGTTGATTAGCAAAACTTTCTGTAAATGTTGTAGCAAGTCAATGGCTTATAATAAATAAAAATGCCTTAACTATCATAAATATTTTTACACTTATTGTTTAGTTATTTTAAATCACCCGCAAAATATATTTTTAAATAATTAAAGATAATTTGGTGAAAGTCCATGTAAAGTTTTATTAATTTCAACAGAAAGAACCGCATATTATTTAATAATTTATTTATTAAATACACAACTTTATTTAATATTCTATTTTCATTTGTTTTGTAATTTCCTATGTCAATTACATTATTATTTTATTTTTATTGACAAACAACACTGCTTTAGAAATAGCTTCATGTGATTTTCGTAAAATATTTAATACTAACGTAATTAGGAAATTATTTATTACTCAACAAATAAAAAGTAAAATTTTGCAAATGAACTTATTACCTAATGAGTAATTTAAACGGATTACTATTAAAAATGTAGCTGCAAATATATATTATTCTTTCCACACTTAATATTAAGAAGAATAATTATCATCTTTTTTTTTTCTTTTACTTTATATATTTATTTTTTTAACATAAAGTTAAAAATATATTCTTTTAAATCTTGTATGTTCTGCTGCAAAATAGTATATTTTTAAAGAAACATTGTCAATTTATTTTAAGCAGTACATATAAATTTAAATGTAATAGTTTGCGATTTTTACAAATTTAATAATGCATTATTATTTTACAATTCTATTTTACTTTATGTAATTATACTAAATATTAAAAATACATTTTTTATTGAATATTATTACTATGGCCTTCCTTTTTAAATACAACTTCTTGTAACTGTTTTTATTTTTAAATTCAGTTATAAGCAATTAAAAGCTATCTACTCAGATAATTATAAAAATTTTTAATAACCAATTTCGTTTAAATCACTGGAGATAGATGGCAGCACATTAATTTTTTTTTTACTTTTTGTGGGGAGGGGGGTGGGGTGATATTTATTTGATTCAACATCAATATCATTTATACTTCTATTATAATTATGGTGTATAAAAATTAATAAAGAATTTATATGAAACTGTTTTTTGGGATACATTCAAATAAATAGTAGTCTTTTCTTATATCGGTGATCTTTCTCTTTTGTTTCATTCCATATACAAATTGCACCTTAATATTATGTAACATCATACATTTATCAAAACATAAAAATTACTTTGCAACGATATAAATTATCATTAAGAGTTTTTTAAATTTAAAATGGAGTTCATTTTAGTTATACTATTATCAAATTAAGCTATAATACACATTAATTAGATAATTAACTATTTATAATTAATAAATAAAAAACAATGTTTAGATATTCCAAATAGCTAATTAGATTTAATATTTTGTTTTCAAATTATTTAGTGATAGCATATTATTATGTAATTTTCTACAATTTATAAATAATTATAGCATATTTGGATATGAAATAATAGAATATTGAATATAGAACATTTGATAAATTATTATGTTATGTAATTTATAATTATCAAATTACTGTTGTTATTATATTATAAAATTAAAGATGTCACTGTAATTTATAGATAATTGGTTTGATAATAACAAATTATTAAAAATGTAATGATACAATAATATTAATACTTAGATTATTATCATATTATTATATTAGTAATATAATACTATCCATACACTTCAATAAATAAAATTTTACATATCAATACTTCATTGAAATTTAATGATAATTTATGATATTTATTTATGAAATATTTTCTTTAGACAATAAAGAAGATAATATTTATTATGAATTACACCTGTTTTACTTATAATGAAAATATTTAATGTTGATAATAAGTAAATGCATTGTAGTTTATTAAAATATTTTAGCATTATTGATAGCATGTTACATTTTATAATATTTATTTTTTATCATTATTAACGTATACAACATTATAAAAATATCAATAATGATCAAATATTTCAGTAAACCATTTAATGATTTAAATAAATATATATCTATAGATTTAAATACTACATAACAGCTTTTTTTTTTTACAAAATATTTTAAAATTAAGTTTATAAAAATAATAGTTAATAATAAATTATAATATATAATTAAAGTAGTATTTTAATATGTCATAGTATGTATTATAAAATATCTCTCTATAACATATCTTGTAATATTATAAATTTATTTATCTAATATAGATATTTATTATAAATAGTATCTCTTTTTATTTGTATTGCTACAGCAATAATATTAGTATCTGGTACTATTTAATTACAATACGTTAATAATGATAAAAAATAAATATTATAAAATGTAACACTCTATCAATAATGATAAATTATTTCAATAAACTATTTAAGTATGTTTATGCGAATAAACCAGGAAACAGATTTAAAATATACTATGAATTAATACTGGAGATTTAAGTAGCTAGTTTCACAAAAAAGTAAAATATCATTAAAAAAAAATCTCAAGTCCTTTATACACCACTGTCAATCTAATAATAATATTTTTTGTTGTTGTGGTTGTTAATTACCAATTTAGATTACCTATAAATTATATCTAGAAGTAGTTGCGATATTGAGAAAAATGTTAAATTATCAAACAACAATTTATTATCTAATATAGGTAATATTGTTATTTATTTATAAATCACATTAAAGTTAGAAGAAAAGGAGTCAAAACTGTTTAAGAAAATATTTTTATCATTTTTTGACAGGAATATACGTTTGGCGTGCGGTTTCACGCGTGCCAAGAAATTAGATAAATTACTTTAGGAAATAATACATAAGAGATATTAAATAATGCCAGCCTGAAAGTAAAACACTAACAAGTTTAATAAAACAAAAAAGAAAATAAAGTTACATTACATATTGAATTAAGATTAAGCGTTAAATAATAAGAGAACAGCAGCGGCCATTGCCGAACACGAGACAAGCACAGACTGACTGCGATCGACGGAGAACGTTCATCCTCAGTGGAGGTTGCCATAAAAGTCTTATCTCGCCAAGCAGCGATGAAAGTTCATTCAATATGGCTACTTAGCGCTATGTTGGCATAGCAGTCCGCTGCACACTCCCTCCGCAGTTTCATTCAAAATGGACATAACGTCGGGGTGGCCGCACAGGTCGTCCAGTGCGGGTTGTTGGCACAGATTGTTCATTACTAGAGCTTTGTGCAATTGGCACAGATTGTTCATTACTAGAGCTTTGTGCAATTGGCACAGACTGTTCCTTGCAGGAGCTTTTTGAAATTCGCACAGATTGATCTGTGCAAGGTTTCTCTAAATGTGATGATGTTTTGGCAAATTGGGATGGGATAAGCGGAGTATCCATGGCTGTGAAAGCCGGCTTGAGTCTGTCTATAGAGATAGTCTGTTTATCCCCTCTAATGTCCAGGTCGAAGGTTTTCTCTCCTCTGCGTATGACCCTGAATGGTCCATCATATGGAGGTTGTAGTGGTCTTCGTATAGCGTCATGTCGGACAAACACATGGGAACACACGTTTAAATGTGGGTGTACAAAAATTGCTTTCCGGCCATGACAGGAGGTTGGAACAGGTCGCACTGTAGCAAAATGAGATTTTAAATTCTCCACAAGTTGACTGGGCGAGGCATCTGTAGGTGTTGGATCAAAAAATTCACCTGGCAGTCGAAGGGGCTTTCCATACACAAGCTCAGCAGTTGTTGATCCGACATCTTCTTTGAGGACTGACCGGAAACCAAGTAGCAATGTGGGCAAGGCTGCAGACCATTGGTCGGTGTCATAAGCCTTCAGAGCTGCCTTCAAAGGACGGTGGAACTCCTCGATCAATCCATTCGCCTGTGGGTGGTATGGAGTAGTTCTACTACATTTGATGCCCATCAGCTGTGCAAGAGCTTTAAACAGGGCACTTTCAAACTGTCTGCCTTGGTCAGTAGTGATACGAGCTGGACAGCCGAATCGGGCAATCCACTGGCTAAAAAAATTTTGCGCTACTGTCTGTGCAGTTATGTCTGGGATCGGGACAGCTTCTGGCCACCGTGTGCACCTATCTATCATTGTCAGACAATAATAGTTTCCCTGCGAAGGAGGAAGAGGACCCACAAGGTCGAGATGTACGTGATCGAACCTCTGTGATTGGTCTGTGAATTTTCCTACTGGGGATTTTGTATGGCGAATTATCTTAGACTTTTGACATGGGATGCAATGCTTAGCCCACTTGGTACAATCTTTTCTCATAGAAGGCCAAATGAATCTGGACCGAATTAATTTTGAAGAACTACGAATACTGGGATGAGATAAATTATGTAAAGTTGAAAAAACTTTCTCACGAAATTGTTGAGGAATGTAAGGTCGAGCCATACCCGTTGATAAATCACAATAAATAGGTATGTCGCAATCAGGTAAAGTGATTTTTTTAAATTGTAATGTCTCCGAATTATCAATTAGACTTTTTAGCTCTAGGTCGGTTTGTTGCGCTTGGGCAATTTCCGTGTAATTTATGGGGTTTGGCATGGTTATAGCATTTATACGTGAAAGTGCATCAGCCACAATATTGTCTGATCCCTTTATGTGATGAATATCAGTAGTGAATTGAGATATGAAATCTAATTGTCTAGCCTGTCTTGGAGAACATTTATCTGAGCGCTGTTGGAAAGCGAAAGTTAGCGGCTTATGATCAGTGTACAGAGAAAAATTTCTTGCTTCAAGCATATGCCTAAAATGTTTTATGGCAGCGTATGCGGCTAAAAGTTCTCTGTCATATGCACTGTAGTTTTTCTCTGTTTGAGAAAGTTTGCGGGAGAAAAAGGCGAGAGGTTGCAATTCCCTATCCACTATCTGTGACAATGATCCCCCTATGGCAAAGTCTGATGCATCGACTTGTAAAATTAATTCAGCGTCTGTTTTTGGGTGTGCTAATAAAACCGCATTTGCAATTACCTGTTTGCAATTGTTGAATTCTTCCTCTGCTTTATCTGACCAATCAAGCTTTGTCTTATCATTTTTCTTTGCCCCTCTTAAATAGGAAGTTAGGAACACTTGATGGTTTGCTATATTTGGCAAAAATCTGCGAAAAAAGTTTAAAAATCCCAAAAATCGCTGAAGATCTTTAATGGTTTCTGGCTGTGGGTAGTTCAGAATAGGGTCAACTTTATCAGGTAAAGGTTTAGTGCCATTACTAGTGATTAAGTGCCCTAAGAACGAAATTTCTGACGCCCCAAATATGCATTTTGAAACATTTATGGTTAGTCCATATGAATTTAATCTCTCTAAAACGGTTCGTAAGTGAGCTTTGTGTTCATCCTCATCAGCACTAAATATTAAAATGTCATCTAAATAGACATAACAGAATGGGAGGTCACCCAGAATTTCGTGCATGAACCGTTGGAAAGTTTGTGCGGCTCCGCATAGCCCAAAATTTAAATAAGGGAACTCGAATAACCCAAATGGGGTGCAAACTGCTGTTTTCTGCACATGGTCCGGGTGCACAGGAATGTGGAAATAGGCTCGGACAATATCCAATTTTGAAAAAATCTTTTTTCCATACAGGGTGTTAGAAAAATCCTGGATGTGGGGTATGGAGTAGCGATCTGGCACTGTACGAGAATTTAATGCCCTGTAGTCTCCTACGGGACGGATGCTACCTGAGCTTTTTGTTACTACATGAAGAGGAGACGACCATGGGGATTTGGATGGGCGGCAAATGCCTTGGTCCATCATGAATTGAAATTCTTTTTTTACTGAATCGTACAGTTTCGGACTGAGCCTTCTTGGCTTACTATGTACGGGCGGGCCCGTTGTCTCAATATAGTGCATTGTATTATGCTTAACAGAAGTTATGCCAGGTGTCAATTTGGTTAATTCTGGAAATTCTGACAATATTCGATGATATACTGAATCACCAGAAATTAGCTTGACCGAAAAATAGTCTGAAGAATTTGAAACTATCCCGGATTGAGTTAATTTAGTGATATTGTCGATAAGTTTTCTACGTTTAAGATCAATTAAGAGATCAAAATGCTGTAAAAAATCTGCCCCTATTATTGGGACAGGGACATTAGCAATTAAAAATTTCCACGTGAAATTTCGCCGAAGGCCTAAGTCCACATTCATAAGTTTCGAACCATATGTATAAATTTTAGAATTGTTGGCTGCAAATAATTGTAATGAATCAGGTGTAAGGTTTTTCCCATTATTTGTGAGTGGTATGCACGAGACATCAGATCCGGAATCAATTAAAAATTTTAGATGAGATTTTTTGTCGTAAATGTGTAAGCGGCATGATTTTGCGACTGTCGCCGATGTATTTCGATCGACAGCCGCTACTGAGAGTTTTCCTGATCGGTAGTACTAGCATAAGAACAGGGCGAGCGACATTTACGTGCATTTTTTCCAAATCGTGCATGATAAAAACAATAATCTGCATTACGATCACGCGAGCGTCCACGCGAAAAACTGCGATGTTTGGAATTATTACGATGTCCTGAACCTCTGCTCCTATCGCGAGAAAACCGCTCAACCTGTTTACTCAAAGCGGCGATTTCATTTCGAAGTGCAGCGACTTCGTCTAACGGAGAAGCGCGCTGAGTACTGTCAGCCGCAACCGCAGTAGTCTGCCCAATAGCGAAAACATTGCTCTCAGTTGAAGTACGAACTTCGGAAATTTTATCTGCCATTTTTGCCAAATTGTCTAAAGATTCAGAACCATGAACATAGAATAGGGAAGGACTTCACACGAGCGTGTTAATATTGAAGCCCGAGTTTGGAATTAAATCACTTGATGGCAACAGCCGTGGAACAACCGTGCTAAACTAACGCCACCTATAAACAAACAATCCGAAACTTTTACCAAAGGCGTCTCGTTGTGTAGCGAATATTTCATAAATTAAATTTTTAAAAATACTTTTCGTAATACCATCAAGAAATTCTAAACGTTTAGAAAATAATAATTCGGAAAATTAAAGTAATTGGTTCGTTGCGGGTTCGAAAATTAAAATGATTTAATTTTTTAAAACTGATATTGAAACTCGTTATTTTCAATATGTTGAATCTACTTTAGATTATACATATATATATATCTTTAAATCATAAGTATTCTTCACGTTTATTATTAAGTGGTGCATATTTCCTTTGTTTTAAATGTTCTTCATTTTTATTTAATGATTATTATTAGACTTTCGCCTATAAATTCTTTTTCTAACAGCAACTAATTTTGAAAACTTTTATGATTTTCTGTATCTTTGGTAGAGTTTACGTTTTTTTTTTTTTCCTCTATTTTTATATTCTTGTACGTTTTTGATGTTTAAAATTGATTTCCTTTAATGGAACACAGAAAAATATCACGCCTTGTATTTGATAAATTGAAATTATTATGTATTATTGCATTTTCCAACCATGATCCTTACTTTTTAGTTTTTCATAATTTTAAATATTGACTTTTTCAAAATTATCTTCTCACATTACATTAGACGAAAAAATAAAATATTTACTTCGATGAAATTTATACACAACATTGAAGTGCAGTAGAAGATGGTTACTACAGAATATGTTATGTGTAGCACTTTCAGTACATATACACGGGAACTCAAAAGGATTCAGTTATATTATGATATGTGGAGAAAATTTTTTGTGGCGTATTTTAAATATGTTACTTCAATACAAACAAAACAAAACACATGAATTTCTGAGGTGGCATTAATACATACTTTATGTATGGCACATTCAGTGCCGCCCTGTCACATAAGGTGCTACAGCCCTTTTCCCCGAGTGGAAACCAGGGTGATTTCATTGCTGAATGGCATGGAGTGGTGCACAGCGGATCTTCATAAGATGATCATTATGAAGATTGGCTGTGGGTGGTGTTACTTGACAAGACAGCAAAACAGTAAACAAATAGGGCTGAGACGTTCATTGATTTTCTGAAATAAACATAGTGTTTTATTTACAATTTACACACCGGATTTAATGCTATGTGGCTAAATTCATGATTAAGATTATCACGATGGAGTTAGTATAGTGTTTTTTAAAATGAAATAATTAAAGGAAAGTGGATTGCCAAATTTATCAAGATAGGATTGCAAATTGCAGGAAATTATCATCTATGATGTTCCGTTGAGGAGTTTTGTGATTCATTGTTTTTACTTTGCACATTTGAGCATGCTGTTATTATCGAATTTCAAAAATGAAAATATTGTTGGTATTGCACTTGTGATTTTCATCTAGTACAGTCAGGATTTTTCTTATACCACAGATAAACTTGTCCCCTGCAGTATGATTTAATAGATGTTTTCTTTTAATTTGAAACTAAATCTACATCTGGGATGCTTTCTTAGCCATAACGTGACATTTGAAATAAGGATTTCTTTTTTCAACTGAAATTCAACAACTTTTAGTAAATGCATCATGCATGTATTGCTGCAATAAATAATTTTTGTTTACATGCATCTTAAATTCATTTCATTATATCTGTTATTCATTGTGTATATTAAAGGACTAGTCTGTAATAATATATTTAAATAAAGAAATAAATATTCTTATCTATTAGTTATAACATTTAAAATATATCAAAACCTCAAACTTGAAAGGTCAGTAAAAAACAAACAACAAAAAAATATTTGCTTATTGCAGTTTTAATATCATTATATATATAATATCATATTCTGTCTTAGTCCTTGAAGAATATCAGGACAATAAATAACATTGAATAATTGAAAATAAATCGTGTTTTTAATTGAGATATAATATCTTTGTTCCTATTTTTGATACATATTTATGAAATAATTTTACAGTAAATTTTAAAATTACTATGTGTTCGCAAGACAGAAAATACACAATAGCAACATAAATAATTACTTCGATTCTTAGAAATTTCAACATTCAAATAAGAATTCATTAAAAAATTAATTTTGTTTATAATAAAAGGAGGGTTAAAAACACCATAACTTTGAAAGCTGTGTAATAAAAAGTAGTTGTGAAAATATTTCTCTGTCATTTATTAAGACTTTCCTCAAATATAAAAGGGCTACTTTCTGAATTAATTTCTTTTCAGAAACACATAAGATTAGCAGGTGTTCTTATTCAGAAACTATGTAATTGAAGGGTGTTATTCATTTTTTGATAAAGGCAATGCATCTTTGAGAAAGTACTGGCAAAGTAAGTGCTTTAAATCAAATTTCCAGAAGCGATTTCTCATTAAAGGGGAAAACCTGCAGTCACGTGACAAGAATCTTATACAGTAGACTCCCTCAAATCCACACAGCTTGGGACCAGAGGTTGTGCAGATTTTAGAATTTTGAGGATATCTGGTCATTGATTTGTTTACATTTTCGAAACATTAATTTGATTGGTCGTTAAGCAAGGGAAATTATAATGAATGCTTACAATAAAGTGAAACATTAAAATAAGTAAAATATTAAAATAATTTATTAGTTTAAAAGTAAGTAATTATTAAAATAATTATGTAAAATAAAAATTTAGAAAATATTAAATTATTACGAATGAAATCGATTCAATTCGATTCCAAAAGTCCTATGCTGCCATCTAGTGATAGCAAGGAGAACAGTGTTAATGCTATTATCAGTATATATAGCTTATTGCGCTCACTGTAACTTTTTTCATTGTTATTTAGAGTCTTGAATGCTTTGTATGTTTAGAAATAAATTTGTCTATAATTAAAAAAAAAAAAAAATCCGCAAACAGTAATTTTAAAATAGCGTTCCGGTTCATGGATTTTTCCATTTCGACGCCTGGAATTTTTTTATATAGATATGCTAATTTATATCAAAATCAAATGTAATGTAAATTTATTATTATTTAGTAATAAATCAGCTGTAATAGCTAAAAGAGAATGATTAACAAAAAATTTAGTAAAAAAACATTGCAGTAGTCGCTGATTTCGGCACCATTTTGAATTTTGTTCCTGCAACTTAACTGTAAATTTCATTGTTTACATATAAAAAAATACGCGGATTTTAGGGAGTCTACTGTATCTTGATAAGTATTTTATTTATCAAAAATGGAAAATGCTATTCGGTTCCAAATCCCTTCAATAATCAGGCCTGTCAATTTTATGCCTTTACAGTTAAAAATGTGTCAGAAAGCTTTGTGTTGTTGAGCAGCGAATTTGGGAGAAACCTTAAGGTGTATTTTCAAAGATTCTGTTAAGAGAAGTTCATTATCGCAATTCTTTTTTTTTTTTTTTTTTTTTTTTTACAATACATGGTGCCCGCCCTGCACATCCTTTGAAAATGAAGTCCAGTTTCGGCTCGGCTCGACTATATAGAACAAAAAAAATTAAAATCTGATATTTGCTTGGCACGAGTCTGCTGAAAAAATTAAGCTCGGCTTCAGACACCTTGTAATTGTCTGATGGCAATCTCTACGCTGGACCTGTTACATTTCTGTATTGATGTTGTCAAACTAGAATCGGCTCATGACGCAAATCTATATTTATTCTCGTGAAAGTCATGTTCATTAAAAATGACCCATATTTTATCGACTTTGTTTAAATTTTTATATCGGGCTGATAGGCCCATTTAAATTTTTTATCGGCCTGGCCCGTTGAAAAGATTTCCTAATTCTGCTGGCATGACCTGTTTGAAAATTTGCCTTTATTTTACCGGACCGGTTATGGGCCCGTGCAGACCTCTAATTTGCTCATCATTAAAACAGAGTCGTCATTGCCATTTCAAAACTTTCTTAATATCAAATGAATTTTCAAATATTTGATACATACATACGAGTGTGAGCCCTAAACCTGCCCGTAAAGACTTTCTAGCAAATTTTGACTTTTATTATTTGTTAATTATTTTAATTTAAAATTTTGGCATAAAAAAGTACATCTACTTTTTCTGGTTTTTTTTTTTTTTTTTTAGAAAGCTTTACTAGCTATAATTAAAAAATATATTTATTTATTTTGCATCAAATTTTGTATTAGAATAAAACTTTTCTAAATACAAAAAAAAAAAAAAAAAAAAGATAATATAGAAATAGTCATGGTAGTAGTTCAATGAGAATCAAAAGTAAAATGAATGTGTATGTACAAAAAATGTATACAATAGACGCTCGATTTTACAAACCTCTTTTTATGAATTATTCGTTTTTACGAACTGATGTACTGGTCCCGACCAGCATCCCATCGAACTAATGTTACTCCCATTTACGAACTTTCGATTTTACGAACACATTATATGAGTCCCATCGAGTTCGTAAATCGAGCGTCTACTGTATTTGTAAGTGTATATGAAAAAAAAAAGAGCTATGTTGTAACAATGGTTTAATAAAAATATCTAAACAGTGTGATAGTAAAAATAATTTTCTCCATGAAATTGTAGCTAAAAACATAACTAAGCAAGCAAGAATTTCAAAGTGCTGAGCTAAACGCAAGATTGTAAATAAATAAAAACAATGTTAGCGTTAGTTTAAATGCCTTTAGAACTTAATATAAGGTTTCTTGGTTTATCAATCAACAAAATAATTACAATCAACATGCTGTCTTCCAAGTATTACAAAAGCATGAGTATTTGCAAATGTGTTGTTATGGTTATGCAATTTCATTTGCATATAACTAAGATTACTGTTCAGACGTTCAGATAAGTTGATTATTATTAGATTCTGGTGTAAATCATCCTATAGGTGGCGCTGCTATACTGCATTTTGCTGGATTTACACGATTTTAGCGATTGTCATATCTCAAGAACTAATGCACGTAATTTCATCTTTTTAGAATCCTTATGATGATTACAGATTGCCATTTAATTTTGACACAGTGATAACGAATTTTGAGATATTGACATGTATGAGATAGAAGAAAGTTTTGGGATTGATACATCCTACTAGTTTGATTTAACACTATTTTCGAATCATAATCCTTATTTTATTTACTCGCAGAATCCTGCGATTAATTAACATAATAATTAGGCAAAGATTTCTGTTCGGAAGGAGTGATAACTAAAAAGTGGAATAACTGACAGCTAAGTATATGCAGAAATATTTAAAAATTTTATTTTGCTAAAGAAAAAAAAAAATGCTTTAAATTTTGCAAATAACGTATTAAATATAAATATGCGAATTAGACCAATGTCACACGGGCGTCTGTTTTGCTGCTTTTTTGCTTAAGTATTATCCATTCACAATGCTAGCAAAAAAGACGCCCGTCTGACATTGGTCTTAAAGGGACTGTGGAGAGGGGTGGGGGACGCTGTGGTTAATAGTATTAGGGCAAAATATTAGGGCTCCGGTACTTTTTTTGTTAGAAATTAAGCCCTGGTCTGCAATTTCATGTAAAAGTTAGTTGGGCAAAGGCCTATCTGTAATATAAACAATTTCGGTTTGTCTGTTACTTTTCTCATCCTAATTAGAAGCGCTTACTTGCAATCTCGGCCTCACCCGTCCGGTAGTGACACCACATTTTTGCGGTAATGTTTATCGCCAAAAGCCTTTGTTCACTTTCACGCAGTCACCAAATGTTTGTAAATTGGCGATTCTGTGCAACGCCAAGATTTCTAAACTCCTAGCGAAAACTTACACTCCTGTTTCAGCTTTCGAGATGTAAAGTTGTCTAAAAAGTAAAGGCGCTTTGGCGTCCCATGTATTATGGGGGGTCTCTCTCTCCCATTTTTCTCTAACTGAACCACCTTTTAAAAGATGCTTTTAAATAAAGAGTAGTTCCAGTAAATTTATAGTTGGAGTTTTTTTTAGCATTTAGAACCCGGTCTTCAATCTATGCTATACGACTGCCCCGAGATAAGTCGTGGGTAAAGGCACTGTTTCCTCATACCTGTTGCCGGTGAAGTGGTTAATTTGATCTGAGGCATATTTTCTAGAAATTTCAGGACTTCACTTACTTATTTTAATATCAGAGTTACCCAGAATTAATAATTCCAACCAACTTTTGTTACCACAGAAATATAGGTACTTTCTTCATATAGCAATTCCTAAGGGTGAATCGTCAAGTACAGTCGTCCCCACTTAATCGGGTAACGGATAATCGAATACCCCGCTTATACGAATAAAATTCGCTAGAACCAAAATCAGTCTTATAGGAATAATGTTAAATTTCCCCACTTTATCAAATATTTTTTACTTGCTGTCCCCGGTTATTCGAATAAAGTCTGAACTGTCTTTCTTACTAAAAATGCATACTTAACCGAAAAATACCAGATTTCCTTTTCTAAAAATAAAATTATTGTTTTCCTACAAAACACGTATTCATTTTCCCCTCTTCAGCATATTTTGGACAAAGGCATGGTGATCCCTCTTTTCTTTCATGGAACTGGAAAAGGTCAGTTCACCTCTGACACTAAGCTGTTGCAATCGATTTCTGAGAACGGATTAGAAAAGAGGTGTCTTACCCGAACAGGTTTAGTTCGAACTTCATACCTGTGAATACTTCTGTGAACATATGCTAACATTCTGGCCGATATTCTTTCTTTAATAATTGACTAGTAAGCACGATGAATACGAAACGAAAGGATTTGAGTTTATGCGATAAAATAAGTGTTAGATTCACTAAAAAATAAAAAAACGCAAACTGAAATTGCAAAAGAATTTCAAATTTCTCAAACGCAAGTTTCTAATATTAAAAGAAATGCTGAAAAGATTGAAGAAGAGTGGAGGAGAAATGGAAATTTAGACAGAAAGAGAAAACGTAAATCAAATTTTGATAGTGTTGATGAAGCTGTACTGGAGTGGTTTTCCAGTAAAAGAGCGAAAGGTGCAATGATAAATGGGCCTATGATCATGGAAAAAGCTGAGTCAATAGCGAAGACTGTTGAAAATGGTGAAAATTTCTGTGCATCCAAAGGTTGGCTTTATAGGTGGCAACAAAGGAATAATTTAACTTTTAAAACTGGACATGGTGAAGCAGGATCAGTTGATACTTCATGCATTGACACCTGGTGTAAAGGAACTTTGGAGCCTATCCTTGCAAAATACAGTCCAGATGACATCTTTAATTGTGACGAGACTGCACTCTTTTATCGAGCTTTACCGACCGGCACTTTAGCTGAGAAAAAAGAAAAGGTTGCTGGATTGAAAATAAACAAAGATCGGGTCACATTATTATTGTGCGTAAATCAAACGGAACAGAAAAACTTCAGCCTCTAATGATAGGGAAAAGTAAAGGTCCAAGGTGTCTAAAGAACGTAAAAAATTATCCCGTGAAATATACTCATTCTCGAAACGCATGGATGACAGGACAAATTTTTAAAAACTGGCTGATGAAGCTAGATATGGATTTCAAAAAACGCAACAAAAAAATTGTGTTGTTTTTAGATAACGTAAATAGTCATAAAATCGATGACAGTTCAGTACGTCTCACTAATATTAAACTACAATTTCTGCCTCCCAATACAACATGCAAAATTCAGCCCTTAGATCAAGGCATAATTAGATCATTCAAAGCCCTTTACCGAAGACAAGTAATCAAAGATCTTTTGCATCATTTGAATGATATCGAATCCTTTGCTGGCATCCATAAGAAAATAAACCTTTTAACAGCCATGCACTTTTCTAAAAAAGCATGGGACAGTGTGCCTGTAAAAGTCATTGAAAATTGCTTCAGAAAAGCGAAATTTGTGAAATTGGAAAATCTCGAACGCGAAATACGGGATGATGAAACCGTAATTTATGATTATGATGACAGTAGAATTCAGGATTTGGAGGAATTTGAGACAGGAGACTTCGGAGAGCTAAAATTTACTCAGACGGAACTTGTGCAATTTATTGAATTGGATGAAAATGAAACGACGGAAGACGATGAAGAAATGACTATATCTTCCTTGCAAGAAAAAGATAACGAGAGCGATGATGAGACAATTGAGCCACCCCCTTCTCTAAATGAAGTAAATACATCATTTGCTATAATTCGCCGACACTTTGAGGCTTGTGGAGGTGATTATAATGTACTTTATAAATTAGAAAAAGAAATACAGAAGTGTTCCACGTCCGATAAAAAACAATCAACTATCACAGCTTTCTTTCAGCCAAAGTAATATGTACTTAAATTTAAATTCTTTTTGAATATTAAAAATCCATAGGTATGTATAACATTTGTCTTTTATGCTATCTATTTTTGTCTTTTTTTTATTTTTAATGTTATTTCCATGTTATTTTGTTACATATGTGTTATTCTACCATATCGCAATAGATTAATGTCATCTAAATGATTCCCCGGATATTCGAATACCCCGCTTAATCGAATACAACTTGTTGGAACCGTCAATATTCGTTTAAGCGGGGACGACTGTATAATGGCACATTGTTGAATTCAGGAGGTGGCCTCGGGGGCACTCCCACAAGAGCAATGAGATCCCCCCCTCCTCCGGAACTCTATAATACTCCCCCTTTCACCTGGACCCATAGACATTCCTCTCAGAGAAAGTGTCTGAATTCAACACTGATGTGGCATATAACGCCGTATTTAGGAGATTGTCGAAACTTTAACTGTGACCTTGGCATAATTATAATAGTGGGGGCTGCTTTAACAAAATACCAAAATCTCTAACAAATGTATTTTAACGAAACATTAATAATGGGTATCTCTAATATGTTAAATAAGATACCTACTTTACATGCAAATTGTCTATGAACACTTATAATTAAAAAAAAAAAAAAAAAAAAAAAAAAAAAAAAAAAAAAAGGAAAACTACTATCTTATTTAAATTATATTATTTTCGAGAAAAAGGAATTGACGCAGTTTTAAATAGTCAAGTATTATTACCACCATCATTATTCGTACTGCATTCATTTTAATTAAAATATAAACCTTTCTCTCATTTTATGTAAAACACACAACTTTTCTTTAAAATATATGCTTTCACTAACTTTATTTAAAATACAAGAAAGAAATAGCACCACAAATGAGAATATAACACCTTCACATATGAAAACTAAAAGCTACTACTATTGGCGAGAGAAAAGAACATGCTAATGGCAAGATTTGTACCCGGCTAACATAAAAGTACCAGATTTTTATACAAGCCAATGAAAGCGAGGTGTGAGCAGTGCCCACACCACCCTGAATCTGTGATATCGGATATCATTACCAAAGCTCTGAAGATCGATAAAAATGAAAAAAAATTGCAAAAGGCAATAAATAATGTTGCTGCAGTTGTTATTATATACTAGAAATATAAATGCTGTTTCTCACTCTGTTATTTTGCCTGATGATAAAAGATTGGTCTCCTTTTTATAAAACTTTGAAACAGCTGGACACACTAAATTTATTTGAGCTGCTTGGTCTTTTCATTATGTTGGTTTTCACAAGTCATGTATTTACGGAAATATGATTTTTAATCATGTAAAGCAATGACATTGTTCTTTAATGAGTAATAAGAGGGGCACAGCCAGTGTCTTCACAACACATACATGTATTGGCATCCGGCTAACAAAAAAGTACCAAAAATTCTTTTAATTATGGGATTAACAAAAATAATAAATGTAAACACAAGATGATATCTTTACTAGAAATTCTATAACTCATGAGAACACCATCACATGTGAACAACTTTCTTCTTCTTCTGTTTTTTTTTGAAAAAGTATATATTTATATTTTAAATGCATTGAATTTATGGGAACGTCCACTGTTACTCTTGTGACCATTCGTGTGGTTTTTTACAAATACTTGCAATTATTTTACTATAAAATATAATTAAGATAAAAAGGGATATAACCAGTAAAATACTATTGTGCTCCACTCATTTAATATATATCTAATTTGTAACAAAAAGCATTTCCCTTGTCTATATAATCAATCAAAATTTTGTTACTCTTGTGACCAGAGTGTCACAAGAGCCATTTAATATACACATAAGTAATTTTTTTTTTTTTTTTTTATAAATTAGATATATGTTTGTGTGTGGAACAGAGTGGTATTTAGCTGGTTATATAAATTTTTATCTTACTTATATTTTGTAATAAAATAATTGGAATTATATATGAAAATTTGCTCTAATTATCACAAGAGTAACAAATGGATGTTCCCTTATCTTAAAGTAATGAAAGATTGAATAAATACAACTATACTTTGAATATATATGTAAACATAACTAATCAATATGCACTTATGTAGACAACATAATATTTGAGCTAAGATTACTTACTTAAAACAAACTTTACTTTAAAAAAGTATATGAATAGTAAAAATTGAAGTATTTACTTCTTTAATATAAAATCAGTCTCAGAAGACTTAAAAAGAAAAAAAATCTCAAAGATTTTAATATAAGGAGACTAGTTTGATGCATAAAATTTGCTATTTAGTGATACAGTGAGTTAGAAAAGATAAAACTACAAAAATACTTTCTTGTAATATGCACACATTGTACTTTATTTATTAAACAATGAAAATATTAAACTCATATGAATAACTTGAATTTAATTGCTACAAATAACTCTTACTAATTTTAGAATTCCTAACGAACAACACTTTTCGGATAAAGGTATAATCTAAAAATACACTAGATGAAAATTTTAAACTTTTTAATAGAGTTGTTATTCAAAAAATGTACAAGAAAAATAATTTTGCAAATCCCAAATGAACTTAATAATATTAATTTATGGTGAATGTAGATCCATTGGTGGCACATAAAATGTGTAGGATAAATGAAACCAGGGAAACAGCAAGAGTGGTGTAGATGACATCTAGGCCAACAGCAAGCTCAAAATACTATATTGTTGGTTGGGAAGATCATATTATCTACAAAACTAGCAAGCTACACTCAAAGACAGAATATCGAAATAAACTCCTGCCTCCAAGTGTAGCCAGCTGTCATAAAAATTCTGCACTATATCTTTCTTCCATCCTTCATAATCAGTCCATTGTCTTCCAAAAGTCAACTCATATCTTCAGTGATAACTGTAGTATGTTATACATTTTAAATTAATATTTTGATATTGAAGTTCATTTGAGATTAGGAAAGTTATATTTACTGTACATTTTTAGATAACAACCATATTAAAACATTCTTTATTTTTCAGTAAATAATTTCATTTTATGCCAGTGTCTGAAAAGTTTCATCTATTAGAAACTCGTTAAGTATTCCAAAATAAAACAGAGTCATTGATAACTACTAATTTAAAATGTATTAGTAATCGTAATGAGTAGCATAATATTTCACTTATTAAAAAAAGTTATGAATAGCATTATGAATAATATTTATTTTTGCTGTAAAAACTCTTTTAGTTTCATATATACATTGAGAGCTACTTGCCTAGAAATACATTTTCAATATTATATCAGTGCTATTGATTTAAATCTGAGCTACATATTGAAATAACTTTAATTCAATCTTAGTAAAGTGTTTATTCAACACAATTTATAATATTTCAGAAGAGATAAATTTATTACAAGAGAAGATAGATTTACATAAGATAAATACTTTGTAAATATGGAAAAGCAAAAATAATAGGAAGCAAATTTTTTCTACTAATACAAAGATATATTTAATAGGATTATTCAAAATGCATACATAAAATTACTTCATTTATATATTAAAAAATAAACTAGCATAGAAATTTCAAAATAATAATAATAAAATACTTGTACTAGAATATAATATTGCTGAAACAATAATATAGTATTACATAAATATCTATTTCAAAAAGTAACATTTTTGTTAATAATAACATTAAAGATGATCGCTTAGTTGGAATTTTAATGTTTCACAAAAAGAAATTTTTCAAAAAAATATTACTAGGAAACACACTAGTATTAACTTTTCAGATTAACAGCTATCGCGTAAGCAAAACAAAACAAGTGTGAATTTTCATTTTGTGGACCATTAAATAATCTCTCAAATTATTTCGGATATTCTTGAGATTTTATGTTTCTCACTTATTAAAATTAAAGATAAGAAAAATGAATCATGAAATCTGATAATTCAAATGATGGAAATATATATAAAAAGATTACATTACACAAAAAAAAAATCACATAATGCATTTTCACAATGTTCTTATCAGCACAGTTCGTAATTTTAATTTCAACATGTTAATTATATGAATATAATAAAATTTTAAATCAAGGAAAATATATATTCTGGTATTAATTGTTAAAAAATCGAAGATTGAGAAAGATTTTATACACTTACGCTTGGCGGTGTAAACAATGAAATATTTCTTCCTTCAGTTTTAGCTTTTTTTTTTGTTGTTGTTGCCCCTACATCCTGGAATCTACAATATGTGTTTCCACCCATTTCTAGTAAAAAAAAAAATATATATACATATATTAATATTAAATTAAAATAACAATATAACAATAAAATTCGTATGATTATCTTCGAGATTGTCAGTGCAACTATCAAGCAGACGATTTAGAAGGAGCAGACGAACTGTACAACCGTTCTACATAGGCGCCACCTATTTGAAACATTTTCCGCGGAACGGTTTTCTTCTTCCAAAGGCTATTTCGTGTGAAGTCCTTCCCTATTCTATGTTCATGTTCAGAACTAATAGATAGAATAGTTTGAATTGCAGACGGCAGTCTCTGGAGCCATAAAGTTTTCAGAAAATCGTCATTTATGCATTTACCCCCTAATTCTCGCATCTTACGCAGTAGCTGAGAAGGTTTGTCGTCACCCAAATGCATTTCCGAAATGAGCCGCCGGATTTGTTCGTTTTCAGAAGCGGAAAATTCTGTTATTAACCTATTCTTAAGTGCGTCATATTTATTTGATTCTGGGGGAGCAAACAAAATATCGGAAACGGAAGATAAAGTTTCTGGGTCGATGGAAGAAATAAGATGATTGTACTTAGTTAAATCGTTTGTTATTTTAGCGAGCGCGAAATTACTTTCGACCTGGATGAACCATAATTTAATGTTTGTTTTCCAGAGTGGGGGAATTTTTACTGATACATGGGATACTTGTGACGCACCTGAAACATCGTCATTTTCAGTGTCGTTTCCCGTCATATTAACATGTGATGGGTAAGTGAGGGGATACTAAATGCTAAAATATGTTACTAAATACTACAATATATTACAGATAATGCACACAATTAAAACGATAATAAAAACATAAAAACATGATACCATAAAAAACACTAGGGGGGGGGGGGGGGAGTCGTACATATCAAGCCGAAATAATTGACCAATCACAGAGTAAAATTAAGGAAATCGATCACATACCTGATGCTCTTGAAATCTGTCGAAAGGAAATCACATGTGCATGTTTTTCACATGTTACTTTATTTAAAATCCTCATTTTCGCGAAATTATTGGAATTTCAAGGAAAAAGTTTATAAAAAGTTAATATTTTAAATCAATTATGGCTGGGCTTCGCATATTTTGGGAGATGAAAAAAGATTGCCGGGTCACCAGTTTGGCGTGCGGTTTCACGCGTGCCAAGAAATTAGATAAATTACTTTAGGAAATAATACATAAGAGATATTAAATAATGCCAGCCTGAAAGTAAAACACTAACAAGTTTAATAAAACAAAAAAGAAAATAAAGTTACATTACATATTGAATTAAGATTAAGCGTTAAATAATAAGAGAACAGCAGCGGCCATTGCCGAACACGAGACAAGCACAGACTGACTGCGATCGACGGAGAACGTTCATCCTCAGTGGAGGTTGCCATAAAAGTCTTATCTCGCCAAGCAGCGATGAAAGTTCATTCAATATGGCTACTTAGCGCTATGTTGGCATAGCAGTCCGCTGCATGCGTATATTGTTCAGGTAAATTCATTATAAATATCAAATCAAATAAGTTTACGTAAACTCTGCACTATCACCGTTTCACAATAACAAGACATCGAAATATTTTCGAACGCCAAAAAGTAATCGCCAATTGACATAGCAACCTCGGTAACCCTGTACAAGTTTTCTACCCTCAGAGTAAAGATAAGAAGTAGAGGCCGAATCCCATTGTTATTTCGGTCAGAACTTGAGGCACACATGTTTCCCGCTTTCATCGCCAAAAGGTTGCCTTTTATGGCGGTGATCACCTTATTGGCAACTGTCGGATTTGATTTATGCGAGAGAAACGCCGATGCAAGAAAGTTTCAGCGGGAACCAGAGGAGAAAAACCGGTTTGGCGCGTTTTCTCTGCCCACCATCACGTGACGGTGGGTAGCGATCCCGGCGTCAAGAAAGGGTTGCTATTTCTGAGTCCAGTTATATGAGAAGTCTATGTTTCTACCAAGAGAATTTCAATCTAAGTCCCCACGCATGCGCTGTTTCTCATTTTTGCTATAACGGTTGGGATCGGCGAAAATGCTCACGGGTAGACGAATTTTAGCATCGACCTCAGGTTGCGTGCATAAGGTCCATTGAGCAAGTAAAGGCAACCGAAATTAGTCTGCTCAAATTTCGCACGTTTTTAAGGTTGTTTTTAAATTTATATTACTAGCTTCTGATTAGATATTTGTGAAAATTCGGCATGCCACATAGCAGCCAATTTTGTTTTTTAGACTTCATTAATTTTGCGACGTCTTTTTAGGGTTTCGTTCATGTGACGAAACCCTATTCGTCTCACTCCTCAAAAAGTCGTAATTAACGGACGTTATTAAAAAAAAAAAAAAAAAAAAAAAAAAAAAAAAAAAAAACAATTACAAGATCGGAAAGGCATTCATAATTCAACAAAAGCATGGATTTTTTATCAAATTACAAAAACGATCCCTTAGACGGATTAAAAGTAAGTGTCATTTTAACAGCAGATAAGGACGGGCGATTTCTTTAAGTCACGATTACTTTTTTTCTACGCATCCCAGAAATTCGAAATTAGTACCACAAGACGGGAGGAAAAAAATCAGCTTTCAGAAATTCTAAAAATTATCTCCATCGTGCCATAAAAACTCGAAAATTCGAGAAAAAAAATCTTTTATTTTCCTCCATTTGTGAAGGTAATAGTTGTCTGATGACACTGAATTTTCCAGTAAACCTAGTGGTAAACCAGAGAATATAAAACAGGTCCGTCTTGTGGTCAGAATTTTCATACAGGACCAAATATTTCTTAAATATCGATTTTTGAGCTACGATTTTTACGCCATCCAACGAAAACTTTCATTCTCGTTCAGAATATGTCTTTATTTTTTAATTTCGACAATCGAAAGCGAAGAAATAGGCGTAGCGTGACCAGAATTTTTTTTTTTTTTTTTTTTTTTTTTTTTTTTTTTTTTTTTTGCGGGGGGGTGGCATCGAAGCCGTTCGAAGTAAAAACGGCGCCCAGAGCGAATTTTCATTTTTGCGCCCCCCCCCCCCCAAAAAAAAAAAAATCTTTCTTTTTGTGATGGGTATGTAAACAAAATTGATAAAGTGGAGAAACATAAATAAATTCTATGGAATAAATACAGTCGAACCTCTATTTAACGAAGTCGCTAAATCCCGGGAAAAAGTTCGCTATATGGAAAATTCGTTAAATAGAGATTTACCTTTTAAAATACTTTAAACTACATGAAACAGATTTTAAATTCATAAACACTAAATATTTTTACTAAAAGTAATTAATCACATTTTTTTTATAAATTATATCGATTTGTTTTATTTATTTTACCACCAATATCCATCATCAATTCATTTTTTTATGTGTTTAAATCTTTGAAATCTGCAAGGAAAACAAAACATTATCCGGGAATACACTGTATTTTCTGTTTAAAGTAAATAGTTTTACATTAAAATTAACGTATTTTAATGACCTAATCACATTTATTATTATTATAACAAATAATTTTAACCATACATTAACATATGCGTCCTTAAATTTAGTTTATGAAAAACTCTGTTAATTTTGTCTGAGTTTTTTCTTTTTAAATGTGCTTTCTCTCATAATACGTCTTGCATCTTTGCAATGCACCAAAAACCCCTCCATGCGTATTTTCTTCTAACTATAATCCGCATCGGATTGTTTCAAATGATTTTAGTATTTCATCATACGAAGTTTTGTTAATTCCTGCATCATGATAATTTCCATCATCATCATGTTCGTCTTCATCGCAATTCATTGCTGTATTGTTTTTTTTTTTTCTTTTTTTTTCACACTGTCGAAAATATTCAATTCGGATAGTGTTTCCGAGGTCTCAATTTCAGAATCAAGTGAAATACAATCATCAATCAGCACATCATGGTTAATTTCTTCCTTTTTTCTCATCTGTATCCACATTTTTTTAAGTTATTCTAAAAAGGGTATCGTCCTCCGTACTTACAGAATTCTCACTGCTGACAAAGAATGTGCCTGGTAAAACCAGTTCAAGGCCATTGAACATCATAAAATGTGTTTAATGAAAGAATAAGTCTGAAATGTCCAGAAATATTTTGAGAAATGGGGAGAAAAAAAAAATTTTAGATCATAAGAAAAAGTTCGTTAAATAGAGAATGCACTTCGCTGTTTGGAGGTTATTTTACGAAGAAATTCGCAAAATGTTCTTGGTTCAAAGGAAAAGTTCGCAAAATAGAGGTCCGACTGTATTTCTCGTTTATTTTGGAACTTTAAAAGGTTTAATTTTAATTTAGGAAATCAGAACAACTAAATAACATAAAAGAAAATTGAGAAAATTGCACTTATTTGTTATGAGACAGTTCATTATGTTTTGCGACAGGAAAAAATGATAAAGAGAGAAAAAGAAATTCCCTGAAAAATGATCGGCGGCCAAAAAATGAATAAATAAACAAAACCGTGGCTCGCAGCATAAATTTTGCGCCCGGGGCGACCGCTCCTTTAGCCCCCTCTTTGCACGCCCCTGGGGGGGGGGCACATTAGAGGCTACACGGACCAACCCAGGCGGCCCAACCCGACGAGAAAATTAAAAGTTCCACCCGGGACCGGCCCGTTTATATTTTCATAGTTTACGATCAGGCCTGGCTCGTACAAAAATCAGTGAAAAAAAGCCCGGCCCGTGAAAAAATCAATTAAATCAGGCCCGGTTCGGCTCGACATAATTTCTCAAAAAATTCCGATTTTTCTTAACGTACAATTGCAGGGCTGTCACTTGCTACTAAAAGCGACTATTTTCAGCATCCGGCGGCTGTGACGACTATTTTAGGCCGAAAACCATTAAACGCGACTATTTCAAGAAAACAGGCGATTTTTTCGGATTTCAGCGACTATTTTTATTGAAAATATTCCATCTTTTTCTTCAAAGCGCCTGTAAAGTCATCTTCCCAAACGCACTTTAACAACGGTTGTTTGAAGAGATTCGCGATTTTTTCCGCGACGAATTCAAAGTTCCAAGATTCGCGATTTCGCCCCCCACCCCTCCCCAATCGATTGACGAAAATACCTATTTCTTTCCGAGATCTTTTTCTACAATCGTTGAAGGAGATTGCGATTTTTTCCGCGACCATTTGCCAAATTTCGCAATTCAGATTGACGAAATTAATTTTTTTTCCCCCACTTGTCCAAATTCGCGATATATATTTTCCGGGAGCGATTGATGGTAGTTACTATTTGTTTCAGAGATCTTTTGACGAAATTCCAGATTATTTTAATGATCGTTTGTCAAAATTCGTGATTTTCTTTTCATGACCGAGTTATAAAATTCGTGATTTTTTACGCGATCATTTGGTTAAATTCTCAATTTTTTTGACCAAATTTGCGTTTTCTGTCCTCGACATTTGACGAAATTTGCGATTTTTTTCTTGCGATCGTTAGACGAAATTCGCAATTTTTTTTACCATTCTTTTGACGAAATTTGCTATGATTTTTCCGACCGAATGACGAAAATCACCCTTTGTTTACGCGACCTTTGGTAAAATTCAAGATATTTTTTACGTTGTTTGAGGACATTCGCGATTGTTTTCGCGACGAATTGCAACGCGATTTTTCCCCCAATCGATTCACGAAAATAGTTATTTCTTTTCGGTATCTTTTGCTACGACCGTTGAAGGAGATTTCGCAATTTTTCCTATGACCTATTGCAAATTTCCCGATTTTTTGGAGGCGATCGTTTCGCGGAACTCACAATTTTTTCCTCGTGATCCTTTATCAAATTTCGCGGGGTTTTTTTTTTTCCGGCGATCGTTTCACGGAACCACGATTTTCCCCCGCGATCCTTTGCCAAAATTCGCGAATTTTTCTGCGACAAACTGGAGAATTTTTTTCTCCGCCACCACTTGTCGAAATTCGCGATATATATTTTTCCGCGACCGATTGGTGGTATTTGCTGTTTGTTTCAGATATCATTTGACGAAATTCACGATTCTTTTCCACGATAGTCTGTCGAAATTCGTGATTTTCTTTTCAAAACCGACTTAGGAAATTTTTGATTATTTATTTAAATTCTCGATTTTTTACACGATTATTTGACCAAATTCGCGTCTTTTCAGGGGTTATTCTGTTCTGAATTTTCCGAAAATTTAAGGGATTCGGTTCAAAAAAAAAAAAAAAAAAAAAAAAAAAAAAAGAAAAAGAAAATCGGTCATCAGTCCTAAAATTCGGGCATAAAAAATATCGCGAATTTCGGAAAATGGTCGCCGAAAAAATCAATTTCGACAATCGTTCACAGAAAAAAGTCGCCAATTTCTTCAAAGGATCGCAGAAAAAAACGAATTTCGCCAAAGAATCGCGAAAAGAAAAACATGAATTTCTTCAAGGGTTCACGAAAAAGCGCAATTTTCTTTTAGGGATCGTGAAAAAAAAAAACACAATTTTACCAAAGGATCGAAAAAAAAACCCCGCAAATTTCATTAAAAAATCGCTGAAAAGCGCGAATTTCGTCAAAGGATCGCATAAAAACGCGAATTTTGTTAAAGGGTTGCGGGAAAACGCGAATTTCACCAAAGGACCGCCGAAAAATCGCATAATTGGGGCCGGGAGATTTCCCCCCTTTCCCTCCTCTGCTGTAACCTTTCAGAAAATTTGCTGTGAAATCAGATTTTCTTTTTTTTTTTTTTTTTACTCAGAATTAATTACCACTGTCGTCTTTTTGTCCGCGACCATTAGACAAAATTTGCAATTTTTTTCTCTTGGTCGTTAGACGAAATTCGTAATGTTTTGTGCATTCTTTTCACGAAATTTACGATGATTTTTCCGTGACCGAATAACGAAAATCGCCATTTGTTTCCGCAACCTTTATAATAAAATTAAAGATTATTTTTCCACGGTCCTTTGAGGAGATTCGTGATTTTTTCGAAGACGAATTACCAAAATTCGTGAATTATGAATCCGTGAAAATTACTTTTTTAAACAATTCCTGTGCTAAGAAGTTTTGCTTAAATTTACTTATTGAAGCGAAGATTTTTTTAAATTTTTGTGAAAATATTTCTTTAAAATATTTGGTTATAAACTTTAAGAATTTTTTTTGTTCAAAAATATTTTATATAGGTTTGCTTTTACATATTACAAAATTTAACTGTGGATATTGATTTCTACAATTTTCTTGTGAAATTGTTTTAAATATGGTGATGCATCAGTCAGTGGCGTACCCAGGATTTTATTTCGGGGGGGGGGGGGGCTGACTTAAATTTCCACAATGCTCTAAATCTTACGAAACACGTTGAATTGTGTCATAAACAGTAATCATTTTTGTCAATAAGGCCGTAGCCGGGGGGGGGGGGGGGGGTTCAGGGGTGACTTAGTTCCGAATTTTCCAAAAATTTGAAAAATTTTGTCCAGTCCAAAAATTTGGACTTAAAAAAATCGCGATTTTTGACATGGTCGCCGAAAAAAATTAATTTCATCAATCGTTCGCAGAAAAAAATCTCCAATTTTTTTAAAGGATCCGAAAAGGAAAAAACAGAAATTTTGTTATAGGGCCACGGATAAAATGCGAAGTTTGTCAAAGGATTGCGAAAAAAAAAGCCAAATTTCGTCAAATGCTCGCGGAGGAAAAGCTAATTTCGTCAAATGAGTACAGAAAAAACTCGAATTTCGTCATAAGGCCACAGAAAAAACGCGAATTTCATCAAAAGTTTCGGGGAAAATACGAATTTCGAAAAAAGATAGCTAAAAACACGCATTCCGTCAATGGGCTGCGAAAAAAAGCTAATTTCTTTAAGGATCGCAAAAAAAGCTAATTTCGTCAAAGGGGCATGGAAAAACGTGAATTTCGTCAAAAGAGCGCAGAAAAGTGCAAATTTCATCAAAAAGAGGAGAAAAAACGCTAATTTTGTCAAAAAGACGCGGAAAAACTCAAATTCCGACGAAGGACTGCGAAAAAACGCGAATCTCGTCATACGGCCTCCGAAAAACGCGAATTTCGTCATACGGCCACCGAAAACGCGAATTTCGTCATACGGCCACCGAAAAACGCGAATTTCGTCATACGGCCACCGAAAAAGCACGAATTTCGTCAAATGACCAAAGAAAATACGCGAATAACGTCAAAGGGCCTCAGAAAAAACGCGAATTTCGTCAAAAGGCCGCAGAAAACGCAAATTTCACCATAAAGACGAGAAAAAAAGCAAATTTCGTCAAAAAGCCGTCGAAAAATAGCATATTTTGACGAAGGACTGCGAAAAAAAACGCGAATTTCGGCAAATGACCACAGAAAAAACGAGAATTTCGTCAAAGGGCCGCAGAAAAAGTGAAAAGTTCGACAAAATATCGTTAAAAAAACACGCATTCCGTCAAAGGGAAGCGGAAAAAACGCGAATTTAGCTAAAGGGTCGCAAAAAAAGAAAAAGCAGTGTCACAAGGAAGGCCACAGGAAAACGTGAATTTCGTCAAAAGGCTGCGGAAAAAAAGCGAATTTCGTCAAAAAGCCGCAAAAAAGCGAATTTCGACAAAGGATCTCGAAAAAAAACGCGAATTTCGTCAAAGGGCCGCAGAAAAAACGCGAATTTCATCAAAAAGTCGCGGGAGAAACGCGAATTTCGAAAAAAAGATCGCTTAAAACACGCATTCCGTCAAAGAGCTGAGACAAAAAAAGCTAATTTCGTAAAGGATCGCAAAAAAATACGAATTTCATCAGAAAGACGAAAAAAAACGCGAATTTCGTCAAAAATCCGAAGAAAAAACGCAAATTTCGACGAATGATTGCGTAAAACAAAACGCGAATTTATGCAAATGACCTCGGAAAAAACGCGAATTTCGTTAAAGGGCCGCAGAAAAAACGCAAATTTCGACAAAGGATCGCTAAAAAAACACTCATTCCTTCAAAAGAAAGTGGGAAACGCGAATTTCGTCAAAAGACACAGAAGAAACGTGAAGTTCGTAAAAAGGCCGCAGAAAAACGCGAATTTCATCAAAAAACGAGAAAAAAGCGCAAATTTCCTCAAAAAGCCGCGGACAAAACGCAAATTTCAACGAAGGATTGCATAAAAAACCGGAATTTCGGCAAATGACCACAGAAAAAACGCAAATTTCGTCAAAGGGCCCAGAAAAAACGCAAATTTCGACAAAGAATCGCTACAAAAACACGTATTCCGTCAAAGGTAAGCGGAAAAACGCGAATTTCGTTAAAGATAAAAAGAAAAGAAAAAGCAGGGTCACAAAGAAGGGCCACAGTAAAACGTGAATTTCGTTAAAAGACTGCGGAAAAAAGCGAATTTCGTCAAACAGTCGCGAAAAAACGCTACTTTCGTTAAAGAAAACGTGAATTTCGTCAAAGAGCCGCAGAAACAAAGCGAATTTCATCAAAAAAAACGAGAAAAAAATTGAATTTCGTCAAAAAAGCCGCAGGAAAAAAGCAAATTTCGACGAAGGATTTCGTAAAAAAAAAAAAAAAAACGCGAATTTCGGCAAAAATCTGCGAAAAAAACTTGAATTTCATCAAAAACCCGCCGAAAAAACACAAATTTCAACAGGATCACGAAAAAAAAAAACGCAAATGTCGCAGATCCGCGGAAAAAACGCAAATTTCGACGAAGGAGTGCGTAAAAAAAACGCGAATTTCGGCAAAAAACCGTGGAAAAACATAAATTTTTGGCATAGAGATTCGACTGAAAAATGAAAGTTAATAAGCTACTTTTACAGTCAACTCTTCCGCACCGGATTTCCGATTTAGCCGATATCGACTTGTGATTAGGGGCCGTTCAAATATTACGTAAGCACCTAAGGGGGGGGGGGAGGGGGTTAGCGATTTGCTTATTTTTGCTGACAAGGGGGGAGAGGGGGTTTGAATGATGCTTACGTAAGACATTTTCAGAATCTCTAACTTGTAAAAAAAAAAAATTATAAAATTTCATATTGAAAGAAAGAAACAGCAAAAGAATATAAACTTGAAGTTCTGATGTCAGCTATTTTGACCGCACAAGGAAAACATAAACGATCTCTTTTACCTAGAGGTGACTGTTCATGTTTGATGCATGAGGGCATATTATCTCTGAGAACTTACTACTATTTCTAATTGTGAGAACAGAATAGAATAGAATTGAATGGACCGATGCGATATGATGTATTGTGACAATATGAGTTTTCCAGGAAAGCTTCCAAAACGTAAGTAAAATTCCATCTTTTTTGTTTCCACCCCTCCTATGTCAAGTGGTTGAACCCCATAACCATAGTGACCGACTGCTCTACTGTCTGGTGTCTCGTGAGTTTTGAAAACCTCTCAGTAGAGATCTGCACGGGCCGGGCTCGGGCCTATTTTCATTCACGGCACTCGGGGCGGGCCGGGCTTAGTTACTACTCTTTACGGGTCATGCCGGGTTCGGGCCTTACTTTTTTCCTGGGGGATCGGGCCAGGCCCATTTTTTTCTGTACAGAACCGGGACTGGTTTCATTCCAAGTCTTCAAGGTCCAAAATTTTAAGTCCTAGTTCCGACGCAGCCCGTATGAAAATCATTGTCTCGGCGTGGCCTGATCCGTTCAAAGGTCAGTAAAATTAGGTCAGGCTCAAAAAATTTTGAAAAAATATACACATTTTTAAATTGCTATTATTCTACAATTAAACATTCAAATTTATTCTTTTTTAAAGAATAGTAGATTTCTACGCTTATTAAAATATAGCTCAATGAAAATATAAGAAAACATGTGAGAAGGAACCTGTCTATGACGAAATCCTATTATAAACTGAAAAACGTGTTGATCCATAGAAAATTAATATACTAATACGTAAGAATAGGATATATAATACATTTACAACTAGCTAAGAAGGGCACTTGTCTATAACGGATTTTTTTTCTTTTTTATGCAATTCCGTTTTAGAAGATTTTACTGCATAGCATTTCTCAGATTTTTAGCACTTCAATACATGGAATATGGATTAACGATATTAATGATAGCGGATTCATTTACATACAAGAAATAGAGATTGATTAAAAAAATAAATGTCGCAGCCTGCGCCACTTCTATAAAAATGAAGATCATAAACATAAAAAAATAGTTAAGACATATTTTTGGCCAGAACTCCTCGTACGAGACAAATCTTTAACCAAATCGACATAAAAATCAATGTTTTGTAGAAATTCAATCGGGCAGGGCCGAGATTTTAACTTTTTTTCCGGGTCGGGCCGGGCTCGGGCCGAACTTTTAACTTTTTTATCGGACCGGGCCAATAATTTTTTTGTACGGGGCGGGCCGAATTTTTTTCTCTATGAGTCGGGCCGGGCCCGGGTCTGGAAATTTCGACCTGTGCAGACCTCTACCTCTCAGTACTGCAGTGTAGTGGTGTTTAAAATAAATAAAATCAGAAATATGTCTTCATTTCGAGAAATCTTGTATAAAAAACTTTTTGAACGTTTCAAAAAGTCTGCATCAGATAAACCTTTGAAGGATATTCAATATAAAACTAATGATGTGTGGCGGCAGTACAAAAAGTCTTCTAAAACTGACAAAGAGTTAGAGGTATTGGTGCTAAAAAGAATTGAGGACGAACTGCGTAAGGCAACCAAAAAGAAATCAGTCTTTCTTGATTATTTTATAAAGGTAATTATAATCAATTTATTCTTAAAATTTTAAATATATTTTATCATAACTTTAAGTTTACATAATTACTTGTAAAAATTGGAAAAAAAGATAGATAAGATAAAATGACCGTGTAGCCTTGGCAAAACATGGTCAGTATGGGAATAAATAAAGACCAAAAGAACGTCAAAAAACGAGTTATTACTTTTTAAATATGGCGTAGCCAAGCTAAGCCTTATTTTTTCTTTTCAAATAACTCAAAAATTAATGCATCCATGGGGGAAAAAATTAAAAAATATGTTAGTTTTGTAGCAGATAATCTTCTAACTGTTTTCAAATTTTGAACCTTACTAAAAATGAAATGTAACCCAATTGAATTGAAACCAATGTATCTCAAATTCAAAAACAGATAAATAAGGTTTCCAGTGATCTCAAAGAAGGAAAAACAATCCTTAAAAAGGAAACGACAAAATGCTGAATACCAAAGAAAACATCGAACCACCAAACAAACAAAGCTTGGAGAAATCTGCTATGATAATCCAGACATTCAAAAAAAAAAATAGCTTTGAGGGAATCAGTAGGAAGACCAAGTTTAAACAACCATTATTACTTAAAGCAATAGCAGACATAGCTATTATTGGAAGCGCTGCAGATGCAAAAAGAAGAAACAAATCCGAAGTGTCAAAACTCTCGATGACTTGACTGCAAAACTGAAAAAGGTTGGTTTTGCAATAAGCAGAAGTAGAACATATCTTCGTTTGCTTCCAAAAAATTCCTCAACCATCCAGTGTCGAAGACATGTCACCACAGTGCCGATAAAACTTTCTTGGATTCTGGCGGATTATCACCGATCTCACATTGATACCCAATTTGCAGCAATATCCATCCATTATTTAGAAACTTTAGCTTCAATTTTTGGACCCATGCAAGTGTTTCTTCTTTCACATGATGACAAAGCGCGCGTACCTTTGGGAATTACAGCAGCCAATAAACAGGCTCTGATACTGATGCATATGGAGTATCGTGTATCCTTAAGCGATCACGACTGGGTCATCGCTGAACGCCGCAAACTTATCCCATGTGTTTACGCTGGTATTGTGATTGCTCCTGGCATGGCAGGTCAAAGTAAAGCCACACATAGGTTATTCTGGTCCAACGTTAATAGCTATAAGAAGTGGGAAACACAGTTCTTCCGCACCAAATACTCATGCTCAGGATTTTGAAATTCTATTAATACTCAAAGATTTTGAAAAATTAGTGAAAACAGAAGAGGGTTTCATCAAACCTGTAATCATAGTTACGGTTGATGGAGATCCAGACGAGAATCCCCGCTACCAGAAAGTTATATCGTTTGCTATTAACCATTTCAAAAAGCATGATTTGGATGGAATTTTCATAGCGTGCAATGCTCCTGGCAGAAGTGCATATCATTGAGTAGAAAGGCGAATGACACCACTCAGTCGAGAACTGTCTTGTCTTATACACCCTCATAACCATTATGGTTCCCATCTCGATGAGAACGGTCGCACTACTGATGAAGAAATAGAGCAAAATAACTTAGCATATGCTAGTAAAACTCTCACAGATGGCAGATATCTGTAACTCATTAAACATTGACAGTTATCCCGTTACTGCCACATATGTTGATTCAGGCGAACTAGATCTCTTGGTTATGACTTGGATTGGTATTCGAAGCTCGTACAAGAAAGTCAATACTTGCTGCAAATTGTAAAATGCGAAAAAAAGAATCGTTGCTCTCCTGCACGTAGTGGATTATTTCGTATATTAAAAGGACGATTCATTCCTCCTCCAATTAAAATGATACAATCGTCAAATGACATCATTACAAGTGAAGAGAGGGAATTTATAGATTTAAGTCTCCGTCTGGCCTTAAATCTGAATAGTACAGAAAAGGGATTTTTAAAGATGCTGTATGATTATTTTTGCTCTTCCATAAAGTTCACGCAATTATCCGCAAGAACTTGTGGAAGTTGTGGTCAATATCATGCATCTCAGAAGTCAGAAAACAGACACAAAAAAATTCAACAGAGTGAAAAAAGCGAGAAGGACTGCCTTATACGACAATTGAGAATTGCTGCTCGTCGAGCAAATGAACTTATGCGCTTCGTAAGATTCGTGGAGGATATGGAAGATGTTGAGTGGATCAATGAAGATGAAGTTGATAAAGATTGCATCCGAACAGTAAGCGATGAAGATAATCAAGTAAAACTGGAAACCAATAGCATAACAGATATGGAAAAATGGCTTGAGCAGCCGTGATCAGCATCGGGATAGATATTGTCATGTTCAAATTTAAATTTTTCAAATGGCTAAGTTCTTCTAAAATTGTGATCTAAGAAATTTTCTTAAATAGAATTGTAAAGAAATAAAACAAGCGTTTATTATTATTTAGTAGTTATATTAGTCGAGTAGAGTTTTTTAATTTGTATTGTGTCCTAATTTTTTTTTAAGTAGGGGGGGGGGGGTTCCAATTTTCTTACGTAATTATTAAGGGGGGGTTCGCGATTTGCTTATTTTTGCTGACAAGGGGGGAGGGGGGGTCAAAAATAGCCAAAAACATGCTTACGTAATATTTGAACAGCCCCTTAGCTGTAGTATTACTCTGCATTAACATTCTTCCGCATTGACAATCTTGGCGCCCGCCGACTGTGAGCGAAATTAAAAAACTCTTTAAATTAAACTACTTTTAGATTTGTCGAATTTACCACCTCTTGAACTGACCATATACGTTTTCAGTTATCCAATAAAAGAGGCATGGAGCTATTTTTCATTCATATGAAAATTGATTTTGTGGTTTCAAGTAAATTTGGTCGCAGGACTGAGGAGGATATTGGATTAACAAGAAAAACAAATTCGTGGCATGCCAGAAAATAAAACAAATTTATCTGAAAAAGAAGGCCTATCAGCCCTTTTTTCATTTCACTGCGATCTCTTCGGAGGTGGAATGGAGCTGTAACCTCATAACCCCCGTCGCCATCGACTTCTTTGGGTGTATGCCGGGGCATCACTGTGCACTAGTATATGGGACTAACCAGAATAGCTGCGTTGCAGAAAAAAAATTAATTTTATCTCAAAAGAAAGAAAAAAAAACAGGAGTTTTTTTTTTCATTTTGATTACTTCGAAAGGGCTTATAACTCCATCAGCCCCCTTCCCCTCATTCGGTATACTGTAGTGTAACTGTGCGCTGATACGAGACTAGCCAGAAAGTCTAGTTCGTTGTATTGCAGAAAACAATTGCATTACAAATTTATCTCAAACTACTACAAAAAAAAAAAAAAAAAAAAAAAATCAGCACTTTTTTCATTTCATTTTCAACTATTTTGGGAGAGGTCTGTAACCCCATCACCCCCTTTCTACTTCTTTGGGTATAATGTGAGGTCACTGTGCACTAATATGGAACTAAACAGAAGAGTGTGGCTAGTCTGTTGCATGATAGGAGAAAAAAAATGCAAATTTTTCTCAAACAGAAAGAAAAAAAGCAATATTTTTTTTACTATTTCGGCAGGAGAGGGCTGTAAGCCTATCAGCCACCTCCCCTTCTTTCGGTAAGCTGTGATGTCAATGTCGACTAATATGGTTTTAACGAGAATGGCTATTTCGCTGCATGGCAGAAGAAAAATTACAAATTTATCTCAAACAAGAAGAAAAAAATCAGCCTTTTTTTCATTTCATTTTCGACTATTTAGGAAGGGGGCACCCCATTAGCTCCTTTCACCTCTTTGGGTATAATGTTGTGCCACTGTGTACTAGTACGGAACTAAAGAGAAGAGAGCGGCTAGTCTGTTGAATGATAGGGGGGAAATACAAATTTATCTCAAAAAAAAAAAAAAAAAAAAAAAGAAAAATAGCAGCACTTTTTCATTTCATGTTCGACTTTTTAGGGAGAGGGCTGTAATTTCATTAGCTCTCTACCTTTTTGGGTATAACGTGGTGTCACTGTACACTAATATGGAACTACAGCGAAGGGAGCGGCTAGCCTGTTGAATGATAGTGGAGAAAAGGCAAATTTATCTCAAACAGACAGAAAAAAATCAGCACTATTTTTTCATTTCCTTTTCTATTATTTCGAGAGAAGGGGGGCTGTAATTCCAACAGCCCCCTCCCCATCTTTGGGTATGCTGTGATGTCAATGTGGACTAATATGGAGTTAACGAGAATGACTATTTTGCTGTATGACAGAAGAAAAAAATTACAGATTTATCTTTAAAAAGTAAGGAAAAAACACTTTTTTCATTTAATTTTTCCACTATTGGCAGTAACCCCGTCAGCCCCCTTTCTCTTCTTTGGTGTCAATGTGGTCTAATATGGGACTAATGAGAATGGCTAGTCCGGTGTATGATTGAAAAAAATTAAAACTTTTTCCAAAAAAGAAAGACGAAAAAGCAGCACTTTTTCATATCACTTTCGAAAATTTCGGCCCCATCCCCCCCCCCCCCTGGGTACGCCCATGGCATCAGTAATTGACTAGTGAAATATATCTAACATCCAAAGAAACATCCTTTTACAAGTTACAGTTGCAACTAAAGAGTTTGAACATTAGTGTGAAAAAAATGAGAAGTTTTCACCTTTCTCTCTTTAATTGTTTATGAATTATAACATTTTAAAATGGTTCTCTACTTTTGGATCACCTAGTATACAAGTCTTTTGGCAGCCAATGGATCAAGGCATCATTAAAAATCTGAAGCATTTCTACAGATGTCTAGTCGTTCAACACCTCCTTACTGAATCTTCCCAAAAGCTTCCCCATTACCCTCCTTGATGCATCAAGAATGTGTTTAAATGCATGGTCCAAAGTGAGGCAAAAAACAATAGCAAATTGTTTCTGAAAAGCAGGATTTATCAGGAACACTGTCCCTAGCAAGCTTTTAGATGAAGATAATTTACCCCCCCCTCCCCCAGTTGCATGGGTAACAACATACCATTTGATGATTACGTCGACATTTATGAAAACATAGACATTTGTGGAGAACTATCTGATACAGATATTCTATCCGAAGTTCTAAACAATAAGAACATTGTAACAGAAGATGATGAAGATATTGAATTTGAGGTAGAAGAACAGAGGCCTATTCCAAGTTCAAATGAGGCAGTCTTTCATCTAGCGGAATATCATTGTTATAGAGAAGGACAATCTAATGTGAGTGAAGAAATCCTTGAAGATTTTGGCTTAAAAAATCAAGTAAGCTCTTTAAAGCAATCTGAAATATCTCAATATTTTAAAAAGCTGCAGTTTTTTGATTTAAAATTAATAACTATATTTTTTTTTGCAATTTCTGTTGTGATTGATTATTTTACTACATAAAAATACATTTTTTTGGATAATTTGAAGTTGTGCAGTGGTCCCTTGCACTTCGAATTATCCAAGTTCAACTGTATATGCTTCCAAAGTGATGAACCCGTCCTGGATGCATGGAATAAGATTTATGATAACATATGAGTTCATAAAAAATAAACAAAATGTTATTGCTTGCTTCATTTTGGATATATACGAAGAAATTATTGTGCAATGCATATAAATAAAGTATTTGTAACTAGAATTCTAGTTTTATGTATTGTTTTCTCTACTGATGACATCTCACTTTGGTAGTATATTACAATGTTGCAAGCATAAGAGTTTAAATGTTACCCAAGTGAGAAAGTCAGTCTACCAATTAAAAGCTGTTGTTAGCAGTATTATAATCACACACATATTAACTAACAATTAGCATTTCAATATAATCAGAAATGATCATAACATAATGTTGCACATTACCCACTTTGCACAACATTATAAGCTTCTGTTATAAGATTATAATCACACAAAGATGATTTTAATTGGTATTGTAATCAGCAATATCCTACCATTACCAGTAAATTAAAAATTTCTTTTGAATTTTGCAATTTATTTATGAATAATATGTTCACAAATGTTTACAAAAGTTTGAATAAAAATTTAATGTAATAAAAATAAAATAAAAATTAAGAGACAGACAGATGAAGAGAGTAAATTTGAAACAATTTATTAAAATAAAAATAACAAATATTAACAAAATAATCATAACACTTATATGAATTTTTTTTTTCTTTTAATGGTATGGTGGATCGTTTTGATTCCCATTTTATATTGAATGCATGGTAACATTCCTAAAAGAGAAATAAATTTCATCTTTATTTATGATAAAAAACGTTAGAAAGTATAAAATCCATGAAATTACTTGCAGGCAAGGTTTTTTTTATGTCTCTGCATGCATATTGTATGTACTAAAAATAAAAAATATGCTTTAAAAATGTAATAATATTTTTTGATGCTTTGATTTTTGACATAAAATTGAGTATATTTTATTGCTTAAATTGAATCCCCCCCTCCCCCTAGTATTTCAGAACCAAAATGATACAACCAAGCCCTGCTAAAGAATTGGAAATACTCAGTTGCTGTCTGTAAAAGATGTTTCCAAACTAAAGTTGTTTAAAAACTCTCAAATACAACAGAATAACTGAAAAACAATTAAAATCATTAACCAACATATCAAAGCATGGTCCTAAAGCAACCAAAGAAAAGGGAAATCTTAATGCTTTTAACTGAATATGTTAAGAAGTGAGATTTGAACAGTACATGTTTCAAATCATTTTTAACACTATATAATATATATATATATATATATATATATACATAAACTAAAAATTTGTATTATTACCTGAGCTTGTTTTACTATTATTATTCAAAATGTTCAATCCTGTGTTTGTGTATACTGCTACTCTGAAGCTATTTAAAGTAAATTCAAGAAATTGTAATCATGTATGCATTTTTGTATGATCTGCATGACAAAAACAAAAAATAAAGTTGAATTTCAAAATAATAAATTGCATTTGAAAAATAAGCAGCTACTAAAAAATTTTATCCTAATGTTTAAATATATATATATATATATAAAAGCTGTTCTTTGTGTGTATGTCCTTTATACAAATCTTCAATTTTTGACGGATTTGCATGAAACTTCATTTACATAGGCTTTAGAACGTGGAAAAGAGCACTGTCTACTTTAAAAAATCATCAGAACACTATTTATCCCTTTTTTCTACCATGTTCCGCAATTTAACATTATAGAAATATATCTTTTTAGTTTTCTAATTAAATCGTTTCTTTCCTGTTGCCACACCCTAAAAAATGACACAATAATGTGAAAAAAGTAACGATAACGCATTGCTATATTTTTGCATTTTTGAAATTGACATCATTCTAAACAGAAAACGCACATTATTTATATATAAAATAAAAACTTCAACTATAAGAGCGATAAAATGACGTAGCACCTTAATTGTTTTTAAAAATTAAAATATCTACTTTAATACAAACAGTCAAATTTCATGAAAACAATTTAGGAACAAGAAAAAAAAGGCTAGATATGACCTCACATTCCATCAAATCTTTTCAACGTGTAGTCAACTCACCGTAAATAAATGGCTCCTATATTTTGTTTACTTCTTCGATTGTATACTACAGCCATAATCTGTTAAGTTTGTGTTTTATTTTATGTTATTTTTGGCATTTTAATTTCGTTTTCCAATTTAGTTATTGAATATTACATGTAAACAAACATATTCTAAATTAGTAACAATGTTTTTGAACAATTGAGTTAATATTTTGTAATTGGATTGCAAGCATATTTAAAAAATATGCATGCTTGAAAATTACTTTAAAATCCATAAAAAAAATCTGTAAATTGAGATAAACATTACAAACAAATCTTACTGAAAGTACTTTTGTTTTCTATAAGACGTTGAAACAATCGAATGTGCGAGGTTTAGAGGTTAAATTGCAGTAAAAGGAAAATTAATTATTGTGTTAGGTTGTTGCCACAGAAAATATGATACCAGGTTACTCATAGACATGTCTTTTCTTTATACTATTGCATTAAGAGTAAACTGGTTCATTTTTCGTAATCGGGTTGCATGTACCTTAAAAAATATCCATGATTGAAAATTACTTTAAAATCCATTAAAATCAGAAAACTGAGATACAATTTTGAAACAAATTTCATTTGAAAGAACTTTTTTCTATTCGACATTGTAAAAAATGAAATTGTGTGATGTTTAGAAGTTAGAAAAATTGCAGTAAAGGCGCAATTTATGGGTTACAATTTATGGGTTACAATTTATGGGGCACAATTTATGGGCACTGACATAGTGTTTGTACTTTATATATATACCATGCAAACGAGAATTTCACTAAATGTTGCGCGATTTGGTGGATTTTTTTTTTTTTTTCGTATTGTGAGGAAAATCACACATTTTTCTCTTACATCCGGCAAAGATAACGCGCATTCTGTTATTAAAGCTCAGGGATTTTACTATGGTTGCGAGACAATAACGTCATGTTTTCTGATTGCCTTTTTAACGTTTTGTGGATGGGAATGAATGCACAAGTTTCAGTTATTGTGATTGCCGTATTATTTCGTTTTAATTTATTTTACCTGGAAGGCTCCTTATATTTGACACGGGCGAAGCCGGGTAGTTCTGCTAGTATATATATATATGTTTTTTTACAGATATTTAGTTTTGCTTTTAGGATATTGCCTTTAAGAAGATACATCTGTATTTACAATCTCAGGAATTTAAAGTAACATGTACTTTATCAGTACTCCATCAAAAAAAATCACCTTACAGCTTAGCTACCAACTCTTATGCTTTTTTATACCACAAAAATTTAATAGTAAATTTTAGCTTATTAAATTGTCATAATCTGATGATTAAATATGGCAAAAATTTTTGTGGTACAAAAAAGCATAAGATGTCGGCAGCTGTACCTTACAGTTTAAAATAGTAATGTTCTTCAATGGTAGAGTTATTTGTTTTTAAAAAATGAATTGTAACTCACTTATTAATATAGTATTTTATGCATTTTTTCCCATGGTGTTTAGAAATCATTAAAGAATGAAAATAAGTTAAAAATAGAAAAAAATATTTTTGACATATTTAAAGGTATTGTACACCCATAACATATAAAACACACACAGACATACAATTTAAAGTGGCAAATATGTCCCTATCAATAAAATTTTATAAATATAGCACAGTATAATTTATCTAGTGTGCATTGGTGCAATTGCCAGTTCACCATAACAAATCAAGTAGAGAAGGTGAAAAGCGTGCAATAAAATTTTTCACATTTTATACTTTGGAAAATAAAATAAACACAACACTAAGACAAGCATGCTACCAGAAATATTATACAATGGTGTTTTACAAAGTTTATTGATAACACTCATAGCATTCATTTAAGATATTTACAAAACTTGCACAAAAATAAATATTATACATATATAAAGCTATATTCATTAATTATATTTTCTTTTCACATTTCACAGGAACTACTGGCTGCAGAGATGCCATCTGGTATGGTTTCTAAGGTGGAAAAAAAAAAAAAAGACTAAGAGGTTGACATTTCTGGTTAAACAATGCAACAGTAACCAAAAATTCATAACAGATGGCATCTCTGTAATCATAATAATTCTATAAGCATCCACAGAATTGTAGCGTACTTAAATACTGTAAGGCAAGAATGTGAAAATTTTTATTAGCAGAAAATTAATGAAATCTCTCATTGATAAAGAGAGGATCATGCAATGGATATAACAGCAATACAATCACATTATATATATATATATATGCTTCTGTTCAAAAGTATTTAGACACCTCGTAGTATAAGTAAAAGTTATGGATGAAATGTTTTGAAATTTTGTATTAATTTTTAATGTACCACTTTTGGGAGAGAGCTACCTCCATGATTTTAAATCAACAAGATTGTAAATTATAACGTTAAATGTATTAGAATTGTTCAAAATTTTGAGAAATTTTCACATCTGCTACAAAATGTCATCATCAGAAAAGGAATAATGTTTTCTAATAGGTTTATCTTTGAAACAGATTACAATTATGGTCACTTTTTATGAAAGGTTTCGCTAGTTAAGGTAAAAATTGGCAAACATTTTACAAAAATTCCCAACAATATTTAATATTCTAATTCATATTCTTTTTCACTTAAATCATATACAATCCTTTAAACCTAACAATTATATTTCAACCATTCATGAAAAGTTTTAAAACACTTCATGCATAGCTTTTTCTTATGCTATTAGGTGGCCAAATATATTTGAGCAGCAATGTATGTATTGCTACTTTATTAACAAAGGCATTAACTTAATTGAATGTATATCAAGTGTTTCTTACAAAACTTTTTCTCTTTAAGTTTTATTTCTCTATAAATTGACCAACTGCAATTCATTTACATATCTGTCTATATACGTAATATACTCGTATAATGCAAATCCTGTCATCATGATAACATTCAAAATTATGAACCAATTCAAACTCGATTGGGACAGCATACGATCCTGTAAGAAACTTGAACAAGTTTGCAAATCAAGTATGTAGCTCATACAGCTTGTTTACAGAGACGAACAAAAATTTTCGATAGCATTCATTGTTTTGGGTTTGAACCTCATTTGAGTTGCGAAAATATAGCATAGCCTATAGACAATTTTTTAATATTTTTGATATAATTGTTTAAGCCCAGCAGCATAGTGAATAGCATACCAGTTTGCTGTGCTACAAGTTGCGAGTTTGAGTCCTAGCTGGGCAAGATTCACTCAACCTTTCATCCCTTCAGGGTTGATGAAATGAGTACAAAACTTGTTTGGGAAATAAACACTGAGGGTCATGCATTAGGCTGGCCACCTGACCAGGACATATGCTGTACATCACCTCAGGGCCCAGAGTCAAGTAAACAGGGTTGGGCAGTGTAGGCTCGTATAGTCACAGGTTTACTTTTTCAGATATAATTGTTTCATATCTATTAAATTACATTTGGTAGGCCAAATTAAAAATTTCCCAGGAATTTACCTTTCTTGCTAAAATAGTGGATTTGGATGGAGTTGAAACCAATTTGTTTAATTTGTATTAAACCTGATGTATGCACCTTAAAATAACAAACAAAGAAATCAACCTGCTCTTCTGATTGAGCCGGAAGGATTTGTTTTACTTGTGAAAACGAATAGAAAATATTTTGTAATTTTTTGTAGATGATAATTTTTTTTAGTTTCTTATCAATTTAAATAAGAGTAATGGTGGTGAATGTACAAAAAAAGCTTTCATCAATTTTTTTTCATTTGAAAATTAAATATACAGATGTTTTATAGTCATACCACAATAATTACCACAAAGTAGGCTTCATAGTAGCCATATCACAGTAAGCTGCACACTAGCCAAGTAGCCATGCCATAGAAAAAAAATTTAAGTTTAAATATGTAGATTAATCTTTGCATTTGCTGTATGTGTAAAGCTTTCAATAAAGTAATTAAATGAACAAACATATTTTATTCACTTAAGTACAACAAAATGCAGTTTAAATTTCTGGAGAAGCATACACCAAAGATTTTATTTTTAAAAGTTTTTCTTAAGTTATAACATAATTGAAGTTTTTGTTATGCATTCAGAATTCACATGGTAAAGGTTCTGCATTAAACACAATAGCAAAACATAGCTGGGGAATTTTGTTTTTATCCTAAATTTAAGTATTATTGGATTGGAAGAGTTAATATTTATTGTATGGGGTCAATAATTTAAAGTTACTTTTTAATCCTTTTATTATTTAAAAAAATGGGATGCATTTCCTGTTTATTAAGAAAGTATTGAACACAGACCTGCATAAATTTTAAATGTCTGGTATTTTAAGACCATAATTTTTTCCAAGGTCCTCTCTCAAAGTTTGGGAGGTGTTTGACAAGAGTAGGTCCTTTTGTCTAAAAAGTCAGACTCTAAATTAAATTAGACTTTAAATTCAGTGATTTGAACATTTTATATTATTTTTAAATCAGAAATAATTGATATTTAGTAGTAATGATAATAAATAATACTGATAATTACAAGAAATATGTCATTTTATCAGCCAGAATATTTTTTCTTTAAGAGTACTTAGAAATAATGTGCATTATCATGGGACTTTCATTTCAGCAATTTCAAAAATAATAACTCCAATAACTCCTATAGGATCTGCTTTTAATTTGCACACTTTTTCTCTCTTGTAAATATTCAAGTGATTCTTATCAAAATGTTGTTGGAATTCTCTTTTGAGTGCATAGGAAAACTAAGAAATATTTCTCAAAAAGTCCTTTCTATCAGAAAAACTTTAAATTTTTTTATGCCGCAATGATCTCCTAAATTTATTAAATTTTCATTACTGATTAACACAAAACCATCAATCCAAGAAGAAAAAATAGTGAAAAACTATCAAAATTATAAAAAGAAATACAAAAGAAAAGAATTATTTGGCAGGTACTTTGCTATAACACAATACTCAAGTAAGAAAAATTCTGAAATAATGATGTTGGTACAAAATTCCCATTATACAATAAACTGCATGCACCAACAATAGGGAGAAAAGGAACTTTCAAATCATCCAACTTTTGGGCCAAAAGGATGTATCAGTAATAATATATGCCAAATACAGTAGCAACACAAATTACATACTCCTAAAAAAGAAAAACCTATAAATTTCATGGTAAACTAATATTTATTAGTGATAAAAACTATATAAGAAGGATTCATAAATATAATATAATATTCTCTTTTAGAAAAAGTTTTATCACAGAATGGTCTAGTAAATCAGATAAAACTAGTCTAATGTGCCAATCCCAGAACTGTTTTCTACCTCATACATTTTAATAATTTAAAATTTGCTATCACATCCACTTTCTTAGATTTCCACAATCAAAATTTCCAACCCAAAGAGCATAAAATCAACCCCTGTTGTTCAATATACACCCAAGTCTAATAAAGATCTATTTATATGAAAATGTAACAAAATAATAAGTTTGATTAACTTACATGCATTAGCTTTTGAGATATAGCTATTGAGAAAATCATGAAAAATTCAGCATAGCAGCGGCAGCTGTATTGTGATTTATATCAAAACCTAATCAGTAACAGCTTACGTCAACGTCTAACTGAATCTGAAGTTTGATGAAAATCCATGCATTAGTTCTTGAGATACAGCTATTGAAGAAATCGTACAAAATGCAGCACAACAGCGCCACCTGTTGAGCGATATACGCCCAAAACTATTTAGCAACATTTTATATCAAGGTCTAACTGAATCTTAAGTTTTATTAAATTCTCTACAATAGTTCTTGAGATAGAGTTATTGCTGAAATCATGAAAAATTCAGCATAGCATGCCACATGTTAGGCAATATACACCAAAAATAAAAAACAACAATTTAGGTCCACTTGTATCTAAATCTGAAGTTTGATGAAATTCTGTGTGTTAGTTCTTGAGATAGAGCTATTGTGAATATCTGCATGTTGTTTCAGACAAAGCATGGTCACCGTAAGTCTCAATAAGTACTCTGTGTGCTTCAGCTGCAGACTTAAAAAAAAAAATAAAGTAGTGCAGTAAAATCCACCAGAAACTCTTTTTTTTTGCATAATTAGACATGTTTAACACTATGAAAAAAAAAAAAAAGAAAAAAAGAATTTGCTTACACTTCAGGAAAATGGTATACACTGAATTTCAAGCTTGCTTATAGTACTTCCTAGATGCATTACCATCTTAAACTACACACAAGCAGTTCTGGCAATGCCATCTGTTGGAAAACAGGGAGAACTTAATAAACCTCCTAATAGTTCATTTGATAGCAGTCAGAACACAAACTTGGTTTGCCCATACGAACATTTACTTTTGATACCCGAATATGAATAGAGATCCTCAAATTAGCCTAGTTATAAATTTTTACGAAGTTTCTATGATTATTTCCGAATATATTCAATATTAAAAATTGAGCTAAATTTAGATGTCATCTCTACAGTTAAATCTGTTACTGTAAGGTTCAGAATTATTTAAAAAAAAAATTAATACTTTTCAATAGAAAATATCATTAATATTAAAAAAAAACCTAAATAAATGAATTAAAAATTCCATCAAATACAAATAATTAACATTGTTATTACATCTATTAACAGTTTTCATGAGATTAGTCACTTTTTTGTAAAAAGTATGATCTCTCAAAATGCAGTTCAGCTGTTTTTTTAAGTGTAACTCAAAAATTATTTGGCAGGATGCACTGAAATTTTGTATATACACATTAGAATTTTCTAGAAGTCGATTTCTCAAAAATACTTATAGGTTAATCGAATTCGAAAATATTTATACGTTATAATTTACAAGTTTTTTTAATATTAATTTCCTAAAAAAAACTATATATTTGAATAATTAACGAGTGCATTTGTGTTCATTTTTATACAAAATATGTAAAACTGATATTACAGATATAATCCCAGACTACTTTTCCATAACTATATTAATATACAAATTATTTTTCTTTCACTTCAGTTTTGGGTTTAAATATTTTAGCTTCAGGTCAGTTTTGGGTTGAATTTTTTTTTTCTTGGGGGGAGTTGACTTTAAACAGAATTTTCAAGTTTGGGTTGACTACAACCCAACCCATGCAAAACTCTAATTCTGTGCCCTCAATTTCGAGTGTAGATTGAATTTTTTGACAAAATCTAAAAGTAGCAAAGTAGTCACTGCTTCAAAAAAGTAGTTTGTAGTCGCTACTTTTTAAAACAAGTAGTTGTAATTAACTACATTTTTTATAAAGAAGTTGCAGTTACAGTTCATTACAAAAAAAAAAAAAAAAGTTTTCTGATCTTTGGAATTTGTTAATACAAATGAAAGAACAGCTATGCATCCTCATAGCTGTTTTTAAAGTGTTTATAAGATGCTTTTTGTCCTGCTGAAGCATAAATTATTAAACTGCACACATGAAAAACTATCTGGAAGAATTTCAAATTGGAAAATACTGTTTAATAGAAAAAAAAAAAACTATTAAATAGAACAGGATATTTTTTAAATTTTGTTTTCTACAAAGTAGAGATTACGAACTAAAATAACTTTCTAAAACACCATCAAAACCTTAAATGCACTAGGCCTTTCGAAAGATCTGAGCCTTTCTTCATCAGGCGCAAAAAGACGCGCTTCTACTATGAAAGCAGCAGCCAGACTGAAATGAGAGAAGGGAAGGGAAAACAAGCTGAAGAAACAGCCAATAGGAAATTAGAAATCAACAGCCAATAGGATAGTAGGACACAACAACCAATCACCGAAGAGTATAATCAAAACAAAAAGAACACAGAGTAGAAGGGGAATAAGGAAGCAAAATGGGGGGGAAAAATTACAGGAAAATAAAAATAAATTATAATAAAGGGAAAACACACACATATATTAAACTATGAGAACACGTGAAATAAAAATAAATAAATGAATAAATTATAAAAACAGACTAAAATTAATTAATACAAAAATTAACTTATATGGTAGTACTGAAAAGGTTTTTCCCAGCTGCAGAGAGCATTGTGGAATCAGATTTATCATTAACAATAACTTCACGATTAAGATAAATAGCTAAATTTTCAAGAAAGTCCAATTCAGAGATATTATTAGCATTAAAGATAATTTTAGCATTTTGAAAATTAAAACTATGGCCGGAATCCCAAGAGTGCTTGGCAATAGAAGATTTAGAAATTTCTTGATTAATTACATAACGAGAGTGTTCTTTTAAATGGATTTCAAGATTTCTTTTAGTTTGACCAATTTAAGATAAATCATGCATTTCTAATAATAATATATGCATTTCTAAATCTCATACGATAAAAAATTCTCATGATTTTGTCAGTAATTTAAAAAATATTAATCTATCGAATTGTTCTATGCTTTCTCTTGATGTCAAATCTTTATTTACCAATGTTCCGATTGATGGTGCTCTTTCTTGCTTGGAAAAAAGATTACGTGAATGTCATTTCTCTGATATTGAAGTCCAAGATTTTGTTAATTTAATTAAAATTTACATTACTCAATCTACTTTTGAATTAGTTAATAAATTTTTCAAACAATCTGACGGCTTAAGTATGGGTAATCCCTTATCTCCAATTCTTTGTGATATTTATATGCATTATTTTGAGGAGAAATTATTAAATCTGGTTAATTTTAAATGTTGGATGCGTTATGTTGACGATACTTTTGTTTTAGTTGATAATCCTTTTGATATTTGTACCATTCTTCAAACTGTCAATTCTATCGACCCACATATTCAGTTTACTTTTGAGTTAGAAAATTGTAATAAACTTTCTTTTCTTGATGTTTTAGTTACCAAATGTGACTCTTCTTTCAAAACTTGTGTTTATAGAAAACCTTTTTCTGTCTCTAACCCACCACACGTTCTCTCAAATCATCCTCTCAACCAAAAAATCGGTGTTTTTTACACGTATATAAATCGTGCTCTCAAAATTTGTTCTGACTCTGCATCCCTTAACATAGGCGTAACCAGGGGGGGTGCCCTGGGTGCCCGGGCACCTCCCCGCTTCCGCAGACTCAAGCACAGTTATTTAAAAAAATCGAAATCAACAAAAGAAAAAAGAAGAAGTGAAAGCAGAGTTCAATTAGTTTAGCAAATTAGTTTAGTTCAAAAAACTAACACCCTAAGTTTTGAAATGTGATAAAAAATGAAACCCTCGTTCTTTTTTTCTTTCTTTTCTTTTCTTTTTAAAGAAAATTATGTTGTTTATCTTTTTTAAAACTAGAACATTTACAAGAATCTGTATTAGTCTAGTAAGTCAAAAAGATGGCTTTATAATTCCACTTTGACGTCTTTTGTTTCTTGGAAATTTTTTTTAAAGCCGTTCCTTCTATTGCATGTTTTTGCAATTTCATGAGAAATTAACGCAAGTTCTTAACGAACTAGAAACTATTTGTCTTTTTGCTTTCGTAGTTTAAAGTCTAGAGAGAAGCAAAAAAATTTGAAATGGAATGCAGATGTGAAACAATAATTCTAAAATTCGATTAGCCGGGGGGAAAGGGGATTGGGGGGGGGTTACACTGAACCTGCCTCCTTTGAAAATGAAAAATATTAGCACATAAAATTCAAATTAACCTGGAGGTTGGTTGATTGGTTGAATTTCGTGTTTCGCGGCCATTTTTTGACATTCGTAAAAAGAATATGGTTGCTGTCTTTCAAGTCAATATAGTAATTTTTTTCCTCTGAAAATTTTTATACGATTTTTAGAGTCTCTTCTCATTTTGCAGCGTTCTTTTGAAAGTAGGAAAAGGAACCCGGTTTCAATCTTTTAGCCCAGTGCAGTAAAATTTGACCGAATTCGCGATTTTATTCTGCGATCATTTCATGATATTTACGATTTTTTTCCAGAATCGTTTGACGAAATTCCCGTTTTTCTACGTGATTTTTTTGTCGAAATCTGCACTTTTCACCGCTAACCTTTGACAAAATTCGTGTTTTTTACCACAATCCTTTGACGAAATTCGCATTTTTTACCGCGATATTTTGACGAAATTGGCATTTTTTTTAGCACGATCCTTCGATGAAATTCACTTTTTCTTTCCGCATTCTTTTGACAAAATTCACGCTTTCTTTCTACGATCCTTTGACGAAATTCTCGTTTTTACCGCGATCCTTTGACGAAATTTATTTTCTGTTGCGACTGATTGACGAAAGTGGTTTTTTTACAGGGAGATCATTTGTCGAAATTCGCGATAGTATTGCTCGACCGATCAGGAAAATTCTCGACATTTTTTCGTATCAATTTACAAAATTCTCTACTCTTTTCCGTGACATTTTGATGAAATTTGCAAAAATTTTTCATCAATCGTTTATCGAAATTCATAATTTTTTTGCGCAATCTTTTGACGAAACTGGCGATTACTTTTTGCACTCTTTTATCGAAATTCCCGATATTTTTCCCTGATCGTTTGAAGAAATTCTCAAATTTTTCAGGGACCGATTCACGAATTGATTTTAAGAAATGGCATAAAAATAATAAAAAAAGCCTGTACCTCAAAGAAAACTTCATTACTAGAGGAAATTCGTTGGTTGGTTTTTTTAAACGAACATAGAATTAAACAAATCTAGGATTGGGAGGGGGGGGGGGGGGGGGCTGCCTTCAGAAACGTACTCTCGAGCAAGCTACAACCTCTTCTGTCTCGTTTTATTTCGAGCAAAATTAAATTTTCAGCTTTCTTATAAGAACTGATTTGACATTATTCCAATTCGAATTCAATCACGGCAATTGCAAAAATTACTAGAGAATTTTTTCTGTTTCCAAAAAAGTCAAAAAATCGCCTCAAAGCACGAAAACACCCGCTAAAAATCGCATAAAAAATTCGGAAAAGATTTTAAAAACCAGAGGGAACGAAATTAACTATTTGGGTAAAAGATTTAAACCGGATTCCTTTTAGGAATGTCGAAAAAAAAATCATCGCGAAATACGAAAAAACCCTCTAAAAATAACATTAAAAAATTGTTAAAAATGGAAAAATCGCTGTAAGAATCTCGAAAACACTTTATTGAAAAGAAGACAAGTTTACTGGATAAAATATTGAAATAGGATTCTTTTTTACTAATTTGAAAAAATTGCCGCAAAATGCGAAAAAATTCGCATAAAAAATTAATTGAAAAATTCCAGAAATTATCTTCGATATGCATGAGTTCAGGCATACAGATCCTGTCAAATCTCACGGCTGTGCGGCTGCATTGTTTCTTTAGAGTTCAGTGCGCGCGCGTACACATACACAGAGAGACAGACTAGTACCTATCTTTATTATTATAGTCGCATCATGATAGTATAATTTGTATCATCTTGATAAAATTTAGTGTATATTGTCATGACCTGTTTTACCTAATATATTCGACACATTCTGAAGTAAAAATATGAATTATCGTAATTTCCGGCCTGTAATCCGCGGATCAAACAATTATGTTCGGACCCAGAAATCTTGTTTCATAAAACGTAACTTGTTAAATCGCGATAAATATTTAACTTCAATAATGAAATAAAATTTCTGGGTCGAAACATGATTGTTTGATCCTCCGGATTATAGGCCGGAAATTACGATATTAATGAATATTATAATTATTTATAATATTATAATAATTATTTATATAGGCTTTCCTCCAAAATTCCTTGGGTCCCTCCAGTGATCCCTAAGAAGTGATAGAGTCACATTCTGAAAAACTTTCGTGCGTATGTACTGGTGTGCCGCATGTATTATCTGAGATTTATCATACGGCAAAATTTCATACAGCGTTCCCTGTGCCTATAGAAGTTTCCAGCATGGTTAAAGACCTTTTTAACACTTTCCAACAAAGTTGAAAAGCGTTTATGACTTCGGTTTGTCTGTCTGTCTGTCCGTCTGTCCGCGCTCTAACTCTCGTAAATATAGTCGGATCGTTCTGAAATTTTTGGATGTTAGTAACCTCTACCATAGCACGATCCCTATTTCAAATAAAGTTTCTAGCATGTTTAGTTCATTTACAGGGACAGTCAAAAGTTTTCCGTTACATTACGGCCTATGGGAAAAAATCGTTTAAAATGGTTTTAAATGATATTACATGCTTTCAAACATAATAAAATTCATATGCATTTATCAAGTACACTAAAATATACATTCTGTAGAATATACGATGAAAAGAATAGTTATTATTCATTTACAGGGCCACACAAAAGAATTCTGTTCATAATGGTACAGGGGAAATTGTTTGCGGTGTATTTGAAAAGATTTCAGATACTATATTGTATCCGAATTACTGTATATTAGTAATGATTGCTCGGAATGCATTTTAAATTATGATATGCGCTTTTTTAGGGTTTCGTTCATCTGACGAAACCCTATTCGTCTCTCTCCTCTGTCTGTCTGTCCGTCTGTCACAGAGTCCGTTCTCAGAAACTATGCATGTTCGAGACTTGAAATTTTGCATACTTATAGCTGAACACCGCACATCATACGACAAATCATAAAATTTTGAAAAAGTCGTACATTTAACCCTTTGGGCTCCCACATGTGTATTTTAAACAATTCTTTCTAAGTAAGCCCCTAATTAGGTTGGAGGCGTGAAATTTTACATACTTATAGCTGAACATCTCAAATCAAACGACAAATCATAAAATTTTGAAAAAGTCGTATATTTAACCCTTTGGGCTCCCAAATGTGTAATTTAATCAATTCTTTCTAAGTGAGCTCTAATTAGGTTGGAGGCTTGAAATTTTGCATACTTATAGCTGAACACCACATATCATACAACAAATCCTAAAAATTAAAAAAAAATCGTACCTTTAACCCTTTGGGCTCCCACATGCGTATTTTAAGCAATTCTTTCTAACTGAGCCCCTTATTAAATAGGAGATTTGAAATTTTGCATACTTATAGCAGAACACTTGAGGCCAGGCGACAAATCATAAAATCTTGATAAAGTCTTACGTTTAACCCTTTGAGCTACCACATATGTAATTTAAGCAATTCTTTCTAAGAGAGACCCTAATTAAGTTGAGGACATGAATTTTTGCATACGTATAGCTGAATACCTCAGACCACACGGCAAATCATAAAATTTTCAAAAAGTACCAAAAGTATTATTTATTCAAAAGTATTATTTATTCCTCCGGGCTCTAACTTGTGTATTTTAAGCAATTTTTCTAACCTCCGCCTTTTTCACCCGGGGAGCACTTTTCCAACTTTTGCCGACATTCCTTTGACCATTCTTTCATTTATGCACCATAGCCTTACATATTTTAGTTCCACTTTTTACCGCCAGGAGGCGATTGCCTATCTCGTGTGCTATCGGCCCAATCCCTTCGACTAATATGTCTACGGATAGTATATAAAACGGAGTTTCGTTCGGATAGAGGTTTGTTTAGAACAGAGTGCGCCCCTGGTTGCGAAATGTGGAACTAACAGATTTTTCAAAAGGATAAAGTGTTTTGAAAGGAATATTAAACGAAACCTTCTGTGCGATCTGTGATCACACTTACCTACTTGTTCACTATATTTATGCATACTATAAAGTGCGTGTAAATGCTGTAGTTCAAATACAGAGCTACAAAAATGAATTCGTAAAGGTTACTGAGTATGAGCATAAATTGCTTAAAGGTGCGTTTTAAAGGAGTTATGCATTTTTACGCTGAACTGAATTTAGTGTACAAAGAAATATTTGTAGAATATAGATAAAATGATATAGAGGGCCACGCAAAGATTGGATACATGGCCGTCTATGGGTGATAATTTCTGGAAATGTAATTTCAGTAGTTTTAAGCGTGTTTTAGTTGGAATTAAATTTTGGCTAAATAGTGGCAATAAAGGTACTAGGTAAACTACAGGGCTGTACAAAAGTATTTAAGTATGTTTCCATCTATTAGTATAAATTGCTGAAAGATGAATTTCAACCTGTTATGCATTTTCTTGCTAAATTAAATTTTTCCATTATATAATATATATATATATATATATATATACATATATCAACATACAGATCAAATACAGGGCTGTTCAAAAAAATTGGAATACATATTTGGCTATAGGCGGTAACTACTGAAATCAGATTTTTAAATGTTTACTCAGTTATTTTATTTACCTTATTTCTGTAAGTAACGAAGTTTTGTTAAAGCTTTCAGGGAGTGTTGGAAAGTGTTTCATAATCTATGCCGTACGCATGATTTTTCTTACTTGTTTAATCTTTATAAGAAGTTAGGGTTCAAAAAGGTTTTACACTTGTGACCACACTTAGTCACTGTCTTATCTCACTGCTGCAAGAACGCTTACATATCTTTTTTTTTTATACCATTAGATATAGTTTTAATGTTCTGAACTCCTTCTCATCCCTCCTCACGCAAACAAAAATCGCGTTTGAGCCCTTTTGAAAAGAAATACCACACAATCATACCTTCTAAGATGAAAACCTGTCTAAAACGGAAATTCGACCCGTTTCCTGGATTTCCATTTTAGAAGGTTTTACTATATAAGATATTGTTTGCATCCAGCATGTTCAGGTTAAAAAGTCTGGGCACACCCCCGTTCAAAAGGCTAATTACGCCTATGCTTAAGGATGAACTTAATTACTTAAAAAGTGTTGCCGACAATAGAGATTTCAATCCTTCTGTTATCAATAATGCTGTGAAGAAATTCAATAGACCATCTAATAAATCTACTCTTTCCAAATCTATCAAAAGCAAACCTGATAATTTTGTTGTCCTCCCCTTTTATCCTTCAAATTAGCTAAAGTTTTACGTCGTTTCAATTTTAACATTATCTTTAAACCTGTCAATAAATTCAAATTTCCCTCCGCTAAATCTCCTGTTCCTGATCTTTGAAAATGGGGAATTTATAACGTTCCTTGTAACAGTTGTGATTTATCTTACATTGGTTAAACTAAAAGAAATCTTGAAATCCGTTTAAAAGAACACTCTCGTTATGTAATTCATCAAGAAATTTCTAAATCTTCTATTGCCAAGCACTCTTGGGATTCCGGCCATTGTTTTAATTTTCAAAATGCTAAAATTATCTTTAATGCCAATAGTATCTCTGAATTGGACTTTCTTGAAAATTTAGATATTATCTTAATCGTGAAGTTATTGTTAATGATAAATCTGATTCCACAATGCTCTCTGCAGCTTGGAAAAACTTTTTCAGTACTACCATATAAGTTAATTTTTGTATTAATTAATTTTAGTCTGTTTTTATAATTTATTCATTTATTTATTTTTATTTCATGTGTTCTCATAGTTTAATATATGTGTGTGTTTTCCCTTTATTATAATTTATTTTTATTTTCATGTAATTTTTTTTTCTTCCCATTTTGCTTCCTTATTCCCCTCCTACTCTGCAGTGATGTAGTCGTAATAAAAACAGAGGGTATACCTTCTAAGCAGACGGTATAATACGCTCAAGGCAGAGGGTATACCCTAGTGTATATATACTATAGCATTCTTGAGAAACAGGGGTATACGGTGTTCTTTAAAAAAATCCAGAGGGTATACGGCGTATACCTCCGTATACCCTCCACTACATCCCTGCTACTCTGTGTTCTTTTTGTTTTGATTATACTCTTCTGTGATAGGTTGTTGTGTCCTGCTATCCAATTGGCTGTTGATTTCTAATTTCCCATTGGTTGTTTCTTTAGCTTGTTTTCCCTTCCCTTCTCTCATTTCAGTCTTGCTGCTGCTTTCATAGTAGAAGCATGTCTTTTTGCGCCTGACGAAGAAAGACTCAGATCTTTCGAAAGGCCTAGCGCATTTAAGGTTTTGATGGTGTTTTAAGAAGTTATTTTAGTTCGTATTAATTCACACCAGTTTCAACTTATTTTCTTTCAAAGTAGAGATTTTCAATTTTCATTATTTTCTGTTAGTTAAAAAGACAGCATTTTATTTTGACAAGCTTATTGATTCTTTTACTGAAACAACTGATATAGATAATTCAATTCTAAGCGTTAATTTCAATTTTAAATATTTCCATCTTAATAAATTTCACTGTCAACAAAGATTTGTTATACTGCTATGTTACAAAGTGCATAATTTTCTATTCAGCACATTATTAAATATTTTATGGATTTCTTCTTACACTCAAAAAGATTTTGAATGAATCTGTTTGACAAAATTCTCTGAAATAGAGATATTTGTCTGTAATATGGCAAAAATAAATCAATAGTTAAATACAACTCCTTTTTGATTAATCCAAATAATTATAATCCATAAAACATTGTTAAAAGAAAAACAGATAATAGTCAGAAATATCTAAAAATGGGATTAATGCATAAGCATATAGAATATTGAAATACAGGAATTTTCTGCATAAAATAAAAAATTGGCAAACATGATTAGTATTCAATGTAAGGTATTAAAAAAAAAAAGTTTAAATAAATTTCTTGTAATATTGATATACAATGTTTAAATAGAAAATATAAGAAACTGTCAGGGAAAATACAGAAAAAAAAGAAAACTTACAGTATTTATGAATTCTGTAGCTACATTATCAGTATCAGCGTCCCACAGGCATTTTGATTGAAATCTAAAACCATGAATAATATTCTCATAAATAAACTAATCCATGAAAATGTTGCTACACTTCATCAGATTTAATTTTTGCATGTTAAACTTGAAAATATAGAAATGAATAGTAATGCAACTAATTAGCAGATAGTATTAATTATAAATACAATCCTTATGAGAATGAAAAATGTCATTATTAATCTTTTAAAAACATAGAGGCTAAATAACACTATCTATATTCATATTATTTTTGAGTGGGGTTAAAATAGAGCTGAATTTGTAGCTTGCCGCTTGGCAACAACCGCAGCAACACAAATAATTTGCCTTATTACATTCCACCAATCAGAAGAGTGATTTCACCACTTAAACGTGTTGTCATATTTAAAAGAAAAATTTCAATGGTTTTCATAAAATGTAAACATATTAAAACTACTCCATTTAATTATGCACTAATTGCCTAAGAGATGCAGGTTATTTATTGAGAAATAATATTAAGTAATCAGTGTAAATAAAATGACAGTGAATAATCTTTCATAGTAAGCATTATGGAAAACAAAATGTTTCCGATGAAGGTAATGACGTCCTTTGGAAAACAAAAGTTGCATTTTCATCCATGAATTAAAATATTTTACTATAACTGTGTCAGCGATGACGTCATATTCCTGATCCTTATTCCAGCACATAAATAGACTGGACTCTTGCTATTTATTTAAAGATTCTTGGTATACACAAAATAAAATAGTTCTGAAAATTACATAATTTCCATTTAATTAAAATGAATATTTAATTAAACTCAGGAATTTTAAAAGAATTGCTTAAATGACACTCTAATCTAGGAAAGGATGAATGGTTCTGATGGTGAAAATGATGTCATATTTTAAAGAAAGGATTCGTTCTCACATGGACTCCAAATGTATCATGGCACACGGTACAATTGTTCCAAACAAACAACCGATTTCTGGGAAAGTTTTCCATAGTGTGAAGGAGTTACCACCTGGAAAATAGCGCAGCAAAAGCCAGCCAATTCACAAGAATTGTTTGTTAGGAACTCCCAATGACGTCATGAACTTTAGAATTTATATAAAAGTGAAATATTTTAGTACTATTTTGTCAATATGGCGTCATATATTCACTGGCCTTCTAAAATTCCTTCGATTCAGCAAATTAAAATTCAGAGCAGGAGCTGTTTTTAAACACAGTACGATCTTTTGGCAGATGTAAGAATAGCAATGGCCATTGGTTCATTTTACGGTCACGTGATGCATTGAGAAAATCAGCTTTTTGATCAAAAGTTTCTTTTAGACACATCAGAAAAAGTGTTGTTTACCTTTTGTTAACTTGGCAAGTGTCCGAGAGATATAATATTTTTCACGTTGAATGAACTTTAGATAGTGTTTGTAGATTTATGTTGAACTATCTTGGTATCAGGTAGTGTTTTTCCAAGAGTTTTTCGAAATAAATTTAAGCCGAGCTGTACAATATTATGGGCAATGTATTTTAAATTAATTATGTTCCAAGGTAATTTTTTTCAGTTAATTATTTTACCTTTCAAAAATTGATAAATTTCATAATATAATGTTAAAATGATTTATGCCTATTGGTAGCCCCAACTAAATGCATTTTAAATTGTGATTTCAATGAAGTTTTAAATTACTGTTTTTTTTATCTTAATTTTTCATTTTTAATTTCATAAGTTAAAAAGATTTATGATAGTACCCATTATGGCTAAAGTTGCTGCAAAAAGTGGCGAGCAAGCGAAGCGAGCTGGGGACACGTAGCAGTCCCAATGTGAATTGTGTCGCAATTCACGGGGGTTGGCAAGCATTAGTGAGCAGAGCCCCCTAGTAGTTAGTAAATGAATGGCCCAATTGCAGAATTTTTTGTGTCCATCTGCAACAAACCAAAATTTATCTGCGACCCAACAATACTGAGTCAAGCTGCTATCTTAAATACTTATACTAACCCGTAAAATAAGCAAAAGTAGCATTTTACAAAAGAAAATTAATAAGAATACAATAACTCTTAAAACAATTAAAATTTTTAGGGATTTTTTTAAGGCCAGTATTTATTTTGAAGCTGATAGATTAATTTACAAATAATCTGTAGCGCTGCTGCCGTGCTGCACAGTTTCTGCTATGGGGATGAATGGCACTCCCTTTTTTAGAAATATTATACATGCATGCATGTATTTAGGTATGATTTTATAATTTATTTTTCTCACAACAGATTCATCCATTTGTGAATATGATTTTTTTACTATACTTAGCAGTCATCAAGTGTTTAAAAAAGTTAGTAAATGAATGGCCCAATTGCAGAATTTTTTGTGTCCATCTGCAACAAACCAAAATTTATCTGCCACCCAACAATACTGAGTCAAGCTGCTATCTTAAATACTTATAGTAACCCGTAAAATAAGCAAAAGTAGCATTTTACAAAAGAAAATTAATAAGAATACAATAACTCTTAAAACAAGATAAATTTTTAGGGATTTTTTTTAAGGCCAGTATTTATTTTGAAGCTGATAGATTAATTTACAAATAATCTGTAGCGCTGCTGCTGTGCTGCACAGTTTCTGCTATGGGGATGAATGGCACTCCCTTTTTTAGAAATATTATACATGCATGCATGTATTTAGGTATGATTTTATAATTTATTTTTCTCACAACAGATTCATCCATTTGTGAATATGATTTTTTTACTATACTTAGCAGTCATCAAGTGTTTAAAAAACAATAATTTAAATGCAGCAACAATATACAGTGAAACTTCCATTTAACAAAGTCTCATCATTATACCTAAACACTTCGTTAAATAGAAATCAACTTAAATTCATGAAATTTGTATAATAAAATACACATAAAATGGAAATATTGGAAAAATGTATTTTAATTCAAATAGTAAATTATTTTTTTATGTAATGTAGCCATATGAGAAAAATTTAATTGGAATAATGTCTAAAAAAAAAAACGTAATAAAGAGAGGTACACAAAAAATGAAGCGTAGCATACCTTTTCCTTTTTTCTCAGTATACCAGATTCTTAACTTTAAAAAGTCTGTAATACAGTAGAATCTCAAAAATCCGCATGCATTTGAAAACATAAACAATGAAATTTGAAGATGAGAAGTATTCTATATAATCTTTATTCCAAATATCAGTGAATGAAAATAAGGTTATTTTTAACATAAATTTGTGAGAAAATAATAATGACACAGGATATTATACAAAGTACTTTTATTTCACAGAAACTTACACACAACAAAATGTAAAACAATAGAAATCGACGATAAATGTAAACAAGCCCAGAAAAGTTTTAGTAGTGGCACTATCTATCGGCCTCTATAGAAAGTAGCAAATTAATTTATTTTATATTTCATGCAAGGCTTTAATTAATGCATGGCATAAAATATGGCCTGGCTCTTTATTTATCAAAAATGAGGATGAAGATACAGATTTTTCAGGTTTTCAGTTAACCTTACCATAAGCTAAAGCATCTGAAATATTGAATTACGTAAAAAAAATTAACCCAGGTTCACAAGAGCTTTTAAAGAAGAAATTGTTGAATGGATGAATAATAAAGATGGAAGTCTTGATAAATCATGTTGCAGATGAAGAAATTACTTCTTCAATAATGAACCCACCCAAAGAGAGTGAAACTAAGTCTGACAACGACTGTGAGAAAAAAATAGTTTGAAGAAGGTTTGGTTTTAGATGAAATTTTTCTTAAGTTCTTGGAGCAGCAGAGTTGTGTAGACCAACAAGAAATAATGACTGTTTACAGAATTCAAAAGAAACTTCATCAAGATAAAATGAAAGTTCTCAAGCAATGCACTATACAAGAAATGTTTAAAATTTGTAATAAAAAATAATTTTAGGTATTAAAATGATAATGTACAGGCAAATAAAAGGGATTCAAATTTTGATTTGCTTAAATTGAATGATTACATGCTCTTCTTGTAAATGGATACAGGTAAGTTGGAAAAAATAAATCATTTAAATCAGTATCTGCAAAAGTCTAAAATCTGCAAAATTCTAAAATCCACACAGCTTCTGGTCCCAAGCTGTGCGGATTTTTGAGACTCTACTATATTACTTTGTACAGGTTTCTTATAAAAAAAATATGCTGTTCATTAAAATTTTTGCGTATACGAACAATTCATCTGTAACATTTTCGTGAAACTGGAATCTCTTCTTATTGTATCGAAGGCTTCCCCACACTGTCAGCGTCAGAGTGTCTGTGTGAGAGAGTGGCCATAGCAAGTGTTTATCTTAGTGTGAAAAAGATTGTTTTGTTTAGCACCAAGAAGAATGGAAATCATTAAATAAATAAATAAATAAATAATTTCATTTTAATACAATCCGCGGAAATAAATTCATACATCCATCGCGATAGCAACCTCTCCTTTTGGATGCTCTACATGCTCGAAAGCGGAATAAACTTCGTTATATGGAATATATTTTTCATAATATGGAGATTAATTTACATGCTAATGGCGCCCAAAGTCAAAGTTTAGTAAAAAATTTCGTTAAGTAGAAAACTTCGTTAAATAGGGACTTTGTTAAAGGGAAGTTCCACTGTATGTGGTTAATATGCACTATTTTTACATAACTGACAATTTTAACAGTGAAACAAATGCATACAAATATACACTAGTGTGCAAAACTTAAGCAACAATCACAAAATGCTAATTTCTGAATATGTGAGTACTCAAAAGAAAATTCTATGAACAGAAAGTGTAGAAAATAGGTACTACCATAAGAACATGGTCAGTCGATGTGAACTGTCCTTGAAGTCACAAGTGTCGTAGTCACTATAATGAACTAAAATGTGATATCTTCCATTCGTCTCATTCTTACTCTGATTTGGTCACTGCACTGAGATGACACTATGACTGCTGCTTTTTGACGAGTTACCAGGTGATATTGCAATGAAGTTACCTTGTGACTCTTGTGTGACCGTCTTTTGGAGACTCCATTGTAAAGTCATCATGATAGCTGTTTTTTGACGAATTTCCAAGTGACAGAAAATGAAATCATATGGTGACTTTTCACAAAGGAAAGCAACAGTGACTTCACAGTAGTGTCTCGGTCATTTGAAAGTCACCATGTGACTTCATTGTAACATTATTTGGTGACTCATCATAATGCAATGCTCACGACAACTTCAGAATTGAGTCTTCAAATGACAGTTTCATGAGAATCACAAGGTGACTTCATTGTAATGTCACCTCATGACTCATCACAAAGCAACAGTCACAGTGACTTTTCAATGGAGTCACCATATGGCGATCATCTGAGATTAATAATGAAATGAATGAAAGATCCCATATTTTGTTTCACCTTAGTGACTTTGACACTTATGACAATGTGTGACTTGATGGAGATGTCACATCGACTAGCTGTGACGTAGGGATAGTACTTATTTGAATTATATATTTTTTTATTTGCATACTAGCGTGCTTGAAAATTAACATTTTATGATTGTTGCTTAAGTTTTGCACACCAGTGTATATTTTATTTAATTTAATTAAGTATATGACACATAAAATAAAAATTGATAAAGAATATTAGCTTACTCCATGCCTTGACCTTTATTTTCAGCGAGTAGAACCTCAACTACATATTTATACCCCTCATAAGGAAATTCTGTTGAAGGAAATAAAAACAACATAATATTATAGTTTTTCTTAGAAACAACAAAAATGCTTAAGCCTCTGGTTTTGCACAAAATCAGTCATAGGTAGAAAACTTTAAATGTGTCACTTTTAAAACAATTAGCATGAAGAAACAATATGAATCATATGAATAATAATTTTCCCGCAGTTGGAAAAATTACTACTTATATGATTTATTTACCAGTCAGTTTGAATGTGTTAAAAAATACAATAATAAAAAAGTACAAACAATATGAAGATAAAACAAAAACTTAAACAAGTTTTAAAAGTTAACACGATGAACAGAGAATTTTTAAATGTATGTTATTATAGCCTAATAAATTTTCAATCTTCAGCTTAACAAATATATTAAAATATGAAATGAAGAAAAGAAAGAAATTGGCAGGAGGAAGGGAGAATTGAATGACAGGTATTACACTACTGTTAACATATTCTGCATCTAGTCCTTATTAATCAAGTTACATTTCAACTCCAATAAAAAACTGCAGTAAATATCTTTTATGATCTAGAAATTTCTGTAAGGGAAAGAAAGTGAAGCACCTTGGAAAATTTTTTGACTAATCATTTTTTTTAAAAATTATTATTGCTATTTTATTGTACATGACATAGAGTTTGATTCCTTAACTGAATTTAAAAAATGATATGATTTGAAGAGATGGTTAAATAGAAGGAGATTCAAAAAGACAATCCACCATTACAAGAGCGGAAGCCAATGCACCAAAATATAGAGAGCTCTAATTACCAATATAAACAGATTTTTTTTAAATTCTTGTTTTATGCAATGAAGTATGATTACATTTTAAAAGTTGAGTCTGGCTTCTTCTCTCATAATGCAAGCACATTTTTTCCCTTAATTTTTGACCTAAAGAAGAGAGATCAATTCTTTCAAATGTGTAGTGTTTTTTCACTTTTTATGGTATATTCAAAAAGTTTATTTCAAAAGGATATTGATAGTGGTCAGAGATAGGTCCCAAAATACGGCAAATAACCAACCAATATAAGCAGAACTTTTTAATTCTTTGAATACAATTTTATGCAATGAAATATGATAGCTTTTTATATATGAGATGTACAAGACACTGAAAACGTTCATAGGCAGTACTTATGCATACAGAGTCTACATTGACAGAATTAGTTGCATACACATATACTATGTAGAGGAGATTGGGGATGTTTGATCATATCTACAGTCATGGAACAAAAAGTAAACACCCCCTACTAATTCTGCAACTAATTATAATAGAAAAAATTTACAGGTACCAGACGATTGGAAATTAAGTCTACTTTCAAATGATGTATATAAAATTTGACTAGGGGGCCATCTATAAAAAAAAAGACCAAACTTTGTTTTTTCCAAAGGCAACATCCAATTTTGACAATATATTTTAAATCTTTGGATCAAACTATGCCTAGAAATGAAATTTCAAGTCATTTGGATGGTAAGTTTTGAATTATAAACATTCAAAGTTTAGAGCTTCTAATGTTAAATTATATTTTCATATTTTTATTAATATCTCCTGAAATTATAATCCTAATGTGATAATTTTTTTGTACGATTATAATACTAAAAAACTCAAACATAAATACATTGAATTTGTAATTAAAAAAATTTTATAATATGAATTATGAAATTAATATTTGAACAAAATATGAATTGCAACCTACAATATTTTTTTGATAGATTTGTATTTGTTATGTACTGCTTTATGGAAATTGTCAATTTAAAATTTTTCTTCCAATTAGTTTTTGAATTATGAGTAACAGAAGTCAAAATGACAGTTTAAGGGGCCGTCTATGATGTTCAGAAAAGCATAATTTGAAAAAAATATATATTATACTCATTTTATTGAAACATTTGGGCTGGCAATACTCGAAACATATTATATGCATGAAATGGTCATATTAGCAAGAAATAATACATTAATAGAAGTGACATAGTCTTTCTGTAGCATTTCAACAAATGAGAACCAAACTTAAATTTGGATACAGCCCCTAAAATATGTTCATTTTAAAATAATTTCTTGGAAACTAATCACATAAATTTCATGAAAATTTGGATTTAGGCCATTTGAAGGGTGTAGAATCTATTTATGGTGTCAAACTTGGGTATTGCAATTGAAGAAAACAAAGTTTGGAATCGCTTTGATATCTAGAGGGTCCCCTAAGCAATTTTTATGTACATTATTTAAAAGTAGACTTTATTTCTAATTGTTTAGTACCAGTAGCTTTTTTCAACAATAATTTGTTGCAGAATTAGTAGGGGGTGTTTACTTTTTTCCCCCTCGACTGTAGTTATGTAAGTTTTCCAGAAAGTCAAGGTGGTGGAATTTCAGGTCTTTTCTAGAAAAATTGATTTCTCACAATAAGTTATATTTTCTTAGAGAATATTGAATAATAAACATTATTTTTTAATTTACCCACACTAAGAGAAAATTATTTTTACTTTATATGACTATATTACGGAAAAAAAAAAAAAAAAAAAAAAAAAAAAAAAAGGCAATGCAGCTAGCTTATAAAAGTTTAGTTTTTCAGTCTCAGAATTTTCCAGTAGCATTCACATTTAATTTAACACTTTTGTTTATTATATCATGTCTCTGTTGAAATGATTTTTAAATTACATTTGTTTAATTACCAGTAGAGCTAATAGAAAAAAAGAAAAAAACTTATAAGTTTTAGCCAATATCCCTGCAGTTTGAAAACAAGTGTATTATACATCCCATCTACATAATATTGATTTTTAAGTATATAAACAATGCCAGTTTAAAGCAACAAATTGTTGTAGTTCTGTCATTATGATAAATATTTTCAGTATTCAAAACAATGCTTTACTGTTCTACAATTTTGGTCTAATATAGTAGATGCAATCATCGGTGATTTAATTACACCTTTAATTACCCTTAAATTCACAGGAAGAAAAAAAGTTATGGAAATTTTAGAAAGGAGAAAAATAATTTCCTTCCAAGAAATCCATGAAGCAGCAAATTTATTAGATCCACGTGATAATGGTCAGTGTTTGTCAGATGATGACATTTGCAATGATTTTGATTTCACCACAAAAAAAAAAAAAAAAAAAAAAAAAACAACAACAAAAAAAAAAAAAACAGATAATCTTGAGTTTGATATTGGAAAAGTTATGTCCAATGCGGCAGAATAAGAAGTTTGGCTTTTGGAGCAGAAAATCAATATGGGAATCAGCAAAACACATTAGTACCACTAGTTGGTGGTCTGAGCTTTGCACTGCACAGCCACACAAACCACTTGTTTTTCATTTTCTACAAGTTCCTCCAACATCAGCAGCATGTAAAAGGAATTGGTCAGCATTTCGAAATATACACACAAAATTGCGGAATAGGCTGACTACAGCAAATGTTGAATAGCTGGTTACTATTCGCTGGAATTTGGACCTCTTTAAATAAGAATCCATTATATCAACAGAGTAGTCTAGTCATCTCCCAGCAGTGCAGAATCAACTAATTCAGATTCTGACTCAGAATGAAGACTTTAATAAAATTAACTGTAAATTTTGTAATAAGTTTGTGAAATTGGAAACTAAAACTTCTTTTCCTTTTTAATATGAATAAAAAAATTTTTTTTCAATGAAAGTTATAAAACAGGTGCACTTTTTAATAAGAAAAAAAACTGCTTTCAATAAAATTTTGTACAAGAAATTGCTTACATTTTCTCTGAAAAGTTTATTTGTATGCATTTATGCAAAAAAAAAAAAAAAAAAAAAAAAAAAAATACAATTAGACAAGTCTAAGAAACTATATTTAAGGAAAAGAAAACAAAAAGGAGTAAAAGAGCTTCAAAAGAGTACGTAATTTCAACTGTGAGGACCTTCGTTAGAAGTTGCATGTGATGAGAAGAGGACAGTTCTTGTGCGACAGAGCCACGGATAACCACCTGACCAAAGTCAAATGTGTCCTTAACAAGATGAAACATGAAGAAGAGCCAGGAATGCTGTTGTTTTCCTCAGATAAGGAAAACTTTGTCCAGGTCCAGGAAGTTAACTGCAAAAAGATCAGTGGCTTTATAAAATCCATGAAGAGGTTCTGACCCTCATGCACAGAAAATTTCCAACCTCACTAATGATTCTAAGGGGTTGTGAGCGGCAAAGACGACCTGATGCCTCCACATGTCTTTTTTCGGTGCCAGAGTCAACACCATTGTTTATACCGAGATAAAGTTCTGGATTTACTTCTATTACACATGGGAGGCTGTACATTTTTCAAGAAGATGCTGTACCATCTTATATAGCCCATAAAACCCAATAATGGATGACTAGAAACTTTCATGAATGTGTTATCCTCAACTTGTTGCCCCCAAGCTCCTCAGGTATTAAACCCGATGAGCTATTACATATGTGGCGTGATTAAGAGGGACTCTGATAAGCATCCACACAACACTGTTGCAGAGCTCACAGCAGCCGTTTGTATTCAATGGGAAATGTTCCCAACACACATCTGATTATTGCCTACAGTTTGGTTTGACAGCATGTAAAGGCTGTTATTGGGGCTGACGGTGGTTTGAGTGCATGAATCTATTCATTGTGTATGTGGTCATCTGTACAGAATGTTAAAATGTAAAAAATGTTCCATCTCTAGTTTCTATTTAGGTTTCAAAGCAGGCGTTATTTTGTTCCCAAATACCTGCTGCACCCTGTATATTACTATGCTTAGAGCCAGTATACAAATTTTGAAATCGATCTAAGTATTAGAAATGGCAAAAATACTGTGATGAATAGTTTTGTTTCATTATAGATAAATAATAATACATGCATCAAAATAGTAACTTTCAGAAGTAAATGTTATAAATCAATAAGAAATTAGCTAGTTTTGCATATTTTCAACAAGGATTGCAATAAACAATTTTATCAAAAAAATATTTAATGAAAAAAACTGAAGAAAAAGTGTATTTACTTTAAATATATCAATTATTTTTTTTGCATGATAAACCTTCATTTTTCATAACATCTTCCATTAATGTCCATTTGCATTGTAATGAAGGCATAGCATTAAAGAGAGAAATCCAGATGAACTTAGAAAACATGTGCCCTTCTGGTGTGATTTTCAAATGGAAAATGCGTTGCAATTTGGTACACACAATGCAGTTGCTGCACCTGTTTTTCCCATGTGTAGGACAGATTAAGGCTTTGCATGTGAGTAATACAGAGCAACAGAACTTCTGTTTTCCGAAGTTTATGTGTTTTTCAGCTGGTGCTTTTCTGTTTTCAAAAGAAAAAAAAAATGTGTAAAATTCTACAATGAGGAATACCGGAAACTGATCGCTTTTAAACACATGGTGACTTAAGAAACCAAAAGTTAGGGGCAACAACAAAAAATTTAGTTGCCACATGGCAACTGGCAACCATGAATCTGCACCTATATAATATAAGGTGATCAGCTTTTTTAATTACAAATAAATACATGCTCTAATTCTATGGGTAAGGAGACCAATGGTTACAAAAGATCATAATTGTTGACAGTGCTGTACAGTACATGCAATTTCTTTTACAGTAACCTGTATCTTAAAACATAAATGGGAAATGAAAGATCTTTTACTCACAATTTTTTTTTAATTTATCATATGTTAAAAAAAGCCAATTAAATTATATATAAAGTAGTTGGATGTGGCAATCTCAAAACTTTCTTCCATCTAATGCATGCTAATACTTCAAAATTCGCTATCACAGTGTCAAAACTAAATGACCATCTATGCTCATCTCCGCAATGCGGATTCTAAAGATATAGGTTCATTGAATTGTGTGCATTTTAAATGGAGATATGCGCATCACATCTTTTAAACAAATAATTGAATTTTGGCATCCACAATCTTAGATGTCTGAAACAAAAATTTCCAGCCCAAAGGGTCCCACAGTGGCCGAGAGGTTCTGCTCTCAAAGGATGGTAGACGGGAGGTGCTGGGTTCGAACCTAATTGCATCTATTGGCCTCATCGTTCCGAGTTTTCCGTGGTTTTCTTCGAACCTTGGATGTCCTTGCGTAAATACAGGTTAGGTTTCCTTAGAACCCCGCTTTGGGCTCATGTACGTCATGTAGATAATTGGCCGTCATGAATAACACCAACACACCCAGCCTAAAGAGCATAAAAGCAACACTTGTCACACTGTATAGACTCAAGCCTAGTAAAGATCTATTTATGTGAAAGTGTAACAGAATATAAAGTTTGATTAAATTCCGTGCATTAGTTTTTGAGATATAGCTTTCGCAAAAATCATGAAAAATGCAGCATAGGAGCACCACCTGTTATATGATTAACTTGAAAACCTAATCAGTACAATCTTACGTGGTCCAACAGAATATGAAGTTTGATGAAATTCCGTGCATTAGTTCTTAAGATATGAGTATTATTAAAGTCATGTAAATCCTGAGAAATGCAGTATAGCAGTGCCACTTTTTGTGCAATTTACACCAAAACATAATAAACAACAACGTCTAGCTGAGTTTGAAGTTTGTTGAAAATCTGTGCATTCGTTCTTGAGATAGAGCTATTACGAAAATCGTGAAAAATTTTGCATAACAGCGCTACCTGTTGGGCGAGTTACACCAAAAACTAATCAGTACCAAATTATATCAGGGACTAACTGAATCTGAAGTTTGATGAAAATTCATGCATTAGTTCTTGAGATAGCGGTATTGCAGAAATTGCGAAAAATGCAGCATAGCAGCACCAGCTGTTGGGCGATTTGCACCAAAATGTAATCAGCATTAAATTATATTAAGTAGGGTTAAATCTAGGATAAAGGGATTTTTAGCTTTTTGGCTAATTGCAGCCAATAACTTCTAGCCAAAAAAAAAAAATAAGCTTTAGCCAAGGAAAAAAAAGTTTTATTTATACAAAATTTCGGTACTTGTTAGTTATCCCATCGACCAAATTCGCCAAATTATACAAATCAACATAATTTTTATTTTAAATAACAAAAGAACAAGTAAATTAGTATAACATTAATAAAAATACAAATAAAACATCGAAATAAAAATCACTTGATGATGTAAACACGTGTAAGTCAAGTGAATGTGACATTTACAATCAACCATTATTGGCATTTAATCTTACAATTTCGCAACAGTAATTTGGTCAACGAGATAACTAACAAGTACCAAAATTTCTATATACAAGAGTATTATTTTTAGTTATGCAATATACAAACAAATACATCACTCTGTAAGATTGACCCTTCGAGATTTGGCTGTATACCACACAGCAAATTCTTTTTTTAATGGAAATTCTTTTCAAAATTCCCCTTCCAAATTATCATCATTAAGCTACTTAAATTCTTGATTGTCAGTTTGTTTCTCAAGTCAGTTTTTGTTATATTCATGAGACTGAATCCCCCTTCAGAGTCTGCTGAAGACAACAAAAGTGATGCTACAAATTCATATAAAGAAGTCACATTGGGAAACATGCCAGTAATGCCATTTTTATGAAATTTTTTTTTTTATAATAATACAATAAGCTAGTTTCGTTTCTTTACACGTTGTAGCCAGAACCCGCATAAATTCAAGTCTGAAAAGTTTATACGACATGCATCTGCACATTGATGATTCAAAGCTAGTGCACATCATATCCCATGCTTATACAATCTGCGATTTTTGTTTTTGCCATATGCTGGAGTCGTGTCTGATGCAAATGACGTCACACTGTTTGAAGGCGCTTGCATAGAGAGCATGAGACAAATTTTGAAGTGTTGCCACAGTGCAGATGCAATATGAAATATGAGATTTTTTTTCGTTTTTGTGCGACGGCAGTAGGTTTACGAAATGTGGAACAACAAAATGGGAATGATATAGCAAATTTCTTTGGCTGTTGCTATTTGGCTAATTCACTAAATGCTTTGGGGGCAAAAAGCACTTCCAGTTAGCTTTTTGGTTAGCTCTAGATTAAAATCTATTATCAAGGTATAACTCAATCTGAAGTTTGATGAAAATCTAATCATTAGTTTTTGAGCTATAACAATTGTGGAAATCATCCACATAATGAATAATGCATCATAGTAGTGCCACCTATTGGGTGATTTACACCAAAAAGTAATCAGCACTAATTTATATCAGGAACTAAGTGAATCTGAAGTTTTATGTAAATCTGTGCATTAGTTCTTGAGATAGAGCTATTATGGAAATTATGAAAATTGCAGCACAGCAGTGCCATCTGTTGGGCGAGCAATGCCAAAAATTAATCAGCACCAAATTATATCAAGGACCAACTGAATCTGAAGTTTTGTGAAAATCTGTGCATTAGTTCTTGAGATATAGTCTTTGAGATGGCAAAAATCATGAAAAATGCAGCATAATAAGTAGCACCACCTGTTGGGCAATTCATGCCAAAAACCAATCAGCACCATATTATATCAGGGACTAAGTGAATCTAAAGTTTTTTTTAATTCCATGCATTAGTTCTTGAAATAGAGTGCCCACAAAATTTGTGTCACAGACATTTTGTAAAAACATGTTTTTCGGGAACTCTGACCTCTAAAACGTGTAAATCTGATGAAAACCAGAATTCGAAGATTTTCATGAATCAAATACTTTCTTCTTGTAAATATAGAAGAAAGTAAAACTGTAAGTTAAATACACTAAGTTATTTCATTCTTAATCTCAAAATTATCATTTAATATTCCTTTCTCTTAAAATGTAAACAAAAACTCTTCAATGACATCCAGAAAGTTTAATTTTTCAAAATTTTATTCTTAATGAATAATAACAGTAAATAACTAAAACTTATTATTTTCTTAAGCATTCAGAACAAATAAGTCACTTATTACAACTGCTTGAAAACATTACAAAATTGCTTAAGTAATTTTTAATTAACAGATTAAAAAAAAATATATATTTTTATACACATTTGTATATTTGAAAAAAAAAAAAAAACTATCTGAACTGATTATTTTATGAATGTATTTCAGAAATTCAATTAAGATTATTATTCAAACTCAACTAATGTTACTACTGGAGGTTCAGAAACTGTATTGTTTGCATAACCTAAATCATCAAGCAAAAGCCGAAATGGAGAATTGGTTGTTTTAAAAACCTCAGCAAATTAAGTATTAACTTCTGATTAGATTTTACTCAATAACAGATGGTTCAAAATTTCTCATGACAAAGCTCTGAATGAATAATTGTAGCCCTACTATTCATCACCCTTGTTCTAAATATTTCTTCACTTTATAATTTATGAAAATCCTTTATAATATAAACACTGATAATGTGGAGCCTACATTTGCATTGAGAATAAAACCAATATGCACAATGACAAGCCTGTTAAGAAGATACTAATAGGTTAAAGAAAATAAATTTGATTGTTAGTGGAAATGTGACCTTTCAAAAAATTGCAACTTGGTGACCATTAGAATTATTAAAAAATCAGAAATATCAAAGCTGTATATCAATTAGGAAGGCAAGAAAACTTGTCTATTCATTCAAGATGCTTAAAAAATAATTAAGCAGAACACAGCTTGATTTACCTGTCAATTTCTGTTGAATAAGTTCACATAAATGCTTAGACATTTCTTCAGGTTTGAAGGAATGATATCTTTTGTCCTCCAATTCCTCATAAACAACCAACTTCAGTAAATCTTTTACTTTGTCAACATTAAATCTGTAGCAGAAAATATATTTAATTACAAAATTAAATAATACATAAGTAAACATATACAAACAAGGATAATACACAAATACATACAAGAATTAAAGATATGTATAGCCATGCAAATTAGAGATAAAACAGGCTTGGGATAAAAGTGAAAATTATATTTATTCACACTGTGTGATATCTCTTGTCTATGTTACAAGAATAGAAATTTGGGCATTTGGTAAAATGTACAGAGATTTTCTGCCAGAGAGAGGCAAAGAAATACATTTTCAGGACTTTATGATTCTTGTAACTTATATACCTTTTGTAGAGTTATTATAATGAGTATTTGCATGAAAACTTAGTATTCATGAAACACACATTAAACTTTGCATTATAAGTATGTGTTAATAAAATACAAGTACAAGTATTATTGTATCCATTTGTAAATCCTTAAAAATGTATATTAGTATAATAAAACCAATGAAAAAAGGAAAGTGTCTGTAAGGAATAATTTCATTATCCAGGCAAAAGGAATACTGCACAATTATACCTGATAAGACAAAAAGCTTGTCTAAAAGGGAACTTTTCTTTGTTCCCTTAGTGATTCAGTCTTAGCAGGTTTTTGTGTTCAGTTTCTATTAATTTAACAATTAATAATTAAGTATAAAGTACAGTAAAACTAGTGAAAATTGCTAGGAATGCAGAAAAAAAATCTATTGCAGCAGGTGCATTTGTATAGTATTTCATTGAGACTAGAATATTTCCATTTAAGGCAGGATTCTGTTATAGACAGATTCTATTTTCGAAGGTTTTATTGTATCAATTAACCAACAGACATTATGACATAAATAATCAAAAACAGTAAATCACTATAAAGTAACTTCACATGCAGTAAAACTTGTGAAAACAGAATTATTACTAGGGCTGGACGATACATCGATGTATCCCCAAATATCTATTTTTATAACATATTGCTCAATTCAATCTTTTTTCGCCTCTGATTATATCCATTCATTAGTCAATGCAATTTCTTATTTTCCAATCAATGCCAGAGTGAGAACCAGCACCTGACTAATGCAAGGGCATGTGGGGAAGTTCCCTCATCAAAGTAATCAGGATTTTCGTTAAAAGGGTGCCAAATTGTTAAAAGTGGCTATAAGGGACCAAACTTCTTACATTTTCAAACATTTAGAAAGGGGTGTAGCCAGTATTGAATTCAACGAGTGGGCCAGGGGGGGGGGATTCCCCCTCCGTAGTGCAATCCCCTCCCCCCAGCCCTGGAGCCACAGAAATCCCTCCCAGAGAAAAGTATCTGAATTCAACACTGGGTATAGTTCTTCTCTTCCTTCTGCTTCCCATAACCACCCCTCGCCTTAAAAACAGAACAAACCAAATCATTAGAAAACTAATGTTTTAAATTTTAATATAACTTAGTAGTCCATTATTTTCAAGAGAAATTTATTATTGATGTTTTCCTTGTAATGAGGCAAGTTAAAACCATTAATGATGACCAATTGGGGACATTAATTTTACATATCTTATGACATAGGTAGATAAGTAAAGAGAAAGTTTGCAAACAAATACTATAATCTATTATTTTCCTACTAGCATTTTTAATTAAAGTTGTGACTATCTCTTTTGTGGCACACTGTATATAAAATTGTGAATGAATAGTACATTATACAAAATTTATGCATACATAGAGTAAGCATAAAGTTTACTAGTCATTTTAGCACAATTCACGAACAATTTCTATGGATAGATAACCCCCCACCCCTCCAGAATGAAACTCCCATATCATCCTAGATAGTCTAAGTCAAACCCTGATGACAACAACAAAACTGTAAAAAAAAAGAGGATTTTTTCCCCTTTTGCCTTCTGCCCTACCATATCTACAGAACTCTTATTAGCTTGTGGGAATGGGGCAAAAGGAAACTAGAAAAGTTAGATGATTGATAATTTATTTATGGTTACGAGAAATTAAAATGACAAATATAGCAGAAAAATTAAAGAGTTAAATTTTGTGCACTGCAATCAAAAAGGAGAAGCGAAATTTTCAGGGTGGGGGAGGAGTTCCATTTTAATTTTCTTTAATAATGGAAATAGTTCGAAATGTGAGATATCCTCATTCAACTCTCCTGGTAGGACATGCAAAAGAAATAGTCTTAAAGGTTAGGAAAAAAATATTTTTTAAAATTCTGAATTTTTTTAAATAAAATTTCTAAGTTTAAGGTAGTTCTCAAAAAAGTATTTTTCTCAAAAAACTTTATGACATATTCATGGACTTTTATCTGTTCAAAATGCCAACTTTGACGCCCTTTTTTGATAGATTCTATTTGCTTAATCAAGAAATGGAAAACACTATTTGATTTTGCATGTTATATATATATAAATGGGCTTCTAATTTCATGCATTCTAAGCTTAAAATTGACTCTGTGAATGTGTAGGAAATTGGGGGTTTAGATTTGAGAGTTGTCTTAGCAACAACAAAACACAACCTATTTTCGGAATTTCAAAAATATATTTTCAAATTGTCCAAATGTTACATTCATATCTCAATGATAAATACAATCACAATATCACCAAAAAGAGAATGAAGCGAAAAACCAAACCAGCCACTCGCTATATCTCACCAGTGAGGTAAAATGCCAGGGTATTCATCTTTTAGGGTATTTACCTTACTTGAAAAGTATTTAATGTTTTTACTCACTGTGATTACTACTTTTAATATATTTTATATGCTCTTTAAAGTATGTTTAAGATTTTATTTACTAAGCAAAAAATAATATTTAAAAATTCATCACCTACTTTTTGGGCTATCCCAAGATAAAGTTTCCTTGAAAGATATTGTTAACTAAAACATTTTTATTTTCATGTACAAGCATTTTTTTTTATAATAGAACATACCATAATCATTAAAATATCACATAAATTAATTCTTCAAGTCTATATTTTCTTATATATATATATATTTTTTTTATTAAAAAGTGGGTGTCTCAGGGTTTTGAAATATCTGTTATGTAACCTCTGTTACCACCAGTGATGTAAAATACCCGGGTATTTATTTTAAAGGGTAAATACTTAATTTGGGTATTTACCTGGGTATTTATTTTTTAAATAAATGTAACTGTGCAAAACACTCGTATAGATATTATTTATGATAGATGAGTGGAAAAGAAAGAAAAAATTATAACTTTAGACTTCTTCCACTGTTAAATTTAAAAGAAACTGAACGTTTTATATTTAACTATCGATTTTAAATATCTCTTTTAATTATAATGAAGAACTGAGAAGCATTTTATCATCAACAACAAAAAAAAAATTATCAACTCAGCAATTTTAGGTTGAAAAGAGCAGTTCAATATTAGTCAGACACAATTTCAGGATCTGAATTATTCTATTCATCCATTTCACAGTTCTTGCCATTTGAATGTACAGTCGGCAAATAAAAAAAAAAGAGAGAGAGAGAGAAATTAAACACTTTATGCATTTTAATCATCAAATTGCACCAGAAATAAACGAAAATAGCCATCGACTGGAAATTGTCTTCTTTAAATTTATGATAAAAAATAAGCTTAGGGGCCGTCTCAATAGTGAAATTGGACCAAATTCTGATATTTTCAATGCAAATACCTAATTATGACAGCGTCTTTTTCATTAATATTTACCTTAGCAGTCAAAAGAGAAGTAATTCGGACGAGTAGTTTAGGAGTTATGCAGGTTTAAAATTTGGAATTTCCAATGCTAAGTCCGTTTGTAATGGTTGAAAACCAGATTGAAATGTGGGTAGTTTTTAAAATATAACTCAAAAACTACTTCGAGGAATGAGCTGTAATTTTGGATTCCAATATATAAAACTTTAAAAAATTTCTTCACTGTTTTCATTTTTTATAATGAAGATTTGGTAAGTAGTTATTACAATATATTTCCTAAGTTTCTAAGTTTATTATGTACTATATAGATCTCGGGGTACTTTGATTGAAGGGATTCAATAAGTTCTACAATTGGTTTAAAAATGGAGTCTATTTTTTGAATCTAAATTAGAAATCTAAATTATATCTAAAATCTATCATCTAAAAATATTTTTTATCATTGAGAAGACAAATTATCTTCTTCACTAACTGTAATATTTTGTAATATTAACTTATCGTCTTTTCAGCTTTTAATATAACGCAAATGACTTCCTCAACTAGTCTTTTCTGGTAATTTTAAGGAAAACATTTTCTTGTCTTCTTTATATTGAATTTGGTTGAACATAGCATGTAAACAGTTACTTCAAGTGATGGATTACATTTGTAAAACAAAATGCTTAATTCATCTGCATCCTAAAATATCAGAACATAGTAATCGTAAAAGAGGAGCAAGACAATTTAATCGGACAAAATGCAATGTATTTTTCTTAACTAATGTGAAAGCTGCTGTCATATTTGAAGCATTAATTATCAGATGGGGGCACAGATGGGACACATTGGACCATTTTTGAAGTTTTTTCTTTTTCTTCTGAAATTTAGAGTTAAATTTACAACAAAAGTTCTTGATTATAACTTTTTGAAAGCATAAATTTTAATAGTTTTTAAATAAAAAATACTTCTTAAAGCTTAAAACGTGTAACCCCTTGTATGGGGTACAGTGGGACACCAGATGAAGCACAGTAAAATATGACAGTCGAAGGATAAATTACAATATTAATAACTGTTTAAAGGGAAAAGTACTTTATTAGAAAAACAACAGCCATATTTCCCAATACATTAAATAGTACAGAACACAATGGATTCATTTAATATGAATAAAACTATTTAAAAGAATTTTATGCACAAGATTATTGTATGCCCCATAGATATATTGAACAAGATTTTACATATTTAAGTTTAAATAAAAAATAATTAGCATGTTTTAAATATATGTGTACAGAAAAATATAGCAGATTAAAAATTTACACAATTAGGCTTAGCTATATATGCCTTCAGTTTTACAACTCTGAAATTCTTTAACAAAAATAATAATAACTTTCTTAATTAAAATTTTCTCAATGTAATATGAATTGGTATTCACAGTCTTCAAGATATTAAAATTGAGCAAAAATAATTGAAATACTTTCCCTTTTTAAAACTAAAATAAAATAACATAATGTACTTCATAACAGCAGTTTTAATTTCAAATTTGAAAAAAGTTGGAGTTTTCTTTGAAAATTTCACAATTAAATTGGTATAAAAAGTGGTCTACAATAACTCTTTTTTGGGATGACCCACTATACATCATATGGACATGGAATAAAAAAATAATCTACAACATTTTATTTTATTTAAAAAGGAATATTTTGAAAAAAAAAATAAAAAAATAAATGAGTGCTTATCTGTACGCTTCAACTATTTTTCCTAATTCTTACTTTTATTAAGAAAATATCGAAAATTCAAAATTCAAAACAAAAAATTTTTACTTTTGGTAGCTAAAAACAAGATAATGAATAAGTATTGATTTGACCATATGATTTAAGGTTGAAAATATACTTTACTATACAACTATTGATGAGTATAAATATGAAATTAAAACATGTAAAATAAATACATTTTGAAGGGTTGTTCCACTGCAATCCTGTGATTAAAACTATTTTTCAGTATTATGATTTTTTATAATGAAATCTGAAAATACCCAGTTTTTGGGTATTTACCCAAGGCTTGGGTAAATACCCAGGTATATACCCAAAAAATAAATACCTACCCGCTGGGTATATAAAGCAATGATAACCCAATCGCCAGTTGAAAAAAATTGCTGATCTGCATAACCTTGCAATTGTATAAAGAAAAAGATTATTTCAAGAATCAAAAGTAAATTTCCTTCATATATTTTTTATGCTATCTGTATATTAATGACTTGTTTATGCGTAAATGTAATAGTTTCCCTGTATTTATGTAATATTGTACTGTATATTATCTATAATTTAAAGTAAGCCTAAAAGCAGCATTTTTTTAATACAAGATGTTTAACATAAAAGAAGGTAGTGGGAAGGAATGGGCCAGGTCTACCGTATTTTCTGGAATACCCGCTGCACCAATGAAAATCTCTTTTTAAAAAATTATATACGTAAGGCCGCACCCAAGGAGCTGATATTTATACAGTACAATCTCTAGATTCCGGAATCGTTCCGGCTGCGGCTTTTCTGGATTTTAGAGGTCTTGAAATATCGTATAGAAACACTTAGAGGTCTACACGGGCTGAAATTTCCAGGCCTGGCCAGACTCGTAGAAAACAAAATTCGGCACGGACCAGCCTTATACAAAAATTAAAAGTTCGGTCCGGCCCGTACAAAAGAAATATTGGCATGACGATGTAAAAAATTTAAAAGTTTGGCCCGGCCCAATATAACAGCTAAAAGTTTGGCTCGGAAAAAAGTTAAAATCTCGGTCCAGCCCGAGTGAATTTCTACAAAACATTGATTTTTATGTCGATTTGGTTAAAAATTTGTCTCGTATGAGAAGTTCTGACCAAAAATATTTATCTTAACTTTTTTTGTTCATGTTTATAATTTTCATTTTTACAGAAGTGCCGCAGGCTGTGATATTTATTTTTTTAATGAATCTCTATTTCTTGTATGTAAATGTTTCAGTTATCATTAATATTGTTAATCCATATTCTATGTATTGAAGTGTTAAAAATCTGAAAAATGCTATACAGTAAAATCTGCTAAGACAAAATTGCATAAAAAAGAAAAAAAAAATGTGTTATAGACAAGATCCCTTCTTAGTAAGTGTAAATGTATTATATATTCTTTTCTTACGTATTAGTGTATTAATTTTGCACGGATCTACACGTTGTTCAGTTTAAAACAGGATTCCGTCATAGGCAGGTTTTTTTTTGCACGTTTTATTATATTTTAATTTAGCTATATTTTAATAAGTGCATGAAATCTACTATTCCTTAAAATGAATAAATTTTAATGTTTAATTGTAGAATAATGGCAATTTAAAAATGCATGCATTTTTTGCAAAAATTTTTGGTCCAGGCCTAATTTTACTGACCTTTGAATGGACCAGGCCACGACGAGACAATGATTTTCATATAGGCTGAGTCAAAACTAGAACTGAAAATTTTGGATTGTGAAGACTAGGAATGAAACCAGGCCCGGCTCTGTACAGAAAAAATAAGTTAGGTCCGGCCTGGCCCGATCTTTCAGGAAAAAAGGAAGGCCCAAACCCAGCCCGACAAGAGTGGAGATTCAGGCTACAGGCCGGCCCATGCAGATCTCTGGAGACACTGTGGAAACCACGGTAGCATAACTAGAAATGCTCCTTTTTTTTTTTTTTTTTTTGATGATAATTATTATGAAGATGTATACCATAAGTTTAAGGAAAGAGAAGAAAATCCACAAATCCACTTTGCATTAAAAAAAACTCTTATTTCGTTGCCTCTTTTTTCTACTGCGTTCAAGGTTCTTTTCAAAGAAACAAAAGTGAAACAATGAGCCAATTACACATCAAGGTCATAGGGCGATGTGTCTGAACATTCGGTCCAAGAAAGAGATGGAGTGAATTTGAAATCAAGTGTGTTTTTCTTTTAGTTGAGTCAAGAGATAACAAAATTGCATGTTTGTTTTTTAGTTATAAATACATACTTGAGTGATTTTATTAGGTGCTTCTTTAAAAATAAAGATTATAAACATGAAAAAAAAAGATAAAATAAATATTTTTGTTCAGAACTCTTCGTACAAAACATTTTTTACCATAGCAATGTAAAAATCAATGTTTTAAAAAAATTCAGTCGGGTGGGACCGAGATTTTAACAGTTTTCCTGGCCATGTCAAACTTTTAGTTATTATGCCGGTCCATTAATTTTTTTTTCTTTTTGTATGGGCCAGGCCGATTTTTTCCCCCTATGGATCGGCTACTTCACTCAAGGAAAAACATCCGCTCGCTAATGTTAATCCTATGGAAGAATTTTTTTTAAATACATTGTTTACATTTCAATACGCCTAAATGATTTTTTTTTTCCATCGGATAGCTGAGCTCGATCTCTAAAAAGACCCTTTTTCGATTTTGTTTACAGATGTTTTTCGTAGTGTACTTTGATTTTCAGAATCTGTTTCGTAAGTGAAAGTATTCTAGTAAAAAAAAACCTCTAAACACAATCGAAAAAGTAAAAAAGACTCTTTGTAGAGATCGACCTCAGTTATCCAATGCAAAAAAGATCATTTTAAAATAATGGAATGCAATGACATTTTTTTTTAAAATTCTTTCTTAGGATTTACATTAACGAGCCGGTGTTTTTGCGTGAGTAAAATAGCAGCATCGGCTCATGCAGCACATTTATACTTATTTTTGCAAAGTCATATGCGTTGAAAATGGTTCATATTTTATCGGCTTCTTTTAAATATTTATATCGCAGAAGTCGACCCACTTAATTTTTTATATTGGTCAGGACTATTTATTTTGTTTATCGCCCAACCCAGCTCATTAAAAAATTTGTTCTAATTCTGCTGACCCGACCGGTTTCAAAGTTAAGTCTGAATTCATTTTGCCTGGCCGAGTCGGGAACGAACCTCTATTTTAGGGACCAGGTTTAAAAAGAGTACTGAAAAAAATAAAGAAAAATCTTGCTCTCCAGTGTTTTTACTGTGTATTAGGAGATCCATTCCACAAGAGTTCTATGCCGGGATTAGAGATTTCTCTAGTTAGAGAACAGTAGTTTTACAGAGTGAGCACTCTGCAAGCAGTTTTGCTTTGCAAGTGGAAGGAACGGAGGTAATTAGAGGAAAAGCTTGCGACAGCTGTACTTTCCAGTATCCGGAGGGTAAAGTAATTATTGATGGATGCGCAGAAAATGCAATCATTTTTAACTTGAGAACCGGTGAGACAAACATTATTCAACTCACGGATTGTTTAAAAATAAACAAATAACATTTTTCGGACATCTGCAGTTGAGAGACATTTTCTGGTACCAATTCGAGAGCATGAAACTATTGATCAAAGGGGGCGGGGGGAATGGCGTCATAAGATATCGGTATGACCAAAAAAAAAAAAAAAAAATGCCATAAGACATTGCTGTAAAAGGAAAAAATCACCGTACCTGCCGCCCTGGCGTAAGAGCTGCTCTTAGAATATTTTATACTTTCAAACTTGTATGCGCCGTGGCTCATACACCCAAAAATACAGTAATTCTTTCTTTTTAATACGATGAATGTAAATTGCTAATATGCAAATATTTTTAGAGGGTAATATATTAATTATAACATCCTTAATGTATTCATTTACTTCAAAATGTAAATAAATTGAACTGATGATTTTTTAATGCCATCTGTGTCTGACAATCTTGAATTTTCCTTCCAGTGATGAAGATACTGGAATTTGATATTGTGGCACAGACATTATCAACCTACAATCTTTGTTAGACTATATATATAGCCAACACTATTAGTGCTAAGACTATTTGTGCCTTACCATACTTTGTTTTATAGCTGTCGCTGTCCCATACCTCCCTGTTAGTGGGGAGGTATGGGGCACATTTTGAATCTTACAATTTCTTTAATTATAAAACTGTCTCAGCAAATTATGTTTCCATATTATTCAAGGACATTAGACATTCATTTTGTATTCTATAAATCGAAAATTTTGTTTTTGTGTCAAAAAAAGTTGATTTTCTTATTTTTGTAAAAAGTGTCCCACTCCTCCCCACTCTTCTCTACAGTTCCATTTATCAAATTCCAAACAATATAAAGTAAAAGAAAAAATATCTTTATCGTATAAAAGTTGAGCTTGCAGAAATTAAAATTCTCCTTTTCATGCTAAAACAAAATAGCTATAAGCTATTTTATATTGCAAGATTATACAAAATAATGTACCTTAAAAGGTGTTGTCAGATTTCACTCTACTTATTGATTTTGGTACACTTTATGATTAGGGAACAAGTATTCCCATCCCCAGACTCTCCTACTCATAAGACATAATTTCATTTCAGCAACAGCAGGGCTCACAACACATTTTAGCCTACTGAAAGGAGTCTTTGGGGGACCAATTACAGTAGAAGATCTTTATAACGCAAACTTAAAAACGCAAGGTTGTGCGTTATATGGATCATATCATTAAATTTACCTTGTACAGATGGTCAAATAAGTCTGAAACATATCAAAATACATTAGAATATCTGCATTCTTTGTTACAAAGATTTATCCAAATTATAATTTTTTGCATAGTATATAATGTGAAATTTACTTTATAAACATGATCCAAATATAACTGACCAAATCATCCCTTATATTAGACATTTTCAAAAATGTTTATTGTAATAATATCATTTTTTTCAGTAAAAAGGTCTTAAATTAAGAGATAAAGTTGAACTAATGTATCAAATTTAGTCCTATAGAGAGTAGCAATGTTTTACGATGTGAAAATGCAGGTACTTTTTAACTGCAAAATTCATTGTTTACATATGAGAAGTTGTGCGTTATATGGAGAATTGCGTTATAAAGATCTTCTACTGTATATTTAAAAAGGGGGACTTTCGGGGACCATTTATATTAAAAAGGGGGACTTTGGGGGACCATTTATATTAAAAAGAAGGACTTTGGGTGATCATGTCTAAAAATACTGCACCGAGTTTTCCTAAATATGCAAGCAATTTTTAAAAGTTACCCCAAAAATATGTTAATTGGTTATCTTTATAAAGATGGGTCACTAAAAAGTACACTCAGCTAAATATTCTATTGAAAGAAGACAGAAAGTATTCCAATATTCAGTACTCACATTCATAATTCTCCTTAAAGGAGCTTTTAATTTAAATCGATGCTTTATTAAGGGAAGACAAGACTGGGTGCAATCCTATGGAAAATATGCGAGGTTTAAGACCTGTTTTCTCAGAAACTACCCGACCGATTTTAATGAAATTTGGAATCCATATTCACTGGATTATGCTCAAAACTTATGGAAGACAGTTTTTTCTGCGACTAAAACTTTATTTTAGAGCAATGGCAATTTTTCAGAAATGTTATTAAATTTTTAAAAATCTGTCTGCCACATATGTATGCTGTTATCTTATATTTGTACTCTACCACAAAAAAATATATACCAAAATCCAGGGTTGCCGGCTTTTAGCCAGGCCAAAAAAAAGCCGGCCGGCTTTTTTTTTGGTTTTAACCACTTAAAAAAAGTTTTATTGATAAAAGTCGGTTTTTATTTTGTTGTATTTAAGTTGGTTTACAGTTAATTCATTTTAAATTTGGATCAATTACTTTTTAATATACTTATAAATATTTTCTACTAAAAAAATTATAGATTTCTACTAAATTTTGTCAAATAAATAAGTCTTTATAACTTCTAGAAGGCAAGTGTGTGAAAGTATTATAACTGAAAAAAAAAAAAAAAAATATATATATATAAACACTGAAAAGAATGTAAGTTAGGCTCCAAACTGGTGTTTTGAAATTCTATATTACATAGCTCTACATATACTACACATTTTAAAGATTATATTTAATTAATGACAAAATGTAGCACATCAAAATGGAAACATTCGTATGTGTCCGTATGGAGAGATTAAGTTATAAATGTTAAAAGAGACATTAGAAAGGATATAATATTTGAAGAGAGTGGTACATAAGTGTATAAAAAACAGAGCATTTAAACAAGAAAAAAAAAATCTAACTAAAATTTTGAAAAGCTTGTTGCTAAACATATTCATGCATATGCAATTCATAATGTTTTTAATAGTGAGAAATTGTATTTTTATTAATGACTATGAGTAATTTTAAATGTTTACTAGAAATAAAATAAGACTTGTATATTAATAGCTCTTAAAATTAAGTAATAAAACATGTAACTAAGTAACGATTGTCCTCTTCAACTTTATAAAGCAGTAA